>CM057348.1:529926004-531209353 GCA_030015575.1 Agapanthus africanus | reverse complement strand
GTGTGACATGGATATTCAAGATGTGATTAGGTGTACTATAGTTAGATTAGGGTTTTTAGAAGTAAACTAGCATAGCTTCTTGGTTGCGAACCCTAGAATAGGTTTACACCTACACGCACACACATGCTTACTTGCTATACTTATGCTTGGATGATGAGGATAGTGTATGATATTTGGAGATGAGTCGATGAGATTGGGCATAGTGCCATGAGATCGGTGATATAATGTGATTCGTATTTGGGATACGACATGAGATTTTAGCGGGCCTTTGGACGTGTGTTTCACACACGCATTTATATTTATATAGATGGTATCGTTTTGTATTAGACTAAGATCAGTACCCCAGATCATGAGATATGATGATAAGGATACCAGATAATTGATGAGATATATGTGAGATTTGACCCGAAACCAGATTTGGGATGCCGTACGACGGATTTGCGTACGAGCTATATATTGATGATAGATCCGCACTCTTGACTCGAGGATGTCATGTTATATATTGTAACGTATGTGATACTATTGAGGCGGGATCACCGACTATTATATGTATATGTATATGTATCGACTCAGCTATAGGTGGTTTCCCTGTCCTTTCGATTAGCCAGTTAGTTAGTCATGTAGTTTACTTGTAGATGTTAGACTAGACTCGAGTTATATCTATTTCAAAAACTAACGAATCGTGAGTATTTTAAAGACAGGCCAAGGCATACTACGAATATTTTCAAAGGATGTACTTTTTCATAAAAACACCGTAGCCCTATTTTCTAAACACCACGATTCGTCCAACTTTCAAATACCAAAGACTTTTTAACTCGTATATAGGAATGTATATTTCTTTATTGCTGCATTATTATTCATTTACCATTTATTCTACTGCTCGCATTGCATTGCCTGCTTATATGTTATTGATTCATATTTCTTTGTGCATATGACATATAGCATACATGTATCCTTATATGCTTACACATATGTCTTTACATAGTTACGTGCGCATATTACTGTTTCACGTTGCATATACTATAATTCATGGATTTCGCATTGCGATATGGTTTCATATGATGTTTTTCTGGATTGTTTTACCCCTGCGTATATATATCAGTGGTATGGGACGCTGAAATATATATGTATACCCATCGTATATATATATATATATATCAGTGGTATGGGACGCTGATATATATATATATACCTACAAAATATATCATCATGATGATATTTGCAAATTTACTTATTCATTATATATGAGGGGCCTATATGGTCGATGTGAGGGGCCTTTATGGTCGATGTGAGGGGCCTATGTGCCCGATGTATGGATGGCATGTTATATCCTCTATCCCACATTTATTTTATAGGCATTGCTTCATGTATTAGTAGTACCTGATAGAGTACCTTTCATGACTATTGTATATACACATTACCCTTTATTGCTTCATGTATTAGTAGTACCTCATAGAGTTCCTTCATGAATGTTGCATACATATTGGATACATGATATATGGGATTTACTTGTATTGGGATATTGAGATATATATTTTGTGTCGATGCTTGACACTGATTTTCTGATGATTTCATTGATGATATTTGAATGTTTGTTCAAAAATCTCACTATATTAAGAAAACGGTTTTCTCATTCATAATGTCTTCTGTTTTCATTTTACCGCATTCATACCTCATATTTACGATATTTTGCTACCTGAGGCACTGACACGAGCACATGGGATTACACTTATGTTTAGTTGTTTACTCTCGCCTTTTTATTATGCTTCAGAATTTATCATATTGAGGATATCTATATATATTATTGATCGTTTGACCTAGGATTTAGTCATACATACGATTTCTGCTCTGTGATGTTTTCTATTCACGAGTTGGCAACTCACCCCCGTTGTGCCACAGTTCTTGCAGGTTTTGCCGTACACGTTTCGTTGCGGCTTTTCTGGCACACTGCTTCCTTTCTGGGTGATTGCATTGGTAGGTGGGTTCACTCACATCGTGACCACCCTTGTATTTATTTATTCAGTTGTATCTAGTAATTGCATCAACCAAACTTGTATATTGTTTCAGACTTAGAAAACCTGTTGTATATTATTTCGACCTTAGAGTCGCGCATTGTAGTATTATGGTTTTCATGCTGATTTTGAGTTTCCTTTGAGTTTTAATCCTCGCCCTTCGGCATTGTATATTATATTGCTTGCTTGGTTGTGACCGTCGATTGACGACGAGCTAGCTCGCTTAGGAATGCCTTTTATCATTGTATATATGCTTTTATCATGTTGTATCCCGCTCGGGGCCAGTATTTACAAAGGAAACTCTGCCGAAATTTTCAGAAAAGACTATAGATTTTTAAATTGCATATTCGGCTTACTTATTTAAAAACCTTGTTTTTAAAACATGTTTTCTTCACTTCATAAAAACTATTTTTCCTTCATTTATTATTTAAAATGGTTTTAGATTTCTTGGCTTTTGGCTTACTTGAATTAGATGAGGTCCTATAGACTTCATATGATTCAAAGGCCAGTCACGTGCTATTTCGGGTCGTGACACTTGGACATATATAGGGAGGACTTTCTTGCTCGACATGATAGTATACTATCTGGTTACTCTTTATCTTAACATGTAGGCTAGTATTGTGATACTGTCTTGCTCTCACATGTTGATAAAGCCCTTAGGATATATACTTGACGAACAGGATTATGATACAGATCATACTAGTGGGGCCAGGGTAGTCTACAAGTACATCCTTTAATTGTTTCTAGTCGAGGGTGTATCGAGACAGGGCATCGATATTCCACAGTAGACTAGCGTATACGCTTCTTGACCCATTTGATGGGCGATGGATAATCCCATATCCATTGGTGTTTGACATCAAAAATAGTATACGGGTGCTCAGTGGAGACTGGGTGCACTGAACATGACTCGCCGAGAACTCCTAGATGGTATTATACCTAACGTCAGATAGTAGTTCTCTGGTAACACTGGTACAGGTTAGTCTATAGACCCGAGATCGTCATAGAGTCTTGTGTGATTCCCATAGTTCTTTGATTTCCACCTTACTACGTTCAAGAGAGCATGCAAAACGGTGGTTTTTGGGTACAGTCCCGAGTCACATGGAGGCAATGGGCGTAGGAGTGGACTCGTCTCTCCCGGTATTGGGGGTTGATGTTGCGGTGTGCTCGATTGGCCATAACAAGAACTCCCTTGACAGGGGTGATACAGAGGTTTACCGGTAAGTGTTATCAGTAGTTTCTCGACCCATTATGAGCCTCATATTGGCATGACTTATCAAGTTTCTAGGGTCTGACGTTTACCACCCCTAGACTAGATATGCGACATATCAGACAAAAAGATCGGACTGTACGGTAGTGTTACTTATTGGATTCACAGGAGTATGGACAAGCTTGCTTGTTGATCTTCTGATTGCTCAATACCCGGGTAGCCTTTACATCTAGCTAGTACCGCTGACGGCTTATGCGTGACTGATATGATCATCACCTACTGCTGGCGTATTGACGAGTCATTGAGTCATACACAGAGGTTTCCAAGCTCATGCGAAACGAAGTAGGGCACATATGTGATATGTGCGGGACCGAGATTAATACGTGTATGTGATACAGTATTCTGATCTCGTGATATAGGTTATATGTGATATAATCGGATTGTTGAATCAAGTGTTGATTCAATGATATGTTATATGCATATGTGATATGCTTATAAATGATATTAGTCGGTTGTATGCGATACAGCCGGGTTATTAAATCAAGTGTTGATTTAATAATTTAATGTATGATTATATATTTGATATATTAATATACATTAACTAATATTAGCTTACTTCAGAAAATGTTTTCTCTTTATACATTTAATATATATGTGATATATATTAATGTATTGTTTCTTTGTGTCATACTCGATGATACATTATACATGGGTGTATGAGACTCACACCACACTTAAGATAATGTGGGTAATTATTTATTTTGGGATAAACAAAATTAGGTGGAAATTAGTCATGGCTTGAAGCTTGGAGAAGCTCGTGGAAACCATTGAGTTAGTCCACTAATTTTGTTTTACTTTAGATATTTATTGATCTAATCATTATTTTTAGCCATGGTTAAGTCTCTACATGAGTTATATATGATTATCTCACCCATGGTTGCCATTCTATTATGATCATGGAAACCGTTGACTTAGTCCACTGATTCTATTATTTATTTAGGGATAAACAAAATTAGGTGGAAATTAGTCATGGTAGATGAACCTTATATATACAAGAAGGTTGTAGAGAGTGAGATTGTCTTACACGTCTTGTACGTAGATAACATACTCTTGATAGGAAATGGTTTCCTATGCTATACTCGGTCAAGCTCCTCTTATCACGGGGATTCTCTATAGAAAATCTGGATGATACCTACTACATCTTGTTGTTTATGATCTATGGTGATAGATCTAAGTAGATATTGGGAGTGTCCCAAATCCAGACTAGATGTAGATGGCTCACTAGGTGTAGTGATCAGGAATCAATCGGATCTTTGGAGAATCACTGGACAGCTGTGGAGAACATTCTTAAGTACTTGAGAAGCACTAAAAGAAAGTTCTTGGTTCCAGCTTCCACAGTGATAAGTTCGACTAAAAGTCAGTCACAGGCATTGACTTTACCCTCAGTGGAGGGACGGTATGTTGGAAGAGTTACAAGCTAGATACCATGACATACTAGACGATAAAGGCTGAATACGTTGCTACCAACGATACTACCAAAGTGGCTGTCTAGGCATTTCTTGTTCATGAGATGAACAAGGTTCCTACCATTGAGTGTCCAATAACTGTTATTATGACAACAATGGAGTTTTGGCTTTGGCCTAGGAACGCAGGTCCCATCAGCATTCCAGACATATTCTGAGGCAAGTATCACCTGATCAGGGAGGTGTTTGATCTCCAAGGGATCGAGGTAAGGAGAGTAGATTTTGAGATTAACACGGCGGATCCACTCACCAAGGACCGCTTCCCCAAATACTAGTTGAGAGATTTTGGGATGGTTGAGTATGGGATAGTACAACCACTGCTAAACTGTTGAGTATGAGATACTGCAACAAATGGCCTTAGTGCAAGTGGGAGATTGTTAGTTATATGTATGCCCTAAAGGCCATTACTGTACATGTGATGTATATTGTAGTGGATGCATGAACATATATAGGGAGGAATTTCTTGCTCGACATGATAGTATGCTATCTGGTTGAACTTTATTTTAACATGTTGACTTGTATTATGATATTGTCTTGCTCTCACATGTTGATAAAGCCCTTAGGATGTGTACTTGACTACTAAGACTATGATGAGATCATACTAGTGGGGCCAAGTGTACTCCACAAGTACACCCTATAAAAGTTCCTAGTCGTTGGAGTATCGAGACAGGACATCGATACTCCAGAGTAGACTAGCATATGCGCTTCTCGACCCATATGATGGACGATGGATGATCCCATATCCATTGGTGTTTGACATTAGAGAAAGTATATAGGAGCTCAGTAGAGACTGGGTACACTGAACGGACTCGCCGAGAACTCCTAGATGGTATTATACATATCGTCAGATAGAATTTCTCTGGTGACACTGGTACACGTTAGTTTGTCGACCCGAGATCGTCATAGAGTCTTGTGTGACTCCCATTTTGCTTTGATTTCCACCTTACCACGGTTAAGAGATTGTGCAAAATGGTGGTTTTTGGGTACAGTCCCGAGTCACAAGGAGGAAATGAGCGATAGGAGGGGATTTGTCTCTTCCGGTATTGGGAATTAATATTGCGCTATGCTCGATTGGCCATAACAGGAAATCCCTTGCCACGGTGGCTGAGATCTACTAATAAGTGTTATTAGTAGTTTCTCAAACCGTTATGGACATTGCATCGGCATGACTTATCAGGCTATTGGGGTCTGACGTTATACCACTGCCAAGCTGTGATATGCGACATAGAAAACTAAAGAGACCGGAATGTACGGTAGTGTTACTGATTGGATTCGTAGGAGTTTGAGCAGGCTTACTTGTTGATCTTCTGATCGCTCAATACCCGGGTGGCCGTTACTTTTAGCAGACCGCTTGCGACTTGTGGGTGTTTGATATGATCATCACCTACTGCCGGCGTATTGATGAGTCTTTAAAGTCCTACACAAAGGTTTCCTGGTTCATGCAAAATGGAGTAGGAGCACGTATGTGATATGTGCAGGACCGAGATTAATACGATATATGATACCGTATTCTATTCTCGCGATATGTGATATCGGTCGGTTATATGTGATATAGCCGGGTTATCGGATCAAGTGTTGATTCGATAAGTTGATTCATATGATATTAGTCGATTGTATGGGATATAGCCGGATTATTAAATCAAGTGTTGATTTGATAATTTAATGTATAATTATATATTTGATATATTAATTTACATTAATTAATATTTGCTCACTAAGTATTCTTTTTCTCACTTGTGTACACTTAGTATATATGTGATATATATTAATGTACATTTTATTGTGTCATGCTTAATAATATATGTTACATAGGTGTATGAGACTTACACTATAGTTAGGATAATCCTAAGGTTTTTATTTATCAAAGTAATTCAAAATTGGTTGGATTTTGTCATGGTAGAAGCGTTGAGAAAGATTGTGGATAACTATGGACGAAGTCTACCAATTTTGTTTTACTAAAGATATTTATTAACCCAACCTTCATCCTTACCCTAATTAAATCTCTACATGAGTTAGTGCATGATACTAACTCATCCATGGTTTATATTCTCACCTCATGAGTTCATCCTCTTCACTTGATTTCATTCTTCACTCGAGCTTCTTCTTTCTCATGAAAAGCTTTCTAGCTTTTGAAAATGGTGAGAAAATATTGTGAGAATAAGAAAACTAAGAGCCCATTTTCTACTTCATCATTCTCTACTATTAGCCATTTAGTTTAGGGTGTTTGCTTCACTAAATTCTAATTTACTGAAGAGGTAGCATGAGCTTGAGTCTCCTCGATGTAGATCATTTTCGGCCTCAATGACTTCGAGCAAGTTCGCATCTTTCACCTTGTAGAGCCTCTCAAGAGTTCGGGAGATCACAACTTGCAGCGAAGGGACTTCTACACGGAGCATTTGAAGTGAATGACCGGTCTACAAAGGTTGTATTCTTCATTCACTTAGACTTGCAAAGTTGTTTGCATGATGTTTTGTTTATATCTCTAGTTAAGATTCTTGGTTAAGATTATTTAGAACGACATTTTTTTGAAAACGACATGGATGATTCCTCCCGAAACCTTGCTGCCTTGGTAAGTAACCCTACAGTTGGGTTTGGGACTAAGAACAATTTAGGAAATTTGTGAGCACATGGGTTCGGTTAATCTGAATTAGGGACTTATGGTCAACTTGGACTCAGCCTTCTCAGTTTTTCAATAAATTGTTAAACACTTGTTTGGGCTCGGTCCTTTTTTTCTGCAACGATGCTGAGCATCGATATGGGCTCTGATGCTCACCCTGTTTCTTTGTTTTTTATGGAGTGTTAAGAACTCTTTATAGCGTTGGGCTCTGTTTGCAGAGGAACTTTATGTTAAACAGCACCCACATGAGGGGCACATAAGGCGCTTAGCGATGGGCGCCAATCAATGAGTGCAGAGCACTCTTTATTTGAGTAGCGCCCACGTAAGGGGAACGTGGGGAGCTTGGCACTAGGCGGCACCCACATGAGAGGCACGTGAGGCGCTCAGCGTTGTTTCCTTCTTTGTGCATTTTTCTGAAGAGTTCAATTCTTTTCTCTCCCCTGGATCTTCAATCCCCAAGAACAAATTCATCCGTACAAGAATTAAATTCTCATTTGCGGGAGACTTGTCTCATGGATTTCAGATCCAGGGAAAGAACTATGTTCTTTTATAAGGGTTAAACCCTTGGGTACACAGATGAGATAATATGACCTCTATTTACCTTGAAGAAAATTCTTCTTCTTTCTTCTCTCTTCAAGCTCTTTTTGCTTGCTCTTCTTTTTGAACTTAAAGTTTATGGGGGGTTCCTCCGTACAAGACTTGAAGTCTTAGGGACTTTATATAGTGGAGGCAAATTTGTTGATTCAGTTAAGAAAATCTCTTATTGAGAGATTTCTTAATTGATTTGGGGATGTTACCCACCATTGGATCTTTGATCCAAGAGCTTCTGTTTTACAGAAGACATTCTTCTTATTTTTTTTACAAGATTAGGAAAATATTTTTCCATGCAGAGCTTATTCTGTAATTTGGTGATATTTTAATCACGATTGGATCTCTAATCCAACAGTGCTCTGTTCTACAGAGCGTAATCTTTATTTTTTTAGAAAGATTGGGGAAAATGTTTTCCCCTACAGAGCTTATTCTGTAACTTGGTGATTTTTAATCACCATTGGATCTTTAATCCAATGGTGCTCTGATTTACAGAGCACAATCTTTCTTATTTTGAAAGATTGGGGAAAATGTTTTCCCCTACAGAGCTTATTCTGTAGCTTGGTGATTTTTAATCACCATTGGATCTTTAATCCAACAGTGCTCTAAGTTACAGAGCACAATCTTTCTTGTTTAGAAAGATTGGGGAAAATGGTTTTCCCTACAGAGCTTATTCTGGAGCTTGGTGATCACCATTGGATCTTTAATCCAACGATGCTCTGATTTGAGGAGTATTTCCTCAATCATAATTTAATTCTGTGCTTTAATGATTTATCATCTCCGTTGGATCTTTGATCCAACGGCGAGAACTTTTAGTTTTGGCGCCAGCGCCCTCGTACGGGGCACGTGAGGCACTGCCTCAGAGTTTTTAACTCCTGACGCTGGCGCCATTGTGCAAGGCACGTGAGGCGCTGCCCCTTTCAAATTTTGAACAGAGCTTTGCTCTTTTATTGGGGGGAAACAAATGCCCCACCACCGTTGCGCTCACATGGCTTACACGTGAGTGCAGCGGTGGCAGGTTTTCTACCGTGTTCTTGGAAGTTGGATTGTCTTCCCATGCCTATAAGTAGGGCCTTTGGTCCTTGAGATGACTGTTGTTCATCTTTCATTTTTCTTCCTTCTAAGAATTCAATTCTCTTTCCAGAGCTTAGATCTCTGCCCAAGGAAACTCTTTAAAGTTATAACTTTGCCCAAATTTTTTGGTAGGATCATAATCGAACTCATTAAACAGAGCTTTGCTCTTCTTAAATCACCGATCTTTTAAGATGTATTTTTGGGTTTGTTTAAACTGTTAATTAGAACAGAGCTTTATTCTTCTTAGCATAGATTTAAAGAAATCTTTTTTAGGGTTTCTTAACCCGTTAATGAAGAAATCTTGGAGTTTCTAGGATTTCTACTTCTGATCTTTAATGATCTCGTGGTTTTACAGAGCATAGCTCTTTAGAGATTTTTGGGGAATTTTATTCCCTTCTTAATTGAATATAAATTCTGTCTGCAGAGCACTGCTCTCGAGGGAGTTCAACTCCTTGGCCCCATGAGGCTTCTCATTAAATGAGGAGTCTCTTAAGATTCCATCCTTAATGAGTGACTGCCCCATCAACAATGGACAGTCACTACTGTTTTTATTTTAAACACTAAGAATCTTGATATTTAATTGCTAATCTTTTACTGAATTTTCATTCCAGATACTATGACTGTTTATCTGTATGACCTTGACGAAATTATCTCTTATGAAGACATCCGCGTCCATGGCCGCTGTCAAAACCAGGAGTTTATGAATGCTCAATGCGCCGAGGTTATACGTCGCTTTGATGAATACAACGGTCGACTGCTTCCCCGTTGTTCCGCTCTATTAAAGATCATCGGGGGGGCGCTTTGGGAAGTGCTTCATGAATGCTTGAGGCGCTTGATGATGCCGAAGACAAGGTTCACTCAGTATACCTGATGGGCCTAATCTCGAAGAGGCGGTGAGATAATCTTATCGATATTTTGCATCAAGTTTTCCAACAGACAATGATAATCTCCGCCTACCAGAGGACGGACAATATCAGCGAGAATCCTGATGCTCGCATTCGTGAGAGAATGCATCAGAGAATGGTCAGAGATGCCAGATGCATTTTACTCGGCGTTGCTTCTGAATTCCTCAATCCATGTCCTGGATTTAGTGTTTTACCATTGTAAACATTTTTTTTATGATTTTTTGTTTTGTTGCTACCGCTGATGTATAAATTTCCTCAATTATGAATCGCAAAATTTCCTTTTCTTTTTTACCACTGCTCATAGGTGCCTCATATGAAATAGTAGTTACTCGTATATAGAATGTCGGGGCCCTCGCATTATACGTGCAAGGCACATGAAGCGTCGCCTTAGATTTTTTAACACTCGGCGTTGGCGTCCTCGTGCAAGGCACGTCATGCAAGGCACGTGAGGTGCTGCCTTAGAGCTTTTAACTCTCGGTGTGGCGTCCTCGTGTAAGGCACGTGAGGCGTTGCCTCATAGTTTTTAACTCTCGGTGCTGGTGTCCTAGTGCAAGGCACGAGAGGCGCTACCTCAGAGTTTTTAACTCTCGGTGCTGGCATCTTCGTGCAAGGCACGTGAGGCGTTGCCTCATTAATGAAGGAGTCTTTTCACATTCTTTCTCTATTTCCTATGGGCCAACTATTTCGTTCCCCATGCCCCTTTTTTCGGCCCTGGAAATAGCTTAACCATGCACGATGTTTTTTGTGCATAGCTTTGAATGCGTCTCTTTATAACCCGAGGCTACATCTTCCTCTTTCTTAATAGAGAAAGAACCATTTAGACCTTAGGGTGATCATCTTGAGAAATAAACCAAAGGTTATGGCTTGCAATCGTCCCCACGCTCATCGGCAACCGTGGGAGGTGTCTATCGAGAAGATCATTCCTCATTTTGCCGCGCGGTAAGCGGACCCTCTTCTCTCTGATGACCAATATGAGGCGGCCCTGTACAAACTCCTGACCCGTAAGGGCACTTCTTTTCCCGTAGGTTCCATTTAGCTCAGGATGATTTTCTTGTCCGTGCTTGCTGATATTCCTCCTCATCCGACAGAGATGACCCTGGCGATTCTTGATACGGCGGAGGATAAAATCGAGTGTTCCCACGAGGCACACTTAATCACCCAGGCTCTGAATGATCGCTTGGTTCATTTACTAAGTCATATAAGAGCCCGGCGGGCTATCATGTCTGCTTTCACTGATGAGCATAGCGCTAATCGGTGGGGATCCACTCCTCGCGAAGACCGTCACTTCGATATGGTGGAGAGGGCAGAGAGGGAATTGGAGAACTTTGTATTTTGTTTTGTTAACCCCTGTACCTCTGATCCCATATTTGGTGATCTTTTCCCTGTAGAGTAGTATATTTATATCGATGTATTTCCCTTATTATTGAGTGTTGAATGTTTTCTGTTCATCATACATTCGTACGTGTATCGCACCCCTGTACATGAGCTTTTATACTCTACCTTTAGGACTTTTCTTTTAAGTGCGAGCCCTATCGTAGTGTAACATGCTTTGGACACCATTTCTATTTAAGCACATACGCAGTTGTACTGTCATGTCTCTTTAGCAAATACGTCTTGTAGATAGTCTATCTTGATCTTCTTGTAGGGCAGCGATAGCTTAGAAGACAGGTTCAGATCTGCCGCCTAAGACTTTTCAATTTTATGAGCCGTGGGGGTCTCTGTTGAAGTCGAAAATTGCACCCCGGTTGACCAAGTCAAAGTCAATGTCAACCCCAAGCCAGGTGGGCTCAAGCCCAAGCAAGTGGGCCAATGCCCAGGTCGAGCCCGAACACGAAGCGTCCGGCCTTCCGCCATACCAAAATAAAAATCATGTAACGAATATTTTTGATGTAATTTTTTGTGCATGAATGTATGCAAAATGGGCACAAAGCCAATGTTTTATAAGCTCATGGCTTATGTGCAAAAAGAAATGGCACATGAACCATGGGATGGGCAAAATGCCATTTTGTAAAGCCTAAGGGGCTATATGTAAATGTGTAAGCCTATATAAGGCAACATGATGATGAATAAAAGATATACCTTTTCATTCCCAAAAAAAATTAGGGCCTGTGCCTCTTCTTCCTTCCTCAGGGTTCCAAAACCTTCTGTTTTTTGAATTAAATCAAGAGTTTTACTCTTCCTTTTTCAAAACTAAATAGTTTTCACCACAAAACCCACAAAGGGGAACTTGGATCTACCATTAGATCTCAAAAAGAAGAGATTTTTAAAATCTCACATCTCTTGATCTTCAAGATCCTGCCAACAGAGGAGGAAGAAGGAGACCCATCTCCAGAGACCCCATTTTGGGGAAGAACTAGGGCTTAAGGGGAGAAGCCCCTTCATCAGCTTCAAAATATCTTAGGAGTTTAACTCCTCATATATATACATATATGTTTCCCCCAATCAGAGCAGAACTCTGTTCAAATTCCAAGGCGGGAAATGAAGTGACGCTTCTGTTTCCCCCAATCAGAGAAAAGCTCTGTTTTGAAATTCAAAACTTTTAAATAAATTGAAGCAATGTTTCAGATTCCTTGGGCTGCGCGCAGCGCGCCGCGTGTCAAAAGTAGACACGCCAGCGCAAGGAGCGCTGCGCCCAACAGAGTAAGGCTCTGTTTTAAAAATTCAAAATTTAAAATAAGCAATGCTTCAAATAACTTGCGCTCTGCGCTAAGCGCCACGTGTCAAACAGTGGTGTGCTAGCGCAGCTGCGCTGCGCTCTGCGCCGCGCGACACGTGTCAGTGCAGGTGCGCTAGCGCAGCTGCGCTGCGCTCTGCGCCGCGCGACACGTGTCAAGCGCAAGTGTGCTTGCGCCAACTGCGCCATCACTAAAACTTAAATAATAAATTATTTAATTAATCAGAATTAAAATTCTAGAAAGATCTTTCCAATCTTATTAAAATAAGAAAATTGTCTTCTGTAAAATAGAGGTCTTAGGATCAAAGATCCAACGGTGGGGAAATATCCCCAGATCAATCAGAGAAAGATCTATGTAACTAACTCAACAAACCAATTGGCCCTATATAAAGACCCCTAGACTCCAAGTCTCACATGGAGACATCGAGAAAAGGGAGAACTCTGAAAAATTTGAAAGGCAAGCCTTTGAAGAAAGAAGATCATTTTCTTCAAGGTAAAGAATTAAATTCTTAGAAGAACAGAGATGAAAACACCTTACAAAAAGAAGAATTTCTTCTAAAAAGATCAAAGATCTAAGAATAAGATCAAGATCTTCACTACAAAAAAGATCAAAAAAGAACCAATCACAAAAAATTAAAGAAGTAATTTACTTCATCCCTAGATCTTTTGATCTATATAAAGGCACAGCATTTTGATGAACCATTGGTTCTTGAATCTTGAGGTAGAACCTCTTTAGAACAAGAAAAAACCTGTTTCTTTGATCTTAATTAGATCAAGATGTGCTCTGCGCTATTGTACAGTGCCTTGCACTCTTGAAATGCACCTTTGCGCTCCTTGGACTGGCGCAAGTCACCAGAGAGCGCCACGTGTCAATCACAGAGCAATCTGCGCCTTGCGCTCCTAAAAACAGAGCACTGCGCTCTTAGATTGGCGCACTGCACCAGTGCGCGCCACGTGTCAGCAGCGCACTAGCGCAGCGCACTGGCGCAGCGCACTGCGCCAACAGACTTGCGCTCAGCAGAGCGTGACACGTGTCACCTCCGCATGCGCTGGCGCCTTGCGCTCTTTAATTGGTTCAAAGCGCCTGACAGGCCACGTGGCGTACTGTCGGACCACTAAATGCTGTGCATTATTAAGAAAGGGCAGAGCCCAATTAAAAAGTCTAACAAACTAATTTAGATGTTGTGCATTATTTTAAAAAAAAGGGACAGAGCCCAAGCAAAGGCCTAACAGGCCAAAAATAAGTAAAATGTTGAATATTCTCAACTGGACTTAGCCCAATATTGGCCATAAGTTCTCAATATAAATTGAACTGAGCACAACTGCTCTCCCAATCAATTTACACCCGGTTCGAGGGTGCATCTCTTTACTCCTCTGGCATCCGTCGTTGTAATCCCTCAACGTCGTCAGAGAGGTGATGGTCCCGGCAACCACACACTGCTACGGACTGTGGGGTCCTTAAACCCACGGACTATGACGTCCTTAACCTTGACCGTGATGTCTTAAAACTAATACCAGACTATGATGTCCTTAACCTCGACCGTGATGTCTTAAAACTAACATCGGACTATGGGTCCTTAAGCTCACGGACTATGACGTCCTTAACCTTGACCGTGATGTCTTAAAACTAACATCGGACTGTGAGGTCCTAAAGCTCACGGACTATGACGTCCTTAACCTTAACCGCAATGTCTTAAAACTAACACTGGACCGCAAAGTCCTTAAACTACCTACCGACCGCAATGTCGCTAAACTAAACAATAGAACCCCCAATTGCTCTCTTGTCGGATCTAAACGATCCCGTTAACTCGATCTTAGTCTAAAATTAGAATAACGTGTCCTTAACGAACGTTTAAGTCGATCTTAGCCTCAAATAAGGCTAACGTATCCTTAAACACCCCCCAAACCCAAATCTAAGAAAGATACGTATTTGGACTAATCCACGTCCTACGGGCGACGGCATAACTTAGTCTCCGTATACAATCCACGGGCAACCGAACACAAAAAACACACGACACGAAGTGACCATATGGAGAAGGAGAAAGTTGTTATCGCGATGCGGTGGCGTAATTAACTGCAGGGGCTTGCGCCTGCAGGGAAGAGCGTCCCCACAATCAAAAACCCCTCGAGCGAGGGGGAATCTGATGATGTCTGCTACATCGGACGCATCCGTTTAAACCTTCGATACACGGTGCCATAAATCAACTTGGCATCTTCGGAGAGGTGGACGGATAGCACCAATTAGCATCTGCCCCGAATCTCAGTGCCAGATGTTTGTCTTGCGCGTCTTCCGGAGGGGAACAGATTCTGGCACGCCCGGTGGGACCTTTTCCTCTTTCCACTCCACACTTCGTGTGTCATGTTCGCGAACGAATCGCGGTTTGTTAATGGTTTCCCTTGGGTTTCAAGTTACTAAGATTTGGTCTCTTACTTGGCGCAGAAAGCAAACATCAATGGCATTCACCTGCTCAAAGTGCTCCAACTGCAACTACAACCGACGCTCTGCCTCACCTGGAGGTGTAGCCTATGGACCTCAAGCGGCATCACTGTTCACGATGCCGGTAGAACAGATTACCCAGGCTACTACTGGACTATTTTTTGGGACCATGCTCCCGCCAATGAGCTTCACTACTCCCGTGCCCGTACCAGAAGCTCCTAAGAAGTCGGTCTTCGATCGACTTACAGTTACTGCGACCCCTCTCAACGGGTCGTCCAACACCAGTGCCTCGGTCTTCTCCAGATTCGGCCAAAACTCCTGCAGGCCCAAGATGAAGCTTGCAACCAAACCAGCTCCTGAAGTCATCAAGATGACTTCTCCTGCCAAAGGGTCAGTCTTTACAAGGCTGACCGTCCCAACTCCCACTCCCGCTCCTGCTACTCAAAAGATATCAGTCTTTAATAGGCTGACACCGGCAACAGCCCCTCACCTGAACAGGGGGCAGGACAAGGCCATCCCCGTCACCGAGGCAATTCCCACAACTCGACATGCTCGACGTCTCCACTGGCGCCGAGTGAGGAAGTCAGGAGGCAACTCCCCTTCCGGGCTAACTCCACCAGCCCCGACGGCGGAAATCAATGCTGCTGTTCCAACTGGGAACAGCTTTGAACTGCTAAATAAGGTACGTAGGAATTCTCCTACCGCCATACTGAAAAGGTCTCCCCCTCCACCGGAAAAGGTTGTCGAAGCAAAGTCAGAACAGCCCCAATTCCCTCAACGACTGTTCTCCAAGATCTATAAAGTCTGGCGGCAGGCCTGAGACTCGGTGATCAATCCAAATTTCTCCCGCCAGCACAAGAAGCTGAAGATCCAACAGGAAGTAAGCCATCCTGCCAAGCCACGAAAAGCTGTCTGGGTGCCCACCTTGATGGCCCCCTCAACTTCCACTGTTCATAAGAAAAGAAGGCCGGAGAAGACCCCCATGCCTGCAGCAAAAGTCCACGGCACTGAACCCAAACACCCTAAGTCTGGGGGCATGGTGGTCCATACCGTTTACATGGCATCTAGGAAGGAAGATAGTCGCGCTTCGACGGGCCACCGACCGCTTACTCGATCCATCACGAGAGCCCAGGAATAGCAGCAACAGAAGCTCCAGGAGATGCTAACTGCGATGGCCGCACTCACCGGACCAAAAGAAAGCCCGGAGGCGTCATCAGAGCAGCGTCGCGAACAAGAGACCGATACTGAATTCCTTCGTAGAATGCTTGGAAAGAAGGATAAGGAGGCTGCGGAACAAGTGGCCAATATAAAGCAAATGGCTCTCCTGTTCCAAGACATGGTCGGGATGATGATACAGCCAGATCCTCCAGCCGAAGATCCTCCGATTATCCTTGAAGATGATAGAGGAGAAACGTCAAATCCACCTCCGGCTCTTTCGACAGCCAAGGAGGAAACAATCTCCAAAATTGCCCTGGATGACTATATTGCTCAGCAAATACGAGTCCACCAGGCAAATGAAGCGGCCGGCCAAGTCGTCAAAACTGGGCGACCATATCCGGGCTGGTAAGACCAGATAAAATACCCACCGGCATACACAATCCCCAAATTCTATGTGTACAAGGGGACGGGAAATCCCACCAGCACGTCGCCCAGTTTAGAGCTCTGTGCGGCAACACCGGCGGTGATGATAAGCTCTTGCTTCGCCAATTCATCGGCAGCTTATTGGAGACGGCATTCGAGTGGTACTCTGAACTTCCAAATGACTCCGTCAAAACTTTCGCGGAAATGGAGTTGTTGTTCACCTAACGATTCGCAAGTGCTAGTGAACGCACCCTAATAACGGCATTGATCAATGCCAGGGTGAAGACGGGCGAGACGTGGGTTCAGTACGCAATCCGATGGCGGAACCTGTCGTCAAAGTGCGAACAACGCATCGAAGAAGCACCAGCGGTGGGCAAGTTCATGGGCACCCTAGACCCTCATGCAACTATTTCACAGTTCATGATGTTCTTCAAACCGACTACATTCCAGGCTCTAATCGACACGCTAGCCCAGATGGATTAGATGGGTCACAGACCGTCTCCTCCAAAGCCGGAGCTGCGGAACGAAAAGGGTACGGGGAAGGCAACCTTCATTGTGAATACTCAACAGTAGCCCAGTGCTCCAAGACTAACGGATCAATTGGAGGAGAGACGGCGCTATTACAATGAGAAAATGAAGCGCCCTTACTCATTCCCGCGGGATAAAACGAAGAGGCTGTTTGAGCTGGCTATGCGCAACAGGCTTATCAATTTGCCGAATCCAAGGCGACCGCCGCAACCCAGCGAAGTGAATAATCCCAATTATTGCCCTTACCACCAAACGGTAAGCCATCCGATTGAAGATTGCTTCGTCTTTAAGGGATGGATCGATGATTAGTACCAACAGGGCAAGTTCGCGCTGTCCGAAAAATGGAAAGTGAGCCCACCACAACCGCACACTCTTAAGAGGATGGACACACCGGGGGCAACGTGCTCTTTTGTTGAAGAAGCTCCATGGGAGGTCGTGCTTTCAGCCAAAACCAAAAGGATGCTGAATGAACTCCAGACATGCCCGGCGATCAGGTGGAAGAATCCGCTGGAACCCCAGGTCATCGAAGGGATGCCGAAGCCGCGCCCAACTCCAAAGATTGGTGGTGATAGCCAAAGTGCTCACACCCAGCCGTCGAAATCTTCGAAAAAGAAGAAGAAATCCAAGAAGCCCGGGAAGCCTGGCGACAAGCCAACGGACCTACAGAAACAGATTGACGCCCTCGAAGAGTATAACCAGAAGGCGCGAACCCTAATCACGTTGCAAGAGTTCCTCAGCCACGTCCTTGAGGATGAAGATGATGAAGAAGACTCGTCTGATGGATCTGAGGATTACGTAGTGATTATTCCAAAAAAATTGTAGTTTACCGTAATCAGAAACGGCGTCACTTTGCAGCTAGCCGGTGAATACGGGTCGATCCGCAGGGATGTGTAAATTTCTGTTTTTGTGTTTTAACGAGTTGATTACGTTGGTTGTTTGGTTTTTTTTTGTCGAATGATTTAAAAACTAATTTATGTGATGTGAAAGAACTCGTTAGGGTTAGGTCGAAGGTTGGGGTGTTGAGATCAATGTTGTCACCTCTTTCAATGCCGTTGATTTAAGCTTTTTAGAAAAATCACAACAATTATTAGCAAAGGGGATTAGGATGATCGGGAAGAAACAAAGTTTCTTCCTCTAGATCCTTGTCCGTCCTTTCCTATTAATTGCTGTGATCTTCATGGACGTTATATATGTCCGGCCTTTTATACTACGGTTCACCTTTTCCTTGTAGGTAGGGTGCCGTAGGGGGCGGATCATACATGCGTGCATGAAGATTTCGTTTTAAAAATATGTTGGCATTGAAGGAGGTGAGAGACATCCATCTCTCACTCCCTCTCTTGTTCCTAACCCTAACGAGCGAGGATTTTACTCGCTCATTAGGGAATTATTTGAAAGTGACATTTTTTATGTTTATGTTTTAAAGTGTTACCTTACGACAGATTAAAAATAGCTAAAACTTGTGAACTACAGCAAACAAATGGATAAGTAGGGCAAGTAGTGAAATTAAACTAAGGCAGGAATTAAATAAATTAAAAACTTACAAGAAAAGATGATGCTCTTGATCTCTCAACAGGTCTAAACTTTTATTGATTGATAAGAGGCATGCCATTTTACAGATCTTGAGTACAATTTATAAGCAACTAGTGAAGCTAGGGTTACAGACTCTCGTGGACATGAAATTACAGATTTGCCCCCTAAAAATCCCAACATATGAAACGACACACCGACACAAGAAGTCGGTGCCGACACGGGCACCATATGGCCGCGGTTCCGCGGCAAAGACATGCCTTTGGCCGCGGTTCCGCGGCCCTTTGGTGGGATTGGCTCACCAACTTTCTGTGATTGGTTTGTCTTCTCTTGGGCTTCCTATTTTCATTGTTCTTTTCTCTGTTGGGCTTCTTAGTATTCTCCAGATCCTTAGTGAAAATTGTAAGGATCTTTTGACCGTTTCACTTGTTTTTCGTTTCGGCTTGAGTAAGATCCGTGTGCTGGTTGGTCAAAAGTCAATTTCCTGTATCATCTTTGTCTTTTTCACTGTATTTGCTCCGAGATCCTGTATCCTGTATCATGCAACAAACGAGCGTCAAAAGTACCTGTTTACTTATAAAATGCATAAAAGTGGGGCGTATGAATTGCAATATTATAATGTGAACAAATACCCCCAAACTTGCTTTTTGCTCGTCCTCGAGCAAACTTATTATTTTATTCTAACCTAGCCACACTTTCGCAGGGAAACGCGATTGCACTGAGCACGTGCAACAAGCCGTTAAACCTCTAGGTGTCCCTAGTAGGAGGAGTGTTGTCTCCTGAGGGTTTTCAGCGGATTACACCCACAAAATCCGATCAACTTGGTTTTTCGACTTTTGTTTTCCAATTAGGTTTTCTAACAAGGAATTCTATTATCGTCGCCCCGCAAATTATCCACCCATATTCTTCACACTTCCTTATTATGTAACTTAAGATTGTACATGTTCTATAGAATTACTTAGAATTCAGCATTTCTTAAGTTTTTCTTCTAGAGTTTCATCTCCACTTAGGAATTTCTATCAACTCTATTAAAGATACAAGTTTTATTTTTCATTCCTTTCTCTTATCTAAACTCTAATCACATATCCCCACGTGTGTGTAATTTTCACCCCTATACTTAGAAATTCAAATCAAGCAATCGTACTCTCGTCCATTGTCCAAAGCACTTAACTTTCGCTTACACATCCTTCATGCGACCGTTAATACTTCTTGAGGTACCAACAGCCGATTACAAGATGCGTTAGCCCTTTAAAGCGTATTTCCTAGTTTTGCAATACCCAAGGCTTTTAGCAGTGACTCCCAAACCAGTTGGTCTAAGGCACTAGGTGACGAAGCACCCTCGCTAATTAGTTTTCTAGCCCTAAGTAATCACAAAAACCAGTGTCCATTTTTTTTTATTCACCCCTTTTTTTTCTTTTTATTTTCATTGTGTTAAGGACTTTAGACAAGAGTAATTCAAGGTCTCTTCTACTAATCCAAGTTTCAAGATGCGTGATTGTGCATTTTGTAGGGTACATGTTTTCAGAATCTAAACTCAAGCTAGGAACTATCTTTCGAACTTATACTTTAATAAGAACAGTAATACTCTTCCCTCGTTTTGGCTTAACCCACGAAGTGAACCCAAAATTTGCCTATTCCTAAATAACCTACAAAGACATACACTTTCTACCGTTAAACTTTAAGCAAGGTTATTTTTAGGGTTTTTAATCTACCAAGTCTAAGATCTAGTTTTTCCTAGCTAGTTAACCTTTTTATCAACTCAAGTCAATTAACCAAAATTGAATACAATAATTTTTATAATTTTTGAAATTTTCTCAATTTTTATGGGTTTTTCAGTTTTCTAATTTTTTTATTTTTCAAATTTTTAAATTTTTATGATTTTTATATAAAAATGCAATGCAGAAATTAAATATGCAAAATGAAAACAAAGATATATACAATATGCAATGCGAAGGATAACTATATACATCACCCTCTAATACCCCCAAACTTGAGCAAAGCAGTGCCATCACTGCCCGGCCCCACGTCGCGCTCGTGAGCGTGAACGTGATCTCTCCCCTCTAGCCAAAAGTGTTTGGATCCCCCGCTCAATTTCCGTCAACCAACGGTCGAGCTCTCGTGCAGTTGCCCGAAACTCATCCCTCAAAGAGTCTATTCTTCTCACTGTTCTTCGCATCAATCGCGCATGCTCCTGGGGAGTTAGCTCTTCCCCGCTCGAAGTCGAGCTCGAGCTAGGGGTGTGTGCAGGTACATTTTCTGCCGGTTCTGTTCGTGTCCAAATATCCGTAAGTCTAGAGTAGGACGACGAGACGCCCTCTAAAAGTGGTCGAACCGGGACACCGTCTATCATATATGAGTCAAATTCCTCGGCTGGGAGGAAATAACGGCAGAGTTGGGTAACGAGCATGGGACATGGATATACACTACCTCGTTTCCCCGTACCTATGGATTGGAGCAAAACCGTGCACATGTCGAACCTAGGGTTTTTCGTCATTAGTGTGTGGACGACATATAACGACGGGGGTGAAAAAGGTCGTGTTGTGAGAACTTCCAAAAATATTGTTTTGTGCCCACCGGCACACAGTTAAAACATTTGCGAAAAGGGTCCGTGCTTGGATCCCCTTACGCGGTTCTCGTGCACAGTCATTATCCATTAATGGCATATAATCTTCAAAGCGCAGTGGGTGTTCATGTGCTGGTACACGTGGTATGAGTGTAACCTCGTGTATCATGTCCCTATCGATGCGAATTTCACGGTTTCCCCAATTCAGTTTAATGTACCCTAAGTTGTCTAGGCTATTGTCTTCCATGGATTCGTAAAATAGAGCAACTAGGTTTGGTAAAGCAAATGCAGATGCATGATTATAGAGGAGGAAATTCCAGCCCCTTTGTGCGATTTCGTGTGGGAAATATGTACCGTAAATCTCGTGTGCGAAAACAGGGGAAAAATCCCTTTCATACTGCATTTTATGTCCCATTTAGATGTTTCAGAGAAAAATATATGCAGGAACAGAGAGTAAAGGCTCAGATTTACCTCCCCTGAAAAATTCAGGGGGTGAAGACTCAGAACGGCGGCGGAACCGCGGTCTGGGGCACTACTGTGCGGCGGAAGCGCGGCACCTTGGTGGATTCAGCCTTTGAGAAATTTTGTGCTGCCCTGTACTTGTGATTCCTCTCTGTTCTTATGTTCCCTTTTCTGTTTTGACCTTCTGTAAAACTCCAGATCCAAAAGTCCTTGCTGTTCCTGCAAGATTCCAATGAGAAACCCTTCAAACAGATAAAAATAATGAAAAGATAATTTTTGTATTTTGTATTTTCTGATTTTTATAATTTTTCAAGATTTATATCAACCCGAAATCATACAAAAAGAGAAAATTACGCCATCCCCGGCAACGGCGCCATTTGATTATTCCAAAAAAATTGTAGTTTACCGTAATCAGAAACGGCGTCGCTTTGCAGTTAGCCGGTGAATACGGGTCGATCCGCAGGGATGTGTAAATTTCTGTTTTTGTGTTTTAACGAGTTGATTACGTTGGTTGTTTGGTTTTTTTTTGTCAAATGATTTAAAAACTAATTTATGTGATGTGAAAGAACTCGTTAGGGTTAGGTCGAAGGTAGGGGTGTTGAGATCAATGTTGTCACCTCTTTCAATGCCGTTGATTTAAGCTTTTTAGAAAAATCACAACAATTATTAGCAAAGGGGATTAGGATGATTGGGAAGAAACAAAGTTTCTTCCTCTAGATCCTTGTCCGTCATTTCCTATTAATTGCTGTGATCTTCATGGACGTTATATATGTCCGGCCTTTTATACTACGGTTCACCTTTTCCTTGTAGGTAGGGTGCCGTAGGGGGCGGATCATACATGCGTGCATGAAGATTTCGTTTTAAAAATATGTTGGCATTGAAGGAGGTGAGAGACATCCATCTCTCACTCCCTCTCTTGTTCCTAACCCTAACGAGCGAGGATTTTACTCGCTCATTAGGGAATTATTTGAAAGTGACATTTTTTATGTTTATGTTTTAAAGTGTTACCTTACGACAGATTAAAAATAGCTAAAACTAGTGAACTACAGCAAACAAATGGATAAGTAGGGCAAGTAGTGAAATTAAACTAAGGCAGGAATTAAATAAATTAAAAACTTACAAGAAAAGATGATGCTCTTGATCTCTCAACAGGTCTGAACTTTTATTGATTGATAAGAGGCATGCCATTTTACAGATCTTGAGTACAATTTATAAGCAACTAGTGAAGCTAGGGTTACAGACTCTCGTAGACATGAAATTACAGATTTGCCCCCTAAAAATCCCAACATATGAAACGACACACCGACACAAGTAGTCGGTGCCGACACGGGCACCATATGGCCGCGGTTCCGCGGCAAAGACATGCCTTTGGCCGTAGTTCCGCGGCCCTTTGGTGGGATTGGCTCACCAACTTTCTGTGATTGGTTTGTCTTCTCTTGGGCTTCCTATTTTCATTGTTCTTTTCTCTGTTGGGCTTCTTAGTATTCTCCAGATCCTTAGTGAAACTTGTAAGGATCTTTTGACCGTTTCACTTGTTTTTCGTCTCGGCTTGAGTAAGATCCGTGTGCTGGTTGGTCAAAAGTCCATTTCCTGTATCATCTTTGTCTTTTTCACTGTATTTGCTCCGAGATCCTGTATCCTGTATCATGCAACAAAAGAGCGTCAAAAGTACCTGTTTACTTATAAAATGCATAAAAGTGGGGCGTATGAATTGCAATATGATAATGTGAACACGTAGCAAGTTGTCATGTGATCTCTCACTCGTCTACAGACGATGAAGAAGCTCCTTGTACAGAAAGACCGGGGGTAGGCCTCATCTTCGTAACTCCACAAGGAGGGATAATGCGCTTTGCTTTCTCCTTAACAGAGCCGAAGACAAACAATGAAGCCGAGTATGAAGCTTTGATAGCGGGCCTCGAGATCTCCATTGACAAGGGAATTGAAAACTTCCTCATATACGGAGACTCCCAATTGGTCGTTAGTCAAGTAAACGGCGACTATCAAACGTGCAAACCAGAACTGGTAAAGTACGGCGAGAGGGTACAGCAACTACTGACCCAAATACCTTCCCACCTCTTGGAAAGCATACCGCGTGCAGAAAATAGCAAAGAGGATGCACTAGCTAAGCTCGCTAAAGAACTGGCCGACGAGAACCTCGATGACGTGAGAATCGTTGTGCAAAGCCGTCAGGTTCTTGCGCCGGCGGAAATATCTCCGGAGTCGTCCGAAGAAAAAGGAGCAACTGAGCAGATAGCTATGCAAATAAAGGACCAAGAAAAGGTCGAAAATTGGAGAGAAGTCTTTATAGAATACTTCAAATCCCGTCGAACACCTGAAGATGTGTCCTCAAGACATCAGCTTATGAAACGAGCTCTGTCTTTCGCCTTCGTCATTGATACTCTGTACAAGAGGTCATTTGATTCTTTGTGGTTGAGATGCCTGGGACCTGAAGAAGCAAGAAGAGTCGTCCAAGAAGTTCACGACGGACTCTGCGGTTCTCACCAAGCAGGCCCGAAGATGAAGTTGAAGATCAAACTGATGGGTTACTATTGGCCCACGATAATTCAGGACTGCCTCGAGTATGCGAAGCAATGCTACTCATGCCAGATTCATGGGGACTTTATCCATAAGCATCCAAATCCATTACATCCAACGGTGGCTAGCTGGCTTTTCGAAATGTGGGGAACTGACATAATCGGCCCCATCGAACCAGCATCGTCCAGGGGACACAGTTTCATTTTGGCGACAACCAAAGTGGGAAGAAACAGTACCGCTGAGGGAAGTGAAGACGGAGAATATCCTCCATTTCTTCAAGACGCACGTCATTTATCGGTTTGGAACTCCGAGATGGATCATCTTCGATAACGGGCCAGCCTACAGAAGCCACAAAATCAGCCGCTTCGCACAACAGCACAACATAGACTGGAGATACTCCTTAGTTTATAACCCCCGAGCTAACGGTCTAGCTGAGGCTTTCAACAAGACCTTGACGAAGATCGTGAAGAAGACGGTGTCCCGAAATAAGAAAGACTGGCACGAAAGACTGCAAGAAGCTCTCTGGGCGTATCGAACTACGTTCAAGACGGCCACGAACACAACGCCATACACGTTGGTATTCGGTACAGAAGCAGTACTCCCCCTTGAGATAGAGCTACCCTCTCTACGAGTGGCAGTTGATTACGAGCTAACAGACGAAGAGAATGCTCACCTTCGGCTTGAGGAGCGTGATGCCCTTGATGAAACCCGGCTTATAGCACAACAAAATCTGGAGGCTTATAAAGCAAAGATGACGCGCTTAAATGAAAGATTGACCAGGCCGAGGACATTCCGCCAAGTCGAACTCGTGCTAGTGGTCAAAAGACCTATGATCCCCAATCGCGCCAAGCGAGGAAAATTACTGATCTAACTATCTTTCAAATCTCTAACTATCTATCACGTGTGGGCACGTGATGCTCTTACTTGGGGATTTTCTTCGTTGCTCTATTTATTTATTTATTTTCCGTAAGGGAACAAATGCCCCCACAGCGTTGTTCTCACGTGGTTTACACGTGAGTTGATGAGAAGTATGGAGTTCAAGATTTTGGTTGGACGTGAGGAGGTGCGAAAAGCATCTGCTCTCGAGCCAAACTATGAAGGCCCGTACATCATAGACAAGGTTTACCAGGGTGGAGCCTATCTACTCATGGATATGCATGGCGAAAGACCTTGCAGACCGATAAACGGCCGCTTCCTGAAGAAATACTACGCCTAACGAGTTACGGCTTAGGTCAATGATAGATGACGACGACTATGTCCGCTCGCTATCTTCCCAAGCCCAAAACTCTATAAGTAGTAGCTGGTTAACGGACCGAAACGTCCTTAAACTAACAACGGACCGAAACGTCCTTAAACTAACAACGGACCACTATGTCCTAAAACTAGCTGTTGACCGAGATGTCGATAAACTACAGTGGATTGCAGCATCCCGAAGCTGATAAAAATAAATAAATAAATAAACGTATGTCCATAAGCAAAATGGGCACGGATGAAAACCCGAAAGGGCTCCGTGAGTAAAAACAGCAGGGCTACCGGCGAGTGTTTGTGAAAACCCAAAAGGGCGCAACCTCGTTATATAAAAAAAGAGAGAGAATAATAAAAAAAAAGAGAAAAAAAACGGTATGTCCATAAGAAAAATGGGCACGGATGAAAACCTAAAAGGGCTCCGTGAGTAAAAACAGCAGGGCTATCGGCGGGTATTTGTGAAAACCCGAAAGGGCGCAACCTCGTTAAAAAGACACTTACAGAGTCCTCTCGACCTTGTGAGGAGAAACCACCTGCGTGAGATCCTTACGACTCACAAGGGAGCAATACACTTAGGAATCCTCACGATCCCTAAGGAGAAAATACACTTGCGCGATCCTCACGACTCGTAAGGAGAACCCTCTTATGGGACCCTCACGGCTCATAAGATTTGAAAGTCTTACATTACAGAGACCTGAACCTGTTCTTAAGCAACCCCCACAACTTCCGATACTGCCCTACAAGCGGCTCAATGCTGACCCTTGTATACAATCCACTGGCGCGAATAAACATTTCCCTAACCAAGTCCCATCCGCGACTAGGGATATGTTCGCACGGTAAACAACCCTTGTAAGTCCTCTCGACTTATAAGGAGAAAACACTCTTGTAAGATCCTTACAACTTATAAGAGAGCATACACTTAGGAGTCCTCACGATTCCTAAGGAGAAAATGCACGTACAAGATTCTCACGACTTGTAGGGAGAAACACCTTTGTGAGACCCTTATGGCTCATGAAGTCAAAAGCCTTAGTCGACAGGACCCTAACCCTGTTTACTAAGCCACATTTGTTCGACATCGATAGAGGAAAATGATGATTCGCTCCTGACAATATCCCAGTTGTAGCGGTGCTGATGCCGAAATCGGTGTCTAATCCCAAACTTGCGGCGAAAAGCCAGCAAGTCACACATGCATACGAAATAGCCGAAATGATGGGGGAACTTGCGACAAAATCAGCAAGTAAAAATGTATGCATGTAAAATAGCCGAAATGATTGGGCAACTCGCAATAAAAAACAGCGAGTAAAAATAAATAAATAGCCGAAATGATTGGGCACCGCGAAAAATAGCCGAAATGATAGGGCAATCGCGACCTTCGCGATATAAAAGATGAAATGATAGAGTATCGCGGAAAGAAATAAAAAAAAAATAAAAATGAAAGTTATGCCCTACAGGTGATATCATTTCAATCCCTGTATACAATCCAGGGGCGCAAACAAAGAAGGAATCACACTCCTTCTCTCCCAGGTTTCATCAGAAGAAGAAGCCAAAATTTCGATGAGTCACAAATAGCCTGGAGATCACCTCAACATTTATCCCAGCGGGCATAACATCAAACAAAGCGGAACAGCGGCAACTCCCAGTTCCATGACTTGACGGTATACAGATGACCAAGGGTTAGATCACAACTCCGTAAAATGCGGATATAATCACCTAAATTCCTGGTTACGTGGAACACGGATAACGTCACTTCTGACCCCATGGAAAACATCCAGAGCGGATCCTGGTCCTCGTAGAGCACGGCAGTGAACCCGTGTGAAACATCCAGAGCGGAGCCTAGTCCTCGCCGAACACGACAGTGAACCCGTGGGAAGCATCTAGCGCAAATTCCTGGTTACGTGGAATGCGGATAACGTCACTTCTGACCCCGTGGAAATCATCCAGAGCGGATCCTGGTCCTCGCAGAGCACGGCACTGAACCCATGTGAAGCATCCAGAGCGGAGCCTAGTCCTCTCCGAACACGGCAGTGAACTCGTGTGAAGCATCTAACGTAAATTCCTGGTTACGTGGAAACACGGATAACGTCACTTCTGACCCCGTGGAAAACGTCCAGAGCGGATCCTGGTCCTCGCAGAGCACGGCAGTGAACCCGTGTGAAGCATCCAAAGCGGAGCCTAGTCCTTGCCGAACACGGCAGTGAACCCGTGTGAAGCATCTAGTGCAAATTCCTGGTCACGCGGAACACGGATAGCGTCACTTCTGCCCCCGTGGAAAACGTCTAGAGCGGAACCTGGTCCTCGCCAAACACGGCAGTGAACCCGTGGGAAGCATCTAAAGCAAACATCGGACTGTGGAGTCCTTAAATCCACAGACTATGATGTCCTTAACCTCGACCGTGATGTCTTAAAACTAAAAAATCAAACAAAACGATTTCAAACTGATTTTATCTTGGTTTAAGGATACATCTCTTCACTCCTTTGATATTTGTCGTTGAAATTCCTCAACGTCTTCAAAGAGGTGACGGGTCCCAGTAACCATGCATTTCACGGACTATGGAGTCCTTAACTCCACGGACTATGATGTCCTTAACCTCGACCGTGATGTCTTAAAACTAACACCGGACTGTGGAGTCCTTAAATCCACAGACTATGACGTCCATAACTTCGACCGTAATGTCTTAAAACTAACGTTGGACTGTGAGGTCCTTAAACTCATGGACTATGACGTCCTTAACCTCGACCGTGATGTCTTAAAACTAACAACGAACTATGGAGTCCTTAAATCCACAGACTATGATGTTCTTAACCTTGACCGCGATGTCTTTAAACTACGGTACCCCGGAAAGTATCCGCAGCAACCCCTGACTCCGTGAAATGAGGATAAGGGCAACTTCACTCATCACTTGCGGGTCCTCACGACTCGTAAGGGGGTAAATTCTCTTGTAAGATCCGTACGACTCTCAAGAGAAAACACACTTAGGAATCCTCACGATTCCTAAAGAGAAAACGCACCTACGGGATCCTCTCGACCTGTAGGGAGAAAATACTTTATGAGACCCTCACGGCTCATAAAGTTGAGAAGTCTTAGGTGACAGACCCTAACCCTGTTTTCTAAGTCGTCGCCATTCTACAAAAAGCATAAGATTGACAGTTATATACTATCTACGGATCGTACTTTCTAAAATCGCATGGCAAACAACACAGCAAAGAGAAGGAAGCGACAGAAAGAACATCCGATTTGCATTTGATTAAGCGTTCGAGACAGACACACTCATGCATGTGCAAAAGATTTAGTACGTGAAATAAGACAAACTGAAATGAAAAATTTGCCATTCATAGTTCAAAAAAAGGGAGGTTCTTACAATTGCGAAAGCAATAAACAAAGATGGTACTAAAGTTATTACAACGGCAAAACCTCAAATCCAGGACATGGACTGAGGAACTCGAAAGTGACCTTGTCCAGGACTTTCCAAGCCTGGCGAACCATCCTAGTGTGCTTTCTTTCGTGAGCACGAGCGTCGGGATCCCCACTAATGTCCTCCACCCTCCGATAGGCAGCAAGTATGGCAGACTGTTGAAAGGCATGATGCAGGAGATCGACAAGATTATCTCGCCGTCTCTTCGAGATTAGGTTCATCAGATACACCGAGTGCACCTTATCCTCGGCGGCATCCAATGCCCTAAGCGGCACGCCGGTAAAGAATAGGGGAAGCGCTTCCTAAATTGCTCCCACAATAAGCTTCAGGAGAGGGGAGCGTCGAGGAAGCAGTTGACCGTTATAGGCGTCAAAGCGACTCATAATTTCGGCACACTCGGCGTTTGTGAATTCTCGATTCTGAGAATGGCCGAGTCGGCGGATGTCTCCGTAAGAGATGATCTCATCAAGGTCATACATGTAGGCGTCCATTACTCCTGTAAAAGAAAATCATCAAAATTAGCAGACAGACTAATTAAGCAAGATGATATAATTCATCAAAAAAATAAAATGCCATCTTTAACCTCCAAGATCCATGAAAAACTCTTAAGAGTTCTTCTATATGATTTGGAAGGAGCAAAGCTCCATTAATGAATTAAGAAAACACAAGAAAAATCCTTTTAGAGAGCAGAGCTCTATTAATGGAACCCTAATAGGGTTCTCTCTAGTTCTCTTTAGATCCCTTTAGACCTATAGAGCAAAGCTCTGCTAAGTGAAACCCTAAATGGGTTTTCTTTAGATCAGGGATCTATTAAGAGCAAGGCTCTTAAAATTAATTTAATTTAATCTAATTTAATTTTTACCTAAAAATTAAATTATAGTTCTAACTCTTAAAAGTTCTCAAACGAAAGAGCAAGGCTCTGAATAAAAATTCTCAAGGAGGAGATGAAAATCATATAAGGGGCCAAAGGTCCTATTTATAGACATTAAGAGCCGTTTTAACTTCCAAAAGTGGGCCCAACGGTTGAGATTCTGCCACCGCTGCGCTCACGTTTGGGGCCACGTAAGCGCAACGGTGGGGGGCATTTGTTTCCCCCAATCAGAGTAGAACTGTGTTCAAATTCCAAGGCGGGAAATGAAGCGACGCTTCTGTTTCCCCCAATCAGAGTAAAGCTCTGTTTTGAAATTCAAAACTTTTAAATAAGTTGAAGAAACGTTTCAGATTCCTTGCGCTGCGCGCAGCGCGCCACGTGTCAAAAGCAGACATGCCAGCGCAAGGAGTGCTGCGCCCAAGGCAGCACACCCAATCAGAGCAAGGCTCTGTTTTAAAAATTCAAATTTTAAAGGAAGCAACGCTTCAGATAACTTGCGCTCTGCGCTCTGCGCGCGCCATGTGTCAAACAGTGGCGCGCTAGCGCAGTTGCGCTGCGCTCTACGCTGCGTGACACGTGTCAGCGCAGGTGCGCTAGCGCAGTTACGCTGTGCTCGGCGCTGTGCGACACGTGTCAAGCGCAGGTTCGCTTGCGCCAACTGCGCCAGCACTAAAACTTAATTAATAAATTATTTAATTAATCAGAATTAAAATTCTAGAAAGATCTTTCCAATCTTATTAAAATAAGAAGATTGTTTTCTGTAAAACAGAGGCCTTACGATCAAAGATCCAACGGTAGGGAAATATCCCCAGATCAATCAGAGAAACATCTCTGTAACTAACTCAACAAACCAATTGGACCTATATAAAGGCCCCTAGACTCCAAGTCTCACATAGAGACATAGAGAAAAGGGAGAACTCTGAAAAATTTGAAAGGCAAACCTTTGAAGAAAAAAGATCATCTTCTTCAAGGTAAAGAATTAAATTCTTGGAAGAACAGAGATGAAAACACCTTACAAAAAGAAGAATTTCTTCTAAAAAGATCAAAGATCTAAGAATAAGATCAAGATCTTCACTACAAAAAAGAAAAAAAAAGATAATAAAAGATCCAATCACAAAAAATTAAAGAAGTAATTTACTTCATCCCTAGATCTTTTGATCTATATAAAGGCACAGCCTTTTGATGAACCATTGGTTCTTGAATCTTGAGGTAGAACCTCTTTAGAACAAGAAAAAACCTATTTCTTTGATCTTAATTAGATCAAGATACGCTCTGCGCTATTGTACAGTGCCTTGCACTCTTGAAATGCGCCTTTGCGCTCCTTGGACTGGCGCAAGTCACCAGAGAGCGCCACGTGTCAATCACAGAGCAATCTGCGCCTTGCGTTCCTAAAAATAGAGCACTGCACTCTTAGATTGGTGCACTGCACCAGTGCGCGCCAAGTGTCAGCAGTGCACTAGCACAACGCGCTGCGCCAACAGACTTGCGCTCAGCAGAGCGTGACACGTGTCACCTCCGTATGCGCTGGCGTCTTGCGCTCTTTAATTGGCGCAAAGCGCCTTACAGGCCACGTGGCGCACTGTCAAACCACTAAATGCTGTGCATTATTAAGAAAAGGCAGAGCCCAATTAAAAGTCTAACAGACTAATTTAGATGCTGTGCATTATTTTAAAAACAAGGGGCAGAGCCCAAGCAAAGGCCTAACAGGCCAAAAATAAGTAAAATGTTGAATATTCTCAACTGGACTTAGCCCAATATTGGCCATAGGTCCTCAATATAAATTGAACTGAGCACAACTGCTCTCCCAATCAATTTACACCCGGTTCGAGAGTACATCTCTTTACTCCTCTGGCATCCGTCGTTGTAATCCAATGTCGTCAGAGAGGTGACGGGTCCCGACAACCACACACTGCTACGGACTGTGGGGTCCTTAAACCCACGGACTATGACGTCCTTAACCTTGACAGTGATGTCTTAAAACTAATACCGGACTATGATGTCCTTAACCTCGACCGTGATGTCTTAAAACTAATATCGGACTGTGGGGTCCTTAAGCTCACGGACTATGACGTCCTTAACCTTGACCGCGATGTCTTAAAACTAACATCGGACTGTGAGGTCCTAAAGCTCACAGACTATGACGTCCTTAACCTTGACCGCAATGTCTTAAAACTAATACTGGACCGCAATGTCCTTAAACTACCTACCGACCGCAATGTCACTAAACTAAACAATAGAGCCCCCAATTGCTCTCTTGTCGGATCTAAACGATCCCGTTAAGTCGATCTTAATCTAAAATTAGACTAATGTGTCCTTAACGAACGTTTAAGTCGATCTTAGCCTCAAATAAGGCTAACGTATCCTTAAACACCCCCCAAACCCAAATCTAAGAAAGATACGTATTTGGACTAATCCACGTCCTACGGGCGACGGCATAACTTAGTCTCCGTATACAATCCACGGGCAACCGAACACAAAACAAACACACACGACACGAAGTGACCATATGGAGAAGGAGAAAGTTGCTATCGCGATGCGGCAGCGTAATTAACTACAGGGGCTTGTGCCTGCAGGGAAGAGCGTCCCCACAATCAAAAACCCCTCGAGCGAGGGGAATCTGACGAAGTCTGCTACATCGAACGTATCCGTTTAAACCTTCGATACACGGTGCCATAAATCAACTTGTCATCTTCGGAGAGGTGGACGGATAGCACCAATTAGCATCTGCCCCGAATCTCAGTGCCAGACGTTTGTCTTGCGTGTCTTTCGGAGGGGAAAAATATATACAGAATAATAAGTGCTCCTTTCTGGGAGTACAACTCCCATTGCAGGGACCAAGTCCCTTTTGCCACCCTTGCGCTCAAAGCGCTAGCGCCCGAGCACCCACGTGCTGACACATGGGGCGCCCTTACGCTCAAAGCGCTAGCATCCAAAGCGCTAGCGCCCGAGCGCCCACGTGCTGACACGTGGGGCGCTAGCGCTCAAAACGCTAGTGCCCTTGCGCTCAAAGTGCTAGCGCCCAAAGCGCTAGTGTCCGAGCGCCCACATGCTGACACATGGGACGCTAGCACTCAAAGCGCTAGCGCCCTTACGCTAAGAGCGCTAGCGCCCGAGATCCCACGTGCTGATACGTGGGGCGCTAGCACTCAAAGCGCTAGCGCTCTTACGCTCAGAGCGCTAGCGCCCAAAGCGCTAGCGCCCGAGCGCCCACGTGCCTAGCACGTAGGGCGCTAGCGCTCAAAGCGCTAGCACTTTAGCGCCCTTGCGCTCAAATCGCTAGCGTCCAAAGCGCTGGCGCTTTTTCCCACGTATCCTTTGGATGCCCTTTACCTTTATATATATATATATATATATATATATATATATATATATATGTACATACACACACACACACACTTCACGACACAGTCCTGTTAGAAAAAAATTCTAACGGGGCACTGCCTCGCACCCCGCAAGGGGGCTGTTAGCCTCCTTGACCCCCAGCCCGCTATCCGGGTAGCGGGACCCCCGTAAAAACTCTGCGTGACTCCCGATATATCCAACCCCCCCTCCAAAACAAAACACACGTACACTGCACATTGAGTTCGCATGACCAGTTTAACCCGTCAATCAGACGTTCTCTCACTCCAAAGGAGAGGGGTAATTAACGGCAGCTTAGTCCGCGACTGCCGGAGATTCGGATCCCCACAATCTTTAAACCCCGGCCTACTCTAGGTAGGGGGAATCTGTAGTACGCCTGTCAAGCACGCGTGTATTCCCATCTCAATGGGGTGACGAAAAACACCCTACAGTCTCATAAAGACTTTTCTCCCTACGAGTCAAGAGGATCCCGTAGGTGTGTTTTCTCCTTAGGAGTCGTGAGGACTCCTTAGTGCGTTTTCTATTGAGAGTCGTAAGGATCTAACAAGTGAATTTTTCCCGCTTATAAGTAGAGGACTCGTAAGTGGTTGTTTCCCTCCTTATCGAGATTCGACTTTGGAGAGTGTGACCCGTGAATAGTATGCAAGAGTTCATCTTGGACCGACTTGCAGGGCCCCAGTGCTTAGGAAATAGGTCCTTATCTCTAGTGCCTAAGTCTTTCCCCTACGAGTCGAGATGAGTCGAGAAGTTCTCGCGAGGACACTAATTTCCTCACGAGTCGAGACGAATCGAGAAGTTCTCGTAAGGGTTTCCTAACGTCATAGTTAACTCCTGCTAATAGAAGTTCGTTAGGGTCTTTGGTACTAGGGTTTTTTACCCGTCGCACCGTCGCGTTGGCCGATATATTCCCGGATATGCAATCTTATTATTCGGGTAGCCTAGCGACTGTCGTGTTTCTGATCCCTTCGGGGGCTGGACAAGACGTCTTCAAGCAATCTTCCAGGTAATATTACCGTCGAAAGAGCAAGCATTAGGGATATTCCATGTCTCTTTTTACTTGAAGTTAGGCTCAGTTTAGGAGCCCCGATGAGTCATGACCACTCTACGCTGGAGTGGGAAGGTCTCCGATAGTCTTTCAGGTCTCATTTGAGTTACCGTCAAGACCCTGAAGCTAGGGATCTTCCTTGGCTTCATTGGTTGACATTGTGTCTGCAATATTACGTCGAACGTCGAGGTTGTCCTAGGTTATCTATAAACCATCGAGATTTTGAACTAGGGGACTTTGCCATGGCTCCGTTTGTTGATGTTGTGCTCGTATCCTGCTGGAGGGAAGTGTTTGCCGTCGAAAGACGAGGCCGGGACGTTGGGACGTCTGGCCTGAACTTTGGCAGGCAGATGCTATTTGGTTTTATCCTTCCACCTCTCCGATGATGCCAAGTTGATTTATGGCACCGTGTATCGGAGGTTTGGACAGATGCGGCCATTGTAGCAGACATCGTTAGATTCCCCCTCGTTGTGAGGGGTTTTTGATTGTGGGGAAGCTCTTCCCTGCAGGCACAAGCCCCTACAGTTAATTACGTTACCGCGTAGCGATAAGCACTTTCTCCTGCTCCAGAAGGTCACTTCGTGTCGTGTGTTCTTTTTTATTTTTGGTTGCCCGTGGATTGTATACGGAGACTAATTTATGTTGTTGCCCATAGAGCGTGGATTAGTCCAAATCCGTATTTTCCTAGATTTGGGTTTGGGTTGGTTTAAGGATCGTTAATCTTGTTTTAGATTAAGATCAACTCAAACGTTTGTTGAGGATACGTTAGTCTAATTTAAGACTAAGATCTACTCAACGGGATTTTCTTTAGTTTATAAGGACATTGCGGTCCGTTGGGTTTAAAGACATCGTAGTCCATGGAGTTTAAGGACATCATAGTCTATAGAATTTAGTTTAAGGATCTTGCGGTCCATTGGGTTTAAGGACATCGTAGTCCATGAGTTTAAGGACCTCATAGTCCATAGTGTTTAGTTTAAGTACGTTGCAGTCCATTGGATTTAAGGACATCATAGTCCATGAGTTTAAGGACCACATAGTCCATAGAGTTTAGTTTAAGGACGTTGCGGTCCATTGGGTTTAAGGACATCGTAGTCCATGAGTTTAAGGACCTCATAGTCCATAGAGTTTAGTTTAAGGACGTTGCGGTCTATTGGGTTTAAGGACATCGTATTCCATGGAATTTAGTTTTTAGGGACGTTGCGGTCCGCAATTTAGTTTTAAGGACGTTGCGGTCCATTGGGTTTAAGGACATCGTAGTCCGTGGAATTTAGATTTTAGGGACGTTGCGGTCCGCAATTTAGTTTTAAGGACGTTACGGTCCGCGATTTAGTTTTAAATACATTGCGGTTCATTGAGTTTAAGGACATCGTAGTCTATGAGTTTAAGGACCTCATAGTCCATAGAGTTTAGTTTAGAGACATTGCGGTCCTTTGGGTTTAAGGACATCATATTCCATGAGTTTAAGGCCTCATAGTCCATAGAGTTTAGTTTAAGGACGTTGCGGTCCATGGAGTTTCCAGTTGTCGGGACCCGCCACCTCTCTGAAGACGTTGAAGAATTACAACGACACATATCAGAGGTGTGAAGAGATGTACCCTTGAACCAATATTGGTTGAGAGATCTGTAGTCAGGTTTGGGACTAAGACCAGTTAAAGAGTTTGTGAGCACATGGGCTTGGTTGATCTGAATTAGGGACTTGTGACCGACTTGGGCTCAGTCTATTCAGTTTTACATAAAGTGTTGAACACTTGTTTGGGCTTGGTCCCTTTTTTGTTCAATAATGCTGAACATTGATTTGGGTTCTGACACCCCACTTTTTCTTTATTGTTTTCTCTTTTATTAGGTGTTGAACACTCTTTATGGCGCTGAGCTCTATGCACAGAGCGCTCACTTTTTTTTGTTTTTTTATTGAGTGTTGAACACACTTCATGGCGCTAGGCTCTTCTTAAGGAACGTAGAGCGCTCTGTGTTAAGTAGCGTCCACGTGAGGGGCACGTAGAGTGCTTGGCGCTGAGCGCCAGCATTTAGAGCGCTTGGTGCTGAGCGCTAAACTTGGAGCGCTTGGCGCTGTGCACCAAATTTGGAGCGCTAAGGCGCTTCTTATAAAATAGCGCCCACTTGTGTAGCACGTAGAGCGCTGGGCGCTAGACTTGGAACACTAAGGTGCTGAGCTCCATACTTGGAGTGCTAAGGCGCTTCTTTTAAAATAGCGCCCACATGAGAAGCGCGTGGAGCGCTGGTCGCTGAGCGCCAGACTTGGAGCACTGGGCGTTGAGCGCCAGACTTGGAGCGCTAAGGCGCTGCTTTGGCAGCTCTGATTAGTTTTGTGCTCTGAGAATTAAATTCTCATTTATAAGAAACTTTGTCTCATGGATCTAAGAACTAAGTTCTTCTTTATGAGGAGATGCTACGATCTTTTTTGTTTTTCTTTACAGGAGACTTTGTTTCTCTTTACGGGAGACTTTGTTTCATGGATCTAAGAACTAAGTTTCTTCTTTCTTTCTTTTTGAGATGCCATGATCTCTTTTTCTTTTGTGAAAGACTTCATTTGATAGATCTGTGATCTAGAAAAAGAACTAAGTTATTCTGATGTGAGAATTAAACTCTCACATAAGGAGGAGATGCTATGATCTCTCTTCTTTATATTTACCTTGAAGAAAGTTCTTCTTCTTAGAGCTTGCTTTTCTCTTTTTCTTTTCTGAGAACTCGAAGTTTATGGAGGGGTCTTCTGTTTTCTTCTTTCGATTTGAAAACTTATGGGGAGCTTTTTTCCTGCAAGACTTGAAGTCTTGGGTCCTTTATATAGGGGAGGCTGATTTGTTGAATCAGTTAAGGAAATCTCTCATTGAGAGATTTCTCAATGATTTGGGGGTGTTCCCCACCATTGGACCTTTGATCCAAGGGCCTCTGTCTTACATAAGACATTTTTCTTGTTTTTAGGGAAAATATTTTCCCATACAAAACTTACTCTGTATCTTTTTTAGGGTTTCTTAACCCATTAATGAAGAACTCTTAGAGTTTCTAAGATTTGTGTCTCAAATCTTTAAAGATCATGGGCTTTTACCTCTGTAAAAGTTTTGCTTTTTAAGGGTTCTGATGGCTTGCTCCATCTTCTTCGCAGAGCATGGCTCTTTAGAATTCTTAGAGAATTTTTATTCCCGTCATAATGACAGATTTGATTTCTGTTGCAGAGCGCTGCTTTCGAGGGAGTTTAACTCCTTGGCCCAATGAGCCTCTCATTAAATGAAAATCCTTTTAGGATTTCTCTTTAATGAGTGGTTGTCTTATCAATGATGAGCCGTCACCTTGATATTGTGGGTCCCTTTTGGCCCCTTTTCACTGCATTGCAGTTGGTACACATTTAAAGTACCAAGTGTCAGAATTTGGATTGCAGCATTGACAACTAATCTTTGTTCTTTTTCACGCAGGTACTATGTCTTTTGACACTTCTTTCCCATTTGTTCGTCTGGAAAGCACATTCCTTGACGCGCCCATGGATAGGGAAGTCTTCGCGCTCATTAAAGATCATGACCCGGAGCGGAAATTTCTTCATCTATGGGAGTCGTAGTATAATCAAATTATCCAGGATCGCCGTAGCTTCTCTTGTGCAGTACCCTCAGAGCCCATCTCAGCGATTCATTATGCTGACTCATCCCCGGTAAACTATGCTATTGAGGAGGTCAACTGGACCTCAGAAGGTTACCTTCAGCCTTCTATGGCCTCCATACCCATATAGCCACCGATGGCTTTGGATATTCTCGGGCGGCTCATATGTCAAGGCGAGTCGCGCGCTTAGGGACAGCCATACATGATAGGCTTGACTCCTTGCCATCCAGCCAGATACTTGCAGTTGGCTCGATACATCTTGTCGGCCCAGGAAATCACTGCTGCTGAAGCTCGGGTTGTACCCCGCAATTTACGCTTCTCTCTTCCAGTATTTCACTCCCCCTATATGGTGGGTCAAACCTTTCTTGGAACAATGGAATAATCCGACTCACACTTTCCTTCTATCAGATTGGGAAGTTTCAATCTCTTTGGAGGAATTCGCGGAGATCTCCGGGTTACCCGTCAGGGGAGAACATTACGAGGAGCTACTTCCTCCTGACGAGTACATCTTTGCCACCAAATCAGTGGCGATGGGCCTTACCCCGGAGAATGCCATTCAACATCAATTACCAATTCTGATTATGGTGTTGAAAATTTACGAAAGTCTATTTCTTGAATCCGGAGGGCACGGGGTCAGGTTTGCGGATTTCATCGCTCACTTTCTCCGTCCGGAAGTCTTATCAAAACAAGCCCCGAAATTCGCCAAGCTTGACGACCCATTTGGTTTTGTCTTGGACAGCCAGCCAACAGCGGAGGTAGATCAAAGGAATTTCTTCCTCCCGGATACTCCAGTCGTGCCCTTTGCAGAGCTCACAGCTTCAGACATTGACGAAGAGGCGTTCTTTTTGGGCTTTCTGGGCCTATGGTTAAGCTGGTTTGTGCTCGCAATGCACCCTCGCCATATGAGACCATCCGTCTTCTACCCGGCTCACTGAATGGTTGTTGGGATGCGAGTGGCCGTCGGGGTCGCTGGTCTAGCTCACTTGTATCATGGCCTCAGCTTAGTGGCAGACACCACTCAGCCGGGGGTGCAGCCCGTAAATTTCCCGATGCACTATTTCACTTCGTGGATCGAGCTGCATATGCTCGGTGCTTTTAGAGTCCACAAGCGGCCCCGTTTCTACGACAGTTATAACTTTCCTCAGATTATGCGGCTAGTTAACGCTTCCGCTTTGGAACCGACTCAGCGAGAGGCTTGGGGTCTGGTTCTTCGCTCCCGTATGGTCGAGAATGGCATGACCTTCGTCGATAAGGTATTTACCATCGATAAGGAATCCACAAAAATGGTGCAGCCGCTGCGCGACATCTTCAAAGACGGGGCTTCTACCTTGAAAGCTCTGGAGATTCTCCGTTTATATTCAATCTGGCCGGGCTTTTTAGTGTTTAGGCAGAACGATTCGGCGCTGTTCATGAGATAAAACCCTCACCATTTTGCTCAACAGTCTAGCTACCATCAAGGTGTCCCGCTAGAAGCTTTTTTAGCTGAGCGTGTCGCTACGGAGGAGGGTATCCGCAACGTGCTACACCATTTCATGCGGCTGAACACCGGGTCCAACTTCTTTATCAGCGAGCTGAGCTGCATTCCGAAAATCTCGAACGCATACGTGGCATTGTACTCGCATGCGACGAGTGCTGTCATTAGGGAAGAAAGGGGGTTACTTCTTGATCGGAAGGGTGCAACCCCTGCTGGTAATCCCGCTGTCCCCTTAAAGGAACGGACCATTGTTCGTCCTTCCGTAAGGGAAGCTGGTGTGGTTGCGGTCACGCGCGCCTTCCTTGATAAGCCTCTACCCCGTGTTCCTGTAGAAGCGGTAGCGGCATCATTTCCTGAGTCTGGAGTAGGTACGGAGATTAGGACTCGTCGCCCAAAGTTGCCCGCCAAGCGCAAACTCCTGTCATCAGCTGCCGGTGCTCGCTCACAGAAAAAGAAGAAATCGTTCTTTTCTACTGACATTGTACTCGGCCAGGAGCCCCATGCTCCCTATAGTGAAGGCTTGTGAGAGTATGGGACCAATGAGGGTCTATTTATCGCGCCCGCAGACGATACTGATCTCCAGGCTGCCTTTGTGGCTTCTGAACGATTGGCTCGCGTTGAAGCGGCACTGATCACTATAGCAAAGTCAGGTATATTTCAATCATATCTATCCGCAGTTATCTTTTTTTATTATGCTTCTACTGACGCTTTCTTCTTCAACAGGTATCTCTGCCGAAGAGGCTCTCGCGGCTTCCCTCAAAACATTTGAAGAGGAAGAGAGGCTCCGCATTTATTTAGGCCTTGGTATACTTTGGCTCATTGTGACTTCATTCCCTTTTTCTTTATTCGTGGTTTGACCCTTTCCTTTATTTTGTTGTAGGGACTACCTTGACTCGGGTTATTCCAAGTACAGTACCGATCCCGAGCGGTGATGAAGCGACGCTTCTAAAGCCGGCTATTGTGGCCCCAGCTCTCCCGACAGTACCGCCGGAGGCTTCACTTAAGCAGCCGATGAAAGACGTCGTAACGGCTCCAGAGGCAGAGCTTGGGTCGGACGATGACGTCTATTTGACAGAGGTCTTGAGGAGATCGCTTCTCACCGCTCAGACCGAAAAGAAGCGTAGGAAGCGTGGCGAGGGAACGCGATGCCAGCTTGGCCGCGGGTGCAGGTTCGTGCACTACCCCGTCTGTCGCTATTCCTCCAGAGGATGCTCCAGCTGCCCTGTCTACTGTCCATAGACAGGTCGCGCGCGCGGATCGGGAAGAAACTGAAAAGCTGCTCGAAGGTAACGTAACGCGGAGTCTTTTATTAGAACAAGACCTTCGAATTCTTTTATACCATATCCTATAGGGCCAAGTTGTTAGTGTTTATGCCCTAGAAGGCCATTACTGTATCATACTAGCTTGTATATTACTTAATGGAAGCTTGGGATATTCACATGTATATAACAGTCTTGCTAAACATGGTAGTATGCTACTTGGTTTTTCTATCTTAATATGTGAGTGTACGTATTGATAGAGCTCTTAGGATCTTGCTTGTCTACCAGCGTTGTGATGGCAGTCACACTAGTGGGGGCTGGGTAGTCTACAAGCACATCCTTATTCAGGTCCCTGGTCGTTGGATTATCGAGACAGAGCATCGATACTCCGGAGTAGACTAGTGTGTACGCTTCTCATCCCAGTTGGGGAGATGGTCTGTCCCACAGCCGTCAGTACGTCGTACTGGAGATAGTATGCAGGTGCTCGTTAGGTTACGGGTACACCGGACAGGACTCACGGGGAACTGTTGGTTGGTTTGATACCAGTCGTCAGTGAGCAGTTCCCAGGTGACATGAGTACAGCGTAGTCCGCAGACTTGACACTGCTACTTCGCCTCGAGTGTGTCCCACTGTTCTTAGATTGCTACCCTACCACGGCTCAAAGGAGTCGTGCAAACAGGTAGCAGTTGGGTGCAGTCCCGAGCACTTGGAGGCAGTGGCGGTTAGACAGGATTCGTCCCTCCCGGTATTGGGAGTAGATATCGTGCTGTGTCAGAGAGCCATTACGCAAAGTCCCTGGCCAGGGCAAGCGAGATTTGCTGGTAGGTTCCAGTAGTTTCTCAGGGTGTAATGGGCTTCACTCCGACACGACTTATACCGCTATTAGGGGACTGACGCTTGCCGCCCCCCTAGGCCCGATATGCGATAGTCTTGGACGAACGGACCGGACTGTATGGAGATTGTCACATCAGACTCAGTAGGAGTTCGGATGGGTTTTCTCATCGGCCTTCTTATCGACAACTACCTGGGGACCGTTACGTACAGCTAGTGCCGCTTGCGGTCTGTGGTTAAACCCACTGCCAGCGTAGTAGTCGAGTCTCTAGAGTCCCACACAGAGAGTTTCCTACTTCAGGCGAAACGATATAGAGGTTGCATGGTTTTGCGACAAAGGGTTCGGACGCATACGTGCGTTTACGCGCGTACGACTTTCGGACAGTTTTTACCAGTCGGCTTTGGTTTAAGCCAGTAACTGGTATCCGGTTATTGGATTTTTACAGTCTAAAGTTTTTCCGTATTTTTACGGATCGGAGGGCGTTCTCGTAATTGTTCGAGAAGCTTCTAGAAGATGGTGACTAAGGAGGGTTATGTGTCATATTCATTAAATGAGGTTGTGAGTCATGGTGGTGATTCATTCATTTCATTAATGCACATTTATTGCTTAATGACTCATGCTAATGAATCACCACTAGATATTTTATGAAGCATGATTTATCATCACTCTTTATTCTTTTCTCATTATTAGAAAATGCTTCATAATATATTATGATAGACTCTCTCTCATATCATTATCATATCTCACATTCTCTCTCCTCAAGCTCTCATCTTCAAACCCTAATCCTTACACCTCATGAGTTGAGATCAAAGGATTAGTTAGACTAAACAATCCATAACCATCACTCTATATCATCCTTTCATCTTTGATTAGCAATCAAAGTTGATTAGTTACCTCAAGTTAGAGGTTTAGCTTGGAGTTTTGCTCTCGGGTGGATCGTCTACTACCTAGAGAAGGCCGAGGAGAACAAGGAGATCGTAAAGACGAAGGACTAGTATCGATAGGTATAATCCCTTAACACAATAGTTTAGTATAGCTATGTGTTCGGTTATTAGTTGTTTAGCTTCGATTTAAGCGGTTAGTCGATGTTCGTTCTTTAAACTTGATCGATTTTGAAAATTCCGCCTCCCCACAAGTACTGGGGTGTACTACATCGACTTACAGTGGTATCAGAGCCTCGCTAAACACTAAATAACTTGATTGCAAATTTGTACGAATTTCGAACGGAAAAACGAAGCCGGAAAACCCTAAAAGTTTCAAGTTTCTGTCGAACTTAAAATGAAGTCCAAAAATTTTTCAGGTGTGTTCAGAAAGCATGAAATGAGTCCAGGAGAACACCCATGAAATTTGAACCCATGACTCGGCAACTCGGCCGCGGAAGCGCGGCGGATCGGTGGGATCCGCCGCCCTTCCGCGGCGCTTTGGCCGACTCATGGGCTCATCTTTCATGTGTGGGTCCCCTCTGTTGTTTGGGGTTTTCTGGAATGTTTAATTATTGCTCAGGTTACTGTTTAACAGAGCAGATTTTGGAGCAATATTGATGTTGTTTATTCGATCGAAATTGTACAGTATTTGCATATGGATTATATCTGTGATTGTTTAATGTGTTCGTAAACCTCCCCTAACTGCTAGTATGTCGGTTGGCAGGGGGTTGCACATTTCTGAAATGGTTATATCTGTTTGTGCATATAAACTGTATTGGACTGTTGTGGTGTATAGCCGGGGTTTGCAATGGGTTATTGTTTAATTCATTTGTTGTAAATGTAAATTGTTGTAATATTATTTTTGCGGGGCACTTCCAGGTTGCGGTTGTAGCCACCGTTGTATTATTTCATTTTACTGTTTTTGCTCCTAGGACTGACCCAAGGTGGGGTACACAAACTGCCGGGCGGGTAGTTTGCCGTACCCGTAGGGGTCGAGGGTGGGGTAACGGCTATTCATCACAACTGTGTAATCTGTCTTTTCTTGCAGGCTCAAAAGAAATACAGATTGCTTGCAAATCCAATATTGTTTATCTGTGTTCTGGAATGAATATCATTGCGTCAGACGAATGTAAAATATCTATATATATTGTAGCTATTTAGACGTCACTTATGTTTTACACCCGCGCTAGCCCAGCCCCCGCTCTGTCGTTAGTTAAGTAACCTAACGGGTGATGACGGGACCCCGTGGCGAATGCGGATGGCATAAGAGGACGTTGTATTTTCGTTGTTTTCTGCAATGATAGGTTAATGATGGGACGCATTATCTGTAATGCAAAGAAAATAAACCAAGTTTAAATCGTTGGAACAATTTAAAAGAAACCACTCGGTTATTTTTAAAAACAGATATTTTTAAATGCGGAGACTTAACCACTCCTTTTAAAAGCTATCAAGGTTCCTTCGATTATATCAAGTTCACTACGTTCACGGTTTCGCCAAAACCAGTCGTAGCCCTCCGTCATTTCTTATGGATAGTCAGTAGTATTCAAGCTATGTTTGTTGGCTTTCGTCAAGACATAGTGTTTGGTAGCTGCTGGGGTATTCATTTGTTACATAGATAGATGTGTTGGTTTGGGACAGTCGCATTACCTTGTTGGCTTTCGTCAAGGGTATATACGGGTGGGTTCAAATTAACAAGATAATGATGGGCAGAACTTGACATGTGACTTATGATTTGTTGGCTTTCGTCAAGGTCATAAGAGCATGGGGCAAAAACTTATATCGGGAATTTCTAAAGAAACTGAAATTTGCAAAGAGATGCATACCATTTGGAGTTTGATGAATGTTGGTAGGATTCCTTCAACATTATCATACGATGATATTTGGATCCCGATCCTACTGTGAGTATATGCTACTTATCAGGATATTCGTCACTTAACGATCAATGCTATAAACCTAGTAGGTGTCCAGAAAGGTGTCAGCGGGGTTACGCCCCCAGAGAAAAGAGGTTATTTAATTAAGGAACTTCGCGAAAGCGTTGGAAAACCTCCCTCGAAGTATCGACACTGGCCTGGCTGAACGATTAAGCAAGTATTGTACGGTGAGAATAGTCCTGGCTAATTCTTCTTTTATGGTTTGAGGAAGGATTCGAAAAACAGTGGGAGCCATCCAGTTTAGATAAACTAAAAACCACTCTAAACTTGCAAGAGCATCATGCTAAAGTGTTTTCTTCTCTCTCTCCTAATTGCAGCGACCCTGAAAATGACTGGGCTTAAGTTACTTTTAGAAAAGAATATACTGACTGGGCCAAACTATAAAGATTGGCTGCGGAATGTCAAAATGGCCTTGACCTATGACAAACTGGGGTACGTCCTCACCGCTACGGCACCTGCTGTCCTTGGTCCCAAATCCAGCAATGCGGATAAGGAAATCCGCAAAACCTGGGATTTAGATTGCGCGAGAGCCAAGTGCATCGTGCTTGCCTCTATGAACAACGAACATCAGAGGAGGCACGAGGATATGTCTCTAGATGGCATATTTCTCCATACAAAGGAACTTTATGGAGAGCAATCTCGTATTGCTAGATACGAGACCTCGAAGAAATTATTTCGAGCGAGGTTGGCTGTCGGGTCATCGGTAGGTGAACATGTCCTACAGATGATCGGCTATATTGAGGAGCTCGCAGACCTTGGGACGACTTTGGATAATGAGCTCTATACAGACCTTATTCTCCAGTCCCTTCCTCCCACCTACGCCCAGTTTATCCTCAACTTCAACCTTCAAGGAAAAGAAGTTGAACTTGCGGAACTCCTGAACATGTTAAGGAGTGCAGAGGGCACCTTACAGAAGGTAAGGGAAACACCCGCTATGTTTGTTGGCGGTTCATCTTCTTCAGGGTCCAAGGCTAGGGCCAAAGGAAGGAAGAAGAAGGCCGCACCCAAACCTAGAGGAGGTGTTAGTAAGGTGGGAAAGAAGGGAAAGAAAAAGCTTGCAGCACCGGTAGTTGGCCAGGATGAGTGCTTCCACTGTCACAGGAAAGGGCACTGGAAGAAGGATTGCAAGGCGTGGAACGCCAAGAACCAGGAACCGAAGCAAGCTGTGGCTTCGACTTCAGGTGTGTTTGTAATTGAGAATTGTCTGTCAATCAACTCTACTTCCTGGGTATTGGATACCGGATCAGGATCTCATATTTGCAATTCATTGCAGGCACTGAGAAACCGTAGGGTGCTGAAGGAAGGTGATATGATCCTCAGGGTTGCTAACGGAGCTAGCGTGGGAGCTGCGTCCGTCGGGGATTATCACCTAGGATTGACGAGTGGACATATTTTGGTTTTGCATAACTGTTATTTTGTACCAAGCTTAACGTGTAATATCATATCAGTTTCCTTGTTATCAAATAAAGGTTATGATTTCACGTTTGTAAGAGATGTTGTTAACATCCACCTTAATCATGGTTTGATTGGGTCCGGTACTTTAAATAACGGCATATATGTTTTAAACCAACTCCAAATTTTCAATGTCCAGAATACACTAAAAAGAAAGTCTCCAGATTTAAATAAAGCTTTCTTATGGCATTGTAGACTGGGTCACATCAATGAGAGAAGGTTGACTAAGTTGCATAGAGAAGGATATTTAGACACGTTCGAATATCAATCTTATGACACTTGTCAATCCTGTCTCAAAGGAAAGATGACAAAGACTCCATTTACTGGACAAGGAGTAAGAGCGAGCGAGCTCTTAGGACTCATACACAGTGATGTATGCGGTCCAATGTCTACACATGCGAGAGGTGGTTATTCCTATTTCATTACTTTCACGGATGATTTCTCTAGGTATGGACATGTTTTCTTAATGAAGCATAAATCCGAGGCCTTTGAGAAATTCAAGGAATACAAGAGTGAAGTCGAAAACCAAACAGGCAAAAGTATTAAGACACTAAGATCTGATCGAGGTGGAGAATACTTAAGTGCCGAGTTCCTAGGTTACCTAAAAGAGAAAGGAATTCTCTCTCAACTTACTCCTCCATACACTCCACAGCATAACGGTGTATCGGAGAGACGGAATCGAACCCTATTGGATATGGTACGATCCATGATGAGTAATGCTGAGTTACCGCGATCTTTCTGGGGCTATGCGCTAGAATCGGCGGCATATCTTTTGAACAAAGTTCCAACCAAAACTGTGCCTACCACACCATATCAAATATGGAGTGGGAAGAAACCCTGTCTTCAGTAATTGAAGACATGGGGATGTCCAGCTTTTGTTAAAAAGCAGCATGTGGACAAGCTCGAGGCACGCTCAGTAGAGTGTAAGTTTGTGGGATATCCAAAGAACTCTATGGGATATTATTTCTATTACGCAGAGGAACAAAAGGTTTTTGTTTCTCGTCATGCCCGCTTCTTAGAAACTGAATTTTTGGAAAATCAGAAGAGTGGGAGCGAAATAGAACTGGAAGAAATTCCAGAACCACAAACTGCTACTGAAAGTTTGGTAGAACCAGGAGTTCAAGAAGAACAGGACATTCCCGCACCCCTCCGCAGGAGTAGTAGGCCGTCTCATCCGCCTGAGAGATACTACGGTTTTCTCATAGATGGGGATAGAGAGGATTGCATCATAGATGATGATGAACCTACTGACTTCCGGCAGGCCATCCAGAGCGGCGACTCGGTACGATGGCTAGATGCAATGCGGACCGAGATGGAGTCCATGTACACCAACAAAGTATGGACTTTGGACTTTGCTCCAGATGGGGTAAAACCCATAGGATGCAAATGGATCTTCAAGAAAAAGATTGGTGTAGATGGACAGGTGGAAACCTATAAGGCTAGACTTGTTGCAAAGGGTTTTCGTCAAAGACCTGGTTTGGACTATGACGAAACTTTTTCTCCAGTGGCTATGCTCAAATCCATTCGGGTCCTTCTTGCTATTGCTGCCTTCCATGATTATGAAATCTGGCAGATGGACGTAAAGACGGCTTTTCTGAATGGAAATTTAGAAGAGAGCGTCTATATGGATCAGCCAGAGGGTTTCAATCAGAGTGGGAGCAGCGGGAAAGTATGCAAGCTGCTTAAGTCTATTTATGGACTAAAGCAGGCATCGCGGAGTTGGAACATCTGTTTTGATGAGACAGTCAAAGAATATGACTTTATCAAAAATCCAGATGAACCGTGCATATATAGTAAAGTTGTGGCCAGAAGTGTCGTATTCCTCGTCTTGTACGTGGATGACATTCTATTGATAGGAAATGACATTCCTATGCTACAATCTGTCAAAGGATTCTTGTCACACAGGTTCTCCATGAAAGACCTGGGTGATGCCTCTTACATTCTGGGGATCCGGATCTATCGTGATAGATCCAAAAGGATGTTGGGACTTTCGCAGTCCAGGTATATCGACACTGTACTGAAAAGATTCAGTATGGAAGATTCTAAGCGCGGTAATCTACCGGCTTGTCACGGAATCACCCTCTCCAAAGAGATGTCTCCCAAGACTGATTTGGAAAGGGAACGCATGTCTATTATACCCTACGCTTCTGCGGTAGGCTCTATAATGTATGCGATGTTGTGTACCAGACCAGATGTAGCTTACGCACTGAGCGTGGTAAGCCGGTATCAGTCAGACCCAGGGGAGAAACACTGGATAGCAGTAAAGAACATTCTCAAGTACCTGAGGAGGACTAAGGAGATGTTCTTGGTTTACGGCGGAAAAGACCTCAGGTTGGAGGCCTTTGCTGATTCCGGCTTCCAGAGTGATAAGGACGATTCCAAGTCCATGTCGGGTTATGTCTTTACCCTCAATGGAGGGGCGGTGTGCTGGAAGAGCTCCAAGCAGGACACCGTTGCCGACTCGACGATGGAAGCGGAGTATATAGCTGCTTGCGATGCCGCAAAAGAAGCAGTCTGGATGAAGAAGTTCCTAACAGAACTTCAGGTTGTTCCTACCATAGTTGATCCAATACCTTTGTATTGCGACAACAATGGAGCTATAGCTTTAGCGAAGGAACCAAGGTCCCATCAGAAGTCCAGACACATCTTGAGGCGGTATCACCTGATCAGGGAGATCATTGATCGTCAGGAGATCGAGGTTCGGAGAGTTGCTACTGAAGAGAACATTGCTGATCCATTCACAAAGGCCCTTCCTCAGATTCAGTTCGAGAGGCTACTCGAGATCATCGGTCTGCGATATGCCAGTACATGGCCCTAGTGCAAGTGGGAGATTGTTAGTGTTTATGCCCTAGAAGGCCATTACTGTATCATACTAGCTTGTATATTACTTAATGGAAGCTTGGGATATTCACATGTATATAACAGTCTTGCTAAACATGGTAGTATGCTACTTGGTTTTTCTATCTTAATATGTGAGTGTACGTATTGATAGAGCTCTTAGGATCTTGCTTGTCTACCAGCGTTGTGATGGCAGTCACACTAGTGGGGGCTGGGTAGTCTACAAGCACATCCTTATTCAGGTCCCTGGTCGTTGGATTATCGAGACAGAGCATCGATACTCCGGAGTAGACTAGTGTGTACGCTTCTCATCCCAGTTGGGGAGATGGTCTGTCCCACAGCCGTCAGTACGTCGTACTGGAGATAGTATGCAGGTGCTCGTTAGGTTACGGGTACACCGGACAGGACTCACGGGGAACTGTTGGTTGGTTTGATACCAGTCGTCAGTGAGCAGTTCCCAGGTGACATGAGTACAGCGTAGTCCGCAGACTTGACACTGCTACTTCGCCTCGAGTGTGTCCCACTGTTCTTAGATTGCTACCCTACCACGGCTCAAAGGAGTCGTGCAAACAGGTAGCAGTTGGGTGCAGTCCCGAGCACTTGGAGGCAGTGGCGGTTAGACAGGATTCGTCCCTCCCGGTATTGGGAGTAGATATCGTGCTGTGTCAGAGAGCCATTACGCAAAGTCCCTGGCCAGGGCAAGCGAGATTTGCTGGTAGGTTCCAGTAGTTTCTCAGGGTGTAATGGGCTTCACTCCGACACGACTTATACCGCTATTAGGGGACTGACGCTTGCCGCCCCCCTAGGCCCGATATGCGATAGTCTTGGACGAACGGACCGGACTGTATGGAGATTGTCACATCAGACTCAGTAGGAGTTCGGATGGGTTTTCTCATCGGCCTTCTTATCGACAACTACCTGGGGACCGTTACGTACAGCTAGTGCCGCTTGCGGTCTGTGGTTAAACCCACTGCCAGCGTAGTAGTCGAGTCTCTAGAGTCCCACACAGAGAGTTTCCTACTTCAGGCGAAACGATATAGAGGTTGCATGGTTTTGCGACAAAGGGTTCGGACGCATACGTGCGTTTACGCGCGTACGACTTTCGGACAGTTTTTACCAGTCGGCTTTGGTTTAAGCCAGTAACTGGTATCCGGTTATTGGATTTTTACAGTCTAAAGTTTTTCCGTATTTTTACGGATCGGAGGGCGTTCTCGTAATTGTTCGAGAAGCTTCTAGAAGATGGTGACTAAGGAGGGTTATGTGTCATATTCATTAAATGTGGTTGTGAGTCATGGTGGTGATTCATTCATTTCATTAATGCACATTTATTGCTTAATGACTCATGCTAATGAATCACCACTAGATATTTTATGAAGCATGATTTATCATCACTCTTTATTCTTTTCTCATTATTAGAAAATGCTTCATAATATATTATGATAGACTCTCTCTCATATCATTATCATATCTCACATTCTCTCTCCTCAAGCTCTCATCTTCAAACCCTAATCCTTACACCTCATGAGTTGAGATCAAAGGATTAGTTAGACTAAACAATCCATAACCATCACTCTATATCATCCTTTCATCTTTGATTAGCAATCAAAGTTGATTAGTTACCTCAAGTTAGAGGTTTAGCTTGGAGTTTTGCTCTCGGGTGGATCGTCTACTACCTAGAGAAGGCCGAGGAGAACAAGGAGATCGTAAAGACGAAGGACTAGTATCGATAGGTATAATCCCTTAACACAATAGTTTAGTATAGCTATGTGTTCGGTTATTAGTTGTTTAGCTTCGATTTAAGCGGTTAGTCGATGTTCGTTCTTTAAACTTGATCGATTTTGAAAATTCCGCCTCCCCACAAGTACTGGGGTGTACTACATCGACTTACACAAGTCCTGGCGATGAGATGGAAGGTGAGATGACGGCAACCACAGAGCCCGAAGCGGCTACTCTCTCTCGGGAGTCTGGGACTGCCTAAATCGCCGCTCTTTCTCCTTGTGGTTCCCTGCTATTGGCGAGCATCACGAGTGTCACAACGGCCCTCGTCGAATTAGGGGACGAAGCCATGGGCGCCGAGACTACTCCTCTGAAGGAAAGCAAAGAAGCTGCAACGCCCTATGATGCTTCCGTCGCGGTTTTGGCTGATGATCGTCAGGTAAGTCTTGAGTCATTGTTCCCCTTTCATTTTACAATCCCATTCAGTTTCTTCTGACAATTTTTGTTTGTAGGTGCAGTAAACAAAGAAATTGTTCCATCTGAAGCACCTCCAGTCGTCGCCATGACGGTTGTTGTTCCCTCGCCTTCTCCTACATCCTCCGAAATGTTGAAAGGTATAGATTCACGATTTATTTAGTTGAACTATGAACACCATCTTCCTTGTACTAACCATGTATCGTCGCAACTTTGCAGGAGTCCTCTTTGATCATCTGTATCAGGTGCTGAACCCAAATTTCTCTTTCCAGTCGGAAGTCACTCTGCTTGCCGGTATTGGTGAGTATAGTTTTTAACCGACATCCTTTCCATTCTTTACGGGCAACCATGTCGTTGCTAATTCTTCTTTGAATTGATTGCAGCGTTACAAATTGGAGGAGGAGACGAGAGAATAGCTACGCCTCCGGTACTCCCGACTTTGCCACCTGTCGCAACCGGTATGGTAGACTCCATTGCTCGTGCATTTTCTTTACCTCCCGAGTCGACATCTGACCATAATTTTTTTTGCAGAAATCGCACCAACCCCAGCTCCCTTCGAGTCTTGAATCCCAATGTCGACAGGGCCCTTTGCTAAACGCCCATCTTGCAGGGATGCTGCGATGAGCCTACGAATGTTGAGCGAGTTCGTCGAGGATCTTGATGCCGAAGCCCTCGCATCTGCTGCAGACCTTTCTGCTAAGGTTAATCCCATGTTGGAAACGCTCATGAAATTTCATGATGAAGGCGTCGTCGAGTCTTGGGTTAATTACTGCAGGAAGATTGAGGCCTGCTTGCATAAGATTGAGCTCAAATGTCTTGCTCCTGAAGTGTTAGCTTTGAACTTCCAGCGAGCTGCAAGGGTTGAGCAGATTGTTCCTTTCCTTCGACATTTTGAACAAGAGACGACCCTTAGGCGGAAGGAACAAGAGGCGAATTCTATCAATTATGTCCAATTGCGTGCCCAGGTCAAAGCAAATGCTGCGCAGCTGAAAGCTATTTTCGAAAACCTCCAACGATGTATTTCTGACAGGCTGGTGCTGAGGAAGAAGCTTGACCTTACTGAGCGGGTTACGCAGAGTTATGAAGCCACTAAGTGGAAAATCGATGAGAAGCTTTCATCCAGTTTGCAGCAGCGGGCTCGAATTGAAGCGGAGTTGGCCGCGGCGGCTGATCGTGAAAAGGAATTGAGAGGAGTGCGAAAGCAGCTTGCTGATTTTCTAAAACGCCTCCTTCTTAGTTGCCATCTTTGTATCGACCGAAAATTTGTAATTTGTGAATAACATACCTTTATTCATTTTTTATTCTTTTATATGATGTATCTTGTATTCGATTGAATTCATGAATAAAAGACGCACATTTTTCTTTATCTTGTACTATCACTTTCTTTTCTTTACTGTGTCATTGGCATGTTACTTTAGCAAATGTGGCCTGAGGATAGTAGATAGCAGTTCATCTTAACCTCCCTTGCAGGGTAGCGATGGCTTAGGAAACAGGTTTAGGTCTGCTGCCTAAGACTTTTCAACTTTATGAGCCGTGAGGGTCTCATAAAGACTTTTCTCCCTACGAGTCGAGAGGATCTAGTAGGTGTAATTTTTCCCTAGGAATCGTGAGGATTCCTCAGTGCTTTTTCTCTTAAGAGTCGTAGGATCTCACAAGAGAATTTTCTCCCTTACAAGTCGAGAGGACTCGTAAGTGGTTGGTGGGTTGACTTGTTTCCAAGTCGAAGCACTGTTCCGACGCGGAGGTCATTGGTTGACGTATTTTCGAGGCGGGGTCACTTGCTGACATGTTTTCGCGACGGGGTCATTTGCTGACGTATTTCCGCGACGGGGTCATTTGCTGACGTATTTCCACGATGGGGTCATTGGATGACGTGATTCTGTGATGGAGGTCACTGGCTGACGTGTTTCCGAGACGGAGGTCACTGGCTGACGTGTTTTCGCGATGGAGGTCATTGCCTGACGTATTTCTGAGACGTGGTCATTTGCTGACGTATGTCCGAGACGGGGTCATTTGCTGACGTATTTTCGAGATGGGGTCATTGGATGATGTATTTCCGCGATGGGGTCATTAGATACGTATTTCCGTGACGGGGTCATTGGATGACGTATTTGCGAGACGGGGACATTTGCTGACGTATTTGCGAGACGGGGTCATTGGATGATGTATTTCCGCAACAGGGTCATTGGACGACGTATTTCCATGATGGGGTCATTAGATGACGTATTTTCGAGACGGGGTCATTTGCAGACGTATTTCCGAGACAGAGGTCATTGGCTGACGTGTTTCCGAAGCGAAGGTCGTTTGCTGACGTGTTTCCATGACGGGGTCATTGGATGAGTTTAGGTTGTCTGTGAACTGTAGAATCTTGGAAGTGGGGACTTTGCAGCGGCTCCAATTGGTGGTGTCGTGTCTGTATCCTGCTGGAATGAGGAGGAACACCGTTGTTGATCTTTAGGCTGTAGATGTTGCCTTTGAGATTTGGAACTAGGGATTTTGCCATGGCTCCGTTTCGTTGTGTCGCGTCTGTATCCTGCTGGAATATGGAGGAACGCCATTGCTGATCTTTAGGCTGTAGATGTTGCCATTGAGATTTAGAACTAAGGACTTTGACATGGCTCTATTTCGTTGTGTCGCGTCTGTGCCCTGCTGGTATGAGGAGGAACCCCGTTGGTGGTCTTTAAGCTGTAGATGTTGCCGTTGAGATTTGGAACTAGGACTTTACCATGGCTCCGTTTCGTTGTGTCGCGTCCGTGCCCTGCTGGTATGAAGAGTAACGCCGTTGTTGGTCTTCTAGGATGCAGATGTTGCTGTCGAGATCTGACTTCCCCTTCGACAGAGTTTGTTACGCCATGTGGTTCCCTTTTCGTTTATGCCCATGGATTGTATACAGGAGTCAGTATCGACTTACCTGTAGGGCAAAATTTTCATTATTTCATTTTTTTATTTCTTTCCATGATGCTCTATCATTTCATCTTTTTATATCGCGAAAGTCGCGATTGCCCAATTATTTCGGTTATTTTTTCGCGGTGCCCAATCATTTCGGCTATTTTTCTTTTTCTTTACTCGCTGCTTTTTATTGCGAGTTGCCCAAACATTTCGGCTATTTCATATGCATATATTTTATTCGCTGATTTTTATTGCGAGTTACCCAAACATTTCAGCTATTTCAGATGCATTTTTTTTGCGAGTATGGAAATCAGGATCTGATACCAATCTTAGCATCAGCATCGCTGCGATTGGAATATTGCCAGGAGCGAATCATCATTTGCCGTGAAAGGACTTGGAATTTGATACCAATTTAAGCATCAGCATCGCTACAACTGGGATATTGCAAGGAGCGAATCATCATTTGCCTTTTTCGATGTAAAAAAAGATGGCTTAGCAAACAGGGTTAGAATCCTGTCGACTAAGGCTTTTGACTTCATGAGCCGTAAGGGTCTCATAAAGGTGTTTCTCCCTACGATTCGTGAGAATCTCATAGGTGAATTTTCTCATTAAGAATCATGAGGATTCTTAAGTGTGTGTTCTCTTATAAGTCGTAAGGATCTTACAAGAGTGTTTTCTCCTTATAAGTCGAGAGGACTTACAAGTGTCATTCACCACATGAGGAAATTTCGCGCCATTGGTGGAACTGGGTGGGGGAAACATTTATTTGTGCCCGTAGATTGTATACAAGGGTCAACATTGAACCGTTTATAGGGCAGTCTGGGAAATGTGATGGCTTAAGAACAGGTTCAGATCCCTGTAGCTTATGGCTTTCGAATCTTATGAGCCATGAGGGTCTCATAAGAGGGTTTTCCTTACGAGTCGTGAGGATCTCGTAAGTGTAATTTCTCCTCTGGAATCGTGGGGATCCCTAAGTGTGTTGCTCCCCTGTGAGTTGTAAGGATCTCACGTAGGTATTTTCACTTTACAAGGTCGAGAGGAACTTGCCAGTGTGCATGAATTTTTTACAAGTCTGCGCCCTTTCGGGTTTTCACAGACTCACCGGTAGCCCTGCTGTTTTTACTCACTGAGCCCTTTCGGGTTTTCATTCGTGCCCATCTTGCTTATGGACCTACCGTTTTTTTACGAGTCTGTGCCCTTTCGGGTTTTCACAAACATCGCCGGTAGCCTTGCTGTTTTTACTCACGGAGCTCTTTCGGGTTTTCATCCGTGCTCATCTTGCTTATGGATGTACCTTTTTTTTTAGGTCAGCCCTAGAATGCTGCGGTTTGTAGTAGTTTAAAGACGTTTCAGTCCGTAGTTAGTTTCAGGACATTGCGGTCCATTGTTAGTTTAGGGACGTTTCGGTCCGCAACGATTTTGATGCAAGTTTTCACTGGATACTACTTATTGAGTTTGGGCTTGGGAAGATAGTGAGCGGACATAAGCGTCATCATCTATCGTTAACCTAGGCCGTGACTCGTCAGGCGTAGTATCTCTTAAGGAACGGGCCGTTTATTTGCCGGAAGGGTCTTTCGCCATGCATATCCATGACCAAGTAAGTCTCACCTTGATAGACTTTGTCTATGATGTACGGGCCCTCATAGTTCGGCTCGAATTTCTCCTATTTGGCACGATTGGGGATCATTGGTTTTTTGACAACTAGCATGAGTTCTCCTTGGTGGAATGTTCTCGGCCGAGTCAATCTCTCATATGAGCGCATCATTTTTGCTTTGTAAGCCTCCAAGTTTTGCTGTGCTATGAGGCGAGTTTCATCGAGGGCATCGAGCTCCTCAAGCCGAAGATGAGCATTCTCTTCGTCTGTTAGCTCATAATGGAACGCCACTCGTAGAGAGGGTAGCTCTATCTCCAAGAGGAGTACTGCTTCAGCGCCGAATACCAATGCATACGGCGTTGTGTTTGTGACCGTTTTGAACGTGGTCTGATACGTCCAGAGAGCTTCATGCAGTCTCTCATGCCAATCCTTTTTATTTTTGGACACCGTCTTCTTTATGATCTTTGTCAAGGTCTTGTTGAAAGCCTCAGCTAGACCGTTAGCTCGGGGATTATAGAACCAAGAGTATCTCCAGTCTATATTATACTGTTGTGCGAAGCGGCTGATTCTGTGACTTCTGTAGGCTGGCCCATTATCGGAGATAATCCGCCGTGGAGTGCCGAACCGATAGATGACATGTGTCTTGAAGAAATGGAGGATGTTCTCCGTTTTCACTTCTTTTAGCGGTACTGCTTCCATCCACTTAGAGAAATAATCGTTTGTCACCAATATGAACCGATGTCCTCTGGATAACACTGGTTCGATGGGCCCAATTATGTCGGTTCCCCATATTTCGAACGGCCAGCTAGCCACTGTTGGGTGTAGCGGATTTGGATGCTGGTGGATGAAGCCTCCGGGAATTTGGCACGAGTGGCACTGCTTTGCGTATTCGAGGCAGTCCTGGATCATCGTGGGCCAATAGTAGCCCATCCTTTTGATCTTCAGGTTCATCTTTGGCCTGGCTTGATGAGAACCGCAGAGTCCGTCGTGAGTTTCTTGGAAGACTCTCCTTGCTTCTTCCGGTCCCATGCATCTTAGCCACAGAGAATCGAATGATCTCTTATACAGAGTATCATTGACGAAGGCGAAAGACAGAGCTCGTTTCATGAACTGATGTCTTGAGGACGCATCTTCAGGTGTTCGACGGGATTTGAAGTAATCTATAAAGACTTCTCTCCAATCCTTAGCCTTTTCCCAGTCTTCAATTTGCAGGGTTGTTTCCTCGGTCATTTCTATTTCTTCAGATGACTCCGGAGATATTTCCACTGGTGCAAGGACCCGACAGCTTTGTACAATGATCCTTACGTCATCGAGGTTTTCATCAGCCAGTTCTTTAGCGAGCTTGGCTAACACATCCGCCTTACTATTCTTCGCTCGCGGTATGCTTTCCAGGGCGTAGGAAGGGATTGGAGTCAGCAATTGTTGCACTCTCTCACCGTACTTCACTAACTCTGGTTTGCACGTTTGATAGTCACCGTTCACTTGACTAACGACTAGCTGGGAGTCTCCGTATATGAGGAGGTTTTCGATTCCCATGTCGACAGCGATCTCAAGACCTGCTATCAAAGCTTCATATTCTTCTTCATTGTTTGTCCTCGGCTCTGTTAGGGAAAAGGCAAAGTGCATTATCCCTCCTTGCGGAGTCACGAAGATAAGGCCTACCCCCGATTTGATTACAGGTGTGTTGTGTTGTCGCTTCTTTATGGAAGATGCTCCATCGAAATAGAGTTTCCATCGAGTATCACTCCCTCCTTTCTCCCCGTCGATCATGTCAAATGCGTGTTCATCCGGCAATTCGCAGTTTAGGGGTGAATCAGCAGGTATCGGATGCTCAGCAAGGAAGTCGGCGATGGCCTGGACTTTCACTGCCCTGAGCGGTCGGTATGTTATCGAAAATTCCATTAAGAGTAGGGCCCATTTAGCGAGCCTTCCTGTTAGCATGGCTCTCGACATCAATTTTTTAGAGGATCTACTTTTGATATGAGATGGACCTCATGCGCCAAAGCATAATGCCGAAGTTTCGTTATAGCGAAGATTAACACCAGGCAGTGTTTTTCGATGGGGGAGTAGTTGTTTCTGCCCCCAGGAGAACCCGACTCAAATAGTAGAGGGCTCTCTCATTCCTTGATCATCATGTGCCCATAGCATGCCTAGAGAACTTTCAAGGGCTGTTGTGTATAGGATGAGGGGCTTTCCCTTGACCGGAGCGGTCAGTACCGGTGGATTCTGCAGGTATTGCTTGATTTCGTCTAGTGCACCGTGGCATTTACGATCCTAGACGAACGGGGTCCCCTTCTTCATTAAATGGTTGTAGGGACGGCACTTGCCGGAGAGGTTGACTTAGAGTTTGACACCTGTTTAGGCATCAGTATCGCTACAGTTGGGATATTGGCAGGAGCGACTCATCATTTGCCCCTGTCGATTTGGACAAAGGTGGCTTAGTAGACAGGGTTAGGATCCTGTCGACTAAGACTTTTGACTTTATGAGCCGTAAGGGTCTCATAAAGCGTTTTCTCCTTACGAGTCGTGAGGATCTCGTAGGCGTATTTTCTCCTTAAGAATCGTGGGGATTCCTAAGTGATGTCTTCTCTTGTAAGTCGTAAGGATATTCCAAGAGTGTTTTCTCCATATAAGTCGAGAGGACCTACAAGTATTATTCAGCATATGGGGACATTTCTTACCATTTGTAAAACTTGGCAAAGAAATATTTATTCGTGCCCATGCCTGTAGGGAAATTTGAGAGATATGACGGCTTAAGAACATATCTAGATCCCTGTAACTTAAGGCTTTTGAATCCTATAAGCCGTGCGGGTCTCACAAGGGGATTCTTCTCACGAGTCGTGATGATCTCGTAAGTGTATTTATTTTAACGAGGTTGCGCCCTTCTGGGTTTTCACACGCTCGCCGGCAGTCCTTTTGTTCTTACTCACGGCTCCCTTTCGGGTTTTCATTCGTGCCTATCTTGCTTGTGGACGTACCTTTTTCTTAACGAGATTGCGCCCTTCCGGGTTTTCACAAGCTCGCCGGCAGTCCTGTTGTTTTTACTCACGGCGCCCATTCGGGTTTTCATCCGTGCCCATTTTTCTTGTGGACATACCATTTTTTTAGCAGGGCATTCCACTAGATTGTGGGACCTGTTTGTAGGCCCTTTAATATCCTTCCTGTCTTTTGAGAAGAAAGGACCATCCCACATAAGGATTCTTCCGCCAGTGAGGAATATGCCCCCAGTGTATATCTCAAGGGGAACAAGTATCCACGCAGTCGCTATTTTGGTGACAGGTTGCTTCAAAGCCGCTAATTTTTGTTGAGCATAGGTGACAAACTCCATCTTGCCTCTGCTTTTCACTTGTCATCATCGGGTGAGAAAGAGTCTTGACCCATTTGATCCAATCGAGCCATTTTATCCATGAGTTCTTGGAAGGTCATCGGCTTGAAGAGGGCCATATACGAGGATGCCTTTGAATTTGGGTCAAGGGTGTCTATGAGCATTCCCATGGCTGCAACTTCATCGATGCATTGCTTGTATTTGACCAGATATTTCGCTATCGGGTAACACATTGAATCCAAGTCTCTTCGGTCTAACCCTTTCATTGACCAGCGCCGTCACGGTAGTATGTTCGTTCTCATTAGAGAATCCTTGATAGAAGAGCATATCCATCTCGTCGAAGGTATTCACGGAGTCATTCGGGAGTTTCGCATACCATTCGAAGGCAATGCACGCCAGACAACCGACGAACTGTCAGAAGAGAAATATATCATTCTCTCCAGTATTACCGCACATGGATTTAAATCGCGCGATGTGCTAGTGAGGATTCCCAGTTCCTTTGCAAATGTTGAGTCGGAAGTATATATTCTGGCGGGTACTGTATTTGATCGTAGCACGCCGGATACGGTCGACCAGTCTTGATTGGCCTATTTGAGGCTTCACTAGCATAGTGAGTTTTGACTTGCTGAGTGATATATGTGTACAGCTTTGCTTTTGGAATCATTTCCTCTTCGGCCGTTGATGAAACTCGTAGAAGATTTGAAATGCCACCCTTGTCTTTAAGAGCAACTACCGGCAGTTCACTTGCTTGTGTTTTCGATTGAACCGTCGTTCCGGACATTTCTGGCGCTTCTTCATCTTTCTTTTTGAGATCGTGATTTAGGAACTCAATATCCAACTCATGCTCTGTTCTTTCTCCAGGTGCGTCTTCGGGATTTGCCTTAGACGATGGATTAGCGAGTGATGCCGCCTGAGCAAGCATCTCCTGCAGCTTTTCACGTTACAGTTGAACTTTTGTTAAGGACCGAGTTTGGGATCAGTGACTAGTAGAAGATTGAACTTCGTCTTTAGAATTCACCACATAGACTATGTGAATTACCATGCCCCCAGGCTTGGGGTGTTTGGAGTTTTTGGCCTTTGGAGTTTGCTTCGGGCACTTGAGCTTTATTGGGCCTCCCTTTTTTGTGAAAAGCCGCTTTGGTTTTGGGAGGAACCGCTGTATCAGGATCCGTTTTGGGATGATTCCCCTTGTATTTGAAAGAGGATTTGTCAGAATTTGGCTGACGTCTAGGGGAAGAGCCGCAGTTGATGACAGAAACCTTCACCTGCTTCTACACTTTATATATAGATGAGGAAAGTTGTTTTAAGGAGCGAACAATTTTCTGCTCTCGTGGGATCTCCATGGGCTGCGGTGATTTATTCAATATTGCGGTAGGAGAATTTTGTCTGACCCTTCGCAACAGTTTGAAGATGTTCCCGGTTGGAATAATATTCACCATTGGGGTTGAAATAGGACAATACGGAGAACTGCCCTCAGCTCATTTTGTATGATGCCGATATCGACGTCGACCATTCCTTACGGCCGAGATTTGATTAGCCTCAGGATTTTGCCGAGCTTGCCCCCTGTTTCCTTTAGGAGCTTGAATATTCTGCCCCCTGCGTCTACCTTGGTTTTCGGCAGGTTCCAGTTGTTTGAGGACTGATTCCGTAGGCAAAGCTGCATCTTGGAGAGCCAGCCTGTGGATGACAGACTTCCTCCATCGGCGTTAAGGCACCGAGGGTAGGAGGTGGGAGGCATCGACCTAAAGAGAAGCCCGTTGAATTCTTGAAGAGCCGGATTGCAGAGATTTGAGGTTGCAAATGGCCCATACTTGTCTCCACCAGACATGACAGAGCCATAATTGCAAGGGTGGAAGCAAACGCCATTCTTCATAGAGACGAAACGCCAGCTTCAGTATCCTATCACCTAAGTGCTACCACAAACATATATACCGCGATTATTTGATCGCAGAAAAACATGACACACGAAGTGTGGAGTGAAAAGAGGAAAAAGTCCCACCGGGCGTGCCAGAATCTGTTCGCCGCTGAAAGACGCAGTCGGGACGTTGGGACGTCTGGCCTGAACTTTGGCGGGCAGATGTTATTTGGTTTTATCCGTCCACCTCTCCGATAATGCCAAGTTGATTTATATCACCTTGTATTGGAGGTTTGACAGATGCGGTCGTTGTAGCATACTTCGTCAGATTCCCTCTCGTTGTAAGGGGTTTTTGATTGTGGGGACGCTCTTCCCTGCAGGCGCAAGCCCCTGCAGTTAATTACGTTACCGCGTAGCAATAACCACTTTCTCCTGCTCCAGAAGGTCACTTCGTGTCGTGTGTTTTTTTTTATTTTTGGTTGCCCGTGGATTGTATACGGAGACTAATTTATAGTATCGCTCATAGGGCGTGGATTAGTCCATATCCGTATTTTCTTAAATTTGGCTTTGGGTTGGTTTAAGGATCTTTAATATTGTTTTAGATTAAGATCAACTCAAATGTTTGTTGAGGATACGTTAGTCTAATTTTAGACTAAGGTTTACTCAACAGGATTTTCTTTAGTTTATAAGGACATTGCGGTCCGTTGGGTTTAAGGACATCGTAGTCCATGGAGTTTAAGGACATCATAGTCCATATGTAAGTCCATGTCACGCACCCCACGAACTTGCGGGGAGGCGGAATATATGAAAAACGATTATCAAAGCTTCGTAACACGGACTTGAGCGCATGAATCGTTTCTAAACCATTACTAACAATCAACTAGAGTTTTAACTTACTCCGATACGAAGTTATACCTCACGATACTAGTCCTTCGGGTCTTCATCGCGGTCCTCCACTCCTCATAGGCTCCTTGGAACATCGTCACCTCAACGACATCCTCGAATCAAAGACGATCCACCCAAAAGCTCCTACGCCGAGCTTAATTTCAAACTTGAGATAACTAGGTTGCTTAAAGTGCTAATCTAAGCTACCTAGGGGATATAGAGTGAGGTTATAGATGTATTAGTCTAGCTAACCCTTGATCTCAACACATGAGAGGCTAGGGTTAGGGTTTGAAGAGAGAGTGAGCTTGAGGAGAGAGAAGGTGAAGATGAGAATGAAATGAGATAATGATCTTATCATAATATATATGAAGCATTATTATTTATCCAAAAATGAAATAATAGAATTAACAACCATGCTTCATAAATATCTATGAGTGATTCATCTCCATGAGTCATTAAGCATTTATGATGCATTAATGACTTGGATGAATCACACAAATGAGTCACTAATCTCATTTAATGCAATGCCACCTTATCCCCTTAGTCACCACTCTTCTAGAAGCTTCCCGACAAATTACGAGAACGCCCCTCCAATCCGTGAAAACACGGAAAAACTTTAGACTGTATAAATCCAATAACCCGATACTAGAATCTGGCTTAAACCAAAGCCGGCTAGTAAAAACTGTCCGAAAAGTCGTACGTGCGTAAACACACGTACGCGTCCGAACCCTTGTCGTAAAACCATACAACCTCTATATCGTTTCGCCTGGAGCAGGGAAACTCTCTGTGTGGGACTCTAAAGACTCGACACTACACTGGCAGTGGGTTTAACCACAGACCGCAAGCGGTACTAGCTGTACGTAACGGTCCCCAGGTAGATGTCGATAAGAAGGCCGATGAGGAAAATCATCCGAACTCCCACTGAGCCTGATGTGACAATCTTCGTACAGTCCGGTCTGTTCGTCTAAGACTATCGCATATCAAGCCTAGGGGGCGGCAAGCGTCAGTCCCCTAATAGCTGTATAAGTCGTGTCGGAGCGAAGCCCATTACACCCTGAGAAGCTACTGGAACCTTCCAGTATATCTCGGTTGCCCTGGCCAGGGACTTTGCATAATGGCTCTCTGACACAGCGCGATATCATCTCCCAATACCAGGAGAGAAGAATCCTATCTAACCACCACTGCCTCCAACTGATCGGGACTGCACCCAACTGCTACCTGTTTGCATGACTCCTTTGAGCCGTGGTAGGGTAGCAATCTAAGAACAGTGGGACACACTCGAGGCAAAGTAGCAGTGTCAAGTCTGCGGACTATGCTGTACTCATGTCACCTGGGAACTGTTAACTGACGATGGGTATAATACCAACCAATCAGTTCCCCTGCGATTCCTGTCCGGTGTACCCGTAACCTAATCGAGCACCTGTATACTATCTCCAGTACGACGTACTGATGGCTATGGGACAGACCATCTCCACAACTGGGATGAGAAGCGTACACACTAGTCTACTCTGGAATATCGATGCCCTGTCTCGATAATCCTACGACTAGGGACCTGTATAGGATGTTGCTTATAGACTACCCAGCCCCCACTAGTGTGACTGCCATCACAACGCTGGTAATCAAGCAAAGATCCTATAGGCTCTACTAATATGTATAAGTGATACGTTACAAGAAACATATGCACATATTAAAGTAGACACAAACCAAGTAGCATACTACCATTTTTATCAAGACTGTATATACAACTGTGAATAACCCAAGCTTCCATTAAGTAATATACAATCTAGTATGATACAATAATGGCCCCTAGGGCATATACACTAACACCATAGAGTTTAGTTTAAAGACGTTGCGGTCTATTGGGTTTAAGGACATCGTAGTCCATGAGTTTAAGGACCTCATAGTCCATAGAGTTTAGTTTAAGGACGTTGCGGTCCATTGGGTTTAAGGACATCGTAGTCCATGAGTTTAAGGACCTCATAGTCCATAGAGTTCAGTTTATGGACGTTGTGGTCCATTGGGTTTAAGGACATCGTAGTCCATGAGTTTAAGGACCTCATATTCCATAGAGTTTAGTTTAAGACGTTGCGGTCCATTGGGGTTAAGGACATCGTAGTCCATGGAATTTAGTTTTTAGGGATGTTGCAGTCCGCAATTTAGTTTTAAAAATGTTGCGGCCCATTGGGTTTAAGGACATCGTAGTCCGTGGAATTTAGTTTTTAGGGACGTTGCGGTCCGCAATTTTGTTTTAAGGACGTTGCGGTCCATAATTTAGTTTTAAGGACATTACGGTCCATTGGGTTTAAGGACATCGTAGTCCATGAGTTTAAGGACCTCATAATCCATAGAGTTTAGTTCAGGGACGTTGCGGTCCATTGGGTTTAAGTACATCGTAGTCCATGAGTTTAAGGACCTCATAGTCCATAGAGTTTATTTTAAGGACGTTGCATTCCATGGAGTTTCTTGTTGTCGGGGCCCGCCACCTCTCTGAAAACGTTGAAGAATTACAACGACACATATCAGAGGTGTGAAGAGATGTACCCTTAAACCAATATTGGTTGGGAGATCTGTAGTCAGGTTTGGGACTAAGACTAGTTAAGGAGTTTGTAAGCACATGGTCTTGGTTGATCTGAATTAGGAACTTGTGGCCGACTTGGGCTCAGTCCATTCAGTTTTGCATAAAGTGTTGAACACTTTTTTAGGCTTGGTCTCTTTTTTGTTCAACAATGCTGAGTATTGATTTGGGTTCTGACACCCCTCTTTATCTTTGTTGTTTTCTCTTTTATTGAGTGTTGAACACTCTTTATGGCGCCGAGCTCTATGTACAGAGCGCTCTTTTTTTTTGTTTTTTTATTGAGTGTTGAACACTCTTCATGGCGCTAGGCTCTTCTTGACGAGCGCAGAGCGCTCTGTGTTAAGTAGCGCCCATGTGAGGGGCACATGGAGCGCTTGGCGCCGAGCGCCAGCATTTGGAGCGCTTGGCGCTGCGGGCCAAACTTGGAGCGCTTGGCGCTGTGCGCCAAACTTGGAGCGCTAAGGCGCTTCTTATAAAATAGCTCCTACGTGAAGAGTGTGTGGAGTGCTGGGCGCTAAGCGCCGGACTTGGAGTGCTGAGCGCCAGACTTGGAGCGCTAAGGCGCTTCTTTTAAAATAGCACCCACATGAGGAGCGTGTGGAGCGCTGGGCACTGAGCGCCAGACTTGGAGCGCCACTGCTTTGACAGCTCTGATTAGTTTTTTGCTCTGAGAATTAAATTCTCGTTTATAAGAGATTTTGTCTTATGGATCTAAGAACTAAGTTCTTCTTTATGAGGAGATGCTATGATCTCTTTTGTTTTTCTTTACGAGATACTTTGTCTAATGGATCTAAGAAATAAGTTTCTTCTTTTTTATGATGAGATTCCGTGATCTCTTTTTCTTTTGTGAAATACTTCGTCTTATAGATCTGTGATCTAGAAAAAGAACTAAGTTCTTCTGATGTGAGAGTTAAACTCTCACTTATGGAGGAGATACTATGATCTCTCTTCTTTTCATTTACCCTGAAGAAGGTTCTTCTTCTTAGTGCTTGCTCTTCTCCTTTTCTTTTCTGAGAACTCGAAGTTTATGGGGGGTTCCTCTGTTTTCTTCTTTTGATTTGAAAACTTATGGGGAGCTTTTTCTCTGCAAGACTTGAAGTCTTGGGTCCTTTATATAGGGGAGGCTGATTTGTTGAATCAATTAAGGAAATCTCTTATTGAGAGATTTCTCAATGATTTGGTGGTGTTCCCCACCATTGGATCTTTGTTCCAAGGGCCTCTGTCTTACAGAAGACATTTTTCTTGTCTTTAGTAAGATGCGGAAAATATTTTCCCATACAAAACTTATTCTGTATCTTGGTGATTTTTAATCACCATTGGATCTTTGATCCAACGGTGCTCTGATTTACATTGCATAATCTTTCTGGCTTAGAAAGATTTGAGGAGTTTTTCCTCAATCAGAATTTAATTCTGGTAATTTGATGATTTATCATCTTCGTTGGATCTTTGATCCAATGGTGGAGAACATTTAGTTCTAGCGCTGGCGCTCTCGTGCTTTGCACGTGAGCGCTACCTCAGAGTCTTTGACTCTTAGCGCTGGCGCTCTTGGCACCGGCGCTCTCATGAGGTGCTGCCTCAGTTCAAATTTCAAATTTTGAATAGAGCTTTGCTCTCTGATTGGGGGAAACAGGAAGCAGAACGCTGTTGGTTGCTCTATAGGCTGTAGATGTAGCCGTCGAGACTCGGGACTAGGGATTTTGCCATGGTTTCGAGGTAATCTCTAGGCTGTCTGTGAACCGTCTAGATTTGGAACTAGAGGACTTCGCCGTGGTTCCGTTTGTTGATGTCACATCTGCTTCTCGTTGGAACGAGAAGGAACGACGTTGTTGATTTCTAAGCTGCAGATGTAGCCATTGAGATCTGGCTTCCCTTTGACGAAGCCTGGTGGGACGATATGGTTCCCTTTTTGTTTGTGCCCATGGATTGTATACAAGGGTCAATATTGAACCTCTTGTGAGGCAAAGTTTCATTTTTTGGTATTTCTTTCCGCGATGCTCTATCATTTTAGCTTTTTATATCGCGAAAGTCGCGATTGCCCAATCATTTTGGCTATTTTCTCGCGGTGTCCAATCGTTTCGGCTATTTTGTTTTTCTTTACTCGTTGCTTTTTATTGCGAGTTGCCCAATCATTTCGGCTGTTTTTGTATGCATATATTTTACTCGCTGATTTTTGTTGCAAGCTGCCCTATCATTTCGGCTATTTCATATGCATTTTTGCCTCGCTGATTTTTTGCTGTGAGTATAGAACTCAAGACCTGATACCAATCTTAGTATCAGCATCGCTGCGACTGGGATATTTCCAGGAGCGAATCATCATTCACCATGAAAGGATTTGGCATTTGATGCCGATTTAGGCATCAACATCGTTACCACTGGGACATTGCCAGGAGAGAACCATCATTTTACCTTTATCGGTTTGAACAAAGGTCGCTTAGCAAACAGGATTAGGATCCCGTCGACTAAGGCTTTTGACTTCATGAGCCATAAGGGTCTCATGAAGATGTTTCTCCCTACGAGTCGTGAGGATCTTGTAGGTGCATTTTTCTCCTTAGGAATCGTGAGGATACCTAAATGTATGTTCTCTTATAAGTAATAAGGATCTTACAAGAGAATTTTCTCCTTATAAGTCGAGAGGACTTACAAGTGTCGTTCACCACATGAGGACATTCCTTGTCGTTGGTGGGACTTAGTGATGGAAACGTTTATTTATGCCCGTGGATTGTATACAATGGTCAATATTGAACCGCTTGTACGGCAAACTGGGGGATGTGATGGCTTAAGAACAGTTTCAGATCCCTGTAGCTTAAGTCTTTTAAATCCTATGAGCCGTGAGGGTCTCATAAGGGGGATTCTCTTTATAAGTCGTGAGGATCTCGTAAGTGTAATTTCTCCTTAGGAATCGAGGGGATCACTAAGTGTGTTGCTCCCTTGTGAGTCGTAAGGATCTTACCCGGGTATTTTCTCCTCACAAGGTCGAGAGGACCTTGCAAGTGTCGTTATTTAACGAAATTGCGCCCTTACGGGTTTTCACAAACTCGCCGGTAGTCCTGCAGTTTTTAGTCACGGCGCCCTTTCGGGTTTTCATCCGTGCCCATTTCGCTTGTGGACGTACCCTTTTTTTTTGTGCAATGAAACTCTCGAGAATAGTTTTGCCACATGTGATCCATCCATTTGCCGGTGGGATTTGAGTTGCAGTCCTCACCGCTGGGACTTGTGGACTTGCATTCCATAATCGCCGTGTTTGAGGCGACGTTGTTAGTTTAAGGACATTACGGTCCGTAGCTAGTTTAAGGACGTTGTGGTCCGTTGTTAGTTTTAAAGACGTTACGTTCCATAGCTAGTTTAAGGACGTTACGATCCGTTGTTAGTTTAAGAACATCTCGGTCCATAGCTAGTTTAAGGACGTTGCGGTCCATTGTTCTCCATGTTTGAGATGGAGTAATGTTGGGTACTAATCTTAGAGTCTTGACTCAAGAAGATGGCGAGCGGACATAGACGTCGTCATTTATCATTGACCTAGGCCGTGACTTTTCAGGCATGGTATTTTTTCAGGAACCCGCTGTTTATTGGCCGGAAGGGTCTTTCGCCATGCATATCCACGAGCAAGTAGTCCCCACCTTGGTAGAACTTTTCTATGATGTACGAGCTCTCATAGTTCGACTCGAATTTCCCCCGTTTGGCACGGTTGGGGATCATAGGTCTTTTTACGACTAACACGAGTTCGTCTTGGTGGAATATTCTCGGCCTAGTCAATCTCTCGTATGAGCGCGTCATCCTTGCTTTGTAAGCTTCTAGGTTTTGCTGCGCCATGAGACGAGTTTCATCGAGGGCATTGAGCTCCTCAAGTCGAAGATGGGCATTCTCTTCATCCATCGGCTCGTATCGAACTTCTACTCGTAAAGAAGGTAACCCTATCTCTAAAGGAAGTACCGCTTCCGTTCCGAATACTAACACAAATGGCGTTATGTTCGTGGCTGTCACGCCCCGCTTCCCAAAATACGGAAAACGAGGGATGACTAGGCCAGCCATGCTCCTACGGTCAAGGAGTCATCCTGCCGTAGTCACACTTCGGCTTCTAGCTTTGCATGGTAATCAGTAAATAAAGCGCAGTGGTAAAGGAATCACATCACTAATTTATTACATTAATATTCCATTGTTCACAAATTACAGATAACAAGAACAAGTACTAACAAAAGTCAAACTTACGATCACTTTTATGGAAAGCAGAAAAATAGAAAGTACACCCGTCTAAATCTCCGTGAACTCGAAGGGTAGATCCGTCTCCTGTGCTGGTCCTCCCGCGGGATCTGAGCATGCATACTCAGGTCGTCAGAGCGACACAATAACAATATTATTGTAATGAGGTGAAACAGGTATATGAGGTAATACTGGTGTAAGAATAATGCAAGTAATCACTACGTCACAATATGATGCAGAATATGTTATGTGTCCCTAACGGTCTCTAGGTCAAGTTTGAAATCACATAGTGGAAGGAGGATCATGTTTAACAGGAGTCTCGTACATACCCGAGACAACGGCCCACATGCTCGGGACATAACCCTGTCAGCCGGATCGCTAGATCCTATCCTACATGTATCAGTATCTCTGTTCGAATGATCATCCTCTAAACACGGTCCCGCTAAATACGATACTCTTTCCACTTTGATTTCCCCTTTTTCCCCAGGTTCTCACTAGTTATGATCTTGATCTAGTTGTGTATAAGTATACCAATGGCACGGTTTTGTCACTGTTCACTGTATCAATCACTGTCACGAATATTCATTTTCCATTGGTGTACTCGTCACAACTAAACCAACATCTATCACGTACGATAATGCAATGTCCACACGTACTAACACTGAGTATATGGCAAGGGTATGATATATGTATGTATGCTACCAATGAGTTCTGTATATCATGAATCAACATGCATGTCATGAACTGAAATAAATTGCACAAATTATTATGTTAAGAATTCAGCGAAACGATGTAAGTGAGATATATAGAACAATCAGTCTGTAATTCATCAAAATTTGTTTCAGTTCAATCGGAGTTTCGGTTTTCAAGATATAACCGTTTCAGTTTAAGTGCTCGCGGCTGGAATTTCAATTTCAGAACTGAACGTCTGTTTCGCGGCACGAATTGCACCCAGTTGGGCTCAGAATTTAGCGATGTCACAGTTAAATGAAATTTAGTGTTTTCGATAAAGTATTCAACGCAACAGACGGATCCTCAATCTCATCTGTACGTTGAAAGTTATAACCAGTTTAATCTCAGTGTGTCATTTCAGAACCTGTTCTGGACAGATATACGTTCTGCCCTTTTAAATACATTTTAAAATAGCAAACGGCGATGAAATGGAATGGAACCACTTGGTTTGTTAAACTAACAGAATTCTCTTTAATCTACAGTAGTATTACGTAACATACAACTTCAATAAACACGGTGGTGCAGATCTTTGAACAGAGCACAATAATCAGAAACGCTCTGGACTGCAGTCCAGAGTCGTGTTCCGACCCAGTTATCATCATGATTAAAGAACATAAATCATTAGGATTTTCCATAGGGTTAAAGTTCGTCAAGTCGGCTTCGATTTAAGCCCTAGAACACATCAATCCATTATGCATATGATTTATAGTGATTTTATTCGTTTTCAGACACGAGAAAATTCTAGTTTTAACGGCATATTTGGGGGTATCAATTTTTGTTACAAACAATCATATCTTCCAGCGAGATTCATACACTATGTTTATCACTATATGGGCCAACATACAACATCGGGTTCCGTCAAAATAAACAATCATTTTCATGGGAGATTAGCATCGAACTCATTGATCGTATTATGTATTAGTATTCGACAAAATCCGTAAACTGGATATTTTAGTTTCATATCACTAATAATTTAGCATGAAGCAAGTAAACACTTGCTTGGTGACGTCTCGAGGTCGCGGGACAGCAACGTCGTCACGAACGCGCGTTGTACGCCGCGGAACAAGTTCGCGCGAGCCTCGATCGAACACGGATTTTGCGTCGGGGTTGTCCGGGGACGATCACCGGAGATGGAGGGGTGCTCTGTAGAACTCTTGGGAGGTTTTGGGATCGACCACGGTCGGCGACGGGGGCTCCGACGATGTGCACAGTGAGTGCAGTGGGTTCTTTGGAGAGAGAGGGAGAGAGAGAGAGAGAGTGTGTGCAGTGGGGCTTGGGTTGGTGGCGATGGTGATGATGCTGAGGAGGTTAGGGAGTCTCAGAGTGGTTCAGGCGAAGTGGGGGAGGCTCGTCGGCGTCGGTCGCAAGGTGGCCGAGCTCGGGATTTGGGGTGTGCAGTTGAGGGGAGTGCTCGGTTGAGGCTGGAAAGGTGAGGGAAGCCTGGTGAGGGATGAGCTCTGAAGAGAGGAGAGCGAGGGAAGAGAACGGGGGACGAGGGGATCGTCGTCGTCGGCACAGTGTCGAAGTTGCAGTGGTTTCACAGTGGGTTCGCGGGGGAAAAAGCTTGAGGGGTTAGAGTTTTGAGGAGTTTGGGAGGTGAGAGGGAGGTGAGGAGTTGGAGAGGTGTGGAGTCATGGTCGAGGGTCGCGGGGACGTGGGCAGCGGCGAGGGCAACGTGGGGAGCTCGGGACTTGGGGGTCGCGAGAAGGAATGGAAACGAGCGGGAAAAGTTTGGACGAGGGGAGGAAGGAAGGAAAGGTTTTGGGTTGGGTCGGGTTCTGGAGGCAGGCTGGGCCGGGATCGGGCTCGAAAAGTTAATTCCTTTCTTTTCTTTTATTTTAACAAGGTGGGCTGAGACTTGTGACGGGCCAGGGGAAAGGCCGGTAAAAAAACAGTTAATTCTTTTAAAAAGAACAGTGGGCCGAGGAGGGGACTTGGGCCGAGAATAAATCCTTTTAATTGTTAATAGATGGGTTTTGGGCTGGGGGTGAATTAATTAAAGGGTTTTAATTTATATTAACCCTAGTTTTAATTCGGCTTTGGTTTTAGGTTTTAAATCTCGGGTTTTAACTTTTTGGTTTTGGGAAAATATAAATATTTAGTTTAAACAACCAATTCAGTTATATGAAGGAGAATAAAAGAAAGTCACTAGAATTTAGAAAAAAGAGAATTTTATTTAGAACGGAAACGGGGATTTACAGTGGCCGTCTTGAACGTAGTCCGATAGGCCCAGAGAGCTTCATGCAATCTCTCGTGTCAGTCCTTTTTATTTCGGGACACCGTTTTCCTTATGATCTTTGTCAAGGTCTTGTTGAAAGTCTCAGCTAGACCGTTAGCTCGAGGATTATAGACCGAAGAGTATCTCCAATCTATTTTATGCTGCTGTGCGAAGCGGCTGATCTTATGGCTTCTGTAGGCTGGCCCATTATCCGAGATAATCCACCGCGGAGTGCTGAACCGGTAGATGACATGCGTCCTGAAGAAATGAAGGATGTTCTCCATCTTCACCTCTCTTAGCGGTATCGCTTCTGCCCATTTAGAGAAGTAATCGGTTGTTGCCAATATGAACCGATGTCCCATGGATGATGTTGGCTCAATGGGGCCAATTATATCAGTTCCCCACATGTTGAACGGCCAACTAGCCAATGTCGATTGTAGCGGATTTGGATGCTGATGGATGAAGTCCCTGTGAATTTGATGCAAGTGACACTTCTTTGTATTCGAGACAGTCATGAACCATTGTGGGCCAATATTATCCTATTCTTTTGATCTTCAGCTTCATCTTTGGCCCAGCTTGATGGGAACCGCAAAGTCCGTCATGAGTTTCTTGGATGACCCTTTTTGCTTCATCTGGTCCCAGGCATCTCAGCCATAGAAAATCGAATGATCTCTTATAAGGAGTACCATTGACGAAGGCGAAAGACGGGGCTTGCTTCATGAGCTGATGTCTTGACAACGCGTCTTCGGGCGTTCGATGGGATTTGAAGTAGTCTACAAAGAATTCTCTCCAATCCTTCGCCCTTTCTTCATCCTCTAATTGGAAGGCCTCTTGTTCGGTTTCTTCCTCTCCTTTAGATGTCTTCAGAGATATTTCTGCTGGAGCGAGAATCTGGTGACTTTGCACAATGATCTTTACGTCATCGAGGTTTTCATCGGCCAGCTCTTTAGCGAGCTTGGCTAACACATCCGCCTTACTATTTTCCGCACGCGGTATGCTTTCCAGGGTGTAGGAAGGGATTTGTGTCAGCAATTGCTGCACTCTTTCACCCTACCTGATCAGTTCTGGCTTGCAGGTCTAGTAGTCGCCATATACTTGGCTAACGACCAGCTGGGAGTCTCCATATATGAGGGGGTTTTTGATTCCCATGTTGACAGCGATCTTAAGACCTGGTATCAAAGGTTCATATTCCGCTTCGTTGTTTTTTTTTGACTCTTTTAAGGAAAGGGAAAAATGCATAATCCTTCCCTGTGGAGTCACAAAGATAAGGCCCACCCCGGCTTTAATCATAGGTGTGTTTTGCTTTCGCTTCTTCAAGGAAGATGCTCCATCGAAGTAGAGTTCCCATCGGGTATCACTCCCTTCTTTCTCCATGTCGATTGCATCAAACGCGTGTTCGTCCGGCAACTCACAGTTCAAGGGTGAGTCGGTAGGTATCGGATGCTCAGCGAGAAAATCGGCGATGGCCTGGTCTTTTATTGCCTTGAGGGGTCGATATACTATCGAGAACTCTATCAAGAGGAGGGCCCATTTGGCAAGCCTTCCCATTAGCATGGCTCTTGACATTAAGTACTTGAGAGGATCCACATTTGATATGAGTTGGACCTCATTTGCCAAGGCATAATGTCGGAGCTTCATTACCACGAAGATCAATGCCAGGCAATACTTTTAGTTGGGGGAGTAGTTATTTTCTGCCCCCAGTAGAACTCGACTTAAATAATAGAGAGCTCTCTCTTTCCCCTGGTCGTTCTCTTATGCCCATAACGCGCCTAAAGAACCATCAAGGGCAGTTGTGTACAGGATGAGGGGCTTTCCCTTGACCGGTGTAGTCAGTTACTGCGGGTTCTGCAGATATTGCTTGATTTCGTCCAGTGCACTTTGGCATTTACGATCATAAACGAACGGGATTCCTTTCTTCATTAGATGAATGTAGGGGCGGCAGTTGCCGGAGAGGTGAGCTATGAACCGCTGGATATACGCGAGCTTTTCTTGGAGAGACCGCAATTGCTTGAGAGTTCTTGGCGAAGGCATTTCCATAATCGCCTTGATCTTCGACGGGTCTATTTCGATGCCCCGGTGTCGTACGATGAATCCTAGGAACTTGCCTGAGGAAACCCCAAATGCGCATTTCAGAGGGTTCATCTTCAGATTATATTTCTGAACATGCTGAAACACTATTTTCAAATGCTCCCAGTGTTCCTCATATGATTTGCTCTTCACCATGAGATCGTTGATATAACATTCAACAATCTCATGTACGAGGTCATCGAAGATCTTTGTCATGGCCCTTTGGTAGGTGGCGCCAGCGTTCTTCAGACCGAATGGCATCACTTTGTAGCAGAATATGCCCAGCGGAGTCCGGAAAGCAGTGTGCTTTTGGTCTTCATGGTGCATCTTTATTTGATTGTACCCTGAAGATCCATCCATGACGGAGAAGACGTCATGGGTGGACGTGTTGTCTATCATCAGCTCGGTAACAGGTATTAGGAAGTCATCCTTCAGGCAAGCTTTATTGAGGTCCCGAAAATCTACGCAGATGTGTACTGTCCCATTTTTCTTCATTACCAGAACAATATTAGCAATCCAGTCAGGGTATTGAACTTCTTTGATAAAGCCGGAGTCGATTAGCTTCTTGACTTCAGCATTGATACCCACCTCAAGCTCGAACCGCATTCTCCTTGGTGCCTGTTTGACTGGATTGACGTCTGGCGATATTGCCAGTTTATGCACAGCTATCTCTGGATCTAATCCCGGCATCTCAGAATAGTTCCTTGCGAAACAGTCTTTATACTGCATAAGCACGTCCATTAGCGTGGCTACTTGTTTCTCAGAAAGCAGCTCACTGACGAACGTTGGCCTTGGCTCGTTTGCCATCCCCAAGTCAATTTTTCTCAGGTTGTCTGCTGTGGTGTGCATTCTATCTTCCAGCTCTTTTGGCGCCGGTGGAAATTCTGAAATCAGCTCGTTCTCATCTTCATTTGTGAAGCATTGCGAAAGGTTGTCCATATTCTCGTACTCTTCCTCCTTTGAGAATGTTATCATATAGAAGGTACGAGCTCGTTTCCAAGCCCAGTGCTGATCTAGACTTTCCCTTGCAGAGTAGGTTGCTTTCGGCTCATGCTTTCGCAGTGGGGCTACCCTCCAACTGTCGGATAGAGCAAACCCATCTTGCTGATACTGATCTTCAACCCAATCTTTGAAGGTGAAGCAATCTTCCAGGGGATGTCCCACTACTCGGTGGTAGGAGCAATAATCCGGGCGATGGACTTCGTTTATCTGTTCGAGGCGCTGAGGCTCCGGGAGCGCCACCATTTGATGTTTTATGAATATTTTCCTTGTCTTGTCTTGAGGGAAAGAGTACTCCCGACCCATCTTCTTCATAAAAGACAGGTTCCGGCTGACTTTACCTCGCTTGCGTGGCTTCTTGGATCCGCTTTGCTATCTTTGAACGTCGTCCCCATTCTTGACCTTGCTGTTGTTTTTACGTCTGGCTTTCTTTTTGCCATGAGAACGCACAGCGGGTTGGGGGTGAAAGGGATCATCATCCTCCATAGCCTGCTGAATGATACATTGTGTCCTGGCTTTTTTGTAAATGGCCATTTCGCGGCTGTGGTCATCCCGAACCCTTTGACCTGCTTCTCTTATTAGCTTGTCAATCTGCTCTTCGAATGACGGACTTGATATTCATACGACGGGATCTCGTTCTGGTTTGACATCAACGCTGTCCGGAAATGTGTTCGTTTCTTCACCGGAGTTATTTATGACATAGCAGCCAAGGAATCGCTCTCGTTTCTTGGACTGAACGTATCAAGGACCAGTCGTCTCCATTCTCCCGTTAGGCATCATTCGCTGAGTCCCGGGAACGTTCTAAATCCTATTATAGAACTAGGCTTGTCGAGCAGTCTATTTGAAGGGTACACCTTGGCATCTTAATAGTGTAGGGTTCCTAGGCACACTAGTGAGGTCTCACAAGGCATCGAACATGCCAATTACAAAAAATCTAGGTGCCGAGAGACCCGACTACGGATCGTTTGCTAGAAAACTAGGCGAAAAAGCTAACTAGTTAACAATTAACTATGAGAATACGGATATACAACCTTTGTAGATCCGGTGCTCCACCTCCATAGCTCCGCAACGAAGTCGTCTCCGCTGTCCAAAAGGAATCCGGGCTCTAGCGTCGACTTCATCGGAGAATAAGCGAGCTAGGTCGTCGATGTCCATGCCGAAGATGATCTACGTCGAGGCATCGCTAAATCAAGCTCCGACTTCACCAAGTCAAGAAACTTGTGAAGTAAACACACTCTACTACTTGGCAAGAGGTAGAGGATGAAGAAATAGGAAGTGGGTAGACTTTAGAATTGGATTTCTCACTCTTTATCATCAATCACCATTGATGACTTCAAGCTTTTCTTCTTGAGTTCAAGGAAGAAGAAGAAGAAAAAAGATATGATAAGTTAATTGAAAAAGAAAAGAAAATGAATTCTTATCATAAAATTAACCATGGTCAAGTGTAGAGACTAAACTAGGGTTAGTGGGAATGGTTAGGGTTAAGGATGAGATAAGAATGGTTGACTTTATCAAAGCTTCATGAAGCTTCAACTAAAGAACAAATAAAGCCACAATTCTTTTCTCTTTTCCATTTATTTTCCAAAATGTATAAACAAATAAATAAATGAATAAATAAGTAATGGAAAATAAAACCCTAACCACTCTCACAACCATGGTTTAATCTTCACACAAAACACAAGTTAGCATGCATCATCAAACATGATACATACAAGTGTACAAAAATATATCACATATACAATGTGCACAATCCAAGTGAGAAAATCCGTTTAAAGTGAACCAATACTAGTTAGTGCAAAGTAACATATCAAATATATAATTATGCATTAAATCATTAAATCAACACTTGATTCAATGATCCGGTCATGTCGCACACAACCGACTAGTATTCAATGTTAGTGTTTATGCCCTAGAAGGCCATTACTGTATCATACTAGCTTGTATATTACTTAATGGAAGCTTGGGATATTCACATGTATATAACAGTCTTGCTAAACATGGTAGTATGCTACTTGGTTTTTCTATCTTAATATGTGAGTGTACGTATTGATAGAGCTCTTAGGATCTTGCTTGTCTACCAGCGTTGTGATGGCAGTCACACTAGTGGGGGCTGGGTAGTCTACAAGCACATCCTTATTCAGGTCCCTGGTCGTTGGATTATCGAGACAGAGCATCGATACTCCGGAGTAGACTGGTGTGTACGCTTCTCATCCCAGTTGGGGAGATGGTCTGTCCCACAGCCGTCAGTACGTCGTACTGGAGATAGTATGCAGGTGCTCGTTAGGTTACGGGTACACCGGACAGGACTCACAGGGAACTGTTGGTTGGTTTGATACCAGTCGTCAGTGAACAGTTCCCAGGTGACATGAGTACAGCGTAGTCCGCAGACTTGACACTGCTACTTCGCCTCGAGTGTGTCCCACTGTTCTTAGATTGCTACCCTACCACGGCTCAATGGAGTCGTGCAAACAGGTAGCAGTTGGGTGCAGTCCCGAGCACTTGGAGGCAGTGGCGGTTAGACAGGATTCGTCCCTCCCGGTATTGGGAGTAGATATCGTGCTGTGTCAGAGAGCCATTACGCAAAGTCCCTGGCCAGGGCAAGCGAGATTTGCTGGTAGGTTCCAGTAGTTTCTCAGGGTGTAATGGGCTTCACTCCGACACGACTTATACCGCTATTAGGGGACTGACGCTTGCCGCCCCCCTAGGCCCGATATGCGATAGTCTTGGACGAACGGACCGGACTGTATGGAGATTGTCACATCAGACTCAGTAGGAGTTCGGATGGGTTTACTCATCGGCCTTCTTATCGACAACTACCTGGGGACCGTTACGTACAGCTAGTGCCGCTTGCGGTCTGTGGTTAAACCCACTGCCAGCGTAGTAGTCGAGTCTCTAGAGTCCCACACAGAGAGTTTCCTACTCCAGGCGAAACGATATAGAGGTTGCATGGTTTTGCGACAAAGGGTTCGGACGCATACGTGCGTTTACGCACGTATGACTTTCGGACAGTTTTTACCAGTCGGCTTTGGTTTAAGCCAGTTACTGGTATCAGGTTATTGGATTTTTACAGTCTAAAGTTTTTCCGTATTTTTACGGATCGGGGGGCGTTCTCGTAATTGTACGAGAAGCTTCTAGAAGATGTGACTAAGGAGGTTTCTTTTGGATAAGAAAGTGAGTCATGGTGGTGATTCATTCATTTCATTAATGCACATTTATTGCTTAATGACTCATGCTAATGAATCACCACTAGATATTTCATGAAGCATGCTTATTCATTTCCTTTATTCATTTTTCTTAAAAAGAAATGCTTCATGATATATTATGATACACTCTCTCTCTTCTCTCATTATCTCATTCACATTCTCTCTCCTCAAGCTCTCATCTTCAAACCCTAATCCTTACACCTCATGAGTTGAGATCAAAGGATTAGTTAGACTAAACAATCCATAACCATCACTCTTTATCATCCTTTCATCTTTGATTAGCAATCAAAGTTGATTAGTTACCTCAAGTGAGAGGTTTAGCTTGGAGTTTTGCTCTCGGGTGGATCGTCTACTACCTAGAGAAGGCCGAGGAGAACAAGGAGATCGTAAAGACGAAGGACTAGTATCGATAGGTATAATCCCTTAACACTTTAGTTTAGTATAACTATGTGTTTGGTTATTAGTTGTTTAGCTTCGATTTAAGCGGTTAGTCGATGTTCGTTCTTTAAACTTGATCGTTTTTGAAAATTCCGCCTCCCCACAAGTACTGGGGTGTACTACATCGACTTACAGTGGTATCAGAGCCTCGCTAAACACTAAATAACTTAATTGCAAATTTGTACGAATTTCGAACGGAAAAACGAAGCCGAAAAACCCTAATTCTGTCATGTTTCTGTCGAATTTAAAACGATGTCAGAAAATTTTTCAGGTCAGTTCGGAGAGCTTTACATGACACCAGAAGAACACCCAAGAAAAACAGTCGACTGAATCGACCATCTCGCCGCGGAAGCGCGGCCTCAGCCTACTGAGTCGCCGCGCTTCCGCCGCCGAGTTGGCGAGTCAGCGACCGATTTTTCTTCTGTTGCTTCTCTGTTAAATTTAGGGTTTTCTGGAATATTTAATTATTGCTCAGGTTACTGTTTAACAGAGCAGATTTTGGAGCAATATTGATGTTGTTTATTCGATCGAATTGTACAGTATTTGCGTATTGGATTTTATCTGTGATTGTTTGATGTGTTCGTAAACCTTCCCCAACTGCTAGTATGTCGGTTGGCAGGGGGTTGCACATTTCTGAAATGGTTATATCTGTTTGTGCATATAAACTGTATTGGACTGTTGTGGTGTATAGCCGGGGTTTGCAATGGGTTATTGATTAATTCATTTGTTGTAAATGTAATTTGTTGTAATATTATTTTTGCGGGGCACTTCCAGGTTGCGGTCGTAGCCACCGTTGTATTATTTCATTTTACTGTTTTTGCTCCTAGGACTGACCCAAGGTGGGGTACACAGACTGCCGGGCGGGTAGTTTGCCGTACCCGTAGGGGTCGAGGGTGGGGTAACGGCTATTCATCACAACTGTGTAATCTGACTTTTCTTGCAGGCTCAAAAGAAATACAGATTGCTTGCATATCCAATATTGTTTATCTGTGTTCTGGAATGAATATCATTGCGTCAGACGAATGTAAAATATCTATATTTATTGTAGCTATTTAGACGTCACTTATGTTTTACACCCGCGCTAGCCCAGCCCCCGCTCTGTCGTTAGTTAAGTAACCTAACGGGTGATGACGGGACCCCGTGGCGAATGCGGATGGCATAAGAGGACGTTGTATTTTCGTTGTTTTCTGCAATGATAGGTTAATGATGGGACGCATTATCTGTAATGCAAAGAAAATAAACCAAAGTTTAAATCGTTGGAACAATTTAAAAGAAACCATTCGGTTATTTTTAAAACAGATATTTTTAAATGCGGAGCTTTAACCACTCCTTTTAAAAGCTATCAGGTTCCTTCGGTTATATCAAGTTCACTACGTTCACGGTTTCGCCAAAACCATTCGTAGCCCTCCGTCATTTCATTTGGGTATTCAGTAGTATTCAAGCTATGCATTTTGGCCAAAGTCAAGGCATAGTGTTTGGTAGCTGCTGGGTTTTCATTTGTTGCATAAGATAGATGAGTCGGTTTGGGACAGTCGTATTACCATCTGACCAAAGTCAGGGGTATATACGAATGGGTTCAAATTGACAAGATAATGACGGGTAGAACTTGACATGTGACTTATGACATTTTGACCAAAGCCAAGGTCATAAGAGCATGGGGCAAAAACTTATATCGGGAATTTCAAAAGAAACTGAAATTTGCAAAGAGATGCATACCATTTTGAGTTTGATGAATGTTGGTAGCATTCCTACAACATTATCAGACGATGATATTTGGATCCCGATCCTACTGTGAGTATATGCTACTTATCAGGATATTCGTCACTTAACGATCAATGCTATAAACCTAGTAGGTGTCCAGAAAAGTGTCAGCGGGGTTACGCCCCCAGAGAAAAGAGGTTATTTAATTAAGGAACTTCGCGAAAGCGTTGGAAAACCTCCCTCGAAGTATCGACACCGGCCTGGCTGAACGGTTAAGCAAGTATTGTACGGTGAGAATAGTCCTGGCTAATTCTTCTTTTATGGTTTGAGGAAGGATTCGAGAAACAGTGGGAGCCATCCAGTTTAGATAAACTAAAAACCACTCTAAACTTGCAAGAGCATCGTGCTAAAGTGTTTTCTTCTCTCTCTCCTAATTGCAGCGACCCTGAAAATGACTGGACTTAAGTTACTTTTAGAAAAGAATATACTGACGGGGCCAAACTATAAAGATTGGCTGCGGAATGTCAAGATGGCCTTGACCTATGACAAATTGGGGTACGTCCTCACCGCTACGGCACCTGCTGTCCCTGGTCCCAAATCCAGCAATGCGGATAAGGAAATCCGCAAAACCTGGGATTTAGATTGCGCGAGAGCCAAGTGCATCGTGCTTGCCTCGATGAACAATGAACATCAGAGGAGGCACGAGGATATGTCCCTAGATGGCATATTTCTCCATACAAAGGAACTTTATGGAGAGCAATCTCGTATTGCAAGATACGAGACCTCGAAGAAATTATTTCGAGCGAGGTTGGCTGTCGGGTCATCGGTAGGTGAACATGTCCTACAGATGATCGGCTATATTGAGGAGCTCGCAGACCTTGGGACGACTTTGGATAATGAGCTCTATACAGACCTTATTCTCCAGTCCCTTCCTCCCACCTACGCCCAGTTTATCCTCAACTTCAACCTTCAAGGAAAAGAAGTTGAACTTGCGGAACTCCTGAACATGTTAAGGAGTGCAGAGGGCACCTTACAGAAGGTAAGGGAAACACCCGCTATGTTTGTTGGCGGTTCATCTTCTTCAGGGTCCAAGGCTAGGGCCAAAGGAAGGAAGAAGAAGGCCGCACCCAAACGTAGAGGAGGTGTTAGTAAGGTGAGAGGGAAGGGAAAGATAAAGAAAGCAGTACCGATAGTTGGTCAGGATGAGTGCTTCCATTGTCACAGGAAAGGGCACTGGAAGAAGGATTGCAAGGCGTGGAACGCCAAGAACCAGGAACCGAAGCAAGCTGTGGCTTCGACTTCAGGTGTGTTTGTAATTGAGAATTGTCTGTCGATCAACTCTACTTCCTGGGTATTGGATACCGGATCAGGATCTCATATTTGCAATTCATTGCAGGCACTGAGAAACCGTAGAGTGCTGAAGGAAGGTGATATGATCCTCAGGGTTGCTAACGGAGCTAGCGTGGGAGCTGCGTCCGTCGGGGATTATCACCTAGGATTGACGAGTGGACATATTTTGGTTTTGCATAACTGTTATTTTGTACCCAGCTTAACGTGTAATATCATATCAGTTTCCTTGTTATCAAATAAAGGTTATGATTTCACGTTTGTAAGAGATGTTGTCAACATCCACCTTAATCATGGTTTGATTGGGTCTGGTACTCTAAATAACGGCATATATGTGTTAAACCAACTCCAAATTTTCAATGTCCAGAACACACTAAAAAGAAAGTCTCCAGATTTAAATAAAGCTTTCTTATGGCATTGTAGACTGGGTCACATCAATGAGAGAAGGTTAACTAAGTTGCATAGAGAAGGATATTTAGACACGTTCGAATATCAATCCTATGACACTTGTCAATCTTGTCTCAAAGGAAAGATGACAAAGACTCCATTTACTGGACAAGGAGTAAGAGCGAGCGAGCTCTTAGGACTCATACACAGTGATGTATGTGGTCCAATGTCTACACATGCGAGAGGTGGTTTTTCCTATTTCATTACTTTCACGGATGATTACTCAAGATACGGATTCATTTATCTGATGAAACATAAATCCGAGGCTTTTGAGAAATTCCAAGAGTATAAGAATGAAGTAGAAAACCAAACCGGCAAAAGTATTAAGACACTTAGATCTGATCGAGGTGGAGAATACTTAAGTGCCGAGTTCCTAGGTTACCTAAAAGAGAAAGGAATTCTCTCTCAGCTTACTCCTCCATACACTCCACAGCATAACGGTGTATCGGAGAGACGGAATCGAACCCTATTGGATATGGTACGATCCATGATGAGTAATGCTGAGTTACCGCGATCTTTCTGGGGTTATGCGCTAGAATCAGCGGCATATCTTCTGAACAGGGCTCCTACCAAGACTGTGCCTACCACTCCATATCAGATGTGGACTGGGAAGAAACCCCATCTTCAACATATGAAGATTTGGGGATGTCCAGCTTTTGTTAAAAAGCAGCATGTGGACAAGCTCGAGGCACGATCAGTAAAATGTATGTTTGTGGGATATCCAAAGAACTCCAAGGGATATTATTTCTATTACGCAGAGGAACAAAAGGTTTTTGTTTCTCGTAATGCCCATTTTCTGGAAAATCAGTTTTTAGAAAAGGAAATAAGTGGGAGCGAAATAGAACTGGAAGAAATTCCAGAACCACAAACTGCTACTGAAAGTTTGGTAGAACCAGAGGTTCAAGAAGAACAGATCATTCCCGCACCCCTCCGCAGGAGTAGTAGGCCGTCTCATCCGCCTGAGAGATACTACGGTTTTCTCATAGACGGGGATAGAGAGGATTGCATCATAGATGATGATGAACCTACTGACTTCCAGCAGGCCATCCAGAGCGGCGACTCGGTACGATGGCTAGATGCAATGCGGACCGAAATGGAGTCCATGTACACCAACAAAGTATGGACTTTGGACTTTGCTCCAGATGGGGTAAAACCCATAGGATGCAAATGGATCTTCAAGAAAAAGATTGGTGTAGATGGACAGGTGGAAACCTATAAGGCTAGACTTGTTGCAAAGGGTTTTCGTCAAAGACCTGGTTTGGACTATGACGAAACTTTTTCTCCAGTGGCTATGCTCAAATCCATTCGGGTCCTTCTTGCTATTGCTGCCTTCCATGATTATGAAATCTGGCAGATGGACGTAAAGACGGCTTTTCTGAATGGAAATTTAGAAGAGAGCGTCTATATGGATCAGCCAGAGGGTTTCAATCAGAGTGGGAGCAGCGGGAAAGTATGCAAGCTGCTTAAGTCTATTTATGGACTAAAGCAGGCATCGCGGAGTTGGAACATCTGTTTTGATGAGACAGTCAAAGAATATGACTTTATCAAAAATCCAGATGAACCGTGCATATATAGTAAAGTTGTGGCCAGAAGTGTCGCATTCCTCGTCTTGTACGTGGATGACATTCTATTGATAGGAAATGACATTCCTATGCTACAATCTGTCAAAGGATTCTTGTCACACAGGTTCTCCATGAAAGACCTGGGTGATGCCTCTTACATTCTGGGGATCCGGATCTATCGTGATAGATCCAAGAGGATGTTGGGACTTTCGCAGTCCAGGTATATCGACACTGTACTGAAAAGATTCAGTATGGAAGATTCTAAGCGCGGTAATCTACCGGCTTGTCACGGAATCACCCTCTCCAAAGAGATGTCTCCCAAGACTGATTTGGAAAGGGAACGCATGTCTATTATACCCTACGCTTCTGCGGTAGGCTCTATAATGTATGCGATGTTGTGTACCAGACCAGATGTAGCTTACGCACTGAGCGTGGTAAGCCGGTATCAGTCAGACCCAGGGGAGAAACACTGGATAGCAGTAAAGAACATTCTCAAGTACCTGAGGAGGACTAAGGAGATGTTCTTGGTTTACGGCGCTAAAGACCTCAGGTTGGAGGCCTTTGCTGATTCCGGCTTCCAGAGTGATAAGGACGATTCCAAGTCCATGTCGGGTTATGTCTTTACCCTCAATGGAGGGGCGGTGTGCTGGAGGAGCTCCAAGCAGGACACCGTTGCTGACTCGACGATGGAAGCGGAGTATATAGCTGCTTGCGATGCCGCTAAAGAAGCAGTCTGGATGAAGAAGTTCCTAACAGAACTTCAGGTTGTTCCTACCATAGTTGATCCAATACCTCTGTATTGCGACAACAACGGAGCTATAGCTTTAGCAAAGGAACCAAGGTCCCATCAGAAGTCCAGACACATCTTGAGGCGGTATCACCTGATCAGGGAGATCATTGATCGTCAGGAGATCGAGGTTCGGAGAGTTGCTTCAGAAGAGAACATTGCTGATCCATTCACGAAGGCCCTTCCTCAGATTCAGTTCGAGAGGTTGCTCGAGATCATTGGTCTACGATATGCCAGTACATGGCCCTAGTGCAAGTGGGAGATTGTTAGTGTTTATGCCCTAGAAGGCCATTACTGTATCATACTAGCTTGTATATTACTTAATGGAAGCTTGGGATATTCACATGTATATAACAGTCTTGCTAAACATGGTAGTATGCTACTTGGTTTTTCTATCTTAATATGTGAGTGTACGTATTGATAGAGCTCTTAGGATCTTGCTTGTCTACCAGCGTTGTGATGGCAGTCACACTAGTGGGGGCTGGGTAGTCTACAAGCACATCCTTATTCAGGTCCCTGGTCGTTGGATTATCGAGACAGAGCATCGATACTCCGGAGTAGACTGGTGTGTACGCTTCTCATCCCAGTTGGGGAGATGGTCTGTCCCACAGCCGTCAGTACGTCGTACTGGAGATAGTATGCAGGTGCTCGTTAGGTTACGGGTACACCGGACAGGACTCACAGGGAACTGTTGGTTGGTTTGATACCAGTCGTCAGTGAACAGTTCCCAGGTGACATGAGTACAGCGTAGTCCGCAGACTTGACACTGCTACTTCGCCTCGAGTGTGTCCCACTGTTCTTAGATTGCTACCCTACCACGGCTCAATGGAGTCGTGCAAACAGGTAGCAGTTGGGTGCAGTCCCGAGCACTTGGAGGCAGTGGCGGTTAGACAGGATTCGTCCCTCCCGGTATTGGGAGTAGATATCGTGCTGTGTCAGAGAGCCATTACGCAAAGTCCCTGGCCAGGGCAAGCGAGATTTGCTGGTAGGTTCCAGTAGTTTCTCAGGGTGTAATGGGCTTCACTCCGACACGACTTATACCGCTATTAGGGGACTGACGCTTGCCGCCCCCCTAGGCCCGATATGCGATAGTCTTGGACGAACGGACCGGACTGTATGGAGATTGTCACATCAGACTCAGTAGGAGTTCGGATGGGTTTACTCATCGGCCTTCTTATCGACAACTACCTGGGGACCGTTACGTACAGCTAGTGCCGCTTGCGGTCTGTGGTTAAACCCACTGCCAGCGTAGTAGTCGAGTCTCTAGAGTCCCACACAGAGAGTTTCCTACTCCAGGCGAAACGATATAGAGGTTGCATGGTTTTGCGACAAAGGGTTCGGACGCATACATGCGTTTACGCACGTATGACTTTCGGACAGTTTTTACCAGTCGGCTTTGGTTTAAGCCAGTTACTGGTATCAGGTTATTGGATTTTTACAGTCTAAAGTTTTTCCGTATTTTTACGGATCGGGGGGCGTTCTCGTAATTGTACGAGAAGCTTCTAGAAGATGTGACTAAGGAGGTTTCTTTTGGATAAGAAAGTGAGTCATGGTGGTGATTCATTCATTTCATTAATGCACATTTATTGCTTAATGACTCATGCTAATGAATCACCACTAGATATTTCATGAAGCATGCTTATTCATTTCCTTTATTCATTTTTCTTAAAAAGAAATGCTTCATGATATATTATGATACACTCTCTCTCTTCTCTCATTATCTCATTCACATTCTCTCTCCTCAAGCTCTCATCTTCAAACCCTAATCCTTACACCTCATGAGTTGAGATCAAAGGATTAGTTAGACTAAACAATCCATAACCATCACTCTTTATCATCCTTTCATCTTTGATTAGCAATCAAAGTTGATTAGTTACCTCAAGTGAGAGGTTTAGCTTGGAGTTTTGCTCTCGGGTGGATCGTCTACTACCTAGAGAAGGCCGAGGAGAACAAGGAGATCGTAAAGACGAAGGACTAGTATCGATAGGTATAATCCCTTAACACTTTAGTTTAGTATAACTATGTGTTTGGTTATTAGTTGTTTAGCTTCGATTTAAGCGGTTAGTCGATGTTCGTTCTTTAAACTTGATCGTTTTTGAAAATTCCGCCTCCCCACAAGTACTGGGGTGTACTACATCGACTTACATTCAATGTATCGGCTTATCGAATCAACGCTTGAATCGATAACTAGGTTATATCGCATACAACCTTTCCGATACATTCATCGCGAGAATGTAATACGGTATCACATACACGTATTATTCTCGGTCCCGCACATATCTCATATGCGCTCCTATTTCGTTTCGCTTGAGCCAGGAAACCTCTGTGTAGGACTCTAAAGACTCGTCAATACGCCGGCAGCAGGTGATGATCATATCAAACACCCACAAGCCGCAAGCGGTCTGCTAAACGTAACGGCCATCCGGGTATTGAGAGATCTGAAGATCGACGAGCAAGCCCGCTCACACTCCAGTGAATCCAACCAGTAACACTACCGTACAGTCCGGTCTGATCGTCTGATATGTCGCATATCTTGCCTAGGGGTGGTAAACGTCAGACCCCAATAGCTCGATAAGTCGTGTCGATATGAGGCTCATAACGGGTCGAGAAACTACTGGTAACACTTACCAGCAATTCTCTGAGCAGCCCTGGCCAGGTACTTCCTGTTATAGCCAATCGAACACAGCGCAACATCAACCCCCTATACCGGGAGAGACGAATCCCCTCCTATCGCTCATTGCCTCCATGTGACTCGGGACTGTACCCAAAAACCACCGTTTTGCACGCCCTCTTGGACGTGGTAAGATTGAAATCAAAGCACAGTGGGAACCACACAAGACTCTATGACGATCTCGGGTCAACAGACTACTCTGTACCAGTGTCACCAGAGAACTGCCATCTGACGTGAGGTATAATACCATCTGGGAGTTCTCGGCGAGTCCGTCCAGTGTACCCAGTCTCTACTGAGCACCCGTATATCATCCCTGATGTCAAACACCAATGGATATGGGATCATCCATCACCCATCTGTATGGGTCGAGAAGGTATACGCTAGTCTACTCTGGTATATCGATGCCCCGTCTCGATACACCCACGACTAGGGACTTTGAAGGATGTACTTATGGACTACCATATCCCCACTAGTATGATCCGCATCATAGTCCAGGTAGTCAAGTACAGATCCTAAGGGCTTTACCAACATGTAACAGAGAGACAATCAGTATACACGTTAAGGTAAAGTTCAACCAGATAGCATACTATCATGTCGAGCAAGAAAGTCCTCCCTATATATGTCCCAGTATCCACTACAATATACATCCTATGTATAGTAATGGCCTCTAGGGCATACATATAACTAACAATCTCCCACTTGCACTAGGGCCATCTGATAGCAGTGGTTGTAGTATCTCATACTCAACCATCCCATAAAAGTCTCTCTCTGGGAACAGGCCTTTATGAGTGGATCCGCCGTGTTGTCCTCTGAGTCTGCTCTCCTAACCTTGATCACCTGGAGATCAACCATCTCCACGATCAGGTGATACTGCCTTAGAATATGTCTGGATCACTGATGGGACCTGCGTTCCTTGGCATAAGCCACAACTCCATTGTCACACAATGGGAGGAACATAGTTCATCTCATGAACCAATATACATCCAAACAGCCTCTTTGGTAGCATCTTAAGTAGCGATGTATGCTGCCTTTATCGTCTAGTATGTCACGGTATCTAGCTTGGAACTCTTCCAACATACCGTCCCTTTACTGAGGGTAAAGACAATGCCTGCGACTGACATTCAGTCGTCTTTATCACCCTGGAACCCTTCCAGTGATTCTCCCCAGGATCATGTGATACCAACTCACTTCGACAAGTGAGAATCCTAACATCCATTTAGATCTATCTCATAAATCCAAAATCCAGGATTTAGTAGGTATCACTTTAATCCTATATGGAGAATCTTTGTGATAAGCGGAGATTGATCGAGCGTAGCATAAGAAACTCCTTTCTTATCAAGAGTATGTCATCCACGTACTCTACGAGGATCGTCACCATACTCCCTACTACCTTTTTGTATATACAAGGTTCATCTACCATTTTGATGATGTCAAACTCTTTGACTACTTCATCAAAACAGATGTTCCAACTCCGCGATGCCTGCTTTATCCTATAAAGCATCTTGCACACGTTTCCGCTGCTCCCACTGTCTACGAAGCCCTCTGGCTGTGTACTTATAGACGCACTCTTCTAAAACATCATTTAGAAAAGCAGTCATGACACCCAACCACCAGATATCGTAGTCATGGTATGTAGCTGTGACAAGTAGGATCTGGATGGACTTAAGCATAGATCCTTAGAAAAAGGTTTCATTATGATCCATATCTGGTCGATTATGCAAACCTTTAACAAGTCTAGCTTTGAAAGTCTCAACTTTTCCATCTACACCAAGTAATCTTCTCAAGATATACTTGCTCCTGATGGGGATTTAACCCTTCAGATATAGCAACCAAAGTCCATACTTTGTTGGTGTATAAGGATTCCATCTCAGATCGCTAAACATCCAGCCATTCTTACAAAGTCTTACTCTCGATGGCCAGCTCGAAGCTAGTTTGGTCATCATCTCATGATGCAATCCTCGCTCCCACTGTCATAGAGAAAACGAAGTATCTCTCAGGTGGGTGAGGAACCCTACTAGATCGGCGGAGAGGATGAGGTTCGTTGGTATCTACTGAATCCTTTGGTTGTACCAAATCATCAGCTGTAGTTTGTATAGCTGGAACCTTTCTAGTTCTACATAACAGACTTTGCCTCGAGCTTGTCCGGATTTTGCTTTTCAGACATAGGCCGGACAACCCTAAATCTTAACTAACTTAAGAAATGGGCTCTTCCTTTTCCATATCACATATGAAGTGGTAGGCAACTGATTTGATTGGAACCCTATTCAATAGGTATGCAACTTCGTAAGTGCATAACTCCCTTAAGGAAAATAGGAAACTCAGTAGTACTCATCATAGAGCACACCATATCATATAGGGTGTGATTGCTCCGCCCCGATTTACCATCGTGCTATGGTGTATACAGAGGAGTAATGCTGAGAGAGAATCTCATTCTCCTTTAGAATAGTCCAGGATTTTCGTGCTCAAGTATTCTCCTCCTTGATCTCATCAAAGGACATAATACTTTTACCCGTATTCTGGTTCTCTACTTCTAACTTATATTCTGTGAATATCTCAAAAGGTTCGGACTTGTGTTTCAACAGGAACATATGTCTGAATCTTGAGAGATCATCAGAGAACGTAATGAAGTATAAAGAACCAGTCCTGGCATGTGTAGACAGGAGACCTTACATACATCATCATGTATCAGTCCCAAGAGTTTACTAACTCTTTCTCTGTTTCCAGTAAACGGAGCTATGGTCATCTTATCTTTGTGACATGACTGGCGAGTTTCACAAGATGTAAATTCAAACTGATTTAAATATGCATCTTTATGTAACTTCAGCCAGTCGGGTCGCATTGATATGACCTAGTCTACAATACCTCAAGAAGGATTCGTTCATTTCTGAACTCTTCCTCTTGTGTGTGTTCCATATACTAAGAACTGTAGTTTGATTTAGAACATCAATGCTTTTAGATAACGTGCCTGAACCGATCAACTTTTGATATAGGAAATGTTCAAAACATTATCCAACAATACAAAATTTTATCATTTCTTTACAGATAAAGAGACTGATATGATTTTGTATATCAGGTTCGGTATCTAATAACATTCGTTCAGAATCAATGTATTCTGGTAATACAGGGTGACAGTGACCAACAGACTTGGCTGCAACACTTGCCCCGTTTTCTGCCTCATGAAACTTATCACCCGTTCTCAGTTCTCTACCTATCTGTAGCCCTATGTAACAGATTACATATCTGGGATCCTGATCCGGTATCATATACCCAGGATGTAGAGGATACAGAGAAACAGTTCTTTGTAACGAACACACCCGAAGATGATGCATCAGCATGCACTCTCTTCGTTTGGGCGGCGCGGGAAATCTGGTATTCCCCAATTTCCTGCTCTGTCTTATAACAATTATAAGTTGGAGCGGGACCAACGTTCCCCAGCTCAGTATAACAAGCGGGTTCGGTCAATAATCCTTTTTATTATCTTGATTAAGGCGTGATATGGTCGCTACCTGGAGAGAGAGAGAAGAAAACACTCAGCGTGCGCTCTTTCAAGAATAGATTGGTTATTATTTTATCTAATCAGGATGGCTCCCACTGCTTTTTATCAAATCTTCCTTCAAACCCTAAAAGGAAAGACTAGCCGGGATTAATTACACACTACAAGTTCGCCAATCTTTCAGCCAGGCCAGTGTCGGTACTTTGAGGGAGGTCCCCCGTGCTTTCGCACGAACCTAATTAATGTAAACCTCGTTTTCCCAGAGGCGTAACCTCATTAACACCTTTCTAGACACCTACTTGATCGGCTAATTGTAATGTGTAAAACTCTCCCAGGAGTAACACTTACTCGCAGCGGGTATCGGGATCCAACTATCTCATAGAAGGTATGCAATCTCATTGCAAATTTCAACACTTGAAATTCCCGATAATATTTTGCCCCTAGCGTCCTATGACCTTGACAGAGGTCAACAAACCATAGAATGCTAGTCAAGTTCAACCCGTCATTTCCTGATTGAAGTAAACCCACCCGCACGACCCTTGACAGAGGTCAACAAGGTCGCACGACTACCCTAAATCAATCACATCATATGCTTATGCAGATAAGCACTAATCAGCTACCGCACACTACGCCTTGACAGAGGTCAACAAACGTAGCACGAATACTAACTAGTACTTATCTGAAATGACGGAGGGCTACGACAGGTTTTTCTGAAAACCTATTGCGTAATGAACTTGATATCGTTGTAGAATCAAATGAATTTTGAAATGGAGTGTTTTTGAGGCTTTTCTAGTTTTGCTAAAGGAGTCACTCCCGGTGAAGGGATCGTCGGTCCTTTCCTCGTCGAATGAGGTGCGGGATATATCATATATATCGCTGTGCAAAGCAAAAACACTTAAAAGCTATCAAAAGACAAACCGAGTGTGTAGCATCTGCCAGTTATTGCTAAAGGAGTCACTCCCGGTGAAGGGATCTCGGTCCTTTCCTCATCGAATAAGGTGCAGGATATATCATATATACCGCTGTGCAAAGCAAGAACTGTAGCTACCTGTTTTATTTTGAAATTCGATTCTACAACATCTTAGGTTTCTTTTATTTCATTAATCTCATTAATGAAGTCCCATCATTTAAATACCTAAACATCACAGATAAATACGACGTACACTTATGCCATCCGCATTCGCCTCGATGTCCCCTCGTGCACCGTTAGGTTAGGTAACTAACGGCAGAGCGGGGCAGGGCTAGCGCGGGTGTAAAACATAAGTAACGTCTATATAATATATCATATATACTATATACTGTATCTATCACAGAACATCTCATGATCACATCACAGATATCGCAGCAGAAGAATCATATGAAATATTGGATATACTAGGACGTCCGTGTTTTCAATACGAGCCAGTATAAAACACGGATTCCACGGTCGTGATGAATAGCCAAACCCACACCCCTAGACCCCTACGAGAGCGGCAAGCAACCCTACCAATTCTGGAGTTAGGAGACCCGACCTCGACTCCTCGAGTTGGTCTCCCACTGGACTCCAGAACCCGGTTACTTGTGCCCTCCTCCTTGGGTCTATCCTAGTGCGGAAAAGTAAATAATATACAAAAGGTGACTACTTCCGCAACCTGGAAGCGCCCCAATAAAAGAATATTACATACAAGTTTTTACATGAATGAAAATGAAAAACACTCATCTCACATAAAAAACCCCGGCTATTCAAACACGACGATCCAATATAACATATCCAGCAACACATAACATCACATGTCATCAACGTAAGTAAATATGTCCATCCCAATTGTCGTTGACATATAGCAACGAAACCGGCGATATCACATATTACACTTACGGTCACAGAAAAGAAAGTGTAAAACTACAACAGTTGGAATCCGCAATCTCTTTAGACATCGCATGCCTAATCAAATGAATTACTTAGACATCGCATGCCTAACAATTATAAACCCCGCATTTTAGTCTCTTTATCGAAAACACTTTTCAATATCAAGTCGGGCAATTCAACAAGATTCCCGACATCCTGATCGAATGCTCGTCGCAAACTTTAGTAGGCGGCCGCACCCCCGATACCGTCGACGAAGTGCACCAAGACGGAACACCGCTGCCGGGAGCACCCGAACGGATGCTTTCGGCGACGGGGTTCTCCTACAGTCACTTGGTCGGGGCTATGGAGTGAGGCTGTCTATTAAGTTTACCCGGCGAATATCCGCGTACGCTACGTGATTGCGACGGACATTTGATCACATCAAAATTCCGTGGCAACCGATCAAGTGAGACTAAACTGCTACGTTTATAATATTCATTCCGTTATCTCATAACTTATTGTGAATTCCAATTATTGTATCCCATTCCGGATAAATAGAAAATGTTAAACTTTCCGATCGAACAATCGAACACCCAAGTTTTCCCGATACTGCTCAACACATGAAATAAGTCTAACAACATTCAGTTCGTGCCTCAGTACCGACGGTCCAGCCGTAGAAGGGTCAAGCCAACGCCTCACATGTGGCACGCCGTACTGCCCCAAACCCGAAGGTTCAAAGGGCAGTTCAAGACGGTCACATAATAGAGTTAAGGTTTGTTGTCTTCTAGAGGGTCCATCGCGTTACTTGCACTACTTAGAACGTCGTTAAACTACGGAAAAATCCAACACTTGGAAATTTCCCGACAGGGGAAAAATTGGGTATTTATATCCGGTCGAACTTTTTAACATATTCTAAAAATTATCCGGAAAGCCACACAGACAAAATTTGATAATCCGATCGAATACACCGAGTCCCCAAAACAACTCCAGAATACTCAACTGTAGAGTATACATTAAAATTACCCAGAAAACACAGGGGTTAATTATAAACATTACTGTGCAAAAAGGAGTCAACGAGTCAACAGTATTGCCGCGGAACCACCGCGCCACGTAGGATTAGGCCGCGGTTCCGCGCCGTTATGATGGAGTTAGGTCTCCGTTTTTCACAGTATTTCATAAAAAACCCTGCTTGATTTTCTGCATATTTTTAATATTGAAAAATCACAGTTTTTGAAAATTGGACAGAGAGCATGGAAAAAATGGGGTTTCGGGTTCGTTCGGATTTCAAACGTCGTCTGGACTTCGCCTAAGGCTCTAGCTAGGCTCTGATACCACTGTAGGGTTCCTAGGCACACTAGTGAGGTCTCACAAGGCATCGAACATGCCAATTACAAAAAATCTAGGTGCCGAGAGACCCGACTACGGATCGTTTGCTAGAAAACTAGGCGAAAAAGCTAACTAGTTAACAATTAACTATGAGAATACGGATATACAACCTTTGTAGATCCGGTGCTCCACCTCCATAGCTCCGCAACGAAGTCGTCTCCGCTGTCCAAAAGGAATCCGGGCTCTAGCGTCGACTTCATCGGAGAATAAGCGAGCTAGGTCGTCGATGTCCATGCCGAAGATGATCTACGTCGAGGCATCGCTAAATCAAGCTCCGACTTCACCAAGTCAAGAAACTTGTGAAGTAAATACACTCTACTACTTGGCAAGAGGTAGAGGATGAAGAAATAGGAAGTGGGTAGACTTTAGAATTGGATTTCTCACTCTTTATCATCAATCACCATTGATGACTTCAAGCTTTTCTTCTTGAGTTCAAGGAAGAAGAAGAAGAAAAAAGATATGATAAGTTAATTGAAAAAGAAAAGAAAATGAATTCTTATCATAAAATTAACAATGGTCAAGTGTAGAGACTAAACTAGGGTTAGTGGGAATGGTTAGGGTTAAGGATGAGATAAGAATGGTTGACTTTATCAAAGCTTCATGAAGCTTCAACTAAAGAACAAATAAAGCCACCATTCTTTTCTCTTTTCCATTTATTTTCCAAAATGTATAAACAAATAAATAAATGAATAAATAAGTAATGGAAAATAAAACCCTAACCACTCTCACAACCATGGTTTAATCTTCACACAAAACACAAGTTAGCATGCATCATCAAACATGATACATACAAGTGCACAAAAATATATCACATATACAATGTGCACAATCCAAGTGAGAAAATCCGTTTAAAGTGAACCAATACTAGTTAGTGCAAAGTAACATATCAAATATATAATTATGCATTAAATCATTAAATCAACACTTGATTCAATGATCCGGTCATGTCGCACACAACCGACTAGTATTCAATGTATCGGCTTATCGAATCAACGCTTGAATCGATAACTAGGATATATCGCATACAACCTTTCCGATACATTCATCGCGAGAATGTAATACGGTATCACATACACGTATTATTCTCGGTCCCGCACATATCTCATATGCGCTCCTATTTCGTTTCGCTTGAGCCAGGAAACCTCTGTGTAGGACTCTAAAGACTCGTCAATACGCCGGCAGCAGGTGATGATCATATCAAACACCCACAAGCCGCAAGCGGTCTGCTAAACGTAACGGCCACCCGGGTATTGAGAGATCTGAAGATCGACGAGCAAGCCCGCTCACACTCCAGTGAATCCAACCAGTAACACTACCGTACAGTCCGGTCTGATCGTCTGATATGTCGCATATCTTGCCTAGGGGTGGTAAACGTCAGACCCCAATAGCTCGATAAGTCGTGTCAATATGAGGCTCATAACGGGTCGAGAAACTACTGGTAACACTTACCAGCAATTCTCTGAGCAGCCCTGGCCAGGGACTTCCTGTTATAGCCAATCGAACACAGCGCAACATCAACCCCCTATACCGGGAGAGACGAATCCCCTCCTATCGCTCATTGCCTCCATGTGACTCGGGACTGTACCCAAAAACCACCGTTTTGCACGCCCTCTTGGACGTGGTAAGATGGATATCAAAGCACAGTGGGAACCACACAAGACTCTATGACGATCTCGGGTCAACAGACTACTCTGTACCAGTGTCACCAGAGAACTGCCATCTGACGTGAGGTATAATACCATCTGGGAGTTCTCGGCGAGTCCGTCCAGTGTACCCAGTCTCTACTGAGCACCCGTATATCATCCCTGATGTCAAACACCAATGGATATGGGATCATCCATCGCCCATCTGTATGGGTCGAGAAGGTATACGCTAGTCTACTCTGGTATATCGATGCCCCGTCTCGATACACCCACGACTAGGGACTTTGAAGGATGTACTTATGGACTACCATATCCCCACTAGTATGATCCGCATCATAGTCCAGGTAGTCAAGTACAGATCCTAAGGGCTTTACCAACATGTAACAGAGAGACAATCAGTATACACGTTAAGGTAAAGTTCAACCAGATAGCATACTATCATGTCGAGCAAGAAAGTCCTCCCTATATATGTCCCAGTATCCACTACAATATACATCCTATGTATAGTAATGGCCTCTAGGGCATACATATAACTAACAAATAAGCTTTTCAGTCCCTCTGTGTAGTATCTGGGAAAACGGATTGGTTGAAGTGTTAGTGTATACGCCCTAGGGGCCATTATTGTATCATACTAGGTTGTATATTACTTAATGGAAGCTTGGGATATTCATAGTTGTATATACAGTCTTGCTAAAATAGTAGTATGCTACTTGGTTTGTGTCTACTTTAATATGTGCATATATTTCTTGTAACGTATCACTTATACATATTAGTAGAGCCCATAGGTTCTTTGCTTGATTACCAGCGTTGTGATGGCAGTCACACTAGTGGGGGCTGGGTAGTCTATAAGCAACATCCTATACATGTCCCTAGTCATAGGATTATCGATACAGGGCATCGATACTCCAGAGTAGACTAGTGTGTACGCTTCTCATCCCAGTTGGGGAGATGGTATGTCCCACAGCCATCAGTACGTCGTACTGGAGATAGTATACAGGTGCTCGTTAGGTTACGGGTACACCGGACAGGACTCGCAGGGGAACTGTTAGATGGTATTATACCCGTCGTCAGTTAACAGTTCCCAGGTGATATGAGTACAGCATAGTCCGCAGACTTGACACTGCTACTTCGCCTCGAGTGTGTCCCACTGTTCTTAGATTACTACCCTACCACGGCTCAAAGGAGTCGTGCAAACAGGTAGCAGTTGGGTGCAGTCCCGAGCACTTGGAGGCAGTAGTGGTTAGACAGGATTCGTGTCTCCCGGTATTGGGAGATGATATCACGCTGTGTCAGAGAGTCATTACGCAAAGTCCCTGGCCAGGGCAAACGAGATTTACTGGTAGGTTCCAGTAGTTTCTCAAGGTGTAATGGGCTTCGCTCCGACATGACTTATACCGCCCCCTAGGCTCGATATGCGATAGTCTTAGACGAACACACCGGACTGTACGGAGATTGTCACCTCAGGCTCAGTGGGAGTTCGGATGAGTTTCCTCATCGGCCTTCTTATCGACATCTCCCTAGGGATCGTTACGTACAGCTAGTGCCGCTTGCGGTCTGTGGTTAAATCCACTGCCAGCGTAGTGTCGAGTCTTTAGAGTCCCACACAGAGAGTTTCCCTGCTCCAGGCGAAACGATATAGAGGTCGTATGGTTTTACGACAAGGGTTCGGACGCGTACGTATGTTTATGCACGTACGACGTTCGGACATTTTTACTAGCCGGATTCGGTTTAAGCCAGATTCTAGTATCGGGTTATTGGATTTATACAGTCTAAAGTTTTTCCGTGTTTTCACGGATTGGAGGGGCGTTCTCATAATTTGTCAGGAAGCTTCTAGAAGCATGGTGACTTGGGGGGTAAGGTGGCATTAGCTTTAAATGATATTGTGACTCATTATGTGTGATTCATCATGTCATTAATGCATTATTAAATGCTTAATGACTCACATAGTGAATCACTCATAATGCATTTATGTAGCATGATGAATAATCTTTTTTTATTCATTTTTCATTAATTCATTATGCTTCATATATCAAGTGAGAAACAATATCATATCTCATTCTTATCATCACCTTCTCTCTCCTCAAGCTCTCTCATTCTTCAAACCCTAACCCTAACCTCTCATGAGTTGAGATCAAGGGTTAGCTAGACTAATACATCCATAACCTCACTCTATATCCCCTAGGTAGCTTAGATTAGCACTTTGAGCAACCTAGTTATCTCAAGTTAGAGATCAAGCTTGGAGAAGGAGATTTTAGGCGTAATAGAAAGGAATGCTGTCACAGGGTGGATCGTCTTTGACTCGAGGAGGCCGTTAAGGTGCCGATGTCCCAAGGAGCCTATGAGGAGTGGAGGACAGCGATGAAGACCCGAAGGACATGTAACGTGAGGTATAACTTCGAATCCGAGTAGTTAAACCTCAAGTAGTTAGTTAGTAACGGTTTAGATACGATTCATGCGCTCAAGTCCGTGTTACGAAGCTTTGATAATCGTTTTTCATATATTCCGCCTCCCCGCAAGTTCGTGGGGTGCATGACATGGACTTACAGTGGTATCAGAGCCAACTAAACCATTACTAGCTTGTTAGCAACTAACTAGAACTTCGATCGTCGGAAAAACGCGAAAACAATACCCCGTACCCTATCAGTTTCTGTTAATTTTAAACGTGTCGAAAAAATTATTTGACATACCTTAAAATTCACAGCAGGGAAATATAAGAATACTGGGAAAATACGAGGACACAACTCGACTAGACGGCCGCAGAACCGCGGCCAAATGGTGCTTTTGGCCGCGGATCCGCCGCCGAGTCAACTCGGATTTGCGCAATAATTCATATTTTAAAGTGTTTTGTTTTCCTGTATATTCTTTTTCTGCCCAGGTTACTTCAGTGCTGGTTTGCTTTTGGGGTAGACACGGAATATGGTAATCGATCGATGTTCTAAGATATTTGCTAATTGGGTTTTTATCTGTAATGTTTAATGTGTTCGTAAACCTCCCCTAACTGCTAGTATGTCGGTTGGCAGGGGGTTGCACATTTCTAAAATGTTTACTGTTTGTGTATATGAACTGTATTGGACTGTTGTGATGATTAGCCGGGGTTTTGAGATGTGTTTTATATTCATTCATTCGATGTAAATGTAATATGATGTAATTTTCTTTTGCGGGGCGCATCCAGGTTGCGGTTGTAGCCACCGTTGTATTATTTCATTTTTACTGTTTTTGCTCATAGGATAGACCCAAGGTGGGGTGCACAAACTACCGGGTACGCTGAAGTGTTTAGTGGCCTACTCACGTTGTTGAGGGAGACCGCTTCACTTCGGGTACTTGGCGGGTAGTTTGCCGTACCCGTAGGGGTGTAGAGTGGGGTAATGGCTATTCATCACAACTGTGTAATCCGTCTTTTATTGCAGGCTCAAAGCAAATGCGGATTGCTAGTAAATCCAATAAAGTTCATTTGAGATCTGGAATGCTTATTATTGCGTCTGACGAATGTACAATATCTATATATGATAGCTATTAGACGTCACTTATGTTTTACACCCGCGCTAGCCCAGCCCCCGCTCTGTCGTTAGTTAAGTAACCTAACAGGTGATGACGGGACCCAGTGGCGAATGCGGACGGCATAAGAGGACGTGGTATTTTCGTTGTTTTCTGCAATGATAGGATAAATGATGGGACGCATTATTATAATGCAAAGAAAATAAACCAAAGTTAAATCGTTGGAACAAATTTAAAAGAAACCACTCGGTTATTTTAAAAGAGCAGAATTTTTAATTGCGGAGCTTTAACCACTCTTTTTAAAAAGCTATCAGGTTCCTTCGATTATATCAAGTTCACTACGTTCACGGTTTCGCCAAAACCAGTCGTAGCCCTCCGTCATTTCTTATGGATGGTCAGTAGTATTCAAGCTATGTATTTTGACCAACGCCAAGGCATAGTGTTTGGTAGCTGCTGGGTATTCATTTGTTGCATAGATAGATGAGTTAGTTTGGGACAGTCGTATTTTCATTTTGGCCAACGTCAAGGATATGTACGAATGGGTTCAAATTAACCTGGATAATGACGGGTAGAACTTGACATGTGACTTATGACATTTTGACCAACACCAAGGTCATAAGAGCATGGGGCAAAAATATACATCGGGAATTTCTAAAGAAACTGAAATTTGCAGAGAGATGCATACCATTTTGGAGTTTGATGAATGTTGGTAGGATTCCTTCAACATTATCATACGATGATATTTTGGATCCCGATCCTACTGTGAGTATATACTACTTATCAGGAGATTTGTCACTTAACGATCAATGCTATAAACCAAGTAGGTGGCTAGGAAGGTGTCAGCAGGGTTACGCCCCCAGAGAAAAGAGGTTATTTAATTAAGGAACTTCGCGAAAGCGTTGGAAAACCTCCCTCGAAGAATCGACACTGGCCTGGCTGAACGGTTAAGCAAGTATTGTACGGTGAGAATAGTCCTGGCTAATTATTCTTTTATGGTTTGAGGAAGGATTCGAGAAACAGTGGGAGCCATCCTGTTTAGATAAATTAAAAACCACTCTAAACTTGCAAGAGCATCATGCTAAAATGTTTTCTTCTCTCTCTCTCTTAATTGCAGCGACCTTGTGACCACACATAGGTTACATCTAGATAACAATTTGATTGAATCTGACTTATTTGACTGGCAAAGGTCTGTCCAGATGTCCATTGCCTGTGACAAACTAGACCACCCTATTACTACTCAAGATCCCGCCGTCCCAGGTCCAGTTTCCACCGTCACGGATATGGATATCTGACAGACAAGGGAAAAGGATAAAGCGAAAGCCAAGTGCCTCGTGTTAGCTTCAGTTGATGGTGTATACCAGAAGCAGCACGAGAAGATGGACTCAGTTTCCATCTTTCTCCATAACAAAGATTTATATGGAGAGCAATCTCATATCGCAAGATATGAGACCTCGACCGAATTAATTCAAGCGAGGTTGGCCGTCGGGTCATTTGTAGGGGACAACGTCTTTACAACGACTAGCTATATTGATGAGCTCCAGGACCTGGAGACCACGTTGGGAAACAGGTCAGATACTGACTTGATTCTACAGTCTCTACCTTCTACCCTGAAGGAAACCAGGGAAGTAGAAGGAAAGAGAAGGGCAAAAGTTTCGGGACTTAATGTAGTAAAAGAGGGTAGTTCCTATTATTATGGGATTGGACATTGGCAGAAAGATTGCAGGGCTTTAGAAGCCAGTAACCAGGATACGAAGCATGTTGTGGCTTCAGCCTCAAGTGTGTTTGTTATTGAGAACTGTTTGTCAATTAACTCTACTTCCTGGGTATTAGATACCGGAGCAGGATCTCATATCTGTAATTCATTACATGCTTTGAGAAACCGTAAAGTTATAAAGTTAGGTGATTGGTCTGTCAAAGTTGCAAATGGAATGACAGTGAACGCTGAATCCGTGGGAGAATATCGCCTAGGTTTGACAAGTGGGCATATATTGATTTTACGTAACTGTTTATATATACCTAGTATGACTTGTAATATCATATCAGTGTTCTCTCTTTCGAGAGAGGGATATGATTTTACATTCGTAAGCGATGTAGTTAACATCCACCTGAATCAAGTTCTGATTGGGTCAGGTACATTAGATAACGGTATATACGTATTATGTCAAGCTCAGGTTTTCAATGTCCAGAATACACTTAAAAGAAAGTCTCCCGAAATAAATCAGGCTTTCTTATGGCATTATAGACTAGGTCACATCAATGAGAGAAGGTTGACTAAGTTACATGGAGAAGAATATTTGAATCCGTTCGAATATCAATCTTATGCTACTTGTGAATCTTGTCTCATGGGAAAGATGACAAAGACTCCGTTTACTGGACACGGAGTAAGAGCAAGCGAGCTCTTGGAACTCGTACATAGTGACGTGTGTGGTCCAATGTCTACACATGCGCGAGGTGGTTATTCCTACTTCATTACTTTTACGGATGATTTCTCTAGGTATGGATATATCTTCTTAATGAAGTATAAATCCGAGGCCTTTGAGAAATTCCAAGAATACAAGAATGAAGTAGAAAAACAAACCGGAAAAAGTATCAAGACACTAAGATCTGATCGAGGTGGTGAATACTTAAGTGCCGAGTTCCTGGGTTACTTAAAAGAGAATGGAATTCTCTCTCATCTTACTCCTCCATATACACCACAACACAACGGTGTATCAGAAAGGAGGAATCGAACCCTATTAGATATGGTTCGTTCCATGATGAGTAAGGCTGAGTTACCGCGATCATTCTGGGGATATACACTAGAATCAGCGGCATATCTTTTGAACATAGTTCCTACCAAGACTGTGCCTACCACACCATATCAGATGTGGAGTGGGAAGAAACCCTATCTTCAGTATCTGAAGATTTGAGGATGTCCAGCTTTTGTTAAAAAGCAGCATGCGGACAAGCTCGAGGCACGATCAGTACAGTATAAGTTTGTGGGATATCCAAAGAACTCCAAGGGGTATCTATTCTATTATGCAGAGAAACAAAAGGTTTTTGTTTCTCGTAAAGCCCATTTTCTAGAACATCAGTTTTTGGAAAAGGAAATAAATGGGAGCGAAATATAACTGGAAGAAATTCCAGAACCACAAACTGTTACTGAAAGTATGGTAGAACCAGAGGTTTCAGAAGAAAGGGACATCCCGATGCCACTTCGCAGGAGTAGTAGGCAGTCTCATCCGCCCGAGATATACTACGGTTTTCTCATAGACGGGGATAGAGAGGATTGCACTATTGACTATGATGAGCCTACTAGCTTCCAGCAAGCCATTGAGAGCGGCGACTCGGTAAAATGGCTGGATGCAATGCGGACCGAAATGGAGTCCATGTACACTAACAAAGTATGGACTTTGGACATTGCTCCAGAAGGGGTAAAACCCGTAGGATGCAAATGGATCTTCATAAAGAAGATTGGTGTAGATGGACAGGTTGAAACCTATAAAGCTAGACTTGTTGCAAAGGGTTTCCGTCATAGACCTGGTTTGAACTATGACGAAACCTTTTCTCCAGTGGCTATGCTGAAATCCATTCAGCTCCTTCTTGCTATTTCTGCCTTCCACGATTATGAGATCTGGCAGATGGACGTAAAGACGGCCTTTCTAAATGGAAATTTGGAAGAGAGCGTCTATATGGATCAGCCAGAGGGATTCATTCAGAGTGGGAGCAGCGGTAAAGTATGCAAGTTGCTTAAGTCCATTTATGGACTAAAGTAGACATCGCGGAGTTGGAACATCTGTTTTGATGATACTGTCAAGGAATTTGACTTTATCAAAAATCCAGATGAACCATGCATATATAGTAAGATTGTGGGGGAGCTGTAGTATTCCTCGTCTTGTACGTGGATGATATTCTCCTAATAGGAAATGATATTCCTATGTTACAGTCAGTCAAAAGATTCTTGTCACATAAATTCTCCATGAAAGACCTGGGTGATGCCGCCTACATTCTGGGGATCCAGATCTATCGTGATAGATCTAAAAGGATGCTGGGACTTTCGCAGTCCAGGTACATAGACACCATATTGAAAAGATTCAGTATGGAAGATTCTAAGCGCGGTAACCTACCGGCTTGTCACGGAATCACCCTCTCCAAAGATATGTCTCCCAAGACTGATTTGGAAAGGGATCGCATGTCGATTATACCCTACGCTTCAGCGGTAGGCTCTATAATGTATGTGATGTTATGTACCAGACCAGATGTAGCATACGCATTGAGCGTAGTAAGCCGGTATCAAGCAAACCCAGGGGAGAATCACTGGATAGCAGTAAAGAATATTCTCAAGTACCTGAGGAGGACTAAGGAGATGTTCTTGGTGTATGGAGGAAAAAACCTCCAGATTGAGGCCTTTGCCGACTCCGGCTTCCAGGGTGACAAAGATGACTCCAAATCTATGTCGGGTTATGTCTTTACCCTTAATGGAGGGGCGGTCTGTTGGAAGAGTTCCAAGCAGGAGACCGTTGCTGACTTAACGATGGAAGTGGAGTACATAGCTGCTTGCGATGCCGCAAAAGAAGCTAGCTGGATGAAGAAGTTCCTCATAGAACTTCAGGTGGTTCCTACCAGTGTTGGTCCAATACCTCTATATTGCGACAACAACGGCGCTATAGCTTTAGCGAAGGAACCCAGGTCCCATCAGAAGTCCAGACACATCTTAAAGCGGTATCACCTGATCAGGAAGATCGTAGATCGCTGGGAGATCGAGATAAAGAGAGTAGAGATGGAGAATAACATTGATGATCCATTCACAAAGGTCATTCCTCAGACGCAGCTCGAGAGGCTATTCAAGATGATAGGTCTACGATATGCCAGCTCAAGGCCCTAGTGCAAGTGGGAGATTGTTAGTGTATATGCCCTAGGGGCCATTATTGTATCATACTAGGTTGTATACTACTTAATGGAAGCTTGGGATATTCACAGTTGTATATACAGTCTTGCTAAAAATAGTAGTATGCTACTTGGTTTGTGTCTACTTTAATATGTGCATATGTTTCTTGTAACGTATCACTTATACATATTAGTAGAGCCCATAGGTTCTTTGCTTGATTACCAGCATTGTGATGGCAGTCACACTAGTGGGGTCTGGGTAGTCTATAAGCAACATCCTATACATGTCCCTAGTCGTAGGATTATAGAGACAGGGCATCGATACTCCAGAGTAAACTAGTGTGTATGCTTCTCATCCCAGTTGGGGAGATGGTATGTCCCACAGCCATCAGTACGTCGTACTGGAGATAGTATACAGGTGCTCGTTAAGTTACGGGTACACCGGACAGGACTCGTAGGGGAACTGTTAGATGGTATTATACCCGTCATCAGTTAACAGTTCCCAGGTGATATGAGTACAGCATAGTCCGCAGACTTGACACTGCTACTTCGCCTCGAGTGTGTCCCACTGTTCTTAGATTGCTATCCTACCACAGCTCAAAGGAGTCGTGCAAAAAGGTAGCAGTTGGGTGCAGTCTCGAGCACTTGAAGGCAGTAGTGGTTAGACAGGATTCGTCTCTCCCGGTATTGGGAGATGATATCGCGCTGTGTCAGAGAGCCATTACGCAAAGTCCCTGGCCAGGGCAAACGAGATTTACTGGTAGGTTCCAGTAGTTTTTCAGGGTGTAATGGGCTTCGCTCCGACACGACTTATACCACTATTAGGGGACTGACGCTTGCCGCCCCCTAGGCTCGATATGCGATAGTCTTAGACGAACAGACCGGACTGTACGGAGATTGTCACATCAGGCTCAGTGGGAGTTCGGATGAGTTTCTTCATCGGCCTTCTTATCGACATCTACCTGGGGACCGTTACGTACAGCTAGTGCCGCTTGCGGTCTGTGGTTAAACCCACTGTCAGCGTAGTGTCGAGTCTTTAGAGTCCCACATAGAGAGTTTCCCTGCTCCAGGAGAAACGATATAGAGGTCGTATGGTTTTACGACAAGGGTTCGGACGCGTACGTGTGTTTACGCACGTACGACGTTCGGACAGTTTTTACTAGCCGGCTTCGGTTTAAGCCAGATTCTAGTATCGGGTTATTGGATTTATACAGTCTAAAGTTTTTCTGTGTTTTCATGGATTGGAGGGGCGTTCTCGTAATTTTTCGGGAAGCTTCTAGAAGCATGGTGACTTGGGGGGTAAGGTGGCATTAGCTTTAAATGATATTGTGACTCATTATGTGTGATTCATCATGTCATTAATGCATTATTAAATGCTTAATGACTCACATAGTGAATCACTCAGAATTCATTTATGTAGCATGATGAATAATCTCTTTTTATTCATTTTTCATTAATTCATTATGCTTCATATATCAAGTGAGAAACAATATCATATCTCATTCTTATCATCACCTTCTCTCTCCTCAAGCTCTCTCATTCTTCAAACCCTAACCCTAACCTCTCATGAGTTGAGATCAAGGGTTAGCTAGACTAATACATCCATAACCTCACTCTATATCCCCTAGGTAGCTTAGATTAGCACTTTGAGCAACCTAGTTATCTCAAGTTAGAGATCAAGCTTGGAGAAGGAGCTTTCGGGTGGATCGTCTTTGACTCGAGGAGGCCGTTGAGGTGCCGATGTCCCAAGGAGCCTACGAGGAGTGGAGGACAGCGATGAAGACCCGAAAGACATGTAACGTGAGGTATAACTTCGAATCCGAGTAGTTAAACCTCAAGTAGTTAGTTAGTAACGGTTTAGATACGATTCATGCGCTCAAGTCTGTGTTACGAAGCTTTGATAATCGTTTTTCATATATTCCGCCTCCCCGCAAGTTCGTGGGGTGCGTGACATGGACTTACATGAAGTCTGTCGAGCGCAGGCTCAGCACCGCGCCATACTTCTTTCTCCACTTTAGTCTCCATGGATTTGTAGAAAAGGACCGCCTTCTCACTTCTTTGGCGAGGAGGGACATAGAAGGTCTGTAGCTCTTGCACGCTTTACGTGTCAAGTGCATCAAGTTCTTTATAATGCTGTTGCGGGACCAGGATAATCTGTAAACTCTGGTTATCTCCAGCAATGGTCTGCGTTGACAGGCGGACGGAGAACACTGCATTGGTCTCGTCCTCAGATTCACTGCCATAGACCAGCATAGGAGTAGATGGTCCTGGCCTATTTCCTTGGGGCTGTCCCAAATAGACCATCTCTTTGTCCTCCTTGGTATCGCTCCCGAATATCGGGATGGTGGCGATGGATTTTTGTTTGTTCTCCAGTTTGCGACATCTTTCTACGTCTTCAAAATCTGGTAAGAAGTATTTGGCGTCTTTATATTTGCGAACTTCATTTACGGAAAATGGGTTCAGCTCCCCTATAACTGTGTACTCGAGGCCGTCCTTGAAGCACTTAATACACTGATGTTGCGTAGAAGGGATGATGTTGTACTCATGTAACCAAGGCCTGCCGAGCAAAGCGTTGTAGAAAGTCTTGGCATCAATAATATGGAACTTGACGTCAGTGACGAGTAGCCCAAAGTATAGCATCAATATTACGGACCCGATTGTTTGTGATGACTACGAGTCGAAACTGAAGATGGTAATTTTATCCCGAGCCAGGTGCTGCACGTTCATGCAAATCTTATTCAACGCCCCTACATTGAGAAGGTTGACAGAGGACCCGTTTTCGACCAGGATCTTCCCTACCTTGATATCGTGACAATACCCGGTTACATACAGCGGACGGTTGTGCTCGCACGTTCCGAGAAGGAGGTCTTCATCGCTGAAGGTGATATCAGCCGTGTGAACTTCTTTCAGCTCGTCCTTCATCTTTTCTTCTGCCAGGAAGGATTGAAACTGGTCAGGCTCTTGTAACGCCTTGATCAAGGAATCTCGTGCTTCTTTAGACAGGAGAAGGGCATCCAAAATGCTCAATTATGAGGGTATCTTTCGCAGATGCGCCAGGACCTTTTAATCCACCTTGTTCTTCTTGAGCGGGTCCTTGGCTGTGAGCTTTTCGACAACTCTATCATCGAGAGCAATCTCCTCAGGAACTTTTTCCTTTCCCGAACCTTTGTTTGAAGGTCCAAGATACTTTTCAGGCAACGCACGGTTACGCAGCTGAATATTCTCACAGTTCTTCATTTCCTCTTCTTTTTCAGAGGTGGATTCCTTGAAGAGTGGATCGAGGGCTATTTCTTCGTCAGAATCGCTCCCGAAGGTAAGAACTTGAGGTTTTGCTCTTGTCGGGATGACATCAACCATATGACAATTACCGGCTGTCCCTTCACGCTCGCCTTTCGTGCTTCTCTATTCCCGACGGGCTTTGCGCTTCATTCGCTTGAATTATTGTCGGTGGACAATGTATCCTTGCCACCACTTCTTGAAGGCATTGCACTCTTCGGTAGGGTGTGTGACCCTCCGATGAAACAAGCAGTATTTCGGATGTACGTATAGTTCGTCGGGGCACGTATTCCCAGAAGTATTTTCTTTGGAAGGTGGAAGCTTCATTCCCATCGACAGAGCTTTGGCGAACTGCTTCCTTATCTTGATTCTGCTCCTGCTGGTGGCAAGGGCACTTTGATCCGGTTGAGGTACTTTATGGCTTCTCATCAATGAAGCTTTTTTGGTCTAACACCGGCGTTTGGCCTTTTCGTAAATGTCCTCTTCACGTTCTCGATCAGCTTTGCTCTTTTGAAGAGCTTCGTTCAGCAGCTTATCGATAAGGTCATCTGACGGTTCCATGGGTTTTGGTTCCGGATCTGCCTCCAGTTTCTCTATGCCAGGAGCATCTTTGCCATTTATCGATGAGTGAGAGATCATGTGGCAACTCGCTATATAATCCTCGGGTTCTTCCGAAGAATCGTCTCCTTCATCAATGTCACTGTCTTCATTCTCAAGAATATGCTTGAGTAATTCTTCCGATGTGACCGGGGTCCGCGCTTTTTGGTTGTATTCCTCCATCGCGTCAATGTACTTTTGTAGATCCATATGATTTCCGTCGAGCTGCATGGGCTTCTTGGCCTTCTTCTTTTTCTTTGAAGACTTCGGAGGCTTGGCGTGGAGGTTTTGTCCATCGTTACCCACTTTTGGTGTTGGGCGCGGCTTCAGCATTCCGTCAATGATCTTAGGCTCCAGCGGGCTCTTCCATCTAATAGCCGGACATGCTTGAAGATCCTTCAGCATTCTTTTAGTTTTAGCTGAAAGGACCACTTCCTACGGAGCTTCTCCTACAAATAAGCATGATGCCCCCCGCGTATCCATCTTTTTAGGAGTGTGCTGCTGCGGCGGGTTTACCTTCCAGTTTTCGGACAACGCGAACTTGCCATGCAGGTACTGGTCTTCGACTCAGTTTTTAAAGACGTAGTAATCTTTGATTGGGTGGTCCACTATTCGGTGGTAGGGACAATAATTGGGATTGTTGATGTCACCTAATTGCAGCGGGCGTCTCGAATCCGGTAGAGTGATAAGCCTGTTGTGCACCGCCAGTTCGAATAGTCTCCTCATTTTTTCCTGGGGAAACGTGTAAGGACGTCTCAACTTCTCTTCGAGGGCTCGCGGTCTGCTGTTTTGGCGAATAACCGGTTTTGGGCTACTCGGTTGTTGTTGAGCGTTGGCGACGAAGGTCACTTTTGCTTTGCTCTTTTCATTCCAAAGATCTTTCTTTGAAGAGGACGACCTATGGCCCATCTGGTCCATTTGGGCTAGTTTGTCAATCAAGGCCTGGAAGGTGGTTGGCTTGATGAACATCATAAACCGGGATATAGTTGCCTAAGGATCAAGGGTCCCCACGAACATGCCCATATCAGGTGCTTCTTCTCTGCGCTATTCACACTTTGACCATAGGTTCCTCCACCGAATTGCGTACTGAACCCAGGTTTCTCCTGGCTTCACCCTGGAGTTGATTAATGCCGTGATTGGGGTGCGTTCGCTTTTACTTGCGAACCGCTGTGTAAACAGTAACTTCATTTCTGCAAATGTCTTGATAGAATCATTCGGAAGCTCCGAGTACCATTCAAACGCCGTCTCCGCCAAGCCGCCGACAAATTGGCAAAGCAATAGTTTGTCATCGCCTCTAGTATTGCCGCATAGAGCTCTGAAATGAGCAACGTGTTGATGCGGATTGCCCGTCCCCTTATACACATGGAATTTGGGGATCGTATATCCTGGCGGGTACTTAATTTGGTCGTACCAGCTAGGATAAGGTCGCCCAGTTCTGACGACTTGTCCTGCCGCTTCATTCGCCTGATGAGCTCGTATTTTTTGAGCTATGTAGTCGTCAAGGAAAGCTTTGGAGATCATCTGCTCCCTGGCTGCAGATAAAGCCAGAGGAAGGGTCGATATCTCCCCTCTGTCATCTTCAATGATTACTGGAAGGTCTTCAGCTAGAGAATCCGGCTGGATCATCATCCCAACCATGTCTTGGAATAGAAGCGCCATCTGTTTTATATTAGCCACCTGTTCTGTGACCTCTTTATCTTTCTTTTCAAGCACCCTGCGTTGGAATTCGGTGTCGGTCATCTGCTCTTGGCGTTGTTCCGACGATGCTTCTGGGCTTTCTTTCTGCCCAGTAAGTGCAACCATCCTTGTCAACATCTCCTGGAGCTTTTGTTGTTGCTCCTGAGCTTTCATCATGGACCGCGTGAGTGGTCGATGACTCACGGAAGCACGGCTATCCTCTTTTCCGGATGCCATGTAGACGGTATGCACAACCGTGCCCCCAAATTTAGAGCGTTTGGGTCCGCTGCCTTTGATATTTGCCGCCAATGGTGGGAGATTCTCAGGCCTTCTCTTTTTGTGCGAGGTCGAGGTTGAGGAGGTCGTTGCATCAGGAACCCACGTAGATGATACCTTCTGTGGTAAGACGGAGGGATGGTCCTCATCTTGCCGAGCCTTCGTCTTCTTCAGTCGTCGAGAATAATCTTTGTCAATCACAGAGTCTTGGACTCTCTTTCATACTCTGTGGATCTTGGAGGACAACCACTAAGGAGGCTATTCCGGCTTCACCTGTGTTGTGTTTTTGACAGGTGGAGAAGACATCTTCGGTATGTCTTTTGGAGAGTTCTTGCACACCCTCCTGAGTAGCTCGAAGCTGTTTCCAGTTGGAACAACAACATCAATTTCTACCGTTGGAGCTGGTGGGGTAAGTCCAGAAGGAGAGTTTCCCCCAGCCTTCCTCACTCGGCGCCAGTGGCGACGTCGAGCATGTCGTGCAGATAGGAATGGTTCAGTTACGGGAGTGGCTTTGTCACGCCCCTTGCTTTGATAAGAGGCTGCTTTTGGTGCCAACCTATCAAAGACTGACGTCCGTTGAGAGGGAACGTCTAGCCTGTCGAAGACTGACCTTTGAATAGGGGAAGCACTTGTAACTATCTCACCCGTAGTAGGATTTGGAACGGCCAGTCTTGCGAAGTGCGATCCCTTAGCAGGAGAAGCCCTTTTGACGACTTCGTCTACCGGAGCTGGAATGGCTATCCGCTTCGGGATAACTCTTTCAGGTATCGCATGCCTCTTTACGGGCCCACTGGAGTTTTGGCTCAGCTTAGCGAAGGCTGAGGCATTGGAATTGGACGACCCATTAAGAGGGGCCGTGGTAGTTGCAAGCCGATCGAAGACCGACTTCTTGGGAGTGTCTTGTGATGGCATTGAAGCATTGAAGCTTATTAGAAGGAGCATGGTCCCGAAAAACAGTCCGGTGGTGGCCTGAGTAACCTGTTCCACTGGCATTGCGAAGATGGAGGCTTCTTGGGGCCCATAAATTACTCCTCCAGCAGGAATGGAGTGGGAGTTGTTGTTGCAATTGGTGCAGTTGGAAGCCATCGACGTCATCTTCTCTTCTGCATAGAGCAAGACACCAAATCTTAGTACCTCGAATCCAGGGGCAACCATATTAAACCGTGATCCGTTCATGAACACGACACACGAAGTGTGGAATGGAAAGAGGAAAAGGTCCCGCCGGGCGTGCCGGAATCTGTTTACCGCCGAAAATAGAGATGAAACCGCGTAGGTCGTCTTGCCTGAATTTGGGAGCAGATACTATTTAGTTTTATCCATCCACCTCTCCGATGATGCCAAGTTGATTTATGGCACCGTGTATCGGAGGTTTAGAAGGATGCTGTCGTTGTAGCAGACTTCGTCAGATTCCCCCTCGTTGTGAGGGGTTTTTAATTGTGGGGATGCTCTTCCCTACAGGCGCAAGCCCCTGCAGTTAATTACATTACCACATTGTAGTTACCACTTTCTCCTACTCCAGAACGTCACTTCGTGTTGTGTGTGTTTGTTTTATTTTTGGTTGCCCATGGATTGTATACGGAGACTAATTTGTGTTGTCGCCCGTAGGGCGTGGATTAGTCCAAACCCGTATTTTCTTAGATTTGGGTTTGGGTTGGTTCAAGGATCGTTAACCTTGTTTGATAATAAGATCAACTTAAATATTTGTTAAGGATATGTTAATCCGATATTGGACTAAGATCTACTTAACGGGGGTTCGGGATCATTTTTGATCCAATGAAAGAGCATTTGGGCTTTATCGTTTTAGTTTAGGGACGTTACGGTCCATAGATAACCATTTTTGGTATGGGGGTTTAGTTTAAGGACGTTGCGGTCCACAGCTAGTTTAAAGACATTACGGTCCATGGCTAGTTTAAGGACATTGCGGTCCATATCTAGTTTAAGGACATTACGGTCCATAAAATAGTTGGTTGTCGGGACTCACCACCTCTCTGAAGACGTTGAAGAATTACAACGACATGTATCAGGAGGTGTGGGGAGATGTACCCTTGAACCTATGTCAGTTGGGAGATCTGTAGTTGGGTTTGGGACTAAGACCAATTTAGAAAATTTATGAGCACATGGGCTCGGTTGATCTGAATTAGGGACTTTTGGTCAACTTGGACTCAGTCCACTCAGTTTTTCAATAAAGTGTTAAACACTTGTTTGGGCTCGGTCTTTTTTTTCTGCAACGATGCTGAGCATTGATATGGGCTTTGATGCTCACCCTGTTTCTTTGTTTTTTTATGGAGTGTTAAACACTCTTTATGGTGTTGGGCTATGTTTGCAGAGGAACTTTATGTTAAACAGCGCCCACGTGAGGGGCACATGAGGCGCTTGGCGCTGGGCGCCAACCAATGAGTGCATAGCACTCTTTATTTCAGAAGCGCCCATGTGAGGGGCACGTAGGGGGCTTGGCGCTGGGCGCCAACCAATGAGTGCAGAGCATTCTTTATTTCAGCAGCGCCCACGTGAGGGGCACGTGGGGCGCTTGGCACTGGGCTCCAACCAGTGAGTGCAGAGCACTCTTTATTTCAGCAGCTCCCACAAGAGGGGCACGCGGGGTTCTTGGCACTGGGCGGCAACCAGTGAGTGCAGAGCACTCTTTATTTCAGCAGCATCCACGTGAGGGGCACGTGGAGCACTTGGCGCTGGGCGCTAACTATTGAGTACTAAACACTCTTTATTTAAGCGGCGCCCACGTGAGGGGCACGTGAGGCGCTCGGTGCTGGGTGCCAACCACTGAGTGCTAAGCACTCTTTGTTAGGTAGCGCCCACATGAGGGGCACGTGAGGCACTCGGCGCTGTTTCCTTCTTTATGCATTTTTCTGAAGAGTTCAAATCTTTTTCTCCCGTGGATCTTCAATCCCCAAGAAAAAAATTATCCCTACGAGAATTAAATTCTCATTTGTGGGAGACTTGTCTCATGGATCTCAGATCCAGGAAAAGTACTATGTTCTTTTATAAGGGTTAAACCCTTGGGTACGCAGATGAGATACTATGATCTCTATTAACCTTGAAGAAAGTTCTTCTTCTTTCTTCTCTCTTCAAGCTCTTTTTTCTTGCTCTTCTTTTTGAAATTAAAGTTTATGGGGGGGTTCCTCCATACAAGACTTGAAGTCTTGAGGCCTTTATATAGTGGAGGCAAATTTGTTGATTTAGTTAAGGAAATCTCTTATTGAGAGATTTCTTAATTGATTTGGGGATGTTACACACCATTGGATCTTTGACCCAAGAGCTTCTATTTTACAGAAGACATTCTTCTTGTTTTTTTAACAAGATTGGGAAAATACTTTTCCATGCAGAGCTTATTCTGTAATTTGGTGAATTTTTAATCACCATTGGATCTCTAATCCAACGGTGCTCTATTTTACAGAGCGTAATCTTTCTTGTTTTAGAAAGATTGGGGAAAATGTTTTCGCCTACAGAGTTTATTCTGTAGCTTGGTGATTTTTAATCACCATTGGATCTTTAATCCAACGGTGCTCTGATTTACAGAGCACAATCTTTCTTGTTTAGAAAGATTGGGGAAAAGTTTTCCCCTACAGAGCTTATTCTGTAGCTTGGTGATTTTTAATCACCATTAAATCTTTAATCCAACGGTGCCATGATTTACAGAGCACAATCTTTCTTGTTTAGAAATTTGGGGAAAATGTTTTCCTCTATAGAGCTTATTCTCTAGCTTGGTGATCACCATTGGATCTTTAATCCAACGGTGCTCTGATTTGAGGAGTATTTTCTCAATCAGAATTTAATTCTGTGGTTTGATGATTTATCATCTCCGTTGGATCTTTGATCCAACGGCAGAGAACTTTTAGATCTTGCGCCAGCGCCCTCGTGCGGGGCACGTGAGGCACTGCCTCAGAGTTTTTAACTCTTGACGCTGGCGCCCTTGTGCAAGGCACGTGAGGCGCTTCCCCTTTCAAATTTTGAACAGAGCTTTGCTCTTTTATTAGGGGAAAAACTTAACTGCAGGGGCTTGTGCCTGCAGGGAAGAGCGTCCCCACAATCTAAAACCCCTTGCAAACGAGGGGGGATCTGATGAAAATTGCTACAACGGCCGCATTTGTCCAAACCTTCAATGTACGGTACCATAAATCAACTTGGTACCTTCGAAGAGGTAGACGGATAAATCCAAATAGCATTCGCCCCTAAATTAAGGCAAGAAGATCCATCCCGGTTCGTCTCTGTTTTCGGCGGTGAACAGTGCCCTTTCAGGTTTTCATCCGTGCCCATTAGCTTCTGGACGTACCGTTTTTTGAAGGACCGTATCAAGTAGGACTTGGAAGAGATATGAATTCTTTATGCCCATGGATTGTATACGGCGATCAATATACGAATCCACCGTATGGCTAAACATGTTAGTTTAAGGACATTTCGGTCCGTTATTAGTTTAGGAACATTTCGGTCCATTATTGACTTATTTTGGGGCGATTATTAGTTTAAGGATATTTCGGTCTATCATTCCTTTATTTGGGATGACTTTTAGTTTAAGGACGTTTCAGTCTAATGCCAATATAAGAACATAGCAGTCCAATATTAATTTAGGGACTTCTCGATCCATTATCGCCGTATTTTGGTGAGAGTATTAGTTTAATGGCATTTCGGTCCATCATTCCTGTATTTATGACGAATATTTAGTTTAACGACGTTTCGGTCCAAAACCAGTTTATGGACGTTGTGGTCCATTATTAGTTTAAGGACTTTTCGGTCCATTATCACCGTATTTTGGAGAAAGTATTAGTTTAAGAATATTTCGGTCCATCATTCCCGTATTTAGGACGAATATATAGTTTAAGAATATTTTGGTCAATTATTAGTTTAAGGACTTCTCGGGCCAACATCCTTATATTTTGGGACGAAGTTTTTTGGTACTAGTTTTAGAGTTCTGACTCAGGAAGGTAGCTAGCGGACACAACCGACGTCATCTATCACTGACCTAAGTCATGCCTCTTCAAGCGTAGTAATTTTTGAGGTATCGTCCATTTATTGGCCGGAATGGTATTTTGCCATGCATATCCATGAGCAGGTAGGCCCCACCTTGGTAGAATTTTTCTATGATGTACGGGCCTTCATAATTTGGCTTGAACTTTCCCCGCTTTGCACGATTGGGAATCATCGGTCTTTTGACAACCAACATGAGTTCGCTTTAGCGGAATGTTCTCGGTGTTAGTTATATGTATGCCCTAGAAGCAATTATTGTACATGATTGTATATTATAGTGGATGCTTAGATATATATAGAGAGGACTTTCTTGCTCGACATGATAGTATTCTATCTGGTTGCTCTTTATCTTAAAATGTATACTTTTATTGTTATACTGTCTCTCTGATACATGTTGATAAAGCCCTTAGGATGTTAGCTTGACTACTCGGACTATGATGCAGATCATACTAGTGGGACTTGGGTAGTCCGTAAGCACATCCTTTAACTGTTCCTTATCGAGAGAGTATCGAGACAGGGCATCGATATTCCAGAGTAGACTAGTGAGTATGTTTCTTGACCCTGTATGAGGCGATGGATGATCCCACATCCATTGGTGTTTGACATCAAAGATTGTACACAGATACTCATTGGAGAATGGGTACACTGAACAGGACTCACCGAGAACTCCTAGATGGTATTATACCTATCGTCAGATAGCAGTTCTTCGTTGACACTGGAACATGTTAGTCTGTAGACCCGAGATCATTATAAAGTATTGTGTGGTTCCCACTATGCTTTGATTTCCACCCTACCACGGCTTAAAGGAGTCGTGCAAACAGGTGTATTTTGGGTACAGTCCTGAGTCACATGGAGGCAATGAGCGATAGGAGGGGTTTCGTCTCTCTCGGTATTGGGAGTTGATATTGCGCTATGCTCAATTGGTTATAACAGGAAGTCCCTGGCCAGGGATGATGATGAGATTTACTGGTAAGTGTTATCAGTAGTTTCTCGACCCGTTATGAGCCTCACATCGGCATGACTTATCAAGTTATTGGGGTCTGACGTTTACCACCCCCAGACTTGATATGCGACATATCTAACGAAGAGACCGGACTGTACGGTAGTGTTACTGACAGGATTCATGGGAGTTTGGACAAGCTTGCTTGTTGATCTTCTATTCTCTCAATAGCTGGGTAGCCGTTATGTCTAACTAGTACCGCTGACGGCTTGTGGGTGACTGATGTGATTATTACCTACTGCTGGCATATTGATGAGTTTTTAGAGTTCCACACAGAGGTTTCCTAGCTTAAACGAAACGAAATAGGGCACATATGTGATATGTGCGGGACCGAAATTAAATACGTGTATGTGATACCGTATTCTAATGTCGCGATATAGGTTATATGTGATATAATCTGATTATTGAATCAAGTGTTGATTCGATAATTCGTTATATGTATATTTGATATACATAAAAATGATATTAGTCGGTTATATATGATATAGCCGGATTATTAAATCAAGTATTGATTTAATAATTTAATATATAATTGTATATTTGATATATTATTATATATTAACTAATATTAGCTCACTAAAGAATTTCTTCTCATTTAAATGCATTTAATATATATGTGATATATATTATTTGTATTTATATATATTGTGTCGTGCTAGATGATACATTGGACATGGGTGTATGAGACTCACACCAAACTAAAGATAATTTGGATGATTTAATTATTAAGGGAAAAACAAAATTAGGTGGATATTAACATGGCTTAAGATGCTTGTGGAAGCATGTAGAAGCCTTAACTAATTCTACTAATTTTGTTTTAGTCTAGATATTTTATAACCCAGCCATTATCTTTTAGCCATGGTTAACTCTCTACAAATATCTATGAGATGTTTTCTTCCTCTTGGTTCATCACTTGTTCATTTTTCTTCATCTCATTTTGCTCTCTAGCTTTCAGTGAGGTGGTAAAAGAAAAAGGGAAAGAGAATTCTAAAGTGAGCAAAATTCCTACTTCATCAAGCTACTCTCTTCTAGCCCATTAGTATAGGTTGTTTACTTCACTAATTCCTTAGTTGGTGAAGAGGTAGCTTGAGTTAGAGATTCCTCGACATGGATCATCTTCGGCCTCGAAGATCCTTAAGCAAGGTTGTTCCTTTCGCCTAGTGGAGCCTAAGAAGTGTTCGGGGGACCACTACTTGGAGCTAAAGGACTACTGCTTGGAGCTTTAGAAGTGAAGGACCGGTCTACAAAGCTTGTATTCCTTGTTCACTTAGTGTAAAGCTTGTTTACTAGTTTAAAAACCCTAATTCTCTAGTTCGATTCTAAGATAGCATGCAATTGCACACTAGATTTTTTAAAATTATATACTTGATACTTCTAAAAACCTAGTAGTTGTGCTAAGGCATACTTTTATGGTATCAGAGCCAAGCTAGAGCATTGGGAGTGATCTAGGCGAAGTTAAAGTGTTCGATCGAATTTTCGAAACCCAAGTTTCATAGTTTCTAGAAATTTTTTCAAAAGTTGGAATTTTTGAAATGAAAAATATGCAGAAAATTATGCAGGTTAAATAATGGAGCCCCAAGAAATTCATAGCTGCGACTCCATTGAACCGCCGCGAAACCGCGGCCGAAACCCCTGTTTGGCCACGGTTCCGCCGCACTTTCATAGAGTTTTTGGATGAGTTTTCTTATGCTGCTCCATTTTGGGGTTTTGCATTTTCTGGGTATTTTTAGTGAGTCTCAAGTATTGAGGTCTCTAGGAATGTGGGTGTTCGATAATTCGATCGAAATGTTTAACATCGTCTAGTATATCTGTGATCTGTGATAAAATATTTGGAATCCACAATAATTAGTTTTGTGAAAACGAGTTAGTGTTTTGTAAATCTAGCAATTTAGTCTCTTTTAATAGATTACCACGGAGTTTTGATTCGGATCAATACTCCGTCGCAATCTCGTCAATTACGCGAACACTCGCCTCGTAACACTATTATGTAGCCAATCCCCGTAGCCCCGACCAAGTGACTATAGGAGAACATCGTTGCCAAAAGCATCCGCTCGGGTGCTCGCGGCCGTGGTGTTCCATCTAAGTGCACTTTGTCGACGGCATCGGGAGTGCGGGCGTCTACTATTGTTTCCGACGAGCATTCGATCATTTTTGGTAATTTTGTTGAATTTCCCGACTAGTTATTGAAAAGTGTTTTCAATTTGAGAATAAAATGCCGGGTTTATAGTGTTAGGCATGAAATCTGGAGTATGAGATATTCTGGGTTTATGATATCTAAGGTGGTTGCGGATTCTAATTATTGTAGTTTTCATTTCTTTTCTGCGCCCGTAAGTGTAATATGTGGTGTATCGCCAGTTTCGTTGCTATACGTCAACGAAAATTGAGATACGCATATTTACTTACGTTGATAACATGTGAAGTTATGTGTTGTTGTGATATGATATATTGGATCGTCGTGTTTGAATAGCCGGGGGGTTTTGCGTGAGATGAGAGTTTTTCATTTTCATTCATGTAAAAATTTGTATGTAATATTATTTTATTGGGACACTTCCAGGTTGAGGATGATGTCACCATTTATGTATATTATTTACTTTTCCGCATTAGGATAAACCCAAGGCAAGGAGCACAAGTAACCGGGTTCTAGAGTCCAGTGGGAGACCATCTTGAGGAGTCAAGACCGGGTCTCCTAACTCTAGAATTGGCGGGGTTGCTTGCCGCTCTCGTAGGGGTCTAGGGATGTGGGTTTGGCTATTCATCACGTCCGTGGAATCCGTGTTTTTTACTGGCTTGAATTAATACACGGACCTCCTAGTATATTCTATGTTTCATATGTTGACTTCTGCTGCAGTGTTCAGTGATGAGATCATATAACTATGTGACACGAATTTTTTATTATATATATGATATATAATAAATGTTGCTTATGTTTTGTATCCGCGCTAGTCCTGCCCCCGCTCTGCCGTTAGTTAAGTAACCTAACGGTGCATGACGGGACCCCGTGGCGAATGCAGATGGTATAAGAGTACGTTCTATTTTCATTTCTTCTGTGATATTTAGGAAACATAAATAACGGGAATTCATTAATGAGACTAATGAAAAGGAAAGAAACCTAAAGATGTTGTAGAACCAAATTTTCAAAAGGTAGCTCTAGTTTTGCTTTACATAGCGGTATTCTTTATGAATATCCAGCACCTCATTCGATGAAGAAAGAGCCGAGATCCCTTCACCGGGAATGACCTCTTTAGCAAAACCTAGCAGATGCTACAACCCACTCGGTTTATTTTGAAAAAACTCGATTTTAAAAGCGGAGCTTAAACCACTCCTTTTCAAATCACTCGATTCTACAACGATATCAAGTTCATTACGCAAAAAGTTTTCTTAAAAATCTGTCATAACCCTCCATCATTTCAGATAAGTGTTATTTAGTATTCGTGTTGCTTTTGTTGGCCTTCTTCAAGGTGTAGTGTACGGTAGCTAATTAGTGCTTATCTGCCGCATATAATGCGATTGGATTAAGGCAGTGATACGACTTTGTTGGCCTTCGTCAAGGGTCATGTGGGTGGGTTTAATTCAATCACGAATTGTACGGGTTGAACTTGACTAGAGACCTATGGATTTTTGGCCTTCGTAAAGGTCATAGGACATTAGGAGCAAAAACAGATATTAGGAATTTCAAGTTTTGAAATTTGCAATGAGATTGCATACCTTCTATGAGATAGTTGGATCCCGATACCCACTGCGAGTAAGAGTTACTCCTGAGAGAGTTTTGAACTTTACAATTAGCTAATCCAGTAGGTGTCTAAGAAAGGTGTTAACGGGGTTATGCCCCTGCAAAAATGAGATTATTTAATTAGTTCCATACGAAAGCATGGGGAGACTCCCTTGAAGTACCAATACCTCCCTGGCTGAACGATTGGCGAACTTGTAGGGTGTAATTAATCTCGGTTAGTCTTACCTTTTAGGGTTTGAAGGAAGATTTGATAAAAAACAGTGGGAGCCATCCTGATTAGATAAAATAATAACCAATCTAATCTTGCAAGAGTATACGCTAAAGTGTTTTCTTCTCTCTCTTCAGGTAGCGACCATGACACGCCTTAATCAAGATAATAATATGGATGTATTGACCGAACCTGCTTGCTAAACTGAGCCGGGGAACGTTGGTTCCGCTCTATCTTATAACTGTTATAAGTCTGAGCAGGAAATAGGGGAATACCCGCATTCCCATGCGACCCGAACGAGGAATGAGTATGATGATACATCTTCTTCGGGTGTGTTCGTTACCGAGAATTGTTTCTCAGTTTGTTCTACGTCCTGGGTATTAGATACCGGATCAGGATCCTACATTTATAATATGTTACATGAGCTGAAGAAAGGTAGACAACTGGGAATAGGTGATCATTCTCTCATAGTAGGGAATGGTGCAACGGTTGCAGTCAAAGCAGTTGGTGAATATCACCTAGTATTACCTAGTGGTAATACATTGATTCTAAACGACTGTTATTACGTACCAGAAATGATGTGCAATATTATATTAGTATCTAAATTACATAAAGATGGATATAATTTTGTATTGGAAGATAATGTTATGAAAATTTTCCTAAATCAAGTGTTGATTGGTTTTTTCACGTTAAGTAACGGTATATACGTTCTGAATCAAAATACATTTCTTAACATACAGAACACACACAAGAGGAAAAGTTCAGAAATGAACGAAGTCTTCTTGTGGCACTGTAGACTAGGTCATATCAATGCGACAAGACTAGCTATGTTACATAAAAATGGATATTTGAATCCGTTCGAATTTATATCTTACGAAACTTGCCAGTCATGTCTCAAAGGAAAAATGACCAAAACTCCGTTTACTGGACACGGAGAAAGAGCTACTGAACTCTTGGGACTGATACATAGTGATGTATGCGGTCCCATGTCTACACATGTCAGAAATGGTTCCGTGTACTTTATTACATTCATCGATGATCTCTGAAGATACGGACATGTGTTCCTGTTGAAAAATAAGTTTGAAGCTTTTGAGAAATTCAAGGAATATAAGTGCGAAGTAGAGAACTAAACGGGTAAAAGTATTAAAATCTTTCGATCTGATTGGGGAGGAAAATATTTAAGTACGGGGTTCCTGGATTATTTAAAAGAGAATGGGATTCTCTCTCAGCTTACTCCTCCGTATACACCACAGCACAATGGTGTATCGGACGGAGAAATCGCACCCTATTAGATATGGTGCACTCTATGATGAGTACTGCTGCGTTGCATATTTCCTTTTGGGATTATGAGCTTGAGACAGCCGCACACCTATTGAATATCGTTCCTACCAAATTTGTGCCTACCACTCCATATGATATATGGAAAGGGAAGAGACCATGTTTTAATTTTATTAAGATATGGGGTTTTCCGGCTTATGTTACAACGCAAAATCCATATAAGTTCGAGGCAAGATCAGTTCTATGCAAGTTTGTAGGATATCCTAAAAATTCACGAGGGTATACCTTCTACCACACCGAGGAACAAAAGGTGTTTGTTTCTCGGAATGCCAACTTTTTAGAAAATGAATTTCTTATAAAAGAAATTAGTGGTAAAGAGGTAGAGTTGGAAGAAGTTCCAGCTACACAAACTACAGCTAATGAGTTGGTAAAGCCGGAGGATTTAGTAGTCCCCAAAGAATCTCAGTCTCTCCGCAGATCTAGTAGGGTTCCTCATCCACCTGAGAGATACTACGGTTTTTTTGGGTTATAGCAGCGCTCCGGCCATCAAACCGTCGCCAAATGCGAAACAAAATTTTTCAAAACTGGCGCTACCATTACCCGATACCCGGATCTATCCTAAACCCTATACTAGTAAACAATATAAAGAGATAGGAATGGTTATACCGAGTTGATACGTGTCCTTCGGTCTTCAACCTTCATCCCAGGCTCCTAGTGGTTTCTTGATCGAATTTAGTTGCCGGTCTGCCTCCATCTACGATGATCCACCTGAGGGAAACGGCGCAAGATTCAACCTCGCCTAACGAAGTAACCGACGCTCCAATGTTGCTAGCAATGGAGAGTGGAGGTGTAGGAATGTGTTACTATAATTTTTCTCTCATCACAATGCTCAAAAGAGCAACTCAAGAAGATGAAGGAGGTGAGGAAGCATGTGGCATGAGCAACTAAAGAAAATGGTTAAGTATTTCTCCAAGTGAGAATGAGAGAGTGGAGAAAAACACGTGTAGAAAAACAAATGAGCCAAGCCTTCTCATGACATGGCTGCCCCCTCTCTCCTCACAATCATGCACACAAAATATCTCTTCAATTTTAAAAATAAACAAATCCATGCCATACCTCTCTACATGTCATGACCCATGCTCATGCCAACTCACCCCTCCACCTCATTTCCAAATTAATTTTCTAAAAAGAAAATAAATTAATTAGGTGGACATCTTCTAGAAGCTATTCTGTATAAATACGGAATACTTCTCGGTACACGTATCGAAATAAATATATGCATATTCGTACAAAAATACGAATAGCCAAGAGAGAAAATGAATAGTGAACAATAATACTAGAATACATATATATATATATATACATATATATAAATTATTAAATCAAAACCTGATTTAATAATCCGTCTTAATTCTAAGCCGCTAATATTATCAACCGTCCGATTAAACTCTGTGCAGCCTGTACACGTATTTAATCGGACACCTGTATGTACTAACATACGTCATCTACACCATATCGCCTGAACCGTGAAAACCCTCTGTGTGGGACTCTAAAGACTCGTCAATACGTTGGCAGTGGGTTTAACCACAAGCACGTCAGCGGCACTAGCTGTACGTAACGGCTACCCAGGTATTGAGCGAAAGGAAGGCCGACAAGCAAACTCATCCTGAACCCCTACTGAGCCTGACAGTGACAATATCCATACAGTCCGGTCTGTTCGTCTAAGAGTATCGCATATCGAGTCTAGAGGGTGGATAAAGTTGGACCTCTAATAACGCGATAATTCGTGTCGGTATGAAGCCCATCACCACCTGAGAAACTACTGATCCGAATCAGTAATTCTCGACTATCTTGGCTAAGGATTTCTGGTGATGGCCACCCGTGCACTGCGCGACATCAACCCCCAATACCGGGAGAGACAAATCCCGGACGATCCGCTCACTGCCTCCATGTGCTCAGGACCGTACCCAACTAAAATCTGTTTGCACGACTCCTTTGAGCCGTGGTAGGGTAGTAATCAAAGCACAGTGGGAACTCACACGAGACAAATGACGATCTCAGGTCGACAGACTAACCTGTACACATGTCACCTGGGAACTGCTATCTAACAATAGGTATAGTACCAACTAGCAGGTTCCTGGTGAGTCCGTCCAGTGTACTCATAACCCAATGAGCACCTATATACTATCTTAAGTGAACAAACTAACACCAATAGCTTGTGAGACCTGGCCACCGCCCCTCGTCGGGGTCTCAATCAGTATACACTAGTCTGCTCTGGAGTATCGATGCCCAGTCTCGAAACTCCCACGACTAAGGACATTTAAGGATGCGCTTATAGACCACCAGCTTCCACGTATATGATCGCTATCATAATGCTGGTAGTCAAGTAAGAATCCTATGGGCTCTATCAACATATAATAGTGATGATAAAGATAAACCAGATAGCATACTATCATCTCGAGTAAGGCTGTTCTACCGGTATAGGTCCTCCCTCAATCATCATAATCACCTGCCTGCAATTACGATAATTACCTTGAGGGAACTATAGCCAACAGTTTTCTCATTGACGGTGGGAATGAGGATTGCATCATGGAAGATGATGACCCAACTAGTTTCGAGCAGGCCATGACGAGTGGGGACTCTGTGAAATGGCTGGATGCAATGCGATCTGAGATGGAATCCATATACACCAACAAAGTATGGACTTTGGAAGTTGCTACAGAAGGGGTAAAACCCATTGGAAGCAAATGGATCTTTAAGAAGAAACTTGGTGTAGATGGAAAAGTTGAGACTTTCAAAGCTAGACTTATAGCATAATGTTTTCATCAACGACCAGGTGTGGATTATGATGAAACCTTTTCTCCAGTGGCTATGCTAAAGTCCATCCGGATCCTACTGGCCATCGCTGCATACCATGACTATGAAATCTGGCAAATAGACGTCAAGACCGCTTTTCTAAATGATGATTTAGAAGAGAGCATGTACATGACACAGCCAGAAGGCTTTATAGATAGTGGGAGCAGCGGAAAGGTGTGCAAGATGCTTAAATAATCTATAAATTAAAGTAGGCATCGCGGAGTTGGAACATATGTTTTGATATAGCAGTCAAAAAGTTTGACTTTATCAAAAACGTAGATGGACCTTATATATACAAGAAGGTTGTGAGAATAAGATTGTCTTTCTCGTATTGTACGCGGATGACATACTCTTGATAGTAAATGATGTTCCTATGCTACACTCGATCAAGCTCTTCTTATCCCAACGCTTATCCATGAAAGATTTAGGTGATGCCTCCTACATCCTGGGGATTAAGATCTATAGAGATAGATCTAAACGGATGTAGGGATTGTCCCAATCCAGGTATATTGACACCATACTAAAGAGGTTTAGTATCGAAGATTCCAAGCGTGGAAATTTACCCACATGCTCAGGAATCACTCTCTCCAAAGAGATGTCTTCCAAGACTGATTTGGAGAGGGCTCGCATGCAAGGGATACCCTATGCTTCGGCAGTCGCTTCTATCATGTATGCGATGTTATGTACCAGACCGGATGTAGCTTACGCACTAAGTGTAGTAAGTAGGTACAATCAGATCCTGTGGAGAATCACTGGATAGCTGTGAAGAACATTCTTAAGTACTTGAGAAGGACTAAAGAAATGTTCTTAGTGTATGGTAATGGTGAACTCCAGGTGGAGTCCTTTACCGATTCGAGCTTCCAGAGTGATAAGGACGACATTAAGTCGGTCTCAGGTTTTGTCTTTACCCTCAATGAAGCGGCGGTATGTTGGAAGAGTTTAAAGCAAGATATCATGACAGACTTGACGATGGAGGCTGAATACATCGCTGCCAACGATACCGCAAAAGAGGCTGTCTAGATGAAGAAGTTCATAACTGAACTTGGTGTGGTTCCATCCGTTGAGCATCTAATACCTTTGTATTGTGATAACAATGGAGCTGTGGCTTTGGCCTAGGAACCCCGGTCCTATCAGCGATCCAGACATATTCTTAGACGATATCACCTGATTCGAGAGATAGTTGATCACCGGGAGATCGAGGTCAGGAGAGTTGACACGAAGAATAACACGGCGGATCCACTCACGAAGGCCATTCCCCAGACACAATTTGAGAGACTTTTTGGGATGTTGGGTATGTGATACTACAACAACCGGCCTTAGTGCAAGTGGGAGATTGTTAGTTATATGTATGCCCTAGAGTCCATTATTGTACATGATTGTATATTATAGTGGATGCTTGGACATATATAAAGAGGACTTTCTTGCTCGACATGATAGTATGCTCTCTGGTTGCTCTTTATCTTAACATGTATACTTATATTGTTATACTGTCTCTCTGATACATGTTGATAAAGACTTTAGGATGTTAACTTGACTACCAGGAATATGATGCAGATCATACAAGTAGGGCTTGGGTAGTCCATAAGCACATCCTTTAATTGTTCCTAGTCTAGAGAGTATCGAGACAGGCATCGATATTCCAGAGTAGACTAGTGTGTACGTTTCTTGACCCTCTATAAGGCGATGGATGATCCCACGTCCATTGGTGTTTGACATCAAAGATTTTACACAGGTGCTCATTGGAGAATGGGTACACCGAACAGAACTCGCCGAGAAGTCCTAGATGGTATTATACCTATCGTCAGATAGCAGTTCTCCGGTGACACCGGTACAGGTTAGTCTGTAGACCCGAGATCATCATAGAGTCTTGTGTGTTTCCCACTGTGCTTTGATTTCCTCCCTACCATGGCTTAAAGGGGTTGTACAAACTGGTGGATTTTGGGTACAATCCCGAGTCAGATAGAGGCAATGAGCGATAGGAGGGGTTTCGTCTCTCCCGATATTGGGAGTTGATGTTGCACTATGCTCGATTGTCTATATCAGGAAGTCCATGGCCAGGGCTAATGATAAGATTTACTAGTAAATGTTATCAGTAGTTTCTCGACCCGTTATGATCCTCACATCGGTATGACTTATCATGTTATTGGGGTCTGATGTTTACCACCCCCAGACTCGATATGCGACATATCAAAAGAAGTGAGCGGACTGTACGGTAGTGTTACTGACAGGATTCATCGGAGTTTGGACAAGCTTGCTTGTATCTTCTATTCGCTCAATACCTGAGTAGCCGTTACGTCCAGCTAGTACCACTGACGGCTTGTGGGTGACTGATGTGATAATTACCTACTGCTGGCGTATTGACGAGTTTTTAGATTCCCACACAGAGGTTTTCTAGTTTAAGCGAAACGAAGTAGGGCACATATGTGATATGTGCGGGACCGAGATTAAATACGTGTATGTGATACCGTATTCTAATCTCGCGATATAGGTTATATGTGATATAATCGGATTATTGAATCAAGTGTTGATTCGATAATTTGTTATATGTATATTTGATATACATAGAAATGATATTAGTCGGTTATATATGATATAGCCGGATTATTAAATCAAGTATTGATTTAATAATTTAATATATAATTATATATTTGATATATTAATATATATTAACTAATATTAGCTCAAAGAATTTCTTCTCATTTAAATGCATTTAATATATATGTGATATATATTATTTGTATTTATATATATTGTGCCATGCTAGATGATACATTGGACATGGGTGTATGAGACTCACACCAAACTAAAAATAATTTGGGTGATTTAATTATTAAGAGAAAAACAAAATTAGGTGGAAATTAGCATGGCTTAAGATGCTTGTGGAAGCATGTAGAAGCCTTGACTAATTCCACTAATTTTGTTTTACTCTAGATATTTTATAACCCAGCCATTATGTTTTAGCCATGGTTAACTCTGTACAAATATCTATGAGATATTTTCTTCCTCATGGTTCATCACTTGTTCATTTTTCTTCATCTCATTTTGCTCTCTAGCTTTGAGTGAGGTGATAAAAGAAAAATGGAAAGAGAATTCTAAAGTGAGCAAAATTCCTACTTCATCAACCTACTCTCTTCTAGCCCATTAGTGTAGGTTGATTAATTAACTAATTTCTTAGTTAGTGAAGAGATAGCTTGAGTTAGAGATTTCTCGACGTGGATCATCTTCGGCCTCGAAGATCCTTAAGCAAGCTTGTTCTTTTCGCCTAGTGGTGCCTAAGAATTCAGGGGACCACTACTTGGAGCTAAGGGACTACTGCTAGGAGCTTTAGAAATGAAGGACCAGTCTACAAAGGTTGTATTCCTTATTCACTTAGTATAAAACTTGTTTACTAGTTTAAAAACCCTAATTCTCTAGTTCGATTCTAGGATAGCATGCAATAGCACAATAGATTTTTTAAAATTATATACTTGATACTTCTAAAAACCTAGTAGTGGTGCTAAGGCATACATTCACTCAGCCTGGTCAGTCTTTCATATGACTGGGTCATCCTTGCCGTATTAGCCTCCAGATTTTGCTGTGCTATAAGGTGGGTTTTGTCGAGGGCGTCGAGCTCCTCAAGCCTAAGATGAGTATTTTCTTCATCTGTCAGCCCGTATTGAACTGCTACTCGTAAAGCGGGGAGTTCTATCTCTAATGGGAGTACCGCCTGTTTAGAATATGTATGCCCTAGAGACTATTATTGTATATTATAATGGATACTTGGACATATATATATATATATGACTTTCTTTCTCAAGATGATAGTGTACTATCTGGTTGCTGTTTATCTTAACATGTACATTTATTTTAGTTTACTATCTGATTGATACATGTTGATAAAGCCCTTAAAATGTTGGCTTGACTATCAGGACTATGATGTAGATCATACTAGTGGGTTTTGAGTAGTCCATGTTAGGAATATGTATGCCCTAGAGGCCATTATTGTATATTATAGTGGATGCTTGGACATATATAGAGAGGATTTTCTTGCTCGACATGATAGTATGCTATCGGTTGCTCTTTATCTTAACATGTACACATGTATTAGTTTATTATCTCTTTGATACATGTTGATAAAGCCCTTAGGATATATGCTTGACTACCAAGAATATGATGTAGATCATACTAGTGGGGTTTGTGTAGTCCGCAAGCACATCCTTTAACAATTCCTAGTCGATGGAGTATCGAGACAGGGCATCGATATTCTAGAGTAGACTAGTGTGTATGTTTCTTGACCCTGTATAGGGCGATGGTTGATCCCATAAATATTGGTGTTTGACATCAAAGATTGTGCACAGGTGCTCATTGGAGAATGGGTACACTGAATAAGACTCGCCGAGAACTCCTAGATAGTACCATACCTATCGTCAGATAGCAGTTCTCTGGTAACACTTGTACAGGTTAGTCTGTAGACCCGAGATTGTCATAAACTCTTGTGTGGTTCCCACTGTGCTTTGATTTCCTCCCTATTATGGCTCAAAAGAGTCGTGCAAACAGGTAGATTTTGGGTACAATCCTAAGTCACATGGAGGTTGTGCGTGATAGAAGGGGTTTCGTCTCACCCGGTTTTGGGAGTTAATGTTGCGCTATGCTCGATTGGCTATAATAGCAAGTCCCTGGCCAGGGCTAATGAGATTTACTGGTAAGTATTATTAGTAGTTTCTCGAAAGGTTATAGACCACACATCGGCATGACTTATCAAGTTAATGGGGTCTGACGATTCTACGCCCCAGACTCGATATGCGACATATCAGACGAAGAGACCGGATTGTACAGTAAGTGTTACTTATAGTCTTTACGGGAGTTTGGAAAAGTTTTCTTATTGATCTTCTATTCGTTCAATACCTGGGTAATCGTTACATCCAGTTAGTACCGCTGACGGCTTGTGGGTATCTGATGTGATTATTACCTACTGCTGGCGTATTGACGAGTCTTTAGAGTCCCATATAAGAGGTTTCCTAGCTCAAGCGAAACAAAGTAGGGCACGTATGGAGATATGTGCGGGAGCTTGATTGAATACGAGTATATGATATCGTATTCTAATATAGCGATATTTGATATCAACCGGGCTATATGTGATATAACCGGAATATTGAATCAAGTGTTTATTCGATGATTTGATTAATATGTGTGTGTGTGTGTGTTTATATTTGATATTGGCCGGTTATATATGATATAACCGAATTATTAAATCAAGTGTTGATTTAATAACTAATATTGAATATTAGCCGGTTATGTGTGATATAACCGGATTATTGAATCAAGTGTTGATTTAATAATTTGATATACATATATATAGTTGATATTAGCCGATTAGATATGATATAACTGGATTATTGAATCAAGTGTTGATTTAATAATTTGATATATATATATATATATAAACTTATATTAAGCTCACTTAAGATTTTCTTCTCTTTATATGTGTGTGTGTGTGTGTGTGTGTGTGTGTATTTATATTGTATCATGGTTGATGATACATAGAATTAGGATGTATACGAATCAAACATGAAGAAAATATGAGAGGATAAAGATTTATATTTATGAATAAAACAAAAAGAAGGATGAGTCATGGTTTGGATGCTTGGAGAAACTTGGAGAAGCCATGACTCACCTTCTTATTTTTTTTTTATGCATAGATATTTATCACATTCATTCTCATCTTATCTATAAGTTCATGGTTCATTCTCATATTCCAAGTTCATCTCCTTCTTCCTCTCATCACTAAAATTTTCTTGAGTTGATAAAAAGAAAAGAGATAAATATTTCTAGTGAGCAAATCTTCTACTTCATCAACCTACATTAATTTAGCCCATAAGTTTAGGTTGTTAAATTCACTAATACCATGATTAGTGAAGTGTGAGTTTGAGTGAGAGAGACTTCAAGGTGGATCATCTTCAGTAACGAAGACTACAAGCAAGCTTGATCCTTTCTTCAAGTGGAGACTTAAGAAGAGTTCTAGGGACTTCAACTCGGAGCTTTAGAATTGAAGGACCGGTCTACAAAGGTTGTAAACTCTCTTCACTTAGTTTAGAATGCAGTTTTCTTACTTTGAAACCCTAATTCTTTAGTTCGATTCTTATTTAGTATGATTAGCACTTTAGATTTTTTAAAATTGCATACTTGATGCTCATATAAACCTAGTAGAGGTGCTAAGACATACTTTCATGGTACAAGAGACAAGCTAGAGACTTAGGCGAAGTCTAGACGGCGTTAAAGTGTTCGATCGACGTTTTAAACTTCGAAATTGGGTAGTTTCTGTCCATGTTTTCAAACGTTGATATTTTCACAATTAAAAATACTCAGAAAATTATGCAGATAATTCTATGGAGCCACAAGAAGTACGAGAGCCTAACTCCTCTTACTGGCCGCGGACCGCCGCCTTAACCATGTTTTGGCCGCGGTTCCACCGCCTACTTGAGGGATTAGTGACTTATTTTTCTTCTGCTCCTTCATTGTGACATTTTTGACTTTCTGACTTTCTGGGTAATTTTAGTGAGGCTCAAGTTGTTGAAATCTCTGTGAATTGTTGTTATTTGAAATATCGATCGAAATTGTAACGACTCTGAAATCACTGTACAAAATTTTTCTTTTTAATGTACAGAATAGTGTATCACAGCCTGTGCACAAGTTATAAGTTACTTTTGCAAAATAAAAGTAAGAAACAACTTGTAGCTCACTGGTGAAGCATTGCACGGCTGTGACGTAGCCCTTGTGTTCGATTCCCATCAGCCACAATTATTTTTTTCTGATTTTTCTTTTTAATTTTTGGAAGCCTAAAAGATTGCACGTGCAATACAAAGAAAAATGAAAAGTTGGAAAAATCAAACAGGCACAAAATGGAGTAATCCCTAATTTGATCAAGTGGCACGAATCTCGAGGCAAAAGACTCGAGATCGACCGGCCAAAACACCAAAATGGTCGGCGGAGATGGTTAATTTGAAGCCAATTGTCCCCTTGCACACTTGACTCTTCCCCTACTCGTAACTCCTCTGCACTGTTTGATTTCCCTGCAATCAAACAGAGACCTTTAATTTTACTATTAAACCACATTCTAATGCTTTTTAATCCACATTTTCAATTCCAAACCCTAATTATCCACTATAAATACTACCCCATGCCCTATCCCTTCACCATTCTGAAAATTCTAGCCAAAACTCTCTCAAAAGTCCCTAGGTGCAAGTGGAGTAAAGTGGAGTTAGCAAGCAAGCAATTTCCGGCAAAGATCGAAGCTAATTTCGGCGCTCCCGTGACACCCCAAAGCTTTCCTACTCTTCCTCCCTCTCTTCTTAGCATAATCAAACGGTATGTCCCTCCTAAACTTCTTTTCTCTTCATTGAATTTATCTTTTTATAAAAATCGGTAAAAGTGGAGTTAATACCGATATCATCTTTTCTAACTCCTTTAACTCCAATTCCTATTCTCTTTTGGTCAAACAACTTTTTATACAATACTTGTAACCTTAAACCCTAATATCTAGAATCAAAATTTCATCAAAATTCTCATGTGAAATAACAATAGTAACACTTTTTCATTTAAATACCATGAACTTTAAATATCATCTCTTTTAGTTTTTATTACGAACATACCTTTAGGAAAACATCACGGGATAACGACCTACCCCTCACATACACTCTTGTTCCATAGCACGATACCTTTTGTGTGAATTTTGGCTACGAGGAAAGTATTACATTAAAATACCACTCACTTTAAAAACAGTTTTCTTTTAAAGCAGTATTCTTATTTCCTTTGCGAATATGCCTCTATAACTCTTTTTAGGGGACCCGCTATTGGATGGTGCGGATTATCGCACATCCTTGGGCTAGTAGAGCGAGATGCGGACCTCCTCATGGAGCATTCGGTCTTGAAAGGTTTTAAATACGGTTTTTAAGAAAAACAAATTTTTCTAATTAAATAAAATTAAATTTTTAATAATTATATAAAATTACAAAATCCATATATTTTCAAAATATAAGAAACTTACATTTTTTAAAATGAAAGAATTACAGGTTTCACTGAAATACCATCAAGATATCAACAAAAGACAAGTTTTACAATAAAATGCCATGAACTTTTCAAGCTAAGCAATTATCACTAAAATACCTAAAATCTTTAAAATTCATATCCATGAAAACCCTAAATAATATAAATAACCCCTCAAGGTTTATTTTTAACTATATTATATTATTTTTCATAAAAAACCCTCGAGTTATATAAAACAATATTTAAGGACTTTAGTAAATATAGGTTTAAGCGGGATCAATTCACTTGAGTCCCAGGGAGCCGGAGAAAGTGAGTGCTTGCCTATTTAAGGTAGAAAACTTAACGGAGTTATAAATGATAATTATCTTGGAAAAAGGCACAAATCCTGTCGTCCATTTGCAGCAGTTACAGATGACTCCCAAATCTAATTTAGGATCTAAATCAGTACAAGTTTCTAACTCAGTCTGAGTCTAATTCAAACCTAAATCAAATTCAAATCTGAATCTAAAATCAAACATGAATACTTGAATATGAACATGAACACTCGAATTCAAACCATCAATATAAAACATGAATACTTGACGTGACTTGACCAAACCCTGGTTATAATTGGACATGAACTTAACATGAATACCAGAATACAATGGTTACTATTTAAACTGACTTGACTCAAACCATGAATACAACTTAACATGAATACAAGAATACTTGCCACGAATACATTATATTGACATGAACCCAATCTTGCAACTTGATATATTCATGGATTCAAGCAAGACCGGTAACCTTAACTGTAATGTATAACACAAGGTGTTGGGGTAGTTGTTGTGTGAATCCAACAGAATCTCAGGAGTCCTCCTAGTTCATGAATCCATATCTACTAACACAAGCAAGTTATCATGAGATCCCATGTTTCCTTCCTCCTGAATTATAGCCTGTTGAGTTTGGAATACTTCAACACTAGGTTGAAATCCCGTTACTAACACTTGATTCGGGCCTGTGGTTCCTTGCTCCTGGATTACAGCCTGTTAGGTTCGAGAACACTCTTGAGATTGATTGACATTCACCCTTGAACTTACATTAAATTAGTATACCCAACTAGAGACATGTTAAGACACTTACATTTCACTTCATGTTCACTATACCTATACTACACGGTTATATTATACTCTGCTCATGTTAGTTACCTTGTTATATAGAACTGCATGCCAAATAAACTTTCCATGTTTACATTAAACGATATGCTGACACACCATACTTCATAATCAATTGTTCATGATATACATTTTCCTTTATCATTACACTTATATATTTCACTTCATATCTTGGGGACTTACCGAACGAAAGTTCACTGACGGGCATTCCTCCCTCCTTTGTTTTCTTGGAATGCTCGTCAGATATCGTGGAGACTGAGGAGGTAGACATTACCGAGAAAGAGCACGAACAGATCGCGACCCAAGCCTAGATTAGTTATCTTTTTCTCAGTTTATGTATGCCACCTGTTTAGACATTTCCATTCTTGTATTTTCTTTCAGTTGAAATCAGGTATTGTAAATGAATCAAGTTGAATGTAAATAAAGTTTTTGAATTTTAAATCTCATGTTAATTTTTCTAGTCATTTTTATATTGCTTCTTTTACGCTTAGCGTATTTATTCCGGGAAATGACCTTCTCGAAATAAATACGTCGCGGGCCTCGCCACGTCACCGTTTCCGTCTATTGGGAAGCGGGACGTGAAAGGTTTTGTTGGTGGCCCATGCGGGTCAATTATGCATGAAGTCATAAGCAATATATAACAAGAAATATAAGATTCAACAACTTACATTCCTTGAAATTCAATGTGCGTTGAATCTATCCTAATCTTTCTTCTCTATCTAAGGTGATGGATTTTCCCAGCAACCCTAGCACCAACGATGGAAGTACACCACCGCAAGCTATCCTTACCGTTCTACCAGCTCCACCTACCGTAGCCGCTCCACTCACAGAACAGACAATGCTTCTGGAGGCTATCAAAAGCCTACTCAAAGGTCAATAGGCTCAAAGCACGATTTTTGCAGGAGCAAACTGCTCTCCTTCAACAGAGTTTCATCCGCTCTGAAGCAGAAGCACTGGGAGCGAAACAATTTCGAGCGTTACACCCAAAGAACTCCTCAGGGAAAGAGAAACCGCTTGAGGCCGAGGAATTGGCTCAGAGTATAGAAGATGACTTAGCCGCAGCCCAAGTTCCAAAAGTGGCTTGGGTCAGAATAGCAAAAGATCAGCTTACCGACAATGCCAGAATCTGGTGGAAGGCCGAGGAGAGCCGTCTTGAGCAGCCAATCGAGTGGAAGACTTTTCCTGATCTATATGATGCTAAGTATTTTTCAGAACCACACACTTCGAGATGGAACATAAGTTCATTCACATGCAACAAGGATCTATGTGGGATAAGTCAGTGGACGAGTATGATGCTGAATTCACCATGCTCAGCAGATTTGACGCCTATCTAATTTCTACTGCAGAAATCAAAGTGCAGAAATCAGAGCTAGGCGTTTTCAGCAAGGATTAAACCCTGAGATTCAAGCCGCCCTAGTAACGGGGGAATACCTAACACATGAAGCAGTTTTGAAGTCAGCCCGTCGCTACGAAGCTGTCATTAAGAAGAAGGAAAGGCCACAGTCGGTCAGTATGAAACGTCCTGCCAATCAGATTACTAGAGGAGCGTCTTCTAGGCCAACTCTCCCAGTGCTAGCTATGAGGCCAGGAGGATCATTTTTCGAGACTGAACCCAATTTCTGTATTTATTGTAAGAGGAACGGACACCAAGTCAAGGATTGTCGTCGAGCGAATGGTCTTTGTCTGATATGTGGATCATCCTCACACACTATAGGAACTTGCCCACAAAACCGAACTGGCCCAGCCCCCCGCATCTAGGCCAGCTATTCAAGCTCCACCTACTCGGTTAGCTCTTCCTGCACCACCTCCACGCGGACCACCTTTATTTCGTCAGCCATCGATGTACCAGCATGCACAGAGAAATGTGCAGAGACGTCAGGATTTCACTTTGGCAGCCGTAGAAGCCGAAGCTATAAGTCAAGATAACACCGGTAACTCATCTCCCATCTTTTTCAGCCATTTCAAATTCTTGTATCCTTTTGTTCTTTCAGCTACCTAAACATTTTCATGCACTTTTATAATATATGTAGTTCTTTCACCACTGCTGTAATCAAATTTTTCTTGAATTTGTTACAACTCCCTTGTATAAATTTCGAGGACGAAATTTTTTATAAAGAGGGTAGAATGTAACGACTCTGAAATCACTGTACAAAATTTTTCTTTTTAATGTACAGAAGAGTGTATCATAGCCTGTGCACAAGTTATAAGTTATTTTTGCTAAATAAAAGCAAGAAACAACTTATAGCTCACTGGTAAAGAATTGCACTGCTGTGACGTAACCCCTGTGTTCGATTCCCATCAGCCACAATTATTTTTTCTGATTTTTCTTTTTAATTTTTGGAAGCCCAAAAGATTGCACGTGCAATACAAAGAAAAATGAAAAGTCGGGAAAATCAAACAGGCACAAAATGGAGTAATCCCTAATTTGATCAAGTAGCACAAATCTCGAGGCAAAAGACTCGAGATCGACCAGCCAAAACACTAAAATGGCCGGCGGGGATGGTTGATTTGAAGCCAATTGTCCCCGTGCTCTGCACACTTGACTCTTCCCCTACCCCTAACTCTCCTACACTGTTTGATTTCCCTGCAGTCAAATAGAGACCTTTCATTTCACCATTAAACCACATTTTAATACTTTTTAATCCACATTTTCAATTCCATAACCCTAATTCTCCGCTATAAATACTACCCCATGTCCTAGCCCTTCACCATTCTGAAAATTCTAGCCAAAACTCTCTCAAAAATTTTTAGGTGCAAGTGGAGTAAAGTGGAGTTAGCAAGTAAGCAACTTCCGACAAAGATCAAAGCTAATTCTGGCACTCCCGCGACACCCCAAAACTTTCCTACTCTTCTTCCCTCTCTTATTAGCATAATCAAACGGGAAGTCCCTCCTAAACTTCTTTTCTCTTCATTGAATTTATCTTTTTATAAAAATCGGTAAAAGTGGAGTTAACACCGATATCACTTTTTCCAACTCCTATAACTCCAATTCCTATTATCTTTTGGTCAAACAAATTTTTGTAAAATACTTGTAACCTTAAACCCTAATATCTAGAATCAAAATTCTCATGTGAAATAACAATAGTAGCACTTTTTCATTTAAATACCATTAACTTTAAATATCACCGCTTTTAGATTTTGTTACAAACATACTTTTAGGAAAACATCACGGGGTAACGGTCTACCCCTTACATACACTCTTGTTCCATAGCACGATACCTTTTGTGTGAATTTTGGCTACGAGGAAAATATTACATTAAAATACTACTCACTTTAAAAACGGTTTTCTTTTAAAACAATATTCTTATTTTCATTGCGAATATGCCTCTACAACCCTCTTTAGGGGCCGCTATTGGATGGTACGGATTATCGCACATCCTTAGGCTAGTAGAGCGAGATGCAGACCTCCTCACGGAGCATTCGATCTCGAAAGGTTTTAAATACGGTTTTTAAGTGAAACGAATTTTTCTAATTAAATAAAATTAAAATTTTAATAATTTTATAAAATTACAAAATCCATATATTTTCAAAAAATAAGAAACTTACATTTTTTAAAATGAAAGAATAACAAGTTTCACTAAAATACCATCAAGATATCAACAAAACACAAGTTTTACAATAAAATACCATGAAATTTCCAAGCTAAGCAATTATCACTAAAATATCTCAAATCTTTAAAATTCGTATCCATGAAAACCCTAAATAATATAAATAACCCTTCGAGGTTCATTTTTAACTAGATTATAATATTTTTCATAAAACCCCCTCGAGTTATATAAAACAATATTTAAGGACTTTAGTAAATATAGATTTAAGCGGGATCAATTCTCTTGGGCCCCAGAGAGCCGGAGAAAGTGAGTGTTTGCCTATTTTGTAAGTCGATGTACAACACCACACGACTTGCGGGAAGGCGGAAATATGAAAAATGATCTTGTTCTTTGCTTAAACATCGACTAACCGCATGAATCGAAGCTAAATGATAACTAACATTAAACATAGAAGTTAACAACTACTATGTAAAGGGATTATACCTAAAGAACCGTGTCCTTCATCTTTACGAACTCCACCTCCTCCTCGGCCTTCTCCAAGTAGTAGACGATCCACCACGAGAGCTAAACTCAAAGCTTTGCCTCTAAACTTGAGGCAACTAGGTATCTTTAAGTGCTAATCAAAGTACCTAGATGAAATAGAGTATGGTTATGGATTAAGTAGTCTAACTAATCCTTATACTCAACATATGAGAGGGGAGGATTAGGGTTTGAAGAGAGAGAGCTTGAGGAGAGAGAAGATGAACATAATAAATAAGAAGAGAAAATGAGTTATCATAATATATATCAAGCATTTTATTTTATCAAGAAAAGAAAAGAAAATGATTTACAACTATGCTTGATAAATATCTTGTGGTGATTCATCTCCATGAGTCATTAAGCAATTATGAAGCATTAATGACATGGATGAATCATCCATATGACTCACTAATCTCATTCAATGTATATGCCACCTAAACCTCCTTAGTCACCATCTTCTAGAAGCTTCTCGCGCAATTACGAGAACGCCCCTCCTATCCGTGAAAATATGGAAAAACTTTAGACTGTATAAATCCAATAACCGGATACTAGTAACTGGCTTAAACCAAAGCCGACTAGTAAAAACTTTCCGAAAAGTCGTACGTGCGTAAACACACGTATGCGTCCGAACCCTTGTCGTAAAACCATACGACCTCTATATCGTTTCGCCTGGAGTAGGGAAACTCTCTGCGTGGGACTCTAGAGACTCGACTACTACGCTGGCAGTGGGTTTAACCAAAGACCGCAAGCGGCACTAGCTGTACGTAACGGTCCCCAGGTAGATGTCGATAATGTAACGTTTTGAAAATCGTTTCGGTGAAATTTCGAAAAATCGGTAAAATAAGGGGGTTTTCTGTAAAAAGTCAAAATACAAATATCTTATTATAAAAATTAAATATACATATTCTAGCTATGTAATTGTTATTATTTGGTGTTTATTGAGCCGCTGGTGAAATTTCAAATTTTCTGAAAAAAAATATTATTTTATTATTATTTAAGCCGTCACTAATACATTTAATTAGGGAAAATTACAAAGTGGAATGAGTTGAAACAAATTTTGTGCATCATAAAATATTAAATAAAATTTTATCATGTGGTTTTTGGAACGAAAACATTTGCCAAAACGGTTTAGAAATTATTGAAGAAAAAAGGCTTTTTTAGCGTAAATGGATGTTTGGGGTATTGTATTTATCATTTTTCATCACCCCACACCCGTACCCACACCCACACACCCCCATTCACTTCTTTCCTTGGCTGAATTCAGCAGCCCCCATCAATTTTCCCCACTTGAATTTCAAAAGAAAAGAAAAGGAAAAGAAAGGATAAAAGAATGTATAAGAATGGGCTTTTGACTTTTCTTTGACTTTGAAACCAACACCCTCTCTCTCTCACTCTCCCACTCACCTCACCCTCCCCACTCTCGGCCAGAACCAGCCCCCCCCCCATTTTCTCCAAGTATCCATCTTCTTTCACCTCCATTTCCTTCAAAAAAATCAACAAAAATCAACACAAACCCTCACAAAATCAAAATCCGACTCCTACCCGTTTCTCTATAGCCAAAATTGCATGGATCTAGGGAACAAGATTCCAATTTGGGAGGCTATGTGTGTTCTTGTGGATCTTCAATTCATTGGGTATAAATTCTAACCATTTTTGCTTAATTTGTTAGTTAATTTCTTAAAGCTAAGTTATTAAAGTGTTAATTTTGCTCTTATTGCTAATTTGAGAATTCAAGAGTATGGTTTGAAGCTAATTTGGGTTTAACCATCACTAATAGGATAATCAAGTGTAGATTATCATCTTGTGGAAATGTAAAACCTAATCTAGTTGCTAGTTGCAATTTGTTAATTTAAAATTTGCAATAAATAAGCTTTTGTGTAAACTAGGGTTTTATGAAATGCATTATATGTGAAGTTAAAAATGTGTTTAGGTTTTTCATGACTTCATTAACTTTATTAAGTGTGGTTTAATGCTTTCGATCATGCAAATCTAAGCTAGATTGTAGTTTGTGCATTTTTGCTTTGAAATTGTTAAAAAGGGTATTTTTGTAAACTAGAATATTAGGGTTTTTGGAATTTAATGAGATTAAATTCCGGAAATTGTTTATATGACTTATTTAAGATATTTAATAAATATATTGGCCGCTACATTCATTTAAATATCATGTTTTGTACAAAAACGGCGAAATGTGCTTGCTAGATTTTCGGAAAAATGACTCTTTAAGTAAAATTGAGGTTTTTGTGAGTTTTAACCTAGTTTATATTAAAATTAGTGTTCGTGAATGTGCAAATGAGTGTGATTGGATTTTTCTCGATGGTTTGACGTTTGTACATCGACATCGAGGGTTGGTTTGACTATTCTTGCATGCGTAGGCGATAGGTTTGGACCTATGCGTGATACGCGTGCCGATTTGATTTTCGTATGCCGTTTCGATTTCGAATTTAGTTTTAATGCGATATGGTGCATTATGATATGTAGGTACCCCATGTGGACTTTCAGACGACAAGCAAGCGCGTGGCGACGTCGGCACCGGCTAGCGAGGACCAGGTGAGTAGATTTATATCTACGGGGAGAAGTCGGGTGGATGGCGTATAGCACCCCCGCAGTCCGTGGTGGTGTATACGGATGCGTATACACACCAGCATTTATTATATGTTATTTGGGATTAATAACGTTGATTAGGATGGATATTGGTGTGTTGGATTACCTTAGTGTTGCGAACCCTAGGGTAGTGTTGCACTACACATACACACATACATACTTGCATACATTCCTATTGATATGTGCTCATGGGATTCTATATAGTTATGTGTTCACATAGGTATGGGACTGTGTGTTCACATACGGATTTGAGGATAGTACTTGGGATTTATGATGAGTCGATGAGATTTGATTTGAGGGCGTGAGATCGGTGATATAGCGGGGTTCGTATTTGAGATACGACATGACGTTGTAGCGGGTCCTTGACGTAGTTTTTACACACGTGCATGCATACTTAGGCGGTATCAGTATTGTACTAGATGTAGATCAGTACCCCGATCATGAAAATTGATAAAGAGGATACCAGGTGAATAGTATGATGAATGTGATATTGACCCGTACCTAGATTTGGGATGCCGTACGACGGATTTACGTACGAGCTATATTGATGATTGATCCGCACTCTTGACTTGGGATGTCTGGTTATGGATATGATATTATTGAGGCGGGATCACCGACTATACATATACAGGTATGTGTATGTATCGACTCAGATGATAGGCGGTTTCCTTACCTGTAGTTCAGCTTGTTAGTTCAGCCGTATAGTTTAGCGTAGTTGTTAGATTAGATTAGACCCTACCTATTTCAAAACTAACGAATCGTGGGTATTTTAAAAGACAGCCCAAGGGATCTTACGGATATTTCAAAAGACGTATCTTTTCATAAAAACACCGTAGCCCCTATTTTCAAAACCCCATGATTCGTGTTATTTCAAAAGGCACCAATTTGTAGGACTTATATTAGATTATTACAGTTTAGTTATCGTTGTGTCTAGTATTCAGCTCCCGCTCATTTTTACTGTTCGCTCCGCATCGCATACTTATGTTATAATTTCTTATTGAAATGTTGATATCTTATTTTTAGGACACCAGCACCATTACCGATGATGCATATGTACCACGTACACTTACTTGCCGGCTCACACACATCTTCATCGGTAATTGCCATGTCACGTACACTTTAGAGAATATAATTGCTTGACTTAGATTGTTAGCTAGTAGTTTTGACATGATATTAGTGTACTTCCCTTATATGCCATATTAGACATTGTAGTTATTACCTACCACTTCATGCATACTGTTATTCAGTTGTCCATGCCTAGTTCATTATCATTGACATATGCACTTGTGATGATTTCTTGAGATTTATGATATTTCTGGATTTCGAGGAAAGCCGCAAAATTTACAACTTATGATCTTTTAAAATATAAAATGTTGCGGTTTTCTAGTGATGTAAAGTGTCGTCCACCATGAGTTTGCTGTGGTTTTGGAGATCCGTGTCGAGGAGTGGAGGAACCGTCACGGGTACATGGTGGGCCCGGTATGGTACCCCGGGGCAAGAGGAATGTGGTGTTGACGTTGAGCCTGGCTGGGGAGCACTACCTACCGGTGATATTACCCGACGCGTCGGATATCCGGAGGATACCGTCGTGGTCTTGAGATGGATGGTAGGGGCCGGTCTGGACTGACGGCGCCCTAGATATTGAGATTGAGACATTGATATTTCGAAACAGTGAGATTTATGTTTTGTGTCGATGCTAGACACTGTTGATACTGATTTCATTATGATACCTCAGTTTAAAAATACGAAGGAAATCTCACTAATTTATGAAAACAGTTCTTCATTTACATGTATTCTATTTTCATGCATTCATACCTCATTCATATGATATATTGCTACCTGAGGCACTGACACGGGCACATGAAATTTTACTCGGGTTAGATATTACCCTAGTCATTGTTATAGGCTGCCTGTTATACTTATATTTGAGGATATATTATGATCATTGACCTAGGTTGCGTTATTTATGCGATTTCTGTGCGTAGATGTTTTTCTATTCACGAGTTGGCAACTCACCCCCGTTGTGCCCCAGTTTCTTGCAGGTTTTGCCGTACAGGTTTCTTTACGACCTGCGGGCTCAGTTTCATTCGGGTGATTTGCTAGTAGGTGGGTTTACTTGTATCATACCCCCATTATATATCTTGTATATCATTATTCTGTTGTATCTAGAAGTTCCATCAACCAAACTTGTAGCTATTGAGATAGAGACCAGTATTGTTTATTCTTTCGACCTTAGAGTCGCGCGTTTTATTTTCTGTGGATTTCTGGTGGTTTTGAGTTTCCTTTTGAGTTTTGATCCTCGCCGTTGGCGTTGTATATTATATTGCTTGTGTGGTTGTGACCGTCGATTGACGAAGAGCTAGCTCCCGCTTGGGGATGCCTTTTACTTGATTTCGTATACTATTCATGTTGTATCCCGTTTGGGGGCCAGTATTTACAAAGGAGACTCTGCCGAAATTTTCAAGTCAATTTTAATGCTTTTAAAAACCGCATAATTCGGCTTATGCTATTAAACTACTTGTTTTAAATTGGTTTTCCTTCACTCTACTAGTTTTCTTGGTTTGGATTTCTGGGTTTTCGGCTTACTTAGAATACGTACGCCTTGAGACGTTCGTAGTTTAAGTGCCGGTCATGTTCCGTACTTTCGGGTCGTGACAAAGTTGGTATCAGAGCGTTAAGTTTTACCTTCGGAGCGTAGGATGACCCTTAGTTGATGGAATAGGTGACTAAAGTAGAGTGACGTACCGTTGGTATGTTCCGCGGCATATTTACGACACGCCACTCCACTTAAGAAGCCTTAGGATGTACATTTCCTTGTTCAGTATTATATTCCTTCCTGATCTAGCCTCGTCGGTACCAGTTTGGTTTTGCTACTACGGTTACGGGCAGGGAGAGCTACGGCTAGAGTTGCGGTCAGCACGAGCTCGTCACGAACGAGGACTGACCAGGGCATGATTCCGGCGACACCCGATTGTGGAGAGGTGTCTTTTGACTGTGTTTCCGCGCCACGAGCGTTTGGCGGATCGCCTTTATGAGGTTACTCGGATGTGCTGATCGACATTAGAGGATTGAGCCAATGATAGAGGCCAGCCAGATCTTGATGACCGTTGGTGTGTTGCTTATTCATGATGATCGAGGTACTGTTCGGCGTGCAGACGAGCGAGCCAGTTATTGCTGCGAACGACGAGGTATTGCCCCAGATGCTGGAGTTAGTGCAGAACGAGTTGTACTAAGAGATGATAGAAGGTCGCTAGTCATCGTGGATGAATGATTAGGACATGTGGATCGTTCGCCTAACCCGATGCGAGGTCATCAGATAGATTGATACCAGCTAGAGACGACTTCACGTGGAGACGTTGGGAGTCGACAGAGACGATCGAATGTCAGAAACCTACTATTCCAAGTTTAAAGTATTCGGAAAGACATGCAGGCAATTCTATGGTCCCTCTAGAAGAATGAAACCCTAACTCGACTTAATGACCGTGTGAAAGCCTTTGAACCTTCGGGTTTGCGGCAGTTCTACGGCGCCATTAGTGAGGCTTGGGTTTGCCCTTCTACGGCTGGACCACCGATGCTGTGGTATGTACTCGATACTATTAAACTGTGCCCAAGAGGTTGAGCTCTTGGGGGATTATGAGGTTTTGACGACTCGATCGGATGGCTCGACTTAATTCGGATGCTAGGTGGTGAGATGCATTCTTGGGAGACTCCAGATACGAGGATAGCCGTTGGAGCTCAGTCCATGCAGCCGCGACGAGACGATTCCAAAGCAGACGACATTAGAGAAAAGTGGAGTAAGAGGTTCGCACCAGATCTAGATGAGATGACGTTCCACTCCGCCGACATCAGAGAGGCATTGCGCATGCCGAGGCATTGTACTTGGATATACCTTCCAGAAGGAGTCGCGATGAGTATGCAGTCATTCCAGAGCAAGATGCAGATATAGGAAAGGACAACGACTTCCGGACAGTTGGCAGAGACGAGGCATAGAATAGACCGTGAGCAGGATTCCTTCCAGGCCACTGATGCAATGATATTTGCACCCAGGATCAGATGTGTCACGTGCATTCAGAGAGCCAGAGGCCGACGCCAGTGATATGCTGCCTTGACAGGGCCGATGAGCCGATGGATTGTGAGATTGGTAATCCACGGAGAAGACTTGGACCCAGGAGTGGTCATGTTACACACACCAGCAGGCCAGAGTTCATGATCATCGACGAGACGTCCCACTAGTGACCGCGACAGTTGGCCCGAGATTCTTAGAGGATGCACTTGAGCGGTACTATTCCGCCATTATTGATTTCGATGTTTTGGGTGATTTATTCGTATGATTTGATTTTGATGATTTAGGATTTACGATTTTGCACAGTTGTTGCACTTGACACCGTTTTCGTGCCTTGGTTTCTCATGTTTATGATTTTATGGGTTTCATAAAGTTGAGTTGATTTTGTGCATGATGGATGCACCAGATTTGGATTTTTAGCGCATGTTGGGAGCATGTTATGAGATGCGATTTGGTGCACACCAGATGCACTGAATCGGGATTTTTCGTGCATGTCAGATGCACCTGATTTTGCTGTCAGGCATACACGTTGCCTATGACTGATGTTGTGGGCCCACCCGTTGCACCTAGATGTTGTTTTTGTGCACATGTATGGCACATTTATAGATTTTGATTTCCGTGCGCACCTAACGCACGTAGTATTCATATATATATTTGTGATTGATTTCTTATGGAGCAGTACATTTTTTATGATATTGCTATGTGTTTTCGTACTGAGCAGGACTAGTCAGAGGACAGTACTTGAATATATTTTGCATGCATTGATAGTTATTGAAGGGATTTCCAAAAAGCGAGCTATAGCCTCAGTATTTACCTACGTGTCTGATATGACACGAAAGGTTTAAGACAAGGAGACCCTTCTAAATTGTTTCCAAAACGGCGGAACGTACATTTCAAACAATGGTATATATGTATATAGTTATTTTCTTATGATAGACGTCCGCCACTGTGCAGTGTTATACGCGTTGCACAGCGACTTAAAGAGATTTGGCATACATTTCCTTCAGATACTTACAGACATAGATTCGATTTTTACATGTATAGTTTCGAGTTATATCATATTGGTTTTGATTTGGATTTGGCATTGATGTCTTCTCCATGACTCCAATGATTGCGGGATGCTTGACGGAGTTTTGATTTGAGTTATATACCCATTTTTCAAGCGCATGCGCTGCGCTACGAATTGTCTTATGTATTTACTATTTCGGAGCCCTGACGACTTGATGGTGTTTCTTAGATGCTTTAGTATTTGGGGGAGTTTGAATTTAAATTCGGGGACCGAATTTCTTTAAAGGGGGAAGATTGTAACGTTTTGAAAATCGTTTCGGTGAAATTTCGAAAAATCGGTAAAATAAGGGGGTTTTCTGTAAAAAGTCAAAATACAAATATCTTATTATAAAAATTAAATATACATATTCTAGCTATGTAATTGCTATTATTTGGTGTTTATTGAGCCGCTGGTGAAATTTCAAATTTTCTGAAAAAAAATATTATTTTATTATTATTTAAGCCGTCACTAATACATTTAATTAGGGAAAATTACAAAGTGGAATGAGTTGAAACAAATTTTGTGCATCATAAAATATTAAATAAAATTTTATCATGTGGTTTTTGGAACGAAAACATTTGCCAAAACGGTTTAGAAATTATTGAAGAAAAAAGGCTTTTTTTAGCGTAAATGGATGTTTGGGGTATTGTATTTATCATTTTTCATCACCCCACACCCGTACCCACACCCACACACCCCCATTCACTTCTTCCCTTGGCTGAATTCAGCAGCCCCCATCAATTTTCCCCACTTGAATTTCAAAAGAAAAGAAAAGGAAAAGAAAGGATAAAAGAATGTATAAGAATGGGCTTTTGACTTTTCTTTGACTTTGAAACCAACACCCTCTCTCTCTCACTCTCCCACTCACCTCACCCTCCCCACTCTCGGCCAGAACCAGCCCCCCCCCCCATTTTCTCCAAGTATCCATCTTCTTTCACCTCCATTTCCTTCAAAAAAATCAACAAAAATCAACACAAACCCTCACAAAATCAAAATCCGACTCCTACCCGTTTCTCTATAGCCAAAATTGCATGGATCTAGGGAACAAGATTCCAATTTGGGAGGCTATGTGTGTTCTTGTGGATCTTCAATTCATTGGGTATAAATTCTAACCATTTTTGCTTAATTTGTTAGTTAATTTCTTAAAGCTAAGTTATTAAAGTGTTAATTTTGCTCTTATTGCTAATTTGAGAATTCAAGAGTATGGTTTGAAGCTAATTTGGGTTTAACCATCACTAATAGGATAATCAAGTGTAGATTATCATCTTGTGGAAATGTAAAACCTAATCTAGTTGCTAGTTGCAATTTGTTAATTTAAAATTTGCAATAAATAAGCTTTTGTGTAAACTAGGGTTTTATGAAATGCATTATATGTGAAGTTAAAAATGTGTTTAGGTTTTTCATGACTTCATTAACTTTATTAAGTGTGGTTTAATGCTTTCGATCATGCAAATCTAAGCTAGATTGTAGTTTGTGCATTTTTGCTTTGAAATTGTTAAAAAGGGTATTTTTGTAAACTAGAATATTAGGGTTTTTGGAATTTAATGAGATTAAATTCCGGAAATTGTTTATATGACTTATTTAAGATATTTAATAAATATATTGGCCGCTACATTCATTTAAATATCATGTTTTGTACAAAAACGGCGAAATGTGCTTGCTAGATTTTCGGAAAAATGACTCTTTAAGTAAAATTGAGGTTTTTGTGAGTTTTAACCTAGTTTATATTAAAATTAGTGTTCGTGAATGTGCAAATGAGTGTGATTGGATTTTTCTCGATGGTTTGACGTTTGTACATCGACATCGAGGGTTGGTTTGACTATTCTTGCATGCGTAGGCGATAGGTTTGGACCTATGCGTGATACGCGTGCCGATTTGATTTTCGTATGCCGTTTCGATTTCGAATTTAGTTTTAATGCGATATGGTGCATTATGATATGTAGGTACCCCATGTGGACTTTCAGACGACAAGCAAGCGCGTGGCGACGTCGGCACCGGCTAGCGAGGACCAGGTGAGTAGATTTATATCTACGGGGAGAAGTCGGGTGGATGGCGTATAGCACCCCCGCAGTCCGTGGTGGTGTATACGGATGCGTATACACACCAGCATTTATTATATGTTATTTGGGATTAATAACGTTGATTAGGATGGATATTGGTGTGTTGGATTACCTTAGTGTTGCGAACCCTAGGGTAGTGTTGCACTACACATACACACATACATACTTGCATACATTCCTATTGATATGTGCTCATGGGATTCTATATAGTTATGTGTTCACATAGGTATGGGACTGTGTGTTCACATACGGATTTGAGGATAGTACTTGGGATTTATGATGAGTCGATGAGATTTGATTTGAGGCCGTGAGATCGGTGATATAGCGGGGTTCGTATTTGAGATACGACATGACGTTGTAGCGGGTCCTTGACGTAGTTTTTACACACGTGCATGCATACTTAGGCGGTATCAGTATTGTACTAGATGTAGATCAGTACCCCGATCATGAAAATTGATAAAGAGGATACCAGGTGAATAGTATGATGAATGTGATATTGACCCGTACCTAGATTTGGGATGCCGTACGACGGATTTACGTACGAGCTATATTGATGATTGATCCGCACTCTTGACTTGGGATGTCTGGTTATGGATATGATATTATTGAGGCGGGATCACCGACTATACATATACAGGTATGTGTATGTATCGACTCAGATGATAGGCGGTTTCCTTACCTGTAGTTCAGCTTGTTAGTTCAGCCGTATAGTTTAGCGTAGTTGTTAGATTAGATTAGACCCTACCTATTTCAAAACTAACGAATCGTGGGTATTTTAAAAGACAGCCCAAGGGATCTTACGGATATTTCAAAAGACGTATCTTTTCATAAAAACACCGTAGCCCCTATTTTCAAAACCCCATGATTCGTGTTATTTCAAAAGGCACCAATTTGTAGGACTTATATTAGATTATTACAGTTTAGTTATCGTTGTGTCTAGTATTCAGCTCCCGCTCATTTTTACTGTTCGCTCCGCATCGCATACTTATGTTATAATTTCTTATTGAAATGTTGATATCTTATTGTTAGGACACCAGCACCATTACCGATGATGCGTATGTACCACGTACACTTACTTGCCGGCTCACACACATCTTCATCGGTAATTGCCATGTCACGTACACTTTAGAGAATATAATTGCTTGACTTAGATTGTTAGCTAGTAGTTTTGACATGATATTAGTGTACTTCCCTTATATGCCATATTAGACATTGTAGTTATTACCTACCACTTCATGCATACTGTTATTCAGTTGTCCATGCCTAGTTCATTATCATTGACATATGCACTTGTGATGATTTCTTGAGATTTATGATATTTCTGGATTTCGGGGAAAGCCGCAAAATTTACAACTTATGATCTTTTAAAATATAAAATGTTGCGGTTTTCTAGTGATGTAAAGTGTCGTCCACCATGAGTTTGCTGTGGTTTTGGAGATCCGTGTCGAGGAGTGGAGGAACCGTCACGGGTACATGGTGGGCCCGGTATGGTACCCCGGGGCAAGAGGAATGTGGTGTTGACGTTGAGCCTGGCTGGGGAGCACTACCTACCGGTGATATTACCCGACGCGTCGGATATCCGGAGGATACCGTCGTGGTCTTGAGATGGATGGTAGGGGCCGGTCTGGACTGACGGCGCCCTAGATATTGAGATTGAGACATTGATATTTCGAGACAGTGAGATTTATGTTTTGTGTCGATTTTAGACACTGTTGATACTGATTTCATTATGATACCTCAGTTTAAAAACACGAAGGAAATCTCACTAATTTATGAAAACAGTTCTTCATTTACATGTATTCTATTTTCATGCATTCATACCTCATTCATATGATATATTGCTACCTGAGGCACTGACACGGGCATATGAAATTTTACTCGGGTTAGATATTACCCTAGTCATTGTTATAGGCTGCCTGTTATACTTATATTTGAGGATATATTATGATCATTGACCTAGGTTGCGTTATTTATGCGATTTCTGTGCGTAGATGTTTTTCTATTCACGAGTTGGCAACTCACCCCCGTTGTGCCCCAGTTTCTTGCAGGTTTTGCCGTACAGGTTTCTTTACGACCTGCGGGCTCAGTTTCATTCGGGTGATTTGCTAGTAGGTGGGTTTACTTATATCATACCCCCATTATATATCTTGTATATCATTATTCTGTTGTATCTAGAAGTTCCATCAACCAAACTTGTATCTATTGAGATAGAGACCAGTGTTGTTTATTCTTTCAACCTTAGAGTCGCGCGTTTTATTTTCTGTGGATTTCTGGTGGTTTTGAGTTTCCTTTTGAGTTTTGATCCTCGCCGTTGGCGTTGTATATTATATTGCTTGTGTGGTTGTGACCGTCGATTGACGAAGAGCTAGCTCCCGCTTGGGGATGCCTTTTACTTGATTTCGTATACTATTCATGTTGTATCCCGTTTGGGGGCCAGTATTTACAAAGGAGACTCTGCCGAAATTTTCAAGTCAATTTTAATGCTTTTAAAAACCGCATAATTCGGCTTATGCTATTAAACTACTTGTTTTAAATTGGTTTTCCTTCACTCTACTAGTTTTCTTGGTTTGGATTTCTGAGTTTTCGGCTTACTTAGAATACGTACGCCTTGAGACGTTCGTAGTTTAAGTGCCAGTCATGTTCCGTACTTTCGGGTCGTGACAGATAAGAAGGCCGATGAGGAAACCCATCTGAACTCCTACTGAGTCTGATGTGACAATCTCCGTACAGTCCGGTCCGTTCGTCTAAGACTATCGCATATCGGGCCTAGGGGGCAGCAAGCGTCAGTCCCCTAATAGCTGTATAAGTCGTGTCGGAGCGAAGCCCATTACACCCTGAGAAACTACTGGAACCTACCAGCAAATCTCGCTTGCCCTGGCCAGGGAATTTGCGTAATGGCTCTTTGACACAGCGCGATATCAACCCCCAATACTGGGAGAGACGAATCCTGTCTAACCGCCACTGCCTCCAAGTGCTCGAGACTGCACCCAACTGCTACCTGTTTGCACGACTCCTTTGAGCCGTGGTAGGGTAGCAATCTAAGAACAGTGGGACACACTCGAGGCGAAGTAGCAGTGTCAAGTCTGCGGACTATGCTGTACTCATGTCACCTGGGAACTGTTCACTGACGACTGGTATAAAACCAACCAACAGTTCCCTGTGAGTCCTGTCCGGTGTACCCGTAACCCAACGAGCACCTGCATACTATCTCCAGTACAACGTACTGACGGCTGTGGGACAGACCATCTCCCCAACTGGGATGAGAAGCGTACACACTAGTCTTCTCCGGAGTATCAATGCTCTGTCTCGATAATCCAACGACTAGGGACCTGAATAAGGATGTGCTTGTGGACTACCCAACCCCCACTATTGTGACTGCCATCACAACGCTGGTAGTCAAGTAAGATCCTAAGAGCTCTATCAATACGTATACTTACATATTAAGATAGAAAAACCAAGTAGCATACTACCATGTTTAGCAAGACTGTTATATACATGTGAATATCCCAAGCTTCCATTAAGTAATATACAAACTAGTATGATACAATAATGGCCCCTAGGGCATATACACTAACAATCTCCTACTTGCACTAGGGCCATGTACTGGCATATCGAAGACCGATGATCTCGAGTAGCCTCTCGAACTGAATCTGAGGTAGGGCCTTCGTGAATGGATCAGCAATGTTCTCTTCAGAAGCAACTCTCCGAACCTCGATCTCCTGACGATCAATGATCTCCCTGATCAGGTGATACCGCCTTAAGATGTGTCTGGACTTCTGATGGGACCTTGGTTCCTTCGCTAAAGCTATAGCTCCGTTGTTGTCGCAATACAGAGGTATTGGATCAACAATGGTAGGAACCACCTGAAGTTCTGTTAGGAACTTCTTCATCCAGACTGCTTCTTTTGCGGCATCGCAAGCAGCTATATACTCCGCTTCCATCGTCGAGTCAGCAACGGTGTCCTGCTTGGAGCTCTTCCAGCACACCGCCCCTCCATTGAGGGTAAAGACATAACCCGACATGGACTTGGAATCGTCCTTATCACTCTGGAAGCCGGAATCAGCAAAGGCCTCCAACCTGAGGTCTTTTCCGCCGTAAACCAAGAACATCTCCTTAGTCCTTCTCAGGTACTTGAGAATGTTCTTTACTGCTATCCAGTGCTTCTCCCCTGGGTCTGACTGATACCCGGCTTACCACACTCAGTGCGTAAGCTACATCTGGTCTGGTGCACAACATCGCATACATTATAGAGCCTACCGCAGAAGCGTAGGGTATAATAGACATGCGTTCCCTTTCCAAATCAGTCTTGGGAGACATCTCTTTGGAGAGGGTGATTCCGTGACAAGCCGGTAGATTACCGCGCTTAGAATCTTCCATACTAAATCTTTTCAATACAGTGTCGATATACCTGGACTGCGAAAGTCCCAACATCCTCTTGGATCTATCACGATAGATCCGGATCCCCAGAATGTAAGAGGCATCACCCAGGTCTTTCATGGAAAACCTGTGTGATAAGAATCCTTTGACAGATTGTAGCATAGGAATGTCATTTCCTATCAATAGAATGTCATCCACGTACAAGACGAGGAATACGACACTTCTGGCTACAACTTTACTATATATGCACGGTTCATCTGGATTTTTGATAAAGTCATATTCTTTGACTGTCTCATCAAAACAGATGTTCCAACTCCGCGATGCCTGCTTTAGTCCATAAATGGACTTAAGCAACTTGCATACTTTCCCGCTGCTCCCACTCTGATTGAAACCCTCTGGCTGATCCATGTAGACGCACTCTTCTAAATTTCCATTCAGAAAAGCCATCTTTACGTCCATCTGCCAGATTTCATAATCATGGAAGGCAGCAATAGCAAGAAGGACCCGAATGGATTTGAGCATAGCCACTGGAGAAAACGTTTCGTCATAGTCCAAACCAGGTCTTTGACGAAAACCCTTTGCAACAAGTCTAGCCTTATAGGTTTCCACCTGTCCATCTACACCAATCTTTTTCTTGAAGATCCATTTGCATCCTATGGGTTTTACCCCATCTGGAGCAAAGTCCAAAGTCCATACTTTGTTGGTGTACATGGACTCCATTTCGGTCCGCATTGCATCTAGCCATCGTACCGAGTCGCCGCTCTGGATGGCCTGCTGAAAGTCAGTAGGTTCATCATCATCTATGATGCAATCCTCTCTATCCCCATCTATGAGAAAACCGTAGTATCTCTCAGGCGGATGAGACGGCCTACTACTCATGCGGAGGGGTGCGGGAATGTCCTGTTCTTTTTGAACTTCCGGTTCTACCAAACTTTCAGTAGCAGCTTGTGGTTCTGGAATTTCTTCCAGTTCTATTTCGCTCCCACTTATTTCCTTTTCTAAAAACTGATGTTCCAGAAAATGGGCATTACGAGAAACAAAAACCTTTTGTTCCTCTGCGTAATAGAAATAATATCCCTTGGAGTTCTTTGGATATCCCACAAACATACATTTTACTGATCGTGCTTCGAGCTTGTCCACATGCTTCTTTTTAACAAAATCTGGACATCCCCAAATCTTCATATGCTAAAGATGGGGTTTCTTCCCAGTCCACATCTGATATGGAGTGGTAGGCACAGTCTTGGTAGGAGCCCTGTTCAAAAGATATGCCGCTGATTCTAGCGCATAAACCCAGAAAGATCGCGGTAACTCAACATTACAATCGTACCATATCCAATAGGGTTCGATTCCGTCTCTCCGATACACCATTATGTTGTGGAGTGTATGGAGGAGTAAGCTGAGAGAGAATTCCTTTCTCTTTTAGGTAACCTAGGAACTCGGCACTCAAGTATTCACCACCTCGATCAGATCTAAGTGTCTTGATACTTTTGCCGGTTTGGTTTTCTACTTCATTCTTATACTCTTGGAATTTCTGAAAAGCCTCGGATTTATGTTTCATCAGATAAATGAATCCGTATCTTGAGTAATCATCCGTGAAAGTAATGAAATAGGAAAAACCACCTCTTGCATGCGTAGACATTGGACCACATACATCGCTGTGTATGAGTCCTAAGAGCTCGCCCGCTCTTACTCCATGTCCAGTAAATGGAGTCTTTGTCATCTTTCCTTTGAGACAAGATTGACAAGTGTCATAAGTTTGATATTCGAACGAGTCCAAATATCCTTCTCTATGCAACTTAGTCAACCTTCTCTCATTGATGTGACCTAGTCTACAATGCCATAAGAAAGCTTTATTTAAATCTGGAGACTTTCTTTTTAGTGTGTTCTGGACATTGAAAATTTGGAGTTGGTTTAAAACATATATATCGTTATTTAGTGTACCGGACCCAATCAAACCATGATTAAGGTGGATGTTAACAACATCTCTTACAAACGTGAAATCATAACGTTTATTTGATAACCAGGAAACTGATATGATATTACATGTTAAGCTTGATACAAAAAAACAGTTATGTAAAACCAAAATGTGTCCACTCGTCAATCCTAGGTGATAATCCCCGACGGACGCAGCTCCCACGCTAGCTCCGTTAGCAACCTTTAGGGTCATATCACCTTCATTCAGCACTCTACGGTTTCTCAGTGCCTGCAATGAATTGAAAATATGAGATCCTGATCCGGTATCCAATACCCAGAAAGTAGAGTTAATTGACAGACAATTCTCAATTACAAACACACCTGAAGTCGAAGCCACAGCTTGCTTCGGTTCCTGGTTCTTGGCGTTCCACGCCTTGCAATCTTTCTTCCTGTGACAATGGAAGCACTCATCCTGGCCCACTACCGGTACCACAAACTTTTTCTTTCCCTTCCCTCCCACCTTACTAACACCTCCTCTAGGTTTGGTGGCGGCCTTCTTCTTCCTTCCTTTGGCCCTAGCCTTGGACCCGGAAGAAGATGCACCGCCAACAAACATAGCGGGTGTTTCCCTTGTCTTCTGCAAGGTGCCCTCTGCACTCCTTAACATGTTCAGGAGTTCCGGAAGTTCAACTTCTTTTCTTTGAATGTTGAAGTTCAGGATAAACTGGGCGTAGGTGTGAGGAAGGGACTGGAGAATAAGGTCTGTATAGAGCTCATTATCCAAAGTCGTCCAAAGGTCTGCGAGCTCTTCAATATAGCCGATCATCTTTAGGACATGTTCTCCTACCGATGACCCGACAGCCAACCTCGCTCGAAACAAGTTCTTAGAGGTCTCGTATCTTGCTATACGAGATTGCTCTCCATAAAGTTCCTTTGTATGGAGAAATATGCCATCTAGTTCCATATCCTCGTGCTTCCTCTGATGTTCATTGTTCATCGAGGCAAGCACGATGCACTTGGCTTTCGCGCAATCTAAATCCCAGGTTTTGCGGATTTCCTTATCCGCATTACTGGATTTGGGACCAGGGACAGCAGGTGCCGTAGCGGTGAGGACGTACCCTAATTTGTCATAGGTCAAACCCATTTTGACATTCCGCAGCCAATTTTTATAGTTTGGCCCTGTCAGTATATTTTTCTCTAAAAGTAACTTAAGTCCAGTCATTTTCAGGGTCGCTGCAAATAGGAGAGAGAGAAGAAAACTCTTTAGCATGATGCTCTTGCAAGTTTAGAGTGGATTTTAGTTTATCTAAACTGGATGGCTCCCACTGTTTCTCGAATCCTTCCTCAAACCACAAAAGAAGAATTAGCCAGGACTATTCTCACCGTACAATACTTGCTTAACCGTTCAGCCAGGCTAGTGTCGATACTTTGAGGGAGGTTTTCCAACGCTTTCGCGAAGTTCCTTAATTAAATAACCTCTTTTCTCTGGGGGCGTAACCCCGCTGACACCTTTCTTGACACCTACTTGGTTTATAGCATTGATCGTTAAGTGACTAATCTCCTGATAAGTAGGATATACTCACAGTAGGATCGGGATCCAAATATCATCGTATGATAATGTTGAAGGAATGCTACCAACATTCATCAAACTCCAAATGGTATGCATCTCTTTGCAAATTTCAGTTTCTTTAGAAATTCCCGATATAAGTTTTTACCCCATGCTCTTATGACCTTGGCTTTGGTCAAAATGTCATAAGTCACATGTCAAGTTCTACCCGTCGTTATCTTGTCAATTTGAACCCATCCGTATATACCCCTGACTTTGGTCAAATGATAATACGACTGTCCCAAACCAACTCATCTATCTTATGCAACAAATGAAAACCCAGCAGCTACCAAACACTATGCTTTGACTTTGGCCAAAATGCATAGCTTGAATACTACTGAATACCCAAATGAAATGACGGAGGGCTACGAATGGTTTTGGCGAAACCGTGAACGTAGTGAACTTGATATAACCGAAGGAACCTAATAGCTTTTAAAAGGAGTGGTTAAAGCTCCGCATTTAAAAATATCTGTTTTTAAAATTAACCGAGTGGTTTCTTTTAAATTGTTCCAACGATTAAACTTTTGGTTTATTTTCTTTGCATTATAAATAATGCGTTCTATCATTAACCTATCATTGCAGAAAACAACGAAAATACAACGTCCTCTTATGCCATCAGCATTCGCCACGGGGTCCCGTCATCACCCGTTAGGTTACTTAACTAACGACAGAGCGGGGGCTGGGCTAGCGCGGGTGTAAAACATAAGTGACGTCTAAATAGCTATCATATATAGATATTGTACATTCGTCAGACGCAATAATAGGCATTCCAGATCACAGATGAACTTTATTGGATTTGCAAGCAATCCGTGTTTGTTTTGAGCCTGCAACAAAAGACGGATTACACAGTTGTGATGAATAGCCATTACCCACCCAAGACCCCAACGGGTACGGCAAACTACCCGCCCGGCAGTTTGTGCACCCCACCTTGGGTCTGTCCTAGGAGCAAAAACAGTAAAATGAAATAATACAACGGTGGCTACAACCGCAACCTGGATGTGCCCCGCAAAATAATATTACAATAAATTACATTTACATCAAATGAATTAAATAATAACCCATCACATAACCCCGGCTATACATCACAACAGTCCAACACAGTTCATATACACAAACAGATAAAATCCATTACAGAAATGTGCAACCCCCTGCCAACCGACATACTAGCAGTTAGGGGAGGTTTACGAACACATTATACAAACACAGATATAATCCAACAAGCAAATACCGTATAATTTCGATCGATTAAACACATTTAATTTTTCTCCAATACTTCTCTGTAAATCTGAAACCTGAGCAAAAATAAAAAATTCCAGAAAATACCAAATATCACAGAGAACCAACACAGGAAAATTGGGTTCATGAATCGGCAACTCGGCGGCGGAAGCGCGGCGGATCGGTGGGATCCGCCGCGGTTCCGCGGCGCTTTAGCCGATTCATGGGCCCAATTTTCTTGGGTGTTCTACTACTGTCATTTAGAGCTATCTGAACCTCCCTGAAAAATTTTTGGACTTCATTTAAAAATCGACAGAAACTCATGATATCGGGGTTTTCCGGTTTCGTTTTTTCCGTTCGAAATTCATACAATTTTGCAAGTGAGTTATTTATTGTTTAGCGAGGCTCTGATACCACTGTAAGTCGATGTACAACACCCCACGACTTGCGGGGAGGCGGAAATATGAAAAACGATCTTGTTCTTTGCTTAAACATCGACTAACCGCATGAATCGAAGCTAAACGATAACTAACATCAAACATAGAAGTTAACAACTACTATGTAAAGGGATTATACCTAAAGAACCGTGTCCTTCGTCTTTACGAACTCCACCTCCTCCTCGGCCTTCTCCAAGTAGTAGACGATCCACCACGAGAGCTAAACTCCAAGCTTTGCCTCTAAACTTGAGGCAACTAGGTATCTTTAAGTGCTAATCAAAGTACCTAGATGAAATAGAGTATGGTTATGGATTAAGTAGTCTAACTAATCCTTGTACTCAACACATGAGAGGGGAGGATTAGGATTTGAAGGGAGAGAGCTTGAGGAGAGAGAAGATGAACATAATAAATGAGAAGAGAAAATGAGTTATCATAATATATATCAAGCATTTTATTTTATCAAGAAAAGAAAAGAAAATGATTTACAACCATGCTTGATAAATATCTTGTGGTGATTCATCTCCATGAGTCATTAAGCAATTATGAAGCATTAATGACATGGATGAATCATCCATATGACTCACTAATCTCATTCAATGTATATGCCACCTAAACCTCCTTAGTCACCATCTTCTAGAAGCTTCTCGCGCAATTACGAGAAAGCCCCTCCTATCCGTGAAAACACAGAAAAACTTTAGACTGTATAAATCCAATAACCGGATACTAGTAACTGGCTTAAACCAAAGCCGACTAGTAAAAACTGTCCGAAAAGTCGTACGTGCGTAAATACACGTATGCGTCCGAACCCTTGTCGTAAAACCATACGACCTCTATATCGTTTCTCCTGGAGTAGGGAAACTCTCTGCGTGGGACTCTAGAGACTCGACTACTACGCTGGCAGTGGGTTTAACCACAGACCGCAAGCAGCACTAGCTGTACGTAACGGTCCCCAGGTAGATGTGGATAAGAAGGCCGATGAGGAAACCCATCTGAACTCCTACTGAGTCTGATGTGACAATCTCCGTACAGTCCGGTCCGTTCGTCTAAGACTATCGCATATCGGGCCTAGGGGGCGGCAAGCGTCAGTCCCCTAATAGCTGTATAAGTCGTGTCGGAGTGAAGCCCATTACACCCTGAGAAACTACTGGAACCTACCAGCAAATCTCGCTTGCCCTGGCCAGGGACTTTGCGTAATGGCTCTCTGACACAGCGCGATATCAACCCCCAATACCGGGAGAGACGAATCCTGTCTAACTGCCACTGCCTCCAAGTGCTCGGGACTGCACCCAACTGCTACCTGTTTGCATGACTCCTTTGAGCCGTGGTAGGGTAGCAATCTAATAACAGTGGGACACACTCGAGGCGAAGTAGCAGTATCAAGTCTGCGGACTATGCTATACTCATGTCACCTGGGAACTGTTCACTGACGACTGGTATAAAACCAACCAACTGTTCCCTGTGAGTCCTGTCCGGTGTACCCGTAACCCAACGAGCACCTGCATACTATCTCCAGTACAACGTACTGACGGCTGTGGGACAGACCATCTCCCCAACTGGGATGAAAAGCGTACACACTAGTCTACTTCGGAGTATCGATGCTCTGTCTCGATAATCCAACGACTAGGGACCTGAATAAGGATGTGCTTGTGGACTACCCAGCCCCCACTAGTGTGACTGCCATCACAACGCTGGTAGTCAAGCAAGATCCTAAGAGCTCTATCAATACGTATACTTACATAATAAGATAGAAAAACCAAGTAGCATACTACCATGTTTAGCAAGACTGTTATATACATGTGAATATCCCAAGCTTCCATTAAGTAATATACAAACTAGTATGATACAATAATTGCCCCTAGGGCATATACACTAATATATTTAAGGTAGAAAACTTAACGGAGTTATCAATGGTAATTGTCTTGGAAAGAGACACAAATCATGTCGTCCATGTGTAGCAGTTACCGATGACTCCCGAATCTAATTCAGGATCTAAATCAGTATGAGTGTCTGGCTCAGTCTGAGTCTAATTCAAACATGAATCCAATTCAAACCTGAATCTAAAATCAAACATGAATACTTGAACATGAACATGAACACTCGAATTAAAACCATCAATATCAAACATGAATACTTGACGTGACTTGATTAAACCCTGGTTATAATTGGACATGAACTCAACATGAATACCAGAATATAATGGTCACTATTTAAACTGAACTGACTCAAACTATGAATACAACTTGACATGAATACAACAATACTTGCCACGAATACATGATATTGACATGAACTCAATCTTGCAACTTGATGTATTCATGGATTCGAGCAAGACCGGTAATCTTAACTATAACGTAGAATACACGGGGTGTTGGGGTAGTTCTTGTGTGAATCCAATGTAATCTCAGGAGTCTCTCTAGATCATGAATTTATGTCTACTAACACAAGTAAGCTATCATGACGGCCCGTGTTTCTTTGCTCCTAGATTATAGCCTGTTGAGTTTGGAATACTTCAACACTAGGTTGAAATCCTGTTACTAACACTTAATTCGGGCCCGTGGTTCCTTGCCCCTAGATTATAGCCTGTTAGGTTCGAGAACACTATTAAGATTGGTTGACATTCACCCTTGAACTTATGTTAAATTAGTATACCTAAGTAGAGACCTGTTAAGACACTTACATTTCACTTCATGTTCACTATACCTACACTACACGGCCATGTTATACACTGCTCATTTTAGTTACCCTGATATATAGAACTGCATGCTAAATAAACTTGCCATGTTTACATTAAACGATATGCTGACACACCATACTTCATAATCAATTGTTCATGATATACATTTTCCTTTATCATTACACTTTATATTTCACTTCATATCTTGGGGACTTACCGAGCGAAAGTTCGCTGACGGGTATTCCACCCTTCTTTGTTTTCTTGGAATTTTTGTTAGATATCGTGGAGACTGAGGAGATAGACACTACCGAGGAAGAGCACGAACAGATCGCGACCCAGGACTAGATTAGTTATCTTTTCTCAATTTATGTATACCACCTGTTTGTGCATTTCCATTCTTGTATTTTCTTTCAGTTGAAATCAGGTATTGTAAATGAATTAAGTTGAATGTAAATAAAATTGTTGAATTTTAAATCTCATGTTAGTTTTTCTAGTCATTTTTATATTGCTTCTTTTACGCTTAGCGTATTTATTCCGGGAAATAACCTTCTCGAAATAAATTCGTTGTGGGCGTCGCCACATCACCGTTTTCGTCTATTAGAAAGCGGTGCATGACAAAAATGTTTAACATCGTCTATATTGCTTATGATATGTGATACAATTTTTGGAATCTACATTGATTAATTTTATGAAAACTAGTTATCAATTTGTAAATCTCGCGTTTTGGTCTCAAATGATGGATTGCCACGGAGTTCGGACTTGGATCGAAACTCCGTCGTAATCTCGTATCGTACGTGAACACTCGCAAGGAGACACTACTAGACAGCCATGCCCCATAGCCCCGACCAAGTGACTATACGAGAACCCCATGGCCAAAAGCATCCATTCGGGTGCTCGCGGCCACGGTGTTCTGCCCAAGTGCACTTTGTTGAAGACCTCGAGGGTGCGGCCATCTACTAAAGTTCCCGACGAGCATTCGATTATTTAATCGGGAATCTTGTTGAATTACCTGACCTAATTTTTGAAAAGTGTTTTCAATTCGAGACTTAAATGCAAGGTTTACAGGGTTAGGCATGAAATTCGAAATATGTGATAATCCGGGTTTATGAGGTCTAAAGATGATGCGGATTCTAATTATTGTAGTTTTCATTTTTTTCAGCGACCGTAAGTGTAATATGTGACAGTATCCCCGATCTCATTGTTATATGACAACGAAATTAGGGATACACATAATTACTTACGTTGATGACATGTGATATTATTGTGTTACTATCGATATGTTGTATTGGATCATCGTGATTGAATAGCCGGGGGGTTTTACGTGAGATGAGAGTTTTTCAATTTTCATTCATGTAAATATTTTTATGTAATATTCTTTTATTGGGATACATCCGGGTTGAGGTTGTTGCCTCTATTTGATGTATGTTATTTACTTTTCTGCATTAGGATAGACCCAAGGCGGGGAGCACAAGTAACCGGGTTCTAGAGTCCAGTAGGTAGCAATCTCGAGGAGTCGAGACCGGTCGCCTAACTCTAGAATTGGCAGTATTACTTGCCGCTCTCGTAGGGGTCTAGGGGTGTGGGCTTGGCTATTCATCATGACCGTGGAATCTGTGTTTTTCATTACTGGCTTAATCTAAAATACAGACCTCCTAGTATATCCTATATTTCATATATCTGCTTCTGCTGTTCCTGTGATATGATGTGATCATATAACTGCGTAAGATGAATGCTACTTATATATATGATATACTAGTAGACACTATATATGTTTTGCATCCGCGCCAGTCCTGACCCTGCCCCGCCGTAAGTTAAGTAACCTTACGGTGAAGACCCGGGTCCCTGTAGCGAATGTAGATGGCATATATGTGTGTTTTATTTTCGTTTTTTCTTGTGATAGTTAGGAAACATATATGATGGTACGTCATTAATAAGATTAATGAAAAGAAAAGAAACCTAAATGATGTTGTAGAATCAAATTTTTCAAAAAGGTAGCTCTAGTTCTTGCTTTGCATAGTGGTATTCCATTATGAATATCCAGCACCTCATTCGATGAGGAAAGAGCACAGATCCCTTCACCGGGAATGATCTCTTTAGCAAAACAAGCATATACTACAACCCACTCGGTTTGTTTTGAAAACTACTCGATTTTAAAGCGGAGCTTAAACCACTCTTTTTCAAATCACTAGATTCTACAATGATATCAAGTTCATTACGCTAAACGTAAAAACCAGTCGTAGCCCTCCGTCGTTTCAGATTGGTACTATTTAGTATTCGTGCTGCGTTTGCTGGCCTTGTCAAGGCGTAGTGTTCGGTAGCTGATTAGTACTTTTTTGCTGCATGTTGATGCGATTGGTTAAGGTAGCCGTACGGCCTTATTGACCTTGTCAAAGGTCGTGCGGGTGAGTCTAATTCAATCCTAAAATGACGGGTTGAACTTGACTTCGGTTTATGGTTTGTTGACCTTGTCAAGGTCATAAACCACATGGGGTAAAAACAGATATCGGGAATTTCATGTGTTGAAATTTGCAATGAGATTGCATACCTTCTATATAATAGTTGGATCTCGATGCCCATTGCGAGTAAGTGTTACTCCTGGGAGAGTTTTCACTTTACAATTAGCTAATCCTGTAGGTGTCTAAGAAAGGTGTTAACGGGGTTATGCCCCTGTGGAAACGAGGTTATTTAATTAGTTCAATACGAAAGCACGGGGAGACTCTCTCGGAGTACGAACACCTACTTGGTTGACCGATTGGCGAACTTATAGGGTACAATTAATCCCTGCTAATATTACCTTTTAGGGTTTGAAGGAAGATTTGATAAAAACAGTGGGAGCCATCCTGATTAGATAAGATAATAACCAGTCTAATCTTGTAAGAGCTCATGCTACAATGTTTTTCTTCTTACCCTCTCTCCAGGCAGCGACCATGTCACGCCTTAATTAAGATAATAATATGGATGTATTGACCGAACCCACTTATTATACTGGGCTGGGGAACGTTGGTTCCGCTCTATCTTATGACAACTGTCATAAGTTTGAGCAAGGGATAGGGGAATACAAGGATTCCATGCAATCCGAATGAAGAAAAAGCATTCCGATACATCTTCTTCGGGTGTGTTAGTTATTAAGAACTATTTCTCAGTATGCTCTATGACTTGGGTATTCGATACCGGATCAGGATCCCATATTTGTAATCTGTTACAAGGGTTAAAGAGAAGTAGAGAACTGGGAAAGGGTGATATGTCTCTCAGAGTAGGGAATGGAGCAATTATTGCTGCCGAAGCGGTCGATGAATATCACCTAGTATTACTAAATGGTAATACATTGATTTTGAATGACTATTATTTCATATCATCGATGATGTGCAATATAATATCCATTTCTTTATTAGATAAAGAAGGATATAATTTTGCATTAGAGAAAAATGTTATAAACATTTTCCTAAATCAAGTGTTGATTGGGTTTGTTACATTATGTAATGGTATATACGTTCTAAATCAAAATATAGTTCTAACTTTACAGCACACACACAAGAGGAAAAGTTCAGAAATGAACGAAGCCTTCTTCTGGCACTGTAGACTTGGTCATATCAATGCGACCAGACTGGCTATGTTGCACAAAGATAGATATTTGAATCCGTTCGAATTTACATCTTATGAAACTTGTCAATCATGTCTCAAAGGAAAAATGACCAAAACTCCATTTATTGGACACGGAGAAAGAGCCACTGAACTCTTACGACTGATACATAGTAATGTATGCGGTCCTATGTCTACACATGTCAGGAATGGTTCCACATACTTCATTATATTCACCGATGATCTCTCAAGATTCGGACATGTGTTCCTGTTGAAACACAAATCTGAAGATTTTGAGAAATTCAAAGAATATAAGAGCGAAGTAGAGAACCAGACGGGTAAAAGTATTAAAAGCCTTCGATCTAATCGAGGAGGTGAATACTTAAGCACGGAATTCCAAGATTATCTAAAAGAGAATGGAATTCACTCTCAGCTTACTCCTCTGTATACACCACATCACAACGGTGTATCAGAGCTAAGGAATCGTGCTCTATTAGATATAGTGCGCTCTATGATGAGTACTGCTGAGTTACCTATTTCCTTTTAGAGTTATGCACTTGAGACAACAGCATACCTATTGAATCAAGTTCTATCAAAATCTGTGCCTAAAACACCATATGAGATATGGAATGGAAATAGATCATATCTTAAACGAGTTAAGATATTGGGTTGTCCGGCCTATGTTAAAAACAGAATCTGGACAAATTCGAAGCACAATCAGTTCTTTGCAAGTTTGTGGGATATCCAACGAATTCACATGGATATCTATTCTACCACAGTGAGAAACAAAAAGTGTTTGTTGCTCAACATGCCATCTTTTTAGAAAAAGAATTTCTTGTAGTGGTAATGAGGTATGGAAGAAGTTCCAGATACACAAACTACAACTGATGATTTGGTAGAACCGGAGGATTCGATAGTCCCGATGAATCTCAGCCACTTTGCAGATCTAGTAAGGTCCTTCATCCACTTGAGAGATACTACAGTTTTCTCATAGATGGTGGAAGCGATGATTGCATCATGGAAGGTGATGACCCAACTAGTTTCGAGCAGGCCATCACAAGTGAGGACTTTGTGAAATGGCTGGATGCTATGCGATCTGAGATGGAATTCATGTACACCAACAAAATATGGACTTTGGAAATTTCTCCTTATGGGGTAAAATCCATTGGGAACAAATGGATTTTCAAGAATAAAATTGGTGTAGATGGAAAGGTTGAGACCTTCAAAGCTTGACTTGTAGCAAAAGGTTTTCGTCAACAACCAGGTGTCGACTATGATGAGACCTTTTTCTCCAGTGGCTATACTTAAGTCCATCAGGATTCTACTTACCATTGCTGCATACCATGACTATGAAATCTGGCAGATGGACGTCAAGACCACTTTTCTAAATGGTCATTTAGAAGAGAGCATGTATATGACACAGCCGGAGGGCTTCGCAGACAGTGGGAGCAGCGGAAAGGTGTGCAACCTGCTTAAATCAATCTACGAATTAAAGCAGGCGTCGCGGAGCTGGAACATCTGTTTTGATGTAGCAGTCAAAGAGTTTGACTTCATCAAAAATGTAAATGAACCATGTATATGTAAAAAAGTTGTAGAGAGTATGGTTTTTTTCCTCGTATTGTACGTGGATGACATACTCTTGATAGGAAATGATGTTCCGATGCTGCTGTTCAGTCAAAAATATTGCACATTTAATGGAACATTTTCTTTACTTTTGTTAAGTACTTAAAGGTGTTTATCGTAAGTATGGAACATATGTAGGTTTATCCGCAAAATACTCTTTATCATATGTTTATACACAATACTTAATATTATGAAGGAAAATATATGCATATAATATTTATATGATATTTTGAAAATTTAAATATACATATCATATCAAATAATCCTAATCAATATTCCAAAAATATTGTATCATATAAAATGATTAAGATAATATCTCAAATATAACAAATATTACAAATACTATGAATTCAGATATTGTGCAGATATAGCTTAGGTCTGGAGATCGAGATATTCGAGATGTCGGGAATAAAATCTGCTGATAAAATTGAATAAAATCGTAAAATCATAAATGGCAGAGACTCAGAGAAGATTTAAAGAAACCAGATATCACAACAATCTCCACATATCAACATGAGGCAGCACAAGAATTTTGATACCCCGATCTCACCAATATGCCGCGGTTGGACGGCCAAACGCATGAATTTGCGGCAAATCCGTAGCCATATTGTGGCCATTGGATCTGGGTTTTTTGGGGGTGATCACAACAACAAATCCTAACACATAGGATCTAAGGTTTCTGCTTCTAGGGCTATTTAAAGGACTGAAAACTTTAGATGAAAATTATCTCGAAATAGATCACTAAAATCATTATCTTTTACAAGATCAATCCGAAGCGATCAAAAGGTCCACAGCGATCCACGAATCCAGGAGATCAATCGACGCATCATCTACTTCCAACGAGAACAGAGATCGGGAGTATAAACTAAGGTTCTTGTACTCTAAATTCGACGGATTTGTCAATAATAGTTGATTAATAAAAAGGTAGATTTTTAGTTTAATTATTTGTATCTTACTTTCTGCATTTAATTTCTGCATTTACATTATGATCTCCTTCTTCATCTTCTCTTCTATCTCAACCATGCATGAGTAATTCCTCGCTTGATAGGATTCGTAGAATTAGGGTAGATCAATAGATTATAAAATCTCTCAACTCCTTTTACATCTTTTAAAGTTTATAAACTTTAGCAACGTAATTGTTAACATCCTAATCGGGCGCGCTATCAATTTATTGATAGTCTCAACCGCGATTTGAGATTAGATTAACAATTGTTTTGGTAAAGGCTAGACATGAATAGAGGTCAATGAAAAAATAAGGGTTAAGAGTGGGAACCCTATTCTCTCCAAAAACCCTAATCTTCATTCATCACTATAGATCTAGTTTTAGATCTATTAAAAGATAAAAAGAGTCATTTTTAATTAATCATCCATTACTACTAAACTCTATGAACCCTATAAGCCGCTTCTTCATAAATTCTACATCTGTGTTCAACATTAATCTACAAACAATCACCCATCTTCTATCAACTTGTTTAAAGCAAGAAAAAGGTTCGACGTTTTCTTGAGGACGACCCGTACTCATCTCAGCTAGCTACTAGCGACACCGTTATTGATTGCGGTTAACTTACTTACGACACACTTCTTTCTAAGTCTAGAATCAATCAAATGGCGCCGTTACCGGGGAAACGACTATAATTTTTTTCTTGCTATTCGTGTTGAATTTTTATAAAATTCAGAAAATATATTATAAAAGAGAACCAAAACCGCAACTTGCATATTGAACGATTGTTGTGCGACTTTTGCGAGGGAATTTAGAGTCACTGGAGCGAGAAAATAGAGATTCAGAGACATCCAACAAGCCTAGAGGAGAATAGGATGCTACTAAAGGAAAAATCAGCAGACGAACTCACCAAACTGCTGCGGAACCGCGGCAGAAGAAAGCATTTGTCCGCGGAACAGCGGCGGTTCTGTGGATTTGTGCCCCTAAAACCTTCAGGTATATTTCTTTGATCTTTATCTCTACTCTCAAATCCAATAATTTGAATTTTCTGCAGGATTCTTTGCAAAAAGCGCCGCTAAAAAATGTTTTGTAGGTTTTGATAATTGTTTTGTTTATGCAAATTTTAACCGGATTTTAAGAGGCAAAACCAAAATTCAGATTAGGTGCGGATTTCATCACCCTTTCTTGGCCTCACAAATCACAAAACAAGCATCCACATAACCCTACATTAATTAGAAAATGTCCAGACCAAGCCTCTAAGGACCGTCGTGCTCAATTAGGACAGACGAGGGTCGTGGGTTAATCTATCGCTTATCCGTATCTCTTTTGTGGTGTCTAGGCAAGTGTTACAAAGGAAAGTGGTTACTTAATTAGGCTTGCTATTTTGGGTGATTCGTATAGCGGATACCTCCTACTTACCTGGCACTTATCTGGCCACAAGAGTGATAAAGAGGTGGTAGAGGGTTGATCCTGCGGCTTGTCCTTTGGAAGTCTAGGAGCTGTCACGCCTCGCTTCCCAGTAAACGGGCAGAAGAAGCGAATGGCCGCTACGTATTTACTATGAAGTAAATACGCTAAGCGTATCTAAGCAATATAAAAGAAATGTACACAAGAGACAAATGTAATGAAACAATAACTTTATTTATTAACATTCATTTGCACAATGCATAGAAAAGTAAATACATCTGAATGAAAGCAATTCCTAAACAGTGGCATAACAGAAATAAAAAGTACTGAAATAAAATGTGTACAATGAAGCTAGAGCTCTGGGTCATAGGCAAGCTGATCCAAGTCCTCATTGATAGGCTCGATCATCTGAGTGTCCAGATCACCTGACAACGTTCCAAAGAAAAAGAGAAGGAATGTCGTTAGCGAACAATCGCTCGGTAAGTCCCAAAGATAAGGGAGAAATAGAATAGACAGAGAGAGAAAGTAGCTTTTAAAGTTGTACTATATGGTTAACGCTATTGTTTGTAGTTTGGTACAGAAGGATGCCAGTGTATACAAGAGGAGTCTCTATATGCCAGAGACTAAGGGCAACAGGAGTACCAAGAACCGTTTATGCCACGGTACAACAGCAACAGAAATACATGCTAGGTGTCTTAAGTCTTGCAGTCTCGTGCCACTTCTAACACCTTCCGTATCAGTCTACCCCTTAAAACCCACGATGACTTGATTGTATTGTTTGTATTGTATTGCAACTTGTATTGTCTTGTAATATAGATTGTATAATTGGATGACTTGCCGAAACAATGATATCAGTAAATGGATGTAACTGGAGAATCATGTAAATGGAAGTATGTCCATGGTTCGGTCCAGTCAATACAGATTGAATATATGGATTCATGGATTCATATTGAATTGTTATATATATATATATATATTTGAATCTCATTCAAGTTAGATTGATTATATAGAGACTCAATTTGAGTCAAACAATTTGAAAAGAAATTGAATCCTGAATTAGGTTTTGGTGTTATCGGTAACCGCTGCATATGGACGACAGGATTTGTGTCTTTTTCAAAGACGATTACCTTGTTGATAACACCATTTGTTAAGTTGTCTACCTTAAATAGGCATCCTTAGATAGGCAAGCACCCATATCTCCGGCTCCCTGATGCTCAAGAGACTGGTCCCGCTTAAACCTATATTTACTAGGGTCCTTACTGTAATTTATAAAACTTGAGGGGGTTTTATGTAAAAATAATTTTGTATAGTTTTCAAAATACAACTTAAGAATTTAATTATCTACTTTATGTACATACAACAATTAAATGATCAAGATAAATATGTCTACATGTTCGAATAGCATGAAATGAGTCAAGTATATTATACGAGTAACTACCAAAAACAATGCTGTAAAGAAATATTATGTACGACTAATTAATCAAGTCGAACGAATGCAGAATATAAACAGAAATATGGCTCTATGTGTTTTTCATGTGTGAGTTCCAGTTTCACCTAAATACGACTACCGGTTTGAGAGGTATATCTGTTTTCGTATCGTTGCGTAAAACATATCAGAATCTGTTCAGCACCGTCACATATTTTTAAAATGTAGTTTGAGTTAATTTTCATCAGATTTCAGGTTACAAAGTTGTAGGTATTTTGATATACTTATCCAAAACACCAAGATTCACGTGATTTGTATTTCTGAAGCTCTAGTTATGATCGTTCTAATATCAGCGTTTAAAACCAAAATTCAGATTTCTGGACAGCAACTATATGTTATATTGCAAAGCCTATATCGGGTTGTTTCATGCATTTCTAAGTAATCTAGTATACATAAAATTATAGTTCTATCAATTGTGCATCTACACATCTAAAGTTTGTCACGAACGAATATCGGGAGTTTGAGTTATGTCTAATTTAAAAACAGTGTGCGAATCAGGACATATTCTGTCCAGATCCGTCGATTAATATTGTAACGCAGATTTCTTTATCTTACGTTGGTTTTCAGTAAAAAATTAAAACTAAGAAAATATAGATCTTTCATTGTAGATATCACACCTGAGTTTGCTCAATTTGGATACCGGTATACCAAATTATGTGTCTTAAAAGTTGACCGATAACTGCGGTTTTCTGTTTTACGAACAATGAAAAAAATGATATAATTTCTAAACCGTTAAGAGATTCGATCTAAAATTTTTACAGCGTGTACAGAAAAATATATTCTATCATATGTAAATTTCCTGAAATTTCTAGAAGTAAAAATTAATTTCTAAAATTTATTTTAAAGGTAAAGGTATTGATATGTATGCTAAAATCGGCAAAAAGATTAACTAGTATTTTTTTATGCAAGCTTCTCATTTTCTTTTAATAAGCAAACCGATTCCATGAGATATCGTAGATATATTGTTGCATGAAATTTATGTTCCCCCAGCTCATAATAAACATTCATAGTCATGAACAAAGAATTGAAAACACTTTAATTTGAATAAGAGATAATAAGGTATTGTTAAACCATATAGAACCATATATATCTAAACTTATATATGTATATGTTTATGTTTATCTTCTCTTATGGATTATGATATGAAAAGAATAGCGGGTTCACGAGATATGACAAGAGGAGAATAAAGAGATGGAGGGGGAGAGAGAGAAGAGACATACATACACAAGCCAGTATTGTCACCGGGCTTGTCTATCCGCCGATAGCCTCGCGTTACTAGCGAGACCTTCTTGATCACTTCTTCATGTTCTTCTTCGAGGAATCTAGATGAAGAAGGAGGCGTGAAATGATCAAAATATATGATGATGAAAAGAAGGATGGGTGAGATATAAAAAGATTTATGGCCACCATAATTCTAATAAATTATAGCTCATAACCATTCTAATTATTTTGGGAGTTAAAAGGAAGATGAAATGAAAGGTCTCATTTGTAAGTTATGAGAAGAATAAAAATTGATAAAAAAAATAATAATTGCAAGAATGGATATTTGAACATGTGACTTATGGAATAACAATATAAGGACTTAACCAATATGCTGTAAAGTTATTCATGCACATATTTAATTAGAATTAAATATATGATGCTGCTTAAAAAAGAAAGTAGGCTTTTGGGCTCATAGTTTTATTAAAAAAAATGAAAATGAGATTGGATTTGGGTTATGGGTTGGGTCAGGTCTTGCGTTTAATTTTAAATAGGTTAAGATTTAGTTTAAAGAATTAGGTTTAGGAAAAAAATAGATGGAATAATAAAATAAAATAATATATATATATATATATATATATATAATAGAAAACAAAATATAAGGAAAAATACTACGAATAAATAAATACAATATTTTATTAAAGAAAGAAACACGATGGTATAGTAATATTGGGGTCGTTACATTCTACCCTCCTTAAAAATAATTTCGTCCTCAAAATTACTCAAGAAAGATATTGCAACAGAGTAAGGAAACATGATTAGGATGATATCGTTTTCGAGCTCCGTCGATCGATACTTGTAAACTGAAGGTCCGTAGTTCGACCTGCATGGACCACCAACAAAACCCGTCACGCCCCGCTTCCCAATAAACGGGCAGATAACGCGACTGGCTGCTACGTATTTACTATGAAGTAAATACGTAAGCGTATCTAAGCAATATAAAAGAAATGTACACAAGAGACAAATATAATGAAACAACAATTTTATTTATTAACATTCTTTTGTACAATACATGGAAAAGTAAATAAGCAATGCCTAAACAGTGGCATAACAGAAATGAAAAGTACTGAAATAAAATGTGTACAATGAAGCTAGATCTTTGGGTCTTAGGCAAGCTGATCCAAGTCCTCGTTGGTAGACTCGATCTCCTGAGTGTCCAGATCACCTGACAACATTCCAAAGAAGAAAGAAAAGGAATGTCGTCAGTGAAAAATCGCTCGGTAAGTCCCAAAGATAGGGAGAAATAGAATAGACAGAGAGAGAAAGTAGCTTTTAAAGTTGTACTACATGGTTAACGCAGTTGTTTGTAGCTTGGTACAGAAGGATGCCAGTGTATACGAGAGGAGTCTCTATATACCAGAGACTAAGGGCGACAGGAGTACAAGGAACCGTTTATACCACGGTACAACAGCAACGGAAATACAGGTTAGGTGTCTTAAGTCTTGCAGTCTCGTGCCACTTCTAACACCTTCCGTACCAATCTACCCCTTAAACCCCGCGATATTTTGATTGTATTGTTTGTATTGTATTGCAACTTGTATTGTCTTGTAATATAGATTGTATAATTGAATGACTTGCCGAAACCATGATATCACTAAATGGATGTAACTGGAGAATCATTTAAATGGAAGTATATCCATGGTTCGGTTCAGTCAATACAGATTGAATATATGGATTCATGGATTCATATTGAATTGTTATATAAGTGTGTGTGTGTGTGTGTGTATACACACACACACATACTTGAATCTCATTCAAATTAGATTGATTATATAGAGACTCGGTCTGAGTCAAACAATTTGAAAAATAATTGAATCCTGAACTAGGTTTTGGTGTTATCGGTAACCGCTGCATATGGACGACGGGATTTGTGACTTTTTTCAAAGACGATTACCATGTTGATAACACCGTTTGTTAAGTTGTCTACCTTAAATAAGCAAGCACCCATATCTCCGGCTCCCTGAGGCTCAAGAGACTGATCCCGCTTAAATCTATATTTACTAGGGTCCTTATTGTAATTTATAAAACTTGAGGGGTTTTATTTAAAAATAATTTTGTATAGTTTTCAAAAGAAAACTCAAGTATTTAATTATCGTCTTTATGTACATACAACAATTTAATGATCAAGATAAATATGTATACATGTTCGAATAGCATGAAATGAGTCAAGTATATTATGCGAGTAACTACCAAAAACAATGCTGTAAAAAATTATTATGTACGACTAATTAATCAAGTCGAACGAATGCGGAATATAAACAGATATATGTCTCTATGTGTTTTTCATGCGTGAGTTCCAGTTTCACCTAAATACGACTACCGGTTTGAGAGGTATATCTGTTTTCGTATCGTTGCACAAAACAGATCAGAATCTGTTCTGCACTGTCACATATTTTTAAAACGTAGTTTGAGTTAAGTTTCATCAGGTTTCAGGTTACAAAAATTATTAAAATTTTTTAGGTATTTCGATGTACTTATCCAAAACACCAATATTCACGTGATTTGGATTTCTGAAGCTCTAGTTATGATCGTTTTAATATCAGCGTTTAAAACCAAAATTCAGATTTCTGGACAGCAACTATATGTTATATTGCAAAGCCTATATCGGGTTGTTTCATGAATTTCTAAGTAATCTAGTATATAGAAAATTATATTTCTATCAATTGTGCATCTACATATCTAAAGTTTGTCACGAACGGATATCGGGAGTTTGAGTTATGTCTAATTTAAAAACAGTGTGCGAATCAGGACATATTCTGTCCAGATCCGTTGCTTAATATAGTAACGCAGTTTTCTTTATCTTATGTTGGTTTTCAGTAAAAACTTAAAACTAAGAAAATATAGATATTTCGTTCTAGATATCAAAAACACCTAAGTTTGCTCAATTTGGATACCGGTATAATAAATTATGTGTCCTAGAAGTTGACCAATAACTGCGGTTTTTTGTTTTACGAACAGTGAATAAAAAGGATATAATTTCTAAACCGTTAACCGATTCGATCTAAAATTTTTACAGCGTGTACAGAAAAATATATTCTATCATACGTAAATTTTCTAAAATTTCCAGAAGTAAAAATTTATTTTAGAGGTAAAGGTATTGATATATATGCTAAAATCGGCAAAAAGATTAACTAGTATTTTTTTATATACAAGCTTCTCCTATTCTTTTAATTAGCAAACCGATTCCATGAGATATCGTAGATATATTGTTGCATGAAATTTATGTTCTCCTAACTCATAATAAACATTCATAGTCATGAACAAAGAATTGAAAACACTTTAATTTGAACAAGAGATAATAAGGTATTATTAAACCATATAAAACCATATATATCTAAACTTATATATATGTATATGTTTATGGTTATCTTTTCTTATGGATTATGATATGAAAAGAATAGCAGGTTTACGAGATATGACAAGAGGAGAATAAAGAGATGGAGGGGGAGAGAGAGAAGAGACTTACATACACAAGCCGGTATTGTCACCGGCCTTGTCTATCCGCCGATAATCTCGTGTTACTAGCGAGACCTTTTTGAACACTTCTTCATGTTCTTCGAGGAATCTAGATGAAGAAGGATGTGTGAAATGATAAAAATATATGATGATGAAAAGAAGGAAATGTGAGATATAAAAAGATTTATGGCCACCATAATTCTAATAAATTATAGCTCATAACCATTCTAATTATTTTGGGAGTTAAAAAGAAGATGAAATGAAAGGTCTCATTTGTAGGTTATGAGAAGAATAAAAATTGATAAAAGAAAATAATTGCATGAATGGAGATTTGAACATGTGACTTATGGAATAACAATGCAAGGACTTAACCAATGTGCTACAAGGTTATTCATGCACATATTTAATTAGAATTAAAAATATGCTGCTGCTTAAAAAAGAAAGTGGGATTTTGGGCTCATAGTTTTATTTTAAAAAAATGAAAATGAGATTGGATTTGGGTTATGGGCTGGGTCAGGTCTTGCGTTTAATTTGAAACAGGTTAAGATTTAGTTTAAAGAATTAGGTTTGGGAAAAAAATAGATGGAATAATAAAATAATATATATATAATAGAAAACAAAATATATGGAAAAATACAACGAATAAATAAATACAATATTTTACTAAAGAAAGAAACACGATGGTATAGTAATATTGGGGTCGTTACAGGAGCGGTCTAGTGCTTGACCTAGGTGATCTTAGTTTTATGGTTGATTGTGCATTTTTGATTTGTTGAGTCAAGCCTCATGTCCGACACTTTTTCAAAACAAACCATTTTAAAATCGTTCTCACACACGCTACCACGTGCGCTAAACTCGCTTAGTGCATGATCGGCTGGACACGGGATTCTATTGTCCGTCTTATCCGCGTTTCTGCTATCGACTCCGAAGTCGGTATTTCTTCATTTTCTATTTCCCCTCCACCCACCACATTGACCGAGATGGACGGTTCTCCATCAGATTTTACCAACACACCCCAGCCACTACCCGTAGGTGCGCAGAATCCACCGCGCATCTCTCTTCAAGAAAGATGCTACCCTGTGCATGGAGCCCTTCCTACTTGTCTGTCTCTTCCACCGGCCAATGAGGATAATTTCGAAATTAAACCCTACTTTATCAACTTGTTGCCTAAATTCCATGGGCTTGAATCCGAAGACGCATACGTTTTCATAACCAAATTCAAAAACGTATATGCAATGATAGGCACTACACAACTTTCTGTGGATGCTATGAGATTACGTCTGCTCCCTTTTACCTTGTACGATCTAATAGAAAAATGGCTTTATAACACTGCCGCACACTCTATTTCCATATAGGATGGATTCGTTATAGCATTTCTTAAGAAATTTTATCCAAATCATAAGACCGCCCGTGTTCGAAGTGAGATTAACCAGTTTACCCAACTTCCCAACGAACCATTTTGGAAATATTTTGAACGGTTTAAAGATCTTCTTGTCCAATGCCCTCATCACGAAATCAATAGATAGGATCTTTGCTGAATTATATATGAGGGTGTTAATCCAGCGACAAAACGGATGCTTGAAACCATTTGTTAATGCCGTTTCATGTCTAAAGACGATGGTGAAGCTTGGTAATTTCTGGAAGATCACGCCGAACAAACTTTATAGTAGGAAAGCGTTAGACCAACTTCATCTAGGGCAGGTATTCATCAGCTCAATGTTTCCATCATAGTGAAAGCCGAAATGGCCGCGATGCAAAAGAGACTCGAAGCTATAGAAAACAAATTTTCGTCAGCCTCCCTAAACCAAGTTACGCTCCCCAAAACTGTGTGTGGTTGCTGTTCTAACCCATCACATTTAACGGAAGAATGTCATTTGAATCCTCCATTTCAAGGTCAAGAACAAACTAATTTTGCTTTCCAGCAATGACTTAGAAACGATCCTTATTCTTCCACATACAATCAGGGATGGAGAAATCATCCTAATTTTGCTTGGAACCAAAACCAAACTCAAAATCAAAACCAGATCCCAAGCAACTATCAAAGGCCTCCCCCACAGCAACAACAGCCACCACAACAAAATCAGCACCCCTTTCAACCACAATCTTTTCAAAACCCGGCCAACAAATTTGATCCTTATAATAATATTTCTATTGCCGCTATCGATAAAACCTCTGCACTCGAATGTAACTTGGAAACGTTTATAAAACATTCCACGCAAATGACGGCTAATTTAACGTCTTCTATACAAACGTTAGTGCAACACACTGCTTTCCACACTGAAAGCATAAAATCGATAGCAGCACAACTTGCACAGTTAAATGCCACGATGGGTGAGAGAGAGAAAGGGAAACTTCCTTCTCAACCTCTACCAAATCCCGGCCACTCACAAAGCGCGATTATCATCCTTCAAAATCATAATGTGAGTGCCATAACTACGTTGAGATCAGGAAGAGTGCTAAACAATCAAGTCGGTGAACAGGTTGATGATGTTGAATCAGATAAAACCCCGGCTTCTTCTTGTAACCCTAATTCGTCTAGTCCACCATCTTCTTCTGAGCCTATTCTCCGTTTTCCACTAGGCTCAAACCCTTCGCCCACTTTCTTGAGTCAACCTAAAACGATCCCAACTCCAATTCTGGGATCCATTTCATCTCCACAAACTACTCCTCAAAAGTTGGACCCAACTTTTATTGATAAAGCTCCTTATCTACATTGGTTGAGGGTCAACAAACCAAGTCCCTAAATGAAGAAGATTGTGGACATTTTTTAGCAAGTTAACATAAATATCTCTCTTCTAGATTCTATTAAACAAGTTCCGTCCTATGCGAAAATTTTAAAGGACTTATGTACTCGGAAGAGAAAACTCAAGTACCTAAAAAGGTCTTCTTAGCGAGTAATATGAGCAATTCTCTTACCCAATTGGTACCCACGAAACGTAAGGACCCCGGTTGTCGTACAATATCAATAACCATTGGGGGTAAAATTATCAATCGTACTCTACTCGACTTAGGTGCTAGTGTTAACTTACTTCTGTATTCTATTTATGAATAATTAGGGATAGGAGAGTTGAAACCTACGCAATGCACTCTCCAGATGGCCGATCGATCAATCACCCAACCTAGAGGTGAGCTAGAGGACATGTTAATAAAAGTCGGGGAATTTATATTCCTTGTGGACTTTATAGTTCTAGATACATATCCTGTTGCAAACCCACGAAACCAAATTCTGGTGATTCTAGGTTGACCTTTCCTAGCAACTTCAAACGCGATAATCAATTGTCGTAACGGTTAAATGAACCTATCTTTCGAGAAGATGACAATTGAGCTTAACATCTACAAGCTAGGAAGTCAACCATCAGAATCGTATGCTCATGTGTGCTCTGTCGAAAAGATAGCTTCCGACAGTTGCAAATTCGAGGACCTGCACGATACCGATCCTACTATTTATTATACACATGAAGACCCTTCTGTCGACAAGTCTATACCTAAGTCCGAACCCTTTGACTTATCGAATGATTTAGTCAAGCTATCCGAGTATCATGACTTCCTTTCCGATGAAACTATAATTCGGAATATCGATGGAAGTTTTGAAGACATTTTTGTTGATGAACTCGCATTCCTAGAAAACTTGGGGGTTGTGATGAATCAACCCCATCTAAAGAAGTTGAACCGCCACCCCCTCTTCTTATCAAGTATAAGAATGCGAGTATGGCACCACCACCTCTTCGTCTCTACCAATCGAGACGTAAACCCGTTCTATTACACTTCTTATCTCCTCTCCACTTCTTCATGTCTATAAGTGACATGATCTTTTATAAAATATTCGAATGGTTGGTGTTAATTTTTGGTCTTTGTAAAGCTTTGCATAGACCAATAACTTTACCCCCCTTATAATTTTAAATGCTTAATACTATTTTACTCAAGGTTGGGGGGAGAAAATATTTTGGCTCTTGAAAGAAAATAAATTTTTACAAAATTTTGAGCCAAAAATAAGTTTAGGGGAGGATTTCACTGTCATTAATTCTTTCCCCCGTTACTAACTTTTCCTCCCAAATCTACAGGTTTTTTAAACTTAATCAGATGGCATCAGTGAAGACACTACTGGAAATAGGTTTCGGGGAGGTTTGTGATTATTCACGCATCATTATACTATGCATCATACTAACATATTTTGCATTATAATAAATAAAAGAACAAAAAAAAATTTGATAATAAAAGATTAGATAGTGAAAAATTACATAAGAAAGATAGGAAATGTTTAAGAAAAACAAGAAAATTAGATGTTTTATAACGAAACTAGTAATAGGTATTTATAAGCTGTTGTCCTAAGGGTTAGTAGGATGAAGGAAATCACTAATCTGAGGATAGAACTAAATCTGAAAAATAGTCCATATTCTTGAGTCCAAATATCTGAACGTTGATACCCTACTATACGCACTTGGACACATCTTGAAACTTAGGATAGTAGAGGATACCTTGAAATGCTCTTGTCTAAAATCGTTAGTGTGAAGATCAATGAAAAAAAAGTAAAACATAAAAAAATGGTGAAGAAAAATGAACACTGGTTTTGTAATTAATTAAGGCAGCATAAGAAATATAGTATGGGTGCTTTATCAGCTAGTGCTTTAGACCAACTGGTTTGGGAGCTACTGCTAAGCCTTAGGTGTTGCAAGATAGGGAAATTGCTAATTACGCCTAAATAAGTGATCACGTTTTGTAATTGGTCGATTAGTATCTCAAGAAATATTAACGGTAGCATGAAGAATGTGTGGGCAAATCCATCTGAAAATATTCACCGACTAAAATGTACTAAGGAAGATGGACAATAGTATGATAGCTTGAATTGAATTCTCTAAATGTAGGGATATCTTTTACACACACGTAGGGATATATGATCGATGTTAGGAAGAAAGATAGGGAGTAAGACTAAAGGCGATGTTTTATTGAGGGATGATGTGTTTTCAGACATCTTTTCACGGCCATTAAGATAGGGCTCATGACAACTGAAAAGATAGTGTAGTTTTAAACTCTTATTTTCAAGTTATTCCTTTTATATAATCATTATCTTTGTACGTAACTTTCATCTTCTTTCTTTTATTATGGGATTTTGTGGGTATAATCCGCTGAAAACCCTCAGGAGACAACACTCCTCCTACTAGGGACACCTAGAAGTTTAACGGCTTGGTGCACGTTCTAAGTGCAATCGTGTTGCCTACGAAAGTGTGCTAGGTTTTTATTTTCCTTTTTTTCTCCCTCTCTTGAATAACTAGTTTGCTCGAGACGATCAAAGTTAAGTTTGAGAGTATTTGTTCAGTCGAAAATATTGCACATTTGATGGAACATTTTCCTTACTTTAGTTAAGTACTTAAATGTGTTTATCGTAAGTATGGAACATATGTTGTTTTATCTGCAAAATACTCTTTATCATATGTTTATACACTATACTTAATATTATGAAGGAAAATATATGCATATGATATTTTGATAATTTAAATATGCATATCATATCAAATATTCCTAATCAATATTCCTAAATTATTGTATCATATAAAATGATTAAGATAATATCTCAAATATAACAAATATTACTAATACGATGAATTAAGATATTGTACAGATATAGCTCAGGTCTGGAGATCGAGATATTCGAGATGTCGAGAATAAAATCTGCCGATAAAATTGAATCAAATCGTAAAATCGTAAATGGCAGAGACTCGGAAAAGATTTAAAGAAACCGGACATCACAACAATCTCCACATGTCAACATGAGGCAACACAAGAATTTTGATACCCTGATCTCACCAACATGCCACGGTTGGGCGGCCAAACGCATAGTTTGTGGCGGATCCGTGGCCATATTATGGTCGTTGGATCTGGGATTTTTTAGGGGCGATCACAACAAAAAATCCTAACATATAGGATTTAGGGTTTCTGCTTCTAGGGCTATTTAAAGGACTGAGAGTTTTAGATGAAAATTATCTCGAAATAGATCACTAAAATCATTACCTTTTACAAGATCAATCCAAAGCGATCAAGAGGTCCACGGCAATCCACGAATCCAGGAAATCAATCGATGCATCATCTACTTCCAACGAGAACGGAGATCGGGAGCATAAACTAGGGTTCTTGTACTCTAAATTCGACGGATTTGTAAATGATAGTTGATTAATTAAAAGGTAGATCTTTAGTTTAATTCTTTGCATCTTACTTTTTGCATTTAATTTCTGCATTATTTTCTTCATTTACATTATGATCTCCTTCTTCATCTTCTCTTCTATCTCAACCATGCGTGAGTAATTTCTCGCCTGATAAGGTTCGTTGAATTAGGGTAGATCAATGGATGATAAAATCTCTTAATTCTTTTTACATCTTTTAAAGTTTATAAATTTTAGCAAAGTAATTGTTAACATCCTAATCGGGCGCGCTATCAATTTATTGATAGTCTCAACCGCGATTTGAGATTAGATTAAAAGTTGTTTTGGTAAAGGCTGGATGAATATAGGTCAATGAAAAGATAAGGGTTAAGAGTGGGAACCCTATTCTCTCCAAAAACTCTATTCTTCATTCATCACTATCGATCTAGTTTTAAATCTATTAAAATATAAAAGAAGTCATTTTTAATTAATCATCCATTACTACTAAATTCTATGAACCCTACAAGCCGCTTCTTCATAAATCTACAAACAATCACCCATCTTCTATCAACTCGTCTAAAGCAAGAAAAATATTTGACGTTTCCCTGAGGACGACCCGTACTCATCTCGGCTAGCTACCAGCGGCACCGTTACTGATTGCGGTTAACTTACTTATGACACACTTCTTTCCAAATCTATAATCAATCAGCAGCACTCAGTCAAACTCTTTCTATCACAAAAGTTCTCTATAAAAGATCTGGGTCATACCTTCTACATTCTGGGGTTAAAGATCTATAGGGATAGATCTAAAAGGATGTTGGGATTGTCTCAATCCAAGTACATAAACTCCATACTAAAGAGGTTTAGTATGGAAGATTCTAAGCGTGGTAATTTACCCGCTTATTCATGAATCACTCTCTCCAAAGAGATGTCTCCGAAGACTGATTTGGAGAGGGCTCACATGAACGTGATACCTTATGCTTTTGCAGTTGGGTCTATCATGTACGCGATATTTTGCACCAGACCGGATGTAGCTTACACACTTAGTGTGGTAAGTAGGTATCAATCAGACCCGGGGGAGAAGCACTGGATAGCTGTGAAGAACATTCTTAAGTACTTGAGAAGGACTAAAGAGTTGTTCTTGGTGTATGGTAACGGAGAACTCCAAGTGGAGTCGTTTACAAATTCGAGCTTTCAGAGTGATAAGGACGACAACAAGCATGTCTCGGGTTTTTTCTTCACCCTCAATAGAGGGGCCGTATGTTGGAAGAGTTCCAAACAAGATACCGTTGCAGACTCGACGATGGAGGCTGAATACATTGCTGCCAACGATACTGCCAAAGAGGCTGTATGGATGAAGAAGTTCATTGCTGAACTTGATGTAGTTCCATCCATTGAGAATCCAATACCTTTGTATTGTGATAACAATGGAGCTATGGCTTTAGCTAAGGAACCCCGGTCCCAGCAGCGATCCAGACATATTCTGAGGCGGTATCACCTAATCCGAGAGATAGTTGATCGCCGTGAGATTGAGGTCAGAAGAGTAGATACAAAGGACAACACGGCGGATCCACTCATGAAAGCCCTCCCCCAAACATAGTTCGAGAGACATTTTAGGATGTTCGGTATGCGATACTACAACAACTGGCATTAATGCAAGTGGGAGATCGTTAGGAATATGTATACCCTAGAGGCCATTATTGTATATTATAGTGAATGCTTGGACATATATAGAGGACTTTCTTGCTCGACATGACAGTATGCTATCTGGTTGCTCTTTATCTTAATATGTACACTTGTTTTAGTTTACTATCTATTTGATACATGTTAATAAAGCCCTTAGGATGTAGGTTTGACTACCAGGACTATGATGCAGATCATACTAGTGGGGCTTGTGTAGTCCTCAAGCACATCCTTTAATAGTTCCGAGAGAGTATTGAGACAGGGTATTGATATTCCCGAGTAGACTAGTGTGCATGTTTCTTGACCCTATATGGGGCGAAGGTTGATCCCATAACTATTAGTGATTGACATCAAAGATTGTACACGGATGTTCATTGGAGAATGGGTACACCGAACAGGACTCGCCGAGAACTCCTAGATGGTACCATACCTATCATCAGATAGCAGTTCTCCGGTGACACTTGTATAGGTTAGTCTGTAAACCCGAGATCGTCATAGTGTCTTGTGTGGTTCCCACTGTGCTTTGATTTCCTCCCTACCACGGCTCAAAGGAGTCGTGCAAACAGGTACATTTTGGGTACAGTCCCGAGTCACATGGAGGCAGTGAGCGATAAGAGGGGTTTCGTCTCTCCCGGTATTGAGATTTGATGTTGCACTATTCTTGATTGGCTATAACAGCAGGTCTCTGGCCAAGGCTGATGAGATTTACTGGTAAGTGTTATCGGTAGTTTCTCGAAATGTTATAGGCCACATATTAGCATGACTTATCAAGTTAGTGGGGTCTGACGATTCCACCTCCAGACTCGATATGCGACATATCAGACGAAGAGACCAGACTGTACGGTAAGTGTTGCTTATAGACTTTACGGGAGTTTGGACAAGTTTTCTTGTTGATCTTCTATTCGTTCAATACCTCGGTAGCCGTTATGTCCAGCTAGTACCGCTGACATCTTGTGAGTATCTAATGTGATCATTATCTACTGCTGGAGTACTGACGAGTGTTTAGAGTCCCACATAAGAGGTTTCCTAGATCAAGCGAAACGAAGTAGGGCACGTATGTAGATATGTGCGGAAGCTTGATTGAATACGAGTATATGATACCGTATTCTAATCTAGCGATATTTGATATCAGCCGGGTTATATGTGATACAAACGGATTATTGAATCAAATGTCGATTCAACGATTTGATTAATTTGTGTGTGTGTGTGTGTGTGTGTGTGTGTGTGTGTTTATATATATTCGATATTAGCCGGTTATATATGATATAAACCGGATTATTGAATCAAGTGTTGATTTAATAACTAATATTGAATATTAGCCGGTTATATGTGATATAACCGGATTATTGAATCAATTGTTGATTTAATAATTTGATATATATATATATATACATACATACATACATACATACATACATACATACATATATATACATACATATATATATAGTTGATATTAGCCGGTTATATATGATATAACCGGATTATTGAATCAAGTGTTGATATATATTTATATATTTGATATATATATATATATATATATATATATATTAACTAATATTAAGCTCACTTAAGATTTTCTTCTTTATATATATATATGTGTGTGATATATATATATATATATATATATATATATATATTTACGTATGTATGTATCTATATATCTATATATATATATATGTGTGTGTGTGTGTGTGTATTGTATCATGGTTAATGATACATAGAACTAAGATGTATGAGAATCACACATGAAGAAAAGATGAGAGGATAAAGATTTATATTTATGAATAAAACAAAAGGAAGGATGAGTATGTATATATGTATATATGTATGTATATATATGTATATATGTATGTATGTATGTATATATATATATATATATATGTATGTATGTATGTATTTATATTGTATCATGGTTAATGATACATAGAACTAGGATGTATGAGAATCACACATGAAGAAAAGATGAGAGGATAAAGATTTATATTTATGAATAAAACAAAAGGAAGGATGAGTCATGGTTTGGATGCATGGAGAAACTTGGAGAAGCCATGACTCACCTTCTTATTTTTGTTTTATTCATAGATATTTATATCATTCGTTCTCATTTTATCTACAAGTTCATGGTTCATTCTCACATTACAAGTTCATCTCCTTCTTCCTCTCTTCACTAGAATTTTCTTGAGTTGGGAAAAAGAAAAGAGATAAATATTTCTAGTGAGTGAATCTCCTACTTCATCAACCGACACTAATCTAGCCCATTATTTTAGGTTGTTAACTTCCTTAATACCTTGATTAGAGAAGTGTGAGCTTAAGTGTGAGAGACTTCAATGTGGATCATCTTCAGCAATGAAGACTACAAGCAAGCTCGATCCTTTCTTCAAGTGGAGCCTTAAGAACAGTTCTTGGGACTATAACTTGGAGCTTTAGAAGTGAAGAACCGGTCTACAAAGGTTGTAAACTCTCTTCACTTAGTTTAGAATGTAGTTTGCTTACTTTGAAACCCTAATTCACTAGTTCGATTCTTGTTTAGTATGATTAGCACTCTAGATTTTTTAAAATTGCATACTTGATGCTCATATAAACCAAGTAGAGGTGCTAAGACATACTTTTAGTCCACAAGCACATCCTTAATAGTTCCTAGTCGAGAAAGTATCGAGACAGTGCACCGATATTCCAGAGTAGACTAGTGTATACGTTTCTTGACCTTGTATGGGGCGATGGTTGATCCTACAGCCATTGGTTTTTGACATCAAAGATTGTACACAGGTGCTCATTGGAGAATGAGTACACCAAACAGAAGTCGTCGAGAACTCCTAGATGTTACCATACCTATCGTCAGATAGCAATTCTCTAGTGACACACGTGCATATTAGTCTGTAGACCCAAGATCGTCATAGAGTCTTGTGTGGTTCCAACCGTACTTTGATTTCCACCCTACCACGGCTCTACTGAGTCGTGCGAACAGGTGGTTTTTGGGTACAGTCCCGAGTCACATAGAGGCAGTGAGAGATAAGAGGGGTTGCGTCTCCCCCGGTATTGGGAGTTGATGTTGTGCTATGCGCGATTAGCTATAACCGCAAGTCCCCGGCCAGGGCTGGTGAGATTTACTGATAAGTGTTATCAGTAGTTTCTCAATTGGTTATAGACCACACATCGGCATGACTTATCGAGTTATTGGTGTCTGACGATTCTACCCCCAAACTCGATATGCGACATATTAGACGAAGAGACCGGACTGTACGGTAAATGTTGCTTATAGGCTCTAAGGGAGTTTTGACAAGTTTGCATGTTGATCTCCTATTCGTTCAATACTTGAGTAGCTGTTACATCCAGCTAGTACCGCTGACGGCTTGTGGGTTTTTGATGTGATCATTACCTACTGCCAGCGTATTGGCGAGTTTTTAGAGTCCCACATAGAGGTTTCCTAGCTCAAGTGAAACGAAGTAGGGCATGTATGGAGATATGTGCGGGAGTTTGATTAAATACGAGTATATGATACCATATTCTAATCTTGCGTTATTTGATATTAGCCGGGTTATATATAATATAACCAGATTATTGAATCAGGTATTGATTTGATAATTTGACATATATTTATATATTTGATATATATATATATATATATATATATTAACTAATATTATGCTCACTTAATATTTTCTTTTCTTATACACACACACACATTGCTAGGCATGAATGTTGATACATAAGAGTTGTGTATATGAGAATTGTTTTGAAGCTAAGGATGAGGACATAATGATTTGCATATATGAGTTAAAAAAAAGAAATAAAGAGCCATTTCTTTAGAACATTTGAGATAGTATGACTCATTGTTTTTCTTTTTATATTAATATATGTTTATCATTCGTTCTTATCACAACTTCATTCTAACTTTCACATCCAAGTTCATCTTCTTCATTTTTCTCTCTTGAGTCACTATTCACTCAAGAGTGAAAAAAGAAAAGATTGATTTTTAGTGAGCAAAATCCCTACTTTATCAACCTACACTACTCTAGAAAATTAGTATAGGTTGTTCTCTTTGTTAGCTCTAGTGCCTTCAAGTCAATTACTGGACCGCAAGCACGTGATTGCAATGATTGAGGGAGGACCTATACCGGTAGAACAGTCTTACTCGAGATGATAGTATACTATCTAGTTTGTCTTTATCATCGTGTGCATTCTTTAGGTGACATTACATATCACTATTGCATGTTGATAGAGCCCATAGGATTCTTTCTTGACTACCAGCAGTATGATGGCGATCATATATGTGAGAGCTGGGTGGTCTATAAGCACATCCTTAAAGTTTCCCTAGTCGTGGGAGTTTTGAGACTGAGTATCGATACTCCAAGAGTAGACTAGTGTATACTGATCGAGACCCCGACAAAGGGCGGTGGCCAGTCTCACAAGGCATTGGTGTTAGTTGGTTCACCTAATATGTATACAGGTGCTCATTGGGTTATGAGTAAATCGGACGGACTCGCCGGGAACATGCTAGTTGGTATTATACCTATTGTCAAATAGCTGTTCCCAGGTGACATGTGTACAGGTTAGTCTCTCGACCTGAGATCATCATTTGTCACGTGTGAGTTCCCACTGTGCTTTGATTACTATCCTACCACGGCTCAAAGGAATCTCGCAAATAGGTTTTAGTTGGATACAGTGCCGAGCCAATAGGAGGCAGTGAGCAGATCGTCAGGGGATTTGTCTCTCCCGGTATTGGAGGTTGATGTCGCGGTTTGCACGGGTGGCCATCACCAGAAATCCTTGGCCAAAATAGTCGAGAATTACTGATCTAGGATCGGTAGTTTCTCAGGCGGTGATGGGCTTCATACCGACACTAAATATCGCGTTATTAGGGGTCTGACTTTATCCACCCTCCTAGACTCAATATGTGATACTCATAGACAAACGGACCGGACTGTTCGGATATTGTCACTGTCAGGCTCGGTAGGGTTTCAGGATGAGTTTGCTCGTCGGCCTCCCTTTCGCTCAATACTTGGGTAGCCGTTACGTACAGCTAGTACCACTGACGTGCTTATGGTTAAACCCACTGCCAGTGTATTGACGAGTTTTTAGAGTCCCACACAGAGGGTTTCCCTGCTTCGGGCGAAATGTTGTAGAGGTTGTATGGTTTTATGGCAGGGTTCGATCACACACGTGTACTTGTGCACGGATGATGTTCGGATGGATAATACTAGTGGGTTTTGGTTTAAGCCGGATCATAGTATTATATTGTTGGATTATTTTCGTCTCGTTGTATTCGTATTCGGTCGGAATACGGATACGGGTATGTATATACAGATGATGGGTATTCTTGTAATTCGTTACAAGTTTACTTTTGAAGTTGCCATTTTCTTTTTGTGATAAACATTTAGTTTAAATGTTAATGAGGTGGAAAGTGTGAGTGTGAGTTTTAGCATTGGTGTTTTGGTGAATGCACATGGTGACTCATGGTAATGAGTATGGGGTGATTAATTGTGACATGATTTGGTTTTGTTTTGGAAAAGATATTTGTATGAGATATTTTGAAGTGAGATGGTTGTTAATTTCTTGTGAGGATTTCTTTAAGTGCTCAAAAATATAACACACAAAAGCTAAGACAAAACAACTTAAGAAAAAGGCAAACACTTTTCTTCACTTACCTTTTCTTATGAGCTCACACTTTCTTCACCTCATGGCAACTTCGTCAACCTCCACCCAAACCCTCTCATGAGTTGAAAATCCTTGGGTGTATTGAGATAAAGTAATCACAAACTCTATCTACTTCATCTTGGCTATCTAGGCTAGCAAACTAGATATCCGAGTTGCCTCGGTTTTGAGGTCGGAGCCCGTATTACTAACCCTCGACGTGGATCGTCTTCGATGGGGGGAGACTAGAGATCCAACTTGATCAAGGAAACCGCGAGGAGCTTGGGACAAAGGTTGAAGACCGAAGGGCATGGATCGTTTGGTATAACCTCTCTAAACTCCTTTCATATAGCTAGTGTAGGGTTAATGGTACGAATTGTGGATTAGGGTTCCGTTAGCGCCGGTTTCTAAAAGTTTTTGTTCCGCATTTAGCCACGGATTGATGGACGGGGCGCTGGCGTAACCCAACATGGTATCACAGACAACCCATTAACCACATACTAGTATATTTAGACGATGTTAAAGTATAAAAACCGAAACAACTCCGGAACAATACCAACTCATATTCCACTCTCTGTTAAATTTTTCCGAGTCTTCTATAAATATTTAAGCAAATACAGAAGACTACCTGTATGACTACTAGAACACTCCCCAAATACGAGCCCAAACCCTTGAATTTTGGCCAGCCAGATGCATGAAAAATCCGAGGTGGCCGGTTTTGTGGAGGGGTTAGGACTTGAAATTTTGGGTGTGTGCTAGTCTTTGGAATATTGGTTTAGTGGTATTGCTTGTTTAACCCAGTTTGGATATGGTTTTATCTATTAGTTTGGGGTTATTCGGGGTTATTTCGAATTCGATATTTCTAACACTGTTTAAAGTTTTACAGTACATGCATTACTATCTGTCACCGTGAATGTCATTAGAGCGGTACAACTTGTCTAATTGCTATAGTTCATTTAGACGGGTTTGCGAACGTGACATTCACGTTGATGTTCTGTGTTGTCTTGTGTTGTGGTTGGTTCGTCGTGGTGGATAGCTTGGGTGCAATGTTAGTACAGTTTAGTTTCATTTGTACATTTGATATCGCGGGGCGAGCATCCGACATGTGGACTGCTGTCACTGCCTGTTTGTATATTATTTATTTGGGGCATGACCGGGTTGAGGTCGATGTCATCGTTGTACATATTTTTCTTTTCTATACTACGATTACCCCGCAATGGAGTGCACGGATAGCCGGGTTTTGGAGGGCAACGGGTCCACATCTCATGACATTGAGAAGGAGGGGGCCTCACTCTAGAATTGGCGGGCTATTCGCCGCACTTGTGAGGGGTACAGGTTGACCCAATGAGGGGTGCTCAAGTTATCGGATTCCGTGAAGTGCCGGGTGGCCCATTCATTTTGATGAAGGGGGCTGCCTCGCTTCTGGTTTTGGCAGGTAACTTGGCGCACTCGTAGGGGTCTAGATTTTCATTGCACAGGCTATCCACATGACTAGGGGAAAGTCGAGTTTCACTTGCGGCTCAAAAGAACCCGAGGCTCCCAGTTTATCTGTATTGTTCAGTGATGCTTATTTCTTATCTGTGATGTTGCATTTATCATGCCTGGAGCGATTATTATATATTGTTATATATATACTTATAGATGTTGTATATGTTTTTCACCCGCGCTAGTCCTGCCCTCGCTCTGTCGTTAGTTAAGTAACCTAAGGGGTGATGACGGGGCCCAGTGGCGAATGCAAATGGCATATACGTACATCATATTTTCATTTTTTTCTGGTGTGATTAATTTATAGGACTGCATTGATTCTGATCAATGCAAGGAAAACAGACCAAATTGATGTTGTTGGAACAATTTTAAAAAAGGCTGTTATTACAAAGGCGTTTTCTTTTGTTTTGCATAGCAGTATTCGGTTATAAATATCCAGCATCTCATTCGACAAGGCAAGAGCCGAGATCCCTTCACCGGGAATGAACTCTTGGGCAGAAGTTTGCTTCAGGGAAATAACTTCACTATAGTCGATTACTTTTTTGCTTTGCATCGTGATATTCAGTTTGGAATATCCTGCACCTCGTTCTACGAGGAAAGAGCCGAGATCCCTTCACCGGGAGTGACCTCTTTAGAAAAAGTTTTCGCCACTATAAATTTGTAAAGCTATCCAGTTCCTTCAATGATATCAAGTTCATTACGTTAAAGGTTTTTCGCCAAAAACCATTCGTAGCCCTCCGTCATTTCAGACGGGTAGCACCTAGTATTCATGCTATGTTTGTTGACCTTCGTCAAGGCATAGTGTATGGTAGCTGTTTGTTACCTTTCTGTTTCATATATAGATGCGTTGATTTGGGACAGTAGTACGGCCTTGTTGACTTTCGTCAAGGGCGAGTACGGGTGGGTTCAAATTAACCTGGACAATGACGGGCAGAACTTGATATGTGACTTATAATTTGTTGACCTTCGTCAAGATCATAAGAGCATGGGGTAAAAATCACATCGGGAGTTTCAAACATACAGGAAACTTTCCAGGCATGCGTATACCTTCCGGAGTGTGATAACTTGAGTGGATTCCATCAAGTTATCATGCGATGATAGTTGGATCCCGATTCTCACTGATGAGTTAGTTTACTCTTCGGGTGATTTTAGATGATCCCGACTAATTCTTCTTTCAGGTTTGAAGGAGAATTCGAGGATACAGTGGGAGACATCCTTATTAGATAAAGTAATTAACCACTCTGATCTAGGTTAGAGTGCATGCTGAGTGTTTCTTTTCTCTCTTTTTGGCAGCGACCATGGCCCGACCTTAGACTATAACTCAGTAAACCAAGTTAACCGAATCTTCTTAAAATACACAGGCTTTTGGATTGTTAGAGTTGCATACTTCATTTCCACTCCTACTTTTACCCTTTGCTTTTCTCCAGAATATTCCGTATCACTACGAAGATCCACATTTATTGGATATGACCATTGTATAGTTACATACGAACTCGAAGAAACTTGTTTCAGATTCGATGATGGTTTCCGGTTCTGAAGAAATTAAATAGGACTATTCAGTTGTCTTTTCCTTTTACCTTCTCTCAGATTGTGAAGGCTCCTAAGATTAGGAGAGGATACACCTATTGCGCTTACTGGATAGTCTTCTTCCAAACTATAGGCAGATGTTGAAAGGTGAGGAAGGAAGAAAACCAATTAGCCTAAGTGTGGTGTACAAAAGGTAATAAGTAAAGACAAATAAAGGGATTAGAAAGTGGGCAAAGTAAATTGCGACTGCTATCATTCATAACGAAACCGCGTATATCATCGCCGCTCCTACTTCACCTTTGAATTTCTCCATAACACCCCGTATCATTACGAAGATCCACATTTATTGGTCGTATAGTTACATACGAACTCGAAGGAACTTGTTCTAGTTCGAGAATGGATTCTGGTTCAGGAGAAATAGAATAAGGATTATTCAGTTGTCTTTTATCTTTACTTTCTCTCAGATTGCGAAGGCTCCTAGGATTAGGAGAGTACACCTATTACGCTTATTGGATAGTCTTCTTCCAAACCATAAGCTGGTGCCGAAAGGTAGGAAAGGAAGAAAACCATTTAGCCTAAGAGTGGCGTACAAAAGGTAATGAGTAAAGACAAATAAAGGGATTTGGAGAGATGGCAAGGAAATATAAGGTTACAGTCATGAATCTGGATAGTGGAAGAGGCATTACTAGGAATACCCGGTTACCATTTCGAAAAAATTTCATTTTTCGATTTCACTATGCGTTGTTAATTGATAACTGATTTTCCAATTAGATCTTTACTCCAGGGTATGTATTTACCAAGTTTGATTCTTACATCTGTATGGTTTTACAGATGATGAGTGGGAGTAAGTTGTTGGGAATTAGGTGATTATATCCTCATTATATCGGAATTCGTTGTAATTGGTGATATTTGAGGAAATCGCCTGGGGTTTCGCCTGATGGCAAATATTTGGTTTTGAATATCCGTCGTTATGCACCAATTTCAAACAGAAATATCTGTACGTTTATTTTATGAAGTGAGATATAACTTTTTGAAATTATATCCATGACATTTACCTATATCAGTTTATGCTGGGTATGGAGCATTAAACAGCGGTGTAATTCTTCTTAACCACAGTACAATTTTCAACCTACGACACGCAGGATTTGAGTTATTCAACTCAGGGGAATTATACAAAGTATTGTATGTTTTCCTGTGTCCATTAGGACAGAGGGGTTGGTACTCATACTATATTCTGTTTACTTATGACTTCTCCAGTTTTAGACAAATATTTCGTAGAAATACAATATCCAAGTTTTGAGAAGTTATAGGTATAAGAATAAAGTAGAGAACCATGTGTTGTAAGTATCGGGATTCTTCAAGATGATCGAAGATGTAGATACTTATGTTTGGTATTTAGTTTATAGTAATGGTTTTGAGAACTTGCTTCTCTTTCAGGTTACTCATATCTGGATGCACTCCTAGTTGAGTAATGCTGATCGGCCTCCTTCCATTTAGTTGATGTGCACTGGAGACAGCTGCATAATTTGAATCTGGTTCCAATTAAATCAGTGCCTCTGTTTCTATATTGAATATAGAATGGTTCATATCTTAACGATGTTAGGGTATATGGAGTTGTCCGGCTTATGCTTAAAACCAGACTCTGGATAACTCAAGGCACGTTTCTGTAATGGCAGTTTGTAGGTTATCCCGAGCTATGACGAGGGTTAACTTTCTGCCATCTGGAAGATCAATAGTGATATTGTTCTTGACTCATCACGGTTTTAGCAAAATGGATTTTTTCAGAAAACAATAGCGGGAGTATGGTAGAACTGGAAGTGATTCCAGAACTACAAACGATTACTGAAAATTTAATAGAACCTAAAAATTCAATCGGGTTTGACATTCCATTAGCCACTCTGCAGATATGGTGGGTAAGCTCAGGCGCCCGAGAGGTACTTCGATATACTCAAAGACGGTGACAGGGAGGTTCTTGTTCACCCAGACTTGCCATTATGCTGTTCTAGATTATGAGACCCGGCAGGAGGATGAGTATAGCGTCATTCTAAACTAGTTTTAGAAGTGCACGTGTATATGACTCTGCCAGAGGGTTGTTGTAGTCAATGGGAGCAGCGGAAGCATAGTGGACAAGTATCTTGTGTCTATTTATAGACTAAAGTAGGTATAACGGAGATAGATCATCTATTTTTGATGTGACGGTCATAGGATTTGACTTCATCAGAATAGGAGATGGATCTGTTAAGAAACTAGTAGGGTGTGATATCCTAGTATTTGGATTACATACACTTTATAGGAAGTGAAATTCTTATACTACAATCGGTTATACTGTGGTTGTCACACAGTAGTTTCTCCATATAGGATATAGATATCATATCAGACATTCTGGTTACTGGATTTATGGTTTTATATTTAGATTTCGATAGTTTCCCAATATGGGTACTTTGACATTATTCTAAAGATGTTTTAGAATGGACTACTCTTGGTAAGGTGGTGTACCTGCAAGTGATGGAGTCAACAACAACAACAGCAGCAACTGGGCCTTTTATCCCAAGCATATGGGGTAGGCTACATGAACCAACATGAGAATCACGCCGGGTCCAGCACATGAATCCTCTGTCTCCACTCACTTCTATCGAACAATATACTTTCATTGAGTCCTTTGGCAACCATATCGTTTCGTATCACCTCCATCCATGTTTTCTTCGGTCTCTCTTTTGCCCTTTTGCCATTGCCCATATCGAGAGTATCTATTCGTCGAACCGGTGCTTCCATAGTTCTGCGTCGCACATGACCAAACCATCTTAGCCGGTTTTCCCGCATCTTCTCCTCCACAGGTGATGGAGTCACCCTCTCTAAATGTGTCTTACAGACTAAAGGGGGGAGGGATGTGTATGATTGGCATATCACTTGCTTAGGCAATTAAGTCAATCATGAGATGTCCAGTAACACACCAGATGTTGTTTTTGCACTGGCTGCAATAAGTTTATATATTAATTCAATCCTGGAGAAATGTTCGGAAGCAGTTTATGAACATAGATAGATGTTCTAGGGATTTGGTAACGACAGCCTCCTTCGGGAGACGGTTATCATTCCAGGCTTCCAAGGTGACCTGGATGACAGAGTGACTGTCAGAGTTATAGTTTTCCCTCTTGACGAGGGGCAGTAGTTTGGACAGCTAGTCTAAGCGGATACTGAGGGAGGCATGACGCAGGATACAGATTAAATTCAGCGGACGATATAGTCTAAGAAGTTTGCTGGATTCGGAGTTCATTTGTGAACTGGGTCCTATCAGATATCCAGATATATTCTAAGACAAATATTGATCATTTCTGGAGATGGCTTTCTCCGCGAACTTGAGATAAAGAGAGACATAGAAAGAAACAATGGAGCGAATCTACTCACTGAGGCTATTTCTTGAACGCAAGAGTTTTAAAAATGAGCTTTATGAAACTGATTAGTAGAGAAGTTGGGTGTTCAGTATTTCACGAGCTGTGAGTATGCGACAACGCAATAACTGGCCTTAAGTGCAAGTGGGAGATTGGCTATAGTGCCCTCAAGTCAATTATTGGATCGCAGTCACATGATTGCAATGATTGAGGGAGGACCTATACCGGTAGAACAATCTTACTCGAGATGATAGTATGCTATCTGATTAGGAGGAGAGTTGGTATTATGTGTTTGCAAGAAACTAAGTGGGTAGGTGAAAAGAGTAGAGTCATAGAGCTTTGGGGTTATAACCTTTGGTATACGGGTAGAGATAAAAATCGTAATGGGGTAGGCATAATCATAGATAGACGGTTGCTTGAGAATGTAGTTGAGATTAGGAGAAAAGGTGATAGAATTTTACTGGTTAAGCTTATTCTAGGTGGAGAGATCCTTAATGTTATTAGTGCTTATGCACCACAGATAGGTCTTGATGACGCTAGTAAGCGTCTATTCTGGAAGGATTTAGACGAGATGGTGCAAAGTATACCTAGTGGATAGAAGTTATTTATTGGTGGTGATCTTAATGGACATGTAGGTACTAATCGTAGTGGGTTTGATACTATCTATGGAGGTTTTGGTTTTGGACAAAGGAATGAAGTAGGTGACTCGATTCTAGATTTTTCCTTATCTTATAACTTGATCTTAGCAAACATCTGGTTTAGGAAAAGAGAGTCCCACCTTATCACTTTTAGGAGCGGATCAAGTGCTAGTCAAATAGACTTTTTTTTGACGAGAAGAATAGATAGAGGTTGTTGTATCGACTGTAAGGTAGTGCCAGGTGAGAGTGTAACCACTCAACATAGACTTTTAGTTCTAGACTTTCGATTTAGAAGAGGACTTAGGAAGATTAGACGTAAGGTAGAGCTTAAAATTAAATGGTGGCGATTGAAAGAAGCTAACCAAAAGGCTTTTATAGATCGTGTAGTCCAAGAAGCGGATTGGAAGTAGGAAGATAATTCAGACAGAATATGGAACAAAATGGCTAGTTGTATCAAGAAGGTAGCTAAAGATCTACTTGGTGAGTCGAGAGGTGGTGCTCCACCATCTAAGGGCATATCATGGTGGAATGAAGAAGTAAAGGCTGCTATTAAAATTAAAAGGGATTCTTATAAAGATTTGAAGAAAAGTAGAGATGTGGAGAGATTTGAGAAATATAAAATGGCTAAAAAAGAAGTTAAGAAAACTGTTCGGGAAGCTAAATCTAAGGTCTATAAGGAGGTGTACGAGAAATTAGACACTAAAGAGGCTGAAAATGCTATATACCGGATTGCTCAGATGCGGGAAAAGAAGACTAGAGACTTATGTGTGGTGAAGTGTGTCAAAAATGAAAATCAGAAGGTTTTAGTTCGAGATGAGGATATCAAGGAAAGATGGAGAGTTTATTTTGACAAATTGTTCAATGAGAGCTTTACTAAGAATTTGGATGGACTTGTCATTCAATCTCAAGATATAAACCGTGATTTCATGCGTAAAATAAGACTACCTGAGGTTAAAGAAGCTTTGAACAGAATGAGTTTAAGAAAAGCGGTTGGTCCTGACGGGATTCCTATCGAGATTTGGAGATTCTTAGGAGAAATAGGCGTTAAATGGCTGACAGATCTGTTTAATAAGATTTGGCAAACAAAAAAGATGCCAAATGAATGGAGGAATAGTATCCTTGTACCTATCTACAAGAACAAGGGTGACATTAAAAGTTGCTCAAACTACCGTGGAATAAAACTTATGTGTCACACCATGAAACTTTGGGAAAGAGTGATTGAACACAGGCTAAGGAAGGGTATTAAGATAACAGAGAACCAGTTTGGGTTCATGCCTGGACGATCGACGACAGAGGCTATTCATTTGCTTCGTCAACTTGTCGAGCGTTTTCGAGAGAGAGAAAAGATTTGCATATAATATTTATTGATTTAGAAAAAGCGTACGACAAGGTACCAAGAGAGGTATTATGGGGGACAATGATGAAGAAGGGGGTCCCCGTCAAGTATATTGACATAATCAAGGATATGTACGATGGAGTAGTGGCAAATGTTAGAACATACGGCGGCTTAACGAGTGATTTTCCGATTACAATTGGTTTACATCAAGGATCTGCATTAAGTCCATTCCTGTTTACCATCGTGATGGATGAACTTACTAGAACTATCCAAGATGAGGTACCTTGGTGTATGCTATTTGCTGATGATATTGTTCTAGTAAATGAGACGAAAGCAGGGGTTAATGCCAAATTGGAATTATGGAGGCAAACATTGGAATCTCGGGGATTCAGATTGAGCAGGTCCAAGACAGCATATATGCATTGCAAATTTAGTAACCAGAGAAGTCAAAACCATATTGGTATAACATTGAAAGGGCAAGAGATATCACCGAGCGACCAGTTTAGATATCTAGGTTCCATCATCCAAAAGAATGGGGAGATCGATAATGATGTTAATCAAAAGATCCAAGCTGGTTGGTTGAAATGGAGGAGTGCAACAGGGATTTTGTATGATCATAACTTTCCGTTAAAATTGAAAGGGAAGTTTTACCGGAGTGCTATTCGGCCTGCCTTATTATATGGTACAGAATGCTGGGCTCCTAAGAAGCATCATACACAGAAGATGCACGTAGCGGAGATGCGCATGCTTCGTTGGATGTGCGGTAACACTAGAAAAGATAAGGTGCGAAATGAGGATATTCGTGCAAAATTTGGTGTAGCACCTGTGGAGGAGAAGATGCGGGAAAACCGGCTAAGATGGTTTGGTCATGTGCGACGCAGACCTATGGAAGCACCGGTTCGACGAATAGATACTTTAGATATGGGCGATGGCAAAAAGGCAAAAGGAAGACCGAAGAAAACATGGATGGAGGTGATACGAAACGATATGGGTGCCAAAGGACTCGATGAAAGTATATTGTTCGATAGGAGTGAGTGGAGGCGGAGGATTCATGTGCTGGACCCGGCGTGATTCTCATGTTGGTTCATGTAACCTACCCCATATGGTTGGGATAAAAGGCTCAGTTGTTGTTGTTGTTGTATCGTGTGCATGCTTTAGGTGACATTACAAATCACTATTACATATTGACAGAGCCTATAGGATTCTTTCTTGACTACCAACAGTATGATGGCGATCATATACGTGAGAGCTGGATGGTCTATAAGCACATCCTTAAAGTGTCCCTAGTCGTGGGAGTTTCGAGACTGGGCATCGATACTCCAAGAGTAGACTAATGTATACTGATCGAGACCCCGACGAGGGGCGGTGGATGGTCTCACAAGCCATTGGTGTTAGTTGGTTCACCTAAGATGTATACAGGTGCTCATAGGGTTATGAGTACACCGGACGGACTCGCCGGGAACATACTAGTTGGTATTATACCTATTGTCAGATAGCAGTTCCCAGGTGACATGTGTACAGGTTAGTCTATTGACCTGAGATTGTCATTTGTCTCATGTGAGTTCCCACTGTGCTTTGATTACTACCCTACCACGGCTCAAAGGAGTCGTGCAAACAGATTTTGGTTGGGTACAGTGTCGAGCCACATGGAGGCAGTTAGCGGATCATCAGGGGATTCGTCTCTCCCGGTATTGGGGGTTAATGTCGCGATGTGCACGGGTGGACATCACCAGAACTCCTTGGACAAGGTAGTCGAGAATTACTGATCTAGGATCGGTAGTTTCTCAGGTGGTGATGGGCTTCATACCGACACTAAATGTCACGTTATTAGGGGTCTGACTTTATCCACCCCCTAGACTCGATATGCGATAATCATAGAAGAACGGATCGGACTGTACAGATATTGTCACTGTCAGACTCAGTAGGGTTTTAGGATGAGTTTGCTCGTTGGCCTCCCTTTCACTCAATACCTGGGTAGCCATTACGTACAGCTAGTGCCACTGACGTGCTTGTGGTTAAACCCACAGCCAGCGTATTGACGAGTCTTTAGAGTCCCACACAGAGGGTTTCCCTGCTTCGAGCGAAACGTTGTAGAGGCTGTATAGTTTTATGGCAGGATTCGATCACATACGTGTACTTGTGCACGGATGATTTTCGGACGGATAATACTAGTGGGCTTTGGTTTAAGCCGGATCCTAGTATTATATTGTTGGATTATTTTCGTCTTTTTGTATTCGTATCAGCCGGAATACGGATGCGGGTATGTATATATAGATGAGGGGTATTCTTGTAATTCGTTACAAGTTTAATTTTGAAGATGCCATTTTATTTTTGTGATAAACATTTAGTTTAAATGTTTATGAGGTGGAAAGTGTGAGTGTGAGTTTTGGCATTGGTTTTTTGGTGAATACACTTGGTGACTCAAGGTAATGAGTCATGAGGTGATTCATTGTGACATGGTTTGGTTTTGTTTTGAAAAAGATATTTGTGTGAGATATTTTGAAGTGACATGGCTGTTCATTTCTTGTGAGGATTTTCTTTAAGTGCTCAAAAATATAACACACAAAAGTTATGCCAAAACAACTCAAGAAAAAGGCAGACACTTTTCTTCACTTGACTTTTCTCATGAGCTCACACTTTCTTTACCTCATAGCATCTTCTTCATCCTCTACCCAAACCCTTTCATGAGTTGAGAATCCTTAGGTGTATTGAGACAAAGTAATCACCAACTCTCTCTACTTCATCTTGGCTATCTAGGTTAGCAAACTAGGTACCCAAGTTGCTTCGGTTTTGAGGTCGGAGACCGTATTACTAACCCTCGACGTGGATCGTCTTCGATGTGGGGAGACCGGAGATCAAACTTGATCAAGGAAGCCATGAGGATCTTGGGACAGAGGTTGAAGACCGAAGGACACAGATCGTTTTGTATAACCTCTCTAAACTCCTTTCATATAGCTAGTGTAGGGTTAATGGTACGATCCGTAGATTAGGGTTCCGTTAGCGCCGGTTATTAAAAGTTTTTGTTCCGCATTTGGCCACGGATTGATGGCCAGGGCGCTAGCGTAACCCAACACTCTTCGCTAATTGATAGCTTAGTGAAGTGTGAGCTTAAGTGTGAGAACCTTCGAGGTGGATCATTTTCGACAACAAAGATTTCGAACAAGCTCGTTCCATCCTTCAAGTGGAGTCAAAGAAGAGTTCTAGGACTACTATTCGGAGCTTTTGAAGTGAAGGAATAGACTACAAAGGTTGTATCCTCTTTTCACTTAGTTTAGTTCTTGTTTTGCTATGTTTTTGAAACCCTAATCTCTAGTTCGATTCTTATTTAGTATATTTAGCCCTCTAAAATTTTAAAATTGCATACTTGATGTTCATAAAAAACTTATAGAGGTGCTAAGAATACTTTCATCGCCTCAATGCCAAACATCTATGCATATGGTGTTGTATTTGTGGCCGTCTTGAAAGTTGTTCGGTACACCCAAAGAGTTTCATGCAGCCTTTCATGCCAATCTTTTTTGTTCCTGGACACTGTCCTTTATATAATCTTAGTCAAGGTCTTGTTGAAAGTTTCTGCTAGACCGTTGGCCCGAGAATTATAAACTGAGGAGTATCGCCGTCTATCTTGTGTTGTTGTGCGAAGCGGCTTATTTTATGACTTCTGTAAACTGGTCCATTATTCGAGATAATCCGTTGCGGAGTCCCGAACCGATATATGACATGAGTTTTAAAGAAGTGGAGGATATTCTCCGTCTTCACCTCCCTTAATGGTACTACTTCTTCCCATTTAGAGAAGTAGTCAATTGTTGCCAATATAAACCGGTGTTCTTTGGATGATGCCGGTTCGATAGGGCCGATTATATTCGTTCCCCACATCTCAAATGGCTAACTAGCCACTGTCAGGTGTAGCGGATTTGGATGTTGATGTATGATGTCCTCGCGTATTTGGCATGAGTGACACTGCTTCACGAATTTGAGGCAATCCTAAATCATTGTGGGCCAATAGTAGCCCATTATTTTTATCTTCAGCTTCATCTTTGGACCCACCTGATGGGAGCCGCAAATTCCGTCGTGTAGTTCTTGGACGACTTTCTTTGCTTCTTTAGCCCCGGGTACCTTAGCAATAGGAAGTCGAATGATCTCTTATATAGAGTATCATTGACGAAGGCGAATGAAAAACCTCGTTTCATAAGCTGACATCTAGATGACGCATTTTCGGGCGTTCGTTGGAACTTAAAGTAGTCTATGAAGACCTCCCTCCAGTCCTTGACCTTTTCTTCATCCTCTATTTGAAGAGCTAGTTGTTCGGTCGTTTCTTTTCCTTCAGGTAATTCCATCAGGTCTTCCAAAAATATATCTACTGACGTGAGGACCTTGCGGCTTTGCACAATGATCCTTACGTCATCGAGGTCTTCATCGGCCAATTCTTTAGCAAATTTGGCTAACGCATCCGCTTTGCTGTTTTCCGCTCACGGTATGCTTTCAAGGGCATAGGAAAGGATTTGTGTCAGCAATTGTTGCACTCTTTCGCCATACTTTATTGGCTCTGTCTTGCATGTTTGATAGTCACCGTTTACTTGATTAGCGATCAGCTGGGAATCTCTATATATGAGAAGATCCTTGATTCCCATATTGATAGCGATCTCAAGACCTGCTATCAAAGATTCGTATTCCTCTTCATTATTAGTCCTAGGTTCTGTCAAGGAGAGGGCGTAACGCAATATTCCTCCTTGTGGGGTCACGAAGATAAGACCCACCCTGACTTTGATTATAGGAATGTTCTTCTTTCGCCGCTTTATAGAAAATGCTCCATCGAATTAGAGTTCCCATTGGGACTCGTTTTCTTCTTTCTCTTCTACGAGTGCGTCGAACGCGTGATCATTCAGCAACTCACAATTTAAGGGGGAGTCAGCCGGTATCAGATGTTCCGCGAGAAAGTCGACAATAGATTGTCCTTTCACCGCCTTGAGGGGTCGATACGTTATCAGAATTCCATCAGCAGGAGGGCCTATTTAGCAAGCCTTCCCATCAGTATGGCCTTTGACATCAGATATTTGAGAGAATCCACCTTTGATATGAGGTGAAACTAATGTGCCAAGGCATAATGTCTGAGCTTTGTTATTGCGAAGATCAGCACCAGGCAATTCTTTTCGATGGGGAAATAGTTACTTTCAACCCCCTGGAGAACTCGACGTAGATAGTAGAGAGCTCTCTCATTTCCTTGATCGTTCTCTTGTGCCCATAATACGCCTAGAGAACCCTCAAAGACCGTTGTATATAGGATAAGGGGTTTTCCCTTAAACGGAGCGGGTAATACCGGCAGATTATGCAGGTATTGCTTGATTTCGTCTAGTTTGTTTTATCACTTCTGATCTTAGAAAAATAGGGTCTCCTTCTTCTTCAGATGGCTGTAGGGACGAAATTTTTCGGAGAGGTTGGTTATGAACCACCGAATATACGCGAGCTTTCCTTGGAGAGATCGCAATTGTTTGAGGGTTCTTGGCGAGGAAATTTTCATAATCGCCTTGATTTTTGAGAGATCGATTTCGATACTTCGGTGGCATATGATGAATCCTAGGAATTTGCCTGAGGAAACTCCAAACACGCATTTTAGAAAGTTCATCTTCAGATTATGCTTCCGAAAACGTTGGAACACTATTTTTAGATGTTTTCAATGTTCTTCATGAGATTTACTTTTAACCACGAAGTCATCGATATAACATTCAACGATCTCGTGTATGAGGTCATCGAATGTCTTCATCATGGCTCTTTGTTATGTAGCTCCGGCGTTTCAAACCGAAAGGCATTACCTTGTAGTAGAATACGCCCAACGGAGTACGGAAGGCGGTATACTTCTGGTCTTCACGATCCATTTTCATTTGGTTGTATCCTGAAGATCTATCCATGAAGGGGAAGACCTCGTTGGTGGATGTGTTATCGATCATCAGCTCGGTGACGGGTACTGGGAAGTCATCTTTCGGGCATGCTTTGTTGAGGTCTCGAAAGTCCAAGCAGATGCGAACTGTCCTATTTCTTTTCATCAATGGAACGATGTTAGCGATCCGGTCGGGATATTGAACCTCTTGAATGAAGCCGGAGTCGAATAGTTTCTTGACTTCGGTGTTGATGCTCATCTCAAGTTCGAATTGCATCCTTTCTGGTTCCTGTTTGATTGGCTTCAGGTCTAGAGATATGGCCAGTTTATGTACTGCTACTTCTGAATCTAGACCTAGAATTTCAGAATAGTTCCATGCAAAGCCGTCTTTGTACTGCATGAGTACGTATTTTAACATGGCTACCTATTTTTCAGGTAATAGCTCTCTGACAAATGTCGACCTTGGATCGTCTTCCGTTCCTAAGTTAATTTTCCTTAGGTTGTCATCCATGGTGTGCATCCCTTCCTCCAGCTCTCTAAGTGCCGGTGGAACCTATGATATCTCCTCATCACCCTTTTCATTTGGGAAGCATCCGAAAAGGTCAATCATATTCTCGTGCCTTCCCTTCCTTGAGAGAGTTATCATATGACAAGTACGAGTCCGCTTCCATTTTCATGGTCGAGCTGGTTTTATCCTGACGGTATAGGTCTTCTTTGGCTCGTGTATTTGTGACGGACTTATCTTCCAACTTTTGGATAATATAAACCAAGCTTGCTGGTGTTGGTCCTCTACCCAGTCTTTAAATGTGAAGCAGTTCTCATAAGGATGTCCTATTGCTTAGTGATAGGAGCAATAATCCGGGTGATGGACCTCATTTATTTGTTCGGGGTGCCGAGACTTCGGAAGCGTCATCATTTGATGCTTCATGACTAGGTTGAATATTTTCCATGTCTTTTCTTGAGGGAATGAATATTCCTGACCCATCTTCTTTATAAAGGATGTGCTCTAATCGAGCTTTTCTTGATTGAACGGCATCTTGGACTCGCTTTTTTATCTTTGAATGTTGTTTGCGTTCCTCGCCCTATTTTAATCTTTACTTCGAGATTTTCTCTCTTTGCGAAAGTACTCAACAGGCTGTGGATAAATTGCATTACGGTCCACTTTTCTTACTGATTGTTGATTGAGCCGCTGCGTCTTGGCCTTTTCATAAATGGCCATTTCGCGGATGTGGTTGTCTCGGCTCCCTGACAAGCTTTTTTTATTAGCTTGTCAATTTACTCTTCGAGCGACGGACTTAACGCTCTTAGAGTGGGACCTCGCTCCAATTTGACGCCACTGCTATCTGGAAGAGCATTTTCTTCTTCACTCAAGATGTTTATGACATGGCAGCGGAAAATTTTCTCATGTTTCTTGGACCGAATGTATCCCAGTCCAGTTGTTTCCATCTTCCCGTTAGGCTTCTTCGTTGAGTTCCAGGAATATCCCAAATCTTTTTGTAGAATTAGGTCTATCGAATCGTTTGTTCGAGAGGTACGCCTTGGCGCTTTAACAGTTTCTTTAATCCCTCCGCATAATATCTTGGCATATGGATAGGATAGAACCTGTCAAGAGTGGGGTCAACACTATGCCAGACTTCTTTTTCTACATTGGTCTCCGTAGATTTGTAGAATAGGATCGCCTTATCACCTCTTTGCTTAAGAGGCACGTAGAAAGTTTGCAGTTCTTGTACGTTGTATGTATCGAGCGCATCAAGTTCCCTGTAGTGTCGAGGCAAAGCCATCATGATTTGTAGACTCTGATCCGCTTCGGTAAGAGTCTGTATTGACGAACGGACAGAGAACACTGCATTGGCCTCATCCTCAGAGTCGATGCCAAAGACCAAAATAGGAGTAGATGGTCCGGGTTTATTATTTTGCCTTTGAGGTTGACCCGAGTAAACTATTTGTTCGTTTTCCTCGATGTCGCTTCCAAAGATCGGGATAGTGGACATGGATTTCTGCTTATTCTCTAGCTTATGGCACCTTTCAGTATCCTCGAAGTCCGGCAGAAAGTACTTCCCATATTCATACTTCTGCACTTCATTTACTGAGAACTGATTGAGTTCCCCCATGACGGTGTACTCCGATCCATTCTTGAAATACTTCACACACTGATGCTGTGTAGAGGGGATAATGTTATATTCGTGTAACCAAGGCCTGCCGAGTGAAGCGTTATAGCAATTCTTGGCGTCAATGACATGAAATTTGATGTCAGTGACGAGCAGCCCGAAATGTAGCGTCAGTATTAGGGACCAAGTGTCAATGCCGACTATGAGTCGAGTCCAGAGATGGTAATTTTATCTCGGGCGAGGTATTGAACATTCATGCAAATTTCCTTCATCACTTTCATGTTGAGAAGATTGACGGATGATCAGTTGTCGACAAGGATTTTCCCTATCTTGATGTAGTGGCAATACCTGATGACGTACAGCGGTCGATTATGTTCGCACATACCGAGAACTAGATCTTCATCGCTGAATGTAATATCAGCCGTGTAGGCCTCTGCCATTTCATCTTTCATCTTTCCTTCTGCGAGAAAAGTTTAGAACCGATCGGGCTCTTATAACGCCTTAATCAAGAAATCTCGTGCCTCTTTGGACAGGAGGAGAGCATCCAATATGCTTAGCTGGGAGGGTATTTTCCTCAGATGTGCTAGGAAGTTATAATCCATCTTGTTTTTCTTAGGCGGGTCCTTTACGGCGAGCTTTTTGACTGTTTCTTTATCAAGGGCGATTTTCTTGGGCATCTTCCCTTTCCCTTTGTCCTTTTTGTTCGAAGCTTTGTTTATAAGTCCGAGATTCTTTTCAGGCAGCGTACGATTACGCAGCTGAATATTTACACAATTCTTCTCCTCCTCTTCTTTTCTCGAGGTGGAGTCTTCAAAGAGAGAGTCGAGAAGGTATTTCATCCTCGGAATCGCTCACGAAGGTGAGAAGTTTAGGTTTTTCCCCTTCCGAACTGGTACCAATCATATGATAGTTGCTAGTTATTTATTTATGCGTTTTCGTCTTGCCACTTTCACATTGGCGAGCACGTGCTTCGTGCTTCTCCTTCTTGAAGTGTTTTCGATGGGCAAAATATCCTTTCCACCACTTCTTGAAGGCACTGCATTCCTCGATGGGGTGGACGACCCTTCGATGATATATGCAGTATTTTGGATATGATTCTCCTCCGTCGAAATATGGGACTCCGGGAGTGTATCTCATGAGAGTTGGTAGCTTCATCCCTATTGATAGGGCTTTGGCGAACCACTTCTCAGTTTTGATCGTGCTCTTATTTGTTGCAGGTGTGCTTTGGTTTGGTCGGAACGCTTTATGACTCATTCTCACCGCAGCTTCTTTATTCATACCCTGTTACTTGGCCTTTTCATATATGGTTGTCTCATGTTCTTGGTCATTTTTGCTCTTTTGAAAGGCTTTGTATAGAAGCCTCTCAATCAGGTCTTCTTCTTTAAGTTTCGGGGATTTTAGCGCCGATTCTGCCACCAACTCTTTCGCATCGCTTTCTGATGCTAGTGGGGCTTCTTCGTCATATAACGACGAATGGGATATCATGTGGCAACTTACTATATAATCTTACGCTTCTTCTGAAGATTCATTTTCCTTATCATTGTCACTATCTCTGCCATCAAGAATATGCTTGAGGAATTCTTCGAGCGTGACCAGTGCCCGCGCCTTTTGGTTATATTCTTCCAGTGCGTCTATATATTTCTGAAGCTCTGTGCACTTGTTGTCATACTCGGTAGGCTGCACGGATTTCATGGTATTCTTCTTGTTCTTAGAAGACTTTGACGGCTTGACTTGGGGGCTTTTCCCCATGTCAACAACTTTCGGTGTGGGACGTAGTTTTAGGATCTCTTCAATAATTTCAGGTTCAAGCGGGCTCTTCCACTTGATCGCCGGGAATGCCTATCGATCCTTTAGCATTATTTTAGTTTTTGCTGAAAGGACTACTTTCCATAGAGCTTCTTCCACAAGTGAGCATGATGCCCTTTCTGCGTCCACCTTTTTAGGAGCATGCTTTTGGGACGGATTTACCCTCCAGTTATCAGACAGCGCGAACTTCCCCTGCTGATATTGGTTTTCGACCCAACTTTTGAAGATGTAGTTGTTAGTTATATGTATGCCCTAGAGGCCATTATTTTACATATGATGTATATTATAGTGGATCCTTGGACATATATAGAGAGGACTTTCTTTCTCGACATGATAGTATGCTATCTGGTTACCTTTATCTTAATGTGTAGACTGATATTTATACTGTCTTGCTCTCACATGTTGATAAAGCCCTTAGAATGCGTACTTGACTACCAGGACTATGATGGAGATCATACTAGTGGGGCCAAGGTAGTCCACAAGTTCATCTTTTAATTATTCCAAGTCGAGGGTATATCGAGACAGGGCATTGATATTCCAGAGTAGACTAGCGTATACGCTTCTTAACCCATATGATGGGCGATGGATGATCCCACATCCATTGGTGTTTGACATCAAAGATGGTATACGGGTGCTCAGTAGAGACTGGGTACACTGAACAGGACTCGCCGAGGACTCCTATGTGGTAGTATACCTATCGTCAGATAGAGTCCTCTGGTGACACTGGTACAGGTTAGTCTGTAGAACCGAGATCGTCATAGATTCTTGTGCGGATTCCACTGTGCTTTGATTTCCTCCCTACCACGCTCAAAAGAGATGTGCAAACAGGTGGATTTTGGGTACAGTCCCGAGTCTCATGGAGGAAATGAGCAATAGGAGGGGTTTCGTCTCTCCCGGTATTGGGGGTTAATGTTTCGTTATGCTCGATTGGCTATAACTGGAATTCCCTGGCCAGGGCTGCTACTGAGATTTACTGATAAGTGTTACCAGTAGTTTCTCAAACCGTTATAGGCCAGACATCGGCATGACTTATCACGTTACTGGGGTCTGACGATTTCCACCCCTAGCCTTAATATGCGCCATATCAGACGAAGAGACCGGACTGTACGGTAGTGTTACTGATAGGCTTCATGGAGACTATGGACAAGCTTTCTTGTTGATCTTCATATCGCTCAATACCCGGGTAGCCGTTACGTCCATCTAGTACCGCTGGCGGTGTAAGTGACTGATGTGATCATCACCTACTGCTGGCGTATTGACGAGTCTTTAGAGTCCCACACAGAAGTTCCCTGGTTCAAGCGAAATGAAGTAGGACACATATATGATATGTGTGTGGGCCTGATTAAATACGTGTATGTGATACCGTATTGTAATCTGGCAGTTATCTGTTATCAAGTTAGGTTATATGTGATATAACCAGATTATCGAATCAAGTATTGATTTGATAATGTGATACACAGATATATGATATTAGTCGGTCATATGTGATATAACCAGATTATTAAATCAAGTATTGATTTAATAATGTGATATATATTATATGTGATATAATTATATCTTAACTAATATCATTAGCTTACTAATTATTCTTCATTATAAATATATTAATATATATGATATATATATATATATATATATAATAATGAAGCATGGCATATGATTTTCTATTTTGTGAAAATAGAAATGAGGTGGAAAATGAGAGCATGGTTGCAAGCATGGGATTTACATTTGTTTATTCATCTTGACTCACTATCCAAGCATGGTTGCAATTTTATATTGCAAAATTCCATGCTTGGATGAGTGGGGGTCAAGAGTTGCCATTAATTCTTACTTCACTCTCAACATTTAGTGTAGAGGTAGCTTGAGTTGGAGGGACTTCGTGTGGATCATCTTCGGCATGATGGTCATCGGAGGAAGCTCGTCCAAAACCTCAAGTAGAGCCTAGTGGAGTCGCGGGACTACTACACGGAGTATGTGAAGTGAAGGACCGGTCTACAAAAGTTGTATTCCCTGTTCACTTGATGTAGTTTTTTACATTCATGTATCGTCTAATTTTCTAGTTAAGATTCTAGGGTTAGGGTTATTTAACATGGCAAATTTTTGAAAGCGGCATGGATGATGCCTCACGAAACCTTGTTGTCGTGCTAGGTAACCCAACAGTGGTATCAGAGCCAAGCTAGACAATTTGACGATATTTGTAGAATTACGAAACTGAAACAACTCCAAAACATCGAAACACAAACCGAGTTTCTCTCGATTTTTAAAAGTCCTTGAAATATTTTTTAAGCAACTGCAGAATGTTAGATGAGATGTAATATGAACAGCGAACGAATATGAACCCCATCCGCAAGATTTGACCAGGCGACACACTCAAAAAATCCGTCCTGGCCGGTTTTTCATCATTGTTTGGGCTTCGTTTTGGTTTGGTGTTCTGGCCTCTGGGTTTTCGTGTTTCAGGTGTTGCTCGTTTTTTCTAAGATTGCATATGATGTTATCTTTCTGTAAAGGCAATTCGGAGTGTTTCATAGTCGTAATTATAACATCATTTCGGGTATTTTAAACGGCGTTAAAATGTTCGAACGAATATCAATAATCCATTTTCTCCTTCACTGGAAATTTTCCAAAATTTGGATTTTTTCAAAGTTAAAAAACATTCAAAAAGCATGCAAGTAATTCTATGGATCCTCTAGAAGAATGAAACCCTAACTCGATTCTATGACCGTCGGAACCGCCGCCAAACCCTAGGGTTTGCGGTAGTTTCATGGCGCCATAGGTGAGGCAAGGGTTGGACCTTCTACGGTTGGTCCATAGGCACTGTGGCATGTTCTGAGTATTTTTAAACTATGCTCAAGTGTTGAGCTCTTCGGGAAATTTTGGGTGTTTGATGATTCGATCGGAATGTTTAACATTATCTAGCTATTTAAGGAATGTGATACAATATTTAAAATTCATTGGTTAGGCACGAAATACGAAGTATGTGATATTTCGGGTTTATGATGTCTAAGAAGGTTACGGATTCTAAATGTTGTAGTTTGACATTTTCTTTTCTGGGACCGTAAGTGTAATATGTGGTGTATCGCCGGTTTTGTTACTATATGTCAACGACAATTGGTATACGCATATTTACTTACGTTGATGACATGTGATGTTATGTGTTGCTGGGTAATGTTATATTGGATCGTCGTGTTTTGATTAGCCGGGTTTTTTTTATGTGAGATGAGAGTTTTTCATTTTCATTCATGTAAAAGACCTGTATGTAATATTCTTTTATTGGGGCACTTCCGAGTTGAGTATGATGTCACCATTGATATATATTTTTTACTTTTCCGCATTAGGATAGACCCAAGGTGGTGAGCACAAGTAATCGGGTTCTAGAGCCCAGTGGGAGACCAACTCGAGGAGTCCAGACCGGGTCCCCTAACTCTAGAATTGGTAGGGTTGCTTGCCGCTCTCGTAAGGGTCTAGGGATGTGGGTTTGGCTATTCATCGCGACCGTGGAATCCGTGTTTTTTAAAGGCTTAATATAAAACACAGACCTCTTGGTATATCTAATATTTCATATGTTGACTTCTGCTGCTGATATTCTGTGATGTGATCACTTTATATGCTTGAGAAGAATACTTTATTATTATATATATGATATATAATAAATGTTGCTTATGTTTTTCACCCGCGCTAGTCCCGCCCCGCTATGTCGTTAGTTAAGTAACCTAACGGTGCATAACGAGACACTGTGGTGAATGCGAATGGTATAAGCGTACGTTGTATTTTCATTTCTTCTGTGATGCTTAGGAAGCATAAATGATGGGACTTCATTAATGAGATTAATGAAAGGAAAAGAAACCTAAAGATGTTGTAGAATCAAATTTTCAAAAAGGGTAGCTCTAGTTTTTGCTTTGCATAGCGGTATTCCTTGTAGAATATCCAGCACCTCATTCGCTGAGGAAAGAGCCGAGATCGCTTCACCGGGAGTGACCTCTTTAGCATAATCTAGCAGATCCTACAACCAACTCGGTTTTGTTTTTGATTGCCTTTTTTAAGTTTTTGCTTTGCATAGCGGTATTCCTTACAGAATATCCAGCACCTCATTCGATGAGGAAAGAGCCGAGATCCCTTCACTGGGAGTGACCTCTTTAGCGAAACTAGTAAAAGACTCAAAAATATTCCTTTTCAAAATCACTCGATTCTACATCGATATCAAGTTCATTACGCAAAAAGTTTTCATAAAAACCTGTCGTAGCCCTCCGTCATTTCAGATAAGTACTACTTAGTATTCGTGCTATGTTTGTTGACTTTGTTAAGACGTAGTGTGCGGTAGCTAATTAGTGCTTATCTGCTAAAGAATAAGATGCGATTGGATTAGGGTAGTCGTACGACTTTGTTGACTATGTTAAGGGTCGTACGGATGGGTTTAATTCAATCAGGAAATGACGGGTTGAACTTGGATAGCGCTTATGATTTGTTGACTATGTTAAGCTCATAAGTTGCTAGGGGCAAAAGTATTATCGGGGATTTTGAAGAGTTGAAATTTGCAATGAGATTGCATACCTTCTATGAGATAGTTGGATCCAGATACCCACTGCGGGTAAGAGTTACTCCTGAGAGAGTTTTACACATTACAAGTAGCCGATCAAGTAGGTGTCTAGAAAGGTGTTAACGGGGTTACGCCCCTAGGAAAACGAGATTTATTTTAATTAGGTCCGTGCGAAAGCACGAGGAACCTCCCTCAAAGTACTGACACTGGCCTGGCTGAAAGATTGGTGAAATTGTAAGGTGTAATTAGTCCCGGCTAGTCTTACCTTTTACGGTTTGAAGGAAGATTTGATAAAAACAGTGGGAGCCATCCTGATTAGATAAGATAATAACCAATCTAATCTTACAAAGAGCGCACGCAAAGTGATTATCCTTCTCTTTCTCTCCTGGTAGCGACCAGTGGTATGCCTTAATCAAGATAATAATATGGATGTATTGACCGAACCTACTTATTATACTGGGCTAGGTTCCGCTCTATCTTATGATTGTCATAAGTATGAGCAAGGAATAGGGGAATATTCGGATTCCCACTCCACCCAAATGTAGAAAAAGCATGTTGATGCATTGTCTTCGGGTGTGTTCATAACCAAGCATTGTTTCTCAGTTATCTCTACGTCCTGGGTATTAGATACCGGATCAAGATCCCACACATGTAATTTGTTGCATGGGCTATAGACAGGTGGAGAACTGGGAAAAAGTGATATGTCTCTAGTAGTAGAGAATGGTGCAATTGTTGTAGCCAAAGCAGTTGGCAAATATCACCTAGTGTTACCAACTGGTAATACATTGATTCTTAGCGACTGTTATTTCGTACCAATAAATATTGTGAATATTTTCCTAAATCAAGAGTTGATTGGGTAAGGTATGTTGTATAAAGAGTGTACATGTTCTGAATCAAACTACAGTTCTAAACGTACAGAACACACACAAGAGGAACAGTTCAGAAATGAATGAAGTCTTCTTGTGTCATTATAAATTGGGTCATTTCAATGAAACAAGACTAGCTGAAGATCCATAAGGAAGTATTTTTGAATCCGTTCAAATTTATATCTTATGAAACTTGCCAGTCATGTCTCAAAGACTAGGTGACCAAATCTCCGTTTACTGGAAACGGAGAAAGAGCTACTGAACTCTTGGATAGATACATGGTGATGTATGCGATCATGTGTCTACATATGCCAGGGATGGTTCCGTACTTTATTACACTCACCGATGTTCTCTCAAGATACGGACATATGTTCTTGTTGAAACACAAAACTGAATCTTTTGAGAATTTCAAGAAATATAAGTGCGAAGATAAGAACCAGATGGGTAAAGGTATTCAAATCCTTCGATATGATCGGGGAAAAGAATACTGGAGTACGGAATTTCGAGACTATTTAAAAGAGAATGAGATTCTTTCTCAGTTTACTCCTCTATATATACCACAGCACAACGGTATATTAGGGTGGAGGCATCACACCCAATGAGATATGGTGCGCTCTATAATGAGTACAGCTAAGTTGCCTATTTCCTTTCAGGGACTTGCACTTGAGAAGATGTACACCTATTGAATAGAGTTCCGATCAAATCCGTTGCCTACAACTCCATATGAGATATAGAATAGGAAGAGACCATCTCTTAAACAGGTTAAGATATAGGATTGTCTGGGCTATGTTGAAAAGAGAAGTCCGGACAAGTTCGAGGCAAGGTCATTTCTGTGCAAGTTTGTAGGATATCGCAACCATTCGCGAGGGAATATCTTCTACCACACCAAGGAACAAAAGATGTTTTGTTTCTCGACATGCCACCTTTTTAGAAAAAGGAATTTCTTGTGGCAGAAATTAGTGGCGATGAGGTAGAACTTGAAGTAGTTCCAGCAAACACAAACTATAACTGACGATTTGTTGGAACCGGAGGATTCAATAGTCCCCGACGAACCAAAGCCACTCCGCAGATCTAGTTGGGTTCCTCATCCATCTGAGAGATACTACGGTTTTCTCGTAGACGGTGGGAGCGAGGATTGCATCATGTAGATGATGACCCAACTAGTTTCGAGCAGGCCGTCATAAGTGGAGACTATGTGAAATGGCCGGGTGCTATGCAATCTGAGATGGAATCCATGTACACCAACAAAGTATTGACTTTGGATGTTGCTCCTGAAGGGGTAAAATCCATCGGGAGCAAGAGGGTCTTTGAAAAAGATAATTTGGTGTAAATGGAAAAGTTGAGACTTTCAAAACTATGCTTAAGTCCATCAGGATCCTACTTGCCATTGCGGCATACCATGACTACGAAATCTGACAGACTGCACGTCAAAACCCGCTTTTCTAAATGGTGATTTAGAAGAGAGCGTGTATATGACACTGCCAGAGAGCTTCGTAGACAGTGGGAGCAGCGGAAGCATATGCAAGCTGCTTAAATCCATCTATGGGTTAAAGCAGGAATCGCGGAGATGGAACATCTATTTTAATAAAGATGTCAAAGAGTTTGACTTAATCAAAAAGGTAGATGAACCATGTATAAATAAGAAGGTTGTAGAGAGTATGGTTGTCTTCCTCGTATTGTACGCGGATGACATACTCTTGATAGGAAAGGGTGTTCCTATGCTACACTCGGTCAAGCACCTCTTATCACACAGGTTCTCCATGAAAGATCTAACTGATGTCTCCTACATCCTGGGAATATAGATCTATAGAGATAGATCTAAATGGGTTTGGGATTGTCCCAATCCAGGTACATAGACACCATGCTTAAGGTAATGTACCCGCTTGTTAAGGAATCACTCTCTCTAATGAGATGTCTCTTGAGACTGATTTGGAGAGGGCTCGCATACAAAAGATACCCTATGCTCAGGAAGAAGGGTCAATCATGTATGCGATATTATGTACCAGACCAGATGTAGTTTACTCACTAAGTGTAATGAATAAGTATCGAAATGATCTTTGAGAAAACCACTGGATAGCTGAAGAACATTCTTAAGTGTTTGAGAAGGACTAAAGAGATGTTCTTAGTGTATGGTAACGGTGAACTCCAGATGGAGTCCTTTACCGATTCAATCTTCCAGAGTGATGAGGAAGACTGAAAGTCAGTCTCGGGTTTTGTCTTTACCCTCAGTGGAGGGACGGTATGTTGGAAGGGTTCCAAGCTATATACCGTAGCAAACTCATTGACAGAGGCTAATTACATCGCTACCAACGATGCTGCCAAAGAGGTTGTCTGGATGAAAAAGTTCATATAATGAACTTGGTTCCTACCATTGGGCATCCAGTACCTGTGTATTATAATGACAATGGAGCTGTGGATTTGGCCTAGGAACCCCGGTCCCGTCAGCGATCCAGAAATATTCTTAGACAGTATCACCTGATCAGGGAGATAGTTGATCTCCGACAGATCGAGGTTAGGAGAGTTGACACAGTGGATCCACTCACCAAGGCCATCCCCCAGATGCTATTCGAGCGACTTTTGGGACATTGGGTATGAGATACTACAACAACTGGCCTTAGTGCAAGTAGGAGATTGTTAGTTATATGTATGGCCTAGAGGCCATTATTGTACATATGATGTATATTATAGTGGATGCTTGGACATATAGAGAGAGTACTTTCTTGCTCGACATGATAGTATGCTATCTGATTACCTTTATCTTAACGTATAGACTGGTATTTATACTATCTTACTCTCATATGTTGATAAAGTCCTTAGGATGTGTACTTAACTACCAGGACTATGATGGAGATCATACTAGTGGGGAAGGGTAGTCCACAAGTTCATCCTTTAATTGTTCCTAGTCGAGGGTATATCGAGACAGGGCATCGATATTCCAGAGTAGAATAGCGTATACGCTTCATGACCCATATGATGGGTGATGGATGATCCCACATCCATTGGTGTTTGACATCAAAGATGGTATACGGGTGCTCAGTGGAGACTGGGTACACTGAACAGGACTCGCCAAGGACTCCTATGTGGTAGTATACCTATCGTCAGATAGCAGTCCTCTGGTGACACTGGTACAGGTTAGTATGTAGACCCGAGATCTTCGTAAAGTCTTGTGCGGCTCCCACTGTGCTTTGATTTCCTCCCTACCACACTCAAAGGAGACGTGCAAACAGATGGATTTTGGGTACAGTCCCGAGTTGCATGGAGGCAATGAGCGATAGGAGGGGTTTCATCTCTCCCGATATTGGGGGTTGATGTTGCGCTATGCACAATTGGCTACACTAAAAGTCCCTGGCCAGGGATGCTGCTGAGATTTACTGATAAGTGTTATCAGTAGTTTCTCAAACCGTTACAGGCCAGACATCGGCATGACTCATCACGTTACTGGGGTCTGACGATTTCCACCCCAGACTTGATATACGACATATCAAACGAAGAGACCGTACTGTACGGTAGTGTTACTGATAGGCTTCATGGAGACTGTGGACAAGCTTGCTTGTTGATCTTCATATCACTCAATACTTGGGTAGCCGTAACGTCCAGCTAGTACCGCTGACGGCTTGTAGGTGACTGATGTGATCATCACCTACTGCTGGCGTATTGACGAGTCTTTAGAGTCCTACACAGAAGTTCCCTGGTCCAAGCGAAACGAAGTAGGACACATATATGATATGTGTGTGGGCCTGATTTAATACGTGCATGTGATACCGTATTGTAATCTGGCAGTTATCTGTTATCAAGTTAGGTTATATGTGATATAACCAGATTATCGAATTAAGTGTTGATTTGATAATGTGATACACAGATATATGATATTAGTCGGTTATATGTGATATAACCGGATTATTAAATCAAGTGTTGATTTAATAATGTGATATAATTATATCTTAACTAATATCATTAGCTCACTAATTATTCTTCATTATAAATATATTAATATATATGATATATATATATATAATAATGAAGCATGGCATATGAATTTCTATTTTTTGAAAATAGAAATGTCACGCCCCGCTTCCCAGTGTACGGCGAAGTGGACGTGACGAGGCCCGCTACGTATGTACTCAAAAGTACATACGCTAAGCGTAACTAAGCAATATAAAATAATCACAAGAGACAAATGAAATTGAAATAACAGCAACTTTTATTAATAACATTCTTTGTACAATGCATGAAATGAAAATACAACTGGAATGAAAAAGCAATGCCTAAACAGTGGCATAATAATAATAAAAGGAAGTACTGGGAAGAACAAGTACAAAGTCTAGAGCTATGGGTCTTCCTGGAATTTCTCCAAACCTTCACTTGTAGGCTCGGTCTCAACTTGGTCCAACGCACCTGACGACATTCAAAGAAGAAAGAAATAGAATGTCGTCAGCGAACAGGTCGCTCGGTAAGTCCCAAAGATAAGGTAGGAATAGACAGAGAGTAAGAGAGAAAGATAGTAGCTTTTAATGTTGTATTGTATTGTTGTAATATTGTATTAACGTTGTTGTTTGTAGCTTGGTACAGAAAGCTGCCAGTGTATACGAGGGGAGTCTCTATATGCCAGAGACTAAGGGCACGTATAGTACAAGGAACCGTTTATGCCACGGTACAACAGCAACTGAATATAGGTTAGGTGTCTTAATCTGACCACCTCATTCCACTTTTAACATCTTCCGTACCAATCTACCCCTTTAAACCCCGCGATGTCATATTTGTATTGTTATCTTGTAAACTTGTAATGATTGCTTGATTGACTTGATTGACTGACCGAAACCATGATATCAGGAAACGGTTATAACCGTAGAGTCATGTAAATGGAATACTGGAAATCATGTAAAAGGAATATCCATGGTTCGGTTCATTCAAACAGATTGTTAACTGGATTCTGTGATTCATGTATTCAAGTTGTATTGGAATATAATTGAAATATAGATTGACTTGAATTATATTCAAGTCAGAATTAGTCAGACTCTAACCCGAGTCAGACTAAAAGAAAGATAATTTGTAGTTCTTTATTTGTTAGGGGCCTTATTGTAATTTATAAAACTTGAGGGGGTTTATTGTAAAAAGTAATATTGTATAGTTTGCAAAATACACCTCAAGTATTTAATTATCGTCTTTATGTACATACAACAATTTAATGATCAAGATAAATATGTATACATGTTCGAATAACATGAAATGAGTCAAGTATATTATTCGAGTAACTACCATAAACAATGCTGTAAAGAAATATTATGTACGACTAATTAATCAAGTTGAAAGAATACGAGAACATAAACAAAAATATGGCTCTATGTGTTTTGCATGCGTGAGTTACAGTTTCACCTAAATACGACTACCGGTTTGAGAGAGATATATATGTTTTCGTATCGTCGCGTAAAACAGATCAGAATCTATTCGGCACCGTCACATATTTTTAAAATGCAGTTTGAGTTAATTTACATCGGTTTTCAGGTTATGAAAAGTATTATAAAATTATAGGTATTTCGATGAACTTATCGAAAACACCAAGATTCACATGATTTGGATTTCTGAAGCTCTAGTTATGATCATTTTAATATCAGCGTTTAAAACAGAAATTCAGATTTCTGGACAGCAACTATATATTTTATTGCAAAGCCTATATCAGATTGTTTCATGCATTCCTAAGTAATATATTATACAGAAAATTATAGTTCTATCAATGGTGCATCTACACATCTAAATTTTATCACAAACGGACATCGGGTGTTCGAGTTACGTCCAATTTAAAAACAGTGTGCGAATCGGAACAGATTCTGTCCAGATCCGTCACTTAATATTGTAATGCAGTTTTCTTTATCTTAGGTAGGTTTTCAGTAAAACTATAAAACTAATAAAATCTATATCATTCGATGTAGATATCAAAAACATCTGAGTTTGCTCAATTTGGATACCGGTATACCAAGTTATGTGTCCTAGAAATTGACCGATAGCTGCAGTTTTCTGTTTTACGATCAGTGAATAAATACGATGTAATTCACAAACCGTTATGCGGATCGATCTAAAATTTTTACAGCATGTATAAAATAATATAATCTATCATATGTAAATTCCATGAAATTTTCAGAAGTAAAAATTAATGTCTAAAAATTATTTTAAACCTAAAGGTATTGATGTGTATACTAAAATCGGCAAAAAGATTAACTAGTATTTTTATGCAAGCTTTATCCTTTCTTTTAATAACCAAACCGATTCCATGAGATATCGTAGATATATTATGGATTGAAATCTATGTTCTCACAACTTGTAATAAACATTCATAATCATGAAGAAAGAATTAAAAATACTTTAATTTAAACAAGAGATAATAAGATATTATTAAACCATATAGAATCATATATATCTAAACTTATGTTTATGTATATGTATATGTTTATGTGTATCTTCTCTTATGGATTATGATATGAAAAGAATAAGGGGTTCACGATGCATGACAAGAGGAAAAAAAGAGATGGGGGAAAGGAGAGAGAAGGGACTTACATACACAAGCCGGTATTGTCACCGGGCTTGTCTATCCGCCGATAGTCTCGCGTTACTAGCGAGACCTTCTTGAAGACTTCTTCATGTTCTTCTTCTTGAACTTTAGGTGAAGAGGGAGAAGTGAGAGATGGAAAAATATGAGGAAGGAAAAGATAGAGGACAATAAAGATGGTGTAATGGTGAATTATAATATATGCATTTAACATGAGAATTAAAAGAGAAATGAAAAGTCACTATTCATTTTGGAAATGAAAGGTCTCATTTGTAGGTTATGAGAAGAATAAAAAAAATGATAAAAAATAATTGCAAGAATGGGGATTTGAACATGCGACTTATGGAATAACAATGCAAGGACTTAACCAATGAGCTATAAAGTTGTTCATGCACATATTTAATTAGAATTAAATATATGATGTTGCTTAAAAAGAAAATGGGCTTTTTAGATGGGCTATGGAGAATAAGAATAATGGATTTGGGTTAAATATTTATGAAAGGAAAAAATAAGAATGAGAAGTTAAAAACTTAAATATAAGAAAAAGAAATTGTACCTAGAAAAAAAATACATAATAGATTGAGGAATAAAATAATAATAAATTTAATAGAAAGAGGAAAATACCAAGTACAAATAAATACGGTATATTTTTGAAGAGGGATAATACAAATGTATAAAGATTTTGGGGTCATTACAAGAAATGAGGTGGAAAATGAGAGCATGGTTGCAACCATGAGATTTATATTTGTTTATTCATCTTGACTCACTATTAAAGCATGGTTGCAATTTTGTATTGCAAAATTCCTTGCTTGAATGAGTGGGGGTCAAGAGTTTCCATAAATTCTTACTTCACTCTCAACACTTAGCCATTTTTCTTGAGTTGCTCCCATGGTTGCTCTCTAGCTTCTTTTTCCTCCTCATGTCATGGTTCAAGCTTCAGCCCTCACATGTGATGTGAGCCATGAAGCTTGAACATAAACTTGTGAGCTTTTAACATCCCCTACTTCACCATCCTACACTTGACTAGCGATCGAGTGTAGCGTGTTTCTTACGCTAAAGAGTTTAGTGTAGAGGTAGCTTGAGTTGGAGGGATTTCGCGTGGATCATCTTCGGCATAAAGGTCATCGGAGGAAGCTCGTCCAAACCCTTAAGTGGAGCCTAGTGGAGTCGCGGGACTACTACACGGAGCATGTGAAGTGAAGGACCGGTCTACAAAGGTTGTATTCCTTGTTCACTTGATGTAAAGTTGTTTACATTCATGTATCGTCTAATTTTCTAGTTAAGATTCTAGGGTTAGGGTTATTTAGCATGGCAAATTTTTGAAAACGGTATGGATGATGCCTCCCGAAACCTTGCTATCGTGCTAGGTAACCCAACAGTGGTAATCTTCAATTGGGTGGCTCACTATCCTATAATAGGAGCAGTAGTTGGGTTGTTGACATCGCCAAGTTGTGCAGATCGTCGTGGGTCTAGAAATATGATGAGATTATTTCACATCGCCAGCTCGAACAATCTCCGCCTTTTATCGTGAGGAAACGAGTATGCATGTCCAAGCCTTTCTTCCAAGGACGGGCGTGTACGTGTGTTGTTTTGGTGAGCAGCTGGTTTTGGACTGCTTGGCTGTTGAAGCATGTTGGAAATGAAGGCCGCTTTCCATTTACCCTTGTTATTTCAAGGGTCCTTATTTGAGGAGGAAAGTCCATGGCCTATCTGATCTATTTAGGCCAGCTTGTCTATCAACACTTGAAAGGCTTTGGATTTGAAGAATGTCATAAACTAGGACACAGTCGATTGAGGATCGAGGGTCCTGATGAAAATTCCCACGGCTGGAGACTCTTCAATACGCTGTTCGCACTTAGACCACAGGTTCCGCCACCGGATCACATATTGGACCCACGTTTCTCACAGCTTTACCCTGGCATTGATCAATGCCGTGATCAAAGTGCATTCACTCGCACTGGCAAACCGTTGCATGAACAACAGTTCCAATTCAGAGAAGGTTTTCACGGAGTCATTTAGGAGCTCCGAGTACCATTCAAAAGCTGTCTCTAACAAGCTTCCGACGAATTGGCGAAGAAACAGTTTGTTGTTGCCTCCAGTATTGCCGCACAGAGCTCTGAATTGTGCGACGTGTTGGTGGGGATTACCCGTTCCTTTATAAACATGAAACTTCAGGATCTTATATCTGGGGGTACTTGATTTGGTCATACCAGGCAGGATATGGTTGCTCGGTTTTGACGAGTTGGTTAGCGGCTTCATTGGCCTGGTGAGCTCTGATTTGCTGAGCAATGTAGTCATCCATGGTCACCTTGGAGATTGTTTCCTCCTTTGCCGCTGATAAGGCTGGGGGAGGATTTGATATTTCTCCTCTGTCATCCTCGATAATTACCGACGGATCTTCCGCCGGTGGTTCTGGTTGGATTATCATTCCAACCATATCTTAGAATAAAATAGCCATCTGCTTGATATTAGCAGCTTGCTCCGTAGCTTCTTTGACTTTTCTATCCAGCACTCATCGCAAGAACTCTGTATCGGTCTCTTGCTCTTGGCGCTGTTCGACTTCATTATTCGGACTTTCTTTTGGTTCGGTGAGAGCTGCCATTTTGGTCAGTATTTCTTGGAGCTTTTGTTGTTGCTCAGGAGCCTTTGTTAGTGACTGAGTATGCGGTCGGTAACTCACTGAAGCGTGGCTTTCTTCTTTACCGTTAGCCATGTAGACCGTATATACGGTTATGCCCCTAGACTTGGGTTGTTTAGATCTTTTTCCATTGGATTTTTCCGCTGACAGTAGAGTTTTCTGTGACCTCGTTCTTTTATTAAAGGTTGAAGCTGAACGAGCCGTTATGACAGGCACCTGTTCAGGAGAAGTCCCCATTGTATGGCAGAGGAGCGGTCTTTTTCTTGTCGGCTTTTAAATTTCTTCGGTCGATGAGAGTAATTTTCGTCAAGCACAGAGTCTTGGACTTTTCGCCAGACACTATGTATCTGTGAGGAGAGCCGTTTATGAGGCTACTCCGGTTGTCTCTGTATTGGGACCTCTGCCGGCAGAGGTGATTTCTTCAGTACCACCGTCGGGGAGTTCTTGCGTGCTCTCTTAAGCGGGTCAAAACTGTTCCTAGTTGAAACAGTAGCGTTAATATCCACCATAGGAGCTGGTAAGGTGAGTCCAGAGAGGGAGTTGCCCCCAGCCTGTTTAACTCAGCGTCGGTGGTGACGTCGAGCATGTCTTGCAGTAGGAGCTGCCTCTATATTTGAGACTGTTTCATCATGCCCCCAGCGTTGCTGAGGAGTTTCATTTGGCGTCAACCGATTAAAGACCAATGTTTTTGTTAGAGTTGGAGCAGAATTGTCCAATCATTCTAGGATTAACCGTCTTGGAGTGGAAACATTTTTATCGGCTTCACTTGTAGTAGGAGTAGGGAGAGCTAATCGTTTTGGGGTAGGTCCCTCAGGTATCAGGGGCTTCTTTATGAGCACGATCAAGTTCTTCCCCAGCTGTTGAAGACTGAGACATCAGATTTGGACGGCTTGCTGATAGGAGCCGCGACGATTGCCATACGATCGAAGACCGATTTTCTAGGAGCTTCTCCTTGTGGCGCTGAGGTGCCAAAGTTCGCCGACTGGAGCATGGTCCCGAAGAACAATCCAGTAGTGGCTTGAGTAACCTGCCCCACCGGCATTGAGAAAATGGAGGCTGCATTGGGCCCATGCGTCACTCCTCCAGTTGGGGTGGAAAGAGATTTGTTGTTGCAGGAAGTGCAGTGAGAAGCCATTGATTCTGCATAAAACCGAGACACCAAGTTTTAGTACCTCGAATCCAAGGGCAACTATGAATATGGAAAACCACGATTTTGTTCACGATCACGACATAAGAAGTGTGGACTGGAAATTGGAAAAGTTCCCACCGTGCGTGTCAGAATCTGTTTACCGCCGAATACTGGACTGAGAAGTTGGGGACATCTAGCCTGAATTTGGGGGCAGATACTATTTGGACATATCCATCCACCCCTTCGAAGATACCAGGTTGATTTATGGAACTGTATATGGGAGGTTTGGATAGATGCGAGCTATGTAGCAGACTTTATCAGATTCCCCCTCGTTTGTGAGGGGTTTTAATTGTGGGGACGATCTTCCTTGCATGCGCAAGCCCCTGCAGTTAATTACGTTATCGCGTTGCAATAACAACTTTCTCCTACTCCAGTAGGTCACTTCGTGTCGTATTATATTTTGTTTATTTTGGTTTCCCGTGGATTGTATACGGAGATTAGTTTATGTCGTCGCCCGTAGGGCGCGGATTAGTCCAAATAAGTACATTTTAGATTTGGGTTTTAACTTAGATTGTATGTTCCATCAGTTCAAACAATATTTTATTTTATTTAACGGCCATTAACCTGTTTTAAGATTAGGATCAACTTAAATATATGAACATTTTGGCTTAATTTATTTTAACTAAGAATATGTTAGTCTTATTTAAGACTAAAATTAACTTAGAAATATTTTCAGGATCATTAAATTTTAATAAGATCCAACAACAGAGCATTTGAGCTTAGCTGCAAGAAAAACTTTAGAGGCTTAACTAATTTGGGCTTAGTCCTGGGTTTTTCCTTTATTCATAAGTGCTAAGCACTTAATTGCTGCTCTGGTGCTCACGTGGGAAGCACATGAAGCACTCAAACATAGGCGTTGCCCAATCAGTGCTAAGCACTTAGTCGTTTTAACTATATGTATAATGCTAAGCACTTTGTGCAGCGCTCACCTGAGAAGTACGTGAGGCGCTGAGTTTTCACTTCTGGGCGCTTACGTGTGAAGCACGTGAGGCACTGGTTTTATGTTTTTTGGGCGCTCACGTGGGAAGCACGTGAGGCACTGAGCATTTGTTTTTGGGTGCTCAGGTAGGAAACACGTGAAGCGTTGAACCATTTAGAGATTTACTCTCTGTTTATCTTTTGAAAAGAAGTTAAACTTCTGTTAATGGCGTTTTGACCATAGATGATCATCAAGATCCCTGTTTTGAAAATTTGAGATCAAGTTTTTAAGAACTAAGTTATTATGTTGTTTATTATAAGAACTGAGTTCTTTATAGGGTTAAACCCTGCTTTTCTTTCTTTCTTCTTCTTCTTTTTATTTTTTTCTTCAGACCTAGTTTTCCCCCTAGATGCTGAGTTTTGAAGAACAAATATTCCCGATGAGAATTAAATTCTCAACTTATGCAAGATTTGTCTTGCGAATTTCAGATCCAGAGAAAGAACTAAGTTCTTTGAGAAGGATTAAACCCTTATATATGATATGATAAGTAAAAGAGATATTTCGATCTCTTCTTTTTTTCTTTACCTAGGGTTTTAAGGAGAATGGGGCTTTCTTTAGCGAGAGAATTAAATTCTCAGTTACAACTTCTATCTTTTTGTTTGCAGAAACTTATGGAGGGTTATCTCTATATGAGATTTGAAGTCTCAGATCCTTAATATATGTAAGGCAAACTGTTGATCGGTTTTGAGAAAATCTCTCATTTTAGAGGTACCAATTGATTTAATTGGTCTCAAAAATTATTTAGGGAATTTTATCCTCCATTAGATCTTTGATCCAGTTATTTATGTTTTACAGAATATATTTTCTTAGTTTTAACAAAATAGGAAAATATTTTCTCATATATAGAATTTTATTCCATCTCTTGATTCAAACGGTGATTTTTAAACACCATTGGATTTTTAATTCAGGGGTTCTTTGTTTAACAGAGCATATCTTTTTTGTTTAGAAAGATTGGAGAAATATATTTCCAAAATAGAATTTAATTCCATCATTGGATACTTGATCCAACAGCTCTCTGTTTAACAGAAAATATCTTTCTCATTTAGAAAGATCAGGGAGATGTTTTCCCCTAATAGAATTTAATTCTCATCATTTGATGATTTTTTAATCGTCATTAGATTTTTAATCCAACGACTCTGTTTAACAGAAAATATCCCCAGATTTTAGGAAAATATTTCTCAAGTAGAATTTAATTCTACCCGCTTTAATTTGGGTGCCGCTCAAGAATTTAATTCTTACATGAACTGGCATTCACGTGCTTTGTATGTCGGCGCTCATGCGTGTATCACATAAGATGCTGCTATAGGATTTAATCAAGCGTCCATGTGTTTTGCGTGTCAGCGCTCACGTATGTTTCACGTGAGGCGTTACTATTGAATTTAATCCTATCAAAGATTAGCGCCGGCGCTCACGTGCTTTTCACGTGAGGCACCGCCTGATTGTATTTAAACAAAAGATAATTTTATGAGAGAACAATGACTAAATTGCAACAAAACACTTAACCATGGGGCTAGTTTAATTATAAGGACAGCTTCCTTATCAGGCCTAGTGAGACAACGGAAGTCATGATTTCGATTAACTTAGAACAAAATTAATGTTTGCATAGACGCAAACTATGGTTTCCGAAAATTATAGTTTTGGGTTATTTGACAACATGGTTTATGTATCCATGATTTCGTTTTACTTAATTTTATATGATCTTAACATGTCAAGGCCCAAATTTAGGCACGTGACCGGCACTTAAACCACGTGACGTCAACAGGCATAACGCAATTTAAGTAAGCCAAAAACCCAGATATCTAAACCATCAAAAGAAGTAAGTGATGAAAACATTGTTAAAAACATTTGGAAATCTCAAGTAAAAATCTTTAAACTTAAGTTTATTTTCTTAAAAATTTCGGCAGCACCTCCTTTGTAAAAACTAGCCCCGAAACGGGTACAAATATAGAATATAAATAAAGCATCCCCAAACGGGAGCAAATCACGCCCAAAGACGGAAACAACCACCACAAGAATATATACGATACCGTAGCGAAGAAATAGACAATATAAATGGAAAAAAACAGCATAAGAGGTAAAACTACATAATAAAGGCCGACTCACACGAGCATGACACCCAAAGTCACAAAATAATACAATATCGATCCTCACAACTCGTCTCTAAGTCAATACATGGAAATGGTAGATGGAGAATACCAATACAATAAGATGTACAATAGATAGAATCGGATAGCCGCAACCCACCTATACCAAACGGCCTCACGGCCAACCGTAGCGGTATCCGCAAAAAATAGAAATAATAAGAAGCCCTTCCTCGACTACTCTGAGGGTCTAACCTGCAAAACACTATGGCACAACGGGGATGAGTTGCCAACTCATGAATAGTAAATAACATCACATAGATAATCGCAGATATGCACGAACAGCGATAACAAACAAGATTTGTCCAAGTCACTTCTCTTTTTGTCCAAGTCATTTCTCTTTTTATCCAAGTCACTTCTCCTTATGTCCAATATAACATGCAATCTGATAGCAAAATATAGCAATATAGACATGTTACAATCATGATCAAGGTACTCCATCAGGTACTATAAATACATGAAGCAATGCATATCAAATAAATGCTGAGTATGGGATAAAACATAACATCATCAATGAATCATCATCGTGGAAAATCCCGGCATCCATCAATGATGCCCCAAATCCCAATACCTCAGGCGCCGTCACTCTGATCGACCCTCATATCTGTAAATCTCATAGAGCCTGAGTGTCCAACATCGACACTCGAAACATCATGAAAACTCGTGTCCATCAACAACACGTAAATACTCATCTCTCAGGCGCCGCATACCCAGATCGGCCCTCAATATATCTCATGCAATAACTCCCACACGGTATCCTCCGGATATCTGTCGGGTTCTATACTATCACCGGTAAGTAGTACTCCCTCCGCCAAGCTCATTGTCTACACCACAAAAACCATTTTTTGTCCCGGGTACCATACCGGGTCCACCATGTACCTGCAGACGGTGCCTACCGCTCCTCGAATCGGGTTTCTAACACAAGTCTCAGAACCGAGAAAACTCATGGTGGACGCACCGAAATATCATATCAAGAGAAACTGGGTTTTTAAAATAATGCATTCTTTCTTGAAATATCCTCACGGTTCTTAAATCCATAAATCACATAAAATCTGTATCTCAATACGTAAATCCATGAAATATGATATATGCAACATAAAACAGTAATATGAGCATATCAAGGGAAAACCGCTCTTTTAAATGAATCCAGTTTTTAAACATGTCATGTGGTTCCCAATTCCTCCAAAAATCAATGCAACATCATATAAAGGTGTACATATAGCTATATCAAAGTATGGGTGTATACATGTAAGTATGTATGCATGATGCATTTTATATGCGTAATAGAACAAGGATCAACGTCTAAATGTCAATAACGAACACAATACCACATATGTGTATAGGTTGTGCGTGTCATGGAAATTACCGACGGTGTGGGTGTAGCATACAATTTAGTGCTCGTGCAATATGAGCCGTCAGTAATGGTGCAATGTCCACTAGGTACTAAGTCAAGGCACAACAAGTAATGGTATGCAATGATTCTCATGCACAGTCAACATATATGCATATAAATATGCGGCTATAATATTATATCTAGCCCTGATGCATAACGTCATACGGGGGATTTCCCCGTAGATGCTAAATCTACTCACCGATGATCTCAAGCTAGGTAAATCCAACCACCTGCTTCCCTTTTCTAGTAGCGTCCGAAGTTCCCGCAATCGATCCTAAAATTTCACAAACACAATACATAAGGCTAAATATCCTGAGCCGCAACAAAGACAATGAAACACAAGAATAAACGTCCACAAGATAGACATATTGTGCACTTAGTACACAAAACGCGTACAACATCGCCACAACCTCAACTAAGATCGCTAAACGACACAACCACCAAGTGTAGAACCCGATCGTACCGATCGCTCATTCACAACATAATATATATCATAGAAAATAATATATATATCATCACAACGTCAAATAAAACCAACATCTAATTATACCGAAAACCAAGTAAGCAACCCAAAGGAATTTTGGTGTAAAACCTCGTGGATTAGCGATCTTGTGGCCACCATAATCACTTAACAACTTAATTAAGCCACACAATTAAACATCTTTAAATGCCATGCTTCATTAACTAATGTAATCTTATACAAACCCACACAATTCTACAATTTTCTTGCATAAACGCTTACTTAGTAAAATTATAAGCCGCTATAACAAGATAACACTTAGATTAGGTGTGTAAAGCTACTAGATTGCAAACTACACTTAGCAAATCCTAGTTGTGATGGTTAAAACCCTCACTCAAAATCAAACCCTTATCTTGAAATTTCTAACTTGCAATATAACACCATATAAATACCTAATTAAGTTTGATTTAAGAATTTAACCAACAATTAATCTATAGGGGTTAGAATTTATACCTCACAAATTTGAAGATCTAGCTAGCCATTTGACCTCCCAAAATAGCTTCTTGCTCCAAGATCCAAGCTAGATTAGGACAAGGAGAAATGGGTAAGGGTTTAATTTGGAATTTGTGAGATTAAATGTGGATTTTTGATGGATTTTTGGGGATTTTTGAGATGGAAAAAGAGGTGGGGAAAATTTGGGGCTGTTGAAGGGGGGCTCGGCCAAGGAGGAAAAGGAGGGGGGTTTGTGTCTGTGTGTGGAAAATTCTAGATTAAGATAACCCTTAAGCCTCAATTAATACACCTCGCATCAATCTTATCTTTAATTCATTTTATTTTCTAATTTTCTTAATCCTAGAAAAGTCTAGAACCATGGAGATAAGTGGAGAAAAGAAAACAAATTTGTAAACTTGTATTTAAGTTGACATGGTTCACATTTGTATATTTAACCCATTCCAATTTGTAATTACCACTAATTAAATGTATAAATAAAAGCTTATAATAATATTTGAAATAATGAATTAAGGAAAAATATTTAAGTAAACTAATAATTATATGTGACTAAATAAATACCACGTACTAGCAAGTACATAGTTAAACTAGGTGCATTTAAGTCTATGTTGAAAAAATGATTATATCTTGGTTTTTACGGAAAACACAAATTATTTTACCGATTATCGGAAAATTCTTCTAAACAATTTCTAAAACGTTACAATCTTCCCCCTTAAAGAAATTCGGTCCCCGAATTTAATGTTTTAACCATGCATACCTTGGAAAAGATGGGGATATTTCTTCCTCATCTCGTTCTCGGCCTCCCAGGTGACCTCTTCGCTATTCGGGCCACGCCAAAGAACCTTTACGTGCGGTATAACCTTTGACCTCAATTTCTTCACCTGTCGATCCAGAATGACCACCGGCTGCTCGGTGAAAGAAAGGTCGCACTCCAGCTGGATCGTCTGGTGCTGAATCGCATGAGAAGGGTTATGAAGATACTTGCGAAGTATCGATACCTGGAATACGGGGTGAACATCGGGGAAACTGGGCGGAAGTGCCAAACGATAGGCAACGGTACCAACTCGCTCAAGGATCTCAAAAGGTCCTACAAATCTGGGACTAAATTTCCCTTTCTTCCCAAATCTCACTACGCCCTTCCTCAGAGAAATCCGTAGGAATACATGATCCCCCACTGCGAACTCGAGTCTGCGACGATGACGGTCGGCATAAGATTTCTGTCTACACTGGGCTGCTCTTATCCTATCCTGAATCAACTGGATCTTCTCCGTAGTCTCTTGAACTAGCTGGGGTCCTAAAATCCTGCTCTCGCTGAGTTCGGTCCAACAGACTGGCGATCGACACTTTCTCCCATACATAGCCTCAAAAGGTGTCATCTGAATTGTAACATTTTGAAATATTTTATATAATTAATTATTTTATTTATTTAATTAACAATGTTATTTAAATTTTTATTTTGTAATAAAAAGACCTTTTGATATGTAGTAGGTTAAATTAGTAAAGAAATAGTTTGTTTATATAATAATAAGTATCATGAGGGGTTTTGTGAAAAGTTTAGTTATTTGTGGGAATTAGAAATTTTGTGAGGGTTTATGTGTAAAAAGGGTAAGGCCATGGTTAAGATAAAATTTCACTTATGGAACATCATAACCAAGATGACACTTCATACTTGCATGAGACATTCATGGTGACACATCCTCCTTGCATGAAAACACAACCATCTTTCATGCATACACCTCCTACTTGTATGGATACACCACACTTCTTATTGATGACACCTCCTCCTATACCTCATCACTCCCATATTCTTATCCTTTCTTTTGCTTCAGTTGAGAGATCAAATGAGAAACAAATTGGCAAAACTAGAAAATAAAAAAAAACTTAGATCATACCAAAGAAAAAGAGAAGAGAAAAGAAACTAAGTGCTAAGGATCACCACCACCACCCTCAAGCTAGGATCTTGTGTGCTTGTGCATCTTTAAAGGAGCCTTTCAGTGATCATTCAATAGGTATAAGTTTCAACCCTGCAAATTTAAGTTCAGTACTGTTTTAGTATAGAATTGTGATGTCGGAATATCATATTTTGATAAATTTAGGCTCTGTTTTGAATATTCTATAGTCAAGATAATCTTTAACAAAATCAAACAGTACCTTCATATTGTAATCTGGACCTAGAATAACCACTCGAAACACGGACCGATTCCTCAGAGTTTTGGCCGGTGACATTCAATGAAAATCCAGCGTCGCCGGTTTTGTGTGAGAGTTGGGTGTTGAAATTTTTAGGGTATCTCTCTGTATATGTGTTAGGATATCTAGTATTGCTAGTTTATGTTATTTGTTCAGTATATAAAATCTGGAAAAAAATATCTGTTTTGGGGTAAAAAAATTCTAATACGATACGGATATCTTGAGTTTGCGATTCTGTTTTTCCTGTTACGAGCAGCGAAGGGTTAGATCAGATTAGTATAAGTTTTAGATAGTTCACAATATTTGCATGTTTAGTATGTGCAGTATCATAAACTAGGATATTTATGATATTTAGCATACTGATATTGAATCTGGAACGAATAGGTGTAACCACTAGAAAAACTAGTAAAACCATAAGTATCATAAGATCACTAGGAGATTTTACCTAAAGCCCGAGACCCCATCTTCAAAATTGGACCGGCGAGAACCCCATAAAGTCCGAGCTCGCCGGATTTCTGGTGGTATTTGGTGTTGAATTTTGTTCTGTGGGATTATTTTGATATTTTATAAGTTACTGTGTTACTTGATTTGTCCCAATAATTATACAGTAAAATCTGGGAATGTTTTAGTAAAGCTTTTATCAAGTTCCGATATTCCGATACGGGTTTTTCGTATTTTTTACTGCAACTGAAATATCGACGTTCGTACGTTAATTTCAGTGGCCTATTGCCTTTTTTGTGTTTAGTATTCCATAGGTTCTAACCTATGGGTGCTGATCTCGTTGTTTTGAGTTTTGATATGATATTTACGTCGGTATGATATAACTACAATTATAGGTACGATCGCGAAGGTTTCCAATATGGAGTTGACGGACATAGCAATCGTGGAATCTAAGAGCTCGACAAGTTGGTGAGTAGATTTACATCTACGGGGGGAAGTCGGGTGGATGGAGTATAGCACCCCCGCAACCTTATAGATAGTAATATGATAGTCGGTTTTAGTGTTTATTCAAAATATTGATATTTGAGTAAATTTGCATCTAGAAGGACATTCATTTGCATGTTGTAAATTATGGTTTGGGTAAATTGGTACGAAAGACCATGCCGTACTAGAGGTGAATTTGATATAGTGATAATGTGAGGTATTGTGCGAGATATTATACTGTAGTAATGATGATGATATTAGTATGCCAAATAACTGCCAAGTTACCTTTAGACTTGCAGATTAATGTTTTATTTCGTTTTAGAACGTAATACCTGAGTAAGCTATACTCTTTTAAAAACTAGCGATTCGTCTCTCTTTTTGGATGATAAAAGATAAGGATGTGATGCTAATTTCCAAAATAAATATTCATTTTCAATCCGAGGCGGCTTCCTAAATTTCAAAACTAACGTTTCGTTCATTTTCAAAGATAATAGTATAGCTCATAGCAAGTAGTTACATTTATTAGATACGACTAGATTTACTTTATTGGTTCACGTTATAATTATTGATGTTATATGTTTCCGTAATACGAACACTCTGATAGAACACTGCACAACTACCAATGAGTACAATATGGCACAAGCACGTACACATATGTTACACTACACCTCATTGGTACTGCCGTGACACTGTAGGACCGTTATGATATATAATGCGTATGTAGATGTCGATATGAGTATGCTATTACACTTTTAGAACACTTGCACATATACTAATGATTGTCATGCTGCACGAGCACAGACGCTTATGTTACACTACACATCATTAGCAGTGCCATGACATAATAGAATTGATATTTTTGTGCCTGTATGATTTATTTCTGCAGTCTTACTTTTTTCCTGTTGCACATTGCGAATACCAGTACTATAGATGTTGATATTTGATTCTTATGGATTTTCTGGATGTTTACTCCTGATGGTATATATCAGTGGTATGGGACGCTGTTATATATGTATATATATAATATATCATCAAAATGATTTATGCAAGTATTCTTATTCTTTACTTGCTATTTCTAGATATGATGAGTTGACGTCGACCATGAGTTTGATGTTTTATGATTGTTTTATTCCGAACCGAGTGGGGGAGCTATACGGTTTCGACTTGTTACTTATCCGAACTGAGTGGAGGAGATATACGGTAGGATACATGGTGGACCCGGATCGAGACCGAGGAGCAGGATTGCCGCATTGAGGTGGGGGCGCCTAGCGAGGATACTCGATACCGAAGATAGAGATGGGCACCGCAGATATCCAAAGGATACTGCTCGGGGTTCGATTGAGTACGGCGGATATCCAGGGGATACCGACCGGGGCCAGGAATATCGGGTGGCGATCATCTGTTGAGATGGTGTCGACGGTATCTGCATTTGCGTGTCGGTGATGGACACGAGAGATTTGAGCATTTGTGTGTCGGTGATGGACACGAGGGATTTCTGATTTTGGGTGTCGATACTGGACATCCATATATATTGATATGTTGATATCATGAGGTACCCAGTTATATTATAGTTATTGTAGCCGACCAGGACTGATCCGGAGGACAGTACCTGCATATCTCTTTACTGGTAATTACATACATTAAAAAGGAATTCAAATCGAGCTATAGTCTCATTATTTTGACATGTCTGGTATGACATTGAAATCTTTTAAATCGCAAACCTCTTAACACTATTCATTAAAACAGCTGGACGTATATCTTAAATAAGATACCTATTTCATTTCATACTATCAAGTCTGCTTTTATGCCGTGACATATCTATTCCGCGGCTATTTTAAAGAAGAGGTTTATACGTATATATATATATATATATATATATATATATATATATATATATATATATATATATATGTTCGGCTACTTATGGCCTTTTACTTAGATACAGGTCATGTATAGGATATGTTCTTCTTTGGGATAGCATGATAAATAGTGTTGCAGTTACGATACATACACATATCATATATTATATTAGTAATGGATATGATAGTAGTATATCTATGACTTAGGTATCGTTATGCATTTCGATTTCTACCTTGTGATGTACTTTTTACTCACTGAGTCAGCAACTCACTCCCGTTGTGCCACAGTTTCTTGCAGGTGTTACCGTTTGGATTATCAGCGGCTTGGGGCACACATTCCTTTCGGTGATTGCTTTGGTAGGTGAGAAACTGTTGTACGTACTCACACTTGTATATTCATGTCTTCTTGTATCTAGTAAAATTCCATCAACTTAGAAAGAGTATATTGTGGACTTAGAAGCGAGACTTAGAATTGTGTATTGTGGGTGTCGTACTATTGGGAGTTGACCTTTTTATATGGTTGATTTTATTTCGCTTTTCTTTTCATCGCCATTGTGCGTCGTATATTATTGTTTGGTTGCTCCACCGTTTGAGCGTGGAAGCCAGCTCCCGTTGGAATGCTATTTTATTGTTATGTTGTATCGGGTTTTATTCAAATTACAAAGGAGGTGTTGTCAAATTTCAAAACGTTATGGATGCTTTTCAAACATACTTAGTTAAACTTAAATATTTATTTTAAACGATTCCATCTGATGACTATTTTAAAATTCACCTCCAATATTTTCAAAAAGGGTTTAGATTCCGAGTTTCGGCTTACTTGAACCGTGTCGACGTCTTTAGATGTCACGTAATTTAAGTGCCGGTCACGTGCCACATTCGGGTAGTGACATGAATCGTCTCCTGATAACTATTATTGTAGGAGAACTCTATCAACGGCAAGTGACGATCCCAACTACCCCCAAAATCAAGCACGCACATACGAAGCATATCCTCCAGTGTCTGTATAGTCTGCTCCGACTAACCATCGGTCTGCGGATGGAAAGCGGTGCTAAAACTTAAGCGGGTACCCAAGGCTTCCTAAAACCTCTGCCAAAGACGGCCAGTGAACTGGGTGCCCCTGTCAGATACGATGAATGTGGGAACGCCGTGCAAACGCACAATCTCATCAATGTACAACTGAGCATACTGAGCATAACCGAAAGTGGTTTTCACTGGAAGGAAGTGAGCCGCTTTCGTCAACCGGTCAATAATCACCCAAATGGAGTCATACCCTCGACTGGACCTGGGTAGACCCACAATGAAATCCATGGAGGTCTGTTCCCATTTCCACTCCGTAACGGGTAAAGGCTGCAACTCTCCTACCGGTCTCTGATGCTCGGCCTTGACTTGCTGACAAGTCAGGCACCTCGAAATGAAATCTGAAACATCACTCTTCATCCCTGCCCACCAGTAGATATCTCTCAAGTCACGATACATCTTGGTGGAACCTGGGTGAACACTAAAAGCTGAATGATGTGCCTGCTTTAGGATCTCGCGTCTCAACCCATCGGTATCAGGTACACACAAACGAGTCCTAAAACATAGCACACCCTAATCATTAATCAAGAACTCTGAATCTCTACCCTGCCGAACATGCTCAAAAATCTCAGACAAACGGACATCGTCGGGCTGTGCCTCACGAATATGATCAAGTAAAAGTGGACGGGTGCGGACATGAGCAAGATGTCCCCCAGTGGAAGTGAACTCAAACTGTACTCTACTGTCACACAAGATCTGCCAATCTGCAGAAAACTGTCTCTGAACTGCGCTCAACTGGGACAAGCTACCCCCGGCCTACGACTCAAAGCATCAGCTACCACATTCGCCTTGCCCGGGTGATAAAAGATCTCACAATCATAATCCTTCACGAGCTCCATCCAGCGGCGTTGTCTCAAATTCAGGTCCCGCTGCTGGAAGATGTACTTCAAGCTCTTGTGGTCCGTAAAAATCTGACACGACTCCCCGTACAAGTAGTGTCTCCAAATCTTAAACGCAAAGACCACCGCGGCCATCTCAAGATCATGAGTAGGATAATTCTGCTCGTGCTTCTTCGGCTGCCGAGAAGCATAAGCGATAACTCTATCATGCTGTATCAATACACAATCGAGCCCCACTCGAGAAGCATCATAGTAAACGACATAGCCGCCCGATCCAGAAGGCAAGGATAAAACTGGTGCAGTAGTCAACCGAGTCTTCAACTGCTGAAAACTCGACTCGCATGCCTCAGTCTAAAGAAAATGAACCCCCTTCCGGGTCAACCCGGTCAACGGTGCAGCAATACTTAAGAAGTCTTGCATGAAACGGCGGTAATAACCGGGTAAGCCCAAAAAGCTGTGGACCTCTGTCACTGATACAGGTTTGGGCCAAAGCTATACTGCCTCGATCTTCTTTGGGTCGACACGAATACCGTCTCCCGTAACCACATGACCCAGGAAGTCAACACTATCAAGCCAGAAGGCACACTTCGAGAATTTAGCAAACAGCTGGTATTCTCGCAATGTCTGCAAAGCAATCCTCAAGTGCTGCTCATGCACCTCTCGACTCTTGGAATAAACCAGAATGTTATCAATAAACATAATAATAAACTGGTTGAGAAACAGCCTGAAAATCCGGTTCATCAAATCCATGAACGCTGCTGGGGCATTGGTGAGTCCGAACGATATCACCAAAAACTCATAATGCCCGTAGCGCGTACGAAAAGCAGTCTTCGGAATGTCATCATTCCGAACCCGCAACTGATGATAACCTGATCTCAAATCAATCTTAGAAAAATATCCCGCATCCTGGAGCTGGTCAAATAAATCGTCAATGCGATGTAAAGGATACCTATTCCACACCGTAACTCGGTTCAATTGATGATAATCAATACACAAACTCAAATTGTCGTCATTCTTCTTGACGAACAGAACAGGAGCTCCCCATGGAGAAACACTCGGACGTACAATTCCCCTATCAAGCAATTACTGCAGGTGATCCTTAAGCTCCGTCGGGGCCATCCGATAAGGCGGTATAGAAATAGGCCCCGTGCCGGGGATCAAATCAATGCAAAACTCAATCACACGCTGTGGCGGCAATCCAGGTAACTCATCGGGAAAAACGTCGGGAAACTCTCTCAAAATAGGAACCCGGTCCAACGAATCTACTGTGGCTCCGATATCACGAATGATAGCTAAGAATCCCTGATATCCTCTTCTCAAAAGCCGACTAGCGCAAAGGGCTGAAATCAAACTGTAAGGGGCGGCACCATGGTCCCCCTGAACAATAAGAACTGACTCGCCGGAATACAAAACATGACTGTCTTCTCGCGGCAGTCCACGGACGCGTAGCAAGTAGCTAACCAGTCCATGCCCAGGAGAACGTCGAAGTCCAATATCTCAAGAAGGATCAAATCGACGAACAAATCTCTATCTCCAATACGAACGGCACACGACCGAAACACGTGTCACGCAACAAATGACTCGCCAACAGGAGTAGTCACAATAAGCGGCTGATCTATCAAACACGACTCTCGGCCCAACCTCGACTGAAGCGTGTAGAAACATACGAGTGCGTAGATCCCGGATCAAACAAAACGTGAGCATCGAAAGAACATACTGAAAGAGTACCTGAAACCACTTCATTGGACGCTTGCGCGTCCTGATGAGTCAAAGAAAACACTCGAGCCTGCCCTCTACCGGCAACTGGCTGTCCTCCGTCTCGGCCACATCGTCCTCTCTGAACAAAACCTCCGCGACCACGACATCTCTGCGCATGAGTCTGACGCGGAGCAACAACAGGCGTAAGAGGCAACGCTCTCTGAGGTGAAGGTGGTAAGGTAACATGCGGAACCGCTGCCTCCCTCTAGCGTATCACGGTACAATCCCTAACGAGGTGATGTGGACTGCCACACCCAAAAAACCGAGACGACGACTGTTGACCCTGTAGTTAAGAGCTAAATAACTAGCCTCGTCCCAAGCCTCTGCTTACCCCACGACCTGAACGAAATCTGTCGTGGCGTCTACCCAACTGCCTCTGAGCTGATACATCAGTACGAACCCTCCTCGGTTCCGGAATGACAGAAGTCTCGGAAAGGCGCTCCTTAACCAGTAGGGTTGCATCCACCAGGGCTGCATATGTGTCAAAATGCTAGGAGCAGATAACGAGGAACAACTGGGTAATAGGGCCTCAAACAAATCTCTTAATCCTCATCTCCTCATTATCCACAAATATAGAGCATACACAGATAGTTGAGTAAACTGAACATCGTCTTTACCACCGTCATACCCGGAGTCTGGCGTAACGACTCGAAACTGTGAGCTTGAGCATCCCTAACGCTCTGCGGAAGGAATCAGGCAAGAAAAACCGTCACGAACTCAGCCCAGGTCATAGGAGAAAGACCTGCGGCTCTGCCCCTCTCTAAAGACTCGCACCAGGTCTGGGCAAGACCCTCCAGATGAAAACTCGCGAACTCTACCCATCTCACGTCAGAGCATCTCAGTGAACGACAGATCCTGGCCATCCGATCGATAAACGGCTGCGGATCCTCAGCTGTATCGGTGCCGGTGAAGACTGAGGCTTCAGCCTCATGAACTTAGATAAGGATATGGTGATAACCTCCGTAGCTATAGCTACGACTGTCGGAACAGTAGGTACCATCGCGGTCCCCGTAATAGGTGGGTCAACCTCCTGTCTCTGTGCTCGACTGGCCTCAACTAACGATCCCATCATCTGGCGCAAATCCTGCATACCGGCCTCTAGTATAGTAATACGGTCTGTCGAAGGTGGATCAACCTGCTCCTGTACAACGGGCGTACCGCCCTGGTCAGTCCTCATCTCCGACGATCCTGCCCTGACCTCGGCTCTCGTGGTCACTCTCTGCGCCCTCGTAGTCTTTAGCGGCATAATGGCTGGAAATGAAAGCAGAATTCGATAAGAACATTGAAATCAAATCACAAGGCTATATATAATCACGGAAGGAATTTCAACCAACAAGTCATAAGGTCACTTAGGCGGAGTACCATGTCGTAAGTATGCCGCGGAACATACACACGCTACGTCACTCTGCTTAAGCTACCTACTCCATCATACCAAGATCATCCTACACTCCGAAAGGTAAAACCTAATGCTCTGATACCAACATTGTCACGATCCAAATTTAGGCACGTGACCGGCACTTAAACCACGTGACATCAACAGGCGTAACGCAATTTAAGTAAGTCGAAAACCCAGAAATCTAAACCATCAAAAGAAGTAAGTGATGAAAACATTGTTAAAAACATTTGGAAATCTCAAGTAAAACTCTTTAAACTTAAGTTTATTTTCTTAAAAATTTCGGCAGCACCTCCTTTGTAAAAATTAGCCCCGAAACGAGTACAAATATAGAATATAAATAAAGCATCCCCAAACGGAAGCAAATCATGCCCAAAGGTTGAAACAACCACCACAAGCATATATACGATGCCGTAGCAAAGAAATAGACAATATAAATGAAAAAAACAGCATAAGAGGCAAAACTACATAATAAAGGCCGACCCACACGAGCACGACACCCAGAGTCACAAAATAATACAATATCGATCCTCACAACTCGTCTCTAAGTCAATACATGGAAATGGTAGATGGAGAATACTAGATACAATAAGATGTACAATAGATAGAATTGGATAGCCGCAACCTACCTATACTAAACGGCCTCACAGCCAACCGCAACGGTATCCGCAAAAAATAGAAATAATAAGAAGCCCTGCCACGACTACTCTTAGGGTCTAACCAGCAAAACACTATGGCACAACGGGGGTGAGTTGCCAACTCGTGAATAGTAAGTAACATCACACAGATAATCGCAGGTATGCACGAACAGCGATAATCTATAACATGCAATCTGATAGCATAAATATGGCAATATGGATATGCAACAATCATGATCAAGGTACTCCATTAGGTACTACAAATACATGAAGCAATGCATATCAAAAAAATGCTGAGTATGGGATAAAACATAACATCATTAATGAATCATCATCGTGGAAAATCCCGGTGTCCATCAACGACACCCCAAATCCCAATATCTCAGGCACCGTCACTCTGATCAGCCTTCATATATGTAAATTTCATGGAACCTGAGTGTCCAATATCGACACTCGAAACATCATAAAAACCCGTGTCCATCAATGACACGTAAATATTCATCTCTCAGGCGCCGCATACCCAGATCGGACATCAATATATCTCATGCCATAACTCCTACACGGTATCCTCCGGATATCCGTCGGGTTCTATACTATCACCAGTAGCTAGTACTCCCTCCGCCAGGCTCATTTTCTACACCACAAAAACCATTTCTTGTCCCGGGGTACCATACCGGGTCCACCATGTACCCGCAGACGATGCCTACTGCTCCTCGAATCGGGTTTCTAACACAAGTCTCAGAACCGAGAAAACTCATGGTGGATGCACCGAAATATCATATTAAGAGAAACCGTGTTTTCAAAACAATGCATACTTTCTTGAAATATCCCCACGGTTCTCAAATCCATAAATCACATGAAATCCGTATCTCAATACGTAAATCCATGAAATATGATATATGCAACATAAAACAGTAATATGAGCATATCAAGGGAAAACCGCTCTTTTAAATGAAGCCAGTTTTTAAATATGTCATGTGGTTCCCAATTCCTCCAAAATCAATGCAACATCATATAAAGGTGTACACGTAGTTATAGCAAGGTATGGGTGTATACATGTAAGTATGTATGCATGATGCATTTTATATGCATAATAGAACAAGGATCAATGTCTAAATGTCAATAACGAGCACAATATCACATATGTGTATAGGTTGTGCGTGTTATAGCAATTACCAACGGTGTGGGTGTAGCATAAAATTTAGTGCTCGTGCAATATGAGCCGTCAGTAATGGTGCAGTGTCCACTAGGTACTAAGTCAAGACACAACAAGTAATAGTATGCAATGATGCTCATGCACAGTCAACATATATGCATATAAATATGCGGCTATAATATCATATCTAGCCCTGACGCATAACGCCATACGGGCGATTTCCCCATAGATGTTAAATTTACTCACCGATAATCTCGAGCAAGGTAAATCCAACCACCTGCTTCCCTTTTCTAGTAGCGTCCGAAGATCCCTCAATCGTTCCTAAAATTTCACAAACACAATACATAAGGCTAAATATCATGAGCCGTCACAAAGATAACGAAACGCAAGAATAAACGTCCACAAGATAGACACATTGTGCACTTAGTGCACAAAACGCGTACAACATCGCCACAACCTCAACTAAGATCGCTAAACGACACAACCACTAAGCCTAGAACCTCATCATACCGATCGCTCATTCACAATACAATATATATATATATATATATATATATATATATATATATATATATATATATCATCATCATCATCATCATAATGTCAAATAAAACCAACGTCTAATTATACCGAAAACCAAGTAAGCAACCCAAAGGAATTTTGGTGCAAAACCTCGTAGATTAACGATCTTGTGGCCACCATAATCACTTAACAACTTAATTAAGCCACACAATTAAACATCTTAAAAAACCATGTTTCACTAACTAATGTAATCATATACAAACCCACATGATCCTACAATTTTCTTGCATAAACACTTACTTAGTAAAATTATAAGCCACTTTAACAAGATAACACTTAGATTAGGTGTGTAAAGCTACTAGATTGCAAACTACACTTAGCAAATCCTAGTTGTGATGGTTAAAACCCTAACTCAAAATCTAACCCTTATCTTGAAATTTCTAACTTGCAATATAGCGCCATATAAATACCTAATTAAGTTTGATTTAAAAATTTAACCAACAATTAATCAATAGGGTTAGGATTTATACCTCACAAATTTGTAGATCTAGCTAGCCATTTGACCTTCCAAAATAGCTTCTTGCTCCAAGATCCATGGTAGATTAGGACAAGGAGAAATGGGTAAGGGTTTAATTTGGAATTTGTGAAATTAAATGTGTATTTTTGATGGATTTTTGGGGATTTTTGAGATGGAAAAAGAGGTGGGGAAAATTTGGGGCTATTGAAGGGGGGCTCGGCCAAGGAGGAAGAGGAGGGGGGTTTGTGTGTGTGTGTGTGTGGAAAATTCTAGATTAAGATGACCCTTAAGCCTCAATTAATGCACCTCACATCAATCTTATCTTTAATTCATTTTATTTTCTAATTTGCTTATTCCTAGAATAGTCTAGAACCATGGAGATAAATGGAGAAAAGAAAACAAATTTGTAAACTTGTATTTAAGTTGACATGGTTCACATTTGTATATTTAACCCATTCCAATTTTTAATTACCATTAATTAAATGTATAAATAAAAGCTTATAATAATATTTAAAATAATAAATTATGGAAAAATATTTAAGTGAACTAATAATTATAAGTGACAAAATAAATACCACATACTAGCAATTACATAGTTAAACTAGGTGCATGTAAGTCTATATTGAAAAAATGATTATATCTTGGTTTTTACGGAAAACACAAATTATTTTACCGATTATCGGAAAATTCGTCTTAACGATTTATAAAACGTTACATAACATGGAATAAAAAACCCAATCCCTAAGCCTAAATCCCCCCTCCCCCCACACACACACACACCACAAATGCAAACCTCTCCTCTCCTTCTTTCCTTCACCCATTCCTCATCCTCAAACCCTACAACCCATTCCCATTCCCATTCCCAAACCCTAACCCTAAAATTCTTAAAATCCCATGATTTGCCAAACCCCTCTGCGTCGTCTCCTCCCTAAACAACCCTTTGACCCAATTCACCAATAGTGTAATACCCAGTCTCTTTTATACCAAATTTTGTATTTTGTACTTTAGAATTCTATTTATTTTAATTATAATTTCATTTATTTTATTTAGAAATTTAATTCTTCAAAACCCTATTTTCTTGTACCAATAAAAACCCAAACCCTATTATTTTTCCTTATCCATTATATTTTAAATATAAGCCCAAATCCTAACCCAAAGCTTAAATTCTTATATTCCTAAGTTATTCCACAGCCCAAAATCCAAGCCCAGAACTTTAATTTCACCTTATTATAAATTCTTTAAACCCCCAGCCCACCGAGCCAGCCCACTCCATTAAAATTCTCTATTTAAAATTTCCTTTCTCTTCAATTATTTCTGCCAGCCCAGCACCATTTTCCTAAGCCCGGCCCCATCCCTTTTTCTAATTTATTTTCTGATTAGTTTCCATTTCAAAACCCCGGCCCAGCCCCATTAGCACAATTCTTTTAATCTCCACAACCCCGGCCCGGCCCTCTTATCCCATTTCCCTAATTCTTTTGTATATTTGGCCCGGCCCATCTCATTCAGCCCAAGCCCACTCACCTACCCGATCCGACCCACTAACCCTTTCTACTCCCCCAACGGCTCATTTCTTTTCCCGCGCACGTATCCTCGCGACCACGTCGCCGCGTTCCTCGCCTCCACCAACGCCCGCGCTCGCGCACGTTACACCCACGACACGCGACCCCGTCTCCATATCTCTCCTCTCGTACACACCCACTCACTCTTTTCCTCACCTCGCTACCTATATCTCCCTCGTTCTCCTTCTTCCTCCCCTCTCAACCCGCACCTGCACCCGCCACCACCGCCGGCATCACCCCCTCTTCTCGCTCCTCCCTCGCACTCCCTTCTCCCTCATCAGAGCCCCGACTCACTCCCTCAGCCGAGCTCGACTCCACTGCACCCATCTCGACGACCCCCACTGCCGGCGCCCCTCAACCCAAGATCCCCGACCGCACCCCTCACTTCCCTGCACACCCCACCACCACAACCGAGCTCCTCTAACCACCACGACGCCGACGAACCCCCACCTGCACCGACTACCTCATCGCCTCCTTCGGCCGTCGGCGCCTCCAGCCACCATACGAGAACCCATCTCATTCTTCCCAAACTCTTCACCACCGAGCCTCACCCTCGCAGCCGACCTCGTCATCGTCGCCGTCGTCTTTGTGCTCTGCCTCTCTCTCAGCCTCTCATTTCCCCAGTTACTCTCTCTCTCCTTCACTCCAGATTTCCCCCTCTGTTCTCTCCTTCACTCTCTCACCCTCTGTTTTCTCTCTCTCTCTCTCTCTCTCTCTCTCTCTCAGTTCTCTCTCTGTCTCTCTCTCTAACTCTCCCTCACTCACTGTCTCTCTCCCTCTGTACTCTCTCTCTCGTCTCTCATCTCAGAGCTCTCTCTCTCTCCCGCAAACCCCTCTGTTCTCACCCCTCTCTCTCATCTATCCCAATCTTTTTCTCTCTTTCTCGCTAACTCTCTCTCAATATATCTCTTCCTCTGCAAATCTCTCACCAGCGACACCCCAGCGCCACCTTCGATCACCCATCGTCGAACCCATTGGAGTGCAAGGCCCAAGCTCCACAGAGCACCTCCCCGCTTCCAACATTCACGAGTCGAGCCCCGGCATTCCGTCGAGCACCTACAGAGATCGTCGTTGCCGCTGCCGTGCATCACCATAACGTGTCCAGGCAAGTTCTCTACTTGCTTCATGCTACAGTATGATAATTACACAGTATAATCTTGTATATTCTATGTTTTAATCTCTACCTTATGTTACGATGAAACTGTTCGATACTTATTCTCATAGGACAACATCATTTAATCTGACGGAACTAACTGGTATAAGTTGGCCCGTGTGGCCGTGAATCTAATGTGTGAAATTCGTTGGATATTATGACCGTTAAAGACTAAAACAACTACCCTCAAGTTTAACCGTAAAACTGGAATTTTCTTGCACCTGAAAACCGTTAAATTCACCATGAATCATATACACACTAGAATGGTGCGTTCGAGGGCTCAAATCGAAGCCAACTCGACGAACTTTAACCCTATACTGGTTTCCTGACCTTCCTGTAATTAAACCGTGACGATAATTGGATCGGAGTGCGACTCTGGACTGCAGTCCAGAGCGACTCACATTGCTGCTTACTGTTCTGTAATGGGTACCACAGGATTTCCTTAACTTGTAAGTTGCGGAATTCTGCTGTTTATTATAGGTAAACCTGTTAACTAGACAACACAAGTAGTTTCATGCTGTTTCGTCATCATTTACTATTTAATCTGCAATTTAAAAGATCGGGACACATAACAGTCCCAGCAGAATCAGAACTGATATATTGGTATTGATTAGTGTATAACTTCTGATGTACAGACGCGATCGAAGATCCGTCAATTGCGTTGAAAACCTTACTGAAAACCCTATATTTCATCCAACTGTAACGTCGCTAAAATCTGATTCCAACTGGGATTAAAATGCGTTGCGAAACGGATTTCTGATTCTGAAATCGGATTTCCAGCCGCGAGCGCTTAAAATGAAATGGCTATAATTAGCAATCCTGGAACCCGATGGGCATGAAACCAAATTCGATGGATAGATAACTGAACATATTGATTATTACCTGTTTATTGTTTCGCTAAATTGTACACATACGTTTCATGATAAATCGTGCAAGTCATAGAATACTGTTTCATAACACCTTAATCATGCTTCATATACTGTTACGTATCATATCATACTCATACCATCGCAGTGATTACCTAGTGATATCGTGTATTTACCCAGTGTTAGATTTTAGTGATGATTGTGGCAAGTACGTCAGTGTTCATGTATCCGTGAATAAGTGAAAGTGATACGTACTTGTACACAATCAGTGTCCCTATTATTCTATTGCATTGTCGACGTCTGTGGGATGCGTGTACGTGTGACTATAAGTGGTATGGGACACTTATGGAAGCGCTTGCACGGGTGTCACAGATAAGGCATCCGACACTGCCATCTATCTTAGGTATTAGTCGGGACGTGCTTGATGGAGCTCCTGCCTCCAGTTCTCGCGCAGACTTGTCACGGATCGATTAGTATTTAGGGTTATGGTTAGCGTTTGATGTAGACCACGGGGTGTGGGATAGTTTAAGTGTGAGTTCAACAGAATCTCGGGAGTCCCATGCCGGCTTATATATTTAGGGAGATATATGGAGATTTACAGGGTATGTGATATACACCGTGATATACATGTTACATGTTAGGCCCGTGGTCCCTTGCCCTTGGGTTCTACCCTTGGGTGGAGGACACTCGCGAGTGGTTGACTCTCACATTTGGACTGACGATAGGCTTAGTGATCTGTACAGTGAGACTTAGAGACTGATAGGGATACTAGCATTTATATTCCTTATATACTGTGTTGGCATACGTGACATATCGTTCTACTGCTTTACTGTTCCGCTGCATTGATTACTGCACATTCATATTCATGCTGTCTTTGATTTACTGTTATTCATATCTATTACCACTGTTAGAACTGTCACCTGATTTTATACATATTATATTGCTAATGTGTCGCTCTGACGACCTGAGTATGCATGCTCAGTATGAGGAGAAGATTTAGCCTGGACCAGTGCATCACAGAGTTCTTGACTTGCCATTCTGAGTTACATTCGTTTCTTCCACTTCAGGTCAGTTTTTACATGGTTCCTTTCAGTTACTGCATTTCTCATTACCTGCGCATCATTTACTGTTTACCATGAAAACTAGAAGCCGAAGTGTGACTACGGAAGGACGTTTCCTTGACCGTAGAAGCATGGTTGGCCTTGTCTACCCCTCGTATTCCGTATTTTGGGAAGCGGGGCGTGACATGGTTTAGTTGGTATCAGAGCCATGTTTTGCTTCGATTAGGATTGCAGTTTTCCGTGTAAAGTTTGACAATCCAAGACATCCCTCAGTCAGGATTGTAAACTTCATATCCTTGATCCATATTCATGTTGATTGTTCAGTTATCCATTCGCTAGGGTTTCGGGTGACTTGGCAAAGTTACGTAGTTGCAATGGCGCTACCGTACTCTGTTAAGTGACTTAGAATGCTACCGTTGATTCCCCACTTATAATAAATTCATCACCTCTGAGATTCTTGAATCTTTGTCCTATCCATATTATATTTTGATTCATTTAGCTTGTGACTTATATCATTCGCAAAAATTGTTGTCTCAGGATCATGTCTTCCAACGACTCTTCATCCATATCCGCTCCCCAGAATCAGATCATCGAGATTCTGAGTGTACTGCAAGGTCTAAAGGAAGCCCAGGAACGAACAAACGACTTGTTGGCTGAAGGACTGAGAAGACGGGTGAATCAGGCACCAGCAGGAGTCTCAAATCATAAAGGGATCCCCGTTAAACGAGGAAAAGAGAGGAAGATGAAGCGCCAATTTGTTTCTCCGCGGCAGAAGCAGCAGAAGACCCCATGTTGTGGGTACTGTAAGAGGCCAGGACATCTTCAGAGGGATTGTCGCCGTGCCCAAGGGAAATGTCTGATTTGTGGATCCAGCGAACATCTCATCAACGGTTGCCCAGAAAGGAAAGAACTACAAGGAGGAAGCTCGTCCACACTCCCTACTTCTGCCAAGTGAGGATTATCGCGTAGTTCGCGCTTTGAGGATAAAGCGGACCCAACACAAGATTCAACTCACGCGACGAGAATGCAACGTTATAGTAGTCGAAGAATGATTTTTCATGTTATCTACTTTCAGTAATAATATTGTCATCTTTTTATAAATATTTCTTTCCATTTGAAATCTTGTATCAGCTGAACTTTTGATTGAATGCAATAAAAATTTGAATCGTAATATATGAGTCATTCTATTACTTTCTCTTTATCTAATTCTATTCATTATCACAGTATTTTAATCCTGATCTTTCAGTTCATGCAACCGCATATTTTCCTATACTTCGTACCCTGAGCTATTTCCTTGATGTGTCCCATTGCCTACTCATAACTCTTTCTTTTCAGGCCATGGCCCACCCCAGAGCAGCGCCGCATTTAGACGAGGATGCAAAGTCATGCGTTTCCTTAGACCGCACGCTGATGAGTTCTGACGATGAGATCAACGGTCCCTAAGTCAATTTCGGAAACCACGATCCAGGGGGCGAAGGAGCAGCCGCCCCAGAGTTTGACATGATAGCCGATTCTGACGAAGAAGAAGGAGATCCCGAAGATAACCCTATAGAGGAAGATCCCGATGAGGACCCGATAGAAGAAAATCCAGTTGAGGAAAATCCCGTGGAAGAAAATCCAGAAGGAGAGGATCACATGGGATCGGACCTCGATGAAGAAGCTCTATCCGAGGAAGAAGGACCCGATGGACATGAGCCTGCTGTGGAAGAACTCCCAATGGCGGCCCCCGCGAGGCGATATGGAAATGGATGCCCCTACCTGAGTGCGCGAGCCTACCGCAACCTGCTGAATCTCCACAACCGCGACTGACGGGATTTCTTTTGATGTTGTCTTTCCGGCCAAATAAAAACTGTGCATAGTTTAGGGCCACTTTCGCCTTTGAGAATGCCTTGTTTCAAATTTCCTTGAAAGAAATAAATCATCTGAATTCGTAAACCTTTTGATCATTGGTTCGCTTGATACTTGTGTATTGCCCATATCCATTTATTTTTCTGCTGAGTTCCCTGACTGTCCATCCCTACTCATTGTATAGTTTTCACTCTCGTTTCGATTAGAAAGTACCGCACCCTGATCCTTGGAATGAGCCACCGTTTATCCTTCGTCTGTGCCTCGATTGAGATCCTTCTGGGAGGAGGACATTTCTTATGAATTTCTAAGTTAGCTAACCCTTCAAATTTTTGATTCATAGGATATACCGACCGTTATCCTCCCCATACTTCTTCCCTTGTAGTCATTTGTTGTTCACCCTTACATCCTGGGCTGACCCGATCTCAATCTCCTCGATCTTCAGCCTAAAGCCGCCATAATCCAACCTTTGAATGATCCACACATCCTTGTAATCCCTGCCCTAGCCAGCCCTATATATTTTCGGTGTTTCTTTTTTACTCTATATTTAATTTGGGACCTTATTATTCGGAATTTGATTTTCACTATCTTGTATTTGTCAAAAGAGTGCGTATTATTGACCCCTCAGTTTTATGTATTTTAAAAACACTACTATTATCCTTATATTTTGTTTCAGTAGCGCAACCATATACCGCGCATACTTTGGTCCATGTTTCTTAATTTCACTATACAAGTTTTCTAAATGATTTTAAACCTATTGTATCGATACATTATCTTAAAATGTTTTAACCTACCGACTGATTTTCACCGCTTTATTGTCGTTACTTTATTTTTGGGTTTTGTGCCTATGATTACTATTATAAATGGTTGAATCTTACACTTACCTTCTGCTTGCTTTTGATAGGCTTAGATGTGCATATTTGAGTTTCGACTTTTATCGAACACACTTTGATTATTATTGTTCGTTATTGTTACTTATATTCTCGTATACCTGTAGTTGCTCTTACAGTGTTCCTGCATTATAATTATTAGATCTATCTTTCGTATATGGTACTTACATATATATAAGTACCTTCAGATTTTGTCTAACCATTTTAAGTAAATCCGCATGTATTAGTGTTCGATATGATAACTCTTCGCTTATTACTTTATAGCTTGTTGTTTCCTTTAAATTTCGAGGACGAAATTTTTGTAAGGGTGGTATGATGTAATACCCAGCCTCTTTTATACCAAATTTTGTATTTTGTACTTTAGAATTCTATTTATTTTAATTATAATTTCATTTATTTTATTTAGAAATTTAATTCTTCAAAACCCTATTTTCTTGTACCAATAAAAACCCAAACCCTATTATTTTTCCTTATCCCTTATATTTTAAATATAAGCCCAAATCCTAACCCAAAGCTTAAATTCTTATATTCCTAAATTATTCCACAGCCCAAATTCCAAGCCCAGAACTTTAATTTCACCTTATTATAAATTCTTTAAACCCCCAGCCCACCAAGCCAGCCCACTCCATTAAAATTCTCTATTTAAAATTTCCTTTCTCTTCAATTATTTCTGCCAGCCCAGCACCATTTTCCTAAGCCCGGCCCCATCCCTTTTTCTAATTTATTTTCTGATTAGTTTCCATTTCAAAACCCCGGCCCAGCCCCATTATCACAATTCTTTTAATCTCCACAACCCCGGCCCGGCCCTCTTATCCCATTTCCCTAATTCTTTTGTATTTTTGGCCCGGCCCATCTCATTCAGCCCACGCCCACTCACCTATCCGACCCGACCCACTAACCCTTTCTTCTCCCCCAACGGCTCATTTCTTTTCCCGCGCACGTTTCCTCGCGACTACGTCGCCGCGTTCCTCGCCTCCACCAACGCCCGCGCTCGCGCACGTTACACCCACGACGCGCGACCCCGTCTCCATATCTCTCCTCTCGTACACACCCACTCACTCTTTTCCTCACCTCACTACCTATATCTCCCTCGTTCTCCTTTCTTCCTCCCATCTCGACCCGCACCCGCACCCGCACCCGCCACCACCGCCGGCATCACCCCCTCTTCTCGCTCCTCCTCGCTCTCCCTTCTCCCTCATCAGAGCCCCGACTCACTCCCTCAGCCGAGCTCGACTCCACTGCACCCATCTCGACGACCCCCACTGCCGACGCCCCTCAACCCAAGATCCCCGACCGCACCCCTCACTTCCCTGCACACCCCACCACCACAACCGAGCTCCTCTAACCACCACGACGCCGACGAACCCCCACCTGCACCGACTACCTCATCGCCTCCTTCGGCCGTCGGCGCCTCCAGCCACCATATGAGAACCCATCTCATTCTTCCCAAACTCTTCACCACCGAGCCTCACCCTCGCAGCCGACCTCGTCATCGTCGCCATCGTCTTTGTGCTCTGCCTCTCTCTCAGCCTCTCATTTCCCCAATTACTCTCTCTCTCCTTCACTCCAGATCTCCCCCTCTGTTCTCTCCTTCACTCTCTCACCCTCTGTTTTCTCTCTCTCTCTCTCTCAGTTCTCTCTCTGTCTCTCTCTCTCTAACTCTCCCTCACTCACTGTCTCTCTCCCTCTGTACTCTCTCTGTCGTCTCTCATCTCAGAGCTCTCTCTCTCTCCCGCAAACCCCTCTGTTCTCACCCCTCTCTATCATCTATCCCAATCTTTTTTCTCTTTCTCGCTAACTCTCTCTCAATATATCTCTTCCTCTGCAAATCTCTCACCAGCGACACCCCAGCGCCACCTTCGATCACCCATCGTCGAACCCATTGGACTGTAAGGCCCAAGCTCCACAGAGCACCTCCCCGCTTCCAACATTCACGAGTCGAGCCCCGGCATTCCGTCGAGCACCTACAGAGATCGTCGTTGCCGCTGCCGTGCATCACCATAACGTGTCCAGGCAAGTTCTCTACTTGCTTTATGCTACAGTATGATAATTACACAGTATAATCTTGTATATTCTATGTTTTAATCTCTACCTTATGTTACGATGAGAAACTGTTCGATACTTGTTCTCATAGGACAACATCATTTAATCTGATGGAACTAACTGGTATAAGTTGGCCCGTGTGGCCGTGAATCTAATGTGTGAAATTCGTTGGATATTATGACCGTTAACGACTAAAACAACTACCCTCAAGTTTAACCGTAAAACTGGAATTTTCTTGCACGTGAAAACCGTTAAATTCACCATGAATCATATACACACTAGAATGGTGCGTTCGAGGGCTCAAATCGAAGCCAACTCGACGAACTTTAACCCTATACTGGTTTCCTGACCTTCCTGTAATTAAACCATGACGATAATTGGATCGGAGTGCGACTCTGGACTGCAGTCCAGAGCGACTCACATTGCTGCTTACTGTTCTGTAATGGGTACCACAGGATTTCCTTAACTTGTAAGTTTCAGAACTCGGCTGTTTATTATAGGTAAACCTGTTAACTAGACAACACAAGTAGTTTCATGCTGTTTCGTCATCATTTACTATTTAATCTGCAATTTAAAAGATCGGGACACATAACAGTCCCAGCAGAATCAGAACTGACATATTGGTATTGATTAGTGTATAACTTCTGACGTACAGACGCGATCGAAGATCCGTCTATTGCGTTGAAAACCTTACTGAAAACCCTATATTTCATCCAACTGTAACGTCGCTAAAATCTGATTCCAACTGGGATTAAAATGCGTTGCGAAACGGATTTCTGATTCTGAAATCGGATTTCCAGCCGCGAGCGCTTAAAATGAAATGGCTATAGTTAGCAATCCTGGAACCCGATGGGCATGAAACCAAATTCGATGGATAGATAACTGAACATATTGATTATTACCTGTTTATTGTTTCGCTAAATTGTACACATACGTTTCATGATAAATCGTGCAAGTCATAGAATACTGTTTCATAACACCTTAATCATGCTTCATATACTGTTACGTATCATATCATACTCATACCATCGCAGTGATTACCTAGTGATATCGTGCATTTACCCAGTGTTAGATTTTAGTGATGATTGTGGCAAGTACGTCAGTGTTCGTGTATCCGTGAATAAGTGAAAGTGATACGTACTTGTACACAATCAGTGTCCCTATTATTCTATTGCATTGTCGACGTCTGTGGGATGCGTGTACGTGTGACTATAAGTGGTATGGGACACTTATGGAAGCGCTTGCACGGGTGTTACAGATAAGGCATCCGACACTGCCATTTATCTTAGGTATTAGTCGGGACGTGCTTGATGGAGGTCCTGCCTCCAGTTCTCGCGCAGACTTGTCACGGATCGATTAGTATTTAGGGTTATGGTTAGCGTTTGATGTAGACCACGGGGTGTGGGGTAGTTTAAGTATGAGTTCAACAGAATCTCGGGAGTCCCATGCCGGCTTATATATTTAGGGAGATATATGGAGATTTACAGGGTATGTGATATACACCGTGATATACATGTTACATGTTGGGCCCGTGGTCCCTTGCGCTTGGGTTCTACCCTTGGGTGGAGGACACTCGCTAGTGGTTGACTCTCACACTTGGACTGACAATAGGCTTAGTGATCTGTACAGTGAGACTTAGAGACTGATAGGGATACTGGCATTTATATTCCTTATATACTGTGTTGGCATACGTGACATATCGTTCTACTGCTTTACTGTTCCGCTGCATTGATTACTGCATATTCATATTCATGCTGTCTTTGATTTACTGTTATTCATATCTATTACCACTGTTAGAACTGTCACCTGATTTTATATATATTATATTGCTAATGTGTCGCTCTGACGACCTGAGTATGCATGCTCAGTGTGAGGAGAAGATTTAGCCTGGACCAGTGCACCACAGACTTCTTGACTTGCCATTCCGAGTTACATTCGTTTGTTCCACTTCAGGTCAGTTTTTACATGTTTCCTTTCAGTTACTGCATTTCTCATTACCTGCGCATCATTTACTGTTTACCATGAAAACTAGAAGCCGAAGTGTGACTACGGCAGGACATTTCCTTGACCGTAGGAGCATGGCTGGCCTTGTCTACCCCTCGTATTCCGTATTTTGGGAAGCGGGGCGTGACAAATAGCGTCTCCCATGATCCCACGACCCCAAAAGCCCCGTATCCCCGCCAAAAAATTCAATCTAACAGAATCCACAAAAAAAAATCATGATTTTTAAAATAAATGGAAAAATGCACCTGAATTGATCGCGAATGGAATTAGGGTTTGTTGTTCTCGAAAGGGCGCGAAAGTGAGAGGCGGCGACGACGAGCGAGAGACGACCAACGGCGGCGTGCGGCGACGACTAGCGAGAGACGAGCGGTGGCGGCGAGCAGCGGCGAGCGAGCCTTGGACAAGGAGGAGGCACCGACGACGAGCGAGCCTTGGACAAGGAGAAGGAGGCGACAAGCGATCACCAGAGGAATTAGGTTTTCTTTTCGAGATTGGACGATAGTAGAGGTTGGGGATCGACGGCGAGGGGGCTCAACGATAAAGGTGGCAGTGGATCAAGAGAGAGAGAGGAACGAGGTGAGGGTTAGGGTTTTTTCGCTCGGTCGATGAGAGCGAGGCGATGGGGATCGAGAAAGAGAGAGGAATAAGGTCGTATGAGGAGGAGGGATTTTGGGTTTTTTTTTAATTTTTTCGTCGTCGACGTATGGAGAGGTGGAGGATTTGTGAAAAGGTATTTTTTTTTATTGTTTTATTTTTTAAGAAAAAAGCCTCCGTTATTGCTCCTCCAGTTCCCGCAATAAAGGTTTTTCTGCCGGCACCGTAGGAGAAACCACAAAAGTTAATTTTTTTCTATAAACTTATCCCTACAGTTACCATCGTAGGGGCACTATTTGTCACTATGGTTGGAATATTGCCCCTACGGTTTTTCCCACTCGTAGGGTCAAACTATCTTTGTACTAGTGCTAACAGATTTAGCAGGCCTTATGGGAGAGGAACCACAAAGTCGTTCAAATGCTGCAAATATATTGCGAGATGTGTTTCATTCGGATTTTTACTAATTTCTCTATGCCTTAATCTAAATGTTCAATAATGAGATAGAACATTTGCATCATCATGTCTATCTGATTCATAGTCACATAATTCGCGAATTATTCGCCGAATTCGCGAATAATTCGTGAATTTTTGATCAGACGAATTAATCTCCGAATTAATCGACATTGCCGAACTGGCCGAATAATTCACGAATTATTCGCGAATAATTCCCGAATTATGTGAAAAAACAACGAATAATTCAAAAAACAGCAAATAATTCACAAAATCAAAACCTAGCGTCTCATATATTAATTTATTGCTCGAAATCCTTTCCAAACATTTCCCGAACACTTACTGAATCTTTCCCGAATACCTGCCGATCTTTTCCGAATAGTTCTCCGAATCCGAATTTTCGATCTCGCCGAATTATTCCCGAACGACGAATTTGTGATTATGATCTGATTGACTCTTCTGGGGATTTACCCAGATGGCATGTCCAGAATAATTCGATGCCAAAAATGTATATATACTACAAGTTTCTAGATAGTCTATGAGAGATTTTTCTACTTGCTTCTTTCCATGATCACTAAAGTAACATTACAAGTTAAATTGAATTTTCTTTTTCCCCCATATCTTGATCTTGATTCAATCGAATATCTGTCCATGGGTGACCTGTTCAACCATAATAACAGTATATCCGCACATTTGTCCATCGTATATGGGTATCAGACCACACTCATTTAAGTTCCGACATTTTGACATAAACTCTTTTGAACTGGCAACCTCCAATCCTATTACCCTTCGATGAAAAAAAATACTCCGTTGGTCCATTTTTAATTGACGTTTTGCAGAGAAAAAAATGTCTCAGTTTGCTTGACGTTTTGGAATAACTAAAATATTATTAATAATAAAGATATTAATAAATGATATAGTACCAAAAATGGCCTAGAAAATTAATTTTTAGTGGTGATATGGCAGTAGATTAATTGCTGATATAGTAAATAGTTGAGGGCGGAAGCGGTATGATTTTTTTAGTGGTGATGTGGCGATAGATTAATTACTGATATTAAGAAAGTGATAATGTTTTTCTTAATCGTTGTGCATTACTCTAAAACGTTAAGCAAAAAGAGCCGTAGGGAGGATCATTCTTCCTCTAACCTATATGCCCCGTGGGGTTTCCTTCCTTCTTTCTGCCTACTAGGCAACTATGATGGGCTTACTGCCTACTACTCTTTCAATATTTTAATGAGAGAGTTTAATGTCCATGAAAACAACCCACAACAAACTTAGCAGAGTAGACTTAAAAGTAAAAGATGAGAAAGTGAGGTTTGGAATTCTTCAACCTATTGACTTCATGAAGTCGAGAGAGATCAGCTACTTGATGCATGCTGTTTTGGATATCAATTTATTAATGGCGTTTGAGTTTGAGTTCCGCATTTTGAATAACTAGTTAACATCCCATCCTTTCATATATGCAGATTATATAGTCATCTATTTAATTAATTGTATTTTTGGACATCTTTTTGTGTTTCAAAGCTGAATAAGGGCCCGTTTGGTTGAGCGTTTTGAGCTCCCAAAAACTCTTTTAAAGCTGAAAAGCATTTTTGAAGAAAAATACCAAACATGTCATATGCCATATGCCAAAATGCTCTTTTGGAGCTAAAAAAAAAGGAAAATCTTCTTTTTTCAGAAGCTAAAAAATGAATCTTTAAGGAAAAAATTCTTCTTAATTTTTTTTATTCCTATCAACTCCTCATCATCATCACCCCAGCTCGATCTTTTCACTTGATTTCTCTCCAAATCATCTCTCTAGTTCGAAACTCTGGACGATTGAGACGATCAAGACCCCCAGAGCGATCAAGGCCCGAAGATCGATACCCTAAAAGATGATGATGAAAAAGAACCATAGATGATCAAGACCCCTGGACTAGACACGATCATCGAGATGTTGATCGACAAGATCTAAATTTTGATCTTCATAAATCAGACGATCGAAGCCTCTCGATTTCGACAAAAAATCCATAGATTGAGAGGATAGATCTCAAATAATTTTTTGCAGATATTTTTGTGCGAATCTTTAGATCTTTATGAATCTTTTGAAATAAATTTTAAATTAAAACAATGATGTTTTTTCACTAATTTTTCTTAAATATTAAGAAAAATGATGCCCTTTATGATTATTTAAACAGTCAATAGCACTTCTGCAACTCCTAACGGCTTTTTGAACCAAACAGATTTTCAAATCAAAAAGCACATTTTACAACAGCACTTTTACCTAAAGAGATTTCTACATAGCACTTTTGCTAAAAACACTTTTCACAACAGCCCAACCGAACAAGTGATTGAAAGAATTTTGCACCATGCTTTTAAAATCTTATTCCGCAATCAAGACGGATTCGTTTGGTAGCTAACCGGTTGAGTGCGGATCGATCCACGAAGAAATGGGAGTCTTTTTCTTTATGTTTTAACGAGTTAAGTCAAATTTGTCCAAATCTGTTCGAACCTAACTATGTGTTCGGATATGTATGTTAAAGAAATCTTGTTAGGGTTAGGATTAGATTAGTTTGAGTTAGAAATTCGCTCACTTCTTTCATTTACCTCTCTTAATATTGATATTACGGTAATCAGCAACAACGGAGATTAAAACGACTAGGAAGAGTACATACGAGTATAAGCTAAGCTTTCCAACGCTTAGTCTCTTCTCTTTGGTCCTTATCAGCCCGTTCTTGATTCTTAACCATAAGCTCCGGTCAAGCTAACCAAAACCAGTCTCACTAGGATGTCATCACCACTATCATAAAGAATAGGATGCCGTAACGAGCGGATTATGAATGTTTTGACGGAAGTTCAACTCAAGTTGTTGGGCAAAACAAAGAGTGAGAGAGATTCTCTTCTCTCAAACTTTCTTTCTTTATTCTACTCTAACAAGTGAAAAAATTACACTCATGTTTAAAAAGAAAAGAAAATGAGAAGTAGAGAAGAAAATAGAAAAGAAAGAAGGTAGAAAAGAGCAACTAGCTAATTGGGACCTCACTTAGACAAGAATCATACTTGAGCATCATAATTTGTAAGGATAAAAGAAAAGAGAAGAATAAGATAATAAAAACCAACAACTACTTCAGTAAAGAAAATAACAAGCAATAAATACAACTAAGTTACCAACTAGGCAATAAATACAACAAGACAAGAAATAAACTCTCAATTTTCATTTATCACCCACTCAAATTCTCTCACTGCAATTTTAATGGAGGAAAAAAGAAGAAGAAGAAGAAGAAAACTATACTATTTTATCACTATTTTGAGGAAAATTATACATGATTTCTTTGGAAACAGATCTGATGTATTTATAGGGACAGGATTGGGCAACTGTAGCAATGATAAGACCCTCCTTAAAATGACCAAGCAGTGCTTGAAATTTTGCCTCATGCGATGCCCGTACGGCCATGTTTCTGCCCATAATTTTTTTATCCAGGCCACTAATCCACCGCCTCTCTGATGAGTTTGAGCTCAAGTTTTCTTCAGTGGTCTTCTGGTCATATTCCTGTGTTTTTGGACAATTGATATTTTTATTTGGGCTTCAATGAAATCTCCAGGGTTTGACCATTGACTTATCGACTTTGACTAGTCCAAATTGCTTCATTTTAAGTTCGCAAGTCCGTCAATTGCTCCAGTACCTGTTTTCCTATACTTATTAAGCAAACACAAATCAAAAGTATCTATCTACATGCAATGCGGTCAAGAATGTGTCACACCCCGCTTCCTAAAATTACGGAAATAGTAACGTGCTAAGGTCCGCAACCTAACTGCGTCGAGGGTTATCTTTTCTCGATACAGTTACGTTAAGCGTATAAATAAATCATGCAGACAATGTACCAAAACTAATAATAAAAATAGAAGCATTTATTTCCATTAACTAAAATTATTACATCCCAAAATACTGAAAGCAATCTAAATAGTTTGATTACATTGATTAAAAGAAAGCAAGCCTTAAACAGGTGGACAATAGAAGAGCTATCATAATACTCTTACGTCAACTCCCCGTAGTCTTCATCAGTGGGCTCCATTCCATCGTCTCCTTCTTCATCAAGCTCGTCCTCATCTAACGGACGTTCTAAAGATAGAGAAAGGGAAAGGAAGTCCGTTAGCGAGTTACACTGGGGTAAGATTTTCTCAACAGAAAGTAATGGTAAAGAGAACAAGTGTGTGTAATATATGATATCATATGTATGTAGAGGTATGATGTTTGTACTGTAGACATCAGGTAAAGTATGGTATACTGCGTAAGGTAGCTACAGGTAATATGTTAATTTAGTTTGTTAGACAAGGGTAACCGGTTTTCGAGATTATTCCGTTCTAACCACGGAACAACGGTTGGGGAAAATGAAATGTATTGTTCCACTTTCCCAGATCAGATTGAGTAATAAGGGGATCTGAGTCCCTATACTATCTGTTGGGTTATTCCAGCGCCCTGGCAATCTACCGTGACCATTTGCGAAACAAAAATTTTATAAACTGGCGCTAGAATAACCCGATAATCCGGATCTACTATAAAACTATAAGCTTGCAAACTAAAGAGAAGTTAGAATGGTTATACCGAATGATTCGAGTCCTTCGATCATTTACCATTTTCCTAAGCTCATGGAGGCCTCCATGATAAAGCTTGATCGTCAGTCTCCCTCGGTCGAAGATGATCCACCTTACAATTTGTAGTTCGAGCTCCAACCTCAAAACTGAGGTAACTAGGGTATCTAGTTCGCTAAATTAGATAGCCTAAAGGATGTAAAGTCTAATGATGGATTAATATGTCTCATAACACCCTAAGTTTCCCAACACATGAGACTTTTAGGATGGAGGTAGAAGAAGCAAGCACGAGGAGATGAGAGTGTTGTGTGAAGCCACCATGAAAATGGCTAAGTATTTTGAACTAAAGAATGAAGCACGAAATTAAATTCGAGTCAGGGCGGCCAAGAGGGGGTACCCCACCCCCGAGGCCACCACGAGGTGTCCAGGGGTTGAGGCAGACCCGAAACTGCCCAAGGTGCGGCAGTTTCAGGTCCCCACCGCCAAGACCACCTTGTGGTGGTCTTGGGGAGTGGGCCCAGCCGTTCGGTCCCCCCCGGAGATTCTCCGGAGTGCCCATGCACCATCCCGCGGCTTCTTAGTTCAAACCGTGAGCCCGCGGGGTGTGCAAACTTCACAAAACTTTCAGTTTTTGGAACTGTTTTTGTCGACAGTTTTTGCATGACAAAAATGGCGGATTTCTAATGTCGCAATGAGTTAACGAAGGCTTATGGAGTGGCTCTGATACCATGTCGGGTTATGCAAGCACCCCGACTATCAAACTGTTGCCATTGCGGAATTTTATTTTCAAAAACCGGCACTAGAACTACCCAATAACCCGGATCGACCCATAAGCCCTAGATAACAAAAACATGCCTAGGAGCTAAACTAAGGGGTTAGAGTGATTATACCGAATTGATCCGTGTTCTCGGTCTTCAACCACTTTCCCAAGCTCCCAGAGGCCTCCTTGATTAAGCTTGATCTCCGGTCTCCCTCCATCGAAGATGATCCACCCGAGAGTCTATGAATCGAGATCCAACCTCATATCCGAGATAACTAGGGTACCTAGATTGCTACACTAAATACCGTAGAAGAAGTAGAGAGTGATGAAGGATTAGTTTGTCTCAAGTCACCCAAGGTTTCTCAATACATGAGAGGGTTTGGGTGGAGGAGGAAGAAAATGCCATGAGGATGAGAGTGTTGTAGGAGAGAGAATGAATAATGGCTTAATGTTTTGTGTGTTGTGAGATTAGTAATAAATAATGGAGCCATCCATAAAATTATCTCAAGACTCCAAAAATATCTTAAGTCAACCAAAAATTCTCAAGTCAACAATAATCTCACAACAAACAAAACCTAAGCATGCTTAGAATAGTAACCATGGGTCACTATTAAGCCATTCCACAAAATATGCAATAAACACCTCATCCTCCACCTCAAAAACCTTTTAATCCAAAAGGTTTAAACCATAATGAGGTGTAATCTTCTAAAATTAATCTTGTAAGAAATTACAAGAATACCCCTCATCTGTATATATATATCCGTATCCGTATTCCGAATAATACGAATACAATTAGAAGAAAAATAATCCAACAATATAATACTAGGATCTGGTTTAAATCAAAGACCACTAGTATTATCTGTCCGAATCATGATACGCGCACAAGTGAACGTATATGATCGAACCCTGCCGTAAAACTATATGGCATCAACATCGTTTTTCCCGTAGCAAGGAAACCCTCTGTGTGAGACTCTAAAGACTCGTCAATACGCTGGCAATGGGTTTAACCACAAGCACGTCAGCGGCACTAGCTGTACGTAACGGCTATCCGGGTATTGAGCGAAAGAGAGGCAGACGAGCAAACTTATCCTGAAACCCCTACTGAGCCTCACAGTGACAATATCCGTATAGTCCGGTCCATTCGTCTTATGAGTATCGCATATCGAGTCTAGAGGGGTGGATAAAGTCAGACCCTTAATAACGCGACATTTAGTGTCGGTATGAATCCCATCACCACCTGAGAAACTACCGATCCTAGATCAGTAATTCTCGACTACCTTGGCCAAGGATTTCTGGTGATGGCTACCCATGCACAACGCGACATCAACCCCTAATACCGGAAGAGACGAATCCCCTAACAATTGGCTCACTGCTTCCATGTGGCTCGGGACTGTACCCAACTAAAACCTGTTTGCACGACTCCTTTGAGCCGTGGTAGGGTAGTAATCAAAGCACAGTGGGAACTCACACAAGACAAATGACGATCTCAGGTCGATAGACTAACCTGTACACATGTCACCTGGGAACTGCTATCTGACAATAGGTATAATACCAACTAGCATGTTCCCGGCAAGTCCGTCCGGTGTACTCATAACCCAATGAGTACTTGTATACATCTTAGGTGAACAAACTGACACCAATGGCTTGTGAGACTGGCCACCGCCCCTCGTCGGGGTCTCGATCAGTATACACTAGTCTACTCTGGAGTATCGATGCCCAGTCTCGAAACTCCCATGACTAGGGACATTTAAGGATGTGCTTATAGACCACCCATCTCCCACGTATATGATCGCCATCATAATACTGGTAGTCAAGAAAGAATCCTTTGGGTTCTATCAACATGTAACAGTGATCCGTAATGCCACCTGAAGCATGTACATGATGATAAAGTCAAACCAGATAGCATACTATCATCTTGAGTAAGACTGTTCTACCCGTATAGGTCCTCCCTCAATCATCGCAATCGTGAGCCTGCGATCCAATAATTGACTTGAGGGCACTATAGCCAACAATCTCCCACTTGCACTTAAGGCTAGTTATTACGGTATCGCATACTCACAGTCCATGTGATACCGAACACCCAACTTCTCTACTAATTAGTTTCACAAAGCCTGTTTATGAAACTATTGTGTTCGAGAAATAGCCTCAGTGAGTAGATCCGCTCCAATGTTTCTTTTTGTATCTCTTTATCTCAACTTCGCGGAGAAAACTATCTCCTGAAATGAGCAATACCTGTCTTAGAATATATCTGGATATCTGATAGGACCCAGTTCACAAATGAACTCCAAATCCAACAAACTTCTTAGACTATATCGTCCACTGAATTTAATCAGTATCTTGCGCCATGCCTTCCTCAGTATCCGCTAGGACCACCTGTCGAAACTACTGCCCTCATGTGAGGGAAAACTATAACTCTGACAGTCACTCTGCCATCCAGATCACCTTGAAAGCCTGGAATAATAACCGTCTCCAGATGGAGGCTTCCTTTACCAAATCCCTAGAATATCCAACTTATGTTCATAAACTGCTTCCCAATGTTTCTCCAGGATTGGATTAATATATAAACTTATTGCAACTAGTACAAAAACAATATCTGGTGTGGTACTTGACATCACATGATTGGCTCAATTGCCTAAGCAAGTGATATGCCAATCATGCAAATCCCTCTCCCTTTTAGTCTGTAAGACATCCTTTAGAGAGGGTGACTCAAAACCTGCAGGTACACCACCATGCCAGGAGTCGTCCATTCTAAAACACCTTTAGAATAGTGTCAAAATACCCAAATTGGGAAACTTGCCAAATCTAGATCTAAAACCATAGATCTAGTAACCAGAATGCCTGATATTATATCCATGTCCTATGTGGAGAAACAACTTTGTGACAACCACAGTATAATCGATCGTAGTATAGGAATTTCACTTCCTATAAAGTGCATGTCATCCCAAATACCAGGACATCACACCCTACTACCTTCTTACCAGATCCATCTCCTATTCTGATGAGGTCAAACCCTATGACTATCACATCAAAATAGATGATCTGTCTCCGCTATACTTTCTTTAGTCTATAAATAGATACAAGCTACTTTTCTACTATGCTTCCGCTGCTCCCAGAGACTACAACAACCCTCTGGTAAAGTCATATATGCCTGCACTTCTAAAGCTAGTTTAGAACGACGTTATACTCATCCTCCTGCCGGGTCTCATTGTCTAGAATAGTAGCAATGGTAAGTCTGGGTAAACAAGAACCACCTTGTCGCCGTTTCTGAGAAAACTAAAGTACCTCTCGGGTGCCTGAGGTTACCCACCATATCTGCGGAGTGGCTAATGGAATGTCAAAACCAACTGAATCTTTAGATTCTATTAAATTTTCAGTAATCGTTTGTGGTTCTGAAATCACTTCCAGTTCTACCATACTCCCACTTATGTTTTCTGAAAAGAATCCATTTTACTAAAACTGTGGCGAGTCAAGAACAGTATAACTATTGATCTTCCAGATGGTAGAAAGTTAACTCTCGTCATAGCCCGGGATAACCCACAAACTGCCATTAATGAAACGTGCTTTGAGTTTGTCCAGAGTATGGTTCTAAACATAAGCCGGACAACTCCATATACCTTAATATCGTTAAGATACGAACCATTCTATATATAATATAGAAATAGAGGCACTAATTTAATTGGAACCAGATTCAAACCATGCAGCTGTCTCCAATGCATGTCAACTAGGTGGAATGAGGCCAAGCAGCATTACTCATCTAGAAGAGTATCAACATATGAGTAACCTGAAAAAGAAGCAAGTTCTCAAAACCATTACCATCAATGGAATACCAAACACAAATATCTACATCTTCGATCACCTTGAAGAATCCTGATACTTGCAACATATGGTTCTCTACTTTATTCTTATACCTATAACTTCTCGAAACTTGGACCTTGTATTTCAACGAAATATTTGTCTAAAATTGGAAAAGTCACAAGTAAACAGAATATAGTACGAGTACCAACCCCTTTGTCCTAAAGGACACTGGACAACATACAATAGTTTGTATAAATCCCCTAAGTTTGATAACTCAAACCCTGTGCGTCGTATGTTAAAAAATGTACTATGGTTAAGAAGAATTACACCGCTGTTGAATGCTCCTTAACCAACCATCAACTGATATTGGTAAATGTCATAGACATAATTTCAAAAAGTTATATCTCACTTTATAAAATAATCGTTCAGATATATCAGTTTGAAACTGGTGCATAACTACGGATATTCAAAACTAAATATTTGTCGTCAGGCAAAAACCCAGGTGATTTGCTCAAATATCACCAATTACAAAGAATTTCGATATAACGAGGATATAATCACCTAATTCCCAATATCTTACTCTCACTCATCATCTGTAATACCATACAGATGTGAGAATCAAATCTGGCAAATACATATCCTGGAGTAAGGATCTAAATGGGAAATCGGTTTTCAATTAACAACGCACGGTGAAACTGAATGATGAAAATTTTTAGAAGGGGTATCCGGGTATTCCTAGTAATGCCTCTTCCACTACACAGATTCATGACTGTAACCGTATATTTCTTTGTCATCTCTCCAATCCCTTTATTTGTCTTTACATATTACCTTCTGTACACCACCTTTAGACTAAATGGTTTTCTTCTTTCCCTACCGTTCGACACCAGCTTATGGTTTGAAAGAAGACTATCCAATAAGCGTAATAGGTATACCCTCCTAATCTTAGGAGCCTTCTCAACCTGAGAGAAAGACAACTGAATAATCCTTATTCTATTTCTCCTGAACCGGAGAAATGCAAAGGTGAAGTAGAAGAGGCGATGATATACGCGGCTTTGTTGTGAATGATAGCAATCGCAATTTACTTTGTCATCTTTCTAATCCCTTTATTTTTCTTTACTTATTATCTTCTGTACACCACACTTAGACTAATTGGTTTTCTTCTTTCCCTACCTTTCGGCACCTGCCTATGGTTTGGAAGAAGACTATCCAATAAGCGTAATAGGTGTACTCTCCTAATACCAGGAGCCCTCGCAACCTGACAGAAGGTAAAGGGAAAAGGCAACCGAATAATCTTATTTAATTTCTTCAGAACCGGAAACCATCCTCGTATCTAAAACAAGTTTCTTCGAGTTCGTATGTAACTATACGATGGTCATATCCAATAAAAGGGGATCTTCGTAGTAATACGAAGTGTTCTGGAGAAATGCAAAGGGTAATATAGGAACGGCAATGATTTATGCGACTATGACAATCCAATAGCTAAAGTGTTTTAAGAAGGTTCGATTAACTTGGTTCATGAGTTATAGTCTAGGGTTGGGCCATGGTCGCTTCCAGAGAGAAAGAGAAAAGAAACACTCAGCGTACACTCTAACCTAGATCAGAATGGTTAATCACGTTATCTAATCAAGATGTCTCCAACTGTTTTTTCGAATTCTCCTCCAAACCCAAAATAAGAATTAGTCAGGATCGTCTAAAATCACCCGAGGAGTAAACCAACTCATCAGTGGGAATCGGAATCCAACTATCATTGCATGATAACTTGATGGAATCCACTCAAGTCACCACACTCCAGAAGGTATGCGCATGTCTGGAAAGTTTTCTGTATGTTTGAAACTCCCGATATGATTTTTACCCTTAGGACCCAAGTGATCTTGACAAATAATCAACAAATCAAAAGGTCCTAGTCAAGTTCAACCCGTCATTATCTTAATTACGTTAAACCCACCCGCATGACCCTTGACGAATAATAAACAAAGTCGTACGACCGTCCTAACCAATCCACATGTCCATGCGACAGAAAAGCATTACAGAGCTACTGTAACATTTCAGAAAATATAAAATATTATTTTTGGAATTTAATATTAAAATAATATATTTCGCGAAAACTATTTGATTTGCGAATTTGGGGTTTTTGTAAAATGGTATAAATATATACCAATATTTGTGAAATAATTAGAGATTAAAATGATTTATTCATTTAAAAATATATTTATTGGATTTGGCATTTTTATAATTAATTATATGCAGTTTAAATAAAAAATTGATTAGTACACTACTAACGATTAGGCCAAATCCTTGTTTCTACATTTTTCCATGGTTAGTGCACCATGACATATTGTATTTGGTTGCATGTTGTTTCGATTGTATTTGTTGACATTTGGCTTTAAAAGAAAAAGAGAAAAGAAAATGAGACAATTATTGGAATGAGGGAGTGAGGCATGGGCTTGTGAGGGGGTGAGAATAAGAGAGAGTGAGGATAAAAGAGAGAGAGAGAGAGGGTTGCCTTCATTTTCCTCCCCCATTGTTTTCTTCAACTCCTTCATCCTCATACTCCTCCACCTCCATCTCCATGTATCATCTCAAATCCTTTACTAAAACCCTATACTCCCATCATTAAAAAGATGCACAACTTCATTCTCAACACTTTGGACCTTTCAAAGTTGGATTTTGAAGATTTTGAGCAACTCAAGAAAATTCTTGAGTTGCTAAATGAGGTAATTCCTATACTTCTAGTTTAGTTTTTGAGTTTCCAAGCACCCTATAGTAGTTTAGAATTGAATCGATTTAGATTAGTGATGTTTGGAAATTCCAAGAGAGGGTTTGGGTGATTGTGTGGAATTATGATCTGCAGTGGGTGTTTACTTAACCCTTAGTGATGTTTTACATTCCAAGACCCGAGTTTAGCACCAAAATACGAACTTAGATATTGTCCCGTGTCGGTTTCGTGGGGTTTGTTAGCCTACAGGGTATCTGGAGCAACCTGGGCCATTTATGAGAAAATCTAGTAAGTCCATAAATCTAGGCAAATGACCAGAAGACCACCACCCAAGTTCGAACCAATTCTGCCTTGGTATGTGTCACGACCCGAAATATTAGCTTATGACCAGCACTTAAATCACGCAACGTCTAAAGACGTAACGTAATCCAAGTAAGCTGAAACCCAGAAATCTAAACCTTTTAAAGAAATAAAAGAGGTGCAGTTTTGAAATCAGGCATAATGGAGAAAAGTGTTTTCTTAAATGCATAGAAAAGGGAACATGAAAATGCAAGTTTATCCTACTTGTTGTAAAACATGTTCGTCTTTTAAAAATTTAGGCAGCACCTCCCTTGTATATTTTGATCCAAAACCATAAATACAAGATAATACAAAAGGCATCCCCAAGCGGGAGCTAGCTCTTCGCCAATCGGCGGATCCACAACCACGCAAAGCATAAATATAAGTATACGACGCCCAACAGCGAAGTTCACCACAAAAGATAATGAATAAAGCAAAACATCATCCCAAAAATCGAATATAAAACCCCTCGCTCAAATCTCGCAACTACAAGTCTCACTGGGTCTTACTCTTTATACAAATTCTAGTTTTGATTGATGGAGTTGACTAGATACAATATGAATAATAAATACAATAGTGGCACGATCCGATGTGTACCGCCTACCAAGCAAATCACCCGAATGAAACTGTGCGCCAAAGATGCCGCTGCCGATCCATGCGGTCAACCTGCAATAACTGTGGCACAACGGGGGTGAGTTTCCAACTCGTGAGTAGAAAACATCAACAGGTAGAAATCGAATAAAATAATGATTTTCTAGGTCAACTATACCATAAAGGTAATACTATGATATCTAGGGTGACCGTATGTAAAAATGTGCCAACAATATAAATAAATGCAAGTATTCAAGTGGATATCATCCAATAATAAAATCAAGCATGTATGCATGTGGATCTCATCCAATCGAAACATCGTAAAAGCATATGCATGTAAATGTATGAGGATATCAAAGAATGTGTGTCCATCAATGACACATCAAATCATGGAACCTGAGTGTCCAACAACGACACTCGAAATATCATGAAACTCGTGTCCAACATCGATACGTAAATCCTCATATCTCAGGCTCCGGCTATCCGGACTCGCCTGCATCCATCTCATGACTCCGGTCGATATCCTCTGGATAATCACCAGGTCCAAATACTATCACTGGTAGGTAATGGTCCCTCTGCCGGGCTCAACGCCATCATCTGCGACCTTCTCGCCCCGGGGTACCATACCGGGTCCACCATGCACCCGCAGACGGTTCCTCATCCTCCTCGAATCGGGTGTATGATATCGCTCAAGATCCGAGAAAACTCATGGTGGACTATACAAATATCATATCAAGAGAAGATGGGATTTTAAAACAATACATACTTTCTTTTGAAATAACCACGGTTCTCAAATTCAGAAATCTCATGAAAACAGCATATCACAATGCGTATAATTATAAAGTATGATGTATGTGACATATAATAGAAATATAAGCATATCAGTAAATCATGCAATCATGGAATAGTAATATGCATATATCAAGGGGAAACCGCTCTTTAAAATGAATCCAGTTTTAAAATATATCCTGCGGTCCCCAATTTCCCCAAGGTCAAATGCAACATCGTATAAAGGTGTATATGCAACTATAGCAAGTAAATTATGCAAGAGTCATTCATGACGCAGCAATTCTACTGTGTAGTGGCATGGCAATTATCGATGATGAAGTGTGTGAGCCGGTAAATCTGTGTAAGTGTGACATACACATCATCGATAATGGTGCAAGTGTACTAGCACAGGTATATGCAATGCAATGAGAATAACATGAATGTAGCACAAGGTAAATAATCAGCTAAAAGCGATAAGGTATACGTATCTAACATGACCGAGCCGGTGAATCTATCAAACGGCATCCTCTAGTCAAGGGTATGGATCAATCATCTATTAACTCGTCGCGTACGGTAAATCATCGTACGGCGTCCTTAATCAATTTGGGATCCTAACAACCTATAAGACAAAGAGGGTACGGACCTATCGTCTCGTATGGCATAACTCTCAAGATTCACAACATTATCCATATATATATATATATACCTATCTCTCAGGTCCATCCATATCAATCTCAGATCATGGGACCGGCAAAGGTATCAATTATCACATATCGACTCGTATCCGTATATCAACATATCATCAAGTTATCATATCACATCATATTTTCTTTTATATATACACTATACTTTATTTAACTAGTTTCATGTTACGCTAAACTCAATACTTATTCTAATGTAATTACATATCTATAAGTCATAATTCGCTTTCACCTTTTATATCTCAACATATAATTAATTACTAATATTATCACTAACTATCCTTTAAACTATATCCCTAGTTTCCTAATCTAGGTTTCTATGACTGTATCCTATCGATCGGTTTCCATTTAAATATTTGCGGGGGTGCTATACGCTATCCACCCGACTTCCCCCGTAAATATAGATCTACTCACCTGGTCCTCGCTCGCCGAAGTCGATGACGCTACGCTCCGTCGCCTCGGAATCCATGCGAAGGTACCTACAATAATACACAATCGAAATCGCTATTAACATGAAGTTCTGAAATCCAATACGACATGCGCATTGCTTATAGGTTAGAATCTATGGCATACGCGTACAAAATCAACCAAACAACCCTTGTTGTTGATGTACAAACGCCAAATAACCCAGAACAATATCAAATACCAAAATCAAGCATTCTAAAATACGGAAAACGTAACCCAAAACACCCCAAAGTGTTCCCAGATTTCACACTAGGCCAAACTAGGGAATTTTGCATATAGGGTTGTTCTAGATATCACCTAAGGGACTCACCAACCAAAATTCAATGCATTTCCTCCTGACATGGCTGTAAATTACGGCCCAAACAAATAAATCTGTGGCCAGAAAGTGGGGGTAGGGGCTCAGGTTTCAGGGGGTGATTCATGGTTGCCTGCACGTCTTATGGTCAAGGGAACTTTATTTAAAAAGGTCCCGGGTCATCCCAGATCTCAAAATACACTCACTAAAACCACAAAAACCCGATACCGGCAACTCTAAAGTTCTTATATTGGTTTCTAACCCGGGTCTTGGCCAGTAAAAACAGCACTAGGGGTCTTATAACAGCAACTTCCATCACCACAATACAATTCCAACCCTAACCCTTCTCTTGAATTTTCAACACATCACTAATTGACACCAATCCAAATCTAAACTAAACTAAAATACAAGAAACTAGAAACTAAACTAAAGGAAATGAATTATACCTCATGGTTGTAGCCAAGCAAAACCCTAGCTCCCCAAAGTCCTCAAAATCCAACATTGATTGGTCCAAAGTGTAGAGGGTGAAGAGGAGATCATCTTTTTTGAAGGGGGTATAGGGTTTGGATGAAGAATTGGAGATGATTTCTAGGGTTTGAAGGAGGAGGGAGTGGGGTTGAGGGAGATGAAGAAAGAGAAGTAAAATGATGGGGGGAAAATAGAATGAGGCAACCCCCCTCTCTCTCTATCTCACTTATTCTAACCTCACACACACTCTCTCTCTCTCTCAATATTTACCCTTTTACCCCTCTTCTCTTTTTCTTTTCTTTTTATTAAAACCCAAATCACATAATACCCTAAAAAAATACAAGAACACAACATGTAATCAAAATATAACATGACATGGTTCACTAGCTATGGAAACCTGTAGAAACACGGATTTGGCCTAATTGCAATTAACAGTGCACTAATCGGTTTTTATCCAAACTGCATAAAATAAATTTTTAAAATGCCAAGTCTGATAAATATATTATTAAATGAATAAATAATTTTAATCTCCAAATATTTCACAATTATTGGTATATATTTATACCTTTTTACGAAAACCCCAATTTCGGAAATCGGGTAATTTTCGCGAAATAAATTATTTTAATATTAAATTCAAAAAATAATATTTTATATTTTCTGAAATGTTACAGTATGGCCGGCGAGCTCGGATTGTAAGGGGATGTCGCCGGATTTTTAGTTGGTTCTGGGGTTGGGGTTTTGGCTGTAGCTCCTAATCTCTGTAGCATATCACCTATACTTGCTTGTTTAGTCTCAATTGACCTGAGCCAAAATCTGGGAGCATATTAGGATGGTTTTGGTTATGTTTTCCGATGTTGGAATTCTTGGTTTTGGTATTTGATATTGTATTTAGTCGTTGGATGTTTGTACGTCGACGACGAGAGTTGTTTGGTTGTTTTTGCATGTGTAGACTATAGGTTCTAACCTATGGGCGTACCGTATGCCGTATCGGTTTTCCGGACTTGATTTTAATAGCGTTGCGACTGTGTATTTATTGTAGGTATCTTCGCATAGATTCCGAGATGATGAAGCACATCGACTACGGCTGACCAAGGAGTTCCGCAGGTGAGTAGATTTATATCTATGGGGGAAGTCGGGTGGTTAGCGTATAGCACCCCCGCAAACACTGATATATGATTTATAGTTTGGAGACAAGATATGTCATGACTTAAGTTTATAGCTAATTCTTTAGTATGAAATGATATGATATATAAGGATTTCTCGAATTGATATATAAGCATGTGAATCACGATATACACATATGTAGTTGTAAGAGAATAAGTATGAGATTATAGTGGCATGTAATGAGGTCGATAAATACGACATGAGATTTATAAAATGACTTGATGCGAGGTATTGATGTGAGATATTGACGTGATGAAAAGAGTATACTCTGAGATATGATGACTTGGTTATAAATATGTCCTTATACGGATGTGAGTCGATATGAGATAATTGATACCTTTGTCGGTCCCATGATGTGAGATGGATACAGATATGACCTGAGATATAGGTATATACATAAATAATGATGTGAATAATGAGTGATATGCCGTACGAGACGTTAGGTACGTACCCTCATTTGTTGTATAGGTCGGTAGAATCCCTATTCTATTTGTTGTCGCTGCACGATGGTTTACCGCACGCGATGTTTACTGGATGATTGATCCATACCCTTGACTAGAGGATGCCGTACAATAGATTATACTATACGTGATGTTGTGAGGCTGGACCGCCGATTGATAGATTCATCGACTCGGATATGTTATAGATATATATACCTTATAGCATTGAGCTTACGATTTACTTGCTGCTACGTTCGTGATATTATCATCTTATGATATATATACCTGTGCTAGTGCACCTGAACCACTATCGATGATGCGTATATTACACTTACACAGATTGCCGGCTCACACACTTTCATCATCGATAATTGCTATGTCACTTACACAGTAAACTGCTACATCATGCTATTACTCTTAATTGTTCAGTACTGTCACATGACTCGTTGGCATGATATATTTTCTATGCTCGCATCATTATGTTATGTTTCATGATATACTTGCTATACTCACATCACTATACTATGTCGCATGATATACTTGATATGCTCGCATTTCTGTTCTATGTTTGCATACATCATGCTTTATGATTATACGCATTGAGATGCTGTTTTCATAAGATTCTGGATTTGAGAACCGCGGTTATATTTCAAAAGAAAGTATGGATTGTTTTAAAAACCCGGTTTATCTTGATATGATATTTCGAGACGTTCACCATGTGTTTTCTCGATTCTGAGATTGGTATGTGAAACCTGATTCGAGGAGCGGTAAGCACCGTCTGCGGGTACATGGTGGACCCGGTGAGGTATCCCGGGGCAAGAAGACTCGTAGTGGAGCACTACCTACCGGTGATAGTATTTGAGCTCGGCGGTTATTCGGAGGATACCGACCGGAGTCGTGAGATGGATGGGTCAATCCGGACTGCCGGAGCCCGAGATATGAGGATTTACGTGTCGATACTGGACACGGGTTTCATGATATTTCGAGTGTCGGTGTTAGGCAGTCAGGTTCCATGATTTTGATGTGTTTTTGATGGACACACGTTGGTTGATATCCTCATACATATATGCATATTCCTTCATGATGTTGCGAGTGTCGATATTGGACACTCAGGTTCCATGATGTTTATTGTGTCATTGATGGACACGTGGATGATATCCACCTGCATATAGGCATATGGTTCAGATGTTTATTTGTATATGACATTGGCATTGATTATATTGTTGACATATATGCATACATGGTCACCCTAGATATCATAGCATTATCTTATGATATAGTTGACCTAGGAATCGTTGTTTTATTCGATTTCTACCTGCTAATGTTTTCTACTTACGAGTTGGCAACTGACCCTTGTTGTGCCACAGTTTTTACAGGTTGATCGCATGGATCAGTAGGGGTATCGCTGGTACATAACTTGCATTCGGCTGATTTGCTTTGGTAGGTGGGACATATTAGATCGTGCCACTCTTGTATTTATTATTCCTGTTGTATCTAGTCAACTCCATCAATCAAAAACCAGTATTTGTGTAAGTAGTAAGATTTAGAAAGACTTGTGGTTGCGGGACATAGAGCGATGGGTTATATGTTCGCACGGTGGGTTTATGTCTTGCTTTATTCATTATCTTTTGTGTTGATCTTCGCTGTTGGGCGTCGTATACTTATATTTCTGTCTTACGTGGTTGTGATTCCGCCGATTGGCGAAGAGCTAGCTCCCGCTTGGGGATGCCTTTTATATTATCATGTATATATGGTTTTGGATCAAAATATACAAGGGAGGTGCTGTCCAAATTTTTAAAATACGAAACATGTTTTTTAACTAGTAAAATCCACTTGCATTTTCATGTTCCATTAACTATGCATTTAAGAAAACGTTTGATTTCATCATACCTTTATTTCAAAACATCACATCTTTTATTTTGTTTAAAAAGGTTTAAACATTCTGGGCTTCGGCTTACTTAAGTTACGTTATTCCTTTAGACGTTCCGTGATTTAAGTGCTGGTCACGAGCTAATATTTGTAGGTCATGACAGTTACCGTACACTACGCCTCGGCAAATAGCAATGACAAACGTAGCACGAATACTAAGAAATACTAATCTGAAATGACGGAGGGCTACGGCTGGTTTTGGCGAAAAACCTTTAACGTAATAAACTTGATGTCGTTAAAGAAACCGAGTGGTTTTACAAATGTATAGTAGCGAAAACTTTTGCTAAAGAGGTCATTTCCGGTGAAGGGATCTCGGCTCTTTCCCCGTCGAATGAGGTGCAGGATATTCCAAACTGAATACCATAATTCAAAGCAAAAATAATCGATTACAATGAGGTTATTACGTTGACGCAAACTTCTGCTCAAGGGGTTACTCCCGATGAAGGGATCTCGACCCTTTCCTCGTAGAATGAGGTGCTGGATATTCATAACTGAATACCACTGTGCAAAACAAAAGCATACGTCTGTAATGTCAGTTTTCAAAAAACTTGACTCCAACAACATCAAATAGGTTTATTTTATCCTTGCATTGATCAGAATCAACGCAATCCCATCAATTAATCACACCAGAAAAGAACGAAAAATATGATGTACGTATATGCCATCTGCATTCGCCACTGGGCCCTGTCATCACCCGTTAGGTTACTTAACTAACGACAGAGCGGGGGATGGACTAGCGCGGGTGCAAAACATATACAACATCTACTGGTATATATATAAATATATATAACAATCGTCCCAGGCATGATATATAGCAACATCACAGAATCTCAGCCAAGCAACACAGAGTGGTAGATAATACTGGAGCCTCGGGTTCCATTTGAGCCGCAAATGAGACCCGACGTTCTCCTGTCGTGTGGATAGCCTGTGCAATGAAAACCTAGACCCCTATGAGTGAGGCAAGTTACCCGCTAATCCTAGAAGCGAGGCAACCCCAATCAACAACGTGAATGGGCCACCCAGCACTCCACGGAATCCGGTAACTTGAGCACCCCACCTTTGGTCAACCTATACCCCCTATGAGTGCGGCAAATAGCCCACCAATTCTAGAGTGAGGTCCCCTCCGTCTCAATGCCATGAGATGCGGACCCGTTGCCCTCTAGAACCCGGCTATTCATGCACCCTACCTTAGGGTAGTTCTAGTACAGAAAAGAAAATAATATGTACAAGGGTGACATCGACCTCAACCTGGTCGTGCCCCAAACAAGTAATATACAAACAGGCAGTGACGGTAGTCCACATGTCAGACGCTCGCCCGGAAATATCAAATGTACAAATGAAACTAAACTGTACTACCATAGCACCACTGGCTATCCACCACGAAGATCCAACCACAAGGACAGCACAACACAGAACATCAACATAAATGTCACGTTCGCAAACTCGTCTAAAAGAACATATAGCAATTAGACGAGTTGTACTGCTCTAATGAAATTCACGGTCACAGATAGTAATGTATGTACTGAATACTATGACATTAGAATTCCGCACGCAATTAGCGAACTAAACCAATTTCCAAAACCATGAAATGAACGGTGAGCTAAAGTTCTAAAAACCAACCGTTTTAAGCCAATTCGGAAGTACGAATCAAAACGAAACGCGCCCGAACCTTCATGGGGAGTTAGAGCAAGAAATTAACTTCTATTCGAATGACTAAAAGGGGTACCCTACCCCCGAGGCCACCACGAAGTGGCCAGGGGGTGAGGAAGACCCTAAACTGCCCAAGGTGGGGCAGTTTCGGGTCCCCACCTCCAAGACCACCTTGTGGTGGTCTTGGAGAGTAGGCCCAGCCATTCGGTCCCCCCCGGGGATTCCCAGGGGTGCCCATGCACTACCCCGCATCTTCTCAGTTCAAACCATGAGCCTGCGGGGTGTGCAAACTTCAAAAAACTTTCAGTTTTTGGAACTGTTTTTGTCGGCAATTTTTGCACGACAAAAATGGCGGATTTCTAATGTCGCAATGAGTTAACTAAGACTTATGGAGTGGTTCTGATACCATGTTAGGTTATTCAAGCGCCCCGGCTATCAAACCATGGCCATTGTGGAACAAAAAATTTCAAAAACCAGCGCTAGAACAACCCGATAACCCGGATCGACCCATAAGCCCTAGATAACAAAAACATGCATAGGAGCTAAACTAAGGGGTTAGAGTGATTATACCAAATTGATATGTGTTCTTCGGTCTTCAACCACCTTCCTAAGCTTCTAGAGTCCTCCTTGATCAAGCTTGATCTCTGGTCTCCCTCCATCGAAGATGATCCACCCGAGAGTCTATGAATCGAGCTCCAACCTCATATCCGAGGTAACTAGGGTACCTAGATCGCTACACTAGATACCGTAAAAGAAGTAGAGAGTGATGAAGGATTAATTTGTCTCAAGACACCCAAGGTTTCTCAACACATGATAGGGTTTGGGTGGAGGAAGAAGAAGATGCCATGAGGATGAGAGTGTTGTAGGAGAGAGAATGAATAATGGATTAGTGTTTTGTGCGTTGTGAGATTAGTAATAAATAATAGAGCCATCCATAAAAATATCTCAAGACTCCAAATATATCTTAAGTCAACCAAAAAATCTCAAGTCAACAATAATCTCACAACAAACAAAACTTAAGCATGCTTAGAATAGTAACCATGGGTCACTATTAAGTCATTCCACAAAATATGCAATAAACACCTCATCCTCCACCTCAATAACCTTTTAATCCAAAAAGATTTAAACTATAATGAGGTGTAATCTTCTAAAAGTAATCTTGTAAGAAATTACAAGAATACCCCTCATCCGTATATACATACCCGCATCCGTATTCCGAAGAATACGAATACAATGAGACGAAAATAATCCAACAATATAATATTAGGATCCGGCTTAAATCAAAGTCCACTAGTATTATCTTTCCGAATCAAGATACGCGCACAAGTGCACGTATATGATCGAACCCTGCCGTAAAACCATACGGCCTCTACATCATTTTCCCCGAAGCAAGGAAACCCTCTGTGTGGGACTCTAAGGACTCGTCAATACGCTGGCAGTGGATTTAACCACAAGTACGTCAGCGGCACTGGCTGTACGTAACGACTACCCAGGTATTGAGCGAAAGGGAGGCCGACAAGCAAACTCATCTTGAAACCCCTACTGAGCCTGACAGTGAAAATATTCGTACAGTCCAATCTGTTCTTCTTATGAGTATCGCATATCGAGTTTAGGGGGCGAATAAAGTGAGACGCCTAATAACGCGACATTTAGTGTCGGTATGAAGCCCGTCACCACCTGAGAAACTACCGATCCTAGATCAGTAATTCTCGACTACCTTGGCTTTCTGGTGATGGCCACCCGTGCACAATGCAATATCAACCCCTAATACCGGGAGAGACGAATCCCCTAACGATATGCTCACTGCCTCCATGTGGCTCGGGACTGTACCCAACTAAAAGCTGTTTGCATGACTCCTTTCAGCCATGGTAGGGTAGTAATCAAAGCACAGTGGGAACTCACACGAGAAAAATGATGATCTCGGATCGATAGACTAACCTGTACACATGTCACCTGAGAACTGCTATTTAACAATAGGTATAATACCAACTAGTATGTTCCCGACGAGTCCGTCCGGTGTACTCATAACCCAATGAGCACCTGTATACATCTTAGGTGAACAAACTGACACCAATGGCTTGTGAGACCGGCCATTGCCCCTCGTCGGGGTCTCGATCATTATACACTAGTCTACTCTAGAGTATCGATGCCCAGTCTCGAAACTCCCATGACTAGGGACATTTAAGGATGTGCCTTTAGACTACCCAGCTCTCACGTATATGATCGACATCATAATGCTGGTAGTCAAGAAAGAATCCTATGGGCTCTATCAACATGTAATAGTGATCTGTAATGCCAGCTGAAGTATGTACATGATGATAAAGACAAACCTGATAGTATACTATCATCTCGAGTAAGACTGTTCTACCCGTATAGGTCCTCCCTCAATCATCACAATACCAAGCCTGCGGTTCAATAATTGACTTGAAGGCACTATAACTAACATAAATAGTCAACGGCACTTATGCAACTCCTAACGGCTTTTTGAACCAAACAGATTTTCAAATCAAAAGGCACATTTTACAACAGCACTTTTACCTAGAGAAATATCTTCAATAGCACTTTTGCTAAAAACTCTTTTCGCAACAGCCCAACCGAACAGGTGATTGAAAGAATTTTGCACCATGTTTTTAAAGTCTTATTCCGCAATCAAGACGGGTTCACTTGGTAGCTAACCGGTTGAGTACGGGTCGATCCACGAAGAGATGGGAGTCTTTTTCTTTATGTTTTAACGGGTTAACTCATTTTGTCCAAATATGTTCAAAGCTAACTATGTGTTCGGATATGCATGTTAAAGAAATCTTGTTAGAGTAAGGATTAGATTAGTTTGAGTTAGAAATTCGCTCACTTCTTCCATTTGCCTCTCTTAATATTGATATTACGGTAATCGGCGACAACGGAGATTAGAACGAATAGGAAGAGTTTTTACGAGTATAAGCTAAGTTTTCCAACGCTTAGTCTCTTCTCTTTGGTTCTTATCAGTCCGTTCTTGGTTCTTAACCATAAGCTCCGATCAAGCGAACCATAACCGGTCTCACTAGGATGTTATCACCACTATCATAAAGGATAGGATGCCGTAGAGAGCGGATTGTGAATGTTTTGACAGAAGTTCAACTCAAGTTGTTGGGCAAAATAAAGACTTTCTCTTCTCTCAAACATTCTTTCTTTATTCTACTCTAACAAGTGAGAAAACTACTCACTTATGTTTAAAAAGAAAAGAAAATAAGATGTAGAGTAGAAAATAGAAAAGAAAGGAGGTAGAAAAGAGCAACTGGCTAATTGGGATCTCACTTAGAAAAGAATCACAGTTGAGCATCATAATTTGTAACGATAAAAGAAAATAGAAGAAGAAGATAATAAAAACCAACAACTACTTTAGTAAAGAAAATAACAAGCAATAAATACAACTAAGTTACTAACTAGGCAATAAATACAACAAGACAAGAAATAAATACTCAATTTTCATTTATCACCACTCAAATTCTCTCACTGTAATTTTAATGGGGGAAAAAAGAAGAAGAAGAATAAGAAACTACACTATTTTACCACTATTTTGAGGAAAATTATACACGGTTTCTTAGGAACAGATCTGATGTATTTATAGGGGCAGGATTGACAAATAAAATCTGCTCTTTTTACATTTCGTATTTTCTTTCATATTTCGATTTTCTTTTTTCACTTTTGCTTACCCTATTTTCAAGCGTCTGTCTAAGTGACATGTGCGGTACAAAGTTCATGGTGCAGATCATTTTTGATTCATCTATTGTTTTTGTTTCTGCTTAAACAAAAAGGATATCTTCCAAATTCTAGAACAAAACGAAAAATATTCCTTGACTTGAATAAAATATGGAGTCATGTCGTATAAGTGAACATTAGTTTCTTATCATTCAATGAGCATCTTGTATTTCATAAAAATTGGGTCTTTGGAAATATCAAAGGAATGTTTCTAATGAAACATGTAAGAACAGTAAGACCTATTATTTGATACCTTTCTTTACGAAGCAAAAAGCATAAAAATATACCATCAAGATAGACAACTATCTATCAGATACCTCTATTTTCTGTTTGATCTAAGTTTACTATCTTTCTTTCTGTGAAAGAATTGAAAGAACTCACCGCCACTATTACTACATAATTACTACATACATTCTTTTTTTTTCAACTTTCACCTTTACTCTATAAGAATAAGTGTTGCTTCATTCCTATTGATACCGGTTTGGGCTACACCCAGATTTTTAAAAAAAATTACAGTCAGCAGCAATACTACCAGAAAGTACAGTTTCAATATTGCCCATACTTAATCCTTTGTATTGACGTTAAGGCGGACGGACACTAAGATGGAATAGGCCCGCTAATATGCCCAGTGTACCCGCTGCAATATGATGAGAGGCGATTCCTCCCGGAACAAAAGGATCAAAACCCTCCGCGCTCCACGCGGGACTTACAGATTGTACTTTCCCATGCAACTGTAGCAATGATAAGACCCTTCTTGAAATGACCAAGCGGTGCCAGAAATTTCGCCTCATGCGATGCCCGTACAGCCATGTTTCTGCCCATAATTTTTCTATCCAGGCCGCTAATCCACCGCCTCTCTGATGAGTTTGAGCTCAGGTTTTCTTCAGTGGTCTTCTGGTCATATTCCTGTGTTTTTGGACAATTGATATTTTTACTTGGGCTTCAATGAAATCTCCAGGGTTTGACCATTGACTTGTTGACTTTGACTAGTCTAAATTGCTTCATTTTAAGTTCGCAAGTCCATCAATTGCTCTAGTACCTGTTTTCCTATACTTATTGAGCAAACACAGATCAAAAGCATCTATCTACATGCAATGCGATCAAGAATGTGTCACGCCCCGCTTCCCAAAATTACGGAGATAGTGACGTGCTAAGGTCCGCAACCTAACTGTGTCGAGAGTTATCTTTTCTCGATACAGTTACGTTAAGCGTATAAATAAATCATGCAGACAATGTACCAAAACTGATAATAAAAGCAGAAGCATTTATTTCCATTAACTAAAATTATTACATCCCAAAGTACTGAAAGCAATCTAAATAGTTTGATTATATTGATTTAAAGAAAACAAGCCTTAAACAGATGGGCAATAGAAGAGCTATCCTAATACTCTTACGTCAACTCCGCGTAGTCTTCATTAATGGGCTCCATTCCATCGTCTCCTTCTTCATCAAGCTCGTCCTCATCCAATGGACGTTCTAAGGATAGAGAAAGAGAAAGGAAGTCCGTCAGCGATTTACACTCGGGAAGGATTTTCTCAACAGAAAGTAATGGTAAAGAGAATAAGTGTGTATAATATATGATATCATATGTGTGTAGAGGTATAATGTATGTATTGTAGACATCAAGTAAAGTATGGTATACTGCGTAAGGTAGCTACAGGTAATATGTTAATTTAGTTTGTTAGACAAGAGTAACAGGTTTTCGAGATTATTCCGTTCTAACCACAAAACAACGGTTGGGGAAAATGAAATGTACTGTTCCACTTTCCCATATCAGATTGAGTAATAAGTGGATCTGAGTCCGTATACTATCTGTTGGGTTATGCCAGCACCCTAACCATCTACCGTGACCGTTTGCGGAACAAAAATTTTATAGCGCTAGAACAACCCGATAACCCGGATCTACTATAAACCTATAAGCTAGCAAACTAAAGAGGAGTTAGAATGGTTATACCGAATGATCCGAGTCCTGCGGTCTTCTACCATCTTCCTAATCTCCTGGATGCCTCCATGATAAAGCTTGATCGTCAGTCCCCCTCGGTCGAAAATGATCCATCTGAGGATTTGTAATTCGAGCTCCAACCTCAAAGCTGAGGTAACTAGGGTACCTAGTTCGCTAAACTAGATAGTCTAAAGGATGTAGAGTCTAATGATGGATTAATATGTCTCATAACACTCTAGATTTCTCAACACATGAGAATTTTTGGGTGGAGGTAGAAGAAGCAAGCATGAGCAGATAAGAGTGTTGTGTGAAGCCACCATGAAAATGTCTAAGTCTTTTGAACTAAAGAATGAAGCATCCACTTCAATAATTCACCATACAAAAATATCAAGCATGCTTCAATAGTAACCCATGAGTCACACCATGAGTCACCCATGAGTCACCAAGTAGCCATGCTCTAATAAATGTAAACAACACCTCATCCTCCACCTCATTTAACCATTAACAAAAAATGGTTAAAACATAAATGAGATGTCTTCTTCTAGAAGCACCCTTCTAATAAATTATAAGAATACCCCTCACCGTATATACATACTTGTATCCATATTCCGAAAAATACGAATACAAAGAGAATAAAAAAATCCAATAATCTAATACTAGGATCCGGCTTAAATCAAAGCCCACTAGTATTAACCGTCTGAATCATGATACGTGCACGAGTGCACGTATATTATCGAACCCTACCGTAAAACCGTACTCCTCTATATCATTTCGCTCGAAGTAGGGAAACCCTCTGTGTGGGACTCTAAAGACTCATCAATATGCTGGCAGTGGGTTTAACCAACAACATGTCAACGGCACTAGCTGTGTAGGGTTCCTAGGCATCCTAATGAGGTCTCACAAGGCATCGAACATGCCAATATAAAATTTTACGGGTGCCGAGAGACCCGACTACGGATCGTTTGCTAGAAAACTAGGCGAAAAGTAAACTAGTTAACAATTAACTAAGAGATACGGAAATACAACCTTTGTAGATCCGGTCCTCCACCTCCACGGCTCCGAGATGAGGTCCTCTCCGCTGTCCAAATCAAATCCGGGCTCTAGCGTCGGCTTCGTCGGAGAATGGGCAAGCTAGGTCGTCGATGTCCATGCCGAAGATGATCTACGTCGAGGCATCGCTAAATCAAGCTCCGACTTCACCAAGTCAAGAAACTTGTGAAGAAAACATACTCTACTACTTGGCAAGAGGTAGAGGATGAAGAAATAGGAAGTGGGTTAACTTTAGTTTTGGATTTCTCACTCTTTTCCAACAATCACCATTGATGGAGCTTGGTTTTCTTCACTTGAAGAAATGAAGAAGAAGATGGAAATTGTTATGATAAGAATTATTAAAATAGAAAAGAAAATCCATTATTATCATAAGCAAACCATGGTTAGGTGTAGAGATTAAACTAGGGTTAGTGGGAATGGTTAGGGTTAAGGATAAGATAAGAATGGTTACAAAGTCAAAGCTTCATGAAGCTTCAACTAAACTCCAAAACTAGCAACCATTCTTTTCTCATCTCTTCAAAATAAATAAATAAATAAGTAAGTAAGAAAAGAAAACCCTAAGCACTCTCACAACCATGGTTTAATCTTCACACAAATCCAAGTTAACATGCATCATCAAACATGATACATACAAGTGCACAAAAATATATCACATATACAATGTGCACAATCCAAGTGAGAAAATCCGTTTAAAGTGAACCAATACTAGTTAGTGCAAAGTAACATATCAAATATATAATTATGCATTAAATCATTAAATCAACACGTGATTCAATGATCCGGTCATGTCGCACACAACCGACTAGTATTCAATGTATCGGCTTATGGAATCAACGCTTGAATCGATAACTAGGTTATATCGCATACAACCTTTCCGATACATTCATCGCAAGAATGGAATGCGGTATCACATACACGCATCATTCTCGGTCCCGCACATATCTCATATGCGCTCCTATTTCGTTTCGCTTGAGCCAGGAAACCTCTGTGTAGGACTCTAAAGACTCGTCAATACGCCGGCAGCAGATGATGATCATATCAAACACCCACAAGCCGCAAGCGGTCTGCTAAACGTAACGGCCACCCGGGTATTGAGCGATCTGAAGATCGACGAGCAAGCCCGCTCACACTCCAGTGAATCCGACCAGTAACACTACCGTACAGTCCGGTCTGATCGTCTGATATGTCGCATATCTCGCCTAGGGGTGGTAAACGTCAGACCCCAATAGCTCGATAAGTCGTGTCGATATGAGGTCTATAACTGTTCGAGAAACTACTGGTAACACTTACCAGTAAATCTCAGCAACCCTGGCCAGGGATTTCCTGTTATAGCCAATCGAACACAGCGCAACATCAACCCCCTATACCGGGAGAGACGAATCCCCTCCTATCGCTCATTGCCTCCATGTGACTCGGGACTGTACCCAAAAACCACCGTTTTGCATGCCCTCTTGGACGTGGTAAGATGGAAATCAAAGCACAGTGGGAACCACACAAGACTCTATGACGATCTCGGGTCAACAGACTACTCTGTACCAGTGTCACCAGAGAACTGCCATCTGACGTGAGGTATAATACCATCTGGGAGTTCTCGGCGAGTCCGTCCAGTGTACCCAGTCTCTACTGAGCACCCGTATATCATCTCTGATGTCAAACACCAATGGATATGGGATCATTCATCGCCCATCTGTATGGGTCGAGAAGGTATACGCTAGTCTACTCTGGTATATCAATGCCCCGTCTCGATACACCCACGACTAGGGACTTTGAAGGATGTACTTATGGACTACCATGTCCCCACTAGTATGATCCGCATCATAGTCCAGGTAGTCAAGCACACATCCTAAGGGCTTTACCAACATGTAACAGAGAGACAATCAGTATACACATTAAGGTAAAGTTCAACCAGATAGCATACTATCATGTCGAGCAAGAAAGTCCTCCCTATATATGTCCCAGCATCCACTACAATATACATCCTATGTACAGTAATGGCCTCTAGGGCATACATATAACTAACAATCTCCCACTTGCACTAGGGCCATCTGTAGCAGTGGTTGTAGTATCTCATACTCAACCATCCCATAAAAGTCTCTCTCTGGGAACAGGCCTTTGTGAGTGGATCCGCTGTGTTGTCCTCTGAGTCTACTCTCCTAACCTCGATCACCCTGGAGATCAACTATCTCCATGATCAGGCGATGCTGCCTTAGAATAAGTCTGGATCATTGATGGGACCGGCGTTCCTCGGCATGAGCCACAACTCCATTGTCTCACAATGGGAGGAACATAGTTCATCTCATGAACCAATATACATCCAAACAGCCTCTTTGGTAGCATCTTAAGTAGCGATGTATGCTGCCTTTATCGTCTAGTATGTCACGGTATCTAGCTTGGAACTCTTCCAATATACCGTCCCTCCACTGAGGGTAAAGACAATGCCTGTGACTGACATTCAGTCGTCCTTATCACCCTGGAACCCTTCCAGTGATTCTCCCCAGGGTCGATTGATACCATCTCACTACAGCTAGTGAGTATCCTAACATCCATTTAGATCTATCTCATAGATCCAAAATTCAGGATTTAGGAGGTATCACTTTGATCCTATATGGAGAATTATGGTGATAAGCGGAGATTGACCGAGCGTAGCATAGGAAACTTCTTCCCTATCAAGAGTATGTCATCCACGTACTCTACGAGGATCATTACCATACTCCCTACTACCTTTTTGTATATACAAGGTTCATCTACCATTTTGATGATGTCAAACTCTTTGACTACTACATCAAAACAGACGTTCCAACTCCGCGATGCCTGCTTTATCATATAAAACATCTTGCACACGTTTCCGCTGCTCCCACTGTTTACGAAGCCCTCTGGCTGTGTACTTACAGACGTTCTCTTCTAAATCAATATTTAGAAAAGCAGTCATGGCACCCAACCGCCAGATATCGTAGTCATGGTATGTAGCCGTGGCAAGTAGGATCTGGATGGACTTAAGCATAGATCCTTTAGAAAAAGTTTCATCATGATCCACACCTGGTCAATGATGCAAACCTTTAACAAGTCTAGCTTTGAAAGTCTCAACTTTTCCATGTACACCAAGTAATCTTCTCAAGATATACTTGCTCCTGATGGGGATTTAACCCTTCAGATATAGCAATCAAAGTCCATACTTTGTTGGTGTATATGGATTCCATCTCAGATCGTTAAACATCCAGCCATTCTTACAGAGTCTCACTCTTGATGGCCAGCTCGAAACTAGTTGGGTCATCATCTCATGATGCATTCCTCGCTCCCACTGTCATAGAGAAACCGAAGTATCTCTCAGGTGGGTGAGGAACCCTACTAGATCGGCGGAGAGGCTGAGGTTCGTTGATTTCTACTGAATCCTCTGGTTGTACCAAATCATCTGCTGTAGTTTGTATAGCTGGAACCTTTGCAGTTCTACATTACAGACCTTGCCTCGAGCTTGTCCAGATTTTGCTTTTAGAAATAGGCCGGACAACCCCAAATCTTAACTATCTTAAGAGATGGGCTCTTCCCTTTCCATATCACATATGAAGTGGTAGGCAACTGATTTGATTGGAACCTTATTCAATAGGTATGCAGCTTCTCAAGTGCATAACACCCTTAAGGAAATAGGTGACTCAGTAGTACTCATCATAGAGCACACCTTATCATATAGGGTGTGATTGCTCCGCCCCGATATACCATCGTACTATGGTGTATACGGAGGAGTAATGCCGAGAGAGAATCTCATTCTCCTTCAGAAAAGTCCAAGAATTCCGTGCTCAAGTGTTCTCCTCCTTGATCTCATCATAGGACATAATACTTATACCCGTATTCTGGTTCTCTACTTCTAACTTATATTCTGTGAATATCTCAAAAGGTTCGGACTTGTGTTTCAACAGGAACATATGTCTGAATCTAAAGAGATCATCAGAGAATGTAATGAAGTATAAAGAACCAGTCTTGGTATGTGTAGACAGGGGACCTACATACATCAACATGTATCATCCCAAGAGTTTACTAACTCTTTCTCTGTTTCCAATAAACGGAGCTGTGGTCATCTTATCTTTGTGACATGACTGGCGAGTTTCACAAGATGTAAATTCAAACTCATTTAAATATGCATCTTTATGTAACTTCAGCTAGTCGGGTCGCATTGATATGACCTAGTCTACAATACCTCAAGAAGGATTCGTTCATTTCTGAACTCTTCCTCTTGTGTGTGTTCCGTATATTAAAGAACTGTAGTTTGATTTAGAACATTAATGCTTTTAGATAACGTGCCTGAACCGATCAACTTTTGATATAGGAAATGTTCAAAACATTATCCAACAATACAAAATTTTATCATTTCTTTACTAATAAAGAGACTGATATGATTTTGTATATCAGGTTCGGTATCTAATAACATTCGTTCAGAATCAATGTATCATTAATACAGGGTGACAGTGACCGACAGACTTGGCTGCAACTCTTGCCCCGTTTTCTGCCTCATGAAACTTATCACCCGTTCTCAGTTCTCTACCTTTCTGTAGCCCTATGTAACAGATTGCATATCTGGGATCCTGATCTGGTATCACATACCCAGGACGTAGAGAATACTGAGAAACAGTTCTGTATAATGAACACACCCGAAGATGATGCATCAGCATGCACTCTCTTCGTTTGGGCGGCACGGGAAATCTGGTATTCCCCAATTTCCTGCTCTGTCTTATAACAATTATAAGTTGGAGCGGGACCAACGTTTCCCAGCTCAGTATAACAAGCGGGTTCGGTCAATAATCCGTATTATTATCTTGATTAAGGCGTGATATGGTCTCTACCTGGAGAGAGAGAGAAGAAAACACTCAGCGTGCGCTCTGTCAAGAATAGATTGGTTATTATTTTATCTAATCAGGATGGCTCCCACTGCTTTTTATCAAATCTTCCTCCAAACCCTAAAAGGAAAGACTAGCCGGGATTAATTACACACTACAAGTTCGCCAATCTTTCAGCCAGGCCAGTGTCGGTACTTTGAGGGAGGTCCCCCGTGCTTTCGCACGAACCTAATTAATGTAAACCTCGTTTTCCCAGAGGCGTAACCCCGTTGACACCTTTCTAGACACCTACTTGATCGGCTAATTGTAATGTATAAAACTCTCCCAGGAGTAACAATTACTCGCAGCGGGTATCGGGATCCAACTATCTCATAGAAGGTATGCAATCTCATTGCAAATTTCAACACTTGAAATTCCCGATAATATTTTGCCCCATGCGATCTATGACCTTGACTGAGTCAACAAACCATAGATCGCAAGTAAAGTTCAACCCGTCATTTCTCGATTGAATTAAACCCACCCGCACGACCCTTGACTGAGTCAACAAGGCCGCACGACTACCCTAATCCAATCGCATCATATGCTTTGCAGATAAGCAATAATCAGCTACCGCACACTACGCCTTGACTGAGTCAACAAACGCAGCACGAATACTAACAATTACCTATCTGAAATGACGGAGGGCTATGACAGGTTTTTAAGAAAACCTTTTGCGTAATGAACTTTATATCGTTGTAGAATCAAATGATTTTAAAAATGGAGTGCTTTTGAAGCTTTTCTAGTTTTGCTAAAGGAGTCACTCCCGGTGAAGGGATCGTCGGTCCTTTCCTCGTCGAATGAGGTGCGGGATATATCATATATATCACTATGCAAAGCAAAAACACTTAAAAGCAATCAAAAGACAAACCGAGTGTGTAGCATCTACCAGTTATTGCTAAAGGAGTCACTCCCGGTGAAGGGATCTCGGTCCTTTCCTCATCGAATAAGGTGCAGGATATATCACATATACCGCTATGCAAAGCAAAAAACTGTAGCTACCTGTTTTATTTTGAAATTCGATTCTACAACATCTTAGGTTTCTTTTATTTCCTTAATCTCATTAATGAAGTCCCATCATTTAAGTACCTAAACATCACAGATAAATACAACGTACACTTATGCCATCCGCATTCGCCTCGATGTCCCCTCGTGCACCGTTAGGTTAGGTAACTAACGGCAGAGCGGGGCAGGGCTAGCGCGGGTGTAAAACATAAGTAACGTCTATATAATATATCATATATACTATATACTGTATCTATCACAGAACATCACATGATCACATCACAGATATCGCAGCAGAAGAAACATATGAAATATTGGATATACTAGGACGTCCGTGTTTTCAATACGAGCCAGTATAAAACACGGATTCCACGGTCGCGATGAATAGCCAAACCCACACCCCTAGACCCCTACGAGAGCGGCAAGCAACCCTACCAATTCTGTAGTTAGGAGACCCGGACTCGACTCCTCGAGTTGGTCTCCCACTGGACTCCAGAACCCGGTTACTTGTGCTCCCCTCCTTGGGTCTATCCTAGTGCGGAAAAGTAAATAATATACAAACGGTGACTACTTCCGCAACCTGGAAGCGCCCCAATAAAAGAATATTACATACAAGTTCTTACATGAATGAAAATGAAAAACACTCATCTCACATAAAAACCCCCGGCTATTCGAACACGACGATCCAATATAACATATCCAGCAACACATAACATCTCATGTCATCAACGTAAGTAAATATGCGCATCCCAATTGTCGTTGACATATAGCAACGAAACCGGCGATATCACATATTACACTTACGGTCACAGAAAAGAAAGTGTAAGACTACAACAGTTGGAATCTGCAATCTGCATAGACATCGCATGCCTAATCAAATGAATACCTTAGACATCACATGCCTAACAATTATAAACCCCGCATTTTAGTCTCAAAATCGAAAACACTTTTCAATATCAAGTCGGGTAATTCAACAAGATTCCCGACATCCTGATCGAATACTCGTCGTAAACTTAATAGACGGCCGCACTCCATAGCCCCGACCAAGTGACTGTAGGAGAACCCTGTCGCCGAAAGCACTGTAGGGTTCCTAGGCACCCTAATGAGGTCTCACAAGGCATCGAACATGCCAATATAAAATTTTACGGGTGCCGAGAGACCCGACTACGGATCGTTTGCTAGAAAACTAGGCGAAAAGTAAACTAGTTAACAATTAACTAAGAGATACGGAAATACAACCTTTGTAGATCCGGTCCTCCACCTCCACGGCTCCGAGATGAGGTCCTCTCCGCTGTCCAAATCAAATCCGGGCTCTAGCGTCAGCTTCGTCGGAGAATGGGCAAGCTAGGTCGTCGATGTCCATGCCGAAGATGATCTACGTCGAGGCATCGCTAAATCAAGCTCCGACTTCACCAAGTCAAGAAACTTGTGAAGAAAACATACTCTACTACTTGGCAAGAGGTAGAGGATGAAGAAATAGGAAGTGGGTTAACTTTAGTTTTGGATTTCTCACTCTTTTCAAACAATCACCATTGATGGAGCTTGGTTTTCTTCACTTGAAGAAATGAAGAAGAAGATGGAAATTGTTATGATAAGAATTATTAAAATAGAAAAGAAAATCCATTCTTATCATAAGCAAACCATGGTTAGGTGTAGAGATTAAACTAGGGTTAGTGGGAATGGTTAGGGTTAAGGATAAGATAAGAATGGTTACAAAGTCAAAGCTTCATGAAGCTTTGACTAAACTCCAAAACTAGCAACCATTCTTTTCTCATCTCTTCAAAATAAATAAATAAATAAGTAAGTAAGAAAAGAAAACCCTAACCACTCTCACAACCATGGTTTAATCTTCACACAAATCCAAGTTAACATGCATCATCAAACATGATACATACAAGTGCACAAAAATATATCACATATACAATGTGCACAATCCAAGTGAGAAAATCCGTTTAAAGTGAACCAATACTAGTTAGTGCAAAGTAACATATCAAATATATAATTATGCATTAAATCATTAAATCAACACTTGATTCAATGATCCGGTCATGTCGCACACAACCGACTAGTATTCAATGTATCGGCTTATGGAATCAACGCTTGAATCGATAACTAGGTTATATCGCATACAACCTTTCCGATACATTCATCGCAAGAATGGAATGCGGTATCACATACACGCATCATTCTCGGTCCCGCACATATCTCATATGCGCTCCTATTTCGTTTCGCTTGAGCCAGGAAACCTCTGTGTAGGACTCTAAAGACTCGTCAATACGCCGGCAGCAGATGATGATCATATCAAACACCCACAAGCCGCAAGCGGTCTGCTAAACGTAACGGCCACCCGGGTATTGAGCGATCTGAAGATCGACGAGCAAGCCCGCTCACACTCCAGTGAATCCGACCAGTAACACTACCGTACAGTCCGGTCTGATCGTCTGATATGTCGCATATCTCGCCTAGGGGTGGTAAACGTCAGACCCCAATAGCTCGATAAGTCGTGTCGATATGAGGTCTATAACTGTTCGAGAAACTACTGGTAACACTTACCAGTAAATCTCAGCAACCCTGGCCAGGGATTTCCTGTTATAGCCAATCGAACACAGCGCAACATCAACCCCCTATACCGGGAGAGACGAATCCCCTCCTATCGCTCATTGCCTCCATGTGACTCGGGACTGTACCCAAAAACCACCGTTTTGCACGCCCTCTTGGACGTGGTAAGATGGAAATCAAAGCACAGTGGGAACCACACAAGACTCTATGACGATCTCGGGTCAACAGACTACTATGTACCAGTGTCACCAGAGAACTGCCATCTGACGTGAGGTATAATACCATCTGGGAGTTCTCGGCGAGTCCGTCCAGTGTACCCAGTCTCTATTGAGCACCCGTATATCATCTCTGATGTCAAACACCAATGGATATGGGATCATCCATCGCCCATCTGTATGGGTCGAGAAGGTATACGCTAGTCTACTCTGGTATATCGATGCCCCGTCTCGATACACCCACGACTAGGGACTTTGAAGGATGTACTTATGGACTACCATGTCCCCACTAGTATGATCCGCATCATAGTCCAGGTAGTCAAGCACACATCCTAAGGGCTTTACCAACATGTAACAGAGAGACAATCAGTATACACATTAAGGTAAAGTTCAACCAGATAGCATACTATCATGTATAGCAAGAAAGTCATCCCTATATATGTCCCAGCATCCACTACAATATACATCCTATGTACAGTAATGGCCTCTAGGGCATACATATAACTAACAAGCTGTACGTAATGGCTACCCAGGTATTGAGCGAAAGGAAGGCCGGCGAGCAAACTCATCTGAACCCTTACTGAGCCTGTCCATGTCAATCTCCATACAGTCCGGTCTGTTCATCTAAAAGTATCGCATATCGGGTCTAGAGGGGTGGATAAAATCAGACCCCTAATAACGTGATATTTTGTGTCGGTATGTACCCCATCACCAACTGAGAAACTACTGATCTAAATCAGTAATTCTCATCTATCTTGGCCAAGGATTTCTGATGATGGCCACCCGTGCATCTCGCGACATCAACCCCCAATACCGGGAGAGACGAATCCCCGACGATCCGCTCACTGCCTCCATGTGGCTTGGGACTGTACCCAACTAAAATCTGTTTGCACGACTCTTTTGAACCGTGGTAGGGTAGTAATCAAAGCACAGTGGGAACCCACACGAGACAAATGACGATCTCAGGTCAACAGGCTAACCTGTACATATGTCATCTGGGAACTGCTATCTGACAATAGGTATAATACCATCTAGCATGTTCCCGGTGAGTCCGTCCAGTGTACTCATAACCCAATGAGCACCTGTATACTATCTTAGGTGACTAGCAGACACTAATGTCTTGTGAGACCGGCCACCGCCCATCGTTGGGGTCTTGATAAGTATACACTAATTAACTCTGGAGTATCGATTCCCAGTCTCGATACTCCCTCGACTAGGAACATTTAAGGATGTGCTTATAGACCACCCAGCTCTCATGTATATGATTGCCATCATAAAGCTGGTAGTCAAGCAAGAATCTTATGGGCTCTATCAACATGTAATAATGATCTGTAATACCACATAAAGCATGTACATGAAGATAGAGCAAAACCAGATAGCATACTATCATCTCGAGTAAGACCGTTCTATCTGTATAGGTCCTCCCTCAATCATCGCAATCGCGTGCCTGCAATCACAATAATCGAATTGAGGGCACTATAGCAAACAATCTCCCACTTGCACTTAAGGCTAATTATTGCGGTGTCGCATACTCACAGCCTGTTTAATACCGAACACCCAACTTCCCTACTAATCAGTCTCGCAAAGCCTGTTTGTGAAACTATTGCCTTCAAGAAATAACCTCGGTGAGTGGATCCACTCCAATGTTTCTATCTTTATCTCTCTCTATATCTCAACTTCGCGGAGAAAGACTATCTCCCGAAATGAGCAATACATGTCTTAGAATTTGTCTGGATATCTGATGGGACCCAGTTCACAAATGAACTCCAAATCCAACAAACTTCTTAGACTGTATCATCCACTGAATTTAATCAGTATCCTGTGCCATGCTTTCCTCAGTTCCGTTTGGACCACCTGTCCAACATACTGCCCCTCAAAAAAGGAGGAAAACTATAACTCTGACAGCCACTATGTCATCCAGGTCACCTTGGGAGCCAGAAATGATTACCGCCTCTTGAAGGAGCCTGCCGTTACTATATACCAAGAACATCCACTTATTTTCATAACTGCTTCCCAACGTTTCTCCAAGATTGGATTAATATATATTTATTGCAGCTAGTGCAAAAGCAATATCTGGTGCGGTACTTGACATCTCATGATTGACTCGATTGCCTGAGCAAGTGATATGCCAATCATGCAAATCCCTCTCCTCATCAGTCTAGAAGAAATCTCTTTATAGAGGATGACACCATCACCTGCGGGAACACCACCACGCCAGGAGTCGTCCATTCTAAAACACTTTAAAATAGTGTCAAGTACCCAAATTGGGACACTTCCCAAATCTAGATCTACAACCATAGATCTAGTTACCAGAATCCCTGATATTTTATCCCGATCCTTTGTAGAGAAATACCTTGAGACAACCACGGTATAACCGATCGTAGTATAGGAATATCATATCCTATCAAGAGTATGTCATCCAAATACCAGGGCATCACTCCCTACAACCTTCTTAGTGAAAGTGTACGCTAGCACCCCACTGGGTTTTACAAGCATCAAGCATGCCATTTTTAAATTTTTCGGGGTGCTAACTAACACTAACGTAGATCGTTAACTAGATGATTAGGGTTTTAGTTTGATATCAAGGTAAACTATAAGAGAAGTGAAGATGGCTATATCCTCGTAGATCGAGTCTTTCACTTCACATGCTCCGTGTAGTAGTCCCGCGACTCCACTAGGCTCCACTTGAGGGTTTGGACGAGCTTCCTCCAATGACCTTCGTGCCAAAGATGATCCATGTGAAGTCCCTCCAACTCAAGCTACCACTACACTAAACTCTTTAGCGTAGGAAACACGCTACACTTGATCTCTAGTCAAGAATAGGATGGTGAAGTAGGGATTTATGGCTCACTAATATGTGTTCAAGCTTCATGATTCACATCATATGTGAGGGTTGAAGCTTGAACCATGGTGGCATAAAGAAGAGGAAGAAGATGAGAGCAACATAGGAGAACTATAGAATGAGCTCAAGTGTTTAATGAATGAGAGTGTGGATGGCAACCCTTGACCCTCACTCATTCAAGCATGGAATTATTGCAATATAAAATTGCAACCATGCTTGAATAGTGAGTCAAGATGAATAAACAAATGGAAATGTCATACTTTAAACCATGCTCCCAATTTCCACTTTATTTCTATTTTCACAAAATAGAATTCATTCCATGCTATATATATATATATATATATAATATCATATATATTAATACATATAAGAAAATATTTAGTGAGATAATGATATTAGTTAAGATATAATTATATCAAATATAAAATATATCACATTATTAAATCAACACTTGATTTAATAATCCGGTTATATCACATATGACCGACTAATATCATTTATCTGTATATCACATTATCTAATCAACACTTGATTCGATAATCTGATTATATCGCATATAACCTAACTGATAACAGATAATTTTCATATTACAATACGGTATCACATACACGTATTTAATCAGGCCCACACACATATCACATATGTGTCCTACTTCGTTTTGCTTGAACCAAGGAACTTCTGTGTGGGACTCTAAAGACTCGTCGATACGCCAGCAGTAAATGATGATCACATCAATCACCAACAAGCCGTCAGCGGTACTAGCTGGACGTAACGGCTATCTGGGTATTGAGCGATATGAAGATCAACAAGCGATCTTGTCTATACTCTTCATGAAGCCTATCAATAACACTACCGTACAGTCCGGTCTCTTCGTCTGATATGTCGCATATTATGTATAGGGGTGGTAAACGTCAGACCCCAGTAACGTGATGAGTCATGCCGATGTCTGGCCTATAACGGTTCGAGAAACTACTGATAACTCTTATCAGTAAATCTCAGCAGCAGCCCTAGCCAGGGACATCCAGTTATAGCCAATCAAGCATAGCGCAACATCAACCCCCAATACTGGGAGAGACAAAACCCCGTCTATCGCTCATTGCCTCCATGTGAATCGGGGCTGTACCCAAAGTCCACCTGTTTTCACGTCTCCTTTAAGCGTGGTAGGAAGGAAATCAAAGTACAGTGGGAGCCACAAAAGACTCTATGACGATCTCGGGTCTATAAACTAACCTATACCAGTGTCACCAGAGGACTGTTATCTGACGATAGGTATACTACCAACTAGGAGTCCTCGGCGAGTCCGTTCAGTGTACCCATTCTCTAATGAGCACCTTTGTACAATCTTTGATGTCACACACCATTGGCTGTAGGATCAGCCATCGCCCCTCTAAGGGACAAGAAACGTACACACTAGTCTATTCTGGAATATCGATGCCCTAGTCTCGATATCCTCTCGACTAGGAACAGTTAAAGGATGTACTTTTGGACCACCCTGGCCCTACTAGTATGATCTCATCATAATCCTGGTAGTCAAGTACATATCCTAAGGGCTATATCAACATGTAAGAGACAGACAGTATAAAGATACCAGTCTACATGTTAAGGTAAATGTAACCCGATAGTAGCTATCATGTCGAGCAAGAAAGTCCTCTATATATATGTCCAAGCATCCACTATATCAATAATAATAGCCTCTGTGGCATACATATTCCTAACAATCTCCCACTTGCACTAAGTCCAGTTGTTGTAGTATCTCGTACCCAACGTCCCAAAAGTCTCTCGAATAGCATTTGGGGGAGGGCCTCGGTGAGTGGATCCGCTGTGTTATTCTCTATGTCAAATCTCCTGACCTCGATCTTCCGGAGATCAATCATCTCCCTGATTAGGTGATACTGTCTAAGAATCTGTCTGGATAGCTAACGGGACCGGGGTTCCTAGGCCAAAGCCACAACTCCATTGTCATCACAATACACAGGTACTGGATGCCCAATGGTAGGAACGAAGTTCATCTTATGAACTTATTCATCCAGACAGACTCTTTGGCAACATCATTGGTAGCGATGTAATCAGTCTCTATGAACGAGTCTGCTACGGTATATAGCTTGGAACCCTTCCAACATACCGTCCCTCCACTGAGGGTGAAGACAAAACCCGAGACTGGTTTCCAGTCGTCCTTATCACTCTAGAAGCTTGAATCGGTAAAGAACTCCATCTGGAGTTCACCATTACCATACACCAAGAACATCTCTTTAGTCCTTCTCAAGTACTTAAGAATGTTCTTCACAGCTTCCTAGTGGTTTCTCCCAAGATCTTTTCGATACTTACTCACTACACCAAGCGAGTAAGCTAAATCCGGTCTGGTACACAACATCGCATGCATGATTGACCCGACTGCCGAAGCATAGGGTATCCCTTGTATGCGAGCCCTCTCCAAATCTTTCTTAGGAAACATCTCTTTGGAGAGAGTGATTCCTGAACAAGCGGGTACATTACCATGCTTAGAATCTTCCATACTAAACCCCTTTAGTATGGTGTCTATGTACCTGGATTGGGACAATCCCAAATCCATTTAGATCTATCTCTATAGATCTATATCCCTAGGATGTATGAGGTATCAGTTAGATCTTTCATGGAGAACTTGTGTGATAAGAGGAGCTTGACCGAGTGTAGCATAGGAACATCATTTCTTATCAAGAGTATGTCATCCGCGTACAATACGAGGAAGACAACCATACTCTCTACAACCTTCTTATATATACATGGTCCATCTACCCTTTTGATGAAGTCAAACTCTTTGACAGCTTCATCAAAATAGATGTTCCATCTCCGCGATGCCTGCTTTAATCCGTAGATGGATTCAAGCAGTTTGCATATGCTTCCGCTACTCCCACTGTTTACGAAGCCCTGACAGTGATATATGCATGTTCTCTTCTAAATCACCATTTAGAAAAGCGGATTTGACGTGCAGTCTGCCAGATTTCGTAGTTGGGGTATGCAGCAATGGCAAGTAGGATCCTGATGGACTTAAGCATAGCGACAGGAGAAAAGGTTTCATTATAGTCGACACCAGGTCGTAGACGAAAACCTTTTGCTACAAGTCTAGTTTTGAAAGTCTTAACTTTTCCATCTACACCAAATTATCTTTTTGAAAGATCCCCTTGCTCCCGATCGGTTTTACCCCTTCAGGAGCAACTTCCAAAGTCAATACGTTTTTAGTGTACATGGATTCTATCTCAGATCGCATAGCAACCAGCCATTTCATAGAGCCCCTACTCGTGATGGCCTGCACGAAAACTAGTTGGTTCATCATCATCCATGATGCAATCCTCGCTCCTACCGTCTATGAGAAAACCATAGTCTCTCTCAGGTGGATGTGGAACTCAACTAGATCTGCGGAGTGGCTGCAGTTCGTCGGGGACTATTGAATCCTCTGGTTCGATCAAATCGTCAGTTATAGTTTGCGTTGTTGGAACTTCTTCCAGTTCTACCTCTTTGGTACTAAGTTCTTTCACAAGAAATTCCTTTTCTAAAAAGATTGCAGGTCGAGAAACAAAACACCTTTTGCTCCTCAGTGTGGTAGAAGATATACCCTTGCGAATGTTTGGGATATCCTACAAACTTGCACAGAACTGACCTTACCTCAAGCTTGTCCGGATTTTTCTTTTCAACATAGGCCGGAAAACCCCATATCTTAACTCGTTTAAGAGATGGTCTCTTCCCATTCTATATCTCATATGGAGTGGTAGGAAACAGAATTGGTCGGAACTCTATTCAATAGGTATGCAGCTTTCTCAAGTGCATGTCCCCAAAAGGTAATAGGTAACTTAGCAGTACTCGTCATAGAGCGCACTATATCTAATAGCGTGTGATTCCTCCATCCCGATATACCATTGTGCTGTGGTGTATACGGAGGAGTAAACTGAGAGAGAATCCCATTCTCTTTTAAATAATCCTGGAATTCTGTGCTCAGGTATTCTCTTCCCTAGTCATATCGAAGGACTAGAATATCTTTACACATCTGGTTCTCAACTTCATACTTATATTCCTTGAAATTCTCAAAAGATTCAGATTTTTGTTTCAACAAGAACACATGTCCGTATCTTGAGAGAAGATCGGTGAATGTAATAGAGTACGCGGAACCATCCCTGGCATGTGTAGATATAGGACCGCATACATCACTATGTATTTGTCCAAGAGTTCAGTAGCTCTTTCTCCATTTCCATTAAAGGGAGATTTGGTCACCCAGCCTTTGAGACATGGCTGGCAAGTTTCATAAGATGTAAATTCGAATAGATTCAAATATGCATTCTTATGGAACTTTAGCTAGTCTTGTCTCATTGACATGACCTAGTCTACAATGCCTCAAGAAGACTTCGTTCATTTCTGAACTGTTCCTCTTATGTGTGTTTTGTACGTTTAGGACTGTAGTTTGATTCAGAACATATATACTATTATACAACGTACCTTACCCAATCAATACTTGATCTAGGAAAATATTCACAATATTTTTGGTACTAAATAACAGTCGCTCAGAATCAATATATTACCAATTAGTAACACTAGGTGATATTTGCCAACTACTTTGGATGCAACAATTGCACCATTCCCTACTACTAGATACATATCACCTTTCCCAGTTGTCTACCTGTCTTTATCCCATATAACAAATTACATACATGGAATCCTGATCCGGTATCCAATACCAAGGACGTAGAAGCAACTGAGAAACAGTTCTTGGTAACGAACACACCCGAAGACAATGCATCAACATACTTATTCTTCGTTTGGGTGGCATGGAAATCCGGATAGTCCCCTATTCTTTGCTCAGACGTATGACAATCATAAGGTATAGCGGAACCCAGCCCAGTATAATAAGTAGGTTCGGTCAATACATCCATATTATTATCTTGATTAAAGCATTTCATTGGTCGCTACCAGGAGAGAGAGATGGATAATCACTTTGAGTGTGCTCTTTGCAATATTAGATTGGTTATTTTATCTAATCAAGATGGCTCCCACTGTTTTTATCAAATCTTCCTTCAAACCCTACAAGGTAAGATTAGCCAGAATTAATTACACCCTACAAGTTCTCAAATCGTTCGGCCAGGCAGGTATCAGCGTTCCGAGGGAGGTTCCCCGTGCTTTCGCATGGACCTAATTAAAATAAACCTCGTTTCCTTAGAAGCATAACCCCGTTGACACTTTTCTAGACACCTACTTGATTAGCTAATTGTAAAGTGCAAAACTCTCCCAGGAGTAACTCTTACTCGCAGCGGGTATCGGGATCCAACTATCATATAGATGGTATGCAATCTCATTGCAAATTTCAACACTTGAAATTCCCAATAATGGTTTTTTACCCCTAGCCAGTTATGACCTTAAAATAGTCAACAAATCATAAGCGCTAGTCAAGTTCAACCTATCATTTCATAATTGGATTAAACCCACCCGTACGACCTTTAATATAGTCAACAAAGCCGTACGACTACCCTAATCCAATCGCATCATATGATTACAGATAAGCACTAATTAGCTGCCGCACACTACTCCTTAACATAGTTAACAAACGTAGCACGAATACCAAATGACACTTATCTGAAATGACAGAGGGCTACAGCTGGTTTTGAGAAAAACCTTTAACGTAATGAACTTGATATCGTTGTAGAATCTAGTGATTTTGAAAAGGAATGTTTTTTAGGTTTTTGCTAGTTTCGATAAAGAGGTCACTCCCGGTGAAAAGATCTCGGCTCTTTCCTCATCAAATGAGATGCTGGATATTCATCAAGGAATACCACTATGCAAAGTAAGAACTAGAGAAACTTATCAAAAAGAAAACCGAGTAGTTTGTAGTATTTGCTGGTTTCGCTAAAGAGGTCACTCTCGGTGAAAGAATCTCGGCTCTTTCCTCATCAAATGAGGTGCTGGATATTCATCAAGGAATACAACTATGCAAAGCAAAAACTAGAGCTGCCTGTTTTTAAAAAACTGATTCTACAAAATCTTTAGGTTTCTTTCTTTTCATTAATCTCATTAATGAATTCACATCATTTAATGATTCCTAAACATCACAGAAAAATGAAACAAAAATAGACCGTGCGCATATGCCATCCGCATTCACCACTGGGCCCGTCATGCACCGTTAGGTTACTTAACTACCGGCAGAGCGGGGGATGGACTAGCGCGGATGCAAAACATAAGCAATATTTATTATATATCATATATATAATATAGCATTCGTCTCACACGGTTATATGATCACATCACAGAACCAAGCAGCGGAAGCAACATATGAAATATTGGATATACTAGGATGTCCATGTTTTAAATTTAGCCAGTAATGTAAAACATGAATTCCACGGTCGTGATGAATAGCCAAAGCCACATCCCTAGACTCCTATGAGAGAGGAAAGTAACCCTACCAATTCTAGAGTTAGGAGATCCGGTCTCAACTCCTTGAGATGGTCTCCCACTGAACTCTAGAACCCGGTTACGTGTGCTCCCCACCTTGGGTCTATCCTAATGCGGAAAAGTAAATAATATACAATAGTGGTGACATTATCCTCAACCCGGATGTGCCCCAATAAAAGAATATTACATACAAATTTTATATGAATGAAAATAAAAACTCTCATCTCACATAAAACCCCCCGGCTATTCATTCACGACGATCCAATAAATCATACCAGCAACACATAATATCACATATCATCAACGTAAGTAAATATATGTATCCCAAATTCCGTTGACATATAGCAACGAGATTTGGGATACCGCACGTATTACACTTACGGTCGCAGAAAAGAAATGTAAAACTACAATAATTAGAATTCGCATATCATTAGACATCATAAACCCGGAATATCTCATACTCTGGATTTGATGTCTAACCAGATTAATCTTGTATTTTAGTCTCAAATTGAAAACACTTTTCAATTACTTAGTCGGGGATTCAACAAGATTCCCGACTACATTATCGAATACTCGTCGGAAACATTAGTAGATGGCCGCACCTCCGATGCCGTTGACGAAGTGCACTAAGGCGGAACACCGTGGCCGCGAGCACCCGAGTGGATGCTTTTGGCACCGGGGTTCTCCTACAGTCACTTGGTCGGGGCAATGGGACATGGATACCTAGCAAAGTTATTCGGCGAGTATTCACGTACAATACACGATTGCGACGGAGTATTGATCCGAATCAAGACTCCGTGGCAACCGATTAACTGAGACTAAAACACTAGATTTATAAACAAACTAGTTTTCACAAAACTAATTTAAATGTAGATCCTAAATACTGCATCCATATCAAACTTAAACCCGAAACAATGTTAAAAACACAACTACGAAACACTCTGAATTAGCCCTTTAACAAAATTAACATCACATGCAATTTTGGACTAATCAAACATAACCTAAAACCCCAAAACCAAGATATAAGAACACCATAAAAATTTCAAGGTCTTTTGCTACAGTAAAAAAGGTGAAACCGGTTTTTTGAGCAATCTCACCGGGTCAATTTTGGAATTTTTCCCTCAAATTTCTCTAGTGTTCTAGTTACATCACATGTAATATTCTGCACTTGTTTAAAAAAAATTTAGAGACCTTAAAAAATTCGACAAAAACTCAGGTTTTCGGGTTACAGTTTCGGAGTTGTTCGGTTTCGTGATCTAGTAACATCGTCTAATCATCTAGATTTGGCTCTGATATCATGAAAGTGTACGCTAGCACCCCACTGGGTTTTATAAGAATCAAGAATGCCATTTTTAAATTTTTCGGGGTGCTAACTAACACTAACGTAGATCGTTAACTAGATGATTAGGGTTTTAGTTTGATATCAAGGTAAACTATAAGAGAAGTGAAGATGGCTATACCCTCGTAGATCGAGTCCTTCACTTCACATGCTTCTTGTAGTAGTCCTGCGACTCCACTAGGCTCCACTTGAGGGTTTGGACGAGCTTCCACCGATGACCTTCGTGCCGAAGATGATCCACGCGAAGTCCCTCCAACTCAAGCTATCTCTACACTAAAGTCTTTAGCGTAAGAAACACGCTACACTTGATCGCTAGTCAAGAGTAGGATGGTGAAGTAGGGGATTTGAGGCTCACTAATATGTGTTCAAGCTTCATGATTCACATCACATGTGAGGGTTGAAGCTTGAACCATGGTGGCATGAAGAAGAGGAAGAAGATGAGAGCAAGAGAGCAACATGAGAGGAACTATAGAATGGGCTCAAGTGTTTAATGAATGAGAGTGTGAATGGCAACCCTTGACCCTCACTCATTCAAGCATAGAATTATTGCAATATAAAATTGCAACCATGCTTGAATAGTGAGTCAAGATGAATAAACAAATGGAAATGCCATACTTTCAACCATGCTCCCAATTTCCAACTCATTTCTATTTTCACAAAATAGAATTCATGTCATGCTATATATATATATATATATATATATATATATATATATATATATATATATATATATATATATATATATATATATATATATATATATATTAATGCATATTAATAAATATTTAGTGAGCTAATGATATTAGTTAAGATATAATTATATCAAATATAATATATATCATATTATTAAATCAACACTTGATTTAATAATCCGGTTATATCACACATGACCGACTAATATCATTTATCTGTATATCACATTATCAAATCAACACTTGATTCGATAATCTGGTTATATCACATATAACCTAACTGATAACAGATAACTGCCAGATTACAATACGATATCACATACACGTATTTAATCATGCCCACACACATATCACATATGTGTCCTACTTCGTTTCGCTTGAACCAGGGAACTTCTTGTTGGCTATAGTGCCCTCAAGTCAATTATTGGATCGCAGGCACGTGATTGCAATGATTGAGGGAGAACCTATACCGGTAGAACAGTCTTACTCGAGATGATAGTATGCTATCTGGTTTGTCTTTATCATCGTGTACATGCATCAGATGACATTACATATCACTATTACATGTTGATAGAGCCCATAGGATTCTTGCTTGACAACCAGCAGTATGATGGCGATCATATACATGAGAGTTGGGTGGTCTATAAGCATATCCTTAAAATGTCCCTAGTCATGGGAGTTTCGAGACTGGGCATCGATACTCCAAAAGTAGACTAGTGTATACTGATCGAGACCCCAATGAGGGCGGTGGCCGGTATCACAAGCCATTGGTGTCAGTTGGTTCACCTAAGATGTATACAGGTGCTCATTGGGTTATGAGTACACCGGACGGACTCGCCGGGAACATGCTAGTTGGTATTACACCTATTGTCAGATAGCAGTTCCCTGGTGACATGTGTACAGGTTAGTCTATCGACCTGAGATCGTCATTTGTCTCATGTGAGTTCCCACTGTGTTTGATTACTACCCTACCATGGCTCAAAGGAGTCGTGCAAACAGGTTTTAGTTGGGTACAGTCCCGAGCCACATGGAGGCAGTGAGCAGATCGTCAGGGGATTCGTCTCTCCCGGTATTGGGGGTTGATGTCGCGGTGTGGACGGGTGGCCATCACCAGAAATCCTTGGCTAAGATAGTCGAGAATTACTGATTCGGATCAGTAGCTTCTCAGGTGGTGATGGGCTTCATACCGACACTAAATATCGCGTTATTAGGGGTTTGACTTTATCCACCCCCTAGACCCGATATGCGATACTCATAGACGAATGGACCGGACTGTACCGATATTGTCACTGTCAGGATCAGTAGGGTTTCAGGATGGGTTTGCTTGTTGGTCTTCCTTTCGCTCAATACCTGGGCAACCGTTACGTACAGCTAGTGCCACTGATGTGCTTGTGGTTAAACCCACTGCCAGCGTATTGATGAGTCTTTAGAGTCCCACACAGAGGGTTTCCCTGGTTCGTACAAAACGTTGTAGAGGCCGTATGGTTTTATGGCAGGGTTCGATCATATACGTGTACTTGTGCACGGATCATGATCGGAAGGATAATACTAGTGGGCTTTGGTTTAAGCCAAATCCTAGTATTATATTGTTGGATTACTTTCATCTCGTTGTATTCGTATTCAGTCGGAATACGGATGCGGGTATGTATATACGGATGAGGGGTACTCTTGTAATTCGTTACAAGATTTATTTAGTTGATGCCATTTTCTTTTTGGATTAAACATTTAGTTTAAATGTTTATTGTGAGGTGGAAAGTGTGAGTGCAAGTCTAGGCCTTGAGCATTGATTCATGGCACATGCACTTGGTGACTCATGGTGTTGGGTCTTGTGATCATTCATTATGACATAGATTGTTTTTGGGGCTATTATTTTTGGTGTGGGATATTTTTGGTGAGGATGGCAGATCTTTTTCTTGCCTTGCTTTTCTTTAAGATCTCACAAAAAAAATACCACTCACAACACTAAGCCATTTCCTCACTTGCTTCTTTCTTGAGCTCACACTTTTCTCTCATGGGCATCTTCTTCAACCTCCACCCATCCCTCTCATGAGTTGAGAATCTATGGGTGTTTTGAGACAAAGTATTCACACACTATCTCTACTTCATCTTGAGTATCTAGGCTAGCAAACTGGATGCTCGAGTTGCTTCGGTTTTGAGGCCGGAGCCCGTATTACGAACCCTCGACGTGGATCTTCTTCGACGGAGGGAGACCGGAGATCAAACTTGATCGGGGAAGCTGTGAGGAGCTTGGGACAGAGGTTGAAGACCGAAGGACATGGATCGATCGGTATAACCTCTCTAAACTCCTTTTGTATAACTAGTATAGGGTTAATGGTACGATCCATCGATTTGGGTTCCGTTAGCGCCGGGTTTTAAAAGTTTTTGTTCCGCATTTGGCCACGGATTGATGGCTGGGGCGCTGCCGTAACCCAGAATGGTATCAGAGCCAACCCATTAACTACATACTAGTTGGTTTAGACAATGTTAAAGTATCAAAACCGAAACAACTCCGAAATATCACTCAATGTATTCTAGTTTCTGTCGAATTTTTATTAGTCTTCTAAAAATATTTTAGCAACTACAGAAGACTGCTTGTATGACCACTAGAACACTCCCAAAATACGAACCCATTCCACCCGTTTTGGACCGGCCACATGTACAAAAATTCCGATCTGGCCGGCCATTTTCATGAGTTGGGACTTCGTGTTTTGGGTGTGGTCTAGTCTCTGGAATATTAGTTCAGTGGTATTGCTAGTTTAGCCCAGTTTTGATATGGTTTTATCTAGTTGTTTAGGACTATTCGGGGTTATTTCGAAATCGATCTTTCTAACACTGTTTAAACTTTACAGTACTTACATTACTATCTGCAACTGTGGATGTCATTAGAGCGGTACAATTTTTCTAATTGCTATAGTTCTTTTAGACGGGTTTACGAACGTGACATTCATGTTGATATTTTGTGTTGTGCTATGTTGTTGCGGAATCATCGTGGTGGATAGCTTGGTTGCATTGATAGTAAAGTTCAGTTTTATTTGTACATTTGATATCGCGGGGTGAGCGTCCGACATGTGGACTGCCGTCACTACCAGTTTGTATATTATTTGTTGGGGTCACGACCGGGTTGAAGTCGATGTCACCGTTGTACATATTTTCTTTTATGTACTAGTATTACCCCGCGATGGAGTGCACGGATAGTCGGGTTCTGGAGGGCAACGGGTCCGCATCTCATGGCGTTGAGAAGGAGGGAGCCTCACTCTACAATTGGCGGGCTAGCCGCCGCACTCGTAGGGGGTACAGGTTGACCTAAGGTGGGGTGCTCAAGTTACCGGATTCCGTGAAGTACCGGGTGGCCCATTCACTTTGATGAAGGGGGTTGCCTCGCTTCTGATTTTGGCGAGTAACTTGCCGCACTCGTAGGGGTTTGGGTTTTCATTGCACAAGCTATCCACACGACCAAGGGAATGTTGGGTTTCACTTGTGGCTCAAAGGAAACCGGGGGCTCCCAGATTATATGTATTGTTCTGTGATGCTTATCGCTTGTCTGTGATGTTGCATTTATCATACCTGGAGCGATTATTATATATTGCTATATATATACTAGTAGATGTTGTATATGTTTTACACCCGCGCTAGTCCAGTCCCCACTCTGTCGTTAGTTAAGTACCCTAACGGGTAATGATGGGACCCAGTGGCGAATGCGAGTGGCATATATGTACATCATATTTTCGTTCTTTTGTAGTGTGATTAATTGATGGGACTACATTGATTCAGATCAATATAAGGAAAATAGACCTATTCGATGTTGTTGGAACAAATTTTCAAAAGCTGTTATTACAAGGACGTTTTCTTTTGTTTTGCACAGAGGTATTCGGTTATGAATATCCAGCACCTCATTCGACGAGGTAAGAGCCGAGATCCCTTCACTGGGAGTAACCTCTTGGGCAGAAGTTTGCGTCAGGGTAATAACTTCACTATAGTCAATTACTTTTTGCTTTGCAACGCGGTATTCAGTGAGAATATCCTGCATCTCATTCCACGAGGAAAGAGCCGAGATCCCTTCACCGAGAGTGACCTCTTTAGCAAAAGTTTTCGCCACCATATATTTGTAAAAAGTTATCCGGTTCCTTCAACGATATCAAGTTTATTACGTTAAAGGTTTTTCGCCAAAAACCATTCGTAGCCCTCCGTCATTTAAGACGGGTATCACTTAGTATTCATGCTATGTTTGTTGGCTTTCGTCAAGGCATAGTGTCTGGTAGCTGCTTGTTACCTTTCTGTTGCATAGATAGATGCATTGGTTTGGGACAGTCGTACAGCCTTGTTGGCCTTCATCAAGAGCCAGTACGGATGGGTTCAAATTAACCTGGACAATGACGGGTAGAACTTGACATGTGACTTATGATTTGTTGGCCTTCGTCAAGGTCATAAGAGCATGGGGTAAAAATCACATCGGGAGTTTCAAATATACAGGAAACTTGCCAGATATGCGCATACCTTCTGAAGTGTGATAACTTGTGTGGATTCCATCAGGTTATCATGCGATGATAGTTAGATCCCGATTCCCACTGATATGTTGGTTTACTCCTCAGGTGATTTTAGATGATCCCGACTAATTCTTCTTTTGGGTTTAGAGGAGAATTTGAGGAAACGGTAGGAGACATCCTGATTAGATAAACTGATTAACCATTCTGATCTAGTTTAGAGTGCACGCAGAGTGTTTCTTTTCTCTCTCTCTTTGGCAGCGACCATGTCCCAACCCTAAACTATAACTCAGTAACCAAGTTAACCGAACTTTCTTAAAACACTTGCTTTTGGATTGTCAGAGTTGCATACTTCATTGCCACTCCTACTTTTACCCTTTGCGTTTCTCCGGAACATTCCGTATCACTACGCAGATCCACATATTTATTGGATATGACCATCGTATAGTTACATACGAACTCGAAGAAACTTGTTTCAAATTCGAGAATGGTTTTTGGTTCTGGAGAAATTGAATAGGACTATTCTGTTGTCTTTTCTTTTTACCTTCTCTCAGGTTGTGAGGGCTCCTATGATTAGGAGAAGGTACACCTATTACTCTTATTGGATAGTCTTCTTCCAAACCATAGGCAAGTGCCGAAAGGTAGGGAAGGAAGAAAACCATTTAGCCTAAGTTGGGTGTACAGAAGGTAATAAGTAAAGACAAATAAAGGGATTAGAAAGACGGCAAAGTAAATTGCGACTTCTATCATTCACGACCAAACCACGTATTTCATCGCCACTCCTACTTCACTTTTGGATTTCTCCAGAACACCCCGTATCACTACGAAGATCCACAGTTACTGGATAATCCATCGTACTCGAAGGAACTTGTTCCAGTTCGAGGATAGATTCTGGTTCAGGAGAAATAGAATAAGGATTATTCATTTGTCTTTTATCTTTACCCTCTCTCAAGTTGCGAGGGCTTCTAAGATTAGGAGTGTACACCTATTACGCTTATTGGATAGTCATCTTCCAAACCATAGGCTGGTGCCGAACGGTAGGGGAGGAAGAAAACCATTTAGCCTAAGGGTGGTGTACAGAAGATAATGAGTAAAGACAAATAAAAGAATTTGGAGAGATGGCAAGGAAATATACAGTTATAGTCATGAATTTGGATAATGGAAGAGGCGTTAATAGGAATACCCGGATACCTCTTCGAAACATTTTCATGTTTCAGTTTCACTATGCGTTGTTAATTGAAAACTGATTTCCCAATTATATCCTTACTCCAGAGTATGTATTTACTAGGTTTGATTCTCACATATGTATGGTTTTACAGATGATGAGTGGGAGTAAATTATTGGGAATTAGGTGATTATATCCTCATTATATCGGAATTCGTTGTAATTGGTGATATTTGAGGAAATCACCTGGGGGTTTTCCTAACGGCAAATTTTTTGTTTTGAATATCCGTTGTTATGCACCAATTTCAAATTGATATATCTATACGTTTATTTTATAAAGTGAGATATAACTTTTTGAAATTATGTCCATGACATTTACTTATACCAGTTGATGATTGGGTAAGGAGCATTAAACAGCGATGTAATTCTTCTTAACCATAGTACAGTTTTTAACTTACGACGCACAGGGTTTGAGTGATTCAACTCAGGGGACTTATACAAACTATTGTATGTTGTCCAGTGTCCATTAGGACAAAGGGATTGGTGCTTGTACTATATTCTGTTTACTTATGATTTCTCCAGTTTTAGACAGGTATTTCGTAGAAATGCAAGATCCAAGTTTTGAGAAGTTATAGGTACAAGAATAAAGTAGAGAACCATGTGTTGCAAGTATCAGGATTCTTCAAGGTGATCGAAAATGTAGATACTTGTATTTGGTATTCAGTTGATAGTAATGGTTTTGAAAACTTACTTCTTTTTCAGGTTACTCATATCTGGATGCACTCCTAAGTTGAGTAATGCTGATCGGCCTCTCTCCATTTGGTTGACATGCACTGGCGACGGCTGCATGATTTGAATCTATTTCCAATTAAATCAGTGCCTCTGTTTCTGTATTGTATATATAATGGTTCATATTTTAACGATGTTAAGGCATATTGAGTTGTCCGGCTTATGCTTAAAACCAGACTCTGGACATACTCAAGGCACGTTTCTGTAATGGCAGTTTGTGGGTTATCTCGGGCTATGACGAGGGTTAACTTTCTACCATCTGGAAGATCAATAGTGATATTGTTCTTGACTCGCCATAGTTTTAGTAAAATGGATTTTTTCAGAAAATAGTAGTGGGAGTATGGTAGAACTGGAAGTGATTCCAGAACCACAAACGATTACAGAAAATTTAATAGAACCTAAAAATTCAATCGGGTTTGACATTCCATTAGCCACTCCACAGATATGGTGGGTAACCTTAGGCGCCCAAGAGCTATTTCGGTATCCTCAAAGACGGTGACAGGGAGGTTCTTGTTTAGCCAGACTTGCCATTACTATTGTTCTAAACTATGAGACCCGGCATGAGGATGAGTATAGCGTTGTTCTAAACTAGCTTTAGAAGTGTACGTGTATATGACTCTGCTAGAGGGTTATTGTAGTCAATGGGAGCAGCGGAAGCATAGTGGACAGTAGCTTATATCTATTAATAGACTAAAGCAGATATAGCGGAGATTGATCATCTATTTCTGATGTGAAAGTCATAGGCTTTGACTTCATCAGAATAGGAGATGGATCTGTTAATAAGGTAGTAGGGTGTGATGTCCTGGTATTTGGATGACATGCACATTGTAGGAAGTAAAACTCATATACTACGATCGGTTATACTGTGGTTTTCACACAGTGATTTCTCCACATAGGATATGGATATTATATTAGGCATTCTGGTAACTGGATCTATGGTTTTAGATCTAGATTTGGGTAGTTTCCCAATTCGGGTACTTAGACAGTATTCTAAAGGTGTTTTAGAATAGACGACTCCTGACATGGTGGTGTACCTGCAGGTGATGGAGTCACCCTCTCCAAAGGTGTCTTACAGACTAAAGGGAGAAGGATGTGCATGATTGCCATATCACTTGCTTAGGTAATTGAGTCAATCACGAGATGTCAAGTACCACACCATATGTTATTTTTGCACTAGATGCAATAAGTTTATATATCAATCCAATCCTGGGGAAACGTTAGGAAGCAGTTTATGAACATAAGTGGATATTCTAGGGATTTGGTAATGGCGGCCTCTTTCGGGAGACGGTTATCATTCCAGGCTTTCAAGGTGACCTGGATGACAAAGTGACTGTCAGAATTATAGTTCTCCCTCTTAACGAGGGGAAGTAGTTTGGACAGATGGTCCAAGTGGATACATAGGGAGGAATGATGCAGGATACAGATTAAATTCAGTGGACGATGCAGTCTAAGATGTTTTGCTGGATTTGGAGTTCATTTGTGAACTGGGTCCCATCAAATATCCAGACATATTCTAAGACATGTATTGCTCATTTCGGGAGATGGCTTTCTCCACGAACTTGAGATAAAGAGAGACATAGAAAGAAACATTGGAGTGGATCTACTCACTGAGGCTATTTCTCGAACGCAATAGTTTCACAAATGAGCTTTGTGAAACTGATTATTAGAGGAGTTGGGTGTTCGGTATCACACGGGCTGTGAGTATGCGACACCGCAATAATTAGCCTTAAGTGCAAGTGAGAGATTGTTGGTTATAGTGCCCTCAAGTCAATTATTGGATCGCAGGCACGTGATAGCAATGATTGATGGGGGACCTATACCGGTAGAACAGTCTTACTCGAGATGATAGTATGCTATCTGGTTTGTCTTTATCATCGTGTACATGCTTCAAGTGACATTACAGATCACTATTACATGTTGATAGAGCCCATAGCATTCTTACTTGACAACCAGCAGTATGATGGCGATCATATACGTGAGAGTTGGGTGGTCTATAAGAATATCCTTAAAGTGTCCCTAGTCGTGGGAGTTTCGAGACTGGGCATCGATACTCCAAGGGTATACTAGTGTATACTGATCGAGACCCTAATGAGGGGCGGTGGCCGGTCTCACAAGCCATTGGTGTCAGTTGGTTCACCTAAGATGTATACAGGTGCTCATTGGGTTATGAGTGCACCGGACGGACTCGCCGGGAACATGCTAGTTGGTTTTATACCTATTGTCAGATAGAAGATCCCTGGTGACATGTGTACAGGTTAGTCTATCGACCTTAGATCGTCATTTATCTTGTGTGAGTTCTCAATGTGCTTTGATTACTACCCTACCATAACTCAAAGGAGTCGTGCAAACAGGTTTTAGTTGCGTACAGTCCCGAGCCATATGGAGGCAGTGAGCGGATCGTCAGGGGATTCGTCTCTCCCGGTATTGGGGGTTGATGTCGCGGTGTGCATGGGTGTCCATCACCAGAAATCCTTGCCAAGATAGTCGATAATTACTGATTCGGATCTGTAGTTTCTCATGTGGTGATGAGCTTCATACCGACACTAAATATCGCGTTATTAGGGGTCTGATTTTATCCACCCCTCTAGACCTGATATACATACTCATAGACGAACGGACCGGACTGTACGGATATTGTCACTGTCAGGCTCAGTAGGGTCTCAGAATGATTTTGCTCGTCGGCCTCCCTTTCGCTCAATACCTGGGCAGCCGTTACGTACAGCTAGTGCCACTGACGTGCTTGTGCTTAAACCCACTGCCAGCGTATTGATGAGTCTTTAGAGTCCCGCACAGAGGGTTTTCCTGGTTCGGGTGAAACGTTGTAGAGGCCGTATGGTTTTATTGTTGGATATAGTGCCCTCAAAGTCAATTACTGGATCGTAGGCACGTGATTGCAATGATTGAGGGAGGACCTATGCCGGTAGGACAGTCTTACTCGTGATGATAGTATGCTATCTTTATCATCGTGTGCATTCTTTAGGTGATGTTACTGATCACAATAGCGCGTTGATAGAACCCTTAGGATTCTTACTTGACTGCCAGCGGTATGATGGTGATCATATACGTGGGAGCTAGGGTCTATAAGCACATCCTTAAAAGCTCCCTAGTCGAGGGAGTTTCGAGACAGGGCATCGATACTCCAAAGTAGACTAGTGTATACAGTCGAGACCCCGACGAGGGGCGGTGGCCGGTCTCACAAGCCATTGGTGTCAGTTGGTTCACCTAAGATTTATACAGGTGCTCATTGGGTTATGAGTACACCGGACAGGACTCGCCGGGAACATGCTAGTTGGTATTATACCTGACGTCAGATAGCAGTTCCCTGGTGACATGTGTACATGTTAGTCTATCAACCTGAGATCTTCATTTGTCTCGTGTGAGTTCCCACTGTGCTTTGATTACTACCCTACCACGGCTCAAAGGAGTCAGGTTTTAGTTGGGTACAGTCTCGAGCCACATGGAGGCAGTGAGTGGATCGGCAGGGGTTTCGTCTCTCCCATAATTGGGGGTGAGATCGCTCTGTGTCTAGGAGAGCCATTACACGAAGTCCTTGGCCAAGGCAGGAGATTTACTGGTAGGTATTCCAGTAGTATCTCAGGGTGTTCTGGGCTACACTCCAACACGACTTGTACCGCTTTTTGGGGTCTGACTTTTACCAACCCCTAGGCCCGACATGCGATACTCATAGACGAACGGACCGGACTGTACGGATATTGTCACTGATAGGCTGAGTAGGATGTCAGGATGAGTTCGCTCATCGACCTCCCTTTTGGTCAATAACTGGTGGCCCGTTACGTACAGCTAGTACCACTGACGTGTTAGTGGTCAAATCCATAGCCAGTGTATTGACGAGTCGTTAGAGTCCCCCACAGACAGTTTCTCAAGTTTCGGGCGAAACGTTGTAGAGGCCGTATGGTATTATGGCAGGGTTCGATCATATAGGTGCACTTGTGCACGGATCATGATCGGACGGATCATACTAGTGGGCTTTGGTTTAAGCCGGATCCTAGTATTAGATTTGTTGGATTACTTTAGTCTCATCGCATTTGCATTCAGTCGGAATGCGGATGCAGGTATGTATATACAGGTGAGAGGTATTCTTGTAACACGTCACGAGTTTACTTTAGATGATGCCGTTCTTTTTATTGTTGCAAACATTTGGATTAATGTTTGCTTGTGGAAATTGTGAGTGGAATTCATTATGAGGTGCATTAAATATGGCATATGCAATCTAGTGACTCATGGTATCATTATTTGTGCAAATGTTACATTTTATGATTGATTATTGTGTTGATATGATGCTTGGAGAGAGAGAGGGCAGCCATGTTAGGCTTGGGGTTGCTCTTGATTTATTCTAGCACTCTCATTATTCTTCATCCCAACACAATAACACAAAAGAAAAGAGCCTCTTCTTCTTCTTCTTCCTCTAGCTCACAACATCCACCATGGCTTCATCTTCAACCTCCATCCATACACTCTCATGCGTTGAAAATCAATGGATGCTTGAGACAAAGTGATTGCACACATTCTCTACTTCACCTTGGACACGTCGGCTAGCAAACTTCGTGTCCGAGTTGCTTCGGATGAAGTGGGAGACCGTAAAAAGACTCATTGATGCGGTGCCCTTCCAACGAGAAGACCGGAGATCGGAGAGGCCGCGAGGAGATTAGGATGGTGGCCAAAGACCGAAGGACACGGATCGACCGGTATAGCCTTTCCTAACTTCTTCTAGATTGCTAGTTATAGGTTAATGGTTCGATCCGGGAGAAAGTATACATTAGCTGTTAGTTATATGTATGCCCTAGAGGCCATTACTGTACATTGGATGTATATTGTAGTGGATGCTGGGACATATATAGGGAGGACTTTCTTGCTCGACATGATAGTATGCTATCTGGTTGAACTTTACCTTAACGTGTATACTGATTGTCTCTCTGTTACATGTTGGTAAAGCCCTTAGGATGTGTACTTGACTACCTGGACTATGATGCGGATCATACTAGTGGGGACATGGTAGTCCATAAGTACATCCTTCAAAGTCCCTAGTCGTGGGTATATCGAGACGGGGCATCGATATACCAAAGTAGACTAGCGTATACCTTCTCGACCCATACAGATGGGCGATGGATGATCCCATATCCATTGGTGTTTGACATCAGAGATGATATACGGGTGCTCAGTGGAGACTGGGTACACTGGACGGACTCGCCGAGAACTCCCAGATGGTATTATACCTTACGTCAGATGGCAGATCTCTGGTGACACTGGTACAGGTTAGTCTGTAGACCCGAGATCGTCATAGAGTCTTGTGTGGTTCCCACTGTGCTTTGATTTCCACCTTACCACATCCAAGAGGGCATGCAAAACGGTGGTTTTTGGGTACAGTCCCGAATCACATGGAGGCAATGAGCGATAGGAGGGGATTCGTCTCTCCCGGTATAGGGGGTTGATGTTGCGCTGTGTTCGATTGGCTATAACAGGAAATCCCTGGCCAGGGTTGCTGAGATTTACTGGTAAGTGTTACCAGTAGTTTCTCAAACTGTTATAGACCTTATATCGACACGACTTATCGAACTATTGGGGTCTGACGTTTACCACCCCTAGGCGAGATATGCGACATATCAGACGATCAGACCGGACTGTACGGTAAGTGTTACTGGTTGGATTCACAGGAGTATGAGCGGGCTTGCTCGTCGATCTTCTGATCGCTCAATACCCGGGTGGCCGTTACGTTTAGCAGACCGCTTGCGGCTTGTGGGTGTTTGATATGATCATCACCTGCTGCCGGCGTATTGACGAGTCTTTAGAGTCCTACACAGAGGTTTCCTGGCTCAAGCGAAACGAAATAGGAGCGCATATGAGATATGTGCGGGACCGAGAATAATGCGTGTATGTGTTACCGTATTCCATTCTCGCGATGAATGTATCGAATGGTTATATGCGATATAACCTAGTTATCGAATCGAGGGTTGATTCGATAAGCCGATACATTGGATACTAGTCGGTTATATGCGATATGACCGGATCGTTAAATCAAGTGTTGATTTAATGATTTAATGCATAATTATATATTTGATATATTACTTTGCATTAATTAGTATCGGTTCACTTTTAAATGGATTTTCTCACTTGTTTGTGCACATTGTATATATGATATATTTTTTGTGCACAAGATTATATCATGTTTGATGATACATGCTAGTTTGGGTTTGTGTAAAGAATTAAACCATGGTTACTTAAGTGGTTAGGGTTTCATTTCCTTTTCTCATTTATTTATCTATTTATTCTTTTTGGAAAAATATTTAGCATAATGCAAAATGGTGGCTTTCTTTGGATGCATGTTGAAGCTTCATGAAGCTTTGACCAAGTGACCATTTTGTCTCCATGCTTAACCCTAACCATTCCCACTAACCATGATTTATTCTCTACACTTGACCATGGTTATGATTATGATAAGTATTCATTTACTTTTTGTTTTTGAATTAACTTATCATATTATCTTCTTCTTCTTCTTCATCTTCTACTTGAAGAAACCTTGACTTCATCAATGGTGATTGATGAAAATGAGTGAGAAATCCAATTCTAAAGTCTACCTACTTCCTATTTCTTCATCCTCTACCTCTTACCAAGCAGTAGAGTGTGTTTTCTTCACAAGTTATCATGGCTTGGTGAAGGTGGAGCTTGATCTAGTGATGTCTCGACGTAGATCATCTTCGGCATCGTCGTCGATGACCTAGCCCGCTTTTTCTTCGATGAAGCCGACGCTAGAGCCCGGGATTTGTTTTGGACAGCAAGGGGACTTCATCGCGGAGCTATGGAGGTGGAGCACCGAATCTACAAAGGTTGTATTTCCGTTCTTGTAGTTAAGTTGTTAACTATTCGCTTTTGTCGCCTAAAACATCTAGTTAACGATCTAGTCTAGGGTTTCTCGGCACCGTATTTTTGAAATTGGCATGGTTGATGCCTTATGAAACCTCTTAAGAGTGCCTAGGAACCCTTCAGTGGTATCAGAGCCTAGCTAGAGCCTTAGGCGAAGTCTAGACGCAGTTTGAAGTCCGATCGATTGAAATCCCTAACTCCAAATTGCTCTCTGTCCTTTTTTGAAAATTGTGGATTTTTGAGAATTAAAAATATGCAAAAAACTCAGCAGGAATTTCTAAGAGTTACTGTAAAATTCGAGTGTCCAACTCCACCATAGTGCGGCGGAACCGCGGCAATAGCATGGCTATTGCGGCGGTTCCGCGGCCAAAATGGCTCCTTGTATAAAGAATTTTGCACAGTAATTCTTAGTTTCCAGTGCTGGTTTTCCTGGGAATTTTTAATATTTTTTCAAGAGTTGAATTTTCTGGGGTTGTTTTGGGGATTCGTTTATTCGATCGGATTATCAAAGTTTGTCTATGTGGCTTTCCGGATATTTTAGAAACTGTTAAAAAGTTCGACTGGATATAAATACCCACTTTTTCCCCTGCCGGGAAATTTCCAAGTGTTGGATCTTTCCGTAGTTTAACGACGTTCTAAGTAGTGCAAGTAACGCGATGGTCCCTCTAGAAGACAACAAACCTTAACTCGATTATGTGACCGTCTTGAACTGCCCTTTGAACCTTCGGGTTTGGGGCAGTACAGCGTGCCACATGTGAGGCGTTGGCTTGACCCTTCTACGGCTGGACCGTTGGTACTGAGGCATGAACTGGATGTTTTTAAACTTGTTTCATGTGTTGAGCTGTTTCGGGAAAACTTGGGTGTTTGAATGTTCGATCGGAAAGTTTAACATTTTCTATTTATCTGGAATGGGATACAATAATTGGAATTCACAAGTAGTTATGAGATAACTGAATGAATGTTATAAACATAGCACTTTAGTCTCACTTGATCGGTTGCCACGGAATTTTGATGTGATCAAAAGTCCGTCGCAATCACGTAGCGTACGTGGATACTCGCCGGGTAAACTTAATAGACAGCCTTGCTCCATAGCCCCAACCAAGTGACTGTAGGAGAACCCCGTCGCCGAAAGCATCCGTTCGGGTGCTCGCGGCAGCGGTGTTCCGCCTTGGTGCACTTCGTCGACGGTATCGGGGGTGCGGCCGCCTACTAAAGTTTGCGACGAGCATTCGATCAAAATATCGGGAATCTTGTTGAATTGCCCGACTTGATATTGAAAAGTGTTTTCGATAATGAGACTAAAATGCGGGGTTTATAATTGTTAGGCATGCGATGTCTAAGGAATTCATTTGATTAGGCATGCGATGTCTATGCAGATTGCGGATTCCAACTGTTGTAGTTTTACACTTTCTTTTCTGTGACCGTAAGTGTAATATGTGATATCGCCGGTTTCGTTGCTATATGTCAACGACAATTGGGATGCGCATATTTACTTACGTTGATGACATGTAATGTTATGTGTTGCTGGATATGTTATATTGGATCGTCGTGTTTGAATAGCCGGGGGGTTTTTATGTGAGATGAGTGTTTTTCATTTTCATTCATGTAAAAACTTGTATGTAATATTCTTTTATTTGGGGCACTTCCAGGTTGCGGAAGATGTCACCCTTTGTATATTATTTACTTTTCCGCACTAGGATAGATCCAAGGAGGGGAGCACAAGTAACCGGGTTCTGGAGTCCAGTGGGAGACCAACTCGAGGAGTCGAGTCCGGGTCTCCTAACTCTAGAATTGGTAGGGTTGCTTGCCGCTCTCGTAGGGGTCTAGGGGTGTGGGCTTGGCTATTCATCACGACCGTGGAATCCGTGTTTTATACTGGCTCGTATTGAAAACACGGACGTCCTAGTATATCCAATGTTTCATATGATTCTTCTGCTGCGATATCTGTGATGTGATCATGTGATGTTCTGTGATGGATACTGTATATAGTATATATAATATATTATATAGACGTTACTTATGTTTTGCACCCGTGCTAGCCCTGCCCCGCTCTGCCGTTAGTTACCTAACCTAACGGCGCATGAGGGGACATCGATGCAAATGCGGATGGCATAAGTGTACGTCGTATTTATCTGTGATGTTTAGGTATTTAAATGATGGGACTTCATTAATGTGATTAATGAAATAAAAGAAACCTAAAGATGTTGTAGAATCGAATTTCAAAAATAAAACAGGTAGCTACAGTTCTTGCTTTGCACAGAGGTATATGTGATATATCCTGCACCTTATTCGATGAGAAAAGGACCGAGATCCCTTCACCGGGAGTGATTCCTTTAGCAATAACTGGCAGATGCTACACACTCGGTTTGTCTTTTGATTGCTTTTAAGAGTTTTTGCTTTGCACAGTGATATATATGATATATCCCGCACCTCATTCGACGAGGAAAGGACCGACGATCCCTTCACCGGGAGTGACTCCTTTAGCAAAACTAGAAAAGCCTCAAAAACACTCCATTTTAAAATCATTTGATTCTACAACGATATCAAGTTCATTACGCAATAGGTTTTCAGAAAAACCTGTCGTAGCCCTCCGTCATTTCAGATAAGTAGTAGTTAGTATTCGTGCTGCGTTTGTTGGCCTTTGTCAAGACGCAGTGTGCGGTAGCTAACTGGTGCTTATCTGCTTATGCATATGATGCAGATTGGTTTAGGGTAGTCGTGCGACCTTGTTGGCCTTTGTCAAGGGTTGTGCGGGTGGGTTTAATTCAATCAGGAAATGACGGGTTGAACTTGACTAGCATCCTATGGTTTGTTGGCCTTTGTCAAGGTCATAGGAGGTTAGGGGCAAAATATTATCGGGAATTTCAAGTGTTGAAATTTGCAATGAGATTGCATACCTTCTATGAGATAGTTGGATCCCGATACCCGTTGCGAGTAAGAGTTACTCCTGGGAGAGTTTTACACATTACAATTAGCCGATCAAGTAGGTGTCTAGAAAGGTGTCAACGGGGTTACGCCTCTGGGAAAACGAGGTTTACATTAATTAGGTTCGTGCGAAAGCACGGGGGACCTCCCTCAAAGTACCGACACTGGCCTGGCTGAAAGATTGGCGAACTTGTAGCGTGTAATTAATCCCGGCTAGTCTTTCCTTTTAGGGTTTGAAGGAAGATTTGATAAAAAGCAGTGGGAGCCATCCTGATTAGATAAAATAATAACCAATCTATTCTTGAAAGAGCGCACGCTAAGTGTTTTCTTCTCTCTCTCTCCAGGTAGCGACCATATCACGCCTTAATCAAGATAATAATACGGATTATTGACCGAACCCGCTTGTTATACTGAGCTGGGGAACGTTGGTCCCGCTCCAACTTATAATTGCTATAAGACAGAGCAGGAAATTGGGGATTACCAGAATTCCCGTGCAGCCCAAACGAAGAGAGTGCATGCTGATGCATCGTCTTCGGGTGTGTTCATTACAGAGAACTGTTTCTTAGTATCCTTTACGTCCTGGGTATGTGATACCAGATCAGGATCCCTGATATGTAATCAGTTACATAGGGCTACAGAAAGGTAGAGAACTGAGAACGGATGATAAGTTTCATGAGACAGAAAACGGGGCAAGTGTTGCAGCCAAGTCTGTTGGTCACTGTCACCCTGTATTACGAATACATTGATTCTGAACGAATGTTATTAGATACCGAACCTGATATACAAAATCGTATCTATCTCTTTATTAGTAAAGAAATGATAAAATTTTGTATTGTTGGATAATGTTTTGAACATTTCCTATAAGTTGATCGGTTCAGGCACGTTATCTAAAAGCGTTGATGTTCTAAATCAAACTACAGTTCTTTAGTATACGGAACACACACAAGAGGAAGAGTTCAGAAATGAACGAATCCTACTTGAGGCATTGTAGACTAGGTCATATCAATGCGACCCGACTAGCTGAAGTTACATGTAGATGCATATTTAAATCAGTTTGAATTTACATCTTGTGAAACTTGCTAAGTCATGTCACAAAGATACGATGACCATAGCTCCGTTTACTGGAAACAGAGAAAGAGTTAGTGAACTCTTGGGATGATACATGATGATGTATGTGAGGTCCCCTGTCTACACATGCCAAGACCGGTTCTTTTTACTTCATTACATTCTCTGATGATCTTTCGAGATTCAGACCTATGTTCCTGTTGAAACACAAGTCCGAACCTTTTAAGATATTCACAGAATATAAGTTAGAAGTAGAGAACCAAAATGTGTAAAAGTATTATGTCCTTTGATGTGATCAAGGAGGAGAATACTTGAGCATGGAATTCCTGGACTATTCTAAAGGAGAATGAGATTCTCTCTTAGGATTACTCCTCCGTATACACTATAGCACGATGGTCTATCGGGGCGGAGCAATAACACCCTATGTGATAAGGTGTGCTCTATGATGAGTACTACTGAGTTACCCATTTCCTTTTTGGGAGTTATGCACTTGAGAAGATGCATACCTATTGAATAGGGTTCAAATCAAATCAGTTGCCTACCACTTCATATTTGATATGATAAGGGAAGAGCCCATCTCTTAAGTTAGTTAAGATTTGGGGTTGTCCAGCCTATGTCTGAAAAGCAAAATCCGGACAAGCTCGAGGCAAGGTCTGTAATGTAGAACTGGAAAGGTTCCAGCTATACAAACTACACAGATGATTTGATAAAACCAAAGGATTCAATAGTTACCAACGAACCTCAGCCTCTCCGCCGATCTAGTAGGGTTCCTCACCCACCTGAGAGATACTTCGGTTTCTCTATGACAGTGGGAGCGAGGATTGCATCATGAGATGATGACCCAACTAGTTTCGAGCTGGCCATCAGGAGTGGGACTCTGTAAGAATGGCTGGATGCTTAGCGATCTGAGATGGAATCCATGTACACCAACAAAGTATGGACTTTGGTTGCTATATCTGAAGGGTTAAATTCCCATCAGGAGCAAGTATATCTTGAGAAGATTACTTGGTGTACATGGAAGAGTTGAGACTTTCAAAGCTAGACTTGTTAAAGGTCTACATCATTGACCAGGTATGGATGATGATGAAACCTTTTCTAAGTAGCTATGCTTAAGTCCATCCAGATCCAACTTGCCACGGCTACATACCATGACTACGATATCTGGTGCTTGGGTGTCATGACATCTTTTCTAAATGATGTTTTAGAAGAGGGCGTCTATAAGCACACAGCCAGAGGGCTTCGTAGACAGTGGGAGCAGCGGAAACGTGTACAAGATGCATTATAGGATAAAGCAGGTATCGCGGAGTTGGAACATTTGTTTTGATGTAGTAGTCAAAGAGTTTGACATCATCAAAATGGTAGATGAACCTTGTATATACAAAAAGGTAGTAGGGAGTATGGTGATGATCCTCGTAGAGTACGTGGATGACATGCTCTTGATAGGGAAGGAGTTTCCTCTGCTACGCTCGGTCAATCTCCGCTTATCACAATGATTCTCCATATAGGATCAAAGTGATACCTCCTAAATCCTGGGTTTTGGATCTATGAGATAGATCTAATTGGATGTTAGAATTCTCACTAGTTGTAGTGAGATGGTATCAACCGATCCTGGGGAGAATCACTGGAAAGGTTCCAGGGTGATAAGGACGACTGAATGTCAGTCACAGGCATTGTCTTTACCCTCAGTAAAGGGACGGTATGTTGGAAGAGTTCCAAGCTAGATACCGTAGCATACTAGACGATAAAGGCTCGATACATCGCTACTTAAGATGCTACCAAAGAGGCAGTCTGGATGTATATTTGTTCATGAGATGAACTTAGTTCCTCCCATTGTGTGACAATGGAGTTGTGGCTTATGCCAAGGAACACCCGTCCCATCAGTGATCTAGACATATTCTAAGGCGGTGTCACCTGATCATGGAGATGGTTGATCTCCAAGGAGATCGAGATTAGGAGAGTAGACTCAGAGGACAATACAGCGGATCCACTCACAAAGGCCTGTTCCCGGAGAGAGATTTTTTTAGGATGGTTGAGCATGAGATACTACAACCACTGCTATCAGATGGCCCTAGTGCAAGTGGGAGATTGTCAATTATATGTATGCCCTAGAGGCCATTACTGTACATTGGATATATATTGTAGTGGATGCTGGGACATATATAGGGAGGACTTTCTTGCTCGACATGATAGTATGCTATCTGGTTGAACTTTACCTTAACGTGTATACTGATTGTCTCTCTGTTACATGTTGGTAAAGACCTTAGGATGTATACTTGACTACCTGGACTATGATGCGGATCATACTAGTGGGGACATGGTAGTCCATAAGTACATCCTTTAAAGTCCCTAGTCGTGGGTATATCGAGACGGGGCATCGATATACCAGAGTAGACTAGCGTATACCTTCTCGACCCATACAGATGGGCGATGGATGATCCCATATCCATTGGTGTTTGACATCAGAGATGATATACGGGTGCTCAGTGGAGATTGGGTACACTGGACGGACTCGCCGAGAACTCCCAGAAGGTATTATACCTTACGTCAGATGGCAGTTCTCTGGTGACACTGGTACAGGTTAGTCTGTAGACCCGAGATCGTCATAGAGTCTTGTGTGGTTCCCACTATGCTTTGATTTCCACCTTACCACGTCCAAGAGGGCGTGCAAAACGGTGGTTTTTGGGTACAGTCCCGAATCACATGGAGGCAATGAGCGATAGGAGGGGATTCGTCTCTCCCGGTATAGGGGGTTGATGTTGCGCTGTGTTCGATTGGCTATAACCAGAAATCCCTGGCCAGGGTTGCTGAGATTTACTGGTAAGTGTTACCAGTAGTTTCTCAAACTGTTATAGACCTCATATCGACACGACTTATCGAGCTATTGGGGTCTGACGTTTACCATCCCTAGGCGAGATATGCGACATATCAGACGATCAGACCGGACTGTACGGTAAGTGTTACTGGTTGGATTCACAGGAGTATGAGCGGGCTTGCTCGTCGATCTTCTGATCGCTCAATACCCGGGTGGCCGTTACGTTTAGCAGACCGCCTGCGGCTTGTGGGTGTTTGATATGATCATCACCTGCTGCCGGCGTATTGACGAGTCTTTAGAGTCCTACACAGAGGTTTCCTGGCTCAAGCGAAACGAAATAGGAGCGCATATGAGATATGTGCGGGACCGAGAATAATGCGTGTATGTGTTACCGTATTCCATTCTCGCGATGAATGTATCGAATGGTTATATGCGATATAACCTAGTTATCGAATCGAGGGTTGATTCGATAAGCCGATACATTGGATACTAGTCGGTTATATGCGATATGACCGGATCGTTAAATCAAGTGTTGATTTAATGATTTAATGTATAATTATATATTTGATATATTACTTTACATTAACTAGTATCGGTTCACTTTTAAATGGATTTTCTCACTTGTTTGTGCACATTGTATATATGATATATTTTTTGTGCACAAGATTGTATCATGTTTGATGATACATGCTAGTTTGGGTTTGTGTAAAGAATTAAACCATGGTTACTTAAGTGGTTAGGGTTTCATTTCCTTTTCTCATTTATTTATCTATTTATTCTTTTTGGAAAAATATTTAGCATAATGCAAAATGGTGGCTTTCTTTGGATGCATGTTGAAGCTTCATGAAGCTTTGACCAAGTGACCATTTTGTCTCCATGCTTAACCCTAACCATTCCCACTAACCATGATTTATTCTCTACACTTGACCATGGTTATGATTATGATAAGTATTCATTTACTTTTTGTTTTTGAATTAACTTATCATATTATCTTCTTCTTCTTCTTCATCTTCTACTTGAAGAAACCTTGACTTCATCAATGGTGATTGATGAAAATGAGTGAGAAATCCAATTCTAAAGTCTACCCACTTCCTATTTCTTCATCCTCTACCTCTTGCCAAGTAGTAGAGTGCGTTTCCTTCACAAGTTATCATGGCTTGGTGAAGGTGGAGCTTGATCTAGTGATGCCTCGACGTAGATCATCTTCGGCATCGTCGTCGATGACCTAGCCCGCTTTTTCTCCGATGAAGCTGACGCTAGAGCCCGGGATTTGTTTTGGACAGCAAGGGGACTTCATCGCGGAGCTATGGAGGTGGAGCACCGGATCTACAAAGGTTGTATTTCCGTTCTTGTAGTTAAGTTGTTAACTATTCGCTTTTGTCGCCTAAAACATCTAGTTAACGATCTAGTCTAGGGTTTCTCGGCACCGTATTTTTGAAATTGGCATGGTTGATGCCTTGTGAGACCTCTTAAGAGTGCCTAGGAACCCTTCATTAGCGTCGGTTTCAAGTTTATGAAAAGTTTTTGTTTCCGCATTTTGGCCTCGGATTGACGGCCGGGGCGCTACCGTAGACTTACATGGTATCAGAGTCACGCCATTAACCTTTACTAGCCGTTCTAACATGTTTAAAATATCGATCGATCAAAATTTCCAAAACCGCGTATCCATTTTCTGAGTTTCTGTCGAAATTTTTTTGTGGTCGAAAAATTATTTTGGGTATGTCAGAAAATCAGGCAGGCTTCTTTAAGACCTCTGTAGAAATTTGGTAGCGTGAATCGACAGTAACGCCACGGAACCGTGGCAATAACCACGTTTTGGCCGCGGTTCCGCCGCTGTTATGTGGCTTCAGCGCACCATTTTTCTTGTGCTGGTCCTTTGTGTGAAAATATGGTTTCTGGAATTTTTAGTTTTGGCCCAGATTATTTTGAGTGCTGGAATTGTACTTGGGGCCCACTTTGGGAAATTTTGTCGATCGAAATTTTAAATAAGTTAGTTTGCAGTACTTACATTACTATCTGTGACCGTGAATGTCATTTGATCGGTAAATCTTGTCTAATCGCTATAGCCCCTTTAGACGGATTTGCGAATGTGACATTCATGTTGATGTTCTGTGTTGTGCTGTGATGTTGCGGATTTGTCGTGGTGGATAGCTTGGTGCAATGTTAGTACAGTTTGGTTATATTTGTACATTTGATATTGCGGGGCGAGCGTCCGACATGTGGACTTCCGTCACTGCCTGTTTGTATATTATTCTTTTGGGGCACGACCGGGCTGAGGTCGATGTACCCGTTGTATATATTTTACTTTCTGTACTATGATTACCCCAAGGTGGAGTGCACGGATAACCGGGTTCTAGAGGGCAACAGGCCTGCATCTCATGGCTTTGAGACGGAGGGGGCTTCACTCTAGAATTGGCAGGCTATTCGCCGCACTCATAGGGGTTATAGGTTGACCCAAGGAGGGTGCTCAAGTTACCGGATTCCGTGAAGTGCTGGGTGGTCCATTCACTTTGTTGAAGGGGGCTGCCTCGCTTCAGGTTTTGGCGGGTAACTTGCTGCACCCATAGGGGTGTAGGATTTCATTGCACAGGCTATCCACACGACCAGGGGAACATCGGGTTTCACTTGCGGCTCAAAGGAAACCCGGGGATCCCAGATTATCTGTATTGTTCTGTGATGCTTATTACATTTCTGTGATGTTGCATTTATCACACCCTGAGCGATTATTATATATTGCTATATATATACTAGTAGATGTTGTATATGTTTTACATCCGCGCTAGTCCAGCCCCGCTCTCTCGTTAGTTAAGTAACCTAACGGGTGATGACGGGACCCAGTGGCGAATGCGGATGGCATATACGTACATCGTATTTTCGTTATTTATTGGTGTGATCAATTGATGGGACTGCATTGATTCGGATCAATGCAAGCTAAACAAACCTGTTTGATGTTGTTGGAACATTTTTCAAAAAGCTGTTATTGCAAGGACGTTCTCTTTTGTTTTGCACAGTGGTATTCGGTTATGAATATCCAGCACCTCAGTCGATGAGGCAAGGGCCGAGATCCCTTCACCGGGAGTGACCCCTTGGGCAGAAGTTTGCGTCATGGTAATAACTTCACTATAGTCGATTAATTTTTTCTTTGCATCGTGGTATTCAGTTTGGAATATCCTGCACCTCATTCTACGGGGAAAGAGCCGAGATCCTTTCACCTGGAGTGACCTCTTTAGCAAAGGTTTTCGTCACTAGGTATTTGTAAAAAGCTATATGGTTCCTTCAACGATATCAAGTTCATTACGTTAAAGGTTTTTCGCCAAAAACAATTCGTAGCCCTCGGTCATTTCAGACGGGTAGCACTTAGTATTCATGCTATGTTTGTTGACCTTCGTCAAGGCATAGTGAATGGTAGCTGCTTGTTACCTTTCTATTGCATAGATAGATGTGTTGGTTTGGGACAGTCGTACAGCCTTATTAACCTTCGTCAAGGGCTTGTACGGGTGGGTTCAAATTAACCTGGACAATAACGGGTAGAACTTGACATGTGACTTATGATTTGTTGCCCTTCGTCAAGGTCATAAGAGCATGGGGTAAAAATCACATCGGGAGTTTCTAAAGAAGTTGAAACTTGCCAGGCATGCGCATACCTTCTGGTGTGTGTAACGTGAATGGATTCCATCACGTTATTATGCGATGATAGTTGGATCCCGATTCCCACTGATGAGTTGGTTTACTCCTCGGGTGATCCCGACTAATTCTTTTTTCAGGTTTGGAGGAGAATTTGATATTACAGTGGGAGGTTTCCTGATTAGATAAATTGGTTACCATTCTGATCTAGGTTAGAGTGCATGCTGAGTGTTTCTTTTCTCTCTCTCTCTCTTTGGCAGCGACCATGGCCCGACCCTGCACTATAACTCAGTGACCAAGTTGACCGAACCTTCTTAAAACACTGGCTTTTGGATTTTCAGAGTTGCATACCTCATTGCCACTCCTACTTTTACCCTTTTTCTCCAGAACACCCCGTATCACTATGAAGATCCACAGTTATTGGATATTCCATCGTATGGTTATATACGAACTCGAAGGAATTTGTTCCAGTTCGGGGATGGATTCTGGTTCAGGAGGAATAGGAATAAGGTTTATTCAGTTGTCTTTTATCTTCACCTTCTGTCAGGTTACGAGTACTCCTAGGATTAGAAGAGTACACCTATTATGCTAATTGGATAGTCTTCTTCCATGCCATAGGCAGGTGCCGAACGGTAGGGAATGAAGAAAGCCGATTGGCCTAAGTGTGGTGTACAGAAAGTATTAAGTAAAGACAAATAAAGGGATTAGAAAGAGGGCAAAGTAAATTTCGACTGCTATTCACGACCAAACCGAGTATTTCATCGCCACTCCTACTTCACCTTTGTATTTCTCCAGAACACCCCGTATCACTACGAAGATCCACAGTTATTGGATATTCCATCGTATGGTTATATACGAACTCGAAGGAACTTGTTCCAGTTCGGGGATGGATTCTGGTTCAGGAGGAATAGGAATAAGGTTTATTCAGTTGTCTTTTATCTTCACCTTCTCTCAGGTTATGAGTACTCCTAGGATTAGGAGAGTACACCTATTATGCTTATTGGATAGTCTTCTTCCAAATCATAGGCTGGTGCCGAACGGTAGGGAAGGAAGAAAACCATTTGGCCTAAAGGTGGTGTACAGAAGGTAATGACTAAAGACATATAAAGGGATTTGGAGAGATGGCAAAGAGATATACGGTTACAGTTGTGAATCTGATAATGGAAAAGTCATTACTAGGAATACCCACTTCGAAACATTTTCATATTTCAGTTTCACTGTGCATTGTTAGTAGAAAACTGATTTCCCAATTAGGTACTTACTCCAGGGTATGTATTTACCAGGTATGATTCCCACATCTGTATGGTTTTACAGATGATGAATGAGAGTAAGTTATTGGGAATTGGGTGATCATCCTCATTATATCGGGATTCGTTGTAATTGGTGATATTTGAGGAAATCACCTGGGTTGTTTGCCGGACAGCAAATATTTGGTTTTGGATATCCGTTGTTATGCACCAATTTCAAATTGATATATCTGTACGTTTATTTTATAAAGTGAGATATAACTTTTTGAAATTATGTCCATGACATTTACCTATATCAGTGGATGGTTAGCTAAGGAGCATTAAATAGGGGTGTAATTCTTCATAACCATAGTACAGTTTTCAACCTATGACGCACAGGGTTTGAGTTATTAGACTCAGGGGACTTATACAGAGTATTGTATATTGTCCAGTGTCCATTAGGACAGAGGGGTTGGTCCACGTACTATATTCTGTTTACTTATGACTTCTCTAGTTTTTAGACAAGTGTTTCGTAGAAATACAAGGTCTAAGTTTTGAGAAGTTATAGGTATAAGAGTAAAGTAGAGAACAACGTGTTGCAAGTATCAGAATTCTTCAAGATAATCGAAGATGTAGATACTTGTGTATGGTATTCAATTGATTGTAATGATTATGAGAACTTGCTTCTCTTTCAGGTTACTCATATCTGGATGTACTCCTAAGTTGAGTAATGTTGATCGGCCTCTCTCCATTTAGTTGACATGCACTGGAGACAGCTGCATGATTTGAATCTAGTTCCAATTAAATCAGTGCCTCTATTTCTATATTCTATATAGAATAGTTCATATCGTAACATTGTTAAGGTACAGGAAGTTTTCCAGCATATGCTTAAAACCAGACTCTGGATAACTCAAGGCACGTTTATGTAATGGCAGTTTGTGGGTTGACCCGAGCTATGAAGAGGGTTAATTTTCTACCATCTGGAAGATCAATAGTGATATTGTTCTTGACTCGCCACAGTTTTAATAAAATGGATTTTTTCAAAAAACAGTAGTGGGAGTATGGTAGAACTGGAAATCATTCCAGAACCGCAAATGATTACTGAAAATTTAATGGGATCTAAAAATTCAATCAGGTTTGACATTCCGTTAGCCACTCCGCAGATATGGTGGGTAACCTCAAGCACTCGAGAGGTACTCCGGTAGCCTAAAAGACGGTGACAGGGAGGTTCTAGCTTACCCAGACTTGCCATTACTGCTATTCCAGACTATGAGACCCGGCAGGAGGATGAGTATAGCATCGTTCTAAACTAGCTTTTGAAGTGCACGTGTATATGACTCTGCCAGAGGGTTGTCGTAGTCGGTGGAAGCAGCGGAAGCATAGTGGACAAATAGTTTATGTCAATTTATAGACTACAGCGGATATAACGGATATAGATCATCTATATTTGATATGACAGTCATGGGTTTGACTTCATCAAAATAGGGGATGGATCTATTAAGAAAGTATTAGGGTGTGATGTCCTGGTATTTGGATGACATACACAGAGTAGGAAGTGAAATTCCTATACTACGATCGGTTATACTTTGGTTGTCACACAGTGATTTCTCCACATAAAGCTTGGATATTATATCAGACATTCTAGTTACTAGATCTATGGTTTTAGATCTAGATTTGGGGAGTTTCCTAATCTGGGTACTTAGACAGCATTCTAACGATGTTTTAGAATGGACGACTCCAGGCATGGTAGTGTACCTGCAGGTGATGGAGTCACCCTCTTTGAAGGTGTCTTACAGACTAAAGGGGAGAGGGATGTGCATGATTGCCAGATCACTTGCTTAGGCAATTGAGTCAATCATGAGATGTCAAGTACCACACCAGATGTTGTTTTTGCACTAGTTACAATAAGTTGATATTAATCCAATCCTGGAGAAACATTCAGAAGCAGTTTTAGAACATAAGTTGATGTTCTGGGGAAATGATAACGACAGCCTCCTTCGGGAGACGGTTATCGTTCCAGGCTTCCAAGGTGACCTGGATGACAGTGTTGGCTATAGTGCCCTCAAGGCAATTATCATAGTCGCGGACTTGTGATTATGATGATTGAGGTAGGACCTATACCGAAAAAACAGTCTTACTCAAGATGATAGTATGCTATCTGGTTTGTCTTTATCATCATGTACGTGTTGATAGAACCCTTAGGATCCTTGCTTGACTGCCAGCAGTATGATGGCGATCATATATGTGGGAGCTGGAGTCTATAAGCACATCCTTAATGTCCCTAGTCGTAGGAGTATCGAGACCGGGTATCGATACTTCAGTGTAGACTAGTGTATACTGATCGAGACCCAGACGAGGGGCGGTGGCCAGGTCTCACAAGCCATTGGTGTTAGTTTGTTCACCTAAGATAGTATGAAGGTGCTCATTGGGTTATGAGTACACTGAACGGACTCGCTGGGAACCTGCTAGTTGGTATTATACCTATTGTCAGATAGCAGTTCCCAGATGACATGTGTACAGGTTAGTCTGTCGACCTGAGATCGTCATTTGTCTCGTGTGAGTTCTCACTGTGCTTTGATTACTACCCTATCACGGCTCAAAGGAGTCATGCAAACAGGTTTTAGTTGGGTACAGTCCCGAGCCACATGGAGGCAGTGATCGGATCGTCGGGGATTCGTCCCTCCCGGTATTGGGGCTTGATGTCGCGTTGTGTACGGATGGCCATCACCATAAATCTGTGGCCACGGTGGACGAGAATTACCGATCCAGAATCGATAGTTTCTCAGGTGGTAATGGGTTTCATACCGACACTAAATGTCGCGTTGTTGGGGATCTGACTTTATCCACCCCCTAGACTCGATATACGATACTCTTAGACGAACAGACCGGACTGTACGGATATTGTCACTGACAGGCTCGGTAGGGGTTCAGGATGAGTTTGCTCGTCGGCCTCCCTTTCGCTCAATACCTGGGTAGCCGTTACGTACAGCTAGTGCCGCTGACGTGCTTGTGGTTAAACCCACTGCCAGCGTATTGACGAGTCTTTAAAGTCCCACACAGAGGGTTTTCACGGTTCAGGCGATATGGTGTACATGAGGTATGTTGATACATACAGATGTCCGATTAAATATGTGCACTTGCTGCGCAGACTTTAATTGGACGGTTGATAATACTAGCGGCTTAGGATTAAGCCAGTTTATTAAATCAGGTTTTGATTTAATAATTTATATATGTATTTGTATATACGTATTCTAGTATTACTGTTCACTATTTGTTTTCTCTCTCGGCTATTCGTATTTTGGTACGAATATGCATATATGTATTTCGGTACATGTACCGGGAAGTATTCCGTATTTTGTACGGAATAGCTTCTAGAAGAAAATGCCACCTCATTATTGGTTTTCCTTTAGAAAATTAATTAGGAAATGAGGTGGAAAAGGTGACTAAGTCAAGGCATGGGTCAAAGCATGGTGTCTGGCATGGTTTGGATTTGTTTAATGAAATTAAACAAATGAAATTTTTGTGGAAATGAGAATGTGGGGGGCCGGCCACTTTTTGATGAGGATGGATTTCATTTTGGTGAGATTATGCTTGCTACACTCCCACTCTCTCAAGTTCACAAAAAGGCCTTAGCCATTTTTAGCTCATGCCAAGACTTCATCACCTTATTCTTCTTCTATGGTTGCTCCATTGAGCATAAGAAAAGAGAGAAAATGGTAGTGACATTTTCATACACCCCCACTCTCCATAGCTAGCGATTTTGGAGCATCAGTTACCTCGTTTGTCGAGGTTGGAGCTTGTGCCGTTTCCCTCGGGTAGATCATCGGAGATGGAGGAAGACCGGCAACCAAACATCGTCAAAGGATCACTAGGAGCTTGGAATGAAGACCAAAGGACACGGATCAACTCGGTATAACCTTTCTAACTCTTAGTTTACTCGCTAGTTTAGGGTTTAAGGTCGATCCGTAAATCGGGTAGCGGTAGCGCCGGTTTAGAAATTTTTGTTCCGCATTTTGGCCGCGTTTCGACGGCCGGGGCGCTGCCGGGACCCTTCATGGTATCAGAGCCACTCTTTAAACCCCTTAATAGCTTGTTTAGACGTGCTTAAAAGATCGATCAACCAAAGTTTCCAAAATCACGTTTTCATTTTTCTGTTCTCTGCCGTTTTTCAAAAGTGTTCAAAAAATTATTTGCAGTAGCTTAAAAATCCGTGCAGGCAAATATAAGGCTACACAAAAAATTTAAGCTCGTGATGCCACTAAAGTGCCGCGGATCCGCCGCGCTAACCCCCTTATGGCGGCGTATCCGCGGCCATTTATTGGCGACGGGCCATCAAATGTTTACTGTATCCCCCTGATGTGAAATTGTGATTTTTGTGATATTCTTTTTTTGCCCAGGTTTTAGTGAAGTATTGTTTTGCTATTGGGGCTAATTTGGAACTTAGTCGATCGATATTTTAAGCGTGCGTTTGACAGTACATACATTATATTCTGCGACCGTGAATGTCATTTGATTGGTAAACCCGTCTAACTGCTATATGTCTTTTAGACGGGTTTGCGAACGTGACATTCACGTTGATGTTCTGTATTGTGCTATGATGTTGGTTGGATCGTCGTGGTGGATAGCAATGGTGCAATATTAGTACAATTTTATTTTATTTGTACATTTGATATTGCGGGGCGAGCGTCCGACATGTAGACTGCCGTCACTGCCAGTTTGTATATTATTCTTTTGGGGCACGACCGGGCTGAGGTCGATGTCACCCTTGTATATTATTTTCTTTTCTGTACTAGGATTACCCCGCGGTGGGGTGTACGGATAGCCGGATTCTAGAGGGCAACTGGTCCGCATCTCAAGGCATTCAGCAGGAGGGGACCTTACTCTAGAATTGGCGGGCTATTCGCCGCACTCGTAGGGGGTATAGGTTGACCCAGGAGGGGTGCTCAAGTTACCGGATTCCGTGAAGTGCTGGGTGGTCTATTCACGTTGCTGAAGGGGGCTGCCTCACTTCTGGTTTTAGTGGGTAACTTGCCGCGCTCGTAGGGGTCTAGGTTTCATTGCACATGCTATCCACACGACAGGGAACGTCGGGTCTCACTTGCGGCTGAAGTGAAACTCGAGGCTCCAGATTATCCACCATTCTGTGTTGCTTCTGTGATGCTTCTGTGATGATGCTTTATATCATGCCTGGGATGAATGTTATATATATATATTTATATATACTAGTAGATGTTGTATATGTTTTGCACCCGTGCTAGTCCAGTCCCCGCTCTGTCGTTAGTTAAGTAACCTAACGGGTGATGACGGGACCCAGTGGCGAATGCGGGTGGCATATACGTACATTTTATTTTCATTCTATTCTGGTGTGATTAATTGATGGGACTGCATTGATTCTTATCAATGCAAGGATAAAACAAACCTATTTATGATGTTGTTGGAACCAAATTTTTAAAAACTGACATTACAGACGTTCTCTTTTGCTTTGCATCGTGGTATTCATTTGGAATATCTTGCACCTCATTCGATGAGGCAAGGGCCGAGATCCCTTCATTGGGAGTGACCCCTTGAGTAAAAGTTTGCGTCAATGTAATAACTTCACTATAGTCGATTACTTTTGCTTTGCATCGTGGTATTCAGTTTGGGATATCCTGCACCCCATTCGACGGGGAAAGAGCCGAGATCCCTTCACCGGGAGTGACCTCTTTAGCAAAAGTTTTCGCCACTATATATTTATAAAACCACTTGGATTCCTTCAACGATATCAAGTTCATTACGTTAAAGGTTTTTCGCCAAAAACCAGTCATAGCCCTCCGTCATTTCAGATAGGTATCTCGTAGTATTCGTGCTATGTACGTTGGTCTCTATCAAGGCATAGTGTACGGTAGCTGCGTGATACGTGTCTATAGCATGGATATGCTATTATCTAGGACAGCCGCATAGTCACGTTGGTCTCTATCAAGGGCTTATGCGGGTGGGTTTAGATCAATCTTGGATAATGACGGGTTGAACTTGACTAGCGATTTATGGCACGTTGGTCTCTATTAAGGCCATGAAGTCGTTAGGGGTAAAAATCACATCGGGAGTTTCAAACATACAGGAAACTTGCCAGGCTTGCGGATACCTTCTGGAGTGTGGTGACTTGAGTGGCTTCCATCAAGTTATTATGCGATGATAGTTGAATCCCGATTTCCACTGATGAGTAGGATTACTCCTCGGTTGATTCCGACTAATTCTCCTTTTGGGTTTGGAGGAGAATTTGAGGAAACAGTGGGAGACATCCAGATTAGATTAAATGATTAACCATTCTGATCTAGGTTAGAGTGCACGCTGAGTGTTTCTTCTCTCTCTCTCTCTGGCTGCGACTATGACCCGACCTTTGACTAAAACTCATGGACCAAGTTGACCGAACCTTCTTAAAACACTTTGGTTTTTGGAATGTTACGGTGTCGCATACATCATTGCCACTTCTATATCACCTTTGCATTTCTCCAGAACACCTCGTATCACTACGAACGTCAACTTCCATTGGATAAGTCCATCGTATGGTTATATACGAACTCGAAGGAACTTTTTCGAGGATGGATTCTGGTTCTGGAGAGATTGAATAGGATTATTCGGTTGTCTTTTCCCTTTACCTTCTCTCAGGTTGTGAGGGCTCCTAGGATTAGGAGAGGGTACGCCTATTGAGCCTATTGGATAGTCTTCCTCCAGACCATAGGCAGGTGTCGAACGGTAGGGAAGGAAGAAAACCAACAAGCTTAACTGTGGTGTACAGAAGGTAATAAGTAAAGACATATAAAGGGATTAGAATAATGGCAAAAGAAATTGCGATCACCATCATTCACGACGAAACCAGGTATACCCCTGCCACTCCTACATCCACTTTGCATTTCTCTAGGACACTCCGTATCACTACGGATATCCACTTCCATTGGATAAATCCATCATATAGTTACATACGAACTCGAAGGAACTTTTTCGAGGATGGATTCTGGTTCAAGAGAAAAGGAATAGGATTATTCAGATGTCTTTTCTCTTTACCTTCTCTCAGATTGCGAGGGCTCCTAGGATTAGGAGAGTACACCTATTACGCTTATTGGATAGTCTTCTTCCAAACCTTAGGCTGGTGCCGAAGGGTAGGAAATGAAGAAAACCAATTAGCCTAAAGAAGGTGTACAGAAGGTAATAAGTAAAGACATAATAAAGGGATTGGAGTGAGGGCGGGTAAGTATATGGTTACAGTCATGATTCAGTATAATGGAAGAGGCGTTACTAGGAATACCAGTCAACCCTTTCGAAACATTTTATGTTTCAGGTTCACTGTACAATGTTAATTGAAAACTGTTTTCCCAATAAGAATCTTACTCCAGGGTATGTATTTACCAGATCAGTTTCTCACATCTGTATGTTATTACAGATGGTGAGTGGGAGTAAGATATTGGGAATTGGGTGATTAGATCCTCATTATATCGGAATTCGTAGTAATTGGTGATATTTGAGGAAGTCGTCTGGATTTTGCCGGATGGAAAATATTTGGTTTTGAATATCCGTTGTTATGCACCAATTTCAAACTGGTATATCTATACATTTATTTTATAAAGTGAGATATAACTTTTTGATATTGTGTCTATGACATTTACCTATATCAGTTGGTGATTAGGTAAGGTGTATTCAACAGCGGTGTAATTCTTCTTAACCATAGTACAGTTTTCCAACCTACGACGCACAGGGTTTGAGTTGTTGAACTCAGGAGACTTATACAAAGTATTGTATGTTGTCCAGTGTCCGTTAGGAAAATGGGGTTAGTACTCGTACTATATTCTGTTTACTTATGACTTCTCTAGTTCTGGACAAATATTTCGTTGAAATGCAAAGTCCAGATATTGAGAAGTTATAGGTATAAGAATGAAGTAAAGAACCATTTTTTTGTAAGTATCAGGATTCTTCGAGGAAGTCGAAGATATAGATACTTGTGTTTGGTATTCAGTTAATAGTAATGGTTATGAGAACTTGCTTCTTTTTCAGGTTACTCATATATGGATGCACTCCTAGATGAGTAATGCTGATTGTCCTTTTTCCATCTGGTTGATATGCACTGGAAACAGCTGCATGATTTTGAATCTGGTCCAAATTAGATTAGTGCTTTTGTTTCTATATTAGATATATATAGAATCAATTTATATCTTAACGATGTCAAGGTATAGGGAGTTGTCCGGCTGATGCTTAAAACCAGAATCCGGATAAACTCAAGGCACGTTTCAGTAATGGCAGTTTGTGGGTTATCCCGGGCTTTAACGAGGGTTAACTTTCTACCATCAGGAAGATCAATATTTATATTGTTTTTGACTCACCACAGTTTTAGTAAAATGGATTTTTTTTCAGAAAAACAGAAGTGGGAGTATGGTAGAACTGGAAGTTATTCCAGAACCACAAACGATTACTGGAAATTTAATAAAACCTAAGGATTCAATTGGATTTGATGTTCCATTAGCCACTCTGCAGATTTGGTGGGTAACCTCAGGCACCCGAGAAGTACTTCGGTCGTCTCAGTAACGGTGACAGGGAGGTTCTTGTTTACCCAGACTTACCATTGCTGTTGTTCTAGACTATAAGACCCGGCAGGAGGATGAGTACAGCGTCGTTCTAAACTAGCTTTGGAAATGCACGTGTATATGACTCTGCCAGAGGGTTGTTGTAGTCAGTGGGAGCAGCGGAAGCATAGTGGGCAAGTAGCTTATGTCTATTTATAGACTAAAGCAGGTAGAGCGAAAATAGATCATCTAATTTTGATGTGACAGTCATAGGTCTTGACTTCATCAGAATGGGAGATGGATCTGGTAAGAAGGTAGTAGAGAGTGATGTCCGGGTATTGGGATGACATGCACTTAATAGGAAGAGATATTCCTATACTACGATCGGTTATACTGTGGTTGTCACAAAGTTATTTCTCCACATAGGATATGGATATAATATCAGGTTTTCTGGTTACTAGATCTATGGCTTTAGATCTAGATTTGGGAAGTATCCTAATCTGAGTACTTCGACATTAAACGGATGACTCCTGGCATGGTGGTGTACCTGCAGGTGATGGAGTCACCCTCTCTAAAGGTGTCTTACAGACTAAAGGGGGAGAGATCTTCATGATTAGCATATCACTTGCTTAGGCAATTGAGTTAATCATGAAATGTCGAGTACCACACCAAATATTGCTTTTACACTAGATGCAATAAGTAGATATATTAATCCAATCCTGGAGAAACATTGCGAATCAGTTATTGAGCATAAATGGATGTTCTTGGGAAATGATTAAGGCAGCCTCCTTCGGGAGACGATTATCATTTCAGGCTTCCAAGGTGACCTGGATGACAGAGTGTCTGTCAGAGTTATAGTTTTTCCCTCTTTTGAGGGACGGTATGTTGGACAGATGGTCCAAGCGGATACTGAGGAAAGGCATGGCGCAGGATACTGATTAAATTCAGTAGACGATACAGTCTAAGTAGGTTGCTGGATTTGGAGTTCATTTGTGAACTGGGTCCCATCAGATATCCAGACAAATTCTAAGATAGGTATTGCTCATTTCGGAAGATAGTTTTCTCCGCGAAGTTGAGATATTGAGAGATACAGAAAGAAATATTGGAGCGGATTCACTCACTGAGGCTATTTCTAGAACGCAATCATTTTTTGCAAACGGGCTTTGCGAAACTGATTAGTAGAGAAGTTGGGTGTTCGGTATCACATGGGCTGTGAGTATGCGACATCGCAATAATTGGCCTTAAGTGCAAGTAGGAGATTATTGGCTATAGTGCCCTCAAGGCAATTATCATAGTCGCGGACTTGTGATTATGATGATTGAAGTAGGACCTAACCGATAAAACAGTCTTACTCAAGATGATAGTATGCTATCTGGTTTGTCTTTATCATCATGTACGTGTTGATAGAGCCCTTAGGATCCTTGCTTGACTGCCAGCAGTATGATGGCGATCATATATGTGGGAGCTGAAGTCTATAAGCACATCCTTAAATGTCCCTAGTCGTAGGAGTATCGAGACCGGGCATCGATACTCCAGTGTAGACTAGTGTATACTGATCGAAACCCCGACGAGGGGCGGTGGCCAGGTCTCACAAGCCATTGGTGTTAGTTTGTTCACCTAAGATAGTATGAAGGTGCTCATTGGGTTATGAGTACACTGGACGGACTCGCCGGGAACCTGCTAGTTGGTATTATACCTATTGTCAGATAGCAGTTCCCAGGTGACATGTGTACAGGTTAGTCTGTCGACCTGAGATCGTCATTTGTCTCGTGTGAGTTCCCACTGTGCTTTGATTACTACCCTACCACGGCTCAAAGGAGTCGTGCAAACAGGTTTTAGTTGGGTACAGTCCCGAGCCATATGGAGGCAGTGATAGGATCGTCGGGGATTCGTCTCTCCCGGTATTGGGGGTTGATGTCGTGTTGTGTACGGATAGCCATCACCATAAATCCGTGGCCACGATGGACGAGAATTACCGATCCAGGATCGATAGTTTCTCAGGTGGTAATGGGTTTCATACCGATACTAAATGTCGCGTTATTGGGGGTCTGACTTTATCCACCCCCTAGACTCGATATGCGATACTCTTAGACGAACAGACCGGACTGTACGGATATTGTCACTGACAGTCTCAGTAGGGGTTCAGGATGAGTTTGCTCATCGGCATCCCTTTCGCTCAATACCTGGGTAGCCATTACGTACAGCTAGTGCCGCTGACGTACTTGTGGTTAAACCCACTGCCAGCGTATTGACGAGCCTTTAGAGTCCCACACAGAGGGTTTTCACGGTTCAGGCGATATGGTGTACATGAGGTATGTTGATACATACAGATGTCCGATTAAATATGTGCACTTGCTGCGCAGACTTTAATTGGACGGTTGATAATACTAGCTGCTTAGGATTAAGCCAGTTTATTGAATCAGGTTTTGATTTAATAATTTATATATGTATTTGTATATATGTATTCTAGTATTATTGTTCACTATTTGTTTTCTCTCTCGGCTATTCGTATTTTGGTACGAATATGCGTATATGTATTTCGATACATGTACCGGGAAGTATTCCGTATTTTGTACGGAATAGCTTCTAGAAGAAGATGCCACCTCATTATTGATTTTCCTTTAGAAAATTAATTAGGAAATGAGGTGGAAAAGGTGACTAAGTCAAGGCATGGGTCAAAGCATGGTGTATGGCATGGTTTGGATTTGTTTAATGAAATTAAACAAATGACATTTTTGTGGAAATGAGAATGTGGGGGGCCGGCCACTTTTTGATGAGGATGGATTTCATTTTGGTGAGATTATGCTTGCTACACTCCCACTCTCTCAAGTTCACAAAAAGGCCTTAGCTATTTTAGCTCATGCCAAGACTTCATCACCTTATTCTTCTTCTATGGTTGCTCCATTGAGCACAAGAAAAGAGAGAAAATGGTAGTGACATTGTCATACACCCCCACTCTCCATAGCTAGCGACTTTGGAGCGTCGGTTATCTCGTTTGTCGAGGTTGGAGCTTGCGCCGTATCCCTCGGGTGGATCATCGGAGATGGAGGAAGACCGGCAACCAAATATCGACACAGGATCACTAGGAGCTTGGAATGAAGACCGAAGGACACGGATCAACTCGGTATAACCTTTCTAACTCTTAGTTTACTCGCTAGTTTAGGGTTTAAGGTCGATCCGTAAATCGGGTAGCGGTAGCGCCAGTTTAGAAATTTTTGTTCCGCATTTTGGCCGCGTTTCGACGGCCGGGGCGCTGCCGGGACCCTTCAGACAGAATAACTATCAGAGTTATAGTTTTCCCTCTGACGAGGGGCAGTAGTTTGGACAGGTGGTCCAAGCGGATACTGAGGGAAGCGTGGTGCAGAATACTGATTAAGTTCAGTTGACGATACAGTCTAAGAAGTTTGGATTTGGAGTTCATTTATGAAATAGGTCCCATCCGATATCCAGACATATTCTAAGACAGGTATTGCTCAATTCGGGAGAAGGCTTTCTCCGCGAACTAGAGATTAAGAGAGACATAGAAAGAAACATCAGGCCGGATCCACTCACTGAGTCTATTCCTCAAACGCAATAGTTTCACAAACAGGCTTTGTGAGAATTATCAGTAGAGGAGTTGGGTGTTCAGTATCACACGGGCTGTGAGTATGCGACATCGCAATAATTAGCCTTGAGTGCAAGTGGGAGATTGTTGGATATAGTGCCCTCAAAGTCAATTATTGGATCGCAGGCACGTGATTGTAATGATTGAGGGAGGACCTATGCCGGTAGGACGGTCTTACTCGTGACGATAATATGCTATCTGGTTTATCTTTATCATCGTGTACATGCTTTAGGTGATGTTACAGATCACTATAGCGCGTTGATAGATCCCTTAGGATTCTTGCTTGACTACCATCACTATGATGGCGATCATATACATGGGAGCTGGGGTCTATAAGGACATCCTTAAAAGGTCCCTAGTCGAGGGAGTTTCGAGACAGGGCATCGATACTCCAGAGTAGACTAGTGTATATAGTCGAGACCCCGACGAGGGGCGGTGGCCAGTCTCACAAGCCATTGGTGTCAGTTGGTTCACCTAAGATGTATACAGGTGCTCATTTGGTTATGAGTACACCGGACAGGACTCGCCGGGAACATGCTAGTTGGTATTATATGTGACGTCAGATAGCAGTTCCCTGGTGACATATGTACAAGTTAGTCTATTGACCTGAGATCGTTATTTTTCTCGTGTGAGTTACCACTGTGCTTTGATTACTACCTTACCACGGCTCAAAAGAGTCGTGCAAACAGGTTTTAGTTGGGTACAGTCCCGAGCCACATGGAGGCAGTGAGCGGATCAGCAGGGGTTTCGTCTCTCCCGGTATTGGGGGTGAGATCGCGCTGTATCTAGGAGAGCCATTACACGAAGTCCTTAGCCAAGGCAGGAGATTTACTGGTAGGTATTCCAGTAGCATCTCAGGGTGTTCTGGGCTACACTCCGACACGACTTGTACCGCTTTTGGGGGTCTGACTTTTACCAACCCCCTAGGCCCGACATGCGATACTCATAGACGAACGGACCGGACTGTACGGATATTGTCACTGACAGGCTCAGTAGGGTGTCAGGATGAGTTCGCTCATCGACCTCCCTTTTGGTCAATACCTGGTAGCCCGTTACGTACAGCTAGTACCACTGATGTGCTAGTGGTTAAATCCATAGCCAGTGTATTGACGAGTCTTTAGAGTCCCCCACAGACAGTTTCTCAAGTTTCGGGCGAAACATTGTAGAGGTCGTATGGTATTATGGCAGGGTTCGATCATATACATGCACTTGTGCGCGGATCATGATCGGACGGATCATACTAGTGGGTTTTGGTTTAAACCGGATTCTAGTATTAGATTTGTTGGATTACTTTAGTCTCATAGCATTTGCATTCATTCGGAATGCGGATGCAGGTATGTATATACAGTTGAGGGGTATTCTTGTGATCCGTCACAAGTTTACTTTAGATGATGCCGTTCTTTTTATTGTTGCAAACATTTGGATTAATGTTTTCTTGTGGAAATTGTGAGTGGAATTCATTATGAGGTGCATTAAATGTGGCATATGCAATCTAGTGACTCATGGTATCATTATTTGTGCAAATGTTACATTTTATGATTGATTATTGTGTTAATATGATGCTTGGAGAGAGAGAGGGCAGCCATGTTAGGCTTGTGGTTGCTCTTGATTTATTCTAGCACTCTCATTATTCTTCATCGCAACACAATAACACAAAAGAAAAGAGCCTCTTCTTCTTCTTCCTCTAGCACAACATCCACCATGGCTTCATCTTCAACCTCCATCCATACACTCTCATATGTTGAAAATCAATGGATGCTTGAGACAAAGTGATCGCACACATTCTCTACTTCACCTTGGACACGTCGGCTAGCAAACTTCGTATCCGAGTTGCTTCGGATGAAGCGGGAGCCCATAAAAAGACTCATTGATGTGGTGCCCTTCCGACGAGAAGACCGGAGATCGGAGAGGCCGCGAGGAGCTTGGGATGGTGGCCAAAGACCGAAGGACACGGATCGATCGGTATAGCTTTTCCTAACTTCTTCTAGATTGCTAGTTATAGGTTAATGGTTCGATCCGAGAGAAAGTATACGTTAGCGCCGGTTTCAAGTTTATGAAAAGTTTTTGTTTCCGCCTTTTGGCCTCGGATTGACGACCGGGGCGCTACCGTAGACTTACATTTATGGCAGGGTTCGATCATATACGTGCACTTATGCACAGATCATGATCGGACAGATAACACTAGTGAGCTTTTTTTTAAGTCGTATCCTAGTATTATATTGTTAGATTACTTTTGTCTCGTTGTATTCGTATTCAGTCGGAATACGGATGCGGGTATGTATATACGGATGAGGGGTATTCTTGTAATTCGTTACAAGATTTCTTTAGTTGATGCCATTTTCTTTTTGGATTAAACATTTAGTTTAAATGTTTATTGTGAGGTGGAAAGTGTGAGTGCGAGTCTTGGCCTTGAGCATTGATTCATGGCATATGCACTTGGTGACTCATGGTGTTGGGTCTTGTGATCATTCATTGTGACATAGATTGGTTTTGGGGCAATTATTTTTGGTATGGGATATTTTTTGTGAAGATGGCAGATCTTTTTCTTGCCTTGCTTTTCTTTAAGTGCTCACAAAAAAATATCACTCACAACACTAAGCCATTTCCTCACTTGCTTCTTTCTTGAGCTCACACTGTCCTCTCATGGGCATCTTCTTAAACCTCCACCCATCCCTCTCATGAGTTGAGAATCCATGGGTGTTTTGAGACAAAGTATTCACACATTATCTCTACTTCATCTTGAGTATCTAGGCTAGCAAACTGGATGTTCGAGTTGCGTCACGACCCAAAGGTACGGAACGTGACCGGCACTTAAATTACGAAGAGTCTAGAGGCGCGACGTAATCTAAGTAAGCCGGAGCCCAGAAATCTAAACCATTTAAAAGAAGAAGGAAAACAAGTTTAAAAGCAACATCAAATTTATCAAAAATTTCGGCAGAGTCTCCTTTGTAGAAACTGGCCCCAAAAGGGTACAAATAAAATATATACAAAAGCAATAATAAAGGCATCCCAAAGCGGGAGATAGCTCCACGCCAAAAGGCGGAAACAACCACACAATGCACTAAAATATACAACGCCGAAGGGCGAGGCTCAAAACTCAAAATGAAAACCAAATCCACCAAAAACCATAATAATACAAGCGCGACTCTAAGGTCGAAAGAATAAACAACTGGTCTTCTAAATATATCAAGTAATACAAGTCTGGTTGATGGAGCTTACTAGATACAAATGAAATAATAAAAGTACAACGGCGGTTCTGATGCAAGTGAACCAACCTACCAAGCAAATCACCCTGAATGAAATGATGTGCCAGCAAACTGCCAAGGAAACCTGTACATCGAAACCTGTAAGAAAATTTGGCACAAAGGGGGTGAGTTGCCAACTCGTGAGTAGAAGACATCTGCGAGTAGAAATCACATGCACGACGATCTCCTAGGTCATAATAATATACTTAATATAACACTAGTCATCTAGTGGTGGCAGGGTAATAAACTATGCGCAAGTGCAATGCTCAGTGCTCGTGTCAGTACCTCAAGTAGTAATATGTCATATGTATGAGTATGCATGCACCATGAATGTAAAACAATCAACCATGAAATCTGAATATATCTGTATAAGAAATCTTTAACTTGTATCATAGTAAAATTTGTATAGTAATCTGAAAACATCATCAATGAAATCCATGGAAATCTGTGTCAAGTATCGACACAAAACATGTAAATCTCAAAGTCTCAATATCTCATAGTCTTAATATCTTATAGTCTTAATATCTCGGGCTCCGTCAGTCCGGATCGGCCCATATCATCAAATCTCATGACAATGGTCGGAATCCTCCGGATATCCGCCGCGCCAGACATCACCGGTAGGTAGTCTTCCCCTGCCAGGCTCTGTTCATATCAGATTTTTGCATTTTCATACCGCCCAATTTTTATCACATTGCATATCCGTAGATACTCTTGAGCCGTGTTTGCTAGTCAATTGCAGGATACAGGTTCTCGGTTCCAAAACGGTGAAATTCATGGAAAACACGACAAAATCCGGGTTCCTGCCAACCACAGATAAAAACACGGTCTCTGCTCTTCATCCGTATGTTGCCAGATATCAATAGGAAGACAAAAGATCAAATCAATGTCATTCTCATGCACAAGGCTCAATAGTAGCACAAAATCCAAGAGATCTACGCGGAGCTCGAGGCAAATCATGACAAAATCTTGATAAAAAGTCCACCTTTCCCTCAACAGAATTCTGGAAAATTCGTGGAGCAATTATAAGAAAATACATATACCAGAATAATGTAGACAACAGATCAGGCCAGCACCAAAAATTGGGGGGCCCAATTCAATCATAAGGCCGCGGATCCGCGGCCAAAGTGGGGTCCAGGCCGCGGATCCGCGGCAATATAGTGGCGGCAGTTGAAGATTTTTGGGGGATTTTTTGGTCTTTTTGTTTAGGTTCTGGTGGTTGCCCTAGGGTTTCATTCTCTGGCCTATAAATAGCCCAGAAGTTTGTGAAGGAAAAGGTCAAACTTTGTAATCTCATTTTGCCTAGTTGTAATGTGTTTCTTCTTCCTCTTCTCACCTCTTCTCCATTAAACTTGTAAGTGAGCTTTTGAGTGAAGAGTGATGAATAAAGAAGAACAATTTGTTATCATGCTTGTCTCTTTATTTGTATGCTTATTATAATTTTATTTGTTGCAATTTTACTTGTTGTAATTTTAATTTGTTAAGTAGTTGTTGTTATTTTAGTTGTTTCTTTCTTCTCTCTTTTTCTTTATCCTTACATACGACAATGATACTTACGCTAGATCCTCGCCAAGGTGAGGTCGCAAATAGTTAGTCGTATTCTTCTAATCTCCTTCTTTCTATCTTCCTCTTTTGTGTTGTTTTATTTTTCCGTATTATGAAGTGTGAGTAGTTCTATACTTGTTAGGGTAGGATAAGGGAAGTTTGAGAGAAGGAAATCTCTCTCACTCTTTCCTTGCCCAACAACTTAAATCAACTCCCGTTAACCCAACCACAATCCGCTCCTTACGGCACCCTATCCTACATGATAGCGGTGATTCCGTAGTGAGACCGGTTGTGGTTGAATTAACCGGAGGTTATGGATAAGAGCCAAGAACGGACGGACAAGCACCAAAAGGAAGGACTATGCGTTGGAAAGCCTAGCTTATACTCGCAAGTTCCTTCCTAGTCGTGCTAATCCCCGTTGTTGCCGATTACCGTAACACCGATATTAAGTGGGGCAACGAAAGATGTGGAGACTCCTAACTCAAACTAACCTAATCCTAACCCTAACAAGCTCTCTTTAAATATCAACTCAACACTTAGATAACTACAAACAAAATCTGAACAACCGGACTTAACTCGTCGAAAAACACATAGAAAAAGATTCCCATCTCCCTGCGGACGACCCGTACTCAACCGGCTAGCTACGTGCGAAACCGTCTTGATTGCGGTATTTAGAACTAAACTTGACACGCTCGTATCCTATCAATCAAATGGCGCCGTTGCCGGGGAGACGGTAGTCTATTTCTAAGTGAAATTTCGGGTTAATTTGTGAATATAAAAACAACCAAAAACCAAAAAAAAAAATATATACTTTGTAAAAATCATCTTGTTATTCTTGATTAGTTTTTGTGCAAGTGTGCAGGAAATACGAAGCTCAAGATCGACGCCTAAGACGTTGGAAATACGGAGTTCAAGTACAGTGCCAAAGACGTGGGAAGATAGACCCACAGTTCGCGGCTACACCGCGACGGACAAAAACGAAGCATCCGGTCTACTGTAGAAATCTGGAGCAGATACAGTGAGCATATTAGAATTCCACACATCCAGGCAAGTAGAGGAGATCAAACAGAGCCCACACCAGAAAAATTAATCACCAATTCCTCATTTTCGCCGCGGAACCGCGGCATTAGGGCCTTTTTGCCGCCCTTCCGCGGCCACTTGGTGGGGTCAGTGTGCCATCTTCTCTCTGTAAGTCCCTCTGCCTCTCTCCACTCCTCTGAGCTCCACTGAATTGTGTTTTTTGCAGCCTTCTTTGCGCAAATTCTTCTCCCCCTTCCAATAAACTGTTCTTGTGCAGGATTCTTTGCGCCGCAAATAAAAATTGTTTGCTGTTGATATTGTTACTGTTTTGCATTCTTTAATACGGACTTAAGGGGCTTGAAACCAATCCAGATTGGGTGGGGATTTCATCACCCTTCCCAGGACCCCGGAAATCACTAAAGCATATGCATTGTCCATTGTAATTAAAAAAATACTAGACTTCAGCCCTAAGGACTTCGCGCTCATTAGGAGAAGATAAACCTTGTTTAGAACCTTGCTTAACCGTATATTGTTTACGGGGTGTCTAGGAAAGTGTTAAAGGCGCAACCGCCGAAAGAGAAAGGGTTATTTAATTAAGGAACTTCGCGAAAGCGTTGGACAACCTCCCCTTATCTCTGCACTTACCTGGCCTCGTGATCAGTGTATTTTTAAGCCTGTTTCTCGACACTGTTTAACTTCGACAATCAAGTTCAGGAGCAGGTCTAGTAGACCTAGGTTACTCTAGATCTAGGTGTGATTGTGCATATCTTGTTTGTGATTGCTTAAGCCGTATTCCCGTACATACTTCTGTAAATCTCTTTCTAAAAACAAAATAAAAAAGAAAAAATCAAAAACTTTCATAAAAACTTGCCCTTTTGTCGCCAAATCCATTTTCACCCAACACCCATCACCGTTCTTCATTGACGTTTTCTTACCCTCACCTTCTTCGCTTTGACTATACTAAACTCGTTTAGTGTATGTCCGCTTGGACTCGGGACACTAGCGCCCGTCTAGTCCGCGTTACGTTAGTCGCGACCGACTACGCGATCGACTCCGAAGTCGATACTCCGTCCACTCCTCTTTCTCCCCTTCCTTTGCCGGCCAACTCCGACGTTGACCGGAATTCTGTTCATACATCTTCACCTTCACCTTCACCTTCACCAACCTCTTCTTCCGCGATGTCGGGATTTATTCCAAACATCTCGTTGACCACCCCTGGATTGGCTCCACCTCCTATGGAGACCAATCTCCCACCACCTCCGCCTGTTGTAGCGCCGCAGCGAATTGCGCTCCAGGATCGTTTCTACCCTACCCATTCTGCACTTCCAACCTGCCTTTCTCTTCCTCCGGCCAATGGGGACAACTTTGAAATTAAGCCCCATTTCATCAACATGCTTCCACGTTTTCATGGGCTTGAATCTGAAGATGCCTATATCTTCATTAACAAATTTCAAAACGTCTGTGCCATGATGAAAACAACCCAGCTGTCGGACGATGCTATACGTCTACGGGTCATTCCGTTCACTTTATGCGATCTCGCAGAAAAATGGCTGTATAGCACCGCTTCCCACTCAATCACCAGCTGGGACGAGTTTGTTAAAGCGTTTCTGAAAAAATTCTACCCAAATCATAAGACCGCAAGAATTCGAAATGAGATCAACCAATTCTCCCAGCTTCCTTCTGAACCCTTTTGGAAGTGCTTTGACCGATACAAAGACCTTCTTGTTCAGTGTCCTCACCACGGTATAGAGAAATGGCAACTCTGCCAAACCTTATACGAGGGACTGAACCCAGCAACGAAGCAGTTGCTGGAAACCATCTGTCAGGGTCACTTCCTATCCAAATCTGACGAGGAAGCGTGGCAGTTCTTTGACGATCTTGCGGAGCAAACGCTACAGTGGGAGAGCACCAGACCGACTTCTTCTTCTTCTACCTCCACTTCTACCGGTCAGTCTAGGGTAGGAATCCACCAACTCGATGTCTCTATTGCGATGAAAGCTGAAATGGCTGCAATTACACGAAAGCTTGAAGCAATAGAGAGCAAATTTTCTGCTCCTGCCCCCACACCTGTTCTCCCCCTTCGTACCATCTGCGCTTGTTGTTCCGATCCGTCCCACTTGACCGAAGAGTGTCCTTACAATCCACCCTCGCAAGGACAGGATCAGGTTAATGCATTCCAGCAAAGACCGAGGAATGATCCATACTCTTCCACCTTCAATCCCGGTTGGAGGAACCACCCCAATTTCGCCTGGAATCAGAATCAGAATCAATTCCAGGGCAACAATTTCCAAAGGGCCCCTCCACCGCAACAACAAGCGCAACAACAAACTCAGTATCAGCAGCCCTTCCAACCCCAGCCTTACCAAAACCAGACGAACAACTTTGCACCGAACAATTCCTTTCCACCAAACAACTTTGTTCCGTCAAACAACGATAAGGTTTCCTCGCTCGAGCGAAGTCTGGATGCGTTTGTTAAACAATCGACTCAATCCACCGCCAACATCCAGTCTTCGATCCAATCTTTAGTGCAACACACCGCCGCACACGGGCAGAGCATCAAGACCATCGAGGCCCAGATTGCACAGCTGAACGCGGCCTTGAGCGAGCGAGAGAAGGGGAAGCTCCCGTCCCAGCCACTTCCAAATCCCGGCCACCCACATAATGCACATGTTGCTCTTGAACAACAAAACCATAATGTGAGTGCCGTGACCACACTGAGATCAGGGAGGGTGCTGCAAAACAACATTGGCAAGCAAATCAACGATGACACCCCGGCCGCTTCTTCTTCTTCTTCTTCTCCTGCTTCTTCTTCTTCGTCTTCCGAGCCTATTCTCCGTTCTTCACAAGGCTCTCCTTCCTCTTCTTCTCTAAACGGACCCGCTTCTCACTCCACGAAAACACCTATTCTGGGATCCGTTCCAACTCCAAAATCTTCTCCTCCAGCATTAGACTCAACCAATTTTCAAAATGTTCCATTTCCAAACCGGTTGAGGTCTAACAAACAAAATCCACAAATGGAGAAGATTTTGGAGTTATTCAAGCAAGTTAACATTAACATTCATCTTTTAGATGCTGTCCAACAAGTCCCTTCTTACGCGAAAATCTTAAAGGACTTGTGCACGAAAAAGAGGAAGTCTCAGGTACCCAAGAAGGTTTTCTTGGCTAGTGCTGTGAGTGATGCCCTTACCCAATCTTTAAAACAAAAACGGAAGGACCCTGGCTGTCCTACGATTTCAATTACTATTGGGGATAAGAACATCAACCGCGCACTATTAGATCTTGGTGCCAGTGTTAACTTGCTTCCGTATTCAGTATACGAGCAATTAGGCGTCGGAGAGCTGAAACCCACACACTGCACTCTCCAGATGGCCGACCGATCGATCACCCATCCTAGGGGTGAGCTAGAGGATGTGTTAATCAAAGTCGGGGACTTCATATTCCCCGTCGACTTCATTGTCTTAGATACACAGCCTGTAGCTAACCCCCGGAATCAAATTCCGGTGATACTCGGTCGCCCATTTCTCGCAACCTCAAATGCTGTGATCAATTGTCGCAATGGTTCAATGAACCTCTCTTTTGGAAATATGACAATTGAACTCAACATTTTTAGGCTGGGGAATCAGCCCGCCGAACCTAATGCTCATATACTGGATGTTTGCTCGATCCAGGAGATCACCCCCGAAGAGTGTGAATTCGAGGAGTTTTTGTTTGAATACGATAATCTTGACGCCACTAGTGCGTGTCTCTTCGAACCTGCTGCTGTTTCTGCGCCCGATAACGACTACGAGTGTTTCACGTTCACGAACGATCTTAGCCGCGCACAACCCGAGTTTGAATCTTTCGACTTTTCGGATGAGTTACCTGAACCATCCGACTCGGTTGCCTACACTCGTTTTGAACCTTTGCTGGAGTCCTTTGAGTTCGAGACCTTTGCACCAGTCTTGCCTTCCATCATTTCACCTCCAACGCTCGAACTCAAGCCGTTGCCGTCTCACCTTAAGTATGCTTACTTAGGTGAGAACGAGACCCTCCCTGTCATCATCTCGGCTTCTCTAGCTCCCGAGCAAGAGAAAGCCCTTCTCACGGTCTTGCACGGCAACAGGCAAGCTTTTGGCTGGTCCATGGCGGACATCAAGGGGATTAGTCCCCTCATCGTTGAGCATCACATTCATCTGATGGATGATGCCAAACCAGCCCGGGATCCACAAAGACGTCTTAATCCAGTCATGAAGGAGGCTGTGAAGAAGGAGATCGTCAAATGTCTAGATAGTGGTATCATTTACCCTATCTCTGATAGCCAGTGGGTTAGCCCCATTCACGTTGTCCCCAAGAAGTCGGGCATCACGGTCATAACCAACGAGGCGAATGAGTTAATCCCTACTCGCACCCAAACTGGGTGGCGAGTTTGCATTGATTACAGAAAACTCAACGCCGCAACGCGGAAAGACCACTTTCCGCTACCTTTTATTGACCAGATGCTCGAACGATTGGCCGGACATGAGTACTATTGCTTTCTTGATGGCTACTCTGGCTACAATCAAATTCCCATCGCCGAAAAAGACCAGGACAAAACCACTTTCACTTGTCCTTTCGGCACGTTTGCATATCGACGCATGCCCTTTGGGTTATGCAATGCGCCCGCTACCTTCCAGCGGTGTATGATGGGGATTTTCTCAGACATGGTGGAGAAATTTCTGGAGATTTTCATGGATGACTTCTCCATTTTCGGCGACTCCTTTGACGAGTGTTTGCTGCATCTTGACGCTGTCCTTACACGATGTAAGGACAAGAATCTCACTTTGAACTGGGAGAAATGCCACTTCATGGTGCGTGAAGGTATTGTCTTAGGACATATCATCTCGCAAAATGGCATAGAGGTTGACAAAGCAAAGATTGAGGTCATTTCCAATCTGCCTCCTCCCCGATGCGTCAGAGATATCCGAGCCTTCCTTGGCCATGCCGGTTTTTATAGACGGTTTATCAAGGACTTTAGCAAGATTGCTAGGCCCTTGACGCTTTTGCTGGCCAAGGACACGCCTTTCGACTTCAACTCGAGCTGTGTGACTGCATTCGAGTCACTAAAACGCTCACTTACTTCTGCTCCCGTTCTTTCTTCTCCTGACTGGACGCACCCATTCGAGATTATGTGCGATGCATCCGACTTTGCCATCGGTGCTGTCCTTGGACAGCACATCAACAAGATGCCGCACGTAATCTATTACGCGAGCCGGACCCTGAACGACGCACAACTCAATTATACAACGACTGAGAAGGAATTCTTAGCTGTTGTATTTGCTCTAGAAAAGTTCAGGCCCTACCTCATCGGCTCTCCAGTCATTGTCTACACGGACCATTCAGCTTTGCGCCATCTTTTTGCGAAGAAAGATGCAAAATCTCGGTTAATCCGTTGGATCCTCTTGCTTCAAGAGTTTGACCTTGTCATTAAGGACAAACGAGGATGTGAAAACGTGGTTGCCGACCATCTCTCACGACTTCCTTCTTCGCCTTCGCTTCCAATTCCGATCAATGACGTTTTCCCGGATGAACAGCTCTTGGCAGTATCTTGCGAACCCTGGTTCGCAGATATTGTGAACTATTTGGCCACGGGATTGCTACCGACCGAATGGTCAAGTCAGGACAGACTTCGCTTCTTATCCCAAGTAAAACACTTTTACTGGGATGAACCCTACTTGTTCAAGTACTGTCCCGACCAGATTATTCGTCGGTGTGTCCCTGATGAGGAATTCAAGAGTGTGCTGTCATTTTGCCACGATCAAGCGTGTGGCGGGCATTTTGGGCCCAGAAAGACAGCTGAGAAGATCTTGCAATGTGGTTTCTACTGGCCACAACTTTTCAAAGACGCTCACGACTATTGCAAGACTTGCTCCCGGTGCCAACACATGGGCCGGATATCCCGGAGGAATGAGATGCCGCTCCAACCGATCTTGGTTGTGGAGATTTTCGATGTTTGGGGGATAGACTTCATGGGGCCGTTTCCCAGCTCTTTTGGGAACTTGTACATTCTTCTAGCTGTTGATTACGTCTCTAAATGGGTCGAGGCTGTGCCCAGCCGAACTAACGACAACAAGGTTGTCGTTAGGTTCCTTAAAGAAAACATTTTCTCACGGTTTGGGCACCCCCGAGCGATCATTAGCGACAATGGAAGTCATTTCTGCAATAGGACTTTCGAGGCCTTGATGCGGAAATACTCCATTAATCATAAGCTTTCTACGCCCTACCACCCCCAAACCTGCGGGCAGGCCGAAGTTTCAAATCGGCAAATCAAGCAGATACTGGAGAAAACGGTTTCCAAGAACCGTAAGGATTGGTCTTTGAAACTCACTGATGCCCTTTGGGCATTTAGAACCGCTTATAAGACCGACCTTGGCATGTCTCCCTATCGGCTTGTGTACGGAAAAGCCTGCCACCTTCCTGTCGAAATCGAGCATCGCGCGTTTTGGGCGATAAAGGAGCTGAATCTGTCTCTGGAGGACGCGGCAGCCATCGGAAGCTGCAGCTGAACGAACTGAGCGAGCTTAGGGATGAGGCTTACGACAACGCGGTTGTCGTTAAGAATCGAACGAAGGTGTTTCACGATAAACACCTTTTGCGCAAAACCTTTGTACCTGGTCAACAGGTACTGCTTTACGATACCCGACTTCACTTCCATCCTGGAAAGCTCCGATCTCGTTGGAAAGGGCCGTATTTTGTGCGGAATGTGTATCCGCAGGGCGCTGTGGATTTGGAAAATCCAAAGGACGGTTCTATTTTCAAAGTGAACGGACACCGATGCAAACCGTACCTTAGCGCCGAACCAACAGAGGAGCTCCTGTTCTTACAGGAGCCGGTTTACCCTGAATGATCTTCCTCTGCCTACCTCCAAACTTCGGTTATCCAGCCACGAACAGCGGACACTGTTCCAAATAAGTTTGGGGGTATGTACAAACCATTTTGTATATATTTGTGTATATTCTTTTTCTTTTCTTTAAAAACAAAAAACAAATAAAAATTGTATATCGCTAACCGACAATTTTGAACCTTCAAACTGATCTCTTCATGCAACGACAGTGAGGACACTGTCCAGTTTAAGTTTGGGGGTACGCTCGGTACGCATTTCTTACCTTCGCATTCATATGTATATTTTGCATCTGCATATTTAAATCCATAAAATCCATAAAAATTTGAAAATTTTCTAAAAAATATAAAAACTTTTTTGTCAAGTTAGCTTGTGGAAGAACTCTGATTCAACATTCAACGGTTTTTGTTTGAAAAAAGAGGAATAACTAGATCTTATGTTTGGATTTTGAAAACCTGAAAGATAACTCTCCTTTGAAGTTAACTATAGCTGATATAAGTCTTTACATCACACTACACGTGTCGTAAGATTTTGGGAAATAGATGACAAGTCTTTCATGTTTAAGCTTTTAAACAGATAAATGATTTTCTGAGAATCAAATAGGTTTGTTCTGAAATAAGTAATGTCAAGAATAGTTTATGAAGTAAAGCGAATATGAAGGAATGTTATTGATGCCATAATTGGAGCTAAGTCTGAAAAATAACCCATCTGAAACTTGATTGGAATGATTACACACCAAACCCACTAGACACGTCTTTTATCCAAAAAAATATTTGAACTGCCGGTTATATCTCCGTTCGTATTAAATCGTCTGATTTTCACGCCAAACTGTCTTTTGTTTTTGGACCTAGGTAACTTGAGTAATTAAGTCCCCTGGGGTGTTTCTACACCTAATGCCCTAAAACCAACTGGTTTGGGTGCATTGGCCCAAAGCTCGCTAAGAAGCCTAGAAAGTCCAGTTTAAAACAAAGTCAAGCAAGTGTTCTCTCCGAGTTAAAATTCCTAACGGTTCTTTGTGTGAGAATAATCTTGATAAAAGACAGGCTTTTATAAAAATTTTAGCGGAGATATGAAGGTTTTACTCTTTGATAAAGACTATTGCACGTTCACAGAGGTGTGTATGAAATGAAAACAAGAAAAAGGTGGAGTGAAAAATACGACTTAGTTTCCTGTTAAGGAAGATAGAAATTCTGAATTTGAAACCTTACTGAAAAACGAAACTTGAAAAATGCTTAACTCGTTATAAAACTTATGTGATCCTTTTAAAATTGTTATCTGGGCTTTATTGTGCGACATGATGACTTTAATCGATCCTTCTGGAACTTAACGACACTATTTGCACTGCACGTAAAGACATATAAAATCTATAGTTAAATAAGAAGCGAGGTGTGAAAAATAAAGGTTCGATGGTCTAGACTTAGGATTATAGAATTGTTATTTTCTAAAACAAAAACTTTAGGGTTTGAATCTTAGTTATTTTACAAAACCAACTTGACCGGATTTTGTGGGTAGTATCCGCTGAAAACCCTCAGGAGACAACACTCCTCCTACTAGGGACACCTAGAGGTTTAACGGCTTGTTGCACATGCTCAGTGCAATCGCGTTCCCTGCGAAAGTGAGGTTAGGAAATTTTTTGTGAATAAATGGACTTTGCTCGGGACGAGCAAATGATAAGTTTGGGGGTATTTGTTCATATCAGATTTTTGCATTTTCATACCGCCCAATTTTTATCACATTGCATATCCGTAGATACTCTTGAGCCGTGTTTGCTAGTCAATTGCAGGATACAGGTTCTCGGTTCCAAAACGGTGAAATTCATGGAAAACACGACAAAATCCGGGTTCCTGCCAACCACAGATAAAAACACGATCTCTGCTCTTCATCCGTATGTTGCCAGATATCAATAGGAAGACAAAAGATCAAATCAATGTCATTCTCATGCACAAGGCTCAATGGTAGCACAAAATCCAAGAGATCTACGCGGAGCTCGAGGCAAATCATGACAAAATCTTGATAAAAAGTCCACCTTTCCCTCAACAGAATTCTGGAAAATTCGTGGAGCAATTATAAGAAAATACATATACCAGAATAATGTAGACAACAGATCAGGCCAGCACCAAAAATTGGGGGGCCCAATTCAATCATAAGGCCGCGGATCCGCGGCCAAAGTGGGGTCCAGGCCGCGGATCCGCGGCAATATAGTGGCGGCAGTTGAAGATTTTTGGGGGGTTTTTTGGTCTTTTTGTTTAGGTTCTGGTGGTTGCCCTAGGGTTTCATTCTCTGGCCTATAAATAGCCCAGAAGTTTGTGAAGGAAAAGGTCAAACTTTGTAATCTCATTTTGCCTAGTTGTAATGTGTTTCTTCTTCCTCTTCTCACCTCTTCTCCATTAAACTTGTAAGTGAGCTTTTGAGTGAAGAGTGATGAATAAAGAAGAACAATTTGTTATCATGCTTGTCTCTTTATTTGTATGCTTATTATAATTTTATTTGTTGCAATTTTACTTGTTGTAATTTTAATTTGTTAAGTAGTTGTTGTTATTTTAGTTGTTTCTTTCTTCTCTCTTTTTCTTTATCCTTACATACGACAATGATACTTACGCTAGATCCTCGCCAAGGTGAGGTCGCAAATAGTTAGTCGTATTCTTCTAATCTCCTTCTTTCTATCTTCCTCTTTTGTGTTGTTTTATTTTTCCGTATTATGAAGTGTGAGTAGTTCTATACTTGTTAGGGTAGGATAAGGGAAGTTTGAGAGAAGGAAATCTCTCTCACTCTTTCCTTGCCCAACAACTTAAATCAACTCCCGTTAACCCAACCACAATCCGCTCCTTACGGCACCCTATCCTACATGATAGCGGTGATTCCGTAGTGAGACCGGTTGTGGTTGAATTAACCGGAGGTTATGGATAAGAGCCAAGAACGGACGGACAAGCACCAAAAGGAAGGACTATGCGTTGGAAAGCCTAGCTTATACTCGCAAGTTCCTTCCTAGTCGTGCTAATCCCCGTTGTTGCCGATTACCGTAACACCGATATTAAGTGGGGCAACGAAAGATGTGGAGACTCCTAACTCAAACTAACCTAATCCTAACCCTAACAAGCTCTCTTTAAATATCAACTCAACACTTAGATAACTACAAACAAAATCTGAACAACCGGACTTAACTCGTCGAAAAACACATAGAAAAAGATTCCCATCTCCCTGCGGACGACCCGTACTCAACCGGCTAGCTACGTGCGAAACCGTCTTGATTGCGGTATTTAGAACTAAACTTGACACGCTCGTATCCTATCAATCAGGCTCATCGTCTACAACTCAATCTTCTTGCCCCGGGGTACCATACCGGGCCCACCATGTACCCGAGACGGTTCATCCACTCCTCAAATCGGGTCTCGAAATCCAACAGAAAATATGAAATCTCATGGTGGACGACACATACATCACGAGAAAACCGCAACATGTATTTTAAGATGAGAGAGGGAGAGAGAGAAGTTATTATATATATATATATATTCTTGCGATTTTCTCTAAAATCCAGAAATCTCATAAAAATCCAAAATCCCAAATTCATGAGTAAGTAAATAATGAGTATCGGCATAAGCCCCACAATACTGCATGATAATATGAATATGTGAATGCATGAAGTGTCTAAGTAATAAATGAAATGTCTAAACTAGCACATGAGGGTAATCACACAATATTATACTGGACTAGCATTTAGCTGATTATATCAATAAAAGATAATATGTTCTAAAGTATACGTGACATGGCAATTACCGATGATGATGTGTGTGAGCCGGCAAATAAGTGTACGTGGAACATGCGCATCATCGGTAATGGTGCTGGTGTCCTAACAGACAGAGTTTCACATTAGCTAAAGAAACATATGTGTGAACAAGCAATGCGATGAATACAACATGAATATAACAGTGAAGGTGTAGTAAACGCATAACTAGAAATACCTACTAATTACGAGTCATACCGTTTGTTGTTTGAAAAAGCACGGTTCATTAGTTTTGAAAATAAGTATGACTCGAGCCTAAACTAAGATCTACCTAACTAACTAAGGAACTAACTAAAGATACTAGTCGAAAGGTAAGAAAATCCTCCTAAAGTCTGAGTCGATATCTCAAGTAGTCGGCGATCCAGCCTCAATAGCGTCACGTACATAGTACGACTTTCTCAAGTCAAGGGTGGGGATCAATCATCATATATATGCCTCGTACGGTAAAATCCATCGTACGGCATCCTAAAATCGGGGTACGGGTCAACTATCACATATATGCATGATCATTCGAATAGTATCATCATCAAACAATATCATGATCAAGGGTACTGTACTATAATCGCATACATCCTAATAACATCAAATATATATCATCGTCTATGTAAATATACATTGTCAAATGATCCACTAAAATCTCATGTCATATGTCATATCATGATTAAGTCACACATTACAATCTGGGTTCTATTCTAGAGTCTCGTTCATTCCAATGTCATCAACACATATTATCGTTTATATAAATATATTTTATATAATCTCATTGCCCAACGATCCGCTACTATCATAACACATCTCATGTCATAACTCGATCATATATCTAATAAATCACGGCATCAAGCCTAGTCATATCGACTCATCCCCATGTATCATATAACCTTCTCATATCGCATGTATATATATATACACACACATATACACCAAGTCTAGTTTATGTGTGTGTGTGTGTGTGTCTATATGAAACCTACGAATTCCCTCCAAGGCAGTCATTCTCATAGTTAAGTCTTTCTAAATCAGCCTAGTCCAACCTAAAGTCTTCAATAGGACCCTACTCGCCAAGAATCTAAGGTCACGTCCGACTTCCTAATAACAGTACGTAATATCCTTATTCTACGTTTGCGGGGGTGCTATACGCCATCCACCCGACTTCCCCCGTAGATATACATCTACTCACCTGGTCTATATATACCTACACACATTCCTATATGTATATATATATATATACACACACATATACACCAAGTCAAGTTTATGTGTGTGCGTGTGTGTGTGTCTACAAGAAACTTACGAATTCCCTCCAAGGCAGTCATTCTCATGGTTAAGTCTTTCTAAATCAGCCTAGTCCAAAGTCTTCAATAGGACCCTACTCGCCAAGAATCTAAGGTCACGTCCGACTTCCTAATAACAGTACGTAATATTCTTATTCTACGTTTGCGGGGGTGCTATACGCCATCCACCCGACTTCCCCCGTAGATATACATCTACTCAACTGGTCCTTGTCTACCGAAGTCGATGCCGCCATCCTCTTCTTCATCGTCCGAAGTCCACGTGAGGGGTACCTATACGCAAACATATATAATATCGTAAACTGAAATCGCGGACAGAACCAAAACAGTGCACGAAACGCGCATAGGTTAAAACCTATGACCCGCTCATGCAAAATGACCAAATAACCCTCGATATCGACGTAAAAACGTCGATTGATCCAGATAAAACACTAAAGTATAAATCGTAGTTCCAAAACTCACTAATTATAATATACAATAGATTGCAACTCATCGAAAACTCAAAATAAGTCAAATCGGTTTATTTCCGAAAACCTAGAAAGCGTCAATTCACCATTTCACTTCAAAACATGATATTTAAACGAAACTAATGGCCATAATATTCACTAAATATCATAAATAGGATATATAAACCATTCCTGTAATTTATCCTCATCAATTTGTATTGAATTGAAAATTCTAGTTTGCAAAAATATCAAATTTTAATACTTTTCAAAGAAAAATTCACAATTCAACAACTAAGCTAGATTTTGCATATTTTAAATTGTTAAACCACTTATGGAAATCTTAATAATGCGCTAAAAATCCTAACTAGATTTTAATCCCACGATTAAATTAATTTCTAAAAACCTAGTTAGCAATTTAGCATAATTATCACAATTTTTAAATTAACCACTAACAACTAGTAACCAAATTAGGTTTGCATTCAATTAACATGTTAGTCTACCCATTAAAACCATGAATCATTGATAAACACCATCACTAGAATTTTATCTCACCAATTTATATAAATTATGAAAACCTAGTTTGCAAAAAGGCCATATTTAGCAAAATTTTAATTTAACAACTAGCAACTAGCTTATCTTTTACATGATTTAATATGTTAAACTACAACTCACCACCATAAATAAATGATCAAAAACCCTAACTTGATCCAAACCCTAAACTTGAATTTTCAAGTTTACAACTAGCACAAAATTAACACTAAAATATGCTAGATTTAAGCAATTCATACAACAATTTCATTATAGATTAAAGATTTATACCTCACATTCAAGAGATCAAACATGAAAATCATAGCCCTCAAAATGCTAACTTTGCTCCAAGATCCATGCTAGATAGGCCAACGAATAATGGGTAGGGATTGGATTTGGAATTTAAGGTTTTATTTTGGATTTTTCATGAATTTTTGAAGATTTTTGTTGCAAAGTGAGATGGGGAAAATTGGAGGCTGCCATGGGGGATTTCGGCCACATTAGGGGAGGGAAAGAGAGAGAGGAAAAAGTGTGTAGAAATGTGTAGAAAGCTCCCAAATAATCAACCCTTTTAAGTCTTATCACTAATTATTTCATTTTATTTCATTTTCCATATTAAATTCCACCCTAGAATTCTTTAGAATTTAAAACCAATTCAAGAAGAGAAAAGAATGCAACCATCTTAATTCTAATATATCATGGTTCACATTTGTCAAATTAGCCCATTGCAATTTATAATTTGCACCTATTTAATGTATAATTAAAAGCTTACGTAAATATTGAAAATTAATTAATTACGAAAAATATTTTAGTAAACTAATAATTTATAAGTCACTAAATAAACACCATTTACTAGTAATTACATAGTTAAAATAGGCGTATTTAAATCTATATTGAAAAATAACTGTAGTTGAGTTTTACGGAAAATACGGTTTATTTTACCGATTATCAGAAAATTCACCTAAAGGATTTTATTTATTTAATTATTTATTTTTAAAACGTTACAATCTTCCCCCCTTAAAGAAATTCGGTCCCCGAATTTAAATTAAAACTGCCCCCAAATACTAAAACATTTAGCAAAACACTCAAATCATCGGGCTCCGAAATCATCAATACATAACTAAAAATCAACTCCGTCAAGCATAACGCAATCATCGGAGTTATGGTGAAAATACCATGTCAAAGCCCAATACGAAAACCAACATGAAATTCAGCAAAACTATAACTTGTATATAGTGCGCATCGTAGTAGTAAAATATCATAGAGAAGCATGCAAAAACACCTGAATAGAGAAGCATGCAAAAACACTTAGGTACTGATCTCAGGACAGTTCTGCTCGATTATCAAACCAAATAGTAAATATCATAAAAACGTACTGCTCAAAATAAAATCAATCTCAAATACAGTATACGAGGTACCACGTGCGTCCGGTGAGCACGAAAATCGAAATCAAATACAGATGCCATGAATACGCACAGAAACAAAACTGGGTGCAATGGGTGTGCACCAAAAACATCTGTCAAGTGCAACGGGCGTGCACGACAATAATATCAGGTGCATCTAATATGCACAAAATCCCGATTTAGTGCATCTGGTGTGCACAAAATCGCATCAAGTGCGCCAAGTGTGCGCAAGAATCTCAATCAAGTGCACATGGTGCACGAAAATATACACCGAATATCAAAATCGAAATCACAGTACGAAAAGTGCATGAAAACTATGTGGAAGCATATATCAAAATCATGTGTAACCCATATGCACGAACTCAAATCAATATCTCAAAATGTATAAAACCAAATCAAGTGCACTGGGTATGCACAAAACAATATCAATACAACTGATAAATGAAACACGAATAGAGTGTAATGAATGTACACATAGGAAATACCAATCATAGAAAAAAATCCTCAAAATACCAAAATCCAAACAACGGAAATATGAAATTCAAATCACCAAATCGCAATCGTAAACACTATCGTCAATGTGCGCCTTTTCTAATGTCGACTGATTCGGACTCGTCTCCTCATAGCTGTGCTAACTGCGCTACAAACGGCTATGCTCATATCTAGAGTCTCCCACATAATCTATTCCTTCACCTGATATCCGGACTACGTTAAACTTTTCAATCGATTCATCAAAATCCCATAATTCCCCAAGAGCTCAACACTCCAGTACAGTTTAAAAATATCCAGTACATGCCCCGGCATCTGCGGACCAGCCGTAGAAGGGCAAACCCAAGCCTCACTAATGGCACCGCGGAACAGCCGCAAACCCTGAGGTTCACCAGCGTTCGCATGGTCATTATGTCGAGTTAGGGTTTCATTCTTCTAGAGGGTCCATAGAAATACCTGCATGTTCTTCCGAATACTTTAAACTTGGAAAAATGGGTTTCTGACATTCGTTCGAACCTTTTAACTTCGTCTGGACGACATGTGAACACCCTTCGTCCGCACGCTAAACAATGCTTCAATCCTCCAGAATAGACAATACCCTAACGGTCATCGCATTCGAGCCGCAGCTCCCTCTGCCCGTGCGACCGTGGTAACAGAAACCACCATCCGACATTGACGAAGATAGATCATAGGAACAAATAGAATACAATGCAAAAAATGTACATCCTAAGGTTTTTTAAGCAGAGTAGTGTATCGTAAGTATGCCGCGGATCATACCCACGGTACATCACTCTACCTAAGTGACCTACTCCATCAACCAAGGGTCATCCTAGACTTAGACAAGGGTTAAACCTAACGCTCTGATACCAACTTTGTCACGACCCGAAGGTACGGAACGTGACCGGCACTTAAATTACGAAACGCCTAGAGGCACAACGTAATCTAAGTAAGCCGAAACCCAGAAATCTAAACCATTTAAAAAAGAAGAAGGAAAACATGTTTAAAAGCAACATCAAATTTCTCAAAAATTTCGGCAGAGTCTCCTTTGTAAAAACTGGCCCCAAACGGGTAAAAATAAGATATATACAAAAGCAATAATAAAGGCATCCCCAAGCGGGAGCTAGCTCTATGCCAAAAGGCGGAAACAACCACACAATGCACTAAAATATACAACGCCGAAGGGCGAGGCTCAAAACTCCAAATGAAAACCAAATCCACCAAAAACCATAATAATACAAGCGCGACTCTAAGGTCGAAAGAATAAACAACTGGTCTTCTAAATATATCAGGTAATACACTTCTGGTTGATGGAGCTTACTAGATACAAATGAAATAATAAAAGTACAACGGCGGTTCTGATTCAAGTGAACCAACCTACCAAGCAAATCACCCTGAATGAAATGATGTGCCAGCAAACTGCCAAGGAAACCTGTACATCGAAACCTGTAAGAAAATTTGGCACAACGGGGGTGAGTTGCCAACTCGTGAGTAAAAGACATCTGCGAGTAGAAATCGCATGCACGACAATCTCCTAGGTCATAATAATATACTTAATATAACACTAGTCATCTAGTGGTGGCAGGGTAATAAACTATGCGCAAGTGCAATGCTCAGTGCTCATGTCAGTACCTCAAGTAGTAACATGTCATGTGTATGAGTATGCATGCACCATGAATGTAAAACAATCAACCATGAAATCTGAATATATCTGTATAAGAAATCTTTAACTTGTATCATAGTAAAATTTGTATAGTAATCTGAAAACATCATCAATGAAATCCATGGAAATCTGTGTCAAGCATCGTCACAAAAGATATAAATCTCAAAGTCTCAATACCTCATAGACTCAATATCTCGGGCTCCGTCAGTCCGGATCGGCCCATATCATCAAATCTCACAACAACGGTCAGTATCCTCCAGATATCCGCCGCGCCAGACATCACCGGTAGGTAGTCTTCCCCTGCCAGGCTCATCGTCTACAACTCGATCTTCTTGCCCCGAGGTACCATACCGGGCCCACCATGTACCCGAGACGGTTCATCCACTCCTCGAATCGGGTCTCGAAATCCAACAGAAAACATGAAATCTCATAGTGGACGACACATACATCACGAGAAAACCGCAACATGTATTTTAAGATGAGAGGGGGAGAGAGAGAAGTTATTATATATATATATATATATATATATATATATATATATATATATATATATTCTTGCGGTTTTCCCCAAAATCCAGAAATCTCATAGAAATCTAAAATCCCAAATTTATGAGTAAGTAAATAATGAGTATCGGCATAAGCCCCACAATACTAAATGATAATATGAATATGTGAATGCATGAAGTGTCTAAATAATAAATGAAATGTCTAAACTAGCATATGAGGGTAATCACACAATATTATACTGGACTAGCATTTAGTTGATTATATCAATAAAAGATAATATGTTCTAAAGTGTACGTGACATGGCAATTACCGATGATGATGTGTGTGAGCCGGAAAATAAGTGTACGTGGAACATGCGCATCATCGGTAATGGTGCTGGTGTCCTAACAGGCAGAGTTTCACATTAGATAAAGAAACATATGTGTGAACATGCAATGCGATGAATACAACATGAATATAACAGTGAAGGTGTAGTAACGCATAACTAGAAAATACCTATTAATTACGAGTCATACCGTTTGTTGTTTGAAAAAGCACGGTTCATTAGTTTTGAAAATAAGTATGACTCGATCCTAAACTAAGATCTACCTAACCAACTAAGGAACTAACTAAAAATATTAGTCGAAAGGTAAGAAGAATCCTTCTAAAGTCTGAGTCGATATCTCAAGTAGTCGGCGATCCAGCCTCAATAGCGTCACGTACATAGTACGACTTCCTCAAGTCAAGGGTGTTAGTTGTATGTATGCCCTAGAGGCCAGTATTGTACAGATTATGTATATTATATTGGATGCTTGGACATATATAGAGATGACTTTCTTGCTCGATATGATAGTATGCTATCTGGTTGCTCTTTATCTTAACATGTACACTAGTCTCTTTATACTGTCTTATAGTTACATGTTGGTAAAGCCCTTAGGATTTGTACTTGACTACCTGGACTATGATGCAGATCATACTAGTGGGGACATGGTAGTCCATAAGTACATCCTTCAAGGTCCCTAGTCGTGGGTGTATCGAGACGGGGCATCGATATACCAGAGTAGACTAGCGTATACGCTTCTCGACCCATGTGATGGGCGATGGATGATCCCATATCCATTGGTGTTTGACATCAGAGATGGTATACGGGTGCTCAGTGGAGACTGGGTACACTGGACGGACTCGCCGAGAACTCCCAGATGGTATTATACCTCACGTCAGATGGCAGTTCTCAGGTGACACTTGTGCAGGTTAGTCTGTAGACCCGAGATCGTCATAGAGTCTTGTGTGATTCCTACTGTACTTTGATCTCCACCTTACCACGTCCATGAGGGCGTGCAAAACGGTGGTCTTTGGGTACAGTCCCGAGTCACATGGAGGCAATGAGCGATAGGAGGGGTTTCGTCTCTCCCGGTATTGGGGGTTGATGTTGCGCTGTGCTCGATTGGCCGTAACAGGGAAGTCCCTGGCCAGGGCTGATCAGAGATTTGCTGGTAAGTGTTACCAGTAGTTTCTCGACCCGTTACGAGCCTCATATTGGCACGACTTATCGGGTTATTGGGGTCTGACGTTTACCACCCCTAGACTTGACATGCGACATATCAGACGAAGAGACCGGACTGTACGGTAAGTGTTACTGGTCGGATTCGCAGGAGTGTGAGCGGGATAGCTCGTCGATCTTCTGATCGCTCAATACCCGGGTGGCCGTTACGTTTAGCAGACCGCTTGCGGCTTGTGGGTGCTTGATATGATCATCATCTGCTACCGGCGTATTGACGAGTCTTTAGAGTCCTACACAGAGGTTTCCTGGTTCAAGCGAAACGAAATAGGAGCGCATATGAGATATGTGCAGGACCGAGAATAATGCGTGTATGTGATACCGCATTTCATTCTCGCGATAAATGTTTCGATTGGTTATATTTGATATGACCTAGTTATCGAATCATTGATTCGATAAATCGATACATTGAATACTAGTCGGTTATGTGCGACATGACCGGATCATTGAATCAAATGTTGATTTAATGATTTAATGTATAATTATATATTTGATATATTACTTTGCATTAACTAGTATTGGTTCACTTTATACGGATTTTCTCACTTGATGCACATAGTATATGTGATATGCTTTTGTGCACTTTTTTTTGTATCATGTTTGATGATACTTGATCATTTAGTTAAGTATATAGAATTAATCCATGGTTAATTTGATAATTAGGGTTTTGCATATTCATTTATTTATTTATTTGTTTATTTATTTATTTGGAAAAGATAAAGATAAGAATGGTGGCTTTCTTTGTCATTAGTTGAAGCTTCATGAAGCCTTGACTTTTGTAACCATCCTTATCTTCATGCTTAACCCTAACCCATCCAATTGACCATGGTTAATTCTCTACACTTAACCCTAGTTTGAGTTATGATAAGTATTTGATTTTCTATTTCTTTTTTAATAGAACTTATCATAACCATCATCTTCTTCTTCTTCTTCAAGCTCAAGGTCCATCAATGGCAACTTGAGTTAAAGTGAGATAAATCCAATTCTAAAGTGAACCCACCTCCTATTTCTTCACCCTCTACCTCTTGCCAAGTGGTTTTGGGTGTTTTCTTCACAATTTTCACTACTTGGTGAAGTCGGAGCTTGAACTAGTGCAACCTCGACGTAGATCGTCTTTGACACGAAGCCGTCGAACTATTCCGCTCACTTCTCCGATGAAGCCGTCGCGAGAGTCCGAGGTTCGTGATGGACAGCGAGGGGACGACCACATGGAGCTAAGCAAGTGGATATCCGGATCTACAAAGGTTGTAGTTTCCGACCTTTAGTTTATTTGCTAACTAGTTTAGTTTTTCGCCTAGAATTCTAGTCTACGATCCGTGTTAGGGTTTCTCGGCACCAATAATATTTTAAATTGGCATGTTCGATGCCTTGTGAGACCTCTATAGGGTGCCTAGGAACCTTTCAAAGGGTGCGGATCAATCATCACATATATGCCTCGTACGGTAAAATGCATCGTACGGCATCCCAAAATCGGGGTACGGGTCAACTATCACATATATAAATCATCGTTCGAATAGTATCATCATCAAACAATATCATGATCAATGGTACTATACTATAATCGCATACATCCTAATAACATCAAATATATATCATCGTCTGTGTAAATATATATTTTCAAATGATCGACTAAAATCTCATGCCATATGTCATATCATGATTAAGTCACATATTACAATCGGGGTTCTATTCTAGAGTCTCGTTCATTCCAATATCATCAACACATATTATCGTTTATATAAATATATTTTATATAATCTCATTACCCAACGATCCGCTACTATCATAACACATCTCATGTCATAACTCGATCATATATCCAATAAATCACGGCATCAAGCCTAGTCATATCGACTCATCCCCATATATCATATAACCTCCTCATATCACATGTATATGTTGTGTGTGTGTGTATACATACCTACACACAATCCTATATGTATATATATATACATACACACATATACACCAAGTCAAGTTTATGTGTGTGCGTGTGTGTGTGTCTCTACATGAAACCTACGAATTCCCTCCAAAGCAGTCATTCTCATGGTTAAGTCTTTCTAAATCAGCCTAGTCCAACCTAAAGTCTTCAATAGGACCCTACTCGCCAAGAATCTAAGGTCATGTCCGACTTCCTAATAACAGTACGTAATATCCTTATTCTACGTTTGCGGGGGTGCTATACGCTATCCACCCGACTTCCCCCGTAGATATATATCTACTCACCTGGTCCTTGTCTGCCGAAGTCGATGCCGCCATCCTCTTCTTCATCGTCTGAAGTCCACGTGAGGGGTATCTATACGCAGACATATATAATATCGTAAACTGAAATCGCGGACAGAACCAAAACAGCGCACGAAACGCGTATAGGTCAAAACCTATGACCCGCTCATGCAAAATGACCAAATAACTCTCGACATCGGCATACAAACGCCGATTGATCGAGATAAAACACAAACGTATAAATCGTAGTTCCAAAACTCACTAATTATAATATACAATAGATTGCAACTCATCGAAAACTCAAAATAAGTCAAATCGGTTTATTTCCGAAAACCTAGAAAGCGTCAATTAACCGTTTCACTTCAAAACTTGATATTTAAACGAAACTAATGGCCATAATATTCACCAAATATCATAACTAGGATATATAAACCATTCCTGTAATTTATCCTCATCAATTTGTATTGAATTGAAAATTCTAGTTTGCAAAAATATCAAATTTTAATACTTTTCAAAGAAAAATTCACAATTCAACAACTAAGCTAGATTTTGCATATTTTAAATTGTTAAACCACTCATGGAAATCTTAATAATGCGCTAAAAATCCTAACTAGATTTTAATCCCACAATTAAATTAATTTCTAAAATCTTAGTTAGAAATTTAGCATAATTATCACAATTTTTAAACTAACCACTAATAACTAGTAACCAAATTAGGTTTAGTATGCTACTTGGTTTGTATCTACTTCAATATGTGCATGTGTTTCTTTTAGCATATCGCTTATACATATTAGTAGAGCCCTTAGGATCTTTGCTTGATTACCAGCGTTGTGATGGCAGTCACACTCATAGGGGCTGGGTAATCTATAAGCACATCCTTATACAGGTCCCTAGTCGTAGGACTATCGAGACAGGGCATCGATATTCCAGAGTAGACTAGCGTATGCGCTTCTCATCCCAGCAGGGGAGATGGTCTGTCCCACAGCCATTAGTACGTCGTACTGGAGATAGTATGCGGGTGCTCGTTAGGTTAGTACACTGGACAGGACTCGTCAGGAACTGTTGGTTGGTATTATACCTATCGTCAGTTATCAGTTCCCAGGTGACATGAGTACAGCTTAGTCCGCTGACTTGACACTGTCACTTCGCCTCGAGTGTGTTCCCACTGTACTTAGATTACTACCCTACCACGGCTCAAAGGAGTCGTGCAAACAGGTAGTAGTTGGGTGCAGTCCCGAAGCACTTGGAGGCAGTGACGGTTAGACAGGATTCGTCTCTCCCGGTATTGGGGGTTGACATCGCGCTGTATCTAGGAGAGCCATTACATGAGTAGTCCCTGGCCAGGGCAAGCGAGATATACTGGTAGGTTTCCAGTGTTATCTCAGGGTGTTATAGGCTACACTCCGACACGACTTGTACCGCTATTAGGGGACTGACGTTCACCACCCCCTAGGCCCGTCATGCGATGTATCAGGCGAACAGAACGGACTGTACGAAGATTGTCACATACAGGCTCAGTAGGAGTTCGGATGGGTTTACCTCATCGGCCTTCTTATCGACATCTACCTAGGGACCGTTACGTACAGATAGTGCCGCTTGCGGTCTGTGGTTAAACCCACTGCCAACGTAGTGTCGAGTCTTTAGAGTCCCACACAGAGAGTTTCCCTGCACTGAGCGAAATGTGTAGAGGCTGTATGGTTTTACGACAGGGCTACGATCACTTACGTGCACTTGTGTGCGTATGCTGTTCGGGCAGGCAATACTAGTGGGCTTTGGTTTAAGCAGGATCCTAGTATTGCACGGATGGATTTGTTTTGTCTTCTGTGCATTCGCATTCTACGGAATGCGGATGCGGGTGTGTATGCACAGTTTTGAGGAGCATGAAGGAGGAGGTGCCTCATTAGGGTTTTGGTAGTTGGTTCGGCCAAAACCGTTATGTGGCAGGCTCATTAGGGTTTTGGCAATTCGTTCGGTCAAGACCATTATGAGCCGGAGACATTATTTACTAATCCTTTTAGTGATAATTTTGTGATGGCTAATTGCATTGACCATTTGACCACCATGACCTCTCTTGACTTTGTTGACCCGTTGACCGGTGTTGACCATTGACCTTCATGAGACGTCTACACTCTTCTTTGGATTTTCTTTTTCTTTTTTATTATGAAAATGGTCAATTCAATGTAGCATCAACTTTATCATGATAGGATTTGTAATGATGTTGTTTACTATTATTGCAACCATGGTGCCTTTTTTCTTTAGTTATCATATTGATTTTCTCATGCTCATTCTCTCTCTTAGAAAAGAAAAGGAGAAAGAGCTCCATGGTTGAAAAACTCTCCTTCATCTTCCTCCTCTTGAAATCATCCTTTGATCTCATGTGTTGAGAGAAAAATGATCCCACTTGACAAAACCATCCCTCTACTACTTCTACACAACCTAGAACAACGAGACTAGCGATCTTGTTGCCCTAGTTTCCTCGGCTCGAGGTGGAGCTCGGTGTACATCTCTCGGGTGGATCGTCTTCGACTCAAGGAGGCCGCGGAGGTGACCAAGATCCGGATCGTTCCTCGGAGCTTAGATGGACGAGCGGGACAGCGGAATGAAGACCCGAAGGACCGGTTTCGTGAGGTATAATTTCTACGGCATAGTAGTTAACACCTCTAGTTGTTTGCTAGTTTCTAGTTTAGCAAAGATCCGTGCTTTAAGTCCATGTTGCCTTGCGCTAAATAATTGTTTTCGTCGTTTCCGCCTCCCCGTAAGAACCGGGGTGAGCAACGTGGACTTACATCTGGTTCTCGACTTCATACTTATATTCTTTGAATTTCTCAAAAGTTTCAGACTTATGTTTCAACAAGAATACATGTCCATAACTTGAGAGATCGTCAGTGAATGTAATGAAGTACGAGGAACCATTCCTAGCATGTGTAGACATGGGACCACATACATCACTATGTATCAGTCCCAAGAGTTCCGTAACTCTTTCTCCGTGTCCAGTAAACGGAGTTTTGGTCATCTTGCCTTTGAGATATGACTGGAAAGTTTCATAAGATGAAAATTCGAACGGATTCAAATATCCATCCTTATGTAACTTAGCTAGTCGTGTCGCATTGATATGACTTAGTCTACAATGCCACAAGAAGAATTCGTTCATTTTTGAACACTTCTTCTTGTGTGTGCTCTATACGTTAAGAATTGTGGTTTGATTTAGAATATATATGCCATTACTTAACGAGCCTGATCAAATCAACTTTTGATTCAGAAAAATGTTCATAACATTATCCTGCAATACAAAATTATATCCTTCTTTACTTAATAAAGAAACTGATATAATATTGCATATCAGGTTCGGTATGTAATAGCATTCGTTCAGAATCAATGTATTACCATTTGGTAATACAAGGTGATATTCGCTAACTACTTTGACTGCAACATTTGCACCATTCCCTACTCTTACAGAATGATCACCTATTCCCAGTTCTCTACCTTTCTTTAGCCCATGTAACATATTACATATGTGGGATCCCGATCCGGTATCTAATACCCAGGACATAGAGTGTACTGAGAAACAGTTCTCGGTAACTAACACACCCGAAAAAGATACATCAATATGCTCATTCCTCATTTGGGTGGCGTAGGAATCCGGATATTCCCCTATTTCCTGCTCGGACTTATAACAATTATAAGATAGAGCGGAACCAATGTTCCCCATCTCAGTATAACAAGCAGGTTCGGTCAATACATCCATATTAATATCTTGATTAAGGCCTAACATGGTCGCTACCTGGAGAGAGAGATAAGAAAACACTTAGCGTATGCTCTTGCAAGATTGGATTGGTTATTATCTTATCTAATCAGGATGGCTCCCACTGTTTTTATCAAATCTTCTTTCAAACCCTAAAAGGTAAGAATAGCCGGGATTAATTATATACTACAAGTTCGCCAATCTTTCAGCCAGGCTAGTGTCGGTACTTTGAGGGAGCTTCCCCGTGCTTTCGCACGGACCTAATTAAAATAAACCTCGTTTTCCCTGGGGAGTTACCCCATTAACACCTTTCTAGACACCTACTTGAATGGCTAATTGTAATGTGTAAAACTCTCCCAGGAGTAACTCTTACTCGCAATGGGTATCGGGATCCAACTATCTCATAAAAGGTATGCAATCTCATTACAAATTTCAACACTTGAAATTCCCGATAATGGTTTTTATCCCTAGTGACTTATGACCTTAATTATGGTCAATATATCATAAGCACCAATAAAGTTCTACCTGTCATTTCGTGATTAATTAGACCCACTTATATGACCCTTAACTATGGTCAACAAATTCATACAAATGTCCTAGTTAATCGCATCATATTCTTTGTAGGAAGACATCACTTAGCTACCGTACACTACGCCTTAACTATGGTCAACAAACGTAGCATGAATACTAAGTATTCTATTTCATAAAATGACCGAGGATTGTAGATGGTTTTATACAAACCATTAACACTTTGAACTTGATATCGTTGTAGAATCGAGTGATTTGAAAAAGGAGTGGTTTAAACTCCGCTTTTAAAATCGAGTTTTTCAAAATAAACTGAGTGGGTGTAGCATCTGCTAGCTTTTGCTAAAGAGGTCATTCCCGGTTAAGGGATCTCGGCTCTTTCCTCATCGAATGAGGTGCTGGATATTCATCAAGGAATACCGCTATACAAAACAAGAACTAGAGCTACGTTTTTGAAAATTTGATTCTACAATATCTTTAGGTTTCTTTTGTTTTCATTAATATCATTAATGAAGTCCGATCATTTATGCTTCCTAAGCATCACAGAAGAAACGAAAATATAACGTACGCTTATGCCATCCGCATTCGCCACAGTGTCCCGTTATGCATCGTTACGTTACTTAACTAACGGCATAGCATGGCGGGACTAGCACGGGTGCAAAACATAAGCAACGTTTATTATATATCATATATATAATAACAACATTCGTCTCATCATATAAAGTGATAATATCATAGAATATTAGCAGCAGAAGTCCACATATGAAATATTGGATACACTAGGAATTCCGTGATTTAAATTAAGCCAGTAAAAAGACGGATTCCACGGTCGTGATGAATAGCCAAACCCACATTCCTAGACCCCTATAAGAGCGGCAAGCAACCCTACCAATTCTAGAGTTAGGAGACCTGGTCTCAACTCCTAGAAATGGTCTCCTACTGGACTCTAGAACCCGGTTACTTGTACTCCCCACCTTGAGTCTATCCTAATGCGGAAAAGTAAATAATATATATCAATGGTGACATCATCCTCAATCCGGAAGTGCCCCAATCAAAAAATATTACATACAAGTTTTTACATGAATGAAAATGAAAAACTCTCATCTCACATAAAACCCCCCGGCTATTCAAACACGACGATCCAATATAACATATCACAGCAACACATAACATCACATGTTATCAACGTAAGTAAATATGCGTATCCCAATTGTCGTTGATATATAGCAACGAAACCGGCGATACACCACATATTACACTTACGGTCGCAGAAATGAAAGTGAAAACTACAGCAATTGGAATCCGCAACCACCTTAGACATAATAAACCCTATGTATCACATACTTAGGATTTCATGCCTAACCAAATGAATTCCTTAGACATCATAAACCCGGAATATCTCATATTCTGAATTTCATGCCTAACAATTATAAACCCCGTATTTTAGTCTCGATATTGAAAACACTTTTCAATAACAAGTCGGGCAATTCAACAAGATTCGCAACAAGAAGATCGAATGCTCGTCGGAAACTTTAGTAGACGGCCGCACCCCGATGCCGTCGACGAAGTGCACTTAGGCAGAACAGCGCGGCCGAGCATCCGGGGGCGATTCTTTTAGTAACGGGGTTCTCCTACAGTCACTTGGTCGGGGCTATGGGGCGTGGCTATCTAGTAAGGTTACCCGGCGAGTATCCGCGTACGCTACGTAATTGCGACGAACTTTTGATCCACATCAAAATCCCGTGGCAACCGATCAATTGAGACTAAATTGCTAGATTTATAAAATTCAAATTAGTTTTCACAAAACTAATTATTGTGGATTCCAAATATTGTATCACATTTCACAGATAACTAGACGATATTAAACTTTTCGATCGAATCAACGAATTCCCAAAATTTCCTAAAGATCTCAACACTTGAGCGCAGTTTAAAAATTACCCAGAACATTCCACAGCACCTATGGACCAACCGTAGAAGGGCCGACCCATGCCTCACTCATGGCGCCATGGAACTTTCGCAAACCCTAGGGTTTGGTCGCGGTTCCGCGGTCAAAAAGTCGAGTTTGGGCGTCGTTCTTCTAGAGGGTTCATAGAAAACACCTGCATGATTTTCTGAAGATTTTAAACTTGGAAAAATCCAACTCTTGGAAAATTTCCAGCGAGGGAAAAATGGGTTTTTGATATTCTTTCGAACTTTTTAACGTCGTCTAAATTACCCAAAACGATGTTGAAATTACGACTACGAATCACTCCGAATTGCCTTTTCAGAAAGATAACATCGCATGCAATCTTAGTAAAAACAAACAACACCTGAAACACCAAACCCCAGAGACCAGAGCACCAAACAAAAACGAGACGAATTGGGCATGCCAAAACCGGACAGACCGGTCCATATCGGGTTTTCACCGGGTCAAATCCGTTGAAAGATGCTCGTTTTTTCTCTGGGGTTCATACAATACTATAAAGAGCACTCTCCAACTATTTAAAAAATTTTAGAGGCTCTGGAAAAATAGACAGAAACTAAGGTTTTGTTTCGATATTTCGGAGTTGTTTCGGTTTCGTAATTGTACAAACATCGTATAATTCTCTAGTTTGGCTCTGATGCCACTGTAGGGTTACCTAGCACGACTACAAAGTTTCGAGAGGCATCACCATGCCGCATTTTAAAAATTAGCATGCTAAACAATCCTAGACTAAGAATTTTAACTAGAGAACTAAGGTAAACAAGCATGGAAACAACTTTACATACAAAGTGAACAAGGAATACAACATTTGTAGACCGGTCCTTCACTTCAAAAGCTCCGTGTAGTAGTCCCTTCGCTCCAAGTAGTGATCTCCCGGACTCGAGTAAGGCTCCACAAGGTGAAATGAACAAGCTTTCTTGAAGTCTTTGAGGCCAAAGATGATCTACGTCGAGGAGACACTAATTCAAGCTATCTCTTCACTAATTAGGAATTGGTGAAGCAAATAACATAAAATAAATGGCTAATCTAGTGTAGGTTGATAAAGTAGGATTTTTACTCACTTTAGATTTATTTTTCTCACTAATTTTCTTCATCTCTTGAAAACCTAGAGAGCTTTCTCTTGATGAAGAAGAAGATGAAGTCAATAATGGAATGAGTGAGAATATCAACCATGGGTGAAATAATATCTCATATTAAGTCATGTAGAGACTTAACCATGGCTTAAGGTAATGGTTGGGTTAATAAATATCTAATATAAAACAAAACTACTGGACTAAGTCACTAGTTCTACAAGCTTCCACTGAGCTTAAACCATGTGACTAATTTCAAACTAATTTTGTTTTACTTTAAATAAATAAAACTTCACATTATCATAATCATGGTGTGAGTCTCATACACCCATGTTGTTGGATATATATATGCCCTAGAGGCCTTCATTGTATAGACTGTTAGGGATATGTATGTACATGACAATCTTGCTAATGATAGTACGCTATTTGGTTTGTCTTTATCTTAAACATGTGATATATTTTACTTTGTATTTATAAACATGTTGATAAAGCCCATAGGGTGTTTTGCCTGACTACCGGCGTTGTGATGACAGTCATACTTATGGGAGCTGGATAGTCAATAGGCACATCCTTAAATGTCCCTGGTCGCAGGAGTATCGAGACTGGGCATCGATACTCCAGAGTAGACTAGTGTATACATATCTAGACCCTGACGAGGAGCGATGGATTGGTCCCGCAGCCATTGGTGATGTGCACTTAAGATTGTATACAAATGCTCACTTCATGTGAGTACACCGGACAGGACTCGCCGAGAACTGACTGGATGGTATTATACCTAACGTCAGATAGCAGTTCTCAGGTGACATGCGTGTAGATAGTCTGTTGACTTAAAGTCGTCATTTGTCTCGTGTGAGTTCCCACTGTGCTTTGATTATTACCCTACCACGGCTCAAAGGAGTCGTGCAAACAGGTTTTAGTTGGGCACAGTCCCGAGCCACGTGGAGGCAGTGAGCGACTGTTAGGGATTCGTCTCTCCCGGTCTAGGGAGTTGATATCGCACTGTGATCGGTTGGTCATTGCCATAAGTCCCTGGCCAGGGCTGATTGAGAATTACTGATGGACTGATCAGTAGATTCTCGGATGGTCTTGAGCCATGCCGGCACGACTTGTAAGGTTATTAGGGGTCTGACGTTCACCACCCCCTAGACCATACATGCGATACTCTTAGACGAACAGACCGGACTGCGCAGATATTGTCACGGACAAGCTCAGTAGGAGTTCGGATGGGTTTCCTCATCGGCCTTCTTATCGACATCTACCTGGGGACCGTTACGTACAGCTAGTGCCGCTTGCGGTCTGTGGTTAAACCCACTGCCAGCATTGTAGTCGAGTCTTTAGAGTCCCACACAGAGATTTCCCTACTCCAGGCAAAACGATATAGAGGTCGTACGGTTTTACGACAAGGGTTCGGACGCATACGTGTGTTTACGCATGTACGACGTTCGGACAGTTTTTACTAGCCGGCTTTGGTTTAAGCCAGATTCTAGTATCAGGTTATTGGATTTATACAGTCTAAAGTTTTTCCGCGTTTTCACGGATAGGAGGGGCGTTCTCGTAATTTTACGGGAAGCTTCTAGAAGCATGGTGACTTGAGGGTTTAGGTGGCATTATCATTAAATGCAATTGTGACTCATTTTGTGTGATTCATCATATCATTAATGCATCATTAAATGCTTAATGACTCATATAGTGAATCACTCATATTGAATTAATGTGGCATGATGAATAAACACATTTATTCATTTATTTGATTATACATTATGCTTCATATATATTCAAGTGAGAAGCATTTTCATTATCATTATCATGTTCACCTTCTCTCTCCTCAAGCTCATTCTCTCTTCAAACCCTAATCCTACCACTCATGTGTTGAGACCAAGGATTAGAATAGACTAATCAATCCATAACCTCACTCTATATCATCTAGGTTCCTTTGATTAGCAACTAGAGAAACTTAGTTAGCTCAAGTTTAGAGGTAAAGCTTGGATTAGGGTCTCGGGTGGATCATCTATCACGGAGAGGAGGCCGAGGAGGACGTTGAGAACGTAAAGACGAAGGAAACGATTCACTAGGTATAATCTCTTTTCATAGTAGTTAAGAACTTCTATGGTTGTTGTTAGTTATCGTTTAGTAAAGATCTTCGGTTAGTCGATGTTTGCATAAAGAACAAGATCGTTTTTCATATTTCCGCCTCCCCGCAACTCATGGGGTGTTGTACATCGACTTAGAGTGGTATCAGAGCCTCGCTAAACAATAATTAACTTATTTGCAAAGTCGTAAGAATTTCGAACGCAAAACGAACCGGAAAACATATCGTATTCACATAGTTTCTGTCGAATTTAAATCGAGGTCTAAAAATTTTTCAGGTGCCTCCAGAATAACCTACAGGGAAACCTAAGAACACTGGAGAAATTTGGGTGCATGAATCGGCCAACACACCGCGGAACCGCGGCCGATCGCACCGATCCGCCGTGGAACCGCGGCCGATCGCACCGATCCGCCGCGGATCCGCGGCCGAGTTGAGCCCGATTCACCCCAAATCTCCCCAGTAACTCTTCTGTGAATATTTTGTCTTTTCTGGAATGTTTATTTTTTGCTCAGGTCTCAGGTTTACAGAGAAGTTTTGGAGCAGAATCTAATGGGTTTGATCGATCGAAATTATACGATGTTTGCTAATTTGATTATATCTGTGAACTGTATAATGTGTTCGTAAACCTCTCCTAACTGCTAGTATGTCGGTTAGTAGGGGGTTGCACATTTCTGTAATGTTTTAACTATTTGTGATTATGAACTTAATTGGATTGTTGTGATGATTAGCCGGGGGTTTGAGATGGGTTATTATATTCATTCATTCGATGTAATTGTAATTTGTTGTAATATTATTTTGCGGGGCATATCTAGGTTGCGGTTGTAGCCACCGTTGTATTATTTCTTTTTACTGTTTTTGCTCCTAAGATAGACCCAAGGTGGAGTGCACAAACTACCGGGTACTTTGAAGTGTTTAGTGGCCTACTCACGTTGTTGAGGAAGACCACTTCACTTCGGGTACTTGGCGGGTAGTTTGCCGTACCCGTAGGGGTCTAGAGTGGGGTAATGGCTATTCATCACAACTGTGTAATCCGCCTTTCGTTGCAGGCTCAAAAGAAACGCGGATTGCTTGCATAATCCAATAATGTTTATCTGTGATCTGGAATGCCTATTATTGCGTCTGACAAATGTAAAATATCTATATATGATAGCTATTTAGACATCACTTATGTTTTACACCCACGCTAGCCCAGCCCCCGCTCTGCCATTAGTTAAGTAACCTAACGGGAGATGATGGGACCCAGAGGCGAATACGGATGGCATAAGAGGACGTTATATTTTTGTTGTTTTCTGCAATGATAGGTTAATGATGGGACGCATTATCATTAATGCAAAGAAAATAAAACCTAAACTTAATCGTTGGAACAATTTCAAAACCACTCGGTTTTCTTCAAAAAGCAAATTTTAAATACGGAGCTTAAACCACTCCTTTTAAAAAGAGCTATCTTGGTTCCTTCGATCATATCAAGTTCACTACGTTAACGGTTTTTTGCCAAAAACCAGTCGTAACCCTCCGTCGTTTCAAATAAAATAGCACATCGTATTCATGCTATGTTTGTTGGCCTACGTCAAGGCATAGTAGATGGTAGCAATGTGTTGCTTTTTTGTTGCATAGATAGATGCATTAGTTTAGGACAGACGTACAGCCTTGTTGGCCTACGTTAAGGGCATGTACGATGGACCTAAATTAATCAGGACAACGACGGGTAGAACTCGACCTGCGTCTTATGATTTATTGGCCTACGTCAAGGTCATAAGAGCTTAGGGTAAAAATCACATCGGGAGTTTCAAAAATTGAAACTTACAGATTTAGCATACCTTCTGGAGTATGGTGACTAGAGTGGCTTCCATCTAGGGCATCATACAATGATAGTTGGATCCCGATCCCACTGATGAGTAGGATTACTCTCGGAAAATTTTCTCACTTAACAATCAATGCTATAAACTAAGTAGGTGTCCAGAAAGGTGTTAGAGGGGCTACGCCTCCAGGGAAAAGAGGTTATTTAATTAAGGAACTTCACGAAAGCGTTGGAAAACCTCTCTCGAAGTACCAACACTGGCCTGGCTGAAAGGTTAAGCAAGTATTGTGACATGTGATTAAATCCTGACTAGTTCTTCTTTTAGGTTTTGAAGAAGGATTTAAGGAAACAGTGGGAGTCATTCTGTTTAGATAAATTTAAAAACCAATATAAACTTGCAAGACCATATGCTAAGTGTTTCTTTTCTCTCTCTCTCTGGCAGCTACCATGACAGGACTAAAACTATTACTTGAAAAATATATACTGACCAGGCAGAACTATAAAGATTGGCTAAGGAACGTCAACATTGCACTGACTTATGAAAAATTAGCATATGTTACCACCGCTGTTCCTCCCCTTATCCCAGGACCAGATTCCTCAGTTGCGGACAAGGAGGTTCGCAAAACCTGGGATCTAGACTGTGAGAGAGCTAAGTGTATCGTGCTGGCGTCCATGAACAATGAACTCCAAAAACAGCACGAGAGTATGGATATTATATCCATCTTTCTCCATTGCAAGGAATTGTATGGGGTGCAATCCCATATCGCGAGGTACGAGACCTCAAGGAAACTCTTCCAGATGAGGTTAGCTCCAGGATCACCAGTAGGAGAGCACGTCCTCAAAATGATCAGCCTCGTTGAGGAACTCGCAAACCTGGGATGCGTGCTAGAGAATGATTTGTACATCGACTTGATTTTGCAGTCCCTTCCCCACACCTTCTCTCAGTTCGTGCTGAACTTCAATATGCACGAAATGGAAGCTGATCTTCCAAAGCTGCTCAACATGTTGAGGGTAGCAGAGACCTCCTTGAAAAAGGAGAAGACCCCTGTTCTGTATGTTGGCCAATCATCCTCTTCTAAATCTAGAGCGAAAGCTAAAGGGAAGAAGAAGATGAAAGCCACCAAACCGAAAGGCGGGGTCAAGAAAGTGCAGGGAACGAAAAAGGCAGGAAGGATGAAGGCGGATAAGAACGAATGCTATTATTGTCACAAGCAAGGGCACTGGAAGAAGGACTGTATGGCCTTCAAGGCAAAGGACACGAAGCAGGCCGTTGCTTCTGCTTCAGGTGTGTTTGTAATCGAAAATTATCTTTCAGTAAACTCTACATCATGGGTACTTGATACCGGTTCTGGTTCTCACATCTGTAATTCTTTGCAGGATCTGAGAAATAGTAGAGTACTGGAGACAGGTGATATGACTCTCCGAATGGGCAATGGAATGCACGTAGATGCTATTGCAATAGGAGAATATCACCTAGGGTTGACTAGTGGGAACATTTTGGTATTGTACAACTGTTTTTGTATTCCCAGTATGCTGTGTAATATTATATCAGTATTTTTGTTGTCTAATAAAGGATATAATTTTGCGCTTGAAAGAAATGTCATGAACATTCTCCTAAATTAAGAATTGATTGGGTTTGGCACACTGGAAAACGGCATATACATACTTAATCAACCTCAAGTTTTCAATATTCAAAACACGCTTAAAAGAAAGGCTCCAGAATCAAACCAAGCCTTCCTATGGCATTGTAGACTTGGTCATATAAACGAAACAAGATGACTAAGTTACATAAAGATGGATATTTAGATCCGTTTGAATATTCATCATATGCAACTTGTCAATCATGTATCAAAGGAAAAATGATCAAATCTCCGTTCACCGGACACGGAGAAAGAGCTACAGAACTCTTGGGACTTGTAAACAGTGATGTGTGTGGTCCAATGTCTACACATGCAAGAAGCGGTCACTCCTACTTCATCACTTTTACTGATGACTTCTCTAGGTATGGACATGTGTTCTTAATGAAGCATAAATCCGAGGCCTTTGAGAAGTTTAAGGAGTATAAAAATGAAGTAGAGAAACAGACTGGTAAAAACATCAAGACACTTCGATCTGATCGAGGTGGAGAATACTTAAGTACCAGTTTCCTTGAATGCTTAAAAGAGAATGGAATTCTCTCTCAGCTTACTCCACCTTATACACCTCAGCATAATGGTGTGTCAGAAAGGAGGAATTGCACGCTATTAGATATGGTGCATTCAATGATGAGTAGTGTTGAGTTGCCACTTTCCTTCTGGGGTTTTGCTCTAGAATCAGCAGCATACCTATTGAATAGAGTTCCGACTAAGTCTGTACCTACCACTCCATATGAAATGTGGAGCGGGAAGAGACCATATCTCAAGTACATCAAGATATGGGGGTGTCCGGTGATCAGTCGAAAATATTGCATTCTTAACACGGCAATTTCCCTATCATTTGCACTCATCTAGAAGTGTTCGGCATTCATATTTCACATATTAGCAAATCAGTCATAAAATATCAGATTGCATGTGTTAGACTCTAAAACCGGCACTATAAAGGAAATTGACCGCATTTCATGGCATCGCATCATCTCTGTATTTGCGCAACACTTGTGTCAAGATTTGTGCAGGAAATTGCAAGAGCAAAGCCAAAAGAGCTGATCAAAAATACGCCAACTCAATGATTTCAGATCTGGTAGCAATTCAAAAGGAAATATAAAAATCAACATATCAAAGAAAGGCCCAATTGTCAGACCAAGACCACTGCAGAGAGCCCAAACCCTGAAGCCTCCAAAGCGCCGCGGAACCGCAGCGGTAGCCGGCTTACGCCGCAGTTCCGCGGCGGTTTGGACACATCAGCACATATTTTTCAGTGCACAATTCATCTCTAGAGGCCCACATTCATTTCACATGCTTCAAATTCCAGAATTATCTCGAAGCTTCTACCAGATCAGCAAAGAAGATCATTAAGCTAATCCTAATTAAGCTCCTAACTAATCACATCTAGAAGCTTCTCCTCAACAAACTTTTGAAGGAAAATTCAAATCTCTTCTAACTAACTTTTGGAGGGAAATTCAAATTCTAATCCTAGATCTAGGGTTTAGGGAAGTCTATAAATAGAAGCCTAGACCTAGGGTTAAGGGTTAATCTTGATTAGTTCTTTAGTAGTTCATTAATTCTTAATCCCCCCCATTCCATCTACAAGTTGAGTGACACATCTTGTAGCCCCAAATTCTAAATCCAATTCCAAATTCAAGATCCCGAGTACCATTCAAGAAAGAAGCCTTCAACCTTTTAGGAGCCGAGCAGATCTTCAATCGGACAAGTGATCCAAGCCGATCCGCGACTCACGGAGACGAGCGAAGCCAAATCGACGATCGAGTTCTTCCTCTTGTAGTTCTTGAGCGATTGTAACGAAATTGTTGATATAAATAAAAGGTGAAATTCTTTAATCTTGCTTTCTTTTAATTCTTGCATCATGATTAGATCTCAATTTGTGATTGTGGTTCTTGTTGTGATGTTTGAGTAAAACTCCGCTCGTTATGGAGTCGAGACGATCAATAGAATGATGATGTAACAAATCTTAATACGATTCTTAAGTCCTACGAGTCTTGTAAACCCTAGCAAGTTCAAGAATCGATGACCTAGTTTCGTTGCGATGCTTTCTTGATTGTGATCGCTCGAAATTAGGGATCTACGATCGTTTCTTGAATTTACTAGACGCTAGAATGTGAATGATATTGACGAAAGAACAAGGGATAAGATGAAACCTTAGTTTCATAAGAAATCCCTAATTCTCGATCGATCATCATCGATCTAGTATCAATTCATCGAAGGATAAGAATACGTCATTGAAAGATTACATCACATCTATAGATCCGATCGATTCCTACGAGCCTCATTTCGATTCTTGATATTTGGTTTGGAAAAATCAACAAACTCTCAATTCTTGATTCTATCTTTTAATGCTTTCTTAGATCTAGATTTTTCTCTTTCTTGAATTGCAATTACAAATCATGAATTGTTTTCTTTTCTTTCTTTAAAATTTCAATTCACCTAATTCAAAAGACGAACGATTACACTTTCCCTGTGGACGATCCGCACTCACTAACAATCTACATCCGACACCGTAGTTGATTGCGGTCAAACAACTTTTGGTTGTGATTTCTATTCCATTTTCTAAAAACTACACATCAAGAATATCAATTCAATCAAATGGCGCCGTTGCCGGGGATCATTTGATAAACACAACAAAAATCATCAATCAAATGGCGCCGTTGCCGGGGATCATTTGATAAACACAACAAAAATCATCAATCAAATGGCGCCGTTGCCGGGGATAGTGCGCTAATTGTTCGTATTTTGAAATTTGAGTTGAAAAGTTTATTCCATCCATATTTTTAGATCAAAATTCACGCAAACACTAATACGTGTTGTTGTGATTTGATTGCGAGGAAATCTGGAACTTGTGGAACTGTGGAAAAAAAATTCTGCAAACTCCAGAGAGCTGTGTAAGTGAACAGGAGCTTGTACACAAAAATTGGTGCAGTGATCCCATTAGAAGACCGCGGAACCGCGGCATTAGTTGACTCCCGCGGCGGTTCCGCCGCAAGTTAACTTCTTCACTGTTCCAAACTTTCAGGTATACTTCCACACTTTCTTATCTTCTCCCTCATCTGCTCCAATTAATATTTTGTGCAAGTTTCATTGCAAAAATCGCAGTGCCGCGCAAAAAGCAAAATTAAATTGTGAGTGTTTTGATTTTGTGGTTGTTTGCATAATTAATACGGATATTAAGGGGCAAAGACCAAATCCAGATTAGGTGGGGAGTTCATTACCCTTCCTAAGCCCTAAAAATCATAAACTTGCATCCGCATTTACCCTCATTAATTAAAAGAAATCTAGAGATGACTCTAAGGACCGTCGAGCTCACTTAGGACAAGAGAAGGCCGTGGGTAATTCATTGCTTATCCGCGTTTTCTTGTGGTGTCTAAGGCAAGTGTGTTGAAGGCTAGTGGTTATTAATTAGGCCCACTACTCACGTAGTGGAGTACCTTCCCACTTACCTGGCACTTACCTGGCCACAGAGGGACAAAGAGGCAGTGGAAGATTCTATCCTGCGACTTGTCTTTTGGCAGTTAGGAGCGGTCTAGAGCCGGACCTAGGTGACCACTAGATTCTAGGGTTTTTGTTGTTGCATTTGTTGTGTTGCATCATATTTTCCAAAATCCGTCCAATTTTCAAAACAAACACCGCATTCATTCATCATTCCCCTAATTATAAATTCACGCTGCCACTTGTACTAACCCTTTTTAGTGCAAGATAGGCTGGACAACAGGATTCTAGTGCCTGTTTGTCCGCGTCCCCCGATCGACCCAAAAGTCGGTATTTCTACACTTACCTTTCTTTTACCCACCACCACACCCACATCGATGGATCCTTCTCCATCGAATTTCTTTACCACTACTCTGCCGCCGTCCGTTGGTGCACAGAATCCACCTTGCATCTCTCTCCAAGAGAGGTGCTATCCTACTCGAGGCCCCCTTTCCACCTGTCTTTCCATTCCACCAGCCAACGAGGACAATTTTCAGATAAAACCCCAATACATCAACCTTCTACCCAAATTTCACGGTCTCGAGTCTGAAGACGCATATGCCTTTATTACGAAATTTGAAAGTGTATGCGCAATGATGGGTACCTCACAATTGTCTATGGATGCTTTGCGTCTTCATCTTCTCCCATTTACCTTGTGCGATTTAGCCGAGAAGTGGCTATATAACACTACCGCACTTTCTATTTCAAATTGGGACGAATTCGTCAAAGCATTCCTGAAGAAATTCTACCCACATCAAAAGACAGCTCGAGTCCGTAGCGAAATCTATCAATTCACCCAGCTTCCAAATGAAACATTCTCAAAATGTATTGAACGTTTCAAGGATATGTTAGTCCAATGTCCACATCACGGCATCCCGAGATGGGAACTGTGCCGAATCATTTATGAGGGCATTACTCCTTACACAAGATAGACCCTTGAATCCATATGTCAAGGCAACTTTATGACTAAGAATGATGGGGAAGCCTGGGAATTCCTAGAAGATTTCGCTGAAAAATCTTTACAGTGGGAGGGTGTGAGTCAATCGTCTAGGGATGGCAATGATATTTCCATAGGAGTTAGAGCTGACATTGCAGCTATTCACAAGAAACTCGAGACTATGGAAAACAAATTTTTAGCTGCCGCCCTAAATCAAATGTCACTCTCCAAAACTGTATGTGGATGCTGTTCTAATCCATCACACTTGACGGAAGAATATCCGTTTCAAGGTCATGAGCATACCAATGCCGCATTTCAAAGACCTAGAAACGATCCTTATTCTTCCACATATAATCAGGGTTGGAGGAATCACCCTAACTTTGATTGGAACCAATCACAATCTCAAAACACGGTTTCAAACCAACACAATTTCCAAAGGGTCCCTCCACCACAACAGCAACCACCACTTCAATTGAGTCAGCACCCCTTCCAAGCACATAACTTCCAAAATCCGGCCAACACTTTTGCACCACATGAAAATTCTTTGCAATTGACCGGTACAGACAACACCTCTGCACTAGCACAAACCTTGGATACTTTCATGAAACAATCCATCCAAGGGACGGCAAGTTTGCAATCTTCCATCGAGAATGTGATGAAGATCATTGTCTCTCAAAATGAGAATATCAAATCGATGGAAGCACAAATTGCACAATTAAAAGCCGAAATGAGTGCAAGAGAGAAAGGGAAACTTCCAGCTCAACATTTACCCAATCCTGGCTATTCACATCGTGTGGATGCAATCACGTTGAGATCTGGAAGAGTGTTTGACAATCACCTTGGGAAAGAGTTTGATGATATCGATAAATCAATCAATAAAACCCCGGCTGAGACCTTTCCTTCCACTTCTACTTCTAATTCTAACCCCAGTTCTTCTACCCCACCACCTTCTTGCGAGCCTATTCTTCGTTTCTCAAAAGGCTCGACACCTCAGTCCATCTCTTCTAGTTCTCCACAGACGATCCCCACTCCTCTTTTGGGATCATGTCTACCCCCACTTCCTTCTCCTATGATGGACCCAGCGTTTATTGCTAAAGCACCTTATCCTAATCGGTTAAGGGCAAACACACCGAGTCCACATATGGAGAAGATTATGAACATTTTTAAGCAAGTTAACATCAATATCCCTCTCCTAGATACCATCCAACAAGTTCCGTCCTATGCAAAAACTCTTAAGAACTTGTGCACTAGGAAGAGGAAGACTCAAGTGCCCAAGAAGATATTCATGGCAAAAACTGTAGACACGGCTTTCCCCCAGCAATTACCGAGGAAACGTAAGGATCCTGGATATCCTACGATTTCCATTTCTATCGGGGAAAAACACATTAACCGTGCTCTACTAGACCTTGGCGTTAGTGTTAACTTGCTTCCATATTCAGTCTATGAGCAACTAGGTATCGGAGATTTGAAGCCAACCCATTGCACTCTCCAGATGGCTGACCGATCAATCACCAAACCTAGGGGTGAACTGGAGGATGTGTTAATAAAAATCGGGGAATTTATATTCCCTGTGGATTTTATTGTAATTGATACACAACCTGTAGCGAACCCACGGAATCAAATTCCGGTGATTTTAGGTCGCCCCTTTTTGGCCACTTCCAATGCTATCATCAACTGTCGTAATGGTTGTATGACCCTATCCTTCGGGAATAGGTCAATAGAACTGAACATTTACAAGTTGGGAAGTGTACCCTCCGAACCTACTGCTCAGGTCTGTTCTGTCGACTTAATGGATGTCGACAGCAGCGAATTTGATGATCCTCCTGATACCGATCTTGACTATTTTCATATGTTGTTGTTTGACCCAACTATGTATCATACACATACGGACTCTTCCACCGAGATGTCCGGGTCAACAACTAACACCGATTATGAACTGCTTTTAGAGTCTGAAGATCACCCCGCACTTTGTGATGACATTATTCATCGGGGAATTGATGGAACTTTTGAGGAGATCTTCGCCGATGAACTCGCATTTTTGAATGACACGGGTGTTGAGATGAATCCACATCCAATCACTGAAATTGAACCTCCACCCCTTCATATGGACTGTAAAAAGAATGCGAATAATCCATCACAAGCACTGCATCGTCTCTCCAAAATGAGACGCACACACATTCTCTTCCACCACTTAACATTTCCCCACTTCTTCTTCCACCAACCAGAGCATTGCATTGATAAAATTTTTGAATGGTTGGTGTTAACTTTTGGTCTTTGCAAAGCTTGGCATCGACCAATGATTTTTGACCCCCTCATGTGATTTTCAAAGATTAACATTGCATAACTCAAGTTTGGGGGGGACATATTTTCTGGCTCTTGAAAAGAAAAAAATTACAAAATAATGAGCCAAAAATAAGTTTGGGGGAGGTTCTTCACTTAAATATTTTGCCCCCACTAATAAATTCCTCCCAAGCTTACAGGTTTTTTGAGATTTAGCAGATGGCAACAGTGAGGACACTGTTGAAAACAAGTTTGGGAGAGGTTTGTGCTTATTTGCGCATCATTTGCATCATACTTTGCATAAGCACAAAACATTTTTGAAAACCTATAAAAATTTAAAAAATTTCAAAAATAAAAATATGTTTTGTACATAAATAAGATAATAAAAGTTTAGATAGTGAAAAATTACATCCATGAGATTAGAAAAATTTAAGAAAACTAAGAAAATTAGAAGTTTTCTTATAGGAACTAGTAATAAGTAGTTATGAGCCGTTGTCCCAAGGGTTAGTAAGATGAAGGACGTCACTAATCTGAGGATAAAAATAAGTCTGAAAAATAGTTTCTATTCTGGAAAGTCAAACATTTTGAACGTTGATACTTTGCTATTCGCACCTACACACGTCTTAAAGCCCGGGATAGTAGAGGATACCTTGAAATGCTCTTGTCTTAAAGCCAATATATGAAGGGAAAAAAAAGTGAATAAAAAAATATAAAGTGGTGAGAAAAATGGACACTGGTTTTGTTATCACCGAGGGCAATAAAAAAAATATATAGCGAGGGTGCCTATTCACCTAGTGCCCTAAAGCCAACTGGTCTGGGAGTCACTGCTATGCCTGAGGTGGTGCAAGACGAGGAAAATACACCAAATAAGCAAGCACATGAGTAATCGGTCGGTTAGTACCTCAAGAAGTATTAACGGTCGCATGAAATTGTGTGAGCGAATCTAAATATTCATTAATTAAAAAGTACTGAGGCAGAAGGGCAAGAGTATGATAGCTTGAATTGAATTCTCCGGGTGTAGGGATGTCCTTTACACACACGCAGGGTAATATGATCGATGTTTGGAATAAAGATAGGAATGAAGAATAAGACGATGTTTTATTGAGGGAGGACGTGATTTCTGACATCTTTTCATGACTATTAAGATAGGGCACATGACAACCGAAAAGCTAGCTTAGATGGAAACCCTAATTTTCAAGGCTTTTCTTTTATAATTCTTGTCTTTAAATGTAATATTCATGATCTTTCTTTTATTATTGGATTTTGTGGGTGCAATCCGCTGAAAACCCTCAGGAGACAACACTCCTCCTACTAGGGACACCTAGAGGTTTAAAGGCTTGTTGCACATGCTCAGTGCAATCGTGTTACCTACGAAAGTGTGCTAGTTAGTTTTTCTCTTTCTTTATTTTCTCCTTCTCTTTTTAATAAAAAGTTCGCTCGAGACGATCGAAAATAAGTTTGGGGGAATTTGATCACTCGAAAATATTGCATTCTTAACACGGCAATTTCCCTATCATTTGCACTCATCTAGAAGTGTTCGGCATTCATATTTCACATATTAGCAAATCAGTCATAAAATATCAGATTGCATGTGTTTGACTCTAAAACCGGCACTATAAAGGAAATTGACCGCATTTCATGGCATCGCATCATCTCTGTATTTGCGCAACACTTTGTTAGTTATATGTATGCCCTAGAGGCCATTACTGTACATTGGATGTATATTGTAGTGGATGCTGGGACATATATAGGTAGGACTTTCTTGCTCGACATGATAGTATGCTATCTGGTTGCTCTTTATCTTAACCTGTATACTTTCTGTCTCTCTGTTACATGTTGATAAAGCCCTTAGAATATGTACTCGACTTCCAGGACTGTGATGCAGATCATACTAGTGGGGCCTGGATAGTCCATGAGTACATCCTTCAATGTTCCTAGTCGAGGGAATATCGAGACGGGGCATTGATATTCCAGAGTAGACTAGCGTATATCTTCTCGACCCATGCGATGGGCGATGGATGATCCCATATCCATTGGTGTTTGACATCAGAGATGGTATACGGGTGTTCAGTGGAGACTGGGTACACTGAACGGACTCGCCGAGAACTCCCAGATGGTATTATACCTCACGTCAGATGGCAGTTCTCTGGTGACACTGGTACAGCTTAGTCTGTTGACCCGATATCGTCATAGAGTCTTGTGTGTCTCCCACTGTGCTTTGATTTCCACCCTACCATGGCTCTACTGAGTCGTGCAAACAGGTGGTTTTTGGGTACAGCCCCGATTCACATGGAGGCAATGAGCGATAGGAGGGGATTCGTCTCTCCCGGTATTGGGGGTTGATGTTGCGCTATGCTCGACTGGCCATAACAGGAAATCCCTGGCCAAGGTTGCAGTGATATACTGGTAAGAGTTATCAGTAGTTTCACGAATGTTATGGACCCTACGTCGGCATGACTTATCGAGCTATTGGGATCTGACGTTTACCACCCCTAGGCGAGATATGCGACATATCAGACGAACAGACCGGACTGTACGGTAAGTGTTACTGGTTGGATTCACAGGAGTGTGAGTGGGCTTGCTCGTCGATCTTCTGATCGCTCAATACCCGGGTGGCCGTTACGTTTAGCAGACAGCTTGCGGCTTGTGGGTGTTTGATATGATCATCATCTGCTGCCGGCGTATTGACGAGTCTTTAGAGTCCTACACAGAGGTTTCCTGGCTCAAGCGAAACGAAATAGGAGCACATATGGGATATGTGCGGGACCGAGAATAATGCGTGTATGTGATACCGTATTTCATTCTCGCGATGTATGTGTCGAATGGTTGTATGCGATATAACCTAGTTATCGAATCAAGGATTGATTCGATAAGCCGATACGTTGGATACTAGCCGGTTATATGCGACATGACCGGATCATTGAATCAAGTGTTGATTTAATGATTTAATGTATAATTATATATTTGATATATTACTTTGCATTAACTAGTATTGGTTCACTTTAAATGGATTTACTCACTTGTATTGCACATTGTATATGTGATATATTTTGGTGCACATGATTGTATCATGTTTGATGATACATTCTAGCTTGGTTTTGTGTAAAGTATTAAACCATGGTTAGTTAGTGGTTAGGGTATCATTTCTTTTACTTATTCATTTATTTATTTTATTTATTTATCTATTTATTATTGTTTTGGAAAGGATAAAGAGAAAAAGAATTGGTGGCTTAGTTTGTTTTTTATTTGAAGCTTCTTGAAGCTTTGAACTAGTCCACCATTCTTGTCTCTTCTCTAACCCTAACCACTCATCTAACCTTAGTTAAATCTCTACACTAAACCATGGTTGAAGTCATGATAAGTATTGATTTATTTATCAAATTAATAATAACTTATCATATCTTCTTCTTCTTCTTCATCTTCTTCTTCCATGAAGAAAGCTTGCTACATCAATGGTGATTGATGAAAAAGTGTGAGAAATCCAAATCTAAAGTCTACCCACTTCCTATTTCTTCATCCTCTACCTCTTGCCAAGTAGTATAGGGTGTTTCCTTCACAAGTTTTCTTGACTTGGTGAAGTTGGAGCTTGATCTAGCGATGCCTCGACGTAGATCATCTTCGGCATCGTCGTCGATGACCTAGCCCGCTTTTTCTCCGATGAAGCCGACGCTAGAGCCCAAGATCCGATTTGCACAGCGAGGAGACTTCATCGCGGAGCCATGGAGGTGGTGGACCGGATCTACAAAGGTTGTAGCCACTTTCCTTTAGCATTTAATTCGTTTACATGCTTGCATCGCCTCATTATCTAGTTAACGATCCGTATTAGGGTTTGTAGGCACCCGTAAAATTTGAATTAGCCATGTTTGATGCCTTGTGAGACTCCATTAGTGTGCCTAGGAACGCTACAGTGGTATCAGAGCCTAGCTAGAGCCTTAGGCGATACGTAGACGGAGTTAGAAGTCCGATCGACCCAAAACCCCGACTTTAAAATGCTCTCTGGACAATTCTGTAAAATGTCGATTTTTGTAGATTAAAAATATGCAGAAACCTCAGTGCAATATTATAAGAATTACTGTTTAAAACGGGGGCTCTGAATCGTTCATAGTGCGGCGGAACCGCCGCATATGCATGCCTAATGCGGCGGTTCCGCAGCAAGTTTGTCTCCTCTGGCACATTTTTCTGCACAGTAATTCTTATAGTTTATTGTTGGTGTTTCTGGGAATTTTTGATATTTATTCCAGAGTTTTATTTTCTGGGTTGTATTGGGAACTCGGTGTATCGATCGGATTGTCTAATTTTGTCAGTGTGTTTTTCCGGATAATTTTAGAATATGTTAAAAAGTTCGACCGGATATAAATACCCACTTTTTCCCCTGTCGGGAAATTTCCAAGTGTTGGATCTTTCCGTAGTTTAACGACGTTCTAAGTAGTGCAAGTAACGCGATGGTCCCTCTAGAAGACAACAAACCTTAACTCGATTATGTGACCGTCTTGAACTGCCCTTTGAACCTTCGGGTTTGGGGCAGTACGGCGTGCCACATGTGAGGCGTTGGCTTGACCCTTCTACGGCTGGACCGTTGGTACTGAGGCACGAACTGAATGTTGTTAGACTTATTTCATGTGTTGAGCTGTTTCGGGAAAACTTGGGTGTTCGAATGTTCAATCGGAAAGTTTAACATTTTCTGTTTATCCGGAATGTGATGCAATAATTGGAATTCACAAGTAGTTATGAGATAACTGAATGAATGTTATAAACATAGCACTTTAGTCTCACTTGATCGGTTGCCACGGAATTTTGATGTGATCAAAAGTCCGTCGCAATCACGTAGCGTACGCGAATACTCGCCGGGTAAACTTAATAGACAGCCTCACTCCATAGCCCCGACCAAGTGACTGTAGGAGAACCCCGTCACCGAAAGCATCTGTTCGGGTGCTCGCGGCAGCAGTGTTCCGCCTTGGTGCACTTTGTCGACGGCGTCGGGGGTGCGGCCGCCTACTAAAGTTTGCGACGAGCATTCGATCAGAATGTCGGGAATCCTGTTGAATTGCCCGACTTGATATTGAAAAGTGTTTTCGATTTTGAGACTAAAATGCGGGGTTTATAATTGTTAGGCATGCGATGTCTAAGGAATTCATTTGGTCAGGCATGCGATGTCTGAGGTGGTTGCGGATTCCAACTGTTGTAGTTTTACACTTTCTTTTCTGTGACCGTAAGTGTAATATGTGATGTCGCCGGTTTCGTTGCTATATGTCAACGACAATTGGGATGCGCATATTTACTTACGTTGATGACATGTGATGTTATGTGTTGCTGGATATGTTATATTGGATCGTCGTGTTTGAATAGCCGGGGGTTTTTTATGTGAGATGAGTGTTTTTCATTTTCTTTCATGTAAAAACTTGTATGTAATATTCTTTTATTGGGGCACTTCCAGGTTGCGGAAGTTGTCACCGTTGATGTATATTATTTACTTTTCTGCACTAGGATAGACCCAAGGAGGGGAGCACAAGTAACCGGGTTCTAGGGTCCAGTGGGAGACCATCTCGAGGAGTCGAGTCCGGGTCTCCTAACCCTAGAATTGGTAGGGTTGCTTGCCGCTCTCGTAGGGGTCTAGGGGTGTGGGATTGGCTATTCATCACGACCGTGGAATCCGTGTTTTATACTGGCTCGTATTGAAAACACGGACGTCCTAGTATATCCAATATTTCATATGTTTCTTCTGCTGTGTTTTATCTGTGATGTGATCATGTGATGATCTGTGACAGATATTATATATAGTATATATGATATATTATATAGACGTTGCTTATGTTTTACACCCGCGCTAGCCCTGCCCCGCTCTGTCGTTAGTTACCTAACCTAACGGTGCAGACGGGACATCGAGGCGAATGCGGATGGCATAAGCGTACGTTATATTTATCTGTGATGTTTAGGTGGACTTAAATGATGGGATATTCATTAATGAGATTAATGAAAGAAAATAAACCTAATTGATGCTGTGGAATCGAATTTCAAAATAAAAAACCAGGTAGCTACAGTTCTTGCTTTGCATCGCGGTGTTCATTAAAGAACATCCTGCACCTTATTCGATGAGGAAAGGACCGAGATCCCTTCACCGGGAGTGACTCCTTTAGCAATAACTGGCAGATGCTACAATCCTCGGTTTGTCTTTGATCGCTTCTATAGTTTCCACTTTGCACAGTGATATATATGATATATCCCGCACCTCATTCGACGAGGAAAGGGCCGACGATCCCTTCACCGGGAGTGACCCCTTTAGCAAAACTAGAAAAGCCTCGAAAACAATCCATTTAAAAACCATTTGATTCCGCAACGAGATCAAGTTCAAAGCGTTAAAGGTTTTCATAAAAACCATTCGCAACCCTCCGTCATTTTAGGAAGTAGAGTACTTAGTATTCGTGCTGTGTTTGTTGACCATAGTCAAGGCACATTGTACGGTAGCTAAGTGATGTCTTCCTACACCGCATATGATGCGATTAGTTAGGACAGTCGCGTGACTTTGTTGACCTTAGTTAAGGGTCATGTGGGTGGGTCTAATTAATCACGAAATGACGGGTAGAACTTGACTAGTACTTATGATTTGTTGACCATAGTTAAGGTCATAGGTGCTAGGGGTAAAAACCTTTATCGGGAGTTTCAAGTGTTGAAATTTGCAATGAGATTGCATACCTTCTATGTGATAGTTGGATTCCGATACCCACTGCGAGTAATTGTTACTCCTGGGAGAGTTTTGCACTTTACAACTAGCCGATCAAGTAGGTGTCTAGAAAGGTGTCAACGGGGTTACGCCTCTGGGAAAGCGAGGTTTACAGTAATTAGGTCCGTGCGAAAGCACGGGGAACCTCCCTCAAAGTACCGACACTGGCCTGGCTGAAAGATTGGCGAACTTGTAGAGTGTAATTAATCCCGGCTAGTCTTTCCTTTTAAGGTTTGAAGGAAGATTTGATAAAAACAGTGGGAGCCATCCTGATTAGATAAAATATATATCCGATCTGATCTTGCAAGAGCGCACGCAGAGTGTTTTCTTCTCTCTCTCTCCAGGTAGCGACCATATCACGCCTTAATCAAGATAATAATACGGATGTATTGACCGAACCCGTTTGTTTTACTGAGCTGGGGAACGTTGGTCCCGCTCCAACTTATAATTGTTATAAGACAGAGCAGGAAATTGGGGAATACCAGAATTCCTATGCCGCCCAAACGAAGAAAGTGCATATGATGCATCTCCTTCGGGTGTGTTCATTACAAAGAACCGTTTCTCGGTATCCTCTGCATCCTGGGTATATGATACCGGATCAGGATCCCAGATATGTAATCTGTTACATAGGGCTACAAAAAGGTAGAAAAACTGAGAACGGGTGATAAGTTTCATGAGACAGAAAACGGGGCAAGTGTTGCAGCCAAGTCTGTTGGTCACTGTCACCCTATATTACCAATACATTGATTCTGAACAAATGCTATTAAATACCGAACCTGATATACAAAATCATATCAGTCTCTTTATTAGTAAAGAAATGATATAATTTTGTATTGTTGGATAATGTTTTGAACATTTCCTATATCAAAAGTTGATCGGTTCAGGCACGTTATCTAAAAGCATTGACGTTCTAAATCAAACTACAGTTCCTTGTATACTGAACACACACAAGAGGAAGAGTTCCGAAATGAACAAATTCTTCTTAAGGCATTGTAGACTAGGTCATATCAATGCGACCCGACTGGCTGAAGTTGCATTTTAGATGCATATTTAAATCAGTTTGAATTTACATCTTATGAAACTTGCGAGTCATGTCACAAAGATATAATGACCTCAGCCCTGTTTATTGGAAACAGAGAAAGAGTTAGTAAACTCTTGGGACTAATACATGATGATGTATGTAAAGTCTCCTGTCTACAAATGCCAGGACCGGTTCTTTATACTTCATTACGTTCTCTGATGATCTCTCAAGATTCAGACATATGTTCCTGTTGAAACACAAGTCCGAACCTTTTGAGATATTCACAGAATATAAGCTAGAAGTAGAGAACCAATAACCGGGTATAAGTATTATATCCTATGATGAGATCAGGGAGGATAATACTTGTGCATGGAATTCCTGGACTATTCTAAAGGAGAATGAGATTCTCTCTCAGCATTACTCCTCCGTAAACACCATAGCACGATGGTATATCGGGGCGGAGCAATCACACCCTATATGATATGGTGCGCTCTATGATGAGTACTACTGAGTTTCCTATTTCCTTTTAGGGTGTTATGTGCTTGAGAAGCTGCATACCTATTGAATTAGGTTCGAATCAAATCACTGCCTACCACTTCATATGTGATATGGAAAGGGAAGAGCCCATATCTTAAGTTAGTTAAGATTTGGGATTGTCCGGCCTATGTCTAAAAGCAAAATCCGGACAGGCTCGAGGCAAGGTCTGTAATGTAGAACTGGAAAGATTCCAGCTATACAAACTACAGCAAATAATTTGGTAGAACCAAAGGATTCAGTAGATTCCAACGAACCTCAGCCTCTCCGCCGATCTAGTAGGGTTCCTCACCCACCTGAGAGATACCTTGGTTTCTCGATGACAGTGGGAGCGAGGAATGCATCATGAGATAATTACCCAACTAGTTTCGAGCTGGCCATCAAGAGTGGGACTCTGTAAGAATGGCTGGATGCTTAGCAATCTGAGATGGAATCCACATACACCAACAAAGTATGGACTTAGGTTGCTATATCTGAAGGGTTAAATCCCCATCAGGAGCAAGTATATCTTGAGAAGATTACTTGGTGTAGATGGACAAGTTGAGACTTTCAAAGCTAGACTTGTTAAAGGTTTTCGTCATCGACCAGGCACGGATAATGATGAAACCTTTTCTAGGGACTATGCTTAAGTCCATCCAGATCCTACTTGTCACGGCTACATACCATGACTACGATATCTGGTGGTTGGGTGTCATGACTGCTTTTCTAAATGATGTTTTAGAAGAGTGCGTCTATAAGTACACAGCCAGAGGGCCTCGTAGACAGTGGGAGCAGCGGAAACGTGTGCAAGATGATTTATAGGATAAAGCAGGCATCGCGGAGTTGGAACATCTGTTTTGATGGATTAGTCAAAGAAGTTGACATCATCAAAATGGTAGATGAACCTTGTATAAACAAAAAGGTAGTAGGGAGTATGGTGACGATCCTCGTAGAGTACGTGGATGACATACTCTTGTTAGGGAAGGAATTTCCTATGCTACGCTCGATCAATCTCCGCTTATCACAATGATTTTCCATATAGGATCAAAGTGATACATACTAAATCCTAAGCTTTGGATCTATGAGATAGATTTAATTGGATGTTAGGATACTCACTAGTTGTAGTGAGATGGTATCAATCGATCCTGGGGAGAATCACTGGAAGGGTTCCAGAGTGATAAAGACGACTGAATGTCAGTCACAGGCATTGTCTTTACCCTCAGTAAAAGGGACGGTATGTTGGAAGAGTTCCAAGCTAGATACCGTGGCAAACTAGACGATAAAGGCCGGTAACATCGCTATTAAAGATACTACCAAAGAGGCAGTTTGGGTGTATATTGGTTCATAAGATGAACTAGGTTCCTGCCATTGTGTGACAATGGAAATGTGGCTTTGGCCCTGGAACCCTGGTCCCATCAGTGACCCAGACATATTCTGAGGCAGCATCACATGATCAAGGAGATAGTTGATCTCCAGGTTGATCGAGGTTAGGAGAGTAGACTCAGAGGACAACACGGCGGATCCACTCACGAAGGCCTTTTCCCAAAGAGAGACTTTTAGGGGATGATTGAGTATGTGATACTGCAACCACTGCTACAGATGGCCCTAGTGCAAGTGGGAGATTGTTAGTTATATGTATGCCCTAAAGGCCATTACTGTACATTGGATGTATATTGTAGTGGATGCTGGGACATATATAGGTAGGACTTTCTTGCTCGACATGATAGTATGCTATCTGGTTGCTCTTTATCTTAACGTGTATACTTTATGTCTCTCTGTTACATGTTGATAAAGCCCTTAGGATATGTACTCGACTTCCAGGACTGTGATGCAGATCATACTAGTGGGACCTGGATAGTCCATGAGTACATCCTTCAATGTTCCTAGTCGAAGGAATATCGAGACGGGGCATTAATATTCCAGAGTAGACTAGCGTATATCTTCTCGACCCATGCGATGGGCGATGGATGATCCCATATCCATTGGTGTTTGATATCAGAGATGGTATACGGGTGTTCAGTGGAGACTGGGTATACTGAACGGACTCGCCGAGAACTCCCAGATGGTATTATACCTCACGTCAGATGGCGGTTCTCTGGTGACACTGGTACAGCTTAGTCTGTTGACCCGATATCGTCATAGAGTCTTGTGTGTATCCCACTGTGCTTTGATTTCCACCCTACCACGGCTTTACTGAGTCGTGCAAACAGGTGGTTTTTGGGTACAGTCCCGATTCACATGGAGGCAATGAGCGATAGGAGGGGATTCGTCTCTCCCGGTATTGGGGGTTGATGTTGCGCTATGCTCGACTGGCCATAACAGGAAATCCCTGGCCAGGGTTGCAGTGATATACTGGTAAGAGTTATCAGTAGTTTCACGAATGTTATGGACCCTACGTCGGCATGACTTATCGAGCTATTGGGGTCTAACGTTTACCACCCCTAGGCGAGATATGCGACATATCAGACGAACAGACCGGACTGTACGGTAAGTGTTACTGATTGGATTCACAGGAGTGTGAGCGGGCTTGCTCGTCGATCTTCTGATCGCTCAATACCCGGGTGGCCGTTACGTTTAGCAGACCGCTTGCGGCTTGTGGGTGTTTGATATGATCATCATCTGCTGCCGGCGTATTGACGAGTCTTTAGAGTCCTACACAGAGGTTTCCTGGCTCAAGCGAAACGAAATAGGAGCACATATGGGATATGTGCGGGACCGAGAATAATGCGTGTATGTGATGCCGTATTTCATTATCGCGATGTATGTGTCGAATGGTTGTATGCGATATAACCTAGTTATCAAATCAAGGATTGATTCGATAAGCCGATACGTTGGATACTAGCCGGTTATATGCGACATGACCGGATCATTGAATCAAGTGTTGATTTAATGATTTAATGTATAATTATATATTTGATATATTACTTTGCATTAACTAGTATTGGTTCACTTTAAATGGATTTACTCACTTGTATTGCACATTGTATATGTGATATATTTTGGTGCACATGATTGTATCATGTTTGATGATACATTCTAGCTTGGTTTTGTGTAAAGTATTAAACCATGGTTAGTTAGTGGTTAGGGTATCATTTCTTTAATTATTCATTTATTTATTTTATTTATTTATCTATTTATTATTGTTTTGGAAAGGATAAAGAGAAAAAGAATTGGTGGCTTAGTTTGTTTTTTATTTGAAGCTTCTTGAAGTTTTGAACAAGTCCACCATTCTTGTCTCTTCTCTAACCCTAACCACTCATCTAACCTTAGTTAAATCTCTACACTAAACCATGGTTGAAGTCATGATAAGTATTGATTTATTTATCAAATTAATAATAACTTATCATATCTTCTTCTTCTTCTTCATCTTCTTCTTCCATGAAGAAAGCTTGATACATCAATGGTGATTGATGAAAAAGTGTGAGAAATCCAAATCTAAAGTCTACCCACTTCCTATTTCTTCATCATCTACCTCTTGCCAAGTAGTATAGGGTGTTTCCTTCACAAGTTTTCTTGACTTGGTGAAGTTGGAGCTTGATCTAGCGATGCCTCGACGTAGATCATCTTCGGCATCGTCGTCGATGACCTAGCCCGCTTTTTCTCCGATGAAGCCGACGCTAGAGCCCAAGATCCGATTTGCACAGCGAGGAGACTTCATCGCGGAGCCATGGAGGTGGTGGACCGGATCTACAAAGGTTGTAGCCACTTTCCTTTAGCATTTAATTCGTTTACATGCTTGCATCGCCTCATTATCTAGTTAACGATCCGTATTAAGGTTTGTAGGCACCCGTAAAATTTGAATTAGCCATGTTTGATGCCTTGTGAGACTCCATTAGTGTGCCTAGGAACGCTACACACTTGTGTCGAGATTTTTGCAGGAAATTGCAGGAGCAAAGCCAAAAGAGCTGATCAAAAATACGCCAACTCAATGATTTCAGATCTGGTAGCAATTCAAAAGGAAATATAAAAATCAACATATCAAAGAAAGGCCCAATTGTCAGACCAAGACCACTGCAGAGAGCCCAAGCCCTGAAGCCTCCAAAGCGCCGCGGAACCGCGGCGGTAGCCGGCTTACGCCGCGGTTCCGCGGCGGTTTGGACACATCAGCACATATTTTTCAGTGCACAATTCATCTCTAGAGGCCCACATTCATTTCACATGCTTCAAATTCCAGAATTATCTCAAAGCTTCTACCAGATCAGCAAAGAAGATCATTAAGCTAATCCTAATTAAGCTCCTAACTAATCACATCTAGAAGCTTCTCCTCAACAAACTTTTAGAGGGAAATTCAAATCTCTTCTAACTAACTTTTGGAAGGAAATTCAAATTCTAATCCTAGATCTAGGGTTTAGGGAAGTCTATAAATAGAAGCCTAGACCTAGGGTTAAGGGTTAATCTTGATTAGTTCTTTAGTAGTTCATTAATTCTTAATCCCCCCCCCATTCCATTTACAAGTTGAGTGACACATCTTGTAGCCCCAAATTCTAAATCCAATTCCAAATTCAAGATCCCGAGTACCATTCAAGCAAGAAGCCTTCAACCTTTTAGGAGCCGAGCCGATCTTCAATCGGGCAAGTGATCCAACCCGATCCGCGACTCACGGAGACGAGCGAAGCCAAATCGACGATCGAGTTCTTCCTCTTGTAGTTCTTGAGCGATTGTAACGAAATTGTTGATATAAATAAAAGGTGAAATTCTTTAATCTTGCTTTCTTTTAATTCTTGCATCATGATTAGATCTCAATTTGTGATTGTGGTTCTTGTTGTGATATTTGAGTAAAACTCCGCTCGTTAAGGAGTCGAGACGATCAATAGAATGATGATGTAACAAATCTTAATACGATTCTTAAGTCCTACGAGTCTTGTAAACCCTAGCAAGTTCAAGAATCGATGACCTAGTTTCGTTGCGATACTTTCTTGATTGTGATCGCTCGAAATTAGGGATCTACGATCGTTTCTTGAATTTACTAAAGGCTAGAATGTGAATGATATCGACGAAAGAACAAGGGATAAGATGAAACCTTAGTTTCATAAGAAATCCCTAATTCTCGATCGATCATCATCGATCTAGTATCAATTCATCGAAGGATAAGAATACGTCATTGAAAGATTACATCACATCTATAGATCCGATCGATTCCTACGAACCTCATTTCGATTCTTGATATTTGGTTTGGAAAAATCAACAAACTCTCAATTCTTGATTCTATCTTTTAATGCTTTCTTAGATCTAGATTTTTCTCTTTCTTGAATTGCAATTACAAATCATGAATTATTTTCTTTTCTTTCTTTAAAGTTTCAATTCACCTAATTCAAAAGACGAACGATTACACTTTCCCTGTAGACGATCCGCACTCACTAACAATCTACATCCGACACCGTAGTTGATTGCGGTCAAATAATTTTTGGTTGTGATTTCTATTCCATTTTCTAAAAACTACACATCAAGAATATCAATTCAATCAAATGGCGCCGTTGCCGGGGATCATTTGATAAACACAACAAAAATCATCAATCAAATGGCGCCGTTGCCGGGGATCATTTGATAAACACAACAAAAATCATCAATCATCCTGCATATGTTAAAAAGCATAATCCGGACAAGCTCGAGGCATGATCGGTTTTGTGCAAGTTTGTAGGATACCCCAAGCATTCAAGGGGATATCTGTTCTACCACACTGAAGAACAAAAGGTGTTTATCGCTCGCCACATTGTTCTCTTAGAGAGCGAATTTCTTGCAAAAGAAATTAGTGGGAGCGCGGTAGAGCTGGAACAAATTCCAGAACCTCAAACTGCTGCCGAGGACTTAGTAGAATCTCAGGTTTCAATAGAACATGACGAACCAACGCCACTCCACAGATTTAGTAGGCTTTCTCATCCTCCTGAAAGATACTATGGGTTTCTTCTGGATGGGGATCGAGAGGATTGCATCATCGAAGATGATGAGCCTACTAGTTTTCAGCAGGCTATCACGAGTAGCGACTCGGTGAAGTGGCTGGATGCTATGAGATCCGAAATGGAATCCATGTACACCAATAAAGTTTGGACTTTAGAAATTGCTCCTCCTGGGGTGAAACCAGTTGGATGCAAATGGATCTTCAAAAAGAAGATTGGTACATTTGGACAAGTGGAAACCTACAAAGCTAGACTCGTTGCAAAAGGTTTTCGTCAAACACCAGGATTGGACTATGATAAAACCTTTTCACCAGTAGCTATGCTTAAATCCATTCGGACCCTGCTTGCCATTGCTGCCTTCCATGACTATGAAATCTGGCAGATGGACGTAAAAACAGCTTTTCTAAATGGACATTTAGAAGAGAGTGTTTACATGGATCAACCAGAAGGTTTCTTAGACAGTGGGCGCAGCGGAAAGGTGTGCAAATTGCTTAAATCCATTTATGGATTAAAGCAAGCATCGCGGAGTTGGAACATCTGCTTTGATGAGACAGTCAAAGAATTTGACTTTATCAAAAATGTAGATGAACCATGCATTTATAGGAAGATTGTAGAAGAAGCAGTAGTCTTCCTCGTTTTGTACGTCGACGACATACTACTAATAGGGAATGATGTCCCTATGTTACAATCAGTAAAGCTCTTCTTGTCACAGAAATTCTCCATGAATGACTTAGGAGATGCATCCTACATTCTGGGCATTAAGATCTATCGTGATAGATCCAATAGAATGTTGGGACTTTCACAGTCCAGGTATATTGACACTATACTAAAGAGATTTACTATGGAAGATTCCAAGTGCGGTTATTTACCCGCTTGTCACGGGATCACCATCTCCAAAGAGATGTCTCCCATGACTGATGAAGAGAGGGCTCGCATGGGCATTATACCATACGCTTCGGCAGTAAAATCTATAATTTATGCGATGTTATGTACCAGACCAGATGTAGCTTACGCACTTAGTGTGGTAAGCAGGTATCAGTCTGACCCAGGTGAGAAGCATTGGATAGCGGTAAAGAACATTCTCAAGTACCTGAGAAGGACTAAGGAGATGTTCTTGATTTACGGTAATGGGGACCTCCAGGTTGAGGCTTTTACCGACTCCGGATTCCAAAGTGACAAAGATGACTCTAAGTCAATTTCGGGTTTTGTGTTTACCCTCAATGGAGGGGCGGTATCTTGGAGGAGTTCCAAACAGGATACCGTCGCAGACTCAACTATGGAGGCTGAGTATATAGCTGCTAGTGAAGCCGCAAAAGAAGCTGTCTGGATGAAGAAGTTCATCTCTGAACTTCAGGTGATTCCGTCCATTGCCAATCCAATACCTTTGTATTGTGATAACAATGGAGCTGTAGCATTAGCGAAGGAACCAAGGTCCCATCAGAAATCCAGGCATATCTTAAGGCGGTATCACCTGATCAGGGAGATCGTGGATCGTCGAGAGATCGAGGTGCGGAGAGTGGACACAAAAGACAACACGGCAGATCCATTCACCAAGGCCGTCTCTCAAGTCCAGTTCAAAAGGCTGTTTGAGATGTTGGGCATGCGGTACGCCAGCAACTGGATCTAATGCAGACAGTAGGTATTCATTGCGCCAATTATAGGCCTTAGTGCAAGTGGGAGATTGTTGGATATATATATGCCCTAGAGACCTTCATTGTATAGACTGTTAGGGATATGTATATACATGACAATCTTGCTAATGATAGTACGCTATTTGGTTTGTCTTTATCTTAAACGTGTGATATATTTTACTTTGCATTTATAAACATGTCGATAAAGCCCATAGGGTGTTTTTCCTGACTACCGGCGTTGTGATGGCAGTCATACTTGTGGGAGCTGGATAGTCAATAGGCACATCCTTAAATGTCCCTGGTCGCAGGAGTATCAAGACTGGGCATCGATGCTCCAGAGTAGACTAGTGTATACATATCTAGACCCTGACGAGGGGCGATGGATTGGTCCCGCAGCCATTGGTGATGTGCACCTAAGATTGTATACAGATGCTCACTTCATGTGAGTACACCGGACAGGACTCGCCGAGAACTGACTGGATGGTATTATACCTAACGTCAGATAGCAGTTCTCAGGTGACATGTGTGCAGATAGTCTGTTGACTTAAAGTCGTCATTTGTCTCGTGTGAGTTCCCACTGTGCTTTGATTATTACCCTACCACGGCTCAAAGGAGTCGTGCAAACAGGTTTTAGTTGGGCACAGTCCCGAGCCACGTGGAGGCAATGAGCGACTGTTAGGGATTCGCCTCTCCCGGTCTGGGGAGTTGATATCGACTGTGATCGGTTGGTCATTACCATAAGTCCCTGACCAGGGCTGATTGAGAATTACTGATAGACTGATCAGTAGATTCTCGGATGGTCTTGAGCCATGCCGACACGACTTGTACGGTTATTAGGGGTCTGACGTTCACCACCCCCCTAGACCATACATGCGATACTCTTAGATGAACAGACTGGACTGCGCAGATATTGTCACGGACAGGCTCAGTAGGAGTTCGGATGGGTTTCCTCATCGGCCTTCTTATCGACATCTACCTGGGGACCGTTACGTACAGCTAGTGCCGCTTGCGGTCTGTGGTTAAACCCACTGCCAGCGTTGTAGTCGAGTCTTTAGAGTCCCACACAGAGATTTCCCTACTCCAGGCGAAACGATATAGAGGTCGTACGGTTTTACGACAAGGGTTCGGACGCATACGTGTGTTTACGCACGTACGACATTCGGACAGTTTTTACTAGCCGTCTTTGGTTTAAGCCAGATTCTAGTATCAGGTTATTGGATTTATACAGTCTAAAGTTTTTCCGTGTTTTCACGGATAGGAGGGGCGTTCTCGTAATTTTACGGGAAGCTTCTAGAAGCATGGTGACTTGAGGGTTTAGGTGGCATTATCATTAAATGCAATTGTGACTCATTTTGTATGATTCATCATATCATTAATGCATCATTAAATGCTTAATGACTCATATAGTGAATCACTCATATTGAATTAATGTAGCATGATGAATAATCATATTTATTCATTTATTTGATTATACATTATGCTTCATATATATTCAAGTGAGAAGCATTTTCATTATCATTATCATGTTCACCTTCTCTCTCCTCAAGCTCACTCTCTCTTCAAACCCTAATCCTACCACTCATGTGTTGAGATCAAGGATTAGAATAGACTAATCAATCCATAACCTCACTCTATATCATCTAGGTTCCTTTGATTAGCAACTAGAGAAACTTAGTTACCTCAAATTTAGAGGTAAAGCTTGGATTAGGGTTCTCGGGTGGATCATCTATCACGGAGAGGAGGCCGAGGAGGACGTAGAGAACGTAAAGACGAAGGACATGATTCACTAGGTATAATCTCTTTTCATAGTAGCTAAGAACTTCTATGGTTGTTGTTAGTTATCGTTTTGTAAAGATCTTCGGTTAGTCGATGTTTGCATAAAGAACAAGATCGTTTTTCATATTTCCGCCTCCCCGCAACTCGTGGGGTGCTGTACATCGACTTACACATATAGCATGTAGCAACAAGCATGACACAATATTATACATCACATATATATTAAGTGTACACTAGTGAGCAAAGAAATACTTAAGTGAGCTAATATTAGTTAATGTAAATTAATATATCAAATATATAATTTATACATTAAATTATTAAATCAACACTTGATTTGATAATCTGGCTATATCACATATAACCGACTAATATCATTTATATCAACTTATCGAATCAACACTTGATTCGATAATCCGGCTATATCACATATAATCAACCGATATCATATATCGCGAGAATAGAATATGGTATCACATACACGTATTAATCTCGGTCCCGTACATATAACATATGTGCTCCTATTTCGTTTCGCATGAGCTGGGAAACCTCTGTATAGGACTCTAAAGACTCGTCAATACGCCGGCAGTAGATGATGATCATATCAGTCATCCACAAGCCATCATCGGTACTAGCTGGACGTAGCGACTACCCGGGTATTGAGCGATCAGAAGATTAACAAGCAAGCTTGTCTAAACTCCCGCAAAGCCTGTCAGTAACACTACCGTACAGTCCGGACTCTTCATCTGATATGTTGCATATCTAGTCTAGGGGTGGTAAACGTCAGACCCCAGTAACTTGATAAGTCGTGCCGATGTGAGGCTCATAACGGGTCAAGAAACTACTAATAACACTTACCAGTAAATCTCCATATCAGCCCTGGCCAGGGACTTCCTGTTATGGCCAATCGAGCACAACGCAACATCAACCCCCAATACCGGGTGAGACGAATCCACTCCTATCGCTCATTGCCTCTATGTGACTGGGGACTATACCCAAAAACCGCCATTTTGCACATTCTCTTGAACGTGGTAAGGTGGAAATCAAAGCACAATGCAAATCATACAAGACTCTATGACGATCTCGGGTCTACAGACTAATCTGTACCAATGTCACCAGAGAACTGCTATCTGAAGCTAGGTATAATACATATAGGATTTCTCGGCGAGTCCTGTTCAGTGTAGCCAGTCTCCACTGAGCACCCGTATACCATCTTTGATGTCAAACACTAATGGATTAGGATCATCCATCGCCCATCATATAGGTCAAGAAGCGTATACGCTAGTCTACTATGGAATATCGATGCCCCGTCTCGATACACGCATGACTAGGAATAATTAAAGGATGAACTTATGGACTACCCTGTCCCCACTAGTATGATCTCCATCATAGTCTTGGTAGTCAAGTACACATCCTAAGGGTTTTATCAACATGTGAGAGCAAGACAGTATCACAATACAAGTCTACATGTTAAGACAAAGAGCAACCAGATAGCATACTATCATATCGAGCAAGAAAGTCCTCTCTATATATGTCCAAGCATCCACTATAATATACATCATATGTACAATAATGGCCTCTAAGGTATACATATAACTAACAATCTCCCAGTTGCACTAAGGCCAGTATCTCATACCCAACATTCCGAAGAGTCTCTCAAATTGTATATGGGGTATGGCTTTTGTGAGTGGATCCGCCGTGACATCATGCACATTAAGAAGAGAGTATCCGGGCACATACTTAACTTGCTTATTTGTAAAGATGGAAAATCGAAAGGCAACCTCCATACTCGGATAGATCTTCAGGACTGGGAAATTAGAGATGATTTGCATCCTAAACCGATACCGGGTAAATCAGGCAAGTTTGTACTTTCCAATGCCACATATCTATGTCACAACCAAAGAAGAAAAGGTTCCTGCAGGTGTTATATGATTTGAAAGTTTCCACATATTTCTCTAGATCATTTAACAAGAAGATAAAGATTGTGAAATGCAAAATCGATGGGCTGAAAAGTCATGATCACTATGTTATTATAGAGCACCTTCTCCCATTATCCCTCAGGAATTCCCTTCCTAAATCGGTTGGTCTAATAATCAATGAACTTTGCTGCTTCTTTAGAGAATTGTGTGCTAAAAATATCGAGATTGTGGCGGTGGAGAAGCTAGTTAATGTGATTCCGTTGATACTGTGCAAGCTTGAGCGGATTTTTCTGCCGACATTCTTTGATATCATAATACACTTAACGGTTCATCTTCCAACCGAGGCTAAATTTGTCTGACCGGTACAATATCGATGGATGTGTCCCGTTGAAATGTATAATGAATTTCTTGGTTGACGTAATCAATATATTTTTGCTATCTTATATGCTTGTATTTCTTTATTTAATATAAGTTTCTTTAGGTACCTCCTTACTCTAAAATATTATATACGCGATAGAAATCGACTAGAGATTTTTATTATGGAAGGTTATCTCCTAGATGAAACAACCACGTTTTGTTCCTGCTATCTGGACGAAGATATTGAGATGAATCTTAACAGGCCTCAGAGAATCCAGGACGGACCATATGGTAAAGCAGATTACAAGAGAATGGAAACCATATTTATTAACAAGATACATCGGTTTATCCTAAGCGTATGTCTTTATGAAGTTAGAGAGTCGGTCTGTTTTGCATTAATTGTTCTTTATATATATAATAATTTAATTTTGAAAACATAATTCATAAGAATGAAGTGCGTGGCGGGTATCCTAATTGGTACCCTGATCGATTGGAAAAATATCATCAGGACAATTTTTGTGGGTGGTTTGCACATTATGTGACATGTTCGAATCTTATATTTTTGCGACTAGTCTTAATCTAAACTTATATCACTATATAATTACCGCATAATTTATTTTTTCAGATCCAAGATCCGAGCATGTTTGTATCATTAGAGAAAAACATGAGATGTCTAACTCAGTTTCCTACCATGGAGGTTGCATACTACAAAAGATTCAGTATCCTTGGATACAAATTTGAAGTTAAGGATATAAAAAAATCTCGAACCACCCATAATAGTGGGATTGTGATTGTTGGCTCGGATTGTGTGATTTATTATGGGTACTTGATTGCATACTTGATATCCAATATCCCGGACGAGTAGAACCATTTTATATATTTCAGTGTATTTGGTATGATAGATAAACCGGAACTGGAAGGTAGAGAGACAACCTCGGGACTTGGAAATATGGATATGGATTGACTAGTGTAAACACGCGTCGATTTTGTTATGAGGACGATCGATTTATATTTCCACAACAAACATTTCAAGTGTTTTAAGCATTCAAAATGGAGAGTTGTATGCTGATAGAAGCCTAGGGATATTTATGATGTCCCACAATTTGAGAATCGCATGGATGACAGTGATGAGAAAGAAGAAGAGAGAAGACATAGAGTGCTCTAACCGTCTGTCTACGTAAAAGGGTTATCTTCGGAGGGGCGTGAAGTTACGTGAGTTAGGAATGATATTATAATCAAATCCAAGTAGATATTCCTACGATGTCTAATGCGTCTGTTAAACGAAAAAGGTAATCATTAATATTATATTATAAGCTTGCATTTTCTATGATCTCTATACATGTATTGTTATTATTATTTCTCTTACATACATATATTACATGCATATTTAATGATTGTACTTCTATTTAGGGGTGATGGCGACGTCAGGACCAGTGAGGGGAAGGGGCACCAGGGGAAGTGGCAGAGACGGCTCCACGGGCATCAGGGGTAGAGCGATTTTGCCCGGGGAGCTGCGTAGAGAGCAGCTCCTACAGCATAGGGGTGGAGTTGCACTCCGGTCCAGACATAGTCCAGATGACTCTTTCCGTGTGGATTTTGCCACACCTGCAAATATATTTATATATTATACATTGCACGCATATTCATTTTGAATGATATATTATAGATATACACGCATATTCATTTTGAAGTTACTTATATAGTCATGTTTTAATATCTAGTTGGAGGGGTGCCTCCACATCCGTGGCACAGGCCGTTCCCACACCTGCAAGAATATTTATATATTATATATTGCATGCATATTCATTTTAAACGATACACTATAAATATACACGCATATTCATTTTGGAGTTATTGATATAGCCTTTTTTTATTTTCTGATTAGAGGGGGTGCCTCCACATCAGGGGCACAGGCCGTTCCTATACCTGCAGGTAAGTTTATATATTATATTTTGCGCGCATATTCATTTTGAACGATATATTATAGATATTCATGCATATTCATTTTGAAGTTATTTATATAGTCATTTTTTTATTGTTTAGTCGGAGTGGGTGCCCCCACATCCGGGACACAGGCCGTTCCCACACGATCCATGCCCTCAAAGTACTCTGCAGATTAGTATTTTTAATTATATAATACATCAAATTGACTATGTATTATTTTATTCAGAATTTACTTATATAGTCATTTTTTATTATCTAGTTGGAGGGGCTGCATCCACGTCCGGATCACCGGCTGTTCCTCACCCGAGGAACTATCGTGATGCTCGTGCAGTTGTCTAGGCACAGGCTCGTGGTGACGTCGTTGAGGGTATATACCGCACTCCAATTTTTTTTAATTCTTGCATTCTAAATATTATTTTGTCTTGATATTGCTTGTATATCTATATATTTTATAGATGCAGGGCAGCCACGGCCCGTTCGGAGGGCTCAAGGGCCGAATCAGTCTCAGAAGCTGAGGCCCGATCCTGCTAAAGGCCAGGGAGCATTCCCCCCCATCTTTATCTCCGATGGCCGTTACACTGGCAATCATGCCAAAAGATTCGGCCGGTATTTAGGAGATGAGAGCCGTCACCCTAAGAAATATCCTCTTTATATTGATTGGGGCGCCTAGCACAACCGCTCCTTTGACGCGTTCTGGGATCAGGCTCAGATATTATTATATATTTTTATTTGATTTATCAAATAAATTTACTATCATTTGATACTTATAATTTAAAGACATTAACTTCCTGTATTTGCAGGAGGATTACACGTTTCTTGCAGTCGATCCTAATGACCCTGATGATGAGGAGTATAGAGAGTCTGATCATCGTGCTATTTACCGGGGCATCAAGGACAACATGCAGAGTAAGGTCTGATATGATAGAAATATGTTGAAGTCGGATTGCTATGGCTTATGGCTAGCGACTCCTGAAAAGGAGAGAGATGCTCTCCTACAATTTTCGGCCTTTAGCGGGGTCGATTTAAAAACATGGCCTCTCATGTGCCAGTATTGGGAGTTTGATCGTAAGCAGGTTTGTAATTTAAATGTAATTCAGTGTTTGGTATATAATTTATTTTTTTATTGTTGAATTAGAAAACTAAATCTGATTGTGTTGTGCAAAAGTAAGCCTAATAGAACAAGGAGAATCAAAAGTCGAAGAAGATGGGTTGAGCTACTTACACGGGTGGCTCGAAGAACACAACTCGTGCCATGGACGCAGTGGTAAATTATAATATATTTCTTTTTATATAATGCAATATGAAAAATTAAATTATATATGTGTGTTTTCTGTGAATTGTAGAGAGCTCGGATCATGGCAGAGGGCGGTACACCAAGCGTGTTGCAGGAGTATCTATGTATCCACGTCACATCGATAGATCCGGCCATGGGCACGGTTAGATATCCCGACGGTGCTATAGAGGATTATTGCGCAAGTGTTAATATTCGTTCTAATTTGAATGAAATTTTGTTTTGATAAGTTTAAATTTAAATGGTTTAGTTACGTTTGAATACTTTACATGGGTGTAGACATGGGTGGTGAAGCAGGCGAGCTTATCATGGGTTGATTTCAGCGGAAAGACCAATCCGGCCATGTTGACCTCGATCCTAGACGCCGTACATGAAGGACTTCACGGCGTCTATGAGAGAGGCCGGGGACTTGGTCTCAGCAGGGCCCATCTGAGGTTGTCCTCCACTCTAGCGGTTACTTCTCCTACCCCTGCGAGCGACATTTGGAGAAGAAGGTAGCCACATTGAAGTCCAATTTTGAGGAGGTGTAAGAGTTGTTGGTATGTATGTTAATTCTATTTGTATATATGCATATCTTGATAGTACTAATCTACGTAGCACGGATTCGAATACGGATACGAGTAGGATTCACAAATTCGCAAGAATCCGATATTGATATAAATCCGACATGAATCCTATAGATCAATAACACATCATTTTAATTCGCAAGACTTGATTTCTAGATTTAGAATTTCATAACAAGACATATAGACTAAATCTAGTACACCGTTTCTTATTTTTTTATCACACAAACTTAAAAACTTTACAACTTTATTCTTCTGTTCGTCCTGGTCCGATTTCCTGGATATTGTCAACGGCTCTGCATGCCACTCCTTCGGCTGCGGTTTCGCAGGACACTCATTCGGCTATGACTTCGCAGGCCACTCCTCCAGGTTCTTCTGCTCCCGCTACTTCATCTCTAGCTACTACAGCTTTAGCTGCTCCAGCTCCAGGTACTACCGCAGTATCATTTCTTGAGCATTTGAGCTTCCAGGGCTATAGCGAGGACCGGCTTCGCTGGATACTTAAAGATGGAGCATCTGGACCGAGCCAGCGATGATTTTTTTTATATTTTTTATATTTTTGTAGGATGTATGTATTATATTTGCGTCATGTATATTTTGGATATCGGTTGTATATGATGATTATGATGATTTTGTATTGTGTTTGTTTATTTCGTTATATATTATGCATGAGATGTCATTGATATATATTTTTGTATTTAGGTATATGATATAGTGTTTGATATATTATTGTGTACAGGCCGGACAAAAATCAGAGGCAGAACTTTAAAAATAATTTAAATGTTTGCCTCTACAGTTAGCACCGTAGAGACAAATTTCTGCCCCTACGGGTTCCTCCGTAAGGATAAAATATCAGAAAAACTGACATTGTGCCCCTACGGTTAGCTAACCGTAAGGACAATATAATTATTATTTATTTTTTTTTTAAAATGATACTTTGATCTTACGGTTGAAACCGTAGGGATTGTAATTTTCTCCTACGGTGCACAAGATATTATTATTTTTTAGAAAAATTAAAAAAACTGATGCTTTAACGGTTGAAACCCTAGGGGTTTTTATTTGTCTATACGGGGCACATCATAGGGGCAAGATGTTATTAATTTTTTTTAAAAAAAATAATTGCCCCTACGTTGGAAATCGTAGAGGCAGTGACTCCTACGGTTTTTGCCGTAGGGACCCTACGGATTTTGCCCCTACGGGTGATATTTTTGTATCTACGGTGAGAACTGTAAGGGTAGCAGTTTGCCCTTACGGTTGGAACATCAGGAGCAAAACATATTCATAGTAGTATACATAGGTAGTTTTTAGATGTGTAGATTAAAACTGAATGGCTCGGTATCGTTTCGCTCGGCATTCCTATAAAACCATCCAACAAAAAGAGAGGAGACAAATCATATATCTTGTTATGTGTAATATGATAGGATCCATGTCTAAGTCTCACCCAAGTTGGCCTCAATTAATTTGGTCTTGGCATGGGTGACAATTGAAGGGTGCACCGCCATGTTAGCTTGTCAGTTGTCACCCCATATGCATGGACTGCATGGTCCCAAAGGTAGTGGGCCCCACAGATGCATGCAAGGGCCGAAGATCAGGGCCACATGGGAGAGGGCACAACAATGTTCTTCAAATCCCTTGGAGAGAAAATTAGGGTTTGATATATGCCATCTCATGCAGCATACCCTTGTCGCAGCTCTCGCATTTAGTTAATATTCCATTGGATAAAACCGTGGTCGGTTGGAGAGACGTTTTCATGGCATTTTATGAAGCAAGAGAGCAACCATCATGCATGGAGGCATGCCTCATATTCTAGGGGGCAATGGGATGAACAAAATGCCGAATTGTTTGCATGTGGGTTGCCTTAATCTAATTTGCTTGGGAAAACACAGACGGTGATTGAACCTGAAGCTTTAGATCAGGTTTTGTTTTTCGTATCTAGGAATTGTATTTGGAATTTACCAAAGTAACGAAAACTAACTTGGTGATGTTAAGATGCGTGGATAATATAGTCTCATAAAGGAAAAAATATGAGAGATGCTGGAACGCCTGAATTGAACATCAGCCAGAACGTATATAATCATGAAAATGTATATAATCATAAATCTAAATATAAATGTATTATAGCTTACAACGTTGGATTGAATATTAACGCCTGAGGCCTTCTAAACAAATGATGAAGTTGATCCAAAAATGGAGTTACATCATATTAATCTCTACTATTTTAACTTGAAAAAAAGATGGCACTGAATTGAAATTTTAGGCTTTCGGCATCACATTTGACAAGAAAGATACTCGAAATATAAAAATAATATTCCGAAAATTTTCATTTCTAACTGCTGTCCAAATCTTCTTAAATTAATGACATGCATGTGCGGAAAAATACAAGTTTTAACAATAATGATTAGTGAATATGATCCAATGGAGTGAGTCGCATCGGAAGTAATGAATTTGCTTAGCTAGCTCCATTAGAAAGCAAAATTGTAGGAGCCGAAATAAAACAAACCGCGCTGCCTCTATCAAATTAATTAATTAGGTCATATATATGAAGTTGAAGATATAAGTCAATGATATGATTATGGGAGGCTTTAAGATAATAATTGATGATTGATGCGGAGGATCTGATGGAGGCCCTTTTTGGGTTTCCTTCAGATGTTGTCTTCCATCGATCTTCTGATGGGTTTTGGAGGTGATCTCCTATTGCGTGTGGATCTCAATAGGTTTTGAGGAGATAGGTGATTTAGAGGAGTTTGGCACTGAGTACCTGCAAAGAAGTTCCGGGATGGTTTGGTACCACCGAGGACCCTCCGACGATCAAGTTAGTACAAGATCCAAGCAGCGTAACGGCTAAGTAGAGTAAAAAATGACTTACTTGACCCCTCTGTGATGGGGGTTTATATAGCGGTGACGGTGCGCAGCAGCAGGCGCGAGAATCTCGCCGGCAGTTACGCTCCCGATGTCACGCCCGCGTAGAGAGCGGATCGCCCATTAATGGGGATCGTGAAGGCGTGGAACGTGGGATGTTGCTGGCGGAGAATCTGCGCATGGCGAGATTCACGGAGCGGTGGTTACGCCTGTGAGCGGTGGAGTTGGTCGGAGGATCGAGGAAGACGGCCTCGGCCGGGGGGGGGAGGGGGGCTCGAGGACGAGCGAGATGGCCGAGGAGTCTTGGACTTATGGCAACTCGGGGTGAGCTGAGGGGCCGAGGAGGCCAATCTGCAGGGAGCCCCGAGGAGGGCTAGCTTGTGCTTGCAGGTCGGGCACAGGGGTGACCTGGTCGGCCTCTGTGGGCCCTTTCTTCTGAGTTCCGGGACATACCATCTGCCACGCGTCCTGATCTTGGGGATCGCCAATATTGAGCATCATCATTAGCCCCCCACTCTTGTCCCGACCAGCTAGTGGGGCCGGTCAGGAGTGGACTGTCGGGCCGTCCGGGGTGAACTCCCTCCTAAGGTTTCGTCGGGACGCGTCCCCATGCCGTGAGCTGTCTTTTCTACCAGTGAATCAGGGCGAGATCTCTGCATTTAAGGAGGGTATGCCGGTTCGCGCATCTTGCCTTTGAAGTGACGGCCCACGTGTCAAGCGTCGGTTGGCTGACGCGACGTGTGCAGACCTGCGACGCTTGAAAGGGTGCGGTCCAGTATGGGAACGACAAGTGGAGCAATCGGAGCCGTTGGACACAAGGAGGCGTTTTGGTGGGAGATGAAGGGCGCCGTTGGATGAGGTCGCTCATGGCGATAAATAGGGATGGGGCCCATTCCATGGCCCCTACTCCTTCATATTTTCCATTCTAAGTCCTGGTAGCTCGATGCTCGTCTTCTTTCTTCCACTTTCGTTTCCCGAGAATCTTTCTTCTCAAGGTTAGATGTCTTCTTTTGTCGAGTCAATAGATGTTATTGAAGTAGGTTCTAGGAACCCTTTAGGTGAGCCTGAGTCCTCCCGGGGAGCAGGGGTCGGGCCCTCTTCCCGGGATCGTGCGGCGGGGGGCAGCCCCTAGGGAGGAAGCGGTAGATGCTGCCTCCGGCGCTTCGTGTTGGGTGAGGCATGAGGACGAGCTTGCCAATGCTCGGGCTCGCTTCCACATCCCCTCACGTTATACGCTTCGTCTGGCCAAGGAGGGAGAAAGGGCAGACCAAGTACGGGGTAGGGAGATCGCCTTGTATTTGGAAGCTTTTTGGGGTGGAATGCGCCTGCCCTTCTCTCCTGTGGTCGTTGAAGCGTTGAACTTCTTCGGGTTAGCCCCCGGCCAGTTAGTGCCGAACACGTGGAGGATTCTTCTCGGGTTCTTGATCCGCCTGAAGTTACAGGCAATCCCTTTCAGCCTCTCCCTCCTTGATTCTTCCCTTATCTTCAAAAATCACCCTGGTGGTCAAGAGGACGAGCCGAGGTGGGTTTATCTCTCTTTCAGAAAGCGACAGAGGGCGCTGCCGGGACGGAGGTGGTGGCCCTGCCTTCTTCCATTCACGACTGGAAGAAGAAGTTCTTCTTCGTTTCCTCTCCCGAGGGCGAGGACTGGCCCGTGCCTACAAAGTGGTCGAGGGAGAAATACTTGCCGGGGAACCAGTCCAGTGACCCCGTCGCGGTGAGAGTGGCATCGTAAGAGTCCATCCCCCATTTCGACGTGCTGTTGTCTGAAAGGGTCCTGAGTTGGGCCGGGCTCAGCCCCATTGAGTTCGTCGGTAAGTTTAGGTTTAATTTTTTGGCTTGTATATTGCATGTGTCGCTGACCTCTTTACATTCGGTTTTATGCAAGACCCATGGATATGGACTCACTCTGTGCTTCCATGCGCCAGCCGAGGAAGGTCACGAAGGCTGGGGGTGCCGGCTCTTCCCGCTCAAAGCCTGCCCCGGCTCCTTCTCCTCCGGTGGTCGCGTCCCGCGAGCGCTCGGAGGAGGATCTTTCCATGGAGCCCAGCAGAGTGTCGGGCCGGAAGCGGGCTCGGATTCTGGAGGACCCGGCCTCGGAGGAGGAGATCGGCTCTCCCTCAGAGCCGCTCAAGAGGAGGTCATCCCGGGGACCGTCTTCACCGATCATGGTGGAGGAAGGGGGCCTCCGGTTCGCAGTGCCTTCGGGGCTATCCGTCGCGGATAGCCTGCTGCATGAGATAGAGACATCGACCGGAGGTAGAGTCCCCGGGGGGACCTTCACGGCTCAGCTGGCGTCCATCTCCCAGGAGTCCGTGCAGGTAAGTGCTTGGTTTTTATTATTATATATTTTTTGAGATTCGGTGCCTCCCTCGTTTTTCTGATCGCTCTCCTGCCTTTCAGGTTCTCCAGCACGTTGCCCTCGCCTTACGCATGGAGGCCGAGGTGATAGCCCCGGCGATGAAGGCTGCAGGCCAGCTCGCCTCGCTGGAAGAGAGCTCCAAGCGGGAGCTGGAGGCGGTGATGGCGAGGGTCGCCGCCCTAGAGGGCGAGGTGGAGGCCGGGAAGCGGGAGGTCGCCTGGCACCACGAGGCCGCCGCGGCTGCCGAGGCCAAGCTCGAGGACGCTCAGGTGCTTGCCGGCAACCTGAAGAAGACGGTAAAAACCCTCCGGAAGGAGCTGGGGGCGGCGGCCGAGTCGGCGAATTCGGCCGACCTGAGGGCGGCGAAGTTGGCCGACCTCTCGGCAATGAAGGCGGTGGAGGGCTACAAGAAGTCGAAAGACTACTACGATGACCCGACCGTTGCCACGACCCTCATCTGGCACGAGGCCCTCGACGCCGTTAAAGCCCGGGTGCCGGGGTTCGCCGACGAAGAGCTCCGGGCCGAATACCCCCTCGCGGACGCCGATGAGCAGGGGCAGGAGATTCCTGGGGAGGAAGTCGCCGAGGACCTAGCTCGCCTCGTGGTGGATGTCGAGGGCCCCGAGGTCGCTCCTGGCCCCAAGGCCTAAAGCCCCCGTCTTCATCCTCCTTTTATTTTGTTGTTCTGGAATTTTGTAAGCCTCAGGGCATTTTGTAAGGCTGGGGAGCCAAAAATACCCTTTGTAAAGACTTTGCCTTTTAGTAATAAAACTTTTTCTTTGGTTTCATCGGTTTGCACTTTGTATTTTGTTCATGAAGAATGCTCGTAAAATTTCTCTCATTGCACTGTTGGGCTTCCATGTCAGGTCGGCTACTTGCCTAGCGATCGTTCGTCGAGTTGATTTCGATTACTTGCCAAGCGTGCCAAGCGCTGCTGAGAAGGAGGCGTCTCCATGGCCCCGAAGTCGAGGGGAGATCGCTCGAGACTTGGATAGACCTGATGCCCTTTGTTGGTGGCTCGGATCCTCTACATGCGATGGGCAGAGGACTGTCCGCCTTATTTGTGTCGAGGATGGATGGAAGCTGCTCCGGTGCCCTTTGGCGAGGGCTTCTGATTTCTGGCGTCTTGGGTAGGCAACCACCAGCCTGGGATGACCGAGCGGTGTAGCCGCTCGGAGGCCTCTTTCGAGGGCTTCGATCTCTGGCGTCATGGGTAGGGAGCTACCAGCCGGAGTTGACCGAGCAGGGCAGCCGCTCGGTTGCCACTTGCGAGGGCTTCGATCCTTCAGGACAGGGACCGAGCAGGGTTACTGCCCGGTGCCTCTTAACGAGGGCTTTGGTCCTGAAGGACAGCCGAGTGAGGGATCCTCGGGCGCGACTGCCTCTGGGAGGGCTTTCTGATCCCAGGCGTTGCGGTAGGGAAACTACCCGCCAGGGATAACTAAGCAGGGATGACCGGGCAGTGAAGCTGCGCGGTTGCCTCTTGGCGAGGGCTTTGATCTCTGGCGCCGTGGGTAGGCAACTACCAGCCAGGGATGACCGAGTGGGGTAGCCGCTCGAACGCCTTTTGCGAGGGCTTCGATCCCTGGCGTTATGGGTAGGGAGCTACCAGCCGAAGATGACCGAGCAGGGTAGTTGCCCGGTTGCCTCTTGCGAGGGCTTTGATCCTTTAGGACGGGCACCGAGCAGGGTTACTGCCCAGTGCCTCTTGGCGAGGACTTTGATCCCTGTCGGTTGTGGTAGGAAACTACCAGCCGGGGATAGCCGAGCAAGGACTCAACTACCTCTGGGAGGACTTTAGTCCTTGGCGCGGGAGGGGCTGTAGAAGCCTACCAAGGACCCTTGGCCGGGCAGGGTTACTTCCCGGTGCCTCTTGGCGAGGGCTTTTGTCCTGAAGGATAGCCGAGCGAGGGATCCTCGGGCTCGAGTGCCTCTGGGAGGGCTTTCTAATCCTTGGCGTTGCGGTAGGGAAGCTACCCGCCAGTGATAGCCGAGCGAAGGTTAGGCTCGACTGCCTATGGGAGGACTTTCTGATCCTTGGCGTTGCGGTAGGGAAGCTACCCGCTAGGGATAGCCGAGCGACGGTTAGGCTCAACTGCCTCTGGGAGGACTTTCTGATCCCTGGCGTTGCGGTAGGGATGCTACCCGCCAGGGATAACCGAGCAGGGTAGCTGCTGGGTTGCCTGTTGGTGAGGGCTTTGATCTTTGGCGTTGCGAGTAGGGAAGCTACCGTCCAGGTATAGCCGAGCAGGGGAGCCGCTCGGCCGCCTCTGTGGAGGACTTTGATCCTTAGCGCTGGGGGGCCTGAGGAGGCCAGCTAAGGACAACCGGGCAAGGTAGCTGCTCGGCCGAATGTTCATGAGGTTTCGCCTGACCATCCAGTTGCGGGTATGGGGAACAGGAACGGTCACGGCGGGTGTGCGCGCAGCATGCGCATTGAATGTGGGAGGAGGTGAAGCGCCAGGGTCGCGTCGCTTCGATTCCGTTAGAGAAGGCTCGATGATCGCCGCGTAGCAGTGACTTCTTAGGCGAGAGCGGGAGACCGTTGAGTTCCCTTGGGGCGCAGCGGGCTATATAAGGCTAAAAGAGCACTAGTCCTTCCTTTCCTTGTAAACAGAGCGTCGAGAATGCAGGACCTCCCCTTTACCATCCCCGAGATCATCCACTTCGAAGACGTATACCTCTATGACTAGAACTGCACTGAGGACACGGTGCAGTTGGTATATGGGAGCATCGAGGACCTCTTCGGCTGGCTGCTCCCCCGACATTCTTTCCTGCTGCAGCTGATGATGTACTCCATCTGGAAGGCGTTGCCGGGGCTTTACAACCCCCTGTCCGAGCAGCTCTATGACGAGACTGTGGGCAAGCTGCGGTCCCTGAGGCGCTTCGGCCTGATCTCCGCTAACCGGCTGGCTCGCTCGGAGGCGCTCATCCGCGAGTGCTACGAGTTGAGGCTCGGGGTCAACGCACGCGGGGGGAACCGAGGGGAGAGGTTGGATCTCGCAAGGCCTCGGCTGGTGGAGATCTTTACCGAGTATCATGAGCAGTGCTCTCTGCACCCCCTTCTCCCGCTGTTGTAATTTTCTTTTTCTTTTTGTATGTACGTCTGAGGAGCCCATTATACCTTTTTTTGAATAAATGAGATCTTTCCTATTTTTCCGCAATGTTCTGTTTGTCTTTATTAAATTAACACTAGATCCTAGGGAGAGTTTATATTGCCCCAAAAGAAAAGTACATGCTAACAGATGACCCTATCAGCGTGGCCCGAGATTCCCGGAGGCTCACAGGTCTTCGTGCTCGGCACCGGGTACGGGGCTTGTTCAGTTGATAAAAATAGACATTTAATATGACATTTTTCCTACTATTTCTATATAGTTATATAGTAAAAGGTGTTTATTATAAATATGACACATATGAAGGTTTATTTGCAAAATTACTATTTTCATGTGTTTATATATTATAATTATCATTATGTAGGAAAAAATAAGCATATAATATCCATGTAACATTTGGTCTATTTAAATATGCTTACCTTATTAAATATCTTTGACCAATTATCTTAAAAATAAAAAATAATGACAAATGGTTAAAGATAATATCTCAATAAAAACAAATTTTACTAACATTATTTATTGAGATAATTGTGCAGAAATTATTTCAGGAATGGAATTAAGGAAATCCGAGTTATCGAAATCAAATATGCCGAAATAGTAAAGTAAATTGAAGAAATCAATTCTGGCAGAGACGTAGAGAAGATTTTCAGATTCCAGATACCAAAATAGTCTACATGTGTCACCAGAAGAAACCTCAAGGGAAACGAACCCACGATCCTCCTAATCCACCGCGGATCCACGGCCAAACCCACCATTACGCCGCGGTTCCGCCGCACTTTTAGGGTAGTTAGGGCATGGGATTTTTTCTGTTAGGATCTTAACCACTGGTTTCCATATTAGGAAACTAAGGGACATGAGATTTTTTCTATTGGGATCTTAACCACTGGTTTCCATATTAGGAAACTAGGGTAGTTAGGGCATGAGATTTTTTCTGTTGAGATCTTAACCACTGGTTTCCATATTAGGAAACTAGGGTTCTGACTCTGAGACTATAAATAAGGACCGAGAGGCTCTTGGAAAATTTATCAAACCGACGCGATCATGAAGTCCACGACGGTTCAAGAATCCTGGTTGATCATCAACAGGTCATCTACCTTCTTAGAAGAGATCGAGAAGCAAACTAACATTTTGTAATCATTTTCTAAAAGAACAAAGTGTAATTGATCTTGTTGATTAATAAAGGTAGTTGTTTTCTTATTTTATTTCTTTGTGGTTTTTCAATATGATTTCCCTCTCTATCTTTTCTCTTCCCAACATGCGCGAGTAATTCTTTGCTTGTTAGGGTTCATAGGATTATGGTAGCTTAATGGATGATGAAGATCCGTAAACTCTTTTTAAATCCTATAAAGTTTATAAACTTTATCAAAAGAATAGTTAATATCCTAATCGGGCGCGTTATCAATTCATTGATAGTCACGACCATGATTAGAGATTAGATTAATAATTGCTTTGGTAAAGGCTAGATATGAACAGAGATCCATGTCAAAATAGGGGTTAAGAGTGGGAACCCTACTCCCTCCAGAAACCCTAATCTACATGCATCACTGTCGATCTAGTTATAAATCTATTAAAGGATAAAAAGAATAATCTTTAATTAATCATCCATGACTGCTAAATCTTAATGAACCCTACAAGCCCCTTTTTAATATAAATCGTACATCTGTAATTGATCTAGATCTATATTTTGCATCCGTGTTTGACGTAGATCTAAAACCTACAACCATTCTTCACCATTCTTTATTCTTCCTCCTTTCTTTCTCAACACGTCTAAAGTAAGATTAAAATATTCAACGTTTCCCAGAGGACGACCCATACTCATCTCGGTCTAGCTACACGCGACACCGTTATTGATTGCGGTTAACTACCACACACACACAAATTAGATCAATCAAATGGCGCTATTGCCAGAGATACGTGCGTAATTTTTTATTCTTACTATTTGTGTTGAATTCTTATTCGATGTATATTATAATTAAAATAAAACTGCAAATTGTATATTTAACGATTTGTGTGTGAATTTTGCAAGGAGATCTGGAGTCACAAACTTGAGGAAACAGAGAGCCAGAGACATTCATCAAGGTCCAGAGGAGTACAGGAGGCCACGTAGCAAAATTCTACACCTGATCCATCTTTCTTGCGGCGGAACCGCGGCAGAAAGAGCTTATTGGCGGCTGAAGCGTGGCTGATTTGAAGGATTAGGGGCCGTAACTTCTCTGGTAAATTTCTCAACTTTTTCTCTCTCCTCTGAAATCCAATAAAATATCTTTTCTGCAGGATTCTTTGCAAAATATTGCCGCTCAAAAATCTTTTTGCAAAGTTTTGTATTTGGTTTGATTATTCATATTTTAATACGGATTTTTAAGGGGCAAAGACCAAATTCAGATTAGGTAGGGATTTTATCACCTTTCCTAAGCCCCACAAATCACAAAACAAGTATCTGCATCAACCCTACATTAATTTAAAATATATCTAGACCAAGACTCTAAGCACTGTCGCGCTCAATAAGGACAGAGGAAGGTCGTGGGTAATCTATCGCTTATCCGCATTATTTTTGTGGTGCCTAGGCAAGTGTGTCTAAGACAAGTGGTTACTTAATTAGGCCCGCTATTTTCAGTGATTCGTATAGCGGATACCTCCCACTTATCTGGCATTTACCTAGCCACAAGAGTAGTAAAGATATGGTAGAGGATTGATCTTGCGGCTTGACCTTTGGAAGTTTAGGAGCGGTCTAAAGACTTAACCTGGGTAACCTTAGTTTCAGGGTTGTTTGTGCATTTTTTGTGTGATTTGTCTAAGTCCGACACACTTTTTCAAAAACAAACCAATTTTAAATAACACACACGCTGCCACTTGTGCTAAAACCGTTTAGTGCATGCTTGGCTGGACACGGGATTCTAGTGCTCGTCTTGTTCGCGTTCCTGCTATCGACTCCGAAATCGGTGCTTCTTCATTTTCTTTTCCCCCACCACCCACCACATCGACCGAGATGGACGGTACTCCATCAAATTATAATACCATGCTGCCACCGCCCGTAGGTGAGCAGAATCCACCGCGCATCTCTCTCCAAGAGAAATGCTATCCTATCCGTGGTCCACTTCCTACTTGTCTATCTATTCCACTAGCCAACGGTGATAATTTTGAAATTAAACCCCACTACATCAATCTTTTACCAAAATATCACGGTCTCGAGTCTGAAGACGCATACGTCTTTATTACCAAATTTGAAAATGTATGCGCTATGATGGGTACTTCACAGCTTTCTGTGGATGCCATGAGATTACGTTTTCTCCCATTCACTTTGTGCGATATAGCCGAGAAGTGGCTTTATAACACAGCCGCACATTCTATTTCAAACTGGAGGGAATTCGTTACAGCTTTCCTAAAGAAATTCTACCCTAATCATAAGACAGCTCAAGTCCGTAGCGAAATAAATCAATTTACTCAGCTTCCCAATGAACCATTTTCGAAGTGTTTTGAACGCTTCAAGAATCTGTTAGTTCAATGTCCTCATCACGGAATCCCTAGATGGGATCTGTGCAGAATCGTATATGAGGGCATTAATCCTACAACAAAACAGATACTTGAATCCATGTGTCAAGGCGCCTTCATGACTAAAGATGATGGTGAAGCATGGAGATTTTTAGAAGATTTCGTTGAAAAATCTTTACATTGGGAGAGTGTAAACCAACCATCGTCTAGGGGTGGTATTCACCAATCTGATGTTTCCATAGGAATTAGAGCTGAAATGGCAGCAATGCAAAAGAAACTCGAAGTTATGGAACATAAATTTTTAGTAGCCTCCCTAAATCAGATGACACTCCCTAAAATTGTCTGTGGATGCTGTTCTGATCCATCACATCTTACGGAAGAATGTCCTTTGAATTCTCCGTTTCAAGGTCAAGAGCATACCAATGCTGCTTTTCAACAAAGACCTAGAAATGATCCGTATTCTTCCACTTATAATCAGGGTTGGAGGAATCACCCTAACTTTGCTTGGAACCAACAACAAACTCAAACACGGTTCCAAACCAAAATAACTTTCAAAGGGTCCCTCCACCACAACAGCAATCACTACAATTGAGTCAGCACCCCTATCAATCACAAAACTTTCAAAATCCGGTCAACACTTCTGCACCGTATAACAATTCTTTGCAATTGACTGGTACTGATAACTTCTCTTCACTCGAACAAACCATGGATTTGCTTCTGACAAAATTCATGCAAGTTTCGGCTGACATGAAGTCTTCCGTCGATGACATAAAAAAGAACTCTGCCTTCCAAGGTGAGAGTATTAAATCGATGGAAGCACAAATTGCACAATTAAAAGGCGAAATAAGTGTTAGAGAGAGGGAAACTTCCAGCTCAACCTGTACCGAATCCTGGCTACTCACATCATCTGAATGTTATTACCACATTGAGATCTAGAAGAGTGCTTAACAACCATGTCGATGAAGAGATTGATACTACTAATGATGAATCAATTGATGATACCCCGACTGAGACTTTTCCTTCCATTTCTACTTCTACTTCTGACCCCAGTTCGTCTACCCCACCATTTTCTTCCGAACATATTCTCCGTTTTCCCCAAGGCTCGAACCCTCAGCACATTTCTTCTAGTCCACCAAAGACGATACCCACTCCTATTCTGGGATCTTTCCTACCTACACCACCTTCTCCACTGTTGGACCCAGCTATTGTTGTTAAAGCTCCTTATCCGAATCGGTTAAGGGGAAACAAACCGAGTCCGCAGATGGAGAAGATTATTGACATCTTTAAGCGGGTTAACATCAATATCTTTCTCCTAGATGCTATACAACAAGTCCCGGCTTATGCAAAAATTCTCAAGGACTTATGCACTAAGAAGAGGAAGACTCAAGTGCCAAAAAAGATGTTCATGTCGAGTACTGTAAACACAGCTTTTTCCCAACAATAACCAAGGAAACGTAAGGACCCCGGCTGTTCTATAATTTCTATTTCTATTGGGGGTAAAAATATTAACCGTGCTCTACTTGATCTTGGCGCAAGTGTTAACCTGCTTCCTTACTCAGTTTATGAGCAGTTAGGGATCGGAGAGTTAAAGCCCTCGAACACAACTCTCCAGATGGCCGACCGATCAATCACTAAACCTAAGGGTGAGCTTGAGGATGTGTTAATAAAAGTCGGAGAATTTGTATTCCCTGTGGAATTTATTATTCTCGATACACAGCCCGTAGCGAACCCACGGAACCAAATTCCGGTGATTCTCGGTCGACCCTTTTTGGCCACTTCCAATGCTGTAATCAACTGTCATAATGGCTTTATGACCCTATCCTTCGGGAAGATGTCAATAGATCTTAACATTTACAAGTTGGGGAGTGTACCCTCTGAACCTTCTGCTCAAGCATGTTCTGTCGAATTAATGGATGTCGACAGCAACGAATTTGATCAATTTCATGATACTGATCTAGACTCTTTTCATATGTTGTTGTTTGACCCAACCATGTATTATACACATACGGACTCTTCCATTGAGTTGTCCGGCTCAACATTTAACACTAATTATGAACCTTTCATGGAGTTTGACGATCACCTCGTTGTTTCTGATGAGATTATTCTTCGGGGTGTCGATGAAAGCTTTGAGAAAATCTTCGCTGATGAACTCGCATTTTTAAAAGACACGGGTGTTGAGATGAATCAACTCCAAGATAAAGAAATTGAACCTCCACCCCTTCTTCTGGATAATCACGAGAATGCGAGTAATCTATCATCACTATCACTGTGTCGTCTCTCCAAATTGAGACGCAATCCTTTTCTTTTACACCACTTATCTCTTCCCCGCTTCTTCCTGACTCCATACAACATGTTCTTCCACCAACCGGTGCGTTTCACTGATAAATTCTTCGAATGGTTGGTGTTGGCTTTTGGTCTTTGCAAAGCTTGGCATTGACCAATAATTTTGACCACCTCTTATAATTTTAAATGCTTAATATGATTTTACTCAAGTTTGGGAGGGATATTTTGGCTCTTGAAAGAAAATTTTTACAAAATTACGAGCCAAAAATAAGTTTGGGGGAGAATTTCACTTTCATTATTTCTTCTCCCCTTTGATAACTTTTCCTCTCAAGTCTACAGATTTTGAGATTTAAAAGAGACAACAGTGAGGACACTGCTGCAAACAGCTTTGGGGGAGGTTTGTGCTGATTTATGCGTTACTTTACATTATATTATATATAAGAACAAAAAAATTAAAACTAAAATATCATGACAAATGGTTAAAGATAATATCTCAATAAAAAATAATTCTACTAATATTATTTATTGAGATAATTGTGCAGAAATTATTTCAGGACTGGAATCAAGGAAATCCGAGTTATCGAGATCAAATATGCCGAAATAGTAAAGTAAATTGAAGAAATCAATTCTGGCAGAGACTTCTTGGGCGAGAGCGGGCGACCGTTGAGTTCCGTTGGGGCGCAACGGGCTATATAAGGCTGAAGGAGCACTAGTCCTTCCTTTCCTTGTAAACGGAGCGTCGAGAATGCAGGACTTTCCCTTTACCATCCCCAAGATCATCCACTTCGAAGACGTATACCTCTATGACTAGAACTGCACCGAGGACACGGTGCAGTTGGTATATGGGAGCATCGAGGACCACTTCGGCCGGCTGCTCCCTCGACGTTCTTCCCTGCTGCAGCTGCTGATGTACTCCATCTGGAGAGCGTCGCCGGGGCTTTACAACCCCCTGTCCGAGCAGCTCTATGATGAGGCCGTGGGCAAATTGCGGTCTCTGAGGCGCTTCGGCCTGATCTCCGCTAACCGGCTGGCTCGCTCGGAGGCGCTCGTCCGCGAGTGCTACGAGTTGAGGCTCGGGGTCAACGTGCGCGGGAGGAACCGAGGGGAGAGGTTGGATCTCGCGAGGCCTCGGCTGGTGGAGATCTTTACCGAGTATCATGAGCAGTGCTTTCTGCACCCCCTTCCCCCGCTGTTGTAATTTTCTTTTTCTTTTTGTATGTACGGCTGAGGAGCCCATAATACCTTTTTTGAATAAATGAGATCTTTCCTATTTTTCCGCAATGTTTCGTTTGTCTTTATTAAATTAACAATAGACCCTAGGGAGAGTTTACATTGCCCCAAAAGAAAAGTACATGTTAATAGATGACCCTATCAGCGTGGCCCGAGATTCCCGGAGGCTTGCGGGTCTTCGTGCTCGGCACCGGGTACGGGGCTTCTCGAGCGCCGGACTGGTCATCTGCTGAGACAAGAATGATCTGGCCGATGGTCAGCTCGGCGGGAGGAGGACGCTGCTCCTGCTTGCGGTCGGCTTGCCGTTTGTCCCTTAAGTAGGCGGCGAGGTGCCCCGATCGGATGAGCTCCTCGATGTAGTCCTGGAGTTGCTTACAATCTTCCGTGGCGTGGCCTAGCGTCCGGTGGAAGGCACAGTAAGGGCCCCGGGTTCGCTTCAAGCCTGACGCGGGATTGGAGGGAACTTGAAGAACTCCTCGCCTTGGGCCTCCTCCAGTAACACTGTGAGGGAGACGTTGAGCGGGATGTACTCCTGGAATTTCGGGTGATAGGGCTGCTGACGCTCCGGCCTCTCTTCCCGAGCCCTTTTCTTCTGGTCGGACCGTTCTGCTCGGGGGAGGTCCGCGTTCACCTCAGACTCCAGCTGAACCTCGCGCTCGGTCCACGCCTTGACTTCGGCCATGGTCCTAGGCTGTGCCAACGCAAAGGAGCGCAACCACTCCTTGTGCCTAAGGCCAGATCTGAGCGCCGTGATGACGGTCTCGTCCCGGTGCTCGGGGACCTCGAGGAGGGCGTTGTAGAAGCGGGTGATATAAGCCTTGAACGTCTCCTTATATCCGCTCTTTATTGTGAAGAGATAGTTGACCGTGTGCTTCTGCCGACGGTTCCCAACGAAGTGGCCGAGGAACTGAGTAGCCAGCTCGTCGAAGGTCGAGATTGAGCGAGGTTTGAGCCCTCGGAACTAGTCTCGACCTGCGCGGATGAGGGTGGCTGGGAAGGCCCTGCACTGGGCGGCGTCGGAATGGTCCTGGAAGCTCATCCCCGCGGTGAAGGCATCCAAATGGTCTTTGGGGTCGGTTTTCCCATCAAACTGAGAGACCTTTGGGGACTTGTTGCGCGAGGAGACGTGGACAGCGAGCAGTCTCTCGGTAAACGGTTTGGTGAGTGAGTCGGCAGCGTACTCAGCCCCGTCGGCCGAGAGGTGACCTTCCCGACGCATGACCTCAATTTTCTTTTCGAGCGCGTCGAGTCGGTCGTGGTACCCCGAGGACTTGGCGCCCTGCGATCCCTGGCCTCTACTGTGGGAGACCTGCGTCTGGGCACGGCCCCGGTTCCTCTCGATGAGGTTCCTCAGATCCCCGGGCGAGGTAGCCCTCAAGCCGTCGTAGCGAGCCCCTTCTGTGCGACCCCGTCGAGGGAGAGGGCGTCGGTCATGCCTGTGGGCAGGCGAGGTGACCGACATCACCTCAGGGGGGTACGGGACGCGAGGAGGCTCGAGGCGAGGCGCTCCGGCGGCGGACCTTGGTGTGGAACCGTGGGGCGCCCAACGGGCCTTAGGGAGTATCGGCCCGTGAGATCCGTGGTCAGGAGTCGTAGCCTGCCGGTGGTCAGAGCCTTCTGGAGATGGAGGAGCGGCGATATGGGGCCCAGGCCCGGCCGCATGGACACAGATGAGCGCCTCTACGAGGGACTACAGCCGATCTATTCGGCTGGCGAGGGCGTTGATGATGGTCGCCGGAGGGGGTTCATCCGCGTCTCCGGTGAGGGGGAGGCGGCGGCTGGTACCCCGAATCTTCAGGATGGTTGCTTGCCATATGGACGGAGATCGGAAGGCCAACTTTGTTTTTATGGAGTTTGCGTTTCCCACAGACGGCGCCAACTGATGGAGGCCTTTTTTGGGTCTCCTTCAGATGTTGTGTTCCGTCGATCTCCTGATGGGTTTTGGAGGTGATCTCCTGTTGCGTGCGGATCTCAATGGGTTTTGAGGAGATAGGTGACTTAGAGGAGTTTGGCGCTGAGTACCTGCAAAGAAGACCCAGAGGGGTTTGGTACCACCGATGACCCTCCGACGATCAAGTTAGTACTAGATCCGAGCAGCGTAACGGCTAAGTGGAGTAAAAAATGGCTTACTTGACCCCTCTGTGATGGGGGTTTATATAGCGGTGGCGGCGCGCAGCGGCAGGCGCGAGAATCTCGCCGGCAGTTACGCTCCCGACGTCACGCCCGCGTAGAGAGCGGATCGCCCATTAATGGGGATCGTGAAGGCGTGGAACGTGGGATGTTGCTGGCGGAGAATCCGCGCATGGCGAGATTCGCGGAGCGGCGGTTATGCCTGTGAGCAGTGGAGTTGGTCGGAGGATCGAGAAAGACGGCCTCGGCCGGGGGGGGGGGGGGGAGGGCTCGGGGACGAGCGAGAAGGCCGATGAGTCTTGGACTTGTGGCAACTCGGGGCGAGAGCTGAAGGGCCGAAGAAGCCAATCTGCAGGGGGCCCCAAGGAGGGCTAGCTTATGCTTGCAGGTCGGGCACAGGGGTGGCCTGGTCGGCCTCTGTGCGCCCTTTCTTCTGAGTTCCGGGACATGCCATCTGCCACACGTCCTGATCTTGGGGATCGCCAATATTGAGCATCATCAGGATCAATTAAGACTCGATATTTAGCAACTAATTAGTTAAGTAATTAATTAATTAACCCAACCGTGTGGATCCTGAGAGAGGACTAATTAACTACTATTCCGACATCCCTATATTTGTTTGTCATGTGGATAGATTTCGTTAGGCTGTTCTTTTCATTAGAGGTGTTGTTGATCTGGGCCTTTGATGAGGTGGCTTTCTATGTCTTCTACATATTTACTTCTTCTGTTTTTCCCGACTATATTATTCCAACTCTCCTTAGTGAATAGTGTACATCCGTTGCATCCCAGATTAAATATCCGCGGGGCCCGGGCCCCAGCCCTCCCTTTTTGTCTCCACCACTGTTAATATAGGATTGACACGGCTTTCTCTTATGGGCTATTGGCATGGGTTCAAATAATTTGTATTAATATCTTTTCTTTGTGTGTGGTACTTTGTCGGCAGATATTGGCATTATTTCATTTCATACCCTTTTCATGCAATATGACCTCCTTGGTCAAAACTTGAAAATTAATGGTGTCATTTCCATTTTTTCATCAAGACAAATCTCTATATATACTTCTCCTCTAGCTAACCTTAAACAACTTGCACTCAAGTCTTTCATTTTCCTTTGTTTTTCAACAATATTCCATCTCATTATATCTCTATCTCTATATATAAATCTATCTTAATACTTGTTAAATTACTCTTCAAACAAAAGAAAGTTTATAAATATATTATACTTCACTATGCTCTCAAGAAAAGCTGCATTCAACTCCCATGGCCAAGACTCTTCATATTTTCTTGGTTGGCAAGAGTATGAGAGAAATCCGTATCACCCGACTCGTAACCCTTCCGGGATCATTCAAATGGGCCTCGCCGAGAACCAGGTAAGCTTTGCCGATGATGAAGGGCTGACTTTTGACCGCCAGATGGAGATATAGAGAAGAACTAAAAAAATTTGTTGTCTCATATTATTTTTCCTTGCAGCTCTCATTTGATCTTATCGAGTCTTGGCTCGAGCGCAACCCCGACGCGGCCGCAATGAAAACGGAAGGTGCATGTGTTTTCAAGGAGCTGGCTCTCTTCCAGGATTACCATGGCCTGCCTGCATTCAAAAATGTAAAGTCCTCAAATATATTAATTAGTTTATAATTGGTAATATTTATTCATCCAAAAATATATTGACTAAAAACACACGTAATATATACTGTGGGCCATCTATTCACATGCATAGATATAGACATGCAAATTGATATATACGTTGACGTTAGCTCAATATATGGTGGAATGCAATGTATTTATATAATTATATATATCATTATAAGCTATATATACTCTTTATATGTTTGCAGGCCTTGGCAAGATTCATGGGTGAGTTAAGAGGAAACAAGGTCGAATTCGAGCCAAACAAGCTGGTTCTCACCGCCGGTGCAACTTCGGCTAATGAGACTCTCATGTTCTGTCTTGCTGATCCCGGAGATGCCTTTCTCGTCCCTACTCCTTATTATCCTGGGTATAAATTAATATTTTTTTAAAAAAATCATGTGTATCATACAATATGATCAAAATAATAGAATATACGGTGGCGCTATAGCAAACAAACTTATATATACATGAGTGATCTATTGCAAACCGGTTCAATTTTTTTTAAAACGGAAACTCTTGATCCACGACATATTTGATCGATCCGAACCGTTTAAGTTGATCACCCTACACTCAAATGTATATGTATGAAAAATCAAAAGATTTAAAGACCTCTAACATATGCATCGATTGGGTACAAAATGAACATCTTTCGATATAGCAACATAAACTCCATCCGATGGATAGGCTAGAACTCTTCAAATCCTTTGATTTTTCATACATGTATATTTGAGGGTAGGGTGATCAACTTGAACGGATCGGATCTTTCAAATATGTTGTACACTGAAAGTTCTCGTTTTTAAAAAACGAGGACCGGCTTGTAATGGATCGCTCCCATATATATATATATATATATATATATATATATGGACACACGCATACACACACGGTTCCGTTACAAAAAATCTTAAAACTAATTATATATTACTTTCTGAATATAATGCACCTTGTACATGTTACTACAGGTTCGACAGGGATCTTAAATGGCGAACCGGAGTTGAAATAATGCCGATCCATTGCTCGAGTTCAAACCATTTTCGAATCACCAAACATGCCCTAGAGAAAGCACACAAACAAGCCACAAAGCTTAACCTTAGAGTCAAAGGTGTGCTAATAACCAACCCATCAAACCCTTTGGGCACGACCCTAACAAGAACCGAGATCAACACCCTCGTAAACTTCGTCTTATCGAAGAACATTCATCTCGTCAGCGACGAAATATACTCTGGCACAAACTTTGATTTGCCAAGTTTCACAAGCATTGCAGAGATTATAAAGAACAAACCACAATTATTCGATCGAGTTCACATTGTTTATAGCCTCTCAAAGGACCTTGGGCTCCCTGGGTTTCGACTAGGTGCCATTTACACAAACAACTTGTTGGTTGTAGACGCGGCTACCAAAATGTCAAGCTTTGGGCTCATTTCGTCACAAACTCAATTTTTGCTGTCGGCGATGCTCGGCGATAAAGAGTTTGCTGGAAGTTATGTTACGGAGAATAAGAGAAGGCTTAAGGAGAGGCATGGCAAGCTTGTGTCCTCGCTTGAAAAGGCTGGGATTTGTTGCTTAGAGAGCAACGCAGGCTTGTTTTGTTGGGTGAACATGAAGAGTTTGCTTTCGAGCAACACAATCGAAGGAGAAATGGGGCTGTGGAAAAAGATTTTGTACGACGTGAGACTAAATGTGTCCCCCGGCTCGTCTTGCCATTGCGATGAGCCCGGCTGGTTTCGCATGTGCTTTGCTAATATGAGTGAGGAGACACTTGACCTTGCCATGGAGAGGCTTGTGGCCTTTGCCGTGTCCGACAGCAATATTCAGAGTCGGAGGTGGAGAACGCCGTCAGTAATAGCTAAGTGGGTGCTGAAGTTATCTTCGTCGTCAGATTGTAAAATGGAGCGGTCACGTTAGTTTAATATATATATATATATATATATATATATATATATATATAAACAAACACTGAAGAGTCCATAAAAGAGCTGTTCTATTCTTAATGAGGAAGGGTGGAATAGTGTATGGAATAATAATTCAACATATATGAATGTGTAATGGGTTAGTTTCAAGTTGATGTTTTATTGAATTTTATCTGTGTGTTTTGTAGTATATTTTTATTTATTTATTTATTTTTTTGAACGACTCTTCGGTCATTTTGGAAGTGGCAAAGATTTCATGAGCATGGAGGTGATGTTTGACCTTGAACTAATTAATTAATGGATTTGGTACGTTGAGTTAGCTATAAATTTAACTTGGAATGATTCTTATGTGTAAAAGGTTATAATTAGTTGTATATAGTCAACATTAGTTAGTATAAAGTCCACAGCCGTGTCAGCAGGGAAAAAAATTTGCGGTGAGAGTACGTTGAAATAAATACTTTGATTGCCTAATATGACAACTCAATGTGGAGCCAATTCCAGCAACTTTGTACGAGGTTGGCTTTAAAAACGGGCCCATTTTCTAAGAACAGAAGTTTCGATTTATGACAGATTTTAACTATTCGATCTGTTCAAGTTGATCGCCATACCCTCAAATATATGTGCATGAAAAATCAAAAGATTTGAAAACTTTTAATCTATGTATCGGATGAAATTTATATTGCATAATCGAAAAAAGTTCAATTTTGCAAGCGATTTTTTTTTTCTGAACTAAAACGCAGAGCAACATGCCCTAGAAAAAAGAAAAACTATTATAGCGGCCATATTCCTGATTATCATAGAAGCCGACGGACTCGTTGTTTTCTCCTGTCCACTTCATCTGGAAAATTTATTCCATGTGTCAACCGAATACATCCGGACAAGAGAGAAAAGAAATAGAAGTGTGGCCCCACTGCCTGTCCAAAGCTGTCCGAAACTCTTTCCTCTCTCACCCTCTACCCGGATGTATTACACCCGACATACCAAATAATTTCTTTTTCATCTGGATGTCTTTTTAGTTAGGGGCGATGCTTAGACAATTTTTGTTCACGTTTCAAAAGCAAAAGTTTCAATGGAATAATTAATGTATATTTGATTTTGATCTGAACAAAGCATGCATGCATGCATGCCATACAATATATATATAATATTCTTTTCGTTCTGTACTTATTCCAATTATTAATTACTTACGTATGTTTTCAAAAACATGGCGGCTGCCGGTCGGCAGAATGATATCACTGCTTATAGTTGATTTTGATTTTGTTCCAAAAACATGGGGCCAGCCCCATCGGCCGCGGAATAATATACACTGCTTATACTTCATTTTGATTTTGTTCTATTAACGAAAACACTTATAATGTCCGAGATTAATCGCTAAATACTAACAATGTTCGCCTACTTTGCACGTATTACCTTATTGATATTTTTGTTGCACTCATATATCCTAAAATTAATACAAACTGTTAATCTTTGCTCGTTTCAGTTGACCACACTACTACAATAGGGGGTTGCCCCTACGAATATTGAAATCCGTAGGGGCCTATTTATTTTGGCCCTACGGATTAAGCCGTAGGGCTAGAAGATTGCCCCTATGGTCCAAGACGTTCAAGAGTAAAAATATTAAATCTTAATTTCGTGTTTGCTCCTACGGAGCCGCAAACCAAAGACCTACGGACAAATCCGTAGGGGCAACTAAATAGCGATTTAATTAAAAAGGCACAGATCGCCTACGTCCCTTATCTCTTTCTCTCTCTCTCGATCACGCGCGAACCAAAATCCCCAAATCATTCCCGCCCGTCCTCGTCGTCGCCACCGCCGTTCTCGTCGTCGCCGCCTCCGTTTCGTCGTCGCCGCCGATCGATCGTCTCTCCATCGCACAGGTTAGTAAATCTTCAACTAAACAAATTTTTGATTATTTAGGGTTAGGGTTGCTGTTGGAGTTGTGGTTCGGCAGGGGTTACGGTTGGGGTTGGGATTGGGGTTAGGGTTAGGGTTAGGGTTGGGGTTGGGGTTCGGCTGGGGCTGGGGCTGGGGCTGGGGTTAGGGTTGGGGTTGGGGTTTAGCTGGGGCTGGGGCTGGGGCTGGGGTTAGGGTTAGGTTGGGGCTGGGGTTGGGGCTGGGGTTAGGGCTGGGGTTAGGTTGGGGTTGGGGTGGGGCTGGGTCTGGGGTTAGGGTTAGGTTGGGGTGGGGGTTTGCTGAATTTGGCAAAACTGATAGGAATTTCCAACAATTTTAGCCTAGTTTGATTACTAAAATTATTGTTGATCGAGAAAATCTTTGGTCCTTCTAATCAAACATTGTTTGTTACTATATGTCAACGAGTACTGATAAAAGAAAAAACCGATTTCAAGTGGAAATTAGGTATGTACAATGTTCTAATATAATTTGTATTTCTTGCCATCATCAAACATATAAAAGTACTAACATGAAATGGAAAATAAATAAATAAATAATCAAAGCTTTGGCATGTATGTAAAATCCCTTGTTACTTTTTCTTGGTTGCCCAACTTTGAAAATTCTATCTATTAAATTAGACATACTCTAAAAAGAATGATATTGCAAGAATTTGACTTGGTGGAGACTTGCATCATTAATAGAAATATGAAAGTGTAAGGACGTTCTTTACCTTCGATAGGGTTCGGTTGGGGTGGAGCTGGGGCTAGCTAGGGCTTGGGCTTCATCACCTGATATAGCGAAATATAAAGCGTACTTCAGTACACCTGACCTCATTGAGTTTCCTATTGAAGTTCCTGGTCAAACGGCATATGCATATTTTTATTCGCCATGAAATCCCAATTATCAAGCTACCGAGGATGAAAAGTCACCTTTGTTAGTCGAGAGTCATGGTAATAGACTTGTCATTATAGATCATAGTCAATTGTTTTTCCTATCATTTTCTTGATCCAGATGCTTATCAACTTGTTAATTAATTACTGTTTTTATGACGTATTTGTCTATATTTGTTGACAGTGACATTTCTTTTGGATGAACATGTTTTTTTGATGCATGTTTCAGTCATGTGAATTCATATGTTGCGTATAACGCTTTATGATATTAGTATCCTACATTTGTAGTTATAATTGTTGATTGTTATAGATGAATGTCATTGCAATAATAGTTTTTGGTTGATGAATGCCATTGCAATGTAGAATGATCAGTTCTATCAATCTTGATCTCAATGGTTTAAAATCATGTTACACATACAACACGAATGTACAACAAACGCATAATTAGAGAGTGATTCAAGATGTTCAAGTTAAAACTAATATATGATACTCGATGATAATATGAAACCTTCATATTCTTATCGATACTCATATATGAAACTAAAAGCGCCACTTAGTCCCCGTCTATCGGTTAACATACGTGCGATGCTCGTCGTGACCTAGAACTATACGAAGGTTGTTAAATATCGGACAGTATAGCTCGATACTAACAACCGTCGTATAATCTACGCGACGAGAAAATTCAATCGTATGGTAACCCATAGATTTGTCCCGTGTGGACAAGTTAAGAATGTATAAAGCAAACGCCTTCATTCACTTGTGTTTTCATCCGTTTCGAGATATTTCGTCGGTACCTTTCCGCTGGTTCTCCGTGTACAAAGATAGATTAGATGTTCATTTCAAAGTTGTTTCACAGCTTTGAAATGATTATCTATTCTATTACAGTGTACTCGGAGAACAGCGGGGATGTGCTGCAGAAATTTACTCGAAACGGTTGAAAGCACAAGTGATGGGTGTTCGCTCTATACATTCTTAATGGGATAGAAGCCTACCCCCGACAGCCGGAACACACACATACAACAAGAATACACAAAAAACACATAATTAGAGAGCGATTCGAGATGTTCAAGTTAAAACCAATATATCATAATATGAAACCTTCATATTCTCATCGATACTCATATATGAAACTAAAAGCGCCACTTAGTCCCCGTCTATCGGTTAACATACGTGCGATACTCGTCGTGACATAGAACTATACGAATATTGTTAAATATCGGACAGTATAGCTCGATACTAACAACCATCGTATAGTCTACGCGACGAGAAAATTCAATCGTATGGTAACCCATAGATTTGTCCCGTGTGGACAAGTTAAGAATGTATAAAGCAAACGCCTTCATTCACTTGTGTTTTCATCCGTTTCGAGATATTTCGTCGGTACCTCTCCGCTGGTTCTCAGTGTAAAAAGATAGATTAGATGTTCATTTCAAAGTTGTTTCACAGCTTTGAAATGATTATCTATTCTATTACAGTGTACTCGGAGAACAGCGGGGAGGTGCTGCCGAAATTTACTCGAAACGGTTGAAAGCACAAGTGATGGGTGTTCGCTCTATACATTCTTAATGGGATAGAAGCCTACCCCCGACAGCCGGAACACACACATACAACAAGAATACACAACAAACGCATAATTAGAGAGCGATTCGAGATGTTCAAGTTAAAACCAATATATGATAATATGAAACCTTCATATTCTCATCGATACTCATATATGAAACTAAAAGAGCCACTTAGTCCCCGTCTATCGGTTATCATACGTGCGATGCTCATCGTGACATAGAACTATACGAAGCTTGTTAAATATCGGACAGTATAGTTCGATACTAACAACCGTCGTATAGTCTACGCGACGAGAAAATTCAATCGTATGGTAACCCATAGATTTGTCCCGTGTGGACAAGTTAAGAATGTATAAAGAAAACGCCTTCATTCACTTGTGTTTTCATCTGTTTCGAGATATTTCTTCGATACCTTTCCGCTGGTAACCCATAAATTCAATCGACGTTTCCTGCCTCCAGACCACCCCTATAGGTTAGACACGATTCATTTTGATGGTCATCAGGAGCTTCTTGGACCTCCATCCCCATTGTCCGGAGAGGACGTGACTGCTAAATGGGATGGTTACAATAACTTGACCTTCGGGATGGATCCGACGAAACAGGTCAAACCACCATATTGGAACAAGTTAAGCATTTTCTTCGAGCTTCCGTACTGGTCTACAAATTCATTCCGTCATTGTTTGGACGTCATGCATATAGAGAAGGGAGTATCAGAGCACATACTTAACTTGCTTCTTTGTAAAGACGGGAAATCGAAAGACAACATGAATGCTCAGATGGATCTACAAGAGTAGGGAATAAGAAGTGAATTGCACCCTAGACCGGCAGCGGGTAAACCGGGTAAGTTTGTACTTTCCAATGCCGCTTATCATATGTCACAACCGGAGAAGAAAAGATTCCTGCAGGTGTTGCATGATTTGAAAGTCCCCACAGGTTTCTCAGGATCATTCAGCAAGAAAATAAAAATTGTGAAGGGCAAGATCGATGGGCTGAAAAGTCATGATCACCATGTTATCGTGGAGCACCTTCTTCCATTAGCCCTCAGGACTTCTCTTCCCGACTCGGTTGGTCTAGTAATCAACGACCTTTGTTGTTTTATCAGGGAGTTGTGTGCTAAAACACTGGAGGTTGCGACGCTGGATAAACTAGAAAATTCTATTGCGTTGATACTTTGCAAATTTGAGCGTATTTTCCCACCGTCATTCTTCGATATCATAATACACTTGACGGTTCATCTTGCAACTGAGGCGAAGTTAGCCGGACCGGTACAATATCGATGGATGTATCCCGTCGAGAGGTACGTGTAATTTTTCGTTCCGCGCAATTTATAAATTTATTGTTGTCCTGTATGCCCGTATTTATTTATTCAACATATTTTAATTAGGTACCTCTACACTCTTAAAAAGTATATACGCAATAAAAATCGACCAGAGGGTTCTATCATGCAAGGTTATCTTCTTGATGAAGCAACCACATTTTGTTCCCGCTATCTGGACGAGAACAATGAGACAAGGCTTAACCGACCACGAAGAATTCAAGACGGGCCATATGGTAAAGCCGAGTATAAGAGGGTAGACACTATGTTTATCAACAAGATATACCGGTTTATCTTGCTTAATTGCGCATGTCTTGAACAAATTAGAGAGTAAGTTTTTTTGGATTAGTTGTTATATCTGTGTTTGTGTGTGTATGAAATGATATAATATTAATGTCACAATTATTTGTCGAAAACAGAATTCATTTTAACGAGGTACGTGAGGGGCATCCTGATTGGAACGAAGAACGTTTGGAAAAATACCATCAGGATAATTTTTGTGATTGGGTCACAGATCATGTAAGTTATTCGAATAATATTTTATTGCTATCAGTTTTAATCTAAACTTGTATTGTTATGTATTTGTCATAAAATTTGTTTTGTTAGATCCACGATCCGAACTTGTCTGCATCATTTAAGAGTGATTCAAGATGTTTAACTCAATTTCCTAGTATGGAGGTTGCATATTACAAAGGATTTGGTGTCCTTGGATACAAATTCGAAGTTAAGGACATAGATGTAAGTCGATGTATAACACCCCACGACTTGCGGGGAGGCGGAATAATGAAAAATGATCTTGTTTAAAGCGTAAATATCGACTAACCGAGAATCTTTGCATAAACAATAACTAACAACAAATATAGGAGTTAACAACTACTATGAAAAATGATTATACCTAAAGATCAGAGTCCTTCGTCTTGTCGTTCTCCACGTCCTCTCCGGCCTTCTCTAAGTAGTAGAAGATCCACCTGAGAGCTTTACTACAAGCTTCACCTCAACCTAGAGGTAACTATGTTTCTTAAATCGCTAATCTAAGCAACCTAGGTGATATAGAGAATGGTTAAGGATTAAGTAGTCTAATCTAATCCTTGTACTCAACACATGAGAGGGGAGGATTAGGGTTTGATGAGGGAGAGCTTGAGGAGAGAGAAAGTGAGCAAGAGAATGGAATGAGATAGCGAACTCTCATAATATATATGAAGCATAAATAATAACAAGATAAATCAAGTAAATGATTTAACAACCATGCTCCATAAATATCTAATGGGTGATTCATCTCCATGAGTCATTAAGCATTTATGATGCATTAATGACATGGATGAATCACTCAAATGAGTTACTAATCCCATTTAATGCATATGCCACCTTAACCCCCAAGTCACCATCTTCTAGAAGCTTCTCGCACAATTACGAGAACGCCCCTCCGATCCGTGAAAACACGGAAAAACTTTAGACTGTATAAATCCAATAACCGGATACTAGAAACTGACTTAAACCAAAGCTGACTAATAAAAACTTTCCCGATGTCGTACGTGCGTAAACACACGTATGCGTCCGAACCCTTGTCGTAAAACTATACGACCTCTATATCGTTTCGCCTGGAGTAGGGAAATTCTCTGTGTGGGACTCTAGAGACTCGAGTACTACGCTGGCAGTGGGTTTAACCACAGACCGCAAGCGGCACTAGCTGTACGTAACGGTCCCCAGGTAGATGTCGATAAGAAGGATGATGAGGAAAACCCATCCGAACTCCTACTGAGTCTGATGTGACAATCTCCGTATAGTCCGGTCTGCTCGTCTAAGACTATCGCATATCGGGCCTAGGGGGCGGCGAGCGTCAGTCCCCTAATAGCGGTATAAGTCGTGTCGGAGTGAAGCCCATTACACCTTGAGAAACTACTGGAACCTACCAGAAAATCTCGCTTGCCCTGGCCAGGGACTTTGCATAATGGCTCTCTGATACAGTGCGATATCATCCCCCAATACCGGGAGAGACGAATCCTGTCTAACCGCCACTGCCTCTAAGTGCTCGGGACTACACCCAACTGCTACCTGTTTGCACGACTCCTTTGAGCCGTGGTAGGGTAGCAATCTAAGAACAGTGGGACACACTCGAGGTGAAGTAGCAGTGTCAAGTCTGCGGACTATGCTGTACTCATGTCACCTGGGAACTGTTCACTGACGACTGGTATAAAACCAACCAACAGTTCCTTGTGAGTCCTGTCCGGTGTACCCGTAACCCAACGAGCACCTGCATACTATCTCCAGTACGACGTACTGACGGCTGTGGGACAGAACATCTCCCCAACTGGGATGAGATGCGTACACACTAGTCTACTCCGGAGTATCGATGCCCTGTCTCGATAATCCAACGACTAGGGACCTGAATAAGAATGTGCTTGTAGACTACCTAGCCCCCACTAGTGTGACTGCCATCACAACGCTAGTAGTCAAGCAAGATCCTAAGAGCTCTATCAATACGTATGCTCACATATTAAGATAGAAAAACCAAGTAGCATACTACCATATTTAGCAAGACTGTTATATACATGTGAATATCTCAAGCTTCTATTAAGTAATATACAAACTAGTATGATACAATAATGGCCCCTAGGGCATATACACTAACAATCTTCCACTTGCACTAGGGCCATGTACTGGCATATCGAAGACCAATGATCTCGAGTAGCCTCTCGAACTGAATCTGAGGTAGGGCCTTCGTGAATGGATCAGCAATGTTCTCTTCAGTAGCAACTCTCCGAACCTCGATCTTCTGACGATCAATAATCTTCCTGATCAGGTGATACCGCCTTAAGATGTGTCTGGACTTCTGATGGGACCTTGGTTCCTTCACTAAAGCTATAGCTCCGTTGTTGTCGCAATACAGAGGTATTGGATCAACAATGGTAGGAATCACCTGAAGTTCTGTTAGGAACTTCTTCATCCAGACTGCTTCTTTTGCGGCATCGCAAGCACCTATATACTCCGCTTCCATCGTCGAGTCAGCAACGGTGTCCTGCTTGGAGCTCTTCCAGCACACCGCCCCTCCATTAAGGGTAAAGACATAACCTGACATGGACTTGGAATCGTACTTATCACTCTGGAAGCGGGAATCAGCATAGGCTTCCATCCTGAGGTCTTTTCCGCCGTAAACCAAGAACATCTCCTTAGTCCTCCTCAGGTACTTGAGAATGTTCTTTACTGCTATCCAGTGCTTCTCCCCTGGGTCTGACTGATACCGGCTTACCACGCTCAGTGCGTAAGCTACATCTGGTCTGGTGCACAACATCGCATACATTATAGAGCCTACCGCAGAAGCGTAGGGTATAATAGACATGCGTTCCCTTTCCAAATCAGTCTTGGGAGACATCTCTTTGGATAGGGTGATTCCGTGACAAGCCGGTAGATTACCGTGCTTAGAATCTTCCATACTGAATCTTTTCAGTACAGTGTCGATATACCTGGACTGCGAAAGTCCCAACATCCTATTGGATCTATCACGATAGATCCGGATCCCCAGAATGTAAGATGCATCACCCAGGTCTTTCATGGAGAACCTGTGTGACAAGAATTCTTTGACAGATTGTAGCATAGAAATGTCATTTCCTATCAATAGAATGTCATCCACGTACAAGACGAGGAATACGACAGTTCTTGCTACAACTTTACTATATATGCACGGTTCATCTGGATTTTTGATAAAGTCATATTCTTTGACTGTTTCATCAAAACATATGTTCCAACTCCGCGATACCTGCTTTAGTCCATAAATGGACTTAAGCAACTTGCATACTTTCCCGCTGCTCCCACTCTGATTGAAACCCTCTGGCTGATCCATATAGACGCACTCTTCTAAATTTCCATTCAGAAAAGCCGTCTTTACGTCCATCTGCCAGATTTCATAATCATGGAAGGCAGCAATAGCAAGAAGGACCTGAATGGATTTGAGCATAGCCACTGGAGAAAAAGTTTCGTCATAGTCCAAACCAGGTCTTTGACGAAAACCCTTTGCAACAAGTCTAGCCTTATAGGTTTCCACCTGTCCATCTACACCAATCTTTTTCTTGAATATCCATTTGCATCCTATGGGTTTTACCCCATCTGGAGCAAAGTCCAAAGTCCATACTTTGTTGGTGTACATGGACTCCATTTCGGTCCGCATTGCATCTAGCCGTCGTACCGAGTCGTCGCTCTGGATGGCCTGCTGGAAGCCAGTAGGTTCATCATCATCTATGATACAATCCTTTCTATCCCCATCTATGAGAAAACCGCAGTATCTCTCAGGTGGATGAGACGGCCTACTACTCCTGCGGAGGGGTGCGGGAATGTCCTGTTCTTCTTGAACTACTTGTTCTACCAAACTTTCAGTATTAGTTTGTGGTTCTGGAATTTCTTCTAGTTCTATTTCGCTCCCACTTATTTCCTTTTCCAAAAACTGCTGTTCTAGAAAATGGGCATTACGAGAAACAAAAACCTTTTGTTCCTTTGCGTAATAGAAATAATATCTCTTGGAGTTCTTTGGATATCCCACAAACTTACACTTTACTGATCGTGCCTCGAGCTTGTCCACATACTGCTTTTTAACAAAAGCTGGACATCCCCAAATCTTCATATGTTGAAGATGGGGTTTCTTCCCACTCCACATCTGATATGGGGTGGTAGGCACAGTCTTGGTAGGAGCCCTGTTCAGAAGATATACCGCTGAATCTAGCGCATAACCCCAAAAAGATCGCGGTAACTCAGCATTACTCATCATGGATCGTACCATATCCAATAGGGTTCGATTCCGTCTCTTCGATACACCGTTATGCTGTAGAGTATATGGAGGAGTAAGCTGAGAGAGAATTCCTTCTCTTTTAGGTAACCTAGGAACTCGACACTCAAGTATTCACCACCTCGATCAGATCTTAGTGTCTTGATACTTTTGCCGGTTTGGTTTTCTTCTTCATTCTTATACTCTTGGAATTTATCAAAAGCCTCGGATTTATGTTTCATCAGATAAATGAATCCGTACTTTGAGTAATCATCCGTGAAACTAATGAAATATGAAAAACCACCTCTTTCTTGTGTAGACATTGGACCACATACATCGCTGTGTATGAGTCCTAAGAGCTCGCTCGCCCTTACTCCATGTCCAGTAAATGGAGTCTTTGCCATCATTCCTTTGAGACAAGATTGACAAGTGTCATAAGTTTGACATTCGAACGAGTCCAAATATCCTTCTCTATGCAACTTAGTCAACCTTCTCTCATTGATGTGACCCAGTCTACAATGCCATAAGAAAGCTTTATTTAAATCTGGAGACTTTCTTTTTAGTGTGTTCTGGACATTGAAAATTTGGAGTTGGTTTAACACATATATACCGTTATCCAGTGTACCGGACCCAATCAAACCATGATTAAGGTGGATGTTAACAACACCACTTCCAAACGTGAAATCATAACCTTTATTTGATAACAAGGAAACAGATATGATATTACACGTTAAGCTGGGTACAAAAAACCGTTATGCAAAACCAAAATGTGTCGACTCGTCAATCCCAGGTGATAATCCCCTACGGACACAGCTCCCACGCTAGCTCCGTTAGCAGCCATCAGGGTCATATCACCTTCCTTCAGCACTCTACGGTTTCTTAATGCCTGCAATGAATTGCAAATATGAGATCCTGATCCGGTATCCAATACCCAGGAAGTAGAGTTGATTGACAGACAATTCTCAATTACAAACACACCTGAAGTCGAAGCTACAGCTTGCTTCGGTTCCTGGTTCTTGGCGCTCCACGCCTTGCAATCCTTTTTCCAGTGCCCTTTCCTGTGACAATGGAAGCACTCATCCTGGGCCATTACCAGTACCGTAAACTTTTTCTTTCCCTTCCGTGCCACCTTACTAACACCTCCTCTAGGTCTGTTGGGGGCCTTATTCTTCATTCCTTTGGTTTTAGCCTTGGACCCGGAAGAAGAAGTACCGCGAACAAACATAGCGGGTGTTTCCCTTGCCTTCTGCAAGATGCCCTCTGCACTCCTCAACATGTTAAGGAGTTCTGAAAGTTTAACTTCTTTTCTTTGAATGTTGAAGTTCAGAATGAACTGGGCGTAGGTGGGAGGGATGGACTGGAGAATAAGGTATGTATAGAGCTCATTATCCAAAGTCGTCCCAAGGTCTGCGAGCTCTTCTATATAGCCGATCATCTTTAGGACATGTTCTCCTACCGATGACCCGACAGCCAACCTCGCTTGAAACAGCTTCTTTGAGGTCTCGTATCTTGCTATACGAGATTGCTCACGAGATTGCTCCCCATACAGATCTTTTGTATGGAGAAATATGGAGTCAAGATCCATATCCTCGTGCCTCCTCTGATGTTCATTGTTCATCGAGGCAAGCACGATGCACTTGGCTTTCGCGCAATCTAAATCCCAGGTTTTGCAGATTTCCTTATCCGCATTACTGGATTTGGGACCTGGGACTTCAAGTGCCGAAGCGGTGAGGACGTATCCCAATTTGTCATAGGTCAAAACCATTTTGACATTCCGCAGCCAATCTTTATAGTTTGGCCCTGTCAGTATATTTTTCTCTAAAAGTAACTTAAGTCCAGTCATTTTCAGGGTCGCTGCAATTAGGAGAGAGAGAAGAAAACTCTTTAGCATGATGCTCTTGCAAGTTTAGAATGGCTTTTAATTTATCTAAACTGGATGGCTCCCACTGTTTCTCGAATCCTTCCTCAAACCATAAAAGAAGAATTAGCCAGGACTATTCTCACTGTACAATACTTGCTTAACCGTTCAGCCAGACTGGTGTCGGTACTTCGAGGGAGGTTTTCCAACGCTTTCGCGAAGTTCCTTAATTAAATAACCTCTTTTCTCTGGGGGCGTAACCCCGCTGACACCTTTCTTGACACCTACTTGGTTTATAGCATTGATCGTTAAGCGACAAATATCCTGATGAGTAGTATATACTCACAATAGGATCGGGATCCAAATATCATCGTATGATAATGTTGAAGGAATGCTACCAACATTCATCAAACTCCAAATGGTATGCATCTCTTTAAAAATTTCAGTTTCTTTAGAAATTCCCGATATAAGTTTTTGCCCCATGCTCTTATGACCTTGGCTTTGGTCAAAATGTCATAAGTCACATGTCAAGTTCTACCCATCATTATCTTGTCAATTTGAACCCATCCGTACATACCCCTGACTTTGGTCAAATGATAATACGACTGTCCCAAACTAACTCATCTATCTATGCAACAAATGAATACCCAGAAGTTACCAAACACTATGCCTTGACTTTGGCCAAAATTCATAGCTTGAATACTACTGAATACCCAAATGAAATGACGGAGGGCTATGAATGGTTTTGGCGAAACCGTGAACGTAGTGAACTTGATATGACCGAAGGAACCTGATAGCTTTTAAAAGGAGTGGTTAAAGCTCCGCAATTAAAAATATCATCTGTTTTAAAATAACCGATTGGTTTCTTTTAAATTGTTCCAACGATTTAACTTTTTGGTTTATTTTCTTTGCATTATAAAATAATGCGTCCCATCATTTAACCTATCATTGCAGAAAACAACGAAAATACAACGTCCTCTTATGCCATCCGCATTCGCCACGGGGTCCCGTCATCACCCGTTAGGTTACTTAACTAACGACAGAGCGGGGGCTGGGCTAGCGCGGGTGTAAAACATAAGTGACGTCTAAATAGCTATCATATATAGATATTGTACATTCGTCAGACGCAATAATAGTCATTCCAGATCTCATATGAACTTTATTGGATTTGCAAGCAATCCGTGTTTGTTTAGAGCCTGCAACAAAAAACGGATTACACAGTTGTGATGAATAGCCATTACCCCACCCTAGACCCCTACGGGTACGGCAAACTACCCGTCTAATACCCGAAGTGAAGCGGTCTCCCTCAGCAAAGTGAGTAGGCCACTAAACACTTCAAAGTACCCGGTAGTTTGTGCACCCCATCTTGGGTCTATCCTATGAGCAAAAACAGTAAAATGAAATAATACAACGGTGGCTACATCCGCAACCTGGATGCGTCCCGCAAAATAATATTACAACATATTACAATTACATTGAATGAATTAAAATAATAACCCATTACAAAACCCGGCTAATCATGACAACAGTCCAATACAGTTCACATCCACAAACAGTAAAAACCATTACAGAAATATGCAACCCCCTGCCAACCGACATACTAGCAGTTAGGGGAGGTTTATGAACACATTAAACAATCACAGATATAATCATATTAGCAAACATCGCAAAATTTCGATCGAGCAAAACACTTTAGATTCTACTGCAAAACTTCTCTGTGCACCTGAGATCTTAGCATAAAATAAAATATCCAGAAATATCACTGTTAACACAAAGGGCTCACTGGAAAAATTTGGGCCGACTCGGCCCTAACTCGGCCGCGGATCCGCGGCGGATCGCATGGATCCGCCACGGTTCCGGGGTGAGTTAGCCGAGTTGGGGGTCCAAATTTCTTCAGTAGCCCTATAATTTCATGCTTGTTATTCTGCAGGTCCCTGAAAAATTTTTAGGGCCTGTTTTAAATTCGACAGAAACTGTGATAATTCGATGATGTTTCCGGTTCTTTTTGCGTTCGAAATTCTTACGACTTTGCTAATGAGTTAATTATTGTTTAGTGAGGCTTTGATACCACTGTAAGTCGATGTACAACACCTCAAGACTTGCGGGGAGGCGGAATAATGAAAAACGATCTTGTTTAAAGCGTAAACATCGACTAACCGAGAATCTTTGCATAAACAATAACTAACAACAAACATAGGAGTTAACAAATACTATGAAAAGTGATTATACCTAAAGATCCGAGTCCTTCGTCTTGTTGTTCTCCACGTCCTCTCCGGCCTTCTCTAAGTAGTAGAAGATCCACCCGAAAGCTTTACTACAAGCTTCACCTCAACCTACAGGTAACTAGGTTTCTTAAATCGCTAATCTAAGCAACCTAGGTGATATAGAGAATGGTTAAGGATTAAGTAGTTTAATCTAATCCTTGTACTCAACACATGAGAGGGGAGGATTAGGGTTTGAAGAGGGAGAGCTTGAGGAGAGAGAAAGTGAGCAAGAGAATGGAATGAGATAATGAACTCTCATAATATATATGAAGCATAAATAATAACAAGATAAATCAAGTAAATGATTTAACAACCATGCTCCATAAATATCTAATGGGTGATTCATCTCCATGAGTCATTAAGCATTTATGATGCATTAATGACATGGATGAATCACTCAAATGAGTCACTAATCCCATTTAATGCATATGCCACCTTAACCCCTAAGTCACCATCTTCTAGAAGCTTCTCGCACAATTACGAGAATGCCCCTCCGATCCGTGAAAACACGGAAAAACTTTAGACTGTATAAATCCAATAACCGGATACTAGAAACTGGCTTAAACCAAAGCCGACTAGTAAAAACTGTCCGGATGTCGTACGTACGTAAACACACGTATGCGTCCGAACCCTTGTCATAAAACCATACGACCTCTATATCGTTTCGCCTGGAGTAGGGAAACTCTCTGTGTGGGACTCTAGAGACTCGAGTACTACGCTGGCAGTGGGTTTAACCACAGACCGCAAGCGTCACTAGCTGTACGTAACGGTCCCCAGGTAGATGTCGATAAGAAGGACGATGAGGAAAACCCATCCGAACTCCTACTGAGTCTGATGTGACAATCTCCGTACAGTCCGGTCTGTTCGTCTAAGACTATCGCATATCGGGCCTAGGGGCGGCAAGCGTCAGTCCCCTAATACCGGTATAAGTCGTGTCGGAGTGAAGCCCATTACACCCTGAGAAACTACTGGAACCTACCAGCAAATCTCGCTTGCCCTGGCCAGGGACTTTGCGTAATGGCTCTCTGACACAGCGCGATATCATCCCCCAATACTGGGAGAAACGAATCCTGTCTAACCGCCACTGCCTCCAAGTGCTCGGGACTGCACCCAACTGCTACCTGTTTGCATGACTCCTTTGAGCCGTGGTAGGGTAGCAATCTAAGAACAGCGGGACACACTCGAGGTGAAGTAGCAGTGTCAAGTCTGCGGACTATGCTGTACTCATGTCACCTGGGAACTGTTCACTGACGACTGGTATAAAACCAACCAACAGTTCCCTGTGAGTCCTGTCCGGTGTACCCGTAACCCAACGAGCACCTGCATACTATCTCCAGTACGACGTACTGACGGCTGTGGGACAGACCATCTCCCCAACTGGGATGAGAAGCGTACACACTAGTCTACTCTGGAGTATCGATACCCTGTCTCGATAATCCAACGACTAGGGACCTGAATAAGGATGTGCTTGTAGACTACCCAGCCCCCACTAGTGTGATTGCCATCACAACGCTGGTAGTCAAGCAAGATCCTAAGAGCTCTATCAATACGTATACTTACATATTAAGATAGAGAAACCAAGTAGCATACTACCATGTTTAGCATGACTGTTATATACATGTGAATATCCCAAGCTTCCATTAAGTAATATACAAACTAGTATGATACAATAATGGCCCCTAGGGCATATACACTAACAATAGAAACATCTAGAACCACTCAGAATAGTGGAATTGCGATGGTAGGATCGGACGGTGTGATTTACTATGGGTACTTAAATTGTATATTTGGCATCCACTATCCTGGACGATCAGAACACTTTTATATATTCCAGTGTACTTGGTACGATCCGCGAACCGATACGGAAAGGTGGACAAGCAATCTTGGGACTTGGAAAGATGAATATGGATTGACCAGTGTGAACACACTTCGATTTTACGGTCAGGAAGATCCGTTTATCTTTCCGAACCAAGCGTCCCAAGTATACTACTCACAGTGTTTGAAGTATCCAGGATGGAGTGTTGTATGCTGATGGAAACCCAGAGATGTCTACGATGTCCTAGAATTCGAGGACAGCGATGAGGACGAAGAAGAGAGAAGGCTTAAAGTGCTCCGACCGTCTGTTTCGAAGGACGGGTTGTCTTCGACCGATCATGAAGTTACGTGGGTTAGAAATAATATCGACGATGAAATCCAAGTAGATATGTATAATGCGCCCACGAAACGAAAAAGGTTATCAGTAATGTTATATTATTACTTCACATTTTACGCTCTATACATATATAGTCAATACTTTTAATGATTGTCTAATGCGTCCACGAACCGTTTATCTAGATTTGATGATGATGTCAGGAGCACCGAGGGGCGGCAGGAGCTCCAGCCGCGGCAGAGGCAGAGGCAGAGCGGTTCTGCCGCCCGGAGAGCTCCGTAGGGAGCTTCAAAGGGCCGGTCTTGCACCCAGATTGGAGACCCCTTCGGATGCCTCCTTCCGTGTGGATTTTGCCACATCTCCAGGTATACTGCACGCATATCCATTTTGAATGTAATATTATAGATATTCATGCCTGTTTATGTCAAAATTACTTATATTGTCAATGTTTGATTGTCTAGTTGTTGGTGATGCGTCCACATCTGGGACAGAGGCCACTCCCGCTCCTCCAGGTATGTTTATATATCATATAGTGCATGTATATTGATTTATAATGCTATATCATAAATACACACATTCCTTTTGCCCTTACTTAGCAATTTTTATTATTGTCTAGCTGTAGGTGGTGACACCACCGCACCTGCGGGTATGTTTATATATCCTATAGTGCATGCATATTGATTTAGAACGTTATATTATTGATCTACACATTCTTTTTGCAATTACTTATATAATCTATTTTTAATTTTCTAATTATAGGTGGTGCGTCCACATCTTCTGCAGGGGCTGAAAGGTTCCTAGGCACCCTAATGAGGCCTCACAAGGCATCAACCATGCCAATTTCAAAAAAATCTAGGTGCCGAGAAACCCGACTACGGATCGTTGGCTAGAAATCTAGGCGAAAATGAAAACTAGTTAACAACTTAACAAAAAGGAAACGGAAATACAACCTTTGTAGATCCGGTGCTCCACCTCCATAGCTCCGCAACGAAGTCCCCTCGCTGTCCAAATGAATTTCCGGGCTCTAGCGTCGGCTTCGTCGGAGAAATGGCGAGCTAGGTCGTCGATGTCCATGCCGAAGATGATCTACGTCGAGGCATCGCTAGATCAAGCTCCACCTTCATCAAGCCATGAAAACTTGTGAAGGAAACACACTCTACTACTTGGCAAGAGGTAGAGGATGAAGAAATAGGAAGTGGGCAGACTCTAGAATTGGATTTCTCACTCTAATTCATCAATCACCATTGATGGAGTCTTGCTTCTTCTTTGAAGAAAAATGAAGAAGAAGAAGAAGATATTATGATAAGAATTGCAAAAATGAAAAGAATAATCAATTCTTATCATAATAGAACCATGGTTAGGTGTAGAGAGTGAATCATGGTTTAGTGGAATGGTTTGGGTTATGCATGAGACAAAAATGGTTACTTTATCAAAGCTTCAAGAAGCTTCAAGTGCAAACAAATAAAAGCCACCATTTCTTCTCATATCTTTTCCTTTTTCCAAAAAGAAAAAGATTAATAAATGAAAATGTAAAACCCTAATTATCCACTTAACCATGGTTTAAATCTTTACACTTAACCAAAAAGACATGCATCATCAAACATGATATAAACAAGTGCACAAAATCATATCGCATATGTAGTGCGCACATTCGAGTGAGAAAATCCATCTTAAAGTGAACCGATACTAGTTAATGCAAAGTAATATATCATATATATAATTATACATTAAATCATTAAATCAACACTTGATTTAACGATCCGGTCATATCGCATACAACCGACTAATATCCAATGTATCGGCTTATCGAATCAACCCTTGATTCGATAACTAGGTTATATCGCATACAACCAATCGATACATTCATCGCGAGAATGAAATACGGTATCATATACACGCATTATTCTCGGTCCTGCACATATCTCATATGCGCTCCTATTTCGTTTCGCTTGAGCCAGGAAACCTCTGTGTAGGACTCTAAAGACTCGTCAATACGCCGGCAGCAGGTGATGATCATATCAAACACCCACAAGCCGCAAGCGGTCTGCTAAACGTAACGGCCACCCGGGTATTGAGCGATCAGAAGATCGACGAGCAAGCTCGCTCACACTCCAGTGAATCCAACCAGTAACACTACCGTACAGTCCGGTCTCGTCGCCTGATATGTCGCATATCTTGCCTAGGGGTGGTAAACGTCAGACCCCAATAGCTCGATAAGTCGTGTCGATATGAGGTCTATAACAATTCGAGAAACTACTGGTAACACTTACCAGTAAATCTCAGCAACCCTGGCCAGGGATTTCCTGTTATAGCCAATCGAACACAGCGCAACATCAACTCCCTATACCGGGAGAGACGAATCCCCTCCTATCGCTCATTGCCTCCATGTGACTCGGGACTGTACCCAAAAACCACCATTTTGCACGCCCTCTTGGATGTGGTAAGATGGAAATCAAAGCACAGTGGGAACCACACAAGACTCTATGACGATCTCGGGTCAACAGACTACTCTGTACCAGTGTCACCAGAGAACTGCCATCTGACGTGAGGTATAATACCATCTGGGAGTTCTCGGCGAGTCCGTCCAGTGTACCCAGTCTCTACTGAGCACCCGTATATCATCTCTGATGTCAAACACAATGGATATGGGATCATCCATCGCCCATCTGTATGGGTCGAGAAGGTACACGCTAATCTACTCTGGTATATCGATGCCCCGTCTCGATACACCCACGACTAGGGACTTTGAAGGATGTACTTATGGACTACCATGTCCCCACTAGTATGATCCGCATCATAGTCCAGGTAGTCAAGTACACTTCCTAAGGGCTTTACCGACATGTAACAGAGAGACAATCAGTGTACACGTTAAGGTAAAGAGCAACCAGATAGCATACTATCATGTCGAGCAAGAAAGTCCTCTCTATATATGTCCCAGCATCCACTACAATATACATCCAATGTACAGTAATGGCCTCTAGAGCATACATATAACTAACAATCTCCCACTTGCACTAGGGCCATCTGTAGCAGTGGTTGTAGTATCTCATACTCAACCATCCCATAAAAGTCTCTCTCTGGGAATAGGCCTTCGTGAGTGGATCCGCCGTGTTGTCCTCTGAGTCTACTCTCCTAACCTCGATCCCTTAGGGATCAACCATCTCCATGATCAAGTGATACTGCCTTAGAATATGTCTGGATCACTGATGGGACCTGCGTTCCTTGGCATAAGCCACAACTCCATTGTCACACAATGGGAGGAACATAGTTCATCTCATGAACCAATATACACCCAAACAGCCTCTTTGGTAGCATCTTTAGTAGCGATGTATCCTGCCTTTATCGTCTAGTATGCCATGGTATCTAGCTTGGAACTCTTCCAACATACCGTCCCTTTACTGAGGGTAAAGACAATGCCTGCAACTGACATTCAGTCGTCTTTATCACCCTGGAACCCTTCCAGTGATTCTCCCCAGGATCGATTGATACCATCTCACTACAACTAGTGAGAATCCTAACATCCAATTAAATCTATCTCATAGATCCAAAACTCAGGATTTAGGAGGTATCATTTTGATCCTATATGGAGAATCATAGTGATAAGCGGAGATTGATCGAGCGTAGCATAGGAAACTCCTTCCCTATCAAGAGTATGTCATCCACGTACTCTACGAGGATCGTCACCATACTCCCTACTACCCTTTTTATTTATACAAGGTTCATCTACCATTTTGATGATGTCAACTTCTTTGACTAATCCATCAAAACAGATGTTCCAACTCCGCGATGCCTGCTTTATCCTATAAAGCATCTTGCACACGTTTCCGCTGCTCCCACTGTCTACGAAGCCCTCTGGCTGTGTACTTATAGACGCACTCTTCTAAAACATCATTTAGAAAAGCAGTCATGACACCCAACCACCAGATATCGTAGTCATGGTATGTAGCCGTGACAAGTAGGATCTGGATGGACTTAAGTATAGCTACTTGAAAAAGGTTTCATCGTTATCCACACCTGGTCAATGATGCACACTTTTAACAAGTCTAGCTTTGAAAGTCTCAACTTTTCGATGTACACCAAGTAATCTTCTCAAGATATACTTGCTCCTGATGGGGATTTAACCCTTCAGATATAGCAACCAAAGTCCATACTTTGTTGGTGTACATGGATTCCATCTCAGATCACTAAGCATCCAGCCATTCTTACAGAGTCACACTCCTGATGGCCAGCTCGAAACTAGTTGGGTCATCATCTCATGATGCAATCCTCGCTCCCACTGTCATAGAGAAACCGAAGTATCTCTCAGGTGGGTGAGGAACCCTACTAGATCGGCGGAGAGGCTGAGGTTCGTTGGAATCTACTGAATCCTTTGACTCTATCAAATCATCTGCTGCAGTTTGTATAGCTGGAACATTTTCAGTTCTACATAACAGACCTTGCCTCGAGCTTGTCCGGATTTTGCCTTTAGACATAGGCCGGACAATCCCCAAATCTTAACTAACTTAAGATATGGGCTCTTCCCCTTCCATATCACATATGAAGTGGTAGGCAATTGATTTGATTGGAACCCTATTCAATAGGTATGCAGCTTCCTAAGTGCACAACTCCCTTAAGGAAAAAGGTAACTCAGTAGTACTCATCATAGAGCACACCTTATCATATAGGGTGTGATTGCTCCGCCCCGATATACCATCGTGCTATGGTGTATTCGGAGGAGTAATGCTGAGAGAGAATCTCATTCTCCTTTAGAATAATCCAGGATTTCCGTGCACAAGTATTCTCCTCCTTGATCTCATCATAGGACATAATACTTATACCCATATTGGTTCTCTACTTCTAACTTATATTCTGTGAATATCTCAAAAGGTTCGGACTTGTGTTTCAACAGGAACATATGTCTGAATCTCGAGAGATTATCAGAGAATGTAATGAAGTACAAAGAACCGGTCTTGGCATATGTAGACTGGGGATCTACATACATCAACATGTATCATCCCAAGAGTTCACTAACTCTCTCTTTCTCTGTTTCCAATAAACGGAGCTATGGTCATCTTATCTTTGTGACATGACTGGCGAGTTTCACAAGATGTAAATTCAAACTGATTTAAATATACATCTAAATGTAACTTCAGCCAGTCTGGTCGCATTGATCTGACCTAGTCTACAATACCTCAAGAAGAATCCGTTCATTTCTGAACTCTTCCTCTTGTGTGTGTTCCATATACTAAGAACTGTAGTTTGATTTAGAACATCAATGCTTTTAGATAACGTGCCTGAACCGATCAACTTTTGATATAGGAAATGTTCAAAACATTATCCAACAATACAAAATTTTATCATTTCTTTACTAATAAAGAGACTGATATGATTTTGTATATCAGGTTCGGTATCTAATAACATTCGTTCAGAATCAATGTATTGGTAATACAGGGTGACAGTGACCGACAGACTTGGCTGCAACTCTTGCCCCGTTTTCTGCCTCATGAAACTTATCACCCGTTCTCAATTTTTCTACCCTTTTGTAGCCCTATGTAACAAATTACATATCTGGGATCCTGATCCGGTATCATATACCCAGGATTAGGAGGATACTGAGAAACAGTTCTTTGTAACGAACACACCCGAAGATGATGCATCAACATGCACTCTCTTCGTTTGGGCGGCACGGGAAATCTGGTATTTCCCAATTTCCTGCTCTGTCTTATAACAATTATAAGTTGGAGCGGGACCAACGTTCCCCAGCTAAGTATAACAAGCGGGTTCGGTCAATAATCCGTTTTATTATCTTGATTAAGGCGTGATATGGTCGCTACCTGGAGAGAGAGAGAAGAAAACACTCAGCGTGCGCTCTTGCAAGATCAGATTGGTTATTATTTTATCTAATCAGGATGGCTCCCACTGCTTTTTATCAAATCTTCCTTCAAACCCTAAAAGGAAAGACTAGCCGGGATTAATTACACACTACAAGTTCGCCAATCTTTCAGCCAGGCCAGTGTCGGTACTTTGATGGAGGTCCCCCGTGCTTTCGCACGAACCTAATTAATGTAAACCTCGTTTTCCCAGAGGCGTAACCCCTTTGACACCTTTCTAGACACCTACTTGATCGGCTAATTGTAATGTATAAAACTCTCCCAGGAGTAACTCTTACTCGCAGCGGGTATCGGGATCCAACTATCTCATAGAAGGTATGCAATCTCATTGCAAATTTCAACACTTGAAATTCCCGATAATATTTTGCCCCTAGCGTCCTATGACCTTGACGGAGGTCAACAAACCATAGGCTACTAGTCAAGTTCAACCCGTCATTTCTTGATCGAATTAAACCCACCCGCACGACCCTTGACGGAGGTCAACAAGGCCGCACGACTACCCTAATCCAATCTGCATCATATGCATAAGCAGATAAATACTAGTTAGCTACCGCACACTATGCCTTGACGGAGGTCAACAAACGTAGCACGAATACTAAATAAGACTTATCTGAAATGACGGAGGGCTACGACAGGTTTTTCTGAAAACCTATTGCGTAATGAACTTGATATCGTTGTAGAATCAAATGATTTTAAAATGGAGTGCTTTTGAGGCTTTTCTAGTTTTGCTAAAGGAGTCACTCCCGGTGAAGGGATCGTCGGTCCTTTCCTCGTCGAATGAGGTGCGGGATATATCATATATATCACTGTGCAAAGCAAAAACACTTAAAAGCTATCAGAAGACAAACCGAGTGTGTAGCATCTGCCAGTTATTGCTAAAGGAGTCACTCCCGGTGAAGAGATCTCGGTCCTTTCCTTATCGAATAAGGTGCAGGATATATCATATATACCGCTGTGCAAAGCAAGAACTGTAGCTACCTGTTTTATTTTGAAATTCGATTCTACAACATCTTAGGTTTCTTTTATTTCATTAATCACATTATTGAAGTCCCATCATTTAAATACCTAAACATCACATATAAATACGACGTACACTTATGCCATCCGCATTCGCCTCGGTATCCCCTCGTGCACCGTTAGGTTAGGTAACTAACGGCAGAGCGGGGCAGGGCTAGTGCGGGTGTAAAACATAAGTAACGTCTATATAATATATCATATATACTATATAATGTATCTATCACAGAACATCACATGATCACATTACAGATATCGTAGCAGAAGAAACATATGAAATATTGGATGTTCTAGGACGTCCGTGTTTTCAATACGAGCCAGTATAAAACACGGATTCCACGGTCGTGATGAATAGCCAAACCCACACCCCAAGACCCCTACGAGAGCGGAAAGCAACCCTACCAATTCTAGAGTTAGGAGACCCGGACTCGACTCCTCGAGTTGGTCTCCCACTGGACTCCAGAACCGGGTTACTTGTGCCCTCCTCCTTGGGTCTATCCTAGTGCGGAAAAGTAAATAATATACAAACGGTGACAACTTCCGCAACCTGGAAGTGCCCCAATAAAAGAATATTACATACAAGTTTTTACATGAATGAAAATGAAAAGCACTCATCTCACATAAAAACCCCCGGCTATTCAAACACGACGATCCAATATAACATATCCAGCAACACATAACATCACATGTCATCAACATAAGTAAACATGCGTATCCCAATTGTCGTTGACATATAGCAACGAAACCGGCGATATCACATATTACACTTACGGTCACAGAAAAGAAAGTGTAAAACTACAACAGTTGGAATCCGCAACCACCTCAGACATCGCATGCCTGACCAAATGAATTCCTTAGACATCGCATGCCTAACAATTATAAACCCGGCATTTTAGTCTCAAAATCGAAAACACTTTTCAATATTAAGTCGGGCAATTCAACAAGATTCCCGACATCCTGATCGAATACTCGTCGCAAACTTCAGTAGGCGGCTGCACCCCCGATACCGTTGACGAAGTGCACCAAGGCGGAACACCGCTACCGCGAGCACCCGGACGGATGCTTTCGGCGACGGGGTTCTCCTACAGTCACTTGGTCGGGGCTATGGAGTGAGGCTGTCTATTAAGTTTACCCGGCGAGTATCCGCGTACGTTACGTGATTGCGACGGACTTTTAATCGCATCAAAATTCCGTGGCTACCGATCAAGTAAGACTAAACCGCTAGATTTATAACATTCATTCAGTTATCTCATAACTATTTGTGAATTCCAATTATTGTAACACATTCCAGATAATTAGAAAATGTTAAACTTTCCGATCGAACATTCAAACACCCAAGTTTTCCCGATACAGATCGACACATGAAACAAGTCTAACAACATTCAGTTCGTGCCTCAGTACCAACGGTCCAGCCGTAGAAGGGTCAAGCCAACGCCTCACATGTGGCACGCCGTACTGCCCCAAACCCGAAGGTTCAAAGGGCAGTTCAAGACGGTCACATAATCGAGTTAAGGTTTGTTGTCTTCTAGAGGGTCCACCGAGTTACTTGCACTACTTAGAACGTCGTTAAACTACGGAAAAATCCAACAATTGGAAATTTCCCGGCAGGGGAAAAAGTGGGTATTTATATCCGGTCGAACTTTTTAACATATTCTAAAAATACCCGGAAAAACACACCGACAAAAATTAGACGGTCCGATCGAATACACCGATTCCCTAATACAACCCAGAAAATACAACTCTGGAATAAATATTAAAAACATCCAGAACACACAAGAAACACCAACAGAAACAACTGAAGAAAACACACATCCTGATCATCACAGACGGCCGCGGAACCGCCGCAGAAGGGGGGTCAACGCCGCGGTTCCGCGGTCGTACTGTAGAATTAGGCTGTCATTTTCTCCAGTTTTTCTTAGAATTTCCTGCACATTTCTCTGCATATTTTTAATTCCAAAAAATCCACAATTTACAGAATTGTCCAGAGAGCATTTTTCAAGTCGGGGTTTTGGGTCGATCGGACTTCTAACTCCGTCAGGACTTCGCCTAAGGCTCTAGCTTGGCTCTGATACCAGTGAAAGGTTCCTAGGCACCCTAATGAGGTCTCACAAGGTATCAACCATGCCAATTTCAAAAAAATCTAGGTGCCGAGAAACCCGACTACGGATCGTTGGCTAGAAATCTAGGCGAAAATAAAAACTAGTTAACAACTTAACAAAAAGGAAACGGAAATACAACCTTTGTAGATCCGGTGCTCCACCTCCATAGCTCCGCAACGAAGTCCCCTCGCTGTCCAAATGAATTCCCGGGCTCTAGCGTCGGCTTCGTCGGAGAAATGGCGAGCTAGGTCGTCGATGTCCATGCCGAAGATGATCTACGTCGAGGCATCGCTAGATCAAGCTCCACCTTCATCAAGCCATGAAAACTTGTGAAGGAAACACACTCTACTACTTGGCAAGAGGTAGAGGATGAAGAAATAGGAAGTGGGTAGACTCTAGAATTGGATTTCTCACTCTAATTCATCAATCACCATTGATGGAGTCTTGCTTCTTCTTTGAAGAAAAATGAAGAAGAAGAAGAAGAAGATATTATGATAAGAATTGCAAAAATGAAAAGAATAATCAATTCTTATCATAATAGAACCATGGTTAGGTGTAGAGAGTGAATCATGGTTTAGTGGAATGGTTTGGGTTATGCATGAGACAAAAATGGTTACTTTATCAAAGCTTCAAGAAGCTTCAAGTGCAAACAAATAAAAACCACCATTTCTTCTCATATCTTTTCCTTTTTCCAAAAAGAAAAAGATTAATAAATGAAAATGTAAAACCCTAATTATCCACTTAACCATGGTTTAAATCTTTACACTTAACCAAAAAGACATGCATCATCAAACATGATATAAACAAGTGCACAAAATCATATCGCATATGTAGTGCGCACATTCGAGTGAGAAAATCCATCTTAAAGTGAACCGATACTAGTTAATGCAAAGTAATATATCATATATATAATTATACATTAAATCATTAAATCAACACTTGATTTAACGATCCGGTCATATCGCATACAACCGACTAATATCCAATGTATCGGCTTATCGAATCAACCCTTGATTCGATAACTAGGTTATATTGCATACAACCAATCGATACATTCATCGCGAGAATGAAATACGGTATCACATACACGCATTATTCTCGGTCCTGCACATATCTCATATGCGCTCCTATTTCATTTCGCTTGAGCCAGGAAACCTCTGTGTAGGACTCTAAAGACTCGTCAATACGCCGGCAGCAGGTGATGATCATATCAAACACCCACAAGACGCAAGCGGTCTGCTAAACGTAACGGCCACCCGGGTATTGAGCGATCAGAAGATCGACGAGCAAGCCCGCTCACACTCCAGTGAATCCAACCAGTAACAGTACCGTACAGTCCGGCCTCGTCGCCTGATATATCGCATATCTTGCCTAGGGGTGGTAAACGTCAGACCCCAATAGCTCGATAAGTCGTGTCGATATGAGGTCTATAACAATTCGAGAAACTATTGGTAACACTTACCAGTAAATCTCAGCAACCCTGACCAGGGATTTCCTGTTATAGCCAATCGAACACAGCGCAACATCAACTCCCTATACCGGGAGAGACGAATCCCCTCCTATCGCTCATTGCCTCCATGTGACTCGGGAATGTACCCAAAAACCACCGTTTTGCACGCCCTCTTGGACGTGGTAAGATGGAAATCAAAGCACAGTGGGAACCACACAAGACTCTATGACGATCTCGGGTCAACAGACTACTCTGTACCAGTGTCACCAGAGAACTGCCATCTGACGTGAGGTATAATACCATCTGGGAGTTCTCGGCGAGTCCGTCCAGTGTACCCAGTCTCTACTGAGCACCCGTATATCATCTCTGATGTCAAACACCAATGGATATAGGATCATCCATCGCCCATCTGTATGGGTTGAGAAGGTACACGCTAATCTACTCTGGTATATCGATGCCCCGTCTCGATACACCAACGACTAGGGACTTTGAAGGATGTACTTATGGACTACCATGTCCCTACTAGTATGATCCGCATCATAGTCCAGGTAGTCAAGTACACATCCTAAGGGCTTTACCAACATGTAACAGAGAGACAATCAGTGTACACGTTAAGGTAAAGAGCAACCAGATAGCATATTATCATGTCGAGCAAGAAAGTCCTCCCTATATATGTCCCAGCATCCACTACAATATACATCCAATGTACAGTAATGGCCTCTAGGGCATACATATAACTAACAGGGGCCACTCCTGCCGCTTCCATACCCTCCGCATCGTCTGCAGGTTAGTATGAATAAATTTAAAATATTTATTCATTTTACATATGCTCTATAGAATAAATATGAACTTCATGGAAATTTAGCATCAATGTTTATTTTCTAGTTGGAGGGGATGCGTCCGCATCCGGGACCCCGGTTGTTCCTCACCGGAGGAACTATCGCCCCGCTCGTGCTGCTGCCCCGGCCCAGGCTCGTGCGATAGTCACCGGAGGTATATATCACACTTGAATTTTCGTTTAACCTTGATTTCTTAATACAACTTTGTCTTAATATTGATTGTCTTGATATTTCGTGCAGACGCAGGGCCTCCCCATCCCCAGAGGGGGACTCGAGGCCCGAATCAGTCCCATAGGCTGAGGCCTGACAGAGCTAGGGGGAGGCAGCATTCCCCCTTTTTTTTACCCTTGACTATCGCTATACCGGTCCTCATGCCGAGAGGTTCGGCCGGTATATGGGGGACGAGAGCCGGCTCGTGAAGAACTATCCACTTTACGTTGAGTGGGGCAAGCCGCACCAGCGCTCATTCGCCCTCTTCTTTGATCAGGCTCGGGTACGTATTAATATATATTTTCAGCTGATCTATCCGCTTATCATATTTATTATTAACACTTGCAATCTAATAACAATGTTTTTTTTTTGTATTTTCAGTTGGATTACGATTTTTAGCCTGTAGCCGACCCTGATCATCCGGGGAGGGTGCTCGACCTTCATGCTCTGTACAATAGCCTGATGAAGAACATGCAGGCTAAGGTTCGATACAACAGGAATGAGCTAAAGGCCGACTGCTACTCCCTGTGGATGGCGACCCCCGAGGCAGAAAGAGCGGCCCTCCTATCTACTCCGGCGTTTGCGAGAGTCGACGTAGAGACACGGCCTCTATTGTGCGAATATTTCGACTTCCAGCGCAAACAGGTATGTATTTTAAATGTAATTCATTATTTAGGATATAATTTATTTTTTGTGTTCCTTAATTAGAAAACTAAATGTTAATGCGTTGTGCAGAAACTGGCCGCTCAGAATACAGAGAACAGGAAGTCGGCGAAGAGGGGTCGCCCTACTTACACAGGTGGCTCGAGGAATATTACTCGTGTTGGATATATATGCCCTAGAGGCCTACATTGTATAGGATGCTTGGGATATGTATGTACATGACAGTCTTGCTTGATATGATAGTACGCTATTTGGTTTGACTTTGTCTTAATGTATGATATATTTTACTTGGTATTTATATATATATGTTGATAAAGCCCATAGGGTGTTTTGTCTGACTACCGGCGTTGTGATGGCAGTCATACTAGTGGGAGCTGGATAGTCAATAGGCACACCCTTAGATGTCCCTGGTCGCAGGAGTATCGAGATTGGGCATCGATACTCCGGAGTAGACTAGTGTATACATATCTAGACCCTGACGAGGGGCGATGGATTGGTCCCGCAACCATTGGTGGTGTTCACCTAAGATTGTATACAGATGCTCACTGGGTGTGAGTACACCGGACAGGACTCACCGAGAACTGACTGGATGGTATTATACCTAACGTCAGATAGCAGTTCTCAGGTGACATGTGTGCAGATAGTCCGTTGACTTAAGGTCATCATTTGTCTCGTGTGAGTTCCCACTGTGCTTTGATTATTACCCTACCATGGCTCAAAGGAGTCGTGCAAACAGGTTTTAGTTGGGCACAGTCCCGAGCCACGTGGAGGCAGTGAGCGACTGTTAGGGATTCGTCTCTCCCGGTATAGGGAGTTGATATCGCACTGTGGTCGGTTGGTCATTACCATAAGTCCCTGGCCAGGGCTGATTGAGAATTACTGATGGACTGATCAGTAGATTCTCGGGTGGTCTTGAACCATACCGAGACGACTTGTACGGTCATTAGGGGTCTGACGTCCACCACTTCCCTAGACCATACATGCGATACTCTTAGACGAACAGACCGAACTGCGCGGATATTATCACAGACAGGCTCAGTAGGATATCAGATGGGTTACCTCATCAGCTTTCTTATCGACAACTACCTGGGGACCGTTACGTACAGCTAGTGCCGCTTGCGGTCTGTGGTTAAACCCACTGCCAGCGTAGTAGTTGAGTCTTTAGAGTCCCACACAGAGATTTCCCAAACCCAGGCGAAAAGATATAGAGGTCGTATGGTTTTACGACAAAGGTTCGGACGCATACGTGTTTGAACGCACGTACGACATTCGGACAGTTTTTACTAGCCGGCTTTGGTTTAAGCCAGATTCTAGTATCAGGTTATTGGATTTATACAGTTTAAATTTTTTCCGTGTTTTCACGGATGAGAGGGGCGTTCTCGTAATTTTCCGAGAAGCTTCTAGAAGGATGTGACATGGAGGGAGAGGTGGCATTTTCATTTAATGATTTAGTGACTCATTGTGAGTGATTCATCATGTCATTAATGCATTATTAAATGCTTAATGACTCACATAATGAATCACCCACTTGCATTAATGAAACATGATGAATAATCTCATATTATTCATTTCTTTTTATTCATTATGTTTCATATATCAAGTGAGAAGCTATTTCATTATTATTATTATTATCATTATCATCTTCTCACTCTCTCTCTTCAAGCTCTCTCTCCTTCACCAAACCTAATCCTACCCCTCATGAGTTGAGAACAAGGATTAGGAAAGACTAATCACTCTATAACCTATCTCTACATCACCTTAGCTACTCTAATTAGCAACTAGAGAAACTAAGTAACCTCAAGTTTAGAGGTTATAGCTTGGACTAGGGTTCTCGGGTGGATCGTCTATCATGGAAGAAAGCCGAAGAGGATGTGGAGATCCAAAGAGGCCGTAGATAACATTAAGACGAAGGACTAGAACCGTTTGGTATAATCTCTTAACATAGTAGTTTAGAACTCTATAGCTTTTGTTAAAACTTGTTTAGCAAACGATTCATACGGTTGTTCGATGTTTAACAATAGAACAAGATTGTTATTCATATTTCCGCCTCCCCATAAGTATTGGGGTGTTGAACATCGACTTACAGTAGTATCAGAGCCTAGCTAAACAGTATTTAACACACTTGCAAATTTGTATGAATTTCGAACGGAAAAACAAACCGGAAAAACCCCGATATCATGTACTTTCTGTCGAATTTTAAATGAGGTCCAAAAATTTTTCAGGGACCTTCAGAATGACCTAAATGAATGTATTAGAACACCCAAGAAAATTGGGCTCATGAATCGGCCATAGCGCCGCGGAACCGCGGCCGATCCCACCGATCCGCCGCGCTTTGGACGATTCATCATCCCAAATTTCTTGTATTGATTCTCTGTGATATTTGGTGTTTTCTGGTAATTTTTATTTTTGCTCAGGTTTCAGATTTACAGAGAAGTATTGGAGCAAAATTAAATGTGTTTAATCGATCGAAATTATACGGTATTTGCTTGTTTGATTATATCTGCGAAATGTTTTATGTGTTCGTAAACCTCCCCTAACTGCTAGTATGTCGGTTGGCAGGGAGTTGCACATATCTGTGATGTTATATATAACTGTTTGTGTATATAAACTGTATTGGACTGTTGTGGTGTTTAGCCGGGTTAAGTGATGGGTTATTGTATTAATTCATTTGATGTAAATGTAATAAGTTGTAATATTATTTTGCGGGGCACATCCAGGTTGCGGTTGTAGCCACCGTTGTATTATTTCTTTTTACTGTTTTTGCTCCTAGGATAGACACAAGGTGGGGTGCACAAACTACCGGGTATTTTGAAGTGTTGGGGCAGACCACTTCACTTCTGGTACTTGGCGGGTAGTTTGCCGTACCCGTAGGGGTCTGGGGGTGGGAAAATGGCTATTCATCACAACTGTGTAATCCGTCTTTCATTGCAGGCTCAAAAGAAATGAGGATTGCTTGCAAATCCAATATTGTTTATCTGTGATCTGGAATGCCTATTATTGCGTCTGACGAATGTACAATATCTATATATGATAGCTATTTAGACGTCGCTTATGTTTTACACCCGCGCTAGCCCAGCCCCCGCTCTGTCGTTAGTTAAGTAACCTAACGGGTGATGACGGGACCCCGTGGCGAATGCGGATGGCATAAGAGGACGTTGTATTTTCGTTGTTATCTGTAATGATAGGTTAAAGATGGGACGCATTATTATTAATGCAAAGAAAATAAAACCTAAACTGAATCGTTGGAACAATTTCTAAAAACCACTCGGTTTTCTTGAAAAAGCAAATTTTAAATGCGGAGCTTAAACCACTCCTTTTAATAAAAGCTATCTTAGTTCCTTCGATCAAATCAAGTTCACTACGTTAACGGTTTTTTGCCAAAAACCGGCCGTAACCCTCCGTCGTTTCAGATAGACAGCACATCGTATTTATGCTATGCTTGTTGGCCTACGTCAAGGCATAGTGAATGGTAGCAGTGTGTGTGCCTATTTGTTGCATAGATAGATGCATTGGTTTAATACAGACGTACACCTTGTTGGCCTACGTCAAGGGCTTGTACGATGTATTTAAATTGATCAGGACAACGACGGGTAGAACTTGACTTGCGTCTTATGACTTGTTGGCCTACGTCAAGGTCTATAAGAGCTTGGGGTAAAAATCACATCGGGAGTTTCAAACATAAAGGAAACTTGCAGATTAAGCTTACCTTCTGGAGTGTAGTGACTAGAGTGGATTCCATCTAGGGCATCATGCAATGATAGTTGGATCCCGATCCCACTGATGAGTAGGATTACTCTCGGGAATTTCTCTCACTTAACAATCAATGCTATAAACAAAGTAGGTGCCTAGAAAGGTGTTAGAGGGGCTACGCCTCCAGGGAAAAGAGGTTCTTTAATTAAGGAACTTCGCGAAAGCGTTGGAAAACCTCCCTCGAAGTACCAACACCAGCCTGGCTGAAAGGTTAAGCAAGAATTGTAACATGTGATTAAATCCTGACTAGTTTTTCTTTTAGGTTTTGAAGAAGGATTTGAGGAAACAGTGGGAGCCATCCTGTTTAGATAAAATAATAACCAATCTAAACTTGCAAGAGCATATGCTGAGTGTTTTCTTTTCTCTCTCTCTGGCAGCTACCATGACTGGACTAAAACTATTACTTGAAAAGAATATACTGACCGGGCAGAACTATAAAGATTGGCTAAGGAACGTCAATATTGCGCTGACTTATGACAAAGTTGCATATGTTACCACCGCTGTTCCTCCCCTTATCCCAGGACCAGATTCCTCAGTTGCGGACAAGGAAGTTCGCAAAACCTGGGATCTAGACTGTGAGCGAGCTAAGTGTATCGTGCTGGCGTCCATGAATAATGAACTCCAGAAACAGCACGAGAGTATGGATATTGTATCCATATTCCTCCATTGCAAGGAATTGTATGGTGAACACTCCCGTATCGCGAGGTACGAAACCTCAAGGAAACTCTTCCAGATGAGGTTAGCTCCAGGATCGCCTGTCGGAGAGCACGTCCTCAAAATGATCACCTTCATTGAGGAACTCGCAAACCTGGGATGCGTGCTAGAGAATGATTTGTATATCGACTTAATTTTGCAGTCCCTTCCCCACACCTTCTCTCAGTTCGTGCTGAACTTCAACATGCACGAAATGGAAGCGGATTTTCCAAAGCTCCTCAATATGTTGAGGGTAGCAGAGACCTCCTTGAAAAAGGAGAAGACCCCCGTTCTGTATGTTGGCCAATCATCTTCTTCTAAATCTAAAGCGAAAGCTAAAGGGAAGAAGAAGATGAAAGCCACCAAACCGAAGGGTGGGGTCAAGAAGGTGCAGGGAACGAACAAGGCAGGAAGGGTGAAGGTAGAAAAGAACGAGTGCTTCTATTGTCACAAGTAAGGGCACTGGAAGAAGGACCGTTTGGCCTTTAAAGCCAAGGACATGAAGCAAGCTGTTGCTTCTGCTTCAGGTGTGTTCGTAATCGAAAATTGTCTTTCAGTAAACTCTACTTCATGGGTACTTGATACCGGTTCTGGTTCTCACATCTGTAATTCTTTGCAGGATCTGAGAAATAGTAGAGTACTGGGGGCAGGTGATATGACTCTCCGGATGGGCAATGGAATGCATGTAGATGCAGTTGCAATAGGAGAATATCACCTAGGGTTGAATAGTGGACACATTTTGGTATTGTACAGCTGTTTTTGTATTCCCAGTATGTTGTGGAATATTATATCAGTATTTTTGTTGTCTAATAAAGGATATAATTTTATGCTTGAAAGAAATGTCATGAACATTCTCCTAAATCAAGAACTGATTGGGTTTGGCACACTGGAAAACGGCGTATACATACTTAATCAACCTCAAATTTTCAATGTTCAAAACACGCATAAAAGAAAGGCTCCAGATTCAAATCAAGCCTTCCTATGGCATTGTAGACTTGGTCATATAAATGAAACAAGGTTGACTAAGTTACATAAAGATGGATATCTAGATCCGTTTGAATATTCATCATATGCAACTTGTCAATCATGTATCAAAGGAAAAATGACCAAATCTCCGTTCACCGGACACGGAGAAAGAGCCACTGAACTCTTGGGACTAGTACACAGTGATGTATGTGGTCCGATGTCTATACATGCAAGAAGTGGTCATTCTTACTTCATCACTTTTACTGATGACTTCTCTAGGTATGGACATGTGTTCTTAATGAAGCATAAATCCGAGGCTTTTGAGAAGTTTAAGGAGTATAAAAATGAAGTAGAGAAACAAACTGGTAAAAGCATCAAGACACTTCGATCTGATCGAGGTGGAGAATACTTAAGTACCAGTTTCCTTGAATACTTAAAAGAGAATGGAATTCTCTCTCAGCTTACTCCACCTTATACACCTCAGCATAATGGTGTATCAGAAAGGAGGAATCGCACGCTATTAGATATGGTGCGTTCAATGATGAGTAGTGCTGAGTTGCCACTTTCCTTCTGGGGATTTGCTCTAGAATCAGCCGCATACCTATTGAATAGAGTTTCAACTAAGTCTGTACCTACCACTCTATATGAAATGTGGTGTGGGAAGAGACCATATCTCAATTATATAAAGATATGGGGGTGTCCGGTATATGTTAAGAAGCATAATCCGGACAAGCTCGAGGCACGATCGGTTTTGTGCAAGTTTGTAGGATACCCCAAGCATTCAAGGGGGTATATAGTCTACCACAATGAAGAACAAAATATGTTTGTCACTCGCCACATTGTCTTCTTAGAAAGCGAATTTCTTGCAAAAGAAATTAGTGGGAGCGCGGTAGAACTGGAAGAAATTCCAGAACCTCAAACTGCAACCAAGGACTTAGAAGAATCTCACATTTCAATAGAACATGATAAATCAACACCACTCCGCAGATCTAGTAGGCTTTCTCATCTTTCTGAAAGATACTATGGTTTTCTTCTTGATGGGGATCGAGAGGATTGCATCATCGATGATGATGAGCCTACTAGTTTTCAGCAGGCTATCACGAGTAGCGACTCAGTGAAGTGGCTGGATGCTATGAGATCCGAAATGGAATCCATGTACACCAATAAAGTATGGACTTTAGAAGTTGCTCCTCCTGGGGTAAAGCCAGTTGGGTGCAAATGGATCTTCAAAAAGAAGATTGGTACATTTGGACAAGTGGAAACCTACAAAGCTAGACTAGTAGCAAAAGGTTTTCGTCAAAGACCAGGATTGGACTATGATGAAACTTTTTCACCAGTAGCTATGCTTAAATCCATTCGGATCATGCTTGCCATTGCTGCCTTCCATGACTATGAAATCTGGCAAATGGATGTAAAAACAGCTTTTCTAAATGGACATCTAGAAGAGAGTGTTTACATGGATCAACCAGAAGGTTTCTTAGACAGTGGGAGCAGCGGAAGAGTGTGCAAATTGCTTAAATCCATTTATGGGTTAAAGCAAGTATCGCGGAGTTGGAACATCTGCTTTGATGAAACAGTCAAGAAATTTTACTTTATCAAAAATGTAGATGAACCAAGTATTTATAGAAAGATTGTAGAAGGAGCAGTAGTCTTCCTCGTTTTGTACGTCGACGACATACTACTGATAGGGAATGATATCCCTATACTACAATCAGTAAAGCTCTTCTTGTCACAGAAATTCTCCATGAAAGACTTGGGAGATGCATCATACATTCTGGGCATTAAGATCTATCGTGATAGATCTAATAGAATATTGGGACTTTCACAGTCCAGGTATATAGACACTATACTAAAGAGATTTAGTATGGAAGATTCCAAGCGCGGCAATATGCCCGCTTGTCACGGAATCACCCTCTCCAAAGAGATGTCTCCAAAGACTGATGAAGAGAGGGCTCGCATGGGCATTATACCCTACGCTTCGGCGGTAGGATCAATAATGTATGCGATGTTATGTACCAGACCGGATGTAGCTTACGCACTTAGTATGGTAAGCAGATATCAGTCTGACCCAGGTGAGAAACATTGGAGAGCGGTGAAGAACATTCTCAAGTACCTGAGAAGGACTAAGGAGATGTTCTTGATTTACGGTAATGGGGACCTCCAGGTAGAGGCTTTTACCGACTCCGGCTTCCAAAGTGACAAGGATGATTCTAAATCCATTTCGGGTTTTGTGTTTACCCTCAATGGAGGGGCGGTATGTTGGAAGAGTTCCAAACAAGATACCGTCGCAGACTCAACTATGGAGGCTGAGTATATAGCTGCTAGTGAAGCCGCAAAAGAGGCTGTCTGGATGAGGAAGTTCATTTCTGAACTTCAGGTGGTTCCGTCCATTGCCAATCCAATACCTTTGTATTGCGATAACAATGGCGCTGTAGCTTTAGCGAAGGAACCAAGGTCCCATCAGAAATCCAGGCATATCTTAAGGCGGTTTCACCTGATCAGGGAGATCGTGGATCGTCGGGAGATCGAGATACGGAGAGTGGACACAAAAGACAACACGGCAGATCCATTCACCAAGGCCATTCCTCAAGTACAGTTCGAGAGGCTATTTGAGATGTTGGGCATGCGGTATGCAAGAAACTGGATCTGGTAGAGACAGTGGGTACTCATTGCGTCAATTATAGGCCTTAGTGCAAGTGGGAGATTGTTGGATATATATGCCCTAGAGGCCTACATTGTATAGGATGCTTGGGATATGTATGTACATGATAGTCTTGCTTGATATGATAGTACGCTATTTGGTTTGACTTTGTCTTAACGTATGATATATTTTACTTGGTATTTATATATATATGTTGATAAAGCCCATAGGGTGTTTTGTCTGACTACCGGCGTTGTGATGGCAGTCATACTAGTGGGAGCTGGATAGTCAATAGGCATACCCTTAGATGTCCCTGGTCGCAGGAGTATCGAGATTGGGCATCGATACTCCGGAGTAGACTAGTGTATACATATCTAGACCCTGACGAGGGGCGATGGATTGGTCCCGCAACCATTGGTGGTGTTCACCTAAGATTGTATACAGATGCTCACTGGGTGTGAGTACACCGGACAGGACTCGCCGAGAACTGACTGGATGGTATTATACCTAACGTCAGATAGCAGTTCTCAGGTGACATGTGTGCAGATAGTCCATTGAATTAAGGTCATCATTTGTCTCGTGTGAGTTCCCACTGTGCTTTGATTATTACCCTACCACGGCTCAAAGGAGTCGTGCAAACAGGTTTTAGTTGGGCACAGTCCCGAGCCATGTGGAGGCAGTGAGCGACTGTTAGGGATTCGTCTCTCCCGGTATAGGGAGTTGATATCGCACTGTGGTCGGTTGGTTATTACCATAAGTCCCTGGCCAGGGCTGATTGAGAATTACTGATGGACTGATCAGTAGATTCTCGGGTGGTCTTGAACCATACCGAGACGACTTGTACGGTTATTAGGGGTCTGACGTCCACCACCTCCCTAGACCATACATGCGATACTCTTAGACGAACAGACCGAACTGCGCGGATATTATCACAGACAGGCTCAGTAGGATATCAGATGGGTTACCTCATCAGCTTTCTTATCGACAACTACCTGGGGACCGTTACGTACAGGTAGTGCCGCTTGCGGTCTGTGGTTAAACCCACTGCCAGCGTAGTAGTTGAGTCTTTAGAGTCCCACACAGAGATTTCCCAAACCCAGGCGAAAAGATATAGAGGTCGTATGGTTTTACGACAAAGGTTCGGACGCATACGTGTTTGAACGCACGTACGACATTCGGACAGTTTTTACTAGCCGGCTTTGGTTTAAGCCAGATTCTAGTATCAGGTTATTGGATTTATACAGTTTAAATTTTTTCCGTGTTTTCGCGGATGAGAGGGGCGTTCTCGTAATTTTCCGAGAAGCTTCTAGAAGGATGTGACATGGAGGGAGAGGTGGCATTTTCATTTAATGATTTAGTGACTCATTGTGAGTGATTCATCATGTCATTAATGCATTATTAAATGCTTAATGACTCACATAATGAATCACCCACTTGCATTAATGAAACATGATGAATAATCTCATATTATTCATTTCTTTTTATTCATTATGTTTCATATATCAAGTGAGAAGCTATTTCATTATTATTATTATTATCATTATCATCTTCTCACTCTCTCTCTTCAAGCTCTCTCTCCTTCACCAAACCTAATCCTACCCCTCATGAGTTGAGAACAAGGACTAGGAAAGACTAATCACTCTATAACCTATCTCTACATCACCTTAGCTACTCTAATTAGCAACTAGAGAAACTAAGTAACCTCAAGTTTAGAGGTTATAGCTTGGACTAGGGTTCTCGGGTGGATCGTCTATCACGGAAGAAAGCCGAAGAGGACGTGGAGATCCAAAGAGGCCGTAGATAACATTAAAACGAAGGACTAGAACCGTTTGGTATAATCTCTTAACATAGTAGTTTAGAACTCTATAGCTTTTGTTAAAACTTGTTTAGCAAACGATTCATACGGTTGTTCGATGTTTAACAATAGAACAAGATTGTTATTCATATTTCCGCCTCCCCATAAGTATTGGGGTGTTGAACATCGACTTACAACTCGTGCCATGGAGTTATCGGTAAATTACAATAGACCGACCTTTGTGATATTCTGCAATATTAAGAGTTATTTTCTAATATTTCTAATATTAAGAGTTATTTTTTAATATTGCAGACAGCTCGGACCGTGGCGTCAGGTGGTACACCGAGCGTGCTGTCCGCATATCTTGCCGTCCACGGCACATCGACAGATCCCGCTACGGGCGAGCTTCGATATACCGACGTCGCTACCCAGGAGTATTGCGTAAGTGTTAATATTTATTCTACCCATATTTGAAATTTTAGTTTTGGAAGGTTCAAGTTTAAATTTTATACTTATACTTTACTGCTTAATGTGGGTGTAGGAGCGGGTGGTTGAGCAGGCCGAGACCTCGGGGATCGATTTTACCGGACAGAGCGATCCGAGGCTGCTGACCCCAGTTCTGGACGCCGCACACGGAGGGCACCACAGAGGTTGGGAGAGAGGCCGGGGACTGGGCCCTAGCAGGGCCCATATGAGGTTGGACTCCACCTCGGTGGTTACTTTCTCCGTCTCCAGTGACCGACGTGTCCATGAGGAACTGGAGAGCTTGAGGGCCACAGTTCAGGAGTTGAAGGAGATGCTGGTATGTATACTATTTTATAGTAAAATATCATGTCATATTATAGATATCAACATATCCATAATTAGTATGTAGCTTGAGCTTATTTGGTTTTAGACTTAACTTTGATTAATCATACATACATATGTAATTAAAGTAAACAACGGTTTTCCAAACTAGATATCCAAATGGGGTTTCGAAATAACTTAATAATGATACGAATTCGAATAATACACAGTTCTTACACGCTTCTTGCACACGTTAGGTCCAGACGCGACAGGGTACATCGGCCGAGCCTCCACATGCATCTTCTTCGGCTGCGGCTCCGCAAGCTACTACATCGGCTGCGGTTCTGCAGACAGCTCCTATTGCTCCACTGCCCGCTCAGACTCCCGCAGCCGCGTCTCCGCAAGTGACTACCTTGACGGCGGCTGCACAGACCACATCGCCAGCTTCACAGGCCGCTCAGACTCCCGCACGCGCCAAATTGCAGGGTTTATTGACCGAGGAGCAGGCGCGCTTGATTCTATCGTTTATCAGGGGTGGAGCTGGACCAAGCTAGGGTAGCTTTTTGATTCATATTTTTTGAAACATGTATTTATTTATATCATACATATTGTACTACATTTTGAAACGATATTGATATTGGTTTATATTTATATCATATTCAGTTTTTGGGTTTCTTTTGTATATTATATGCATGAGATGTGATTATGAATACTGCGATATATGTTGTGTGATGATTAATTATATATTTTATTGTTATATATATTATTGTGCACAGGGCGGGAAAAAAATCAGGCAGCCATTTTTTTAAAAAAAAAATACAGATAATGTGTACCTACAGATTAATCCGTAGGTACACATGTTGTCCCTACGGCTATATCCGTAGGGGCAAAATATCAGCAGTAACTGATATTTCCCCTCAGATCTCAGTACCAGGGGGGCTGGGAGTTCCCCTACGGACATATCCGTAGGGGCCATTGCTTCGTCCCTACGGAGTTATCCGTAGGGGCAAAATATCAGGATTTCTGATATTTTGCCCCTGCGGATAAGTACCTACGTAGGTATCCGTAGGGGATAGTACGTGGCCCTACGTCTATATCCGTAGGTACAGTTAATATATTTAAAAAAACCGTAAATAATATAACTTTTTTTACCCTACGGCCTACTCCGTAGGTGAAACAGGACCTACACAGAACTCCGTAGGGGCAATATTTTGCCCGTAGGGGCAAGTTCAGGGTTTCAACTTGCACCTGCGGCCTTTTTACCTACGGGGACTTTTTTCGCCCCTACGCACATCTCCGTAGGGGCAGGGGGTTGCCCCTACCGATAAATCCGTAGAGGCAACCCTTATTTGTAGTAGTGCCATAAAATCCATCACTATTTTAAACAATAAAATTCATATCGTTTATATTTTAAGGTATCTAGGTGCGGCAAAAAAATCATTAACGTATATAAATGCGAAGTAGGTGAACCATTAAGGTATTATTTAGCAATTATAGTTCTCGTATTGAGTCGACCGACCTTCGCGGCCTCTTTGATCTCTTATTATATAATAATTATAATCTCTATTATATATATATTTTTGGAAAGAACTCTATTATATTAAAAGCAAGCATGCATATATATTTTCCTCAAAAAGAAAAAAAAGCAAGGATATATGTATATATATTAAATATGGATAATTATCACAGTAACCTTGTGATAATTATCCCTATTTAATCATGCATATATGCATCACTTGTGAATCAAATATTTTACATGATCTATATATAAAGTGAAACAGAGTGGACCCAAAGCTAGTTGGTGTTGGTGTCTTGCTAAGGACTAGTCTGATGACATAAATTTTTGTCACAGCAGAGACAAAAGGAAGCAACCTCGATCGGTCCCAATGCTCCCAATTATTAATCCAACCCAAAATTAATATACCAAACAATTGAGAGAGCAAATTCATAAAACATTTTAGAGCTGTCATTTTGGACCAGTGCTAGCTAGTACCAAATGATCATCCTGATCCTAATTTCGCCGGGCTAGCTATTGATATCGATCATCGATCAGACAAGACATATGATTGCTCCTTTTTTTTTGCTTCTGATTTTAGCTAAAATTGACCTCTATGGTCGTTAGCAATTCAATTGACGGAAGTTGATATATTTGGATTGTTTTGCAAGCGTTGCGTTGTTAAACAATTGCTAGCTGCTCTGATGGTAGCTTGGTTGAAGGATAAATATTAGATATCGACCACCACCGAATGACATGTAGTATTGTGCATGCCTTGTATCCTGTTATCACCTACAAATTAATCAATTGACACCAACGACAGAGAAGGTGAGATCTCATAAGCAATTCCTGCGGATACAATATTTTTACCTTAATTTGATTTCGTATCTGTATCCCGAATTTTTCCAGACATATGAATCATAGTTTTAACTTTTTGACTACTATCTGTATTCATATTCAAATCAGACAAGAACCATTTAAAGTAGATATGGTATCACACTCCATGATCCACCCCCCCGCACCCTCACGCGTCCGCGTCCTAGACAAAAACCCGGTCCATGAGTATTGGAAATATCATAAACTTGATAATAATGAGTTATTGGGAAGTTTAAGAGTTGGAGATAATATGCATGAACTTGTTGTCATGCATGAATTTAATTTAAGCCTATTATTTATTATATCAAATTCAATGTATGAATTTAAAGAGTTTTGACTATGTGAAGAGTCATTGTAAAATCTATATAGGTGGGTTATATGTAAAAAGCAAGGTGTGCAAAAAACAAATATCAATATAAAGCTTATCTTCATCCTCTTCCATCCTTCTTTCTATAAAATATTATTTTCAAATTTATTTGTTATCAAAGTGATATTAGAGCACGGTTGTGAAGATTAATGCTAATGGCAATATTTCGTTCGTCGCTCCTTGTCTCACGAAGGAAAATTATGAAAATTGGTGTATCCAAATGAAGACGTTGTTGGGATCCATAAATTGTTGTGAGTGGCTATGATAGGCCTCAAGATGAGACCGTGATTTTCTTCCTGAAATGAGCAAGAAAGATATAAAGCTCTCTACTTTATTTATCAAGGATTTGATAGATCGGCATTTGAGAAAATTTCCAATGCGACGAGTTCGAACAAGCGTGGGAGAAACTTCAAAACTCCTACAAAAGGGTGGAGAATGTGAAAAATGTTCGGCTTCAAACACTTCGAAAGGAGTTCGAAAATTTAGAGATGGGAGACAGTGAAATAGTTTCAGACTACTTCACAAGAGTTTTGGCCGTTATGAATCAACTTCGAAGAAATGACGAGAAAATTGAAGATATTCGTGTGATGGAGAAGATACGTCGATTACTTTCTTCAAAATTTGATTATATTGTGTGTGCTATTGAAAAGTCCAAAGATTTGGACACAATGACAATCGATGAGTTCATGGGTTCCTTAAGTGCCCACGAGAAGAGATTTGGCAAGAGGCAAGAGACGGTGGAAAAAACTTTTCAAGCAAAACTTAATTTGAAGAATTTGTAACGACTCTGTTGTAATATACAGAAAATTTTTAAAGTTAATGTACAAATGGAGTATTTGTAAATCCTGAGCATAAATTATAAATTTGATTTGTTTTTAAATAACAAGAAAACACTTGTAGCTCATTGTTAAAGCATTGCACTGCTGTGATGCAGTCCCTGTGTTCAAATCCCATCAGCCATATATAATTTTTTGCTGATTTTTCTTTTAAATTTTTTGGAAACCCAAAATTTTACACGTGCAATACACGTAAAATTGAAAATTCAGATTAATCAAACATGTGGAAATTGTCATATGCACTGAACATGACATGTGGCACCAATCCCACACCTTACCTCCCTAGTTGGACCGGCGAGATCCCTCAAAGGGCCGGCACCGCCGGGTCAAGCCGTCGGTAATGGCCTCATTTTTTGCCCTAGCACCCTTTGGACTCCCCCACTACTCCTCTTCTGTTTGATTTTCTTACACAATAACATAGAATTAAAATGAGCTTTAAAATCAAATTTTAATGCATTTTAATTCTCATGTTTAATACTCTAAACCCTAATTCTATCCTATAAATACCACCCTACACCCTAGTCCACCTCATTCTGAAATTTAGTATCAAAACTCTCAAAATTTTCTAAGTCCAAAAAGTTGTACAAGTGGAGTTAGCCTAAGTTCAAAGTTCCGGCGACGTTTCGGGATAAATCCGGCGACACCGCGACTCCACAACGCTTTCAAAATATACCTCCATCTCTTCTCTTTACCCTAATCCAGTAAGTCCCCTCTACTCTCTTCTTTTCACCTCTCAAAACTTCTTCTTTTCAATGATATCGATAAGTGGAGTTATACCGACATCTATCTCTAAAACTTCTTAAACTAACAATTTTTCTTAAGAACTATTTATCTAAATCATTGTACATAGTTTGTTAAATATTAAACTATAATTAGAAATAAATTTCAATTCAAAACTCCATATAAAAACACTTTTATTACACTTTTACGGTTAAATATCACAAACTTTCTATTCAACATTACTTCTTCATATTACCCATATTAATTTTAGAAAACTCACGAGGTAATGAACTATCTCATCAAAACACTCATCATGACATAGCACGATTGCCTCTTTACAATATTTTTGGGACCGATACAATTTTACGATAAAATACCCTAAACTATTAAAAACCGTATTCTTTAAAATTGTTTTAATTAAATTCCATACAGTTATGTCCTTACAACCTATTTTGGGAAATCCGATTTGGTTGGTGCGGATTATCGCACATCCATCGAACTAGTAGGGCGAGATGCAGACCTACTCACGGAGCATACGACCTCGATGGAATTTTTATTACAATTTTTAAGAAAACGTGATTTCTATTTAATAAATAAATTCTATTTTAATATATATATATATATATATATATATATATATATATATATATATAAGTATTATCAAAATATCTATTTTAAATATATTTAATAATTCCATATTTTCTAAATCAAAAAAAAAGAATCACAAAAGTTCATGAAAATACCATCAAAAATCAATACAAGTCAAATTACATGAAAATACCCTAAACTATTAAAGTCGGGTTTATATCCACTAGAATATCTCATCACTTTTAAAATTACATCGATGAAAACCCTAAAGACGATAATTCAATACTTGAGCTTTATTTTGAAAATATATCAAAACTATTTTTCATAAAATCCCTTCAAGTTATATTAATTTACAATAAGGACCCTAATAAATATAGGTTTAAGAGGGACTAATTCTCTTGAGCCTCAGGGAGCCGGAGAATATGGGTGCTTACCTATTTAAGGCAGACAACTAAAACGGGGTTATCAATGGTAATTGGCTTGGAAAAAGTTACAAATCCTACCGTCCATGTGCAACAGTTATCGATAACTCCAAAACTAATTCAGGACTTCAATTCTGTTTAAGTGTCTGACTCAGTCGGAGTCTCAGTCTAATCTGAAATCAATACATCAATTTATATAATTCAATATAACTCAAATGCAACATGAATCCTTTTATACGAGAATACAATCTATATCAACATGACATGATTTGATCGATCCATGGATATATATTTGACTTGTCTACATGACTATCCGTTTATATCCTTATCTGTTTACACGATCAATTAATATCATGGTTCCGGCAAGTCTTATATTTACAAATCAGTACAAAACAATACAATAATACATTATGGGGTTTAAAGGGGTAAATTGGTACGAAATGGGTTTAAAGTGGCATGAGACAGTCACTTTAATACACCCAACCTAAATATCCATTGCCGTTGTCCCGTGGGTTTTGACGGGGCCTTGTACTCCTTATACCATAGTTCATGGGGTAAGCTGGACTCCTCTCGTATACACTGGCATATTCTGTACCAAGTTACAAGCAACTGCGTTAACATAACAATCAACATTATACGAGTTATATTCTCATTATCTGTTCAGTCTATTTCCATATCTCTTTGGGACTTATCGAGCGATTGTTCGCCGACAACATTCCCTTTTTTATTCTTTCTTTGGAATGTTGTCAGGAGCATCCGACTCTATGGAGGTCGAGCCCAGCTCAGAAGACTTGGAGCAGTTCGTCGACGACCCAGAGCTATAGACACTTGTATATAATTTTATTTTCAGTTTCATGCCATTGTGTAGGTATTGCTTTCTAGTCTTGTATTTACTTTCCAGCATTGTAATGTAAAGAATGTTTAATAAATAAAAGTTGATGTTCTTTTACATCTCATGTCATTCTTGTGCATATTTATATTATATTGCTTATTTACGCTTAGCATATTTACTTCTGAGTAAATACGTCGTGTGACCCGTCGTGTCTCCTTACCATACTCTGAGAAGCGGGGCGTGACAGGTTTTGTTAGCGGCCCATGCAGGTCAGTTCTACATGAAGGCATACCATGCAGGGTTAATTCTATATGGAAACCTAAGCAATATATCACAAGAATCAGCAACTAAAACATTCTTTATATTTCATATTCCTTGAATCTATCCTAACCCTATTTTTCTTTCAAGGTTATGATTCCCCGAACAATACTAGCACCAACATGATCGGCAACACCATACCAACACCTCTTCCACTTACACCTACCGTTGTAGCTTCGATCAATGAGCAGACGATACCGCTTGAGGCAATTAAGAGCCTCTTGGAGGGACAGTAGCAACAAACTGCCATACTAATGAACCACACAGAAGCGGAAGCACCTGGAGTAAAGCAATTCCGGGCACTGCATCCGAAGCAATTTTTTGGAAAAGAGGGCCCTTTGGAAGCTGAATAATGGGCTCAATCAATTGAGGACGATCTGGCAGCAGCACAAGCGCTAGACATTGCTTGGGTAAGGATTGCAAAGTTGCAACTTACTGACAATGCCCGAGTATGGTGGAAGGCGGAAGAAAGCCGTCTTGCCCAGCCGATCGAATGGAAGACCTTTCGCGACATGTTTGACGCGAAGAATTTTCCAGAGACTTCCCGATTCGACATGGAGCAGCAATTCATCCACTTACAAAAAGGTTCTATGTTGAGCAAATCATTGGATGAGTATGATGCAGAGTTCACCATGTTGAGAAGGTAAGATATGTCTTAATATTTGATTATCTAATATCACATACTACACAGCTAACCCAAGACCGTAACAGGTTTGCGGCCCATCTCATACCGACTGCTGAGATCATGGCCAGACGATTTCAGCAAGGGTTGGACCCGTAGATCCAAGCTGCTTTAGCTACAGGGGATTTCCTAACCCATGACCTAGCTCTGAAAGCTGCCCGTCGATACGAGGCAGTAGTGAAGAAGAAAGGCTGGCCTCGCTCTGCCGGTGTGAAGCGCTCTGCCACTCAGATGGCAAGAGGAGCCTCTTCTAGGCCACCATTTGTACCCAGGAGACCGGGAGTACCATTCAACCGGCCCAGTATAGATTTCTGCTTTTATTGCAAAAGGAATAGACACTTGGCGAAGGATTGTAGGCATGCTAATCGCCTCTGCTTAGTCTGTGGCTCATCTATATATGATTTTGGGTCTTGTCTTCATAGATTCACTCCAAACCCTGCACCCAGACCAGCAATGACATATCCGCAGCGGCCAGCTATCCAGGCACCTGCTTCTCGTCTTGCTTTCCCAGCTCCACCTCCTTGTGGACCTACTGCACCTCCTCCCCGTTAGTTCCATCATGCACAAAGGAACCTACCTCAAGGACAGAGGAACGGACATAGGAATGCTCCTCCAGTAAGGACGAATGTACCGAGGCGACATGCTTTCACAATGATTGTGGAAGAAGCTGAAGGCACTGGCCAAGTCATCACTGGTAACTTCCCATCTTTCAAATCAGTTCAATACTTGTTTACATCCATATATCTTTTCCTAAACCTAAAACCTATCCCACATAAATTAGGTATGATCTTAGTAGCCTCACTTCCTGCACTAGCGCTCTTCGATACTGGAGCATCTCATTACTTTATGTCGCAACGGATCGTCCGAACTCATGCGATTCTAGTCAAACCGCTTGAATCCAACTGGAATGTTAGTTCAGGGAACGACATTCTAAAGGAAACAATGGGATACGACATGTGTCCAGTGGTCATCTGCAGCAGAGAATTCTATGCTGACTTCAAGGTGCTGGACATACCGAACTTCGATGTAGTTTTGGGCATGGATTGGCTAGGAACTTTCTATGCTACCATCGACTGTCGTCAAAGGAGGGTAGTGTTCGAGATTCCAGAGCATCCAGTCTTTTACTTCAAAAGTGGAGACCGTACCCTGGAACCTAGCACATACAAAGAAAAACCGAAGATGGCAGTGATTGCAACTCTACAGGCGGGAGAAGACAAGCCATAGGTAGTTCGAGAGTTCGACGATGTATTTCCTGAAGACATATTAGGTTTTCTTCCCGATCGAGCTCTTGAATTCGGAATTGATTTAGTACCTGGCGCACAACCGGTGATCAAAGCACCGTATCGGTTAAGCCCTGAAAGTTTGAAGGAGGTCCGTACTCAGCTGGACGAACTTCTGCAGAAAGGATGGATTCGTCCCAGTACTTCAAGTTGGGGATCTCCAGTTTTACTGGTGAAGAAGAAGGAAGGTTCATACAGAATGTGCATTGATTATAGAGCTCTGAACGAAGTAACTATAAAGAACAATTATCTACTACCGCGAATCGAAGATCTGTTCGATCAGCTAAATAGGTCTTGCGTTTTCTCAAAGTTAGATCTTCGTTCGGGTTATCATCAGGTGAAGGTCAAAGAGTCTGATATTCCGAAGATGGCGTTCATGACTCGCTATGGACATTATGAGTTTCTCGTAATGCCATTTGGAGTGACCAATGCACCGTCCATATTCATGAACCTAATGAATCAAGTTTTCTAAGAGTAACTAGATAGGTTCGTTGTCATATTCATCGATGACATCCTGGTATATTCAAAGAACCGGAAAGAGCACGCTGAACATTTACGAATTATCCTGGAGACCTTACGACAGCATCAACTCTATGCCAAGTACAACAAGTGCGGGTTTTGGCTAGAACAAGTCAGATTTCTTGGACATATCGTTTCAGGTGAAGGAATCTCTGTAGATCCAACTAAAGTATCAGCAGTAAGCGAATGTCCGACACCAAAGACAGTGAAGGACATTCGAAGTTTCTTAGGTTTAGCAGGATATTACAGAAGATTTATTGAAGGATTTTCGAAGATTGCAACACCCCCGACCAAGCTCACACGTAAAGATGAAGAATTCGTGGTCAGAAGCATGCGAACAAGCTTTCGTAGAACTCAAGTCAAGATTGACATCAACACCTATTCTCGTCATACCGGACTAATCTGGATGTTTTATAGTGCATTGCGATGCATCCGGTAAGGGATTCAGATTTGTTCTACATCAGCACGGTAAAATTGTAGCTTATGCATCAAGGCAGCTGAAGGTTCATGAACGCAACTATCCGGCGCATGACTTAGAGTTGGCATCTGTTATATATTTGCACTGAAGATTTGGCGTCATTATCTTCTTGGAGAACGGGTAGATATATACACAGACCACAAAAGTCTGAAGTATGTGTTTACCCAGAAAGAACTGAATATGCGACAGAGAAGATGGTTAAAACTTATGGAGGACTTCGACATCAACCTACAATATCATCCAGGAAAGGTGAATGTAGTTCCTAATGCACTTAGTCTCCATCCATTATCAATGAATCTCATCGCACAATGGAAGCTTCAGCAAGATTTGCACAAGATGGAGATTGAAGTGGTTATGCTAGATAATACTTCAAAATTGATGAACTTACAAGTTCAGTCTACTATTGTTAATCAGATCAAAGCAGCTCAAGCAAGTGATGCCAATTTGCAAAAGATTAGAGAACAAGTAGAAAGTGGACTTCGAATAGAGTTCAACATCCACGAAGAAGGATCTTTGAGATACGGCAGTAGATTGTGTGTACCACAAGATTCTGTTCGGGAAGAGTTGATGAAAGAAGCTCATAGCTCCCCATACGCAGTACACCCTGGTGGTACAAAGATGTACAAAAATCTACGTCAACATTACTGGTGGCATGGAATGAAGCATGAAGTAGCCCGAAGAGTAGCCAAATGCTTGGTGTGTCAGCAAGTGAAAGCTGAACATCACTGGACTGTTGGTTTACTTCAACTGTTACCTATCCCAGAATGGAAGTGGCAACACATTAGCATGGATTTTATGACCGCACTTCCTCACAGCATGAAGGGTAACGATGTGGTATAGTTTATTTTGGATCGACTCACAAAGTTGGCTCATTTTATTCCCTTCCGAGTTGTCCAATCTAGTGAGACACTAGCAAAGAAGTATATAGAGGTATGTTTGAATCTAAGTAAGATTTAACTCTTCAATGTGTACTATTTCTGATACCCATAAAATCATGCAAGAGATCTTAAGAATACATGGAGTACCGGTTTGCATTGTCTCCGATCATGACACCAGATTCTGATCGTAATTTTGGCAGAGTCTGCAAGCTAGCTTGGGAACGAATCTGAACTTTAGCACAACTTATCATCCAAAAACAGATGTTCAGTCTGAGCGAACGATTCAGATACTTGAAGATATGCTAAGAGCTTGTATGATAGACTTCGTAGGATCGTAGGAAGATCACCTATATCTTGTGGAGTTTTCATACAACAACAGCTATCAAGCGAGTATTGGAATGGCACCATTTGCAACTCTAGATGGAAGGAAGTGTTGTTCACCATAAAGCTGGGACGATATCGGAGATAGAGAACTCCTTGGACCTGAGATGATAGTAGCGATTGGAGATATAGTTCGCACTATCAGGGAACGAATGCGCATAGCCCAAGATCGACAGAAGCACTAGGATGATGCAAAGCGCTGACACTTGGAGTTCCAACCGGGAGATCATGTCTTTATGAAGATTTCTCCAAACCGTGGAGTGATTCGTTTAGGAAAGCGGGATAAGTTAAGTCCGAGATACATTGGACCGTTCGACATACTCGAACGAGTCGGAGAAGTGGCATACCGCCTGGCACTTCCACTCTCATTGGAAGGAGTGCACAATGTATTCCTTATATCCCAACTCAGAAGGTATGTGAGTGACCCCAGTCACATTCTTGATCACTCCGAGCTCACGGTACAGACAGACCTATCTTGTGAGCAACAACCCGTTGAAATTCTGAACAGAAAGGTAAAGTCACTTTGGAACAATGAAGTAAACTTGGTTAGAGTGATGTGGAGGAAAGACTCACCAGGAGAATCAACGTGGAAAAGAAAAGACGACAAGAGTGCAAGATACCATCACTTGTTTGTAAATTAGTTCTTGAATAATTGTAAATTTCGATGACGGAATTTTTGTAAGGAAGGTGGAATGTAACGACTCTGTTTTTTTCATGACCCAAAATATTAGCTCGTGGCCAGCACTTGAATCACGCAACGTCTAAAGGCGTAACGGAATTCAAGTAAGCTGAAACCCAGAAATCTAAACCTTTTTAGAAAAATAAAGGAGGTGAGGTTTTGAAATAAAAGTATAATGAAATCAAATTTCCTTAACGTATAGAAAAGGAACATGAATGATGCAAGTGAAATTTACTAGTTTGAAAGCATGTTTCGTCTTTTAAAAATTTTGTCAGCACCTCCTTTGTATATTTTGATCCAAAACCATAAATACATAATAATGATAAAGGCATACTCAAGCGGGAGCTAGCTCTTCGCCAAACGGCGGATCACAACCACGCAATATGGTATAAATAAGTATACGACGCCCAACGGCGAAGTTCACAACAAAAAAATAAAGAAAAGCAAGACATCAAAACCATAAGTAGCGAAAAACCCCTCGCTCTAAGTCTCGCAACCACAAGTCTCACTAAGTCTCATTACTTATACAATTTACAAATTTTGATTGATGGAGTTAACTAGATACAATATGAAATATAGATACAAAAGTGGGTACGATACAAATGTCCCACGTACCAATGCAAAACACCCGAATGCAACTGTGTGCCAGCGAAGCCGCTATTGATCCAAGCGGTCAACCTGCAAGAACTGTGGCACAACGGGGGTGAGTTGCCAACTCGTGAGTAGAAAAATATCAACAGATAAAAATCGAATAAACGACAACTCCTAGGTCAACTATATCATAAAGGTAATACTATGATATCTAGGGTGACCGGGTCTGTGTATGTGCCAAAAAGGTAGTCAATACCTATATGCATGCGGATAACATCCAACAGTAATAATCAGTGCATGTATGCATGTAGATCACGTCCACCCATATAATCAATGTATGTATGCATGTAGATCTCGTCCACCCAAAAAATCAATGTCTGTATGCACGTAAATATCATACAAGAGTCTGCATGAAAGTATGAGGATATATATCAACGGTGTCCCTCACGACACATCAAATCATGGAACCTGAGTGCCTAGCATCGACACTCGAAAACATCATGAAAACTGTGCCCAGCATCGGCACTTAAATCCTCATATATCGGGCTCCGTCAGTCCGGATCGGGCCACGGGCTCCTTCAGTCCGGATCGGCCCATATCATCTCTCGACCCCGGTCGGTATCCTCCGGATATCCGCCGAGCCCAAATACTATCACCGGTAGGTAGTAGTCCCTCTTCCAGGATCACCGTCTACTGCACAGCGATCCGTTCTTGCCCCGGGATACCATACCGGGTCCACCATGTACCCGCAATCAGCCTCATCCAGCTCCTCGAGTCGGGTTTCACATGTCGCTCTCAGAACCGAGAAAATACATTGTGGACGCACTGAAATATCATATCAAGAGAAACCGGGTTTTTAAAACAACACATAATCTCTTTTGAAATATCCACGGTTTTTAAATCCAGAAATCTCATGAAAACAACATATCTCAATGTGTAAAGTAATAGAGCATGATGTATGCGACATATAAAGGAAATGCGCGCATATCCGTGTATCATGCAACATAGAACAGTGATATGGCATATTAAGGGAAAACAACTCTTTAAAAATGATTCCAGTTTTTAAATAAATCCGACGGTTCCCAATCTTCCGATAAAAACCAGTTCTCTATGTAGGTACAAAATGTATATGCGCAAGTATAGATGTACCAATATATGTGTGCACCAATATAGATATACAATGTGTATGTGCGCAAATATGGATATATCAATGTATATGTGCACAAATATGGATATACAATGTGTATATGCGCAAGTATAGATGTATCAATGCATATGTGCACCAATATGGATATACAAATGTGTATATCCGCAAGTATGGATGTATCAATGTATATGTGCACCAATATGGATATACAAATATGTATATCCGTAAGTATGGATGAATCAATGTATATGTGCACCAATATAGATATACAATGTGTATGTCATGATGCAGCAACCCTACAGTATAGTGACATGGCAATTATCGATGATGAAGTGTGTGAGCCGGCAAATCTGTGTACGTGTAACATACGCATCATTGATAATGGTGCAAGTGTACTAGCACAGGTATACACAATGCAATGAAAATAATATGAATGCAGCAGAAGGTAAATCATATGCAAATGTTGACGGGTATACGTATCTAATATAACCGAGTAGGGGAATCTATCAATCGGCATCCAGCCTAACAATATCGCGTACGGTATAACCCATCGTACGGCAACCTCTAGCCAAGGGTAAGGATCAATCATCAAGTCAAACTCATCACGCACGGAAAATCATCGTACGACGGCATTAAGCTAATTGGGATCCTATCATCCTATAAGACAAATAAGGGTACGGCCTAATATCACGTACGGCCTATCATCCATGATTAAAAAATTCTGTATATATATATATACGCCTATCATCCATGATTAACAAAATTCTGTATATATATATATACCTATGTCCCAGGTCACGTCCATAACGACCTCACATCAGGGGACCGACAAGGTATCAATCATCTCAATCGACTCGCATCCGTATACCAACATATCATCAGATCATCATATTCGTCTTATATTCTTTTCATCGCATTTATATCTCACATCAAGTCGAGTTTACGTAAACATTCTATCTCTACTATAAGTATAAGTATCTAATCTAACACACACACCCGAACCATACAGCAGTTTTTGAAAGATGCGAATCGTAGTTTTTGAAAGTAGGGGCTACGGTGTTTTTAAAGAAAAGATATCATTTGAAAATCCGTAACGTCCCTCAAGGTATCTGTTTAAAGATGCATACGATTCTTCGGTTTAGAAATAGGTATGGTTCGGATGGCGCATCTACGTCGACTATCTAGTCCTAAACGGCAATATCATCAAACATCATTTTCAAATCCCGTTATCACATAATAGCCGTATTATATCATTTATAACTATCCTTAATTTCAATATGGTTTCACTAACTATCCTTTAATTCTAATCCTAGTTTCCTAATCTAGGTTTCCTTAACCATATTTTATAATCAGTTTCCATCAATACTTTGCGGGGGTGCTATACGCCATCCACCCGACTTCCCCCGTGGATATAGATCCACTCATCTGGTCTTCGCTCGACGAAATCGATGACGCCACGCTCCGTCGCCTCGGAATCCATACGAGGGTACCTACAATAATAAATAATCGCAATGCGTATTAAAAATCAAGGCGGAAAACTAAAATGGCACGCGCATTGCTCATAGGTTAGAACCTATAGCTTACGCGTACAAAATCAACCAAACAACCCTTGTTGTTGATGTACGAACATTCAACAACCAAATAAAAATCCAACCGCCAAGAATTAGCATTTGAAAATACGGAAAACAAAGCCTAAAACACACCAAAGTGCTCCCAGATTTTACCTTAGGCCAAATTGATCAATTCTGCATATATAGAGGGTCTAATTTACAGCTAAAGGGACCCCAGATCAAATATGAACCAATTCCAACCTACCCTGGCCGAAATTTGCGGCCAGATTGAATAAATCTGCGGCCTGGTCTTTGGGTTAGGGGCTCGGGTCTCAGTGGTAGCTTCCTAGGTGCCTGCACGACTCCCAGTATTCACTAAATTATTTTTAGTGCCCCCGGGTTACTCCAGATTCCAAAATACCCCCACAATTCACACATTTATCCGACGTCGGGATTTCTAAATCCGTGTTTTGGGTTCCATCCTCTGTTCTAGGTCAGTAAAAATGCCACCCAAGCCTTATTAACAGCCACAAGGCATCACCCAAACCACACAACATCCAAACCTTTTACTAGAATTTTCTAACCTCACTAATCAATACCCATTTAACTCTAAACTACTATAGGGTGTTATTAGACTTCAATTTAAACTAGATGGAAGAATTCTTACTTTATTTGGGCAACCCAAGAAAAACCCTAGCTCCTCAAGGTTGTCAAAATTTAACTTTTCTTGGTCCAATGTTTAGAGGAGAAGGAGGTGATCAATTTTAATGAAAGGGGTTTAGGGTTTTGATGGAGTTTTTGAGGTGGATCTTGGGGTTGATGGTGGAGCGAAGAGAGGAAGAAGAAGGAGAAGAAAATGACGGGGGAGGTGAAATGAGGCAGCCCCTCTCTCTCTTCTCTTATTCTCACCCACTCTCTCTCAATATTACCTTTTTACCCTTTCTCTTCTTACTCTTTTCTTTCTATTTAAAACCCAAGTCACAAAATACCCAAAATAACACAAGAACACAACATGTAATCACCACATAACATGACATGGTGCACCGTCCACGAAAAACTGTAGAAACGCGGATTTGGCTTAATCGCGATTAGCAATGCATTAATCGGGTTTTTTTTATCAAAACTGCATATAATAAATTTTAAAAATTCCAAATCCTTTAAATATATTATTAAATGAATAAATTATTTTAATTTCCATTTATTTCATAATTATCGGTATATATTTATACCTTTTTTTCCGAAAACCCCAATTTCGCAAATCAGGCAGTTTTCGGGAAAAATATTATTTTAATATTAAATTCCAAAACTAATTTTTTATATTTTCTTGAATGTTACAATCTCCCCCCTTAAATAAATTCGGTCCCCGAATTTAAATTTACCCCCAAATCTAAAACATGTCAATAATCAGCTCAAATCAACGGGGCTCCGAAATCATGGAAAACGCAGAAATAACACAACGCGCCAAGTATGCATGAAAACGAGTGCAAAACTCAAAATCGAACTCCGTCAAGCGTCACGCAAATTATCGGATTTGCACGCATATCCTCGGAGTTACAATAGAGATACGGATCTCGAAATCCAATACCGAAATTCAATATATACACAAGTCAAATACTATAATACGTGTATAGTACGCATTTTTTTGGAAAACTTTCAAAATCTGAATAAAATACATGCAAAATCTTTTATAAATCGCCGCAGGAATGCGTAACTCACGGCATGACTGACGGACGCTCATTTTAAAGTAATAGTATATGTCCATATATGTTTTCTTAAATACACGTTCCATCGTTTTCAAAATATCCCAAAAGGTTTTCCTTTTTAAACGTTCGTGTCGCTTACGGACACATAGGAAATAGCGAGACTATAGCTCCCATCGAAAACCCTTTTGGTAATCTTTTAATGCATGCAGAGCACTCAGGTACTGTCCTCAGATCAGTCATGTTTGGCTACTACACAATATAGTGCCCGACATGAAAACAAAGTGCTCAAAAGCAAAATCAGCCTCAAAGGCATATCCAATAATCACATGCGTCTGGTGCGCATGAAAATTAAATCCAAATACAGGTGCCATAATACGCACAAAGCAAAACTAAGTGCAACGGGTGTGCACAAAAGTATTTGTCTACTGCAACGGTGTGCATGACAATAATATTTGGTGCACCTATTGTGCACGAAAACAACATCTGGTGTATCAAATGCACAAAATACAATCTATAACTCAAACACATAAAAAGCAACACCGAGTACACCAAGGTGTATAAATAAAAATCGTGTGCAACTATGTGCACAATGTCCGTATCAATGCACTGCAAGCACATGTGAGCTATACCGAATGCAAAAATCACATCATCCGTATGAAATCCATGAAATCATAAACACATGATACGAAGGTATAAAATCGACATCAAACGCAATATGCATGCACAGATCGCAAATCAACACAATGGTGTATAAAATATATATCAGGTGCGATAACTACGCTAAAAAAAATGTAAATACCCAGTAGGTGCAGCCATGGTGTACGAAAACGATATCATGAAACTCAATCCTCAAAACTCAAATCCAAACGATATAAGCGTGATACTTGGATCACAAACGCAAATCGCAACAAAGGACATCGAGGTATACCTCCTACAATGTCGAAAAATAAATCAGTACGCCTAAAAACCGACAGAACAAGAACATTCGTTTGCCTCCTGCTCACGGTTTGGCATCCTCGGTCTCTGGGTCCTTATCTTCTCTGTGGATTTACCAATCTCGCAATCCATCGGCTCATCGGCCCAGTTAGGTGTGCTAACGGGGAAGATTCCGTTCTGGCACTTCTCTGGTCATCTCTCGGTCAATCATCACGACCACTCGTAAGGCAGCACGTCACTGGCGTCGGGCTCTGGCTCTCTGAATACACGTGACACATCTGATCCTGGGTGTAATTCTCATTGCGGTAGTGTCCCGGAAGGAATCCTGCTCAGGGTCTCTTCCGATCTCGCCTATGCCGAACTGTACGGAGGCTGGTACCCTTACATAATCTTTTCTCGTTTTCTGGACATCTGCGTGTTCCGCACACATTTCCCTGGAAACTGGCCGCATCCCAACGCCTCTGTAAGCATATCAGGTCTCTGATCTCGACGGGGAGTAATAACAGCTCGTCAGTGTCTCGCACGAACCTCTGGTTCTACTTGTCTTTATCGCCGTCCACTATGACGTCACGCCATGCTATCTGCGCTCTGCAACTGTTCTCGGCCACGGTCAATCCGAAGTCTTTCGCACGGACTCGAAATCGCGTACTCTGTAGCTTCATTACTATGTAGAAGATATCTGGCCGAACACGTCCTCGGGAACTCGTCCCAACCATCGGTGGAATACTCAATACTCGCCCATCCTTGATCAACTCACAACGCATCAGGGTGAGGTCCTCTATACGAAGCTGGTCAGCTTACTAGTCTCTTATCACATGGTATCCAGACGACGTCAAACCTTTCGATCGAGTCATCAAGGCCCCAAAATTTCCCGAAAGCTCAACACCTAGGCACAATCTAAAAATATCTGGTACATACTACAGTACCTCTGGAACAACTGTAGAAGGGCAAACCCAAGCCTCACTGATGGCACCGCTAAACTGCCATAAATCCTAAGGTTCAAAGCGGTTCCATGGTCATCATGTCGAGTTAGGGTTTCATTCTTCTAGATGGTCCACAGAATTACCTGCATATTCCTCCGAACACTTTAAACTTGGGGAAAATGGGTTTCTGACACTCGCTCGAACTTTTTAACTTCTCCTAGACGACATGCGAATACCCTGTAAGTACACAGTAGCGCCCCGGCCGTCTAACAGACGCCAAATGCGGAACAAAAACTTTTACAACTGGCGCTATCGCATACTAAAACCCGGATCTGCCATTAAAGCTAAACTAACAAACTACAAAGTGGGTAGAAATGTTATACCGAACGATCCGAGTCCTTCGGTCTTCAACCATCATCCCACGCTTTGTTGCCGCTGCTCCGATCTCCTCGATCTCCAGTTTTCTCGTCCAGGTGGCACCACGTCGACGGATCTTTAAACGGGCTCCCGCCTCTGAACCGAGGCAACTCGATCATCAAGTTTGCTAAAAGAGATGACCAAGTTTGATGTAGAGAATGAGTAGAACACTTTGTCTCACTTCGTCCAAAGCCATGGATGAATGGTTAATGAAGTTGCATTTTTATCGGGTAAATGAGAAATGGGCATATGAAATTTCCATGAATCAAATTCCTAATCTTTTTAATCAACAATCATTTCTATCATCAAGAGGGGGCCGGCCATTTATCAAGAGGGGAGAGGTGAGTGTAGGAGGAATGAGGGGGTGACCACAAGCAAAGCAAACTTATCATCTCACTTAATGAAAAGAATGAGTCACAAATAACATTAAATGCAAACCAATGATCATTAACCTAGTCATTAACATAGTCACCATTCAATTAATGCTATCTATGAATCATCAAGCCTTATCACCAAAATTAGAACCTTCTAGAACCACGACTCACCCTCATCAAGAAAAGATAAATCCGTTTTTAACCAAATGTTAAAGACGGGTGATAGAAAACTGGCAACTTCCAAAAGCGACCCCGAAACGAATTTCAGGATAACCCCGTATCAGTATAAACATACCCGCATTTGTATTACGACCGAATACAAATACAACTGAGACAAAGATATTATATCTACACAGTATAATACTCGGATCCGGCTTAAACCAAAGCCGACCAGTATTATCTGCCCGAAATATGACACGTGCGAAAACGCACGTGCATTTTCCAAACCCTACCATAAAACCATACGGCCTCTACAGTGTTTCGCCCGAACTTAGGAAACTGTCTGTGGGGGACTCTAATGACTCATCAACACACTGGCACTGGGTATAACCACTAGCACGTCAGAGGTACAAGCTGTACGTAACGGTTGCCTATGTATTGATTGGAAGGGAAGATGACGAGCGAACTCATCCAGAAACCCTACTGAGCCTGACAGTGACAATATCCGTACAGTCCGGTCCGTTCCTCTAAAGAGTATAGCATATCGAGTCTAGGGGGTGGATAAAGTCAGACCCCTAATAACACGATAATTCATGTCGGTATGAAGCCCATCACCATCTGAGAAATTACTGATCCATATCAGTAATTCTTCACTACCTCGGCCGAGGATTTCTAGTGATGGCCACCCGTACATTGTGTGACATCAACCCCCAATACCGGGAGAGACGAATCCCCGACGATCCGCTCACTGCCTCCATATGGCTCGGGACTGTACCCAAAAAATACCTGTTTGCACGTCTCCTTTGAGCGTGGTAGGGTAGAAATCAAAGCACAGTAGGAACTCACACGAGACAAATGACGATCTCAGGTCTACAAACTAACCTGTACACATGTCACCAGGGAACTGCTATCTGACGATATGTATAATACCAACTAGCATGTTCCCGGCGAGTCCTGCCTGGTGTACTCATAACCCAATGAGCACCTGTATACATCTTAGGTGGTCCAACTGACACCAATGGCTTATGAGACCGGCCACCACCCCTCGTCGGGGTCTTGACTGTATACACTAGTCTACTCTGGAGTATCTATGCCCTGTCTCGAAACTCCCACGACTAGGGACACTTTAAGGATGTGCTTATAGACCCCAGCTCCCACGTATATGATCGCCATCATACTGCTGGTAGTCAAGCTAGAATCCTATGGGCTCTATTAACATGCAATAGTGAACTAAAGCATGCATACGATGATAAAGACAAACCAGATACCATACTATCATCTCGAGTAAGACTGTCATATCGGTATAGGTTCTCTCTCAATCATTGCAATCACGTGCCTGCGATCCAATAATTGACTTTGAGGGCACTATATCCAACAATCTCCCACTTGCACTTAAGACTAATTATTGCGATGTCGCATACTCACAGCCCGTGTGATACCGAACATCCAACTCCTCTACTAATCAGTTTCACAAAGCCCGTTTGTAAAACTACTGTATTCGAGAAATAGCCTTAGTGAGTGGATCCGCCCTGATGTTTCTTTCTTTGTCTCTCTTAATCTCAAGTTCGCGGAGAAAGCCATCTCCCGAATTGAGCAATACTTGTCTTAGAATATGTCTGGATATCTGATGGGACTTAGTTCATAAATGAACTCCAAATCCAAACTTCTTAGACTGTATTGATAACTGAACCTAATCAGTATCACGCACCATGCCTCCCACAGTATCCTCTTGGACCACCTGTCCATAATACTGTCCCTCGTCAGAGGGAAAACTATAACTTTGACAATCACTCTGTTATCCATGTCACCTTTGAAGCCTGGAATGATAACCGTCTCCCGAATGAGGCTGCCGTCATTAAATCCATAGAACATGCACTTATGTTCTAAAATTGCTTCCTTATGTTTCTCCAGGATTGGATTAATACAAACTTATCGCATCTAGTGCAAAAATAGCATCTGGTGTGGTACTTGACATCTTACGATTGACTCATTTGCCTAAGCAAGTGCTCTGCCAATCATGCACGTCCCTCTCCTCTTTAGTCTTTAAGACACCTGTAGAGAGGGTGACTCCATCACCTGCAGGTACACCACCATGCCAGGAGTCATCTATTCTAAACACCTTTAGAATACTGTCAAAGTACCCAGATTGGGAAACTACCCAATTCTAGATCTAAAACCATAAATCTAGTAACCAGAATGTCTGATATTATATCCATATCCTTTGTGGAGAAACAACCGTGTGACGACCAAAGTACAACCGATCGTAGTATAGGAATTTTACTTCCTATTCTGTGTATGTTATCCAAATACCAGGACATCACACCCTACTACCTTCTCAACAGATCCGTCCCCTATTCTGATGAAGTCAAACCCATGACTGTCACATCAAAATTAGATGATCTTATCTCCGCTATATCTGCTCAAGCCTATAAATAGACATAAGCTACTTGTCCACTATGCTTCCGCTGCTCCCACTAACCACAACAACCCTCTAGCAGAATAATATATATACGTGTACTTCTAAAACTAGTTTAGAACGACGCTATACATATCCTCCTGCCGGGTCTCATAGTCTGGAACAACAGTAGTGTCAAGTCTGGGTAAACAAGAACCTCCTTGTCACCGTCCTTGAGGTTACCGGAGTACCTCTCGGGTGTCTGAGATTACCCACCATGTCTGCGGATTGGCTATTGGAATGTCAAACCTGATTGAATATATAGGTCCTATTAAATTTTCCGTAATCATTTGCGGTTCTGGAATCACTTCCAGTTCTACCATACTCCCACTACTGTTTTCTAAAAAAAATCCATTTTACTAAAACTGTGGCGAGTCAAGAACAATATCACTATTGATCTTCCAGATGGTAGAAAGTCAACCCTCGTCAAAGCCAGGGCCAACCCACAAACTGCCATTACAGAAACGTGCCTTGAGTTATCCAGAGTCTGGTTTTAAGCATAAGCCGGACAACTCCCCGTATCTTAACATCGTTAAGATATGAACCATTCTACACACAATATAGAAATAGTGGCACTAATTTAATTGGAACCAGATTCAAACAATGCAACTGTCTCCAGTGCATATCAACTTAATGGAGAGAGGCTAATCAGTATTACTCAACTTAGTAATCCATCCAATTATGAGTAACCTGAAAGGGAAACAAGTTTCTCAAAACTGTTACCATTAACTGAATACCAATCACAAGAATCTACATCTTCAATTTTTTTGAAGAATCCCGATACTTGTGACACCTAGTTCTCTACTTTATTCTTATACCCACAACTTCTCAAAACGTAGACATTGTATTTCTACGAAACACTTGTCTAAAAACTAGAGAAGTTATAAGTAAACAGAACAAAGTATGAGGACCAACCTCTTTGTCCTGATGGACACTGGACAACATACAATACTCTGTATAAGTCCGCTGAGTTGAATAACTCAAAACCTGTGTGTCGTAGGTTGAAAACTGTACCCAGACGATTTCCTCAAATACCACCAATTACAACGAATTCCGATATAATGAGGATGATCACCTAATTCCCAATAACTTACTCCCTCTCATCATCTGTAAAACCATACAGATATGAGAATCATACATGGCAAATACATACCCTGGAGTAAGTATCTAATCGGAAAATCAGTTTTCCTTTAACAATGCACTGAAACATGAAAATGTTTCGTAGGGGTATCCTGGAATTCCTAGTAATGCCTCTTCCATAATCCAATTCATGACTTTAACCGTATATTTCATTGCCATCTCTCCAAATCCCTTTATTTGTCTTTATTCATTACCTTCTGTACACCATCGTTAGGCTAAATGGTTTTTTTCCTTCCCTACCATTCGGTACCAGCCTATGGTTTGGAAGAAGACTATCCAGTAAGTATAATAGGTGTACCCTCCTTAACCTAGGAGTACTCTCAACTTGAGAGAAGGTGATGATAAAAGAGAACTGAATAATACCTTATTCTATTAAAGGTGAAATAGGAGTGGTGATGAAGTATGCGGTTTGGTCGTGAATGATAGCAGTCGCAATTTACTTTGCCCCCTTTTAATCCTTTTATTTGTCTTTACATATTACCTTCTGCACACCCTACTTAGGCTAATTGGTTTTCTTCATTCCCTACCTTTCGGCACCTGCCTATGGTTTGGAATAAGACTATCCAATAAGCGTAATAGGTGTACTATCCTAAACTAAGGAGTACTCGCAACTTGAGAGAAGGTGATAATAAAAGACAACTGAATAAACCAATTCTATTTCTCCTGAACCTGGATCCATCCTCGAAGAATTCCCTTCGAGTTCGTATATAACCATATGATGGATCTATCCAATGGAAGTGGATGTCCATAGTAATACGGGGTGTTCTGAGAAATGCAAAGGGTAAAATAAGGAGCGACAATGACTTATGCAATTTGGACAATCCAAAAGCCAGTATTTTAAGAAGGTTCGGTCAACTTGGTAACTGAGTCATAGTTTAGGGTCGGTCAAAGGTCGCTGCCAAAAAAAGAGAGAGAAAAGAAACACTCTGCGTGCACTCTAACCTAGATCAGAATGGTTATCACTTTATTTAATCAGGAAACCTCCCACTGTAGTCTCAAATTCTCCTCCAAACCTGAAAGAAGAATTAGTCGGGATCACCCGAAGAGTAAACCAACTCATCAGTGAGAATCGGGATCCAACTATCATCGCATGATAACTTGATGGAAGCCACTCAAGTTATCACACTCCAGAAGGTATGCGCATGCTTGGCAAGTTTCAGTTTCTTTAGAAACTCCCGATATGGATTTTTACCCCATGCTCTTATGACCTTGACTAAGGGCCAACAAATCATAAGTCACATATCAAGTTCTTCCCGTCATTATCCAGGTTGATTTGAACCCATCCGTACATACTCTTGACTAAGGGCCAACAAAGTAATACGACTGTCGCAAACCAATGCATCTATCTATGCAACATGTGAACACCCCAGCAGCTACCAATCACTATGTCTTGACTAAGGGCCAACAAACATAGCTTGAATACTACTGACCATCCATAAGAAATGACGGAGGGCTACGGCTGGTTTTTGGCGAAAAACCTTTAACGTAATGAACTTGATCTCGTTGAAGGAACCTAATAGCTTTTTATAAAAATATAGTGGCGAAAACCTTTTGCTAAAGAGGTCACTCCCGGTGAAGGGATCTCGGCTCTTTCCTCATGGAATGAGGTGTAGGATATTCTAACTGAATACCGCAATGCAAAGCAACTTGTAATCGACTATATTGAAGTTATTACCATGACGTAAACTTCTGTCCAAGGGGTCATTCCCGGTGAAGGGATATCGGCCCTTGCCTCGTCGAATGAGGTGCAGGATATTCCAACCGAATATCACTATGCATAACAAAAGGAAACGTCTTTGTAATAACACTTTAAATTGGTTCCAACAACATCAAATATAGGTTTGTTTTATCCTTGCATTGATAAGAATCAATGCAGTCCCATCAATTAAACACACCATAAAAGAACGAAAATATAATGTACGTAAATGCCATCCGCATTCGCCACTGGGTCCCGTCATCACCCGTTAGGTTACTTAACTAATGACAGAGCGGGGACTGGATTAGCGCGGGTGAAAAACATATACAACATCTAATAGTATATATACCAATATACAGTAATCTCTCCAGGCGTGATAATGTGCAACATTACAGAAAAGTAATAAGCATCACAGAACAGTACAGATAATCTGGGATCCTCGGGTTTCACAGAGCCGCTACTGAAACTCGACGTTCCCCTGGTCGTGTGGATAGCCTGTGCAATGAAACCTAGACCCCTACGGGTGCGGCAAGTTACCCGCCAAAACCTGAAGCGAGACAGCCCCTACAGCATAGTGAATGGACCACCCGGCACTTCACGTAATCCGGTAACTCGAGCACCCCTCCTTGGGTCAACCTGTACCCCTTACGAGTGCGGCGAACAGTCTGCCAATTCTAGAGTGAGGCCTCTTTGCCTCTCAAAGCCATGAGATACGGACCCGTTGCCCTCCAGAACTCGGCTATCCGTCCGTCGTGGGGTAATCCTAGTACAGAAATAATAAAATATATACAACGGGTACATCGACCTCAGCCCGGTCGTGCCCCAAAAGAATATTATACAAACAGGCAGTGACGACAGTCCACATGTTGGACGCTCGCCCCGCAATATCAAATGTACAAATAAATCCAAACAACACTACCATTGCACACTGCTATTCACCACGACATATCCGCAACATTACAGCACAATACAGAACATCAACGCGAATGTCACGTTCGCAAATCCGTCTAAAAGGACTATAGCAATTAGACGCAATTTACCGCTCGAATGACATTCACGGTCGGAGATATAATGTAAGTACTACAAACTAACAAGTTTAAAATTTCGATCGACAAAACTTCCCAAAATGGTCCCCACAAACATCTGATATACACAAACAAAATATGGGCCCAAAAGAAATATTCCAAAAACCAGAATTTGCCATGTAGAAAATACTGTAGAAATTTGGATCACTATTCCCACAAAAGCATGGCGGAGCCGCGGCCAAACCCTGGTTTGGGACGCAGATCCGCGACCGTTTTGTGGGATCACGTGAGCAAATTTCACCAGTTTGCTTAGAATTGCCTGCACAATTTTCTGTGATGCTCAAAATAATTTTTAGGCCAGATTTAAAATCGACAGAAACATTGAACAGAAAAATGTATTTTTTGAAATTCGGTTTGATCGATATTTTAAACGCGTTAGCACAAGTTAGTAAAGCTTAATGGCGAGGCTCTGATACCACTGTAAGTACACGGTAGCGGCCCGGCCGTCTAACAGACGCCAAATGCGGAACAAAAACTTTTACAACTGGCGCTATCGCGTACTATAACCCGGATTTGCCATTAAAGCTAAACTAACAAACTACAAAGTGGGTAGAAATGTTATACCGAACGATCCGAGTCCTTCGGTCTTCAACTATCATCCCACGCTTTGTTGCGGCTGCTCCGATCTCCTCGATCTCCAGTCTTCTCGTCCAGGTGGCACCATGTCGATGGATCTTTAAACGGGCTCCCGCCTCTGAACCGAGGCAACTCGATCATCAAGTTTGCTAAAAGAGATGACCAAGATTGATGTAGAGAATGAGTAGAACACTTTGTCTCACTTCGTCCAAAGCCATGGACTAATGGTTAATGAAGTTGCCTTTTTATCGGGTAAATGAGAAATGGGCATATGAAATTTCCATGAATCAAATTCCTAATCTTTTTAATCAACAATCATTTCTATCATCAAGAGGGGGCCGACCATTTATCAAGAGGGGAGAGGTGAGTGTAGGAGGAATGAGGGGGTGACTAAAAGCAAAGCAAACTTATCATCTCACTTAATGAAAAGAATGAGTCACAAATAACATTAAATGCAAACCAATGATCATTAACCTAGTCACCATTCAATTAATGCTATCTATGAATCATCAAGCCTTGTCACCAAAATTAGAACCTTCTAGAACCACGACTCACCCTCATCAAGAAAAGATAAATCTGTCTTTAACCGAATGTTAAAGACGGGTGATAGAAAACTGGAAACTGGCAACTTCCAAAAGCGATCCCGAAACGAATTTCAGGATAACCCCGTATCAGTATAAACATACCCGCATTTGTATTACGACCGAATACAAATGCAACTGAGACAAAGATATTATATCTACACAGTATAATACTCGGATCCGGATTAAACCAAAGCCGATCAGTATTATCTGCCCGAAATATGATACGTGCGAAAACGCACGTGCATTTTCCAAACCCTGCCATAAAACCATACGGCCTCTACAGTGTTTCGCCCGAATTTGAGAAACTGTCTGTGGGGGACTCTAATGACTCATCAACACACTGGCACTGGGTATAACCACTAGCACGTCAAAGGTACAAGCTGTACATAACAGTTGCCTATGTATTGATTGGAAGGGAAGCTGACGAGCGAACTCATCCAGAAACCCTACTGAGCCTAACAGTGACAATATCCGTACAGTCCGGTCCGTTCGTCTAAAGAGTATAGCATATCGAGTCTTGGGGGTGGATAAAGTCAGACCCCTAATAAAGCGATAATTCGTGTCGGTATGAAGTCCATCACCATCTGATAAACTACTGATCCATATCTGTAATTCTCCACTACCTCAGCCGAGGATTTCTAGTGATGGCCACCCGTGCACTGTACGACATCAACCCCCAATACCGGGAGAGACGAATCCCCGATGATCCGGTCACTGCCTTCATGTGGCTCGGGACTGTACCCAAAAAATACCTGTTTGCACGTCTCCTTTGAGCGTGGTAGGGTAGAAATCAAAGCACAGTGGGAACTCACACGAGACAAATGACGATCTCAGGTCGAAAAACTAACCTGTACACATGTCACCAGGGAACTGCTATCTGACGATATGTATAATACCAACTAGCATGTTCCCGGCGAGTCCTGTCTGGTGTACTCATAACCCAATGAGTACCTGTATACATCTTAGGTGGTCCAACTGACACCAATGGCTTGTGAGACCGGCCACCGCCCCTCGTCGGGGTCTCGACTGTATACACTAGTCTACTCTGGAGTATCGATGCCCTTTCTCAAAACTCCCATGACTAGGGACACTTTAAGGATGTGTTTATAGACCCCAGCTCCCACGTATATTGTAAGTCCACGTTGCTCACCCCGGTTCATACGGGGAGGCGGAAACAGCGAAAAACAATTTTTGGCGCAAAGGCAACATGGACTAAAAGCCGGATCTTTTCTAAACTAGAAACTAACAAACTACTAGAGGCGTTAACTACTATGCCGTAGAATTTATACCTCACGAAACCGGTCCTTCGGATCTTCTCTCCGCTGTCTGGCTCACCCATCCACGCTCCGAGGGTCGATCCGGATCTTGGTCACCTCCGCGGCCTTCTTGAGTCGAATACGATCCACCCAAGAGATGTACACCGAGCTCCACCTCGAGCCGAGGCAACTAGGGCAACAAGAACGCTAGTCTTGAAGTCCTAGGTTATGTAAAGGAGGTTGATGGAAGTATTTTTCTATGTGGATTCTTTTTCTCTCAACAGAACAGATCAAAAGAATATTTCAAGAGGAGGAAGATGAAGGAGATCAAGCAACCATGGAGCTCTCTTTCTTTCTTCTCACTTGCAAGAGAGAGAATGGGAAAAGAGAAATGAAATTATCCACTAAAGAAAAAAGGCACCATGGTTGCAATAATACTAAAAACATCATTACAAATCCTATCATGATAAAGTTGATGGCTACATTGACATGACCATTATCATAATCCAAAATGAAAAAGAAAAACCAAAGAAGAGTGTAGACCTTTCATGAAGGTCAAGGTCAACTTTGGTCAACGGGTCAACAAAGTCAAGAGTGGTCAAATGGTCAAAGCAATTAGCCATCATAAAATTATCACTGAAAAGATTAGTAAGTAATGTCTCCGGCTCATAATGGTTTTGAACCGAACGAATTGCGAAAACCCTAATGAGCCCGCCACATAGCGGTTTTGGCCGAACCATCTGCCAAAACCCTAATGAGGCACCTCCCCCTTGATCGCTCCTTAAAACTGTGCATACACACCTGCATCCGCATTCCGTAGAATGCGAATGCACAAAAGTCAAAACGAATCCATCCGTGCAATGCTAGGATCTGGCTTAAACCAAAGCCCACTAGTATTGCCTGCCCGAACAGCATACGCACACAAGTGTACGTAAGTGATCGCTGCCCTGCCGTAAAACCATACGGCCTCTACACGTTTCGCTCAGTGTAGGGAAACTCTCTGTGTGGGACTCTAAAGACTCGACACTACGCTGGCAGTGGGTTTAACCACAGATCGCAAGCGGCACTAGCTGTACGTAATGTTCCCCAGGTAGATGTCGATAAGAAGGCCGATGAGATAAACACATCCGAACTCCTACTGAGCCTGTATGTGACAATCTCCGTACAGTCCGGTCTGTTCGTCTGATACATCGCATGGCGGGCCTAGGGGGTGGTGAACGTCAGTCCCCCAATAGCGGTACAAGTCGTGTCGGAGTGTAGCCCAGAACACCCTGAGATAACATTGGAAACCTACCAGTATATCTCGCTTGCCCTGGCCAGGGACTACTCGTGTAATTGCTCTCCTAGACACAGCGCGATGTCAACCCCCAATACCGGGAGAGACGAATCCTGTCTAACCGTCACTGCCTCCAAGTGCTTCGGGACTGCACCCAACTACTACCTGTTTGCACGACTCCTTTGAGCCGTGGTAGGGTAGTAATCTAAGTACAGTGGGAACACACTCGAGGCGAAGTGACAGTGTCAAGTCAGCGGACTAAGCTGTACTCATGTCACCTGGGAACTGATAACCGACGATAGGTATAATACCATCCAACAGTTCCCGACGACTCCTGTCCAGTGTACTCGTAACCTAACAAGCATACTATCTTCAGTACGACGTACTGATGGCTGTGGGACAGACCACCTCCCGAGCTGGGATGAGAAGCGTATACGCTAGTCTACTCCGGAGTATCGATGCCCCGTCTCGATAGTCCTACGACTAGGGACCAGTATAAGGATGTGCTTGTAGATTACCCAGCCCCCACTAGTGTGACTGCCATCACAACGCTGGTAATCAAGCAAAGATCCTAAGGGCTCTACTAATATGTATAAGCGATATGCTAAAAGAAACACATGCACATATTGAAGTAGAAAAAAACCAAGTAGCATACTACCATTTTGAGCAAGATTGTCTATACAACTATGAATATCTCAAGCTTCCATTAAGTAATATACAAGCTAGTATGATACAGTAATGGCCTCTAGGGCATATACACTAACAATCTCCCACTTGCACTAAGGCCATGTACTGGCGTATCGAAGACCTATCATCTCGATCAGCCGCTCGAACTGAGTCTGGGGTATGGCCTTCATGAATGGATTAGCAGTGTTATCTTCCGTATTTACTCTCTTCACCTCGATCTCCCGGCGATCTACGATCTCCCTGATCAGGTGGTACCGCCTCAAAATATGCCTGGACTTCAGATGGGACCTGGGTTCCTTCGCTAAAGCTATAGTGCCGTTGTTGTCACAATACAGCGGTATTGGATCAACACTGGTAGGAACCACCTGAAGCTCCGTGAGGAACTTCTTCATCCAGACAACTTTCTTTGCGGCATCGCAAGCAGCTATGTACTCCGCTTCCATAGTTAAGTCAACAACGGTTTCCTGCTTGGAGCTCTTCTAGCAAACCGCCCCTCCATTGAGGGTAAAGACATAACCCGACATGGACTTGGAGTTATCCTTGTCACTCTGGAAGCTGGAGTCAGCAAAGGCCTCGATCTGGAGGTCTTTTCCGCCATACACCAAGAACATCTCCTTAGTCCTTCGGAGGTACTTGAGAATGTTCTTTACCGCTATCCAGTGTTTCTCTCCTGGGTTCGATTGATACCAGCTTACAACGCTAAATGCGTATTCTACATCTGGTCTGGTGCATAACATCGCATACATTATAGAGCCTACCGCAGATGCGTAGGGTACAGATGACATACGAGCCCTTTCCAAATCAGTCTTGGGAGACATCTCTTTGGAGAGGGTGATTCCGTGACAAGCCGGTAGATTACCGCGCTTGGAATCTTCCATACTAAATCGTTTTAGTATGGTGTCTATGTACCTCGACTGTGAAAGTCCCAACATCCTCTTAGATCTATCACGATAGATCTGGATCCCCAGAATGTAGTTGGCATCGCCCAGGTCCTTCATGGAGAACCTCTGTGACAAGAATCCTTTGACTGACTGTAGCATAGGAATATCATTTCCTATTAGGAGAATGTCATCCACGTACAAGACGAGGAATACCACAGTTCTCCCTACAATCTTACTGTAAATGCATGGTTCATCTGGGTTTTTGATAAAGTCGAATTCCTTGACAGTATCATCAAAGCAGATGTTCCAACTCCACGATGCCTGCTTCAGTCCATAGATGGACTTGAGCAACTTGCACACTTTACCGCTGCCCCCACTCTGAATGAATCCCTCCGGCTGATCCATATAGACCCACTCTTCCAAATTTCCGTTTAGGAAAGCCGTCTTTACGTCCATCTGCCAGATCTCATAATCGTGGAATGCAGCAATGACAAGAAGGATCCAAATGGATTTGAGCATAGCCACTGGAGAAAAGGTCTCGTCATAGTCCAAACCAGGTCTTTGACGAAAACCCTTTGCTACAAGTCTAGCTTTATAGGTTTCAACCTGCCCATCTACACCAATCTTCTTTCTGAAGATCCATTTGCAGCCTACGGGTTTTACCCTTTCTGGAGCAAAGTCCAAAGTCCAAACTTTGTTGGTGTACATGGACTCCATCTCGGTCCGCATTGCATCCAGCGATTTTACCGAGTCACCGCTCTGAATGGCTTGCTGGAAACTAGTAGGCTCACCATAGTCAATGGTGCAATCCTCTCTATCCCCGTCTATGAGAAAACCGTAGTATCTCTCGGGCGGATGAGACTGCCTACTACTCCTGCGGAGTGGCGCTTGTTAGTTATATGTATGCCCTAGAGGCCATTACTGTACATACGATGTATATTGTAATGGATGCTTGGACATATATAAGGAGGACTTTCTTGCTCGACATGATAGTATGCTATCTGGTTGTACTTTGTCTTAACATGTACTCTGATTGTCTCTATAATACATGTTGATAAAGCCCTTAGGATATATACTCGACTACTGGGACTATGATGAGATCATACTAGTGGGGCCACGGTAGTCGACGAGTACATCCTATAACTGTTCCTAGTCGAGGGTGTATCGAGACAGGGCATCGATACACCAGAGTAGACTAGCGTATACGCATCTTGACCCATATGATGGGCGATGGATGATCCCATATCCATCGGTGTTTGACATCAAGGATGGTGTACGGGTGCTCAGTGGAGACTGGGTACACTGGACGGACTCGCCGAGAGCTCCCAGATGGTATTATACCTCACGTCAGATGGCAGTTCTCCGGTGACACTGGTACAGAGTAGTCTGTTGACCCGAGATCGTCATAGAGTCTTGTGTGATTCCCACTGTGCTTTGATTTCCATCATACTACGTCCAAGAGGGCGTGCAAAAAGGTGGCTTTTGGGTACAGTCCCGAATCATATGGAGGCAATGAGCGATAGGAGGGGATTCGTCTCTCCCGGTATAGGGAGTTGATGTTGTGCTGTGTTCGATTGGCTATAACCGGAAATCCCTGGCTAGGGTTGCTGAGATTTACCGGTAAGTGTTATCAGTAGTTTCTCGAACAGTTATAGACCTCATATCGACACGACTTATCGAGCTACTGGGTCTGACGTTTACCACCCCTAGGCGAGATATGCAACATATCAGACGACGAGACCGGACTGTACGGGAGTGTTAGTGTTTGGATTCACAGGAGAATGTACAGGCTTGCTTGTTGATCTTTTGAGCGCTCAATACCTGGGTAGCTGTTACGTTTAGCTGACTGCTTGCAGCTTGTGGGTGTTTGATATGATCATCACCTACTGCCGGCGTATTGACGATTCTTTAGAGTCCTACACAGAGGTTTCTTGACTCAGGCAAAATGGAGTAGGAGCACATATGTGATATGTGCGGGACCGAGGATAATGTGATATGTGATACCGTATTATATTCTCGCGATATTTGATATTAGCCGGATCATCGGATCAAGTGTTGATTCGATGAATCGGTACGGATAAATATTAGTCGGTTATATGCGATATAGCCGGATTGTCGGATCAAGTGTTGATTCGATAATTTGATGTATAATAATATATATGATATATTAAATGACATTAACTAATATTTGCTCACTAAAAAATTCTTTTTCTCACTCGGGTAATACATTGATATATGTTAAATGTATTATTTTATTTTGTTACGATAAATATTATATATGTGATATATAATATTGTAACATGATATGATAACTAATGCAACTTGTTTAGTAGAGATTAAACATGGTTAGGGTTTGATTAGGGTTAAGGTTTTCTAGAAGTTTCTAGAAGCTTTCTTGTTTTGTTTTGGAAAGAATATTTTGCTAGATATTTCCTTAACCTAACCAAACCTTTAACCTTAGTCAAATCTCTACAAGGGTTAGTTTGACCATGGTTGCATTATTCATCATATCATTTCTTTTTCTATTCATCACAAAAGGTTTTAAAGATTATTGTTCATCTTCTTCTTCCTTGAGTTCTTCTTGAAAAGCTTTCTTGCTTTGATAAAAGTGATGAAAATATATGAGGAAAAGATAAATAAAGAGAGCAAAATTCCTACTTCATCATCCTCATCTTCCCTTGCCATTTAGATGAGGGTGTTCACATCATTTCATGAGTGTTAGCTTGTGTTAACGGAACTTCAAGGTAGATCATCTTAGTATCGAAGATCGGAAGCAAAGGTTGCATCTTTCTCTTCGTGGAACCTCTCGAGAGTCCGGATCCCAATGATCGCAGCGAATGGACCACAACATGGAGCATATGAAGTGAAGGACCGGATCTACAAAGGTTGTAATCCCTCTCACTTAGTGTTAAAATGTTTAGCATGTTAGTTTTCGCCTAATCTCTAGTTTAAAGATCCGTATTCGGGTTGTTCGACACGGCTAAATTTTTAATCGGGCATGGTTGATGCCTCGTAGACCCTTGTGCGCGTGCTTAGCAACCCTACAGTGGTATCAGAGCCAAGCTAGAGAGCTTTAGGCGAAGTCTAGACGAAATTTAAAGTCCGATCGAAACCCGAAACCCCGATTTAACCCCTCTCTGGACATTTTTCAAAAATATGGTTTTTTCTGAATTAAAAATTCTCAGAAAATTAAGCAGGAAAAACTAAGAATTACAGTGAAGTACGGACTTCTAATTCACCAAAATGACCGCGGAACCGCGGCTAAAGCATGGGTTTTGCGGCGGTTCCGCGGCCAAAATTTCAAGTTAGTCCCTGAAATTTCTTGTATTTATTCTTAGGTCCTTTCTTCGCAATTTTTTCTGTGAATATTTTTATTCCACTCAAGTGTTGAGTTTTCAAGGGTTGTATTGGGGACTCGATGTTCCGATCGAATAATTTAACTTCGTTTAGTTTTGTCCGGATAATTTTTAGAAACTGTTAAAAAGTTCGAACGGATATCAATAACTCACTTTTTCCCCTGTCGGAAATTTTTTCAAAAGTTGGATTTTTTCTCGTGATTAAGAACGTTCTTGAAAGGTTCCTAGGCACACTATAGAGGTCTCACAAGGCATCAATCATGCCAATTTCAAATTTTATGGGTGCCGAGAAACCCTAATACGGATCATTGACTAGAAATCTAGGCGAAATATGAAACTAGTTAACACTTTAACTAAAGATAAGAAGTTACAACCTTTGTAGATCCGGTTATCCACTTCCTTAGCTCCACGTAGTCGTCCCCTCGCTGTCCATCTCGAATCTCGGACTCTCGCGTCGGCTTCATCGGAGAAATGAGCGGAATAGGTCGTCGGCTTCGTGCCGAAGATGATCTACGTCGAGGTTGCACAAGTTCAAGCTCCAACTTCACCAAATTGTGAAACTTGTGAAGAAAACACCCAAAACAACTTGGCAAGAGGTAGAGGGTGAAGAAATAGGAGGTGGGTTCACTTTAGAATTGGATTTTACTCACTTTTGCTCAAGTTGCCATTGATGGACTTAAGCTTTTCTTGAAGAAGAAGATGATCAAGAAGAAGAAAGAATATGATAAGTTATTTCAATAATAGAAAAGAAATCAATACTTATCATATCCTAACTAAGGTTAAGTGTAGAGAATAGACCATGGTAAGTGGGAATGGTTAGGGTTAAGCATGAAGACAAAATGGTCTCTTTAGTCAAAGCTTCGTGAAGCTTCAACAAGCTTCATGATAAAAAGAAACCATTTTCTTTTCTTTTATCCATTTAAATAAATAAAGAATGGATAAATAAATAGATGAATAACTCAAAACCCTTACCATTATCATAACCATGGTTTAATTCAAACCCAAGTATATATGTATCATCAAACATAATACAATCAGGTGCACACAAAAGCATATCACATATACAATGTGCACTTCAAGTGAGAAAATCCTTTTAAAATGAACCAATACTAGTTAATGCAAATTAATATATCAAATATATAATTATACATTAAATCATTAAATCAACACTTGATTCAATGATTCGGTCATGTCGCACATAACCGACTAGTATACAATGTATCGATTTATCGAATCAATGATTCGACAACTAGGTTATATCGCATACAACCAATCGAAACATTCATTGCGAGAATGAAATACGGTATCACATACATGCATTATTCTCGTTCCCGCACATATCTCATATGCGCTCCTATTTCGTTTCGCTTGAGCCAGGAAACCTCTGTGTAGGACTCTAAAGACTCGTCAATACGTCGGTAGCAAATGATGATCATATCAAGCACCCACAAGCCGCAAACGGTCTGCTAAACGTAACGGCCATCCAGGTATTGAGCGATCAGAAGATCGACGAGCTAGCCCGCTCACACTCCTGTGAATCCAACCAGTAACACTTACCGTACAGTCTGGTCTGTTCGTCTGATATGTCGCATATCAAGTCTAGGGGTGGTAAACGTCAGACCCCAATAACCGATAAGTCGTGCCGATGTGAGGCTCATAACGGATCGAGAAACTACTGGTAACACTTACCAGCAAATCTCTGATCAGCCCTGGCCAGGGACTTCCCTGTTACGGCCAATCGAGCATAGCGCAACATCAACCCCCAATACCGGGAGAGACGAAACCCCTCCTATCGCTCATTGCCTCCATGTGACTCGGGACTGTACCCAAAGACCACCGTTTTGCACGCCCTCATGGACGTGGTAAGGTGGAGATCAAAGCACAGTGGGAATCACACAAGACTCTATGACGATCTCGGGTCTACAGACTAACCTGCACAAATGTCACCTGAGAACTGCCATCTGACGTGAGGTATAATACCATCTGGGAGTTCTCGGCGAGTCCGTCCAGTGTACCCAGTCTCCACTGAGCACCCGTATACGATTTTTGATGTCAAACACCAATGGATATGGGATCATCCATCGCCCATCTCATGGGTCGAGAAGCGTATACGCTAGTCTACTCTGGTATATCGATGCCCCGTCTCGATACACCCACGACTAGGGACCTTGAAGGATGTACTTATGGACTACCATGTCCCCACTAGTATGATCTGCATCATAGTCCAGGTAGTCAAGTACACATCCTAAGGGCTTTACCAACATGTAACTATAAGACGGTTTAAAGAGACTAGTATACATGTTAAGATAAAGAGTAACCAGATAGCATACTATCATATCGAGCAAGAAAGTCATCTCTATATATGTCCAAGCATCCAATATAATATACATCATCTGTACAATACTGGCCTCTAGGGCATACATACAACTAACAATCTCCCACTTGCACTAGGGCCAGCTGCTGTAGTATCGCATACCGAGTATCCTGAAGAGTCTCTTAAACTGTATCTGGGGAATGGCCTTCGTGAGTGGATCCGCCGTGTTGTTCTTCGTGTCAACCCTCCTGACCTCGATCTCCTGGCGATCAACTATCTCCCGGATCAGGTGATACCGCCTCAGAATATGCCTGGATCGCTGATGGGACCTGGGTTCCTTGGCCAAAGCCACCGCTCCATTGTTATCGCAATACAAAGGTATTGGATGCTCAATGGATGGAACCACACCAAGTTCAGTAATGAACTTCTTGATCCAGACAGCCTCTTTGGCAGCATCGTTGGCAGCGATGTATTCAGCCTCCATCGTCGAGTCTGCCACGGTTTCCTGCTTGGAACTCTTCCAGCTAACCGCCCCTCCGTAAAGGGTAAAGACAAATCCCGACTGCGACTTAGAGTCGTCCTTATCACTCTGGAAGCTCGAATCGGTAAAGGACTCCACTTGGAGTTCTCCGTTACCATACACCAAGAGCATCTCTTTAGTCCTTCGTAAGTTCTTGAGAATGCTCTTCACAGCTGTCCAGTGACTCTCTCCAGGATCAGCTTGATACCTGCTCACTACACTTAGTGAGTATGCTACATCGGGTCTGGTACATAACATCGCGTACATGATAGAGCTTACAGCCGAAACATAGGGCATCCCTTGCTTGCGAGCTCTCTCTAAATCAGTCTTGGGAGACATCTCTTTGGAGAGAGTGACTCCAGAGATCGTGGGTAAGTTCCCACGCTTGGATTCTTCCATACTAAACCTCTTTAGTATGGTGTCAATGTACCTGGATTGGGACAATCCCAATATCCGTTTGGATCTATCTCTATAGATCCTAATCCCCAATATGCATGAGGCATCACGAAGATCTTTCATTGAGAATCTTTGTGATAAGAAGAGCTTGACCGATTGCAGCATAGGAATATCATTTCCTATCAAGAGTATGTCGTCCACGTACAATACGAGGAAGACAACCTTACTGTCTGCCACCTTCTTGTAGATACAAGGTTCATCTGGGTTTTTGACGAAATCAAACTCTTTGATAACGACGTCAAAGCAGATGTTCCAACTCCGCGATGCTTGCTTTAATCCATAAATGGATTTAAGCAGCTTGCACACCTTTCCGCTGCTCCCACTGTCTACGAAGCCCTCTGGCTGAGTCATGTACACGCACTCTTCTAAATCACCATTTAGAAAGGCGGTCTTAACATCCATTTGCCAGATTTCGTAATCATGATATGCAGCGATGGCAAGCATGATCCGGATGGATTTAAGCATAGCCACTGGAGAAAAGGTTTCGTCATAGTCCACACCTGGTCTTTGACGAAAACCCTTTGCTACAAGTCTAGCTTTGAAAGTCTCCACTTTCCCATCTACACCAAGTTTCTTCTTGAAGATCCACTTGCTCCCAATGGGTTTTACCCCTTCAGGAGCAACGTCCAAAGTCCATACTTTGTTGGTGTACATGGATTCCATCCCGGACCGCATAGCATCCAGCCATTTCACTGAGTCCCCACTCGTGATGGCCTGCTCGAAGCTAGTTGGGTCATCATCCTCCATGATGCAATCCTCGCTCCCACCATCCATGAGAAAACCGTAGTATCTCTCAGGTTGGCGAGGAACCCTACTAGATCGGCGGAGAGGCTGAGGTTCATTGGGAGCTACTGAATCTTCTGGTTCCACTAAATCTTCAGTTACGGTTTGTGTATCTGGAACCTCTTCCAGCTCTACCACTTTGCCACTAATTTCTTTTTCAAGGAATTCCTTTTCTAAAAAGGTGGCATGTTGAGCAACAAACACTTTTTGTTCCTCACTGTGGTAGAAAAAATACCCATATGAATTCTTTGGATATCCCACAAACTTGCAGAGAACTGACCGTGCCTCGAGCTTGTCCGGATTTTGCCTTTTGACATAGGCCGGACAACCCCATATCTTAACTCGTTTAAAATATGGTCTCTTCCCACTCCATACCTCATATGGTGTGGTAGGTACAGATTTAGATGGAACTTGATTCAATAGGTATGTTGCTGTTTCCAGCGCATAACCCCAGAAGGAAATAGGCAACTCAGCTGTGCTCATCATAGAGCACACCATATCTAATAGGGTGTGGTTCCTCCGTTCTGATACACCGTTGTGCTGTGGTGTATATGGAGGAGTCAGCTGAGAGAGAATCCCATTCTCTTTTAGGAAGTTCAGGAATTCATTGCTCAAGTATTCACCTCCTCGATCAGATCGTAGGATTTTAATACTTTTTCCGGTTTGGTTCTCAACTTCTTGTTTATATTCCCTAAATTTCTCAAAAGCTTCTGATTTGTGTTTCATCAGGAACACATACCCGAACCTAGAGAGATCGTCAGTGAATGTAATGAAGTATGAAGAACCATCCCTGGCATGTGTAGACATGGGACCGCATACATCACTATGTATCAGCCCCAAGAGTTCGGTAACTCTTTCTCCATGTCCCGTAAACGGAGTTTTGGTCATCTTGCCTTTGAGACATGACTGGCAAGTGTCATAAGATGAAAATTCGAAAGGTTTCAAATATCCATCCTTATGCAACTTAGCCAGTCGTGTCGCATTGATGTGACCCAGTCTACAATGCCACAAGAAGGATTCGTTCAGTTCTGAACTCTTCCTCTTGTGTGTGTTTGTTATGCTCAGAACCGTTGATTGATTTAGAATATAAATGCCATTGCACAACGTGCCTGATCCAACCAACTTTTGGTTACGGAAAATGTTCATAACATTATCCTGTAATACAAAATTATATCCCTCTTTACTCAATAAAGAAACCGATATAATGTTGCATATCAGGTTCGGCATATAATAGAATTCGTTCAGAACCAATGTATTGCCAGTCGGTAATACAAGGTGATATTCCCCGACAGTCTTAGCTGCAACAATTGCACCATTTCCAACTCTAATGTCTTTATCACCTTCTCCAAGTTCTTTACCTTTCCTTAGCCCATGTAACTGATTACATATATGGGATCCTGACCCGGTATCTAATACCCAGGACGTAGGGCAAATGGAGAAACAGTTCTCTGTAACGAACACACCCGAAGAAAATGTATCAACATGTACTTTCTTCATTTGGGTGGCATGGGAATCCTGGTATTCCCTTAAGTCCTGTTCATTCCTATAACTCTTATAAGAAAGAACGGAACCAATGTTCCCCAGCACAGTATAACATGCGAGTTCGGTCAATACATCCATATTATTATCTTCATTAGGGCATGAAATGGTAGCTACCTGGAGAGAGAGAGAGAAGAAAACACTTTAGCGTATGCTCGTGCAAGATCAGATTGGTTATTATCTTATCTAATCAGGATGGCTCCTACTGGTTTTTATCAAATCTTCCTTCAAACCCTAAAAGGAAAGACTAGCCGGGATTAATTACACACTACAAGTTCGCCAATCTTTCAGCCAGGCCAGTGTCGGTACTTTGAGGGAGGTCCCCCGTGCTTTCGCACGAACCTAATTAATGTAAACCTCGTTTTCCCAGAGGCGTAACCCCGTTGACACCTTTCTAGACACCTACTTGATCAGCTAATTGCAATGTGTAAAACTCTCCCAGGAGTAACTCTTACTCGCAGTGGGTATCGGGATCCAACTATCTTATAGAAGGTATGCAATCTTATTGCAAATTTCAACACTTGAAATTCCCGATAATATTTTGCCCCGAACGATCTATGACCTTGACAAGGTCAACAAACCATAGACCGCAAGTCAAGTTCAACCCGTCATTTCTTGATTGAATCAAACCCACCCGCACGACCCTTGACAAGGTCAACAAGGCCGTACGACTACCCTAACCCAATCTGCATCATATGCATAAGCAGATAAATACAGGTTAGCTACCGCACACTGCGCCTTGACAAGGTCAACAAACGCAACACGAATACTAAACAGGACTTATCTGAAATGACGGAGGGCTACGACAGGTTTTTCTGAAAACATATTGCGTAATGAACTTGATATCATTGTAGAATCAAATGAAGTTTTGAAATGGAGTGATTTTGAGGCTTTTCTAGTTTTGCTAAAAGGGTCACTCCCGGTGAAGGGATCGTCGGCCCTTTCCTCGTCGAATGAGGTGCGGGATATATCATATATATCACTGTGCAAAGCAAAAGTCAAAAGCAATCAAAAGCAAACCGAGTGTGCAGCATCTGCCAGTTATTGCTAAAGGAGTCACTCCCGGTGAAGGGATCTCGGTCCTTTCCTCATCGAATAAGGTGCGGGATATATCATATATATCGCTGTGCAAAGCAAGAACTGTAGCTACCTTTTTTATTTAAAATTTGATTCCACAACATCTTAGGTTTCTTTTCTTTCATTAATCTCATTAATGAAGTCCCATCATTTAAGTACCTAAACATCACAGATAAATACGACGTACACTTATACCATCCGCATTCGTCTCGATGTCCTCTCGTGCATCGTTAGGTTAGGTAACTAACGGCAGAGTGGGGCAGGGCTAGTACGGGTGTAAAACATAAGTAACGTCTATATAATATATCATATATACTATATACTGTATCCATCACAGAATATTACATGATCACATCACAGATATCGCAGCAGAAGAAACATATGAAATATTGGATATACTAGGACGTCCGTGTTTTCAATACGAGCTAGTATAAAACACGGATTCCATGGTCGTGATGAATAGCCAATCCCACACCCCTAGACCCCTACGAGAGCGGCAAGCAACCCTACCAATTCTAGGATTAGGAGACCCGGACTCGACTCCTCGAGTTGGTCTCCCACTGGACCCTAGAACCCGGTTACTTGTGCTCCCCTCCTTGGGTCTATCCTAATGCGGAAAAGTAAATAATATACAAAAGGTGACAACTTCCGCTACCTGGAAGTGTCCCAATAAAAGAATATTACATACAAGTTTTTACATGAATGAAAATGAAAAACACTCATCTCACATAAAACCCCCGGCTATTCAAACACGACGATCCAATATAACATATCCAGCAACACAAAACATCACATGTCATCAACGTAAGTAAGTATGCATACCCCAATTGTCGTTGACGTATAGCAACGAAACCGGCGATATGAACATACTACACTTACGGTCACAGAAAAGAAAGTGTAAAACTACAACAGTTGGAATCCGCAACCTCTTTAGACATCACATGCCTAATCAAATGAAATACTTAGACATCACATGCCTAACAGTTATAAACCCCGCATTTTAGTCTCATTATCGAAAACTCTTTTCAATATCAAGTGAAACTAAAGCGCTAGATTTATAACATTCATTCAGTTATCTCATAACTGTTTGTGAATTCCAATTATTGTATCACATTCCAGATAAACAGAAAATGTTAAACTTTCCGATCGAACAGTCGAATACCCAAGTTTTCCCGATACAGCTCAACACATGAAATAAGTCTAACAACATTCAGTTCGTGCCTCAGTACCAACGGTCCAGCCGTAGAAGGGTCAAGCTAACGCCTCACATGTGGCACGCCGTACTGCCCCAAACCCGAAGGTTCAAAGGGCAGTTCAAGACGGTCACATAATCGAGTTAAGGTTTGTTGTCTTCTAGAGGGTCCATCGCGTTACTTGCACTACTTAGAACGCCGTTAAACTACGGAAAAATCCAACTTTTGGAAATTTCCCGACAGGGGAAAAGTTGGGTATTTATATCCGGTCGAACTTTTTAACAAATTCAAAAATTATCCGGAAATACACAAAGATGAAATATCATAATCCGGTCGAAACATCGAAGCTCTAAAACACCCTAGAAAATTCAACTCTTGAATAAATATTAAAAATACCCATAAAACTCAGCTGCAAAAATTATGAATTACTGTGCAAGATAGGAGGGCTGACGTCTTCACTAGGCCGCGGAACCGCCGCAGAAGCCATGCTTCTGCCGCGGTTCCGCCGCACACTTCACTGTTCATTGGAAAAAAATTGCACCGTAATTCTTAGAATTCTCTGCTGAATTTTTTAAGAATTTTTAATCTAGAAAAATCCCAGATTTTAGAAAAAGTCCAGAGAGCACTTGGGTTTTAGGGTTTCGGGTTCGTTCGGGTTTCAAACGTCGTCTAGACTTCGCCTAAGGCTCTAGCTAGGCTCTGATACCAGTGAAAGGTTCCTAGGCACACTATAGAGGTCTCATAAGGCATCAATCATGCCAATTTCAAATTTTATGGGTGCCGAGAAACCCTAATACGGATCATTGACTAGAAATCTAGGCGAAATATGAAACTAGTTAACACTTTAACTAAAGATAAGAAGCTACAACCTTTGTAGATCCAGTTATCCACTTCCTTAGCTCCACGTAGTCGTCCCCTTGCTGTCCATCTCGAATCTCGGACTCTCGCGTCGGCTTCATCGGAGAAATGAGCGGAATAGGTCGTCGGCTTCGTGCCGAAGATGATCTACGTCGAGGTTGCACAAGTTCAAGCTCCAACTTCACCAAGTTGTGAAACTTGTGAAGAAAACACCCAAAACAACTTGGCAAGAGGTAGAGGGTGAAGAAATAGGAGGTGGGTTCACTTTAGAATTGGATTTCACTCACTTTTGCTCAAGTTGCCATTGATGGACTTAAGCTTTTCTTGAAGAAGAAGATGATCAAGAAGAAGAAAGAATATGATAAGTTATTTCAATAATAGAAAAGAAATCAATACTTATCATATCCTAACTAAGGTTAAGTGTAGAGAATAGACTATGGTAAGTGGGAATGGTTAGGGTTAAGCATGAAGACAAAATGGTCTCTTTAGTCAAAGCTTCATGAAGCTTCAACAAGCTTCATGATAAAAAGAAACCATTTTCTTTTCTTTTATCCATTTAAATAAATAAAGAATGGATAAATAAATAGATGAATAACTCAAAACCCTAACCATTATCATAACCATGGTTTAATTCTTTGCGCAAACCCAAGTATATATGTATCATCAAACATGATACAATCAAGTGCACACAAAAGCATATCATATATACAATGTGCACTTCAAGTGAGAAAATCCTTTTAAAATGAACCAATACTAGTTAATGCAAATTAATATATCAAATATATAATTATACATTAAATCATTAAATCAACACTTGATTCAATGATCCGGTCATGTCGCACATAACCGACTAGTATACAATGTATCGATTTATCGAATCAATGATTCGACAACTAGGTTATATCGCATACAACCAATCGAAACATTCATTGCGAGAATGAAATACGGTATCACATACACGCATTATTCTCGGTCCCGCACATATCTCATATGCGCTCCTATTTCGTTTCGCTTGAGCTAGGAAACCTCTGTGTAGGACTCTAAAGACTCGTCAATACGCCGGTAGCAGATGATGATCATATCAAGCACCCACAAGCCGCAAGCGGTCTGCTAAACGTAACGGCCATCCAGGTATTGAGCGATCAGAAGATCGACGAGCTAGCCCGCTCACACTCCTGTGAATCCAACCAGTAACACTTACCCTACAGTCTGGTCTGTTCGTCTGATATGTCGCATATCAAGTCTAGGGGTGGTAAACGTCAGACCCCAATAACCGATAAGTTGTGCCGATGTGAGGCTCATAACGGGTCGAGAAACTACTGGTAACACTTACCAGCAAATCTCTGATCAGCCCTGGCCAGGGACTTCCCTGTTACGGCCAATCGAGCACAGCGCAACATCAACCCCCAATACCGGGAGAGACGAAACCCCTCCTATCGCTCATTGCCTCCATGTGACTCGGGACTGTACCCAAAGACCACCGTTTTGCACGCCCTCATGGACGTGGTAAGGTGGAGATCAAAGCACAGTGGGAATCACACAAGACTCTATGACGATCTCGGGTCTATAGACTAACCTGCACAAGTGTCACCTGAGAACTGCCATCTGACGTGAGATATAATACCATCTGGGAGTTCTCGGCGAGTCCGTCCAGTGTACCCAGTCTCCACTGAGCACCCGTATACGATTTTTGATGTCAAACACCAATGGATATGGGATCATCCATCGCCCATCTCATGGGTCGAGAAGCGTATACGCTAGTCTACTCTGGTATATCGATGCCCCGTCTCGATACACCCACGACTAGGGACCTTGAAGGATGTACTTATGGACTACCATGTCCCCACTAGTATGATCTGCATCATAGTCCAGGTAGTCAAGTACACATCCTAAGGGCTTTACCAACATGTAACTATAAGACAGTTTAAAGAGACTAGTATACATGTTAAGATAAAGAGTAACCAGACTATCATATCGAGCAAGAAAGTCATCTCTATATATGTCCAAGAATCCAATATAATATACATCATCTGTACAATACTGGCCTCTAGGGCATACATACAACTAACAGTTCTAAGTCGTGCAAGTAACGCGGTGGACCCTCTAGAAGACAACAAACCTTAACTCGATTATGTGACCGTCTTGATCTGCCTTTTGAACCTTAGGGTTTGGGGCAGTACGGCGTGCCACATGTGAGGCGTTGGCTTGACCCTTCTACGGCTGGACCATTGGTACTGTGGCATGTGATGGATGTTTTTAAACTGATTTCAATTGTTGAGATATATTGGGGAAAACTTGGGTGTTTGATTATTCGATCGGAAAGTTTAACATTGTCTATTTATCTGGAATGTGATACAATATTTGGAATCCACAGGTAGTTATGAGATAACTAATTTGAATATTATAAACATAGCAGTTTAGTCTCAATTGATCGGTTTCCACGGAATTTTGATGTGATCAAAAGTCCGTCGCAATCACGTAGCGTACGCAGATACTCGCCGGGTAAACTTAATAGACAGCTACGCCCCATAGCCCCGGCCAAGTGACTGTAGGAGAACCCCGTCGCCGAAAGAATCCGTTCGGGTGCTCGCGGTAGCGGTGTTCCGCCTTAGTGCACTTCGTCGACGGCATCTGGGGGTGCGGCCGTCTACTAAAGTTTGCGACGAGCATTCGATCAGGATGTCGGGAATCTTGTTGAATTGGCCGACTTGATATTGAAAAGAGTTTTCGATAAATGAGACTAAAATGCGGGGTTTATAATTGTTAGGCATGCGATGTCTAAAGGAATTCATTTGGTTAGGCATGCGATGTCTAAGGAGGTTGCGGATTCCAACTGTTGTAGTCTTACACTTTCTTTTCTGTGACCGTAAGCGTAGTATGTGGTGTATCGCCGGCTTCGTTGCTATACATCAACGACAATCGGGATACGCATACTTGCTTACGTTGATGATATGAGATATTATGTGTTGCTGTGATATGTTCTATTGGATCGTCGCGTTTGAATAGCCGGGGGTTTTATGTGAGATGAGAGTTTTTTCTTTTTCATTCATGTAAAATTCATTTGTATGTAATATTCTTTTATTGGGGCACTTCCAGGTAGCGGAAGATGTCACCGTTGTATATTATTTACTTTTCCGCATTAGGTAGACCCAAGGCGGGGAGCACAAGTAACCGGGTTCTAGGGTCCAGTGGGAGACCATCTCGAGGAGTCGAGACCGGGTCTCCTAACTCTAGAATTGGCAGTGTTGCTTGCCGCTCTCGTAGGGGTCTGGGGATGTGGGTTTGGCTATTCATCGCGACCGTGGAATCCGTGTTTTATACAGGCTCGTATTGAAAACACGGACGTCCTAGTATATCCAATATTTCATATATGTTCTTCTGCTGCAATGTTCTGTGATGAGATCATATTACTGCGTGAGACGAATGTTTATATTATATATATGAGATATATGTTATATTGCAGATTTCGTTTCAAAAAGAGATGCTTGTGAAGCATATTAAAATGGGACTTCATTAATGAGATTAATAAAATAAAAGAAACCTAACATGTTGTAGAATCGAATTTCAAAATAAAATAGGTAGCTACAGTTCTTTCTTTGCACAGCGGTATATATGATATATCCTGCACCTTATTCGATGAGGAAAGGACCGAGATCCCTTCACCGGGAGTGACTCCTTTAGCAATAACTGGCAGATGCTACACACTCGGTTTGTCTTTTGATTGCTTTTAATAGTTTTTGCTTTGCACAGTGATATATATGATATATCCCGCACCTCATTCGACGAGGAAAGGACCGACGATCCCTTCACCGGGAGTGACTCCTTTAGCAAAACTAGAAAAGCCTCAAAGACACTCCATTTCAAAATTCATTCGACCCTACAATGATATCAAGTTCATTACTCAATAGGTTTTCAGAAAAACCTGTCGTAGCCCTCCGTCATTTCAGATAAGTTGTATATAGTATTCGTGCTGCATTTATTGGCTTTCGTCAAGGTGCAGTGTGCGGTAGCTATATGCTGCTTATCTGCTAGCATACGATGCGATTGGATTAGGGTAGTCGTGCGGCTTTGTTGGCTTTCGTCAAGGGTCGTGCGGGTGAGTTTAATTCAATCAAGAAATGTACGGGTTGAACTTGACTAGCGGGCTATGGTTTGTTGGCTGTCGTCAAGGTCATAGCACGTTAGGGGCAAAATATTATTGGGAATTTCAAGTGTTGAAATTTGCAATGAGATTGCATACCTTCTATGAGATAGTTGGATCCCGATACCCGCTGCGAGTAAAAGTTACTTCTGGGAGAGTTTTACACATTACAATTAGCTGATCAAGTAGGTGTCTAGAAAGGTGTTAACGGGGTTACGCCCCTGGGAAAATGAGGTTTACTTTAATTAGGTTCGTGCGAAAGCACGGGGGACCTCCCTCAAAGTACCGACACTGGCCTGGCTGAAAGATTGGCGAACTTGTAGCGTGTAATTAATCCCGGCTAGTCTTTCCATTTAGGATTTGAAGGAAGATTTGATTAAAACAGTGGGAGACATCCTGATTAGATATATTAGATAACCAATCTAATCTTGCAAGAGCATACGCTGAGTGTTTTTTCTCTCTCTCTCTCCAGGTAGCGACCATATCACGCCTTAATCAAGATAATAAAACGGATATATTGACCGAACCCGCTTGTTATACTGAGCTGGGGAACGTTGGTCCCGCTCCAACTTATAATTGTTATAAGACAGAGCAGGAAATTGGGGATTACCAGAATTCCCGTGCCGCCCAAACGAAGAAAGTGCATGTTGATGCATCATCTTCGGGTGTGTTCATTACACAGAACTGTTTCTCAGTATCCTTTACGTCCTGGGTATGTGATACCGGATCAGGATCCCGTATATGTAATCTATTACATGGGCTACAGATAGGTAGAGAACTGAGAACGGGTGATAAGTTTCATGAGATAGAAAACGGTGCAAGTGTTGCAGCCAAGTCTGTTGGTCACTATCACCCTGTATTACCAGAATACATTGATTCTGAACAAATGTTATTAGATACCGAACCTGATATACAAAATCATATCAGTCTCTTTATTAGTAAAGAAAGGATATAATTTTGTATTGTTGGATAATGTTTTGAACATTTCCAATATCAAGAGTTGATCGGTTCAAGCACGTTATCTAAAAGCATTGTCGTTCTAAATCAAACTACAGTTCTTAATATACGGAACACACACAAGAGGAAGAGTTCAGAAATGAACGAATCCTTCTTGAGGTATTGTAGACTAGGTCATATCAATGCGACCCGACTAGCTAAGTTACATATAGATGCATATTTAAAATTAGTTTGAATTTACATCTTGTGAAACTTACCGGTCATGTCACAAAGATAAGATGACCACAGCTCTGTTTATTGGAAACAGAGAAAGAGTTAGTGAACTCTTGGGATTGATACATGTTGATGTATGTAAGGTCCCCTGTCTACACATGCCAAGATCGGTTCTTTCTACTTCATTACATTCTCTGATAATCTCTCAAGATTCAGATATATATTTCTGTTGAAACACAGGTCCGAACCTTTTGAGATATTCACAGAATATAAATTAGAAGTAGAGAACCAAAATACGGGTAAAAGTATTATGTCCTATGATGTGATCAAGGAGGAGAATACTTAAGCACGGAATTCCTGGACTATTCTAAAGGAGAATGAGATTCTCTCTCAGCATTACTCCTCCGTATACACCACAGCACGTCGGTGTATCAGGGTGGAGCCATAGCACCCTATGTGATATGGTGTGCTCTATGATGAGTACTACTGAGTTTCCTATTTCCTTTAGGGAGTTATGCACTTGAGAAGCTGCATACCTATTGAATAGGGTTCAAATCAAATCAGTTGCCTACCACTTCATATGTGATATGGAAAGGGAAGAGCCTATATCTTAAGCTTGTTAAGATTTGGGGTTGTCCGGCCTATGTCTAAAAGCAAAATCCGGACAAGCTCGAGGCAAGGTCTGTTATGTACAACTAGAAAGGTTCCAGCTATACAAAATGCAGCTGATGATTTGGTAGAACCAAAGGATTCAATAGTTTCCAACGAACCTCAGCCTCTCCGCCGATCTAGTAGGGTTCCTCACCCACCTGAGAGATACTTCGGTTTCTCTATGACAGTGGGAGCGAGGATTGCATCATGAGATGAAGACCTAACTAGTTTCGAGCTGGCCATCAGGAGGGGACTCTGTAAGAATGGCTGGATGCTTATCGATCTGAGATGGAATCCTTATACACCAACAAAGTATGGACTTTGGTTGCTTTATCTGAAGGGTTAAATCCCCATCAGGAGTAAGTATATCTTGAGAAGATTACTTGGTGTACATGGAAAAGTTGAGACTTTCAAAGCTAGACTTGTTAAAGGTTTGCATCATAGACCAGGTATGGATTATGTTGAAACCTTTTCTAAGGATCTATGCTTAAGTCCATCCAGATCCTACTTGCCACGGCTACATACCATGACTACGATATCTGGTGGTTGGGTGTCATGACTGCTTTTTTAAGTGATGTTTTAGAAGAGAACGTCTATAAGTACACAGCCAGAGGGCTTCGTAGACAGTGGGAGCAGCGGAAACGTGTGCAAGATGTTTTATATGATAAAACAGGTATCGCGGAGTTGGAACATCTGTTTTGATGTGCTAGTCAAAGAGTTTGACTTCATCAAAATGGTAGATGAACCTTGTATATACAAAAAAGGTAGTAGGGAGTATGGTGGTGATCCTCGTAGAGTACGTGGATGACATACTCTTGATAGGGAAGGAGTTTCCTATGCTACGTTCGGTCAATCTCCGTTTATCACAACGATTCTCCATATAGGATCAAAGTGATACCTCCTAAATCCTGGGTTTTTGGATCTATGAGATAGATCTAATTGGATGTTAGGATTCTCACTAGTTGTAGTGAGATGGTATCAATCGATCCTGGGGAGAATCACTGGAAAGGTTCCAGGGTGATAAGGACGACTGAATGTCAGTCGCAGGCATTGCCTTTACCCTCAGTGGAGGGACGGTATGTTGGAATAGCTCTAAGCTAGATACCGTGACATACTAGACGATTAAAAGCAAGATACATCGTTACCAAGGATGCTACCAAAAGAGGCAGTCTGGATATTTATAAGTTCATGAGATGAACTTCGTTCCTACCATTGTGTGACAATGGAGTTGTGGCTTTAGCCAAGGAACTACCGTCCCATCAGAAATCCAGATATAATTCTTAGGCAGTATCACCTGATCATGGAGATGGTTGATCTCCAGGTAGATCGAGGTTAGGAGAGTAGACACAGAGGACGACAGCGCGGATCCACTCACAAAGGCCTTTTTCCCAGTAGAGACTTTTATGGGATGGTTGAGTATGAGATACTTCAACCGCAGCTAATTGTTTGGTATACGATACCATAACAGATGGCCCTAGTGCAAGTGGGAGATTGTTAGTTATATGTATGCCCTAGAGGCCATTACTGTACATACGATGTATATTGTAATGGATGCTTGGACATATATAGGGAGGACTTTCTTGCTTGACATGATAGTATGCTATCTGGTTGTACTTTGTCTTAACATGTACTCTGATTGTCTCTATAATACATGTTGATAAAGCCCTTAGGATATGTACTCGACTACTGGGACTATGATGAGATCATACTAGTGGGGCCACGGTAGTCGACGAGTACATCCTATAACTGTTCCTAGTCGAGGGTGTATCGAGACAGGGCATCGATACACCAGAGTAGACTAGCGTATACGCATCTTGACCCATATGATGGGCGATGGATGATCCCATATCCATCGGTGTTTGACATCAAGGATGGTGTACGGGTGCTCAGTGGAGACTGGGTACACTGGACGGACTTGCCGAGAGCTCCCAGATGGTATTATACCTCACGTCAGATGGCAGTTCTCCGGTGACACTGGTACAGAGTAGTCTGTTGACCCGAGATCGTCATAGAGTCTTGTGTGATTCCCACTGTGCTTTGATTTCCATCATACCACGTCCAAGAGGCATGCAAAAAGGTGGCTTTTGGGTACAGTCCCGAATCACATGGAGGCAATGAGCGATAGGAGGGGATTCGTCTCTCCCAGTATAGGGAGCTGATGTTGTGCTGTGTTCGATTGGCTATAACCGGAAATCCCTGGCCAGGGTTGCTGAGATTTACCGGTAAGTGTTATCAGTAGTTTCTCGAACAGTTATAGACCTCATATCGACACGACTTATCGAGCTACTGGGGTCTGACGTTTACCACCCCTAGGCGAGATATGCAACATATCAGACGACGAGACCGGACTGTACGGGAGTGTTACTGTTTGGATTCACAGGAGAATGTACAGGCTTGCTTGTTGATCTTCTGAGTGCTCAATACCTGGGTAGCTGTTACGTTTAGCTGACCGCTTGCAGCTTGTGGGTGTTTGATATGATCATCACCTACTGCCGGCGTATTGACGATTCTTTAGAGTCCTACACAGAGGTTTCTTGACTCAGGCAAAACGGAGTAGGAGCACATATGTGATATGTGCGGGACCGAGGATAATGCGATATGTGATACCGTATTATATTCTCGCGATATTTGATATCAGCCGGGTCATCGGATCAAGTGTTGATTCAATGAATCGGTACGGATAAATATTAGTCGGTTATATGCGATATAGCCGGATTGTCGGATCAAGTGTTGATTCGATAATTTAATGTATAATAATATATATGATATATTAAATGACATTAACTAATATTTGCTCACTAAAAGATTCTTTTTCTCACTCGGGTAATACATTGATATATATGCGATATATGTTAAATGTATTATTTTATTTTGTTACGATAAATATTATATATATGATATATAATATTGTAACATGATATGATAACTAATGCAACTTGTTTAGTAGAGATTAAACATGGTTAGGGTTTGATTAGGGTTAAGGTTTTCTAGAAGTTTCTAGAAGCTTTCTTGTTTTGTTTTGGAAAGGATATTTTGCTAGATATTTCCTTAACCTAACCAAACCTTTAACCTTAGTCAAATCTCTACAAGGGTTAGTTTGACCATGGTTGCATTATTCATCATATCATTTCTTTTTCTATTCATCATAAAAGGTTTTAAAGATTATTGTTCATCTTCTTCTTCCTTGAGTTCTTCTTGAAAAGCTTTCTTGCTTTGATAAAAGTGATGAAAATATATGAGAAAAAGATAAATAAAGAGATCAAAATTCCTACTTCATCATCCTCATCTTCCCTTGCCATTTAGATGAGGGTGTTCACATCATTTCATGAGTGTTAGCTTGTGTTAACGGAACTTCAAGGTAGATCATCTTAGTATCGAAGATCGGAAGCAAAGGTTGCATCTTTCTCTTCGTGGAACCTCTCGAGAGTCCGGATCCCGATGATCGCAGCGAAGGGACCACAACACGGAGCATATGAAGTGAAGGACCGGATCTACAAAGGTTGTAATCCCTCTCACTTAGTGTTAAAATGTTTAGCATGTTAGTTTTCGCCTAATCTCTAGTTTAAAGATCCGTATTCGGGTTGTTCGGCACGGCTAAATTTTTAATCGGGCATGGTTGATGCCTCGTAGACCCTTGTGCGCGTGCCTAGCAACCCTACAGCGCTGGGATGTCCGGTTCTCCTGAACCTTCTGGTTCTTCCAAGCTTTCAGTAATAGCCTGTGGTTCTGGAATTTCTTCCAGTTCTACTACGCTCCCACTTTCACCTTTTTCTAAAAACTGATGTTCCAGAAAGTGGGCATGACGAGAAACAAAAACCTTTTGTTTCTCTGCGTAATAGAAGAAATACCCCATGGAGTTCTTTGGATATCCCACAAACTTACACAGTACTGAGCGTGCCTCGAGCTTGTCCGCATGCTGCTTTTTTACAAAAGCTGGACATCCCCATATCTTCAGATATTGAAGATAGGGTTTCTTCCCACACCACATCTGATATGGTGTGGTAGGCATAGTCTTGGAGGGAACCTTGTTCAAGAGATATGCAGCCGATTCTAGTGCATAACCCCAGAAGGATCGCGACAACTCAGCCTTACTCATCATGGAACGAACCATATCCAATAGGGTTCGATTCCTCCTTTCCGATACACCGTTGTGTTGTGGTGTGTATGGAGGAGTAAGCTGAGAGAGAATTCCATTCTCTTTTAAGTAGCCCAAAAACTCGGCACTCAAGTATTCACCACCTCGATCAGATCTCAGTGTCTTGATACTTTTGTCTGTTTGTTTTTCAACTTCATTCTTGTATTTCCGAAATTTCTCAAAGGCCTCGGATTTGTACTTCATCAAGAAGACATGCCCATACCTAGAGAAATCATCTGTGAAAGTAATGAAGTATGAATAACCACTTCGCGCATGTGTAGACATTGGACCACACACATCACCGTGTATGAGTCCCAAGAGCTCACTTGCTCTTTCTCCGTGTCCAGTGAACGGAGTCTTTGTCATCTTTCCCATGAGACAAGATTCACAAGTGGCATAAGACTGGTACTCGAACGGATCCAAGTATTCTTCTTTATGTAACTTTGTCAACCATGTTTCATTAATGTGACCCAGTCTATAATGCCATAAGAAAGCCTGATTTAATTCCGGAGACTTTCTTTTAAGTGTGTTCTGGACACTGAAGATCTGAGCTTGATTCAATACGTATATCCCGTTTTGTAATGTACCCGACCCAATCAGAACTTGATTTAGGTGGATGTTGACTACATCGCTTACAAAAGTAAAATCATATCCTTCCTTAGAAAGTAAGGATACAGATATGATATTACAAGTCACACCTGGTACATAAAAACAGTCACGCAGAATCAATATCTGCCCAGTTGTCAGTCCTAGATGATATTCCCCTACGGATTCAGCATACATGCTCATTCCGTTAGCAACCCTGAGAGTCATATCACCTTTCCTGATAACCCTACGGTTTCTCAAAGCCTGTAACGAATTACAGATATGAGATCCTGATCCGGTATCCAATACCCAGGAAGTAGGGTTAACTGACATACAGTTCTCTATTACAAACACACCCGAAGCCGAAGCCACAACATGCTTCGAATTTTGGCTACTGGCTATACAAGCCCTGCAATTCTTCTGCCAATGTTCATTCCTGTAACAATAGGAACATCCTTCTTTTACTACATTCAGTCCCGAAACTTCTGCCCTTCCCTTTCTTTCTACTTCCCTGGTTTCCTTCAGGGTAGTAGGTAGAGACTGTTGAACTAAGTCAGCATCTGACCCGTTCTTCAACGTGGTCTTCAGGTCCGTGAGCTCAAAAGAGCTGGTCTCTGTAAGGACGTTGCCCCTTACAGATGACCCGATAGCCAACCTCGTTGGAAGCAATTCGTTCAAGGTCTCATATCTTGCGATATGAGATTGCTCTCCATATAAATCTTTGTTATGGAGGAAGATAGAGACTATGTCCATCTTCTCGTGCTGCCTCTGGTATGCACCATCAACTGAGGCTAACACGAGGCACTTGGCTTTCGCACAGTCTTTTTCCGATGTCTTGCGGATATAAATATCCGTGACGGGGGAAACTGGACCTGAGACGGCAGGGGTTGGATCAGTCAAGAGGTGTCCCAGCTTGTCATGGGCAATGGACATCTGGACAGACCTTTGCCAGTCAAAACAGTCAGATTCAGTCATTTTATTATCTAGATGTAACCTATGTCTGGTCACTGGGTTGCTGCATTTAAGAGAGAGAGAAGAAAACACTTTAGCATGATGCTCTTGCAAGTTTAGATTGATTTTTAATTTATCTAAACAGGATGGCTTCCACTGTCTCTCGAATCCCTCCTCAAACCATAAAGGAAGAATTAGTCGGGATCAATCTCACCATACAATACTTGCTTAACCGTTCAGCCAGGCTGGTGGCGGTACTTTGAGGGAGGTTTTCCAACGCTTTCGCGAAGTTCCTTAATTAAATAGCCTCTTTTCCCTGTGGGCGTTGCCCCGCTAACACCTTTCTAGACACCTACTTGGTTTATAGCATTGATCGTTAAGCGAGAAAGTTTCGGAGGAGTAGTATATACTCACAGTAGGATCGGGATCCAAATATCATCGCGTGACAAAACTGAAGGAATCCTACCAGAATCATCACACTCCAAATGGTATGCAGCGCTAGCAAGTTTCAGTTCTTTTGAAACTCCCGATGTGGATTTTTTTTTTGCCCCATGCTCTTATGACCTTGACGAAGGCCAACATATCATAAGTCACATGTCAAGTTCTACCCGTCATTGTCCAGGTTAATTTGAACCCACCCGTACATATTCTTGACGAAGGCCAAAATAGTAGTACGACTGTCCCAAACCAACGCATCTATCTATGCTACAGATAAATATTCAGCAGCTACCAATCACTATGCCTTGGCGAAGGTCAAAATACATAGCTTGAATACTACTGACTATTTAACTGAAATGACGGAGGGCTACGAATGGTTTTGGCGAAACCGTGAATGTAGTGAACTTGATATAATCGAAGGAATCTGATAGCTTTTAAAAGGAGTGGTTCAAGCTCCGCATTTAAAAGCTGGCTTTTGAAAAGAACCGAGTAGTTTTGAAAGTGTTCCAACGAATTTTACTTGGTTTATTTTCTTGCATTAATTCCAATGCGTCCCATCATTTAATCCTACCATTGCAGAAACCAACGAAAATATGACGTACGCTTATGCCATCCGCATTCGCCACGGGGTCCCATCATCACCCGTTAGGTTACTTAACTAACGACAGAGTGGGGGATGGACTAGCGCGGATGCAAAACATAAGCAACGCCTAAATAGATATCATATAGATATATATAAACATTCGTCACATGCAATGATAGCCATTCCAGATCACAGATGAATACATTGGATATACTAGGAATCCGCAATTCGTACGAGCCTGTAACAAAGAACGGATTACACGGTCGCGATGAATAGCCAAACCCCACCCTAGTCCCCTACGGGTGCGGCAAAATACCCGCCAAGTACCCGAAGCGAAGCAACCTCCCTCAACATCGTGAGTAGGCCACTCGGCACTTCAAGATACCCGGTAGTTTGTGCACCCCACCTTGGGTCTATCCTAGGAGCAAAAACAGTAAAAAGAAATTATACAATGATGGCTACAACCCCAACCTGGTTGTGCGGCCAAACAAATAATATTACATCAATTTACATATTACAAGAATTGAAAGAATAAGAAAACTCTCATCTCACAACCCCCCGGCTATTCATCCGCGACAATCCAACGAATTCATATACACAAACCATCAACATTACAGATCACAGATATATATAACCCCCACTAATCAACGTATAGAGATTAGCAGACGTTCAATACATATATCACATCACAGATAATATCCATTAGCCAAAGTCTACGGAATATCGATCAAAATACGGATTTGTAACCATCCCAAAAATCAATTTGTTCTCTGGAAAATCTGGGTAGAAACAACATGTACTAAAAATTCCAAAACAACACAGTAGGAACACTACAGCAAAACGGAGTCGCGGTCGAGTCAACTCGGCCGCGAATCCGCGACCAAACACATGGTTTGGCCGCGGTTCGGCGGTGAGTTGGCCGAGTCAGCGGCTCATTTTTGCTGTGTGTTCTATAAAAACCCTGTGCCGATTTTTCATATATTTTAAATTACTTTTGGAGCTGTTTAAAAAATCGGCAGAAAGTTAAAAAATCCGGACTTGTTTTGTGATTTTTTTCCGATCGATATTCTAAATACTTTGCTAACTTGCTAGTTTATGTTTAGCCTGGCTCTGATACCACTGTAAGTCCACCTTGCTCACCCCGGTTCTTACGGGGAGGCGGAAACAGCGAAAAATAATTTTTGGCGCAAAGGCAACATGGACTAAAAGCCGGATCTTTGCTAAACTAGAAACTAACAAACTACTAGAGGCGTTAACTACTATGTCGTAGAAATTATACCTCATGAAACCGGTCCTTCGGATCTTCTCTCCGCTGTCCGGCTCACCCATCCACGCTCCGAGGGTCGATCCGGATCTTGGTCACCTCCACGGCCTTCTTGAGTCGAAGACGATCCACCCAAGAGATGTACACCGAGCTCCACCCCGAGCCGAGGCAACTAGGGCAATAAGATCGCTAGTCTTGAAGTCCTAGGTTATGTAGAGGAGGTTGATGGAAGTATTTGTCTATGTGGATTCTTTTTCTCTCAACACATGAGATCAAAAGAATATTTCAAGAGGAGGAAGATGAAGGAGATCAAGCAACCATGGAGCTCTCTTTCTTTCTTCTCACTTGCAAGAGAGAGAATGAGAAAAGAGAAATGAAATTATCCACTAAAGAAAAAAGGCACCATGGTTGCAATAATACTAAACAACATCATTACAAATCCTATCATGATAAAGTTGATGGCTACATTGACATGACCATTATCATAATCCAAAATGAAAAAGAAAAACCAAAGAAGAGTGTAGACCTTTCATGAAGGTCAAGGTCAACTTTGGTCAACGGGTCAACAAAGTCAAGAGTGGTCAAGGTGGTCAAATGGTCAAAGCAATTAGCCATCATAAAATTATCACTGAAAAGATTAGTAAGTAATGTCTCTGGCTCATAATGGTTTTGAACCGAATGAATTGCGAAAACCCTAATGAGCCTGCCACATAGCGGTTTTGGCCGAACCATCTGCCAAAACCCTAATGAGGCACCTCCCCCTTGATCGCTCCTCAAAACTGTGCATACACACCTGCATCCGCATTCCATAGAATGCGAATGCACAAAAGACAAAACGAATCCATCCGTGCAATGCTAGGATCCGGCTTAAACCAAAGCCCACTAGTATTGCCTGCCCGAACAGCATACGCACACAAGTGTACGTAAGTGATCGCAGCCCTGCCGTAAAACCATACGGCTTCTACACGTTTCGCTCAGTGCAGGGAAACTCTCTGTGTGGGACTCTAAAGAACACTACGCTGGCAGTGGGTTTAACCACAGACCGTAAGCGGCACTAGCTGTATGTAACGGTCCCCAGGTAGATGTCGATAAGAAGGCCGATGAGATAAACCCATCCGAACTCCTACTGAGCCTGTATGTGACAATCTCCGTACAGTCCGGTCTGTTCGTCTGATACATCGCATGGCAGGCCTAGGGGTGGTGAACGTCAGTCCCCCAATAGCGGTACAAGTCGTGTCGGAGTGTAGCCCAGAACACCCTGAGATAACACTGGAAACCTACCAGTATATCTCGCTTTCCCTGGCCAGGGACTACTCGTGTAATGCCTCTCCTAGACACAGCGTGATGTCAACCCCCAATACCGGGAGAGACGAATCCTGTCTAACCGTCACTGCCTCCAAGTGCTTCGGGACTACACCCAACTACTACCTGTTTGCATGACTCCTTTGATCCGTGGTAGGGTAGTAATCTAAGTACAGTGGGAACACACTCGAGGCGAAGTGACAGTGTCAAGTCAGCGGACTAAGCTGTACTCATGTCACCTGGGAACTGATAACCGACGATAGGTATAATACCATCCAACAGTTCCCGACGAGTCCTGTCCAGTGTACTCGTAACTTAACGAGCACCCGCATACTATCTCCAGTACGACGTACTGATGGCTGTGGGACAGACCACCTCCCGAGCTGGGATGGGAAGCGTATACACTAGTCTACTCTGGAGTATCGATGCCCCGTCTCGATAGTCCAACGATTAGGGACCAGTATAAGGATGTGCTTGTAGATTACCCAGCCCCCACTAGTGTGACTGCCATCACAACGCTGGTAATCAAGCAAAGATCCTAAGGGCTCTACTAATATGTATAAGCGATATGCTAAAAGAAACACATGCACATATTGAAGTAGAAACAAACCAAGTAGCATACTACCATTTTGAGCAAGATTGTCTACACAACTGTGAATATCCCAAGCTTCCATTAAATAATATACAAGCTAGTATGATACAGTAATGGCCTCTAGGGCATATACACTAACATATATGATCGCCATCATACTGCTGGTAGTCAAGCAAGAATCCTATAGGCTCTATCAACATGCAATAGTGAACTAAAGCATGTATACGATGATAAAGACAAACCAGATAGCATACTATCATCTCGAGTAAGACAGTCATATCGGTATAAGTCCTCTCTCAATCATTTCAATCACGTGCCTGCAATCCAATAATTGACTTTGAGGGCACTATATCCAACATACCCTTCATCCGCACGTTAAACAATGCCTCAATCCTCCAGGAAAGGCGATACATCAACGACTATCTCTGGATCGGTTTGCTCTAGACCTGAGTAAGACTCTCCACACTGGAAATCTTCAACTCAGCTGGGCCTGCGTCGATGCATCAATCTGACGAATCACCTTCGTCTCTCAAATCGGGATAGAGTAGCTATCATCTGTCGCATTTCTGCTTGGAAGCTCCGGCGATCTTAGCTCGTAAGCTCTGGAAGCGACATCCTATCATCTTAGCAACAGTTGGGTCACCTGTCTGCACGGTAGGCGACATCAAAATCTATAAGGTTTGCTGTACATCAACAGTCCTCTCGCAACTGGCAGCTCTAACAATGGCCCGATCATCCGGTTTAAAACCAAGCACCCGCCTCCACAATAGGCCACAACATAACACTACATCGAGACATTCCCATGTTACCAGAAAACACAATGGTCGGTCCTCGTACCAGACGAGCTCGCCCTGACCGCAACACTAGCAGAAGCTCAAACTGCGCTCAACTATGGTGACAGGAACCTCAATCGAGTATCGAAGAAAGCAGATCAACGAGAGGAAACGACAGATCCAGAATGGATACACGATCATAAGAAGGAACAGCATCAACGGGAGTATGATCATGGAAACAAATAGAATCAACGATCTCAAATGGATGTATAATCATAGGTACGAAGAGAATCACCGGTCTCAAAAATATGTACATCCTATGGTTTCTTAAGTGGAGTTTCGTATCGTAAATATGCCGCGGAACATACGTACGGTACGTCACTCTACTCAAGCTACCTACTCCATCAATCAGGGTCAACCTATGAAACGAAAGTTCGGGTCTAATACCCTCCTGTTTAAGTCTAAGTTCCGTAAGGTCAAGCCTAGGTTCTGAAATACATACCCGTCCTAGACTCCGCATAGTCAAACCTAGACTCGAACAAAGGTTAAATCTAGCGCTCTAATACCAACTTTGTCACGACCCGAAATATTAGCTCGTGACCAGCTCTTGAATCACGCAACGTCTAAAGGCGTAACAGAATTCAAGTAAGCTGAAACCCAGAAATCTAAACCTTTTTAGAAAAATAAAGAAGGTGAGGTTTTGAAATAAAGGTATAATGAAATCAAGTTTCCTTAATGCATAGAAGCGGAACATGAATGATGCAAGTGAAATTTACTAGTTTGAAAGCATGTTTCGTCTTTTAAAAATTTTGGCAGCACCTCCTTTGTATATTTTGATCCAAACCACAAATACATAATAATGATAAAGGCATCCCCCAGTGGGAGCTAGCTCTTCACCAAACGGCAGATCACAACCATGCAATACGGTATAAATAAGTATACGACGTCCAACGGCGAAGTTCACCACAAAAAGATAAAGAAAAGAAAGACATCAAAACCACAAGTAGCGAAAAACCTCTCGCTCTAAGTCTCGCAACCACAAGTCTCACTAAGTCTCATTACTTATACAATTTACAAATTTTGATTGATGGAGTTAACTAGATACAATATGAAATATAGATATAGGAGTGGGTACGATACAAATGTCCCACCTACCAATGCAAAACACCCGAATGCAACTGTGTACCAGCGAAGTCGTTACTGATCCAAGCGGTCAACCTGCAAGAACTGTGGCACAACGGGGGTGAGTAGAAAAATATCAACAGATAAAAATTGAATAAACAACGACTCCTAGGTCAATTATATCATAAAGGTAATACGATGATATCTAGAGTGACCGGGTCTGTGTATGTGTCAAAAAGGTAGTCAATACCTATATGCATGCGGATAACATCCAACAGTAATAATCAATGCATGTATGCATGTGGATCATGTCCATCCATATAATCAATGTATGTATGCATGCAGATCTTGTCCACCCATATAATCAATGTCTGTATGCACGTAAATATCATAAAAGAGTGTGCATGAAGTATGAGGATATATATCAACGGTGTCCCTCACAGCACATCAAATCATGGAACCTGATTACCTAGCATCGACACTCGAAAACATCATGAAAACCATGCCCAGCATCGGCACGTAAATCCTCATATATTGGGCTCCGTCAGTCCGGATCGGCCCATGGGCTCCTTCAGTCCGGATCGGCCCATATCATCTCTCGACTCCGGTCGGTATCCTCCGGATATCCGCTGAGCCCAAATACTATCACTGGTAGGAAGTAGTTCCTCTTCCAGGCTTACCGTCTACTGCACAGCGATCCGTTCTCGCCCCGGGGTACCATACCGGGTCCACCATGTACCCGGAATCGGCCTCATCCAGCTCCTCGAATCGGATTTCACATGTCGCTCTCAGAACCGAGAAAACACATGGTGGACGCAATGAAATATCATATCAAGAGAAACTGGGTTTTTAAAACAACACATAATCTCTTTTGAAATATCCACGGTTCTCAAATCCAGAAATCTCATGAAGACAGCATATCTCAATGTGTAAAGTAATAGAGCATGATGTATGCGACATATAAAAGAAATGTGAGCATATCCGTGTATCATGCAACATGGAACAGTGATATAACATATTAAGGGAAAACCACTCTTTAAAAATGATTTCAGTTTTTAAATATATCCGGCGGTTCCCAATCTTCCGATAAAAACCAGTTCTCTATGTAGGTACAAAATGTATATGCGCAAGTATAGATGTACCAATGTATGTGTGCACCAATATGGATATACAATGTGTATGTGCGCAAATATGGATATATCAATGTATATGTGAATCAATATGGATATACAATGTGTATATGCACAAGTATGGATGTATCAATGTATATGTGCACCAATATGGATATACAAATGTGTATATCCGCAAGTATGGATGAATCAATGTATATGTGCACCAATATGGATATATAAATATGTATATCCGCAAGTATGGATGTATCAATGTATATGTGCACCAATATGGATATACAAATATGTATATCCGCAAGTATGGATGAATCAATGTATATGTGCACCAATATGGATATACAATGTGTATGTCATGATGCAGAAACCCTACTGTGTAGTGACATGGAAATTATCGATGATGAAGTGTGTGAGCCGGTAAATCTGTGTACGTGTAACATACGCATCATCGATAATGGTGCAAGTGTACTAGCACAGGTATAAGCAATGCAATGAAAATAATATGAATGCAGTATAAGGTAATTCATATGCAAATGCTGACGGGTATACGTATCTAATATGATCGAGTCAGGGAATCTATCAATCGACATCCAGCCTAACAACATCGCATACGGTATTACCCATCATACGGCAACCTCTAGTCAAGGGTAAGGATCAATCATCAAGTAAAACTCATCACGCATGGAAAATCATCGTACGGTGGCATTAAGCTAATAGGGATCCTATCATCCTATAAGACAAATGAGGGTATGGCCTAATATCACGTACGGCCTATCATCCATGATTAACAACATTACACACACACACACACATACACACACACACACACCCCTATGTCCAAGGTCACGTCCATAACGACCTCACATCAGGGGACCGACAAGGTATCAATCATCTCAATCGACTCGCATCCGTATACCAACATATCATCAGATCATCATATTCGTCTTAGTCGAGTTTACATAAACATTCTATCTCTACTATAAGTATACGTATCTAATCTAACACACACACCCGAACCATACAACAGTTTTTGAAAGATGCGAATCGCAGTTTTTGAAAATAGGGGCTACGGTGATTTTAAAGAAAAGATATCATTTGAAAACCCGTAACTTCCCTCAAGGTATCTGTTTAAAGAGTCATACGATTCTTCGGTTTAGAAATAGGTATGGTTCGGATGGCGCATCTACGTCGACTATCTAGTCCTATAGTATCCTAAACGGCAATATCGTCAAATATCATCCTCAAATCCCGTTACCAGATAATAGCCGTATTATATCATTTCTAACTATCCTTAGTTTCAATATGGTTTCACTAGCTATCCTTTAATTCTAATCCTAGTTTCCTAATCTAGGTTTCCTTAACCATATTCTATAATCAGTTTCCATCAACACTTTGCGGGGGTACTATACGCCATCCACCCGACTTCCCCCGTGGATATAGATCCACTCACCTGGTCTTCGCTCCCCTAAATCGATGACGCCACGCTCCGTCGCCTCGGAATTCATGCGAGGGTACCTACAATAATAAACAATCGCAATGCGTATTAAAAATTAAGGCGGAAAACCAAAACGGCATGCGCATTGCTCATAGGTTAGAACCTATAGCTTACACGTACAAAATCAACCAAACAACCCTTGTTGTTGATGTACGAACATCCAACAACCAAATACAAATCCAGACGCCAAGAATTAGCATTTGAAAATACGGACAACATTGCCTAAAACACACCAAAGTGCTCCCAGATTTTACCCTAGGCCAAATTGGTCAATTCTGCATATATGGAGGGTCTAATTTACAGCTAAAGGGACCCCATATCAAATATGAACCGATTCCAACCCACCCTGGCCGCAATTTGCAGCTAGATTGAATAAATCTATGGCCTGGTCTTTGGGTTAGGGGCTCGGGTCTCAGTGGTAGCTTCCTAGGTTCCTGCACGACTCCCAGTATTCGCTAAATTATTTTTAATGCCCCCGGGTTACTCCAGATTCCAAAATACCCCCACAATTCACACATTTATCCGACGTCGGGGTTTCTAAATCCGTGTTTTGGGTTCCATCCTCTGTTATAGGTCAGTAAAAATGCCACCCAAGCCTTATTAACAGCGACATGGCATCACCCAAACTACACAACATCCAAACCCTTCACTAGAATTTTCTAACCTCACTAATCAATACCCATTTAACTCTAAACTACTATGGGGTGTTATTAGACTTCAATTTAAACTAGATGGAAGAATTCTTACCTCATTTGGGCAACCCAAGAAAAACCCTAGCTCCTCAAGGTTGTCAAAATCTAGTTTAGGAGAGTACACCTATTACGCTTATTGGATAGTCTTCTTCCAAACCATAGGCAGGTGCCGAAAGGTAGGGAATGAAGAAAACCAATTAGCCTAAGTAGGATGTACAGAAGGTAATAAGTAAAGACAAAATAAAGGGATTAGAAAGAGGGCAAAGTAAATTGCGACTGCTATCATTCACGACCAAACCGCGTACTTCATCGCCACTTTTACTTCACCTTTGCTTTTTTCCCCAGTTCAGGAGAAATAGAATAAGGTATTATTCAGTTGTCTTTTATCATCACCTTCTCTCAAGTTGCGAGTACTCCTTGGTTTAGGAGAGTACACCTATTATGCTTACTGGATAGTGTACTTCCAAACCATAGGCTGGTGCCGAACGGTAGGGAAGGAAGAAAACCACTTAGCCTAAAAGGGTGTGCAGAAGGTAATGAATAAAGACGAATAAAGGGATTTGGAGAGATGGCAAAGAAATATACGGTTATAGTCATGAATTGGATTATGGAAGAGGCATTACTAGGAATACCAGGATACCCCTACGAAATATTTTTATGTTTCAGTTTCACTGTGCATTGTTAAAGGAAAACTGATTTCCCGATTAGATACTTACTCCAGGGTATGTATTTACCAGGTATGATTCTCACATCTGTATGGTTTTATAGATGATGAGTGGGAGTAAGTTATTGGGAATAAGGCGATCATCCCCATTATATCGGAATTCGTTGTAATTGGTGATATTAGAGGAAATCGCCTGGGTTTTTGCCGGACGGCATGTATTTGGTTTTAAGAATCCGTTGTTGCGCACCAATTTCAAAATGATATATCTGTACGTTTATTTTTATAAAGTGAGATATAACTTTTTGAAATTATGTCCGTGACATTTACCTATATAAGTTGACGAGGAGCATTGGACAACGGAGTAGTTCTTAACCATAAGTACAGTTTTCAACCTACGATGCACAGGTTTTGAGTTATTCAACTCAGCGGACTTATACAGAGTATTGTATGTTGTCCAGTGTCTATCAGGACAAAGGGGTTGGTCCTCATACTATGTTCTGTTTACTTGTGACTTCTCTAGTTTTTAGACAAGTGTTTTGTAGAAATACAAGGTCTAAATTTTGAGAAGTTATGGGTATAGGAATAAAGTAGAGAACCAGATGTCGCAAGTATCGGGATTCTTCAAAGAGATCGAAGATGTAGATTCTTTTGATTGGTATTCAGTTGATAGTAATGGTTTTGAGAAACTTGTTTCTCTTTCAGGTTACTCATAATTGGACGTATTCCTAAGTTGAGTAATGCTGATTAGTCTCTCTCCATTAAGTTGATATGCACTGGAGACAGCTGCATGATTTGAATCTGGTTCCAATTAAATAAGTGCTAAAGTTTCTATATGGGATATAGAATGGTTCATATCTTAACGATGTTAAGGTATGGGGAGTTATCCAGCTTATGCTTAAAACCAGACTCTGGATAACTCAAGGCACGTTTCTGTAATGGCAGTTTGCGGGTTGGCCCAGGCTATGACAAGGGTTGATTTTCTACCATTTGGAAGATCAATAGTGATATTGTTCTTGACTCGCCACAGTTTTAGTAAAATTGTTTTTTTTCCAGAAAACAGTAGTGGGAGTATGATAGAACTGGAAGTGATTCCAGAACCGCAAACGATTACGGAAAATTTAATAGGACCTATAGATTCAATCAGGTTTGACATTCCATTAGCAACTCCGCAGATATGGTGGGTAACCTTAGACACCTGAGAGGTACTCCGGTAGCCTCAAGGACGATGACAGGGAGGTTCTTGTTTACCAGACTTGACACTACTGTTGTTCCAGGCTATGAGACCCGGCAGGAGGTTAAGTATAGCGTCGTTCTACACTAGCTTTAGAAGTGCACGTATATATTATTCTGCCAGAGGGTTTTTGTGGTCAGTGGGAGCAGCGGAAGTATAGTGGGCAAGTAGCTTATGTCTATTTATAGACTAGAGCAGATATATCAGAGATAGATCATCTAATTTTGATATGACCGTCATGGCTTTGACTTTATCAGAATAGGGATGGATCTGTTAAGAAGGTAGTAGGGTATGATGTCCTGGTATTTGGATGACATACACAGAGTAGGAAGTAAAATTCCTATACTACAATCGGTTATACTGTGGTAGTCACACAGTTGTTTCTCCACAAAGGATATGGATATAATATCTGACATTCTGGTTTCTAGATCTATGGTTTTAGATCTAGATTTGGGTAGTTTCCTAATGCGGGTACTTTGACAGTATTCTAATAGTATTTTAGAATAGATGAATCCTGGCATGGTGGTGTACCTGCAGGTGATGGAGTCACCCTCTCTAAAAGTGTCTTACTGACTAAAGGGGAGAGGGATGTGCATGATTGGCATATCACTTGTTTAGGCAATTGAGTCAATTGTGAGATGTCAAGTACCACACCAGATGTTGTTTTTGCACTAGATGCGATAAGTTTATATTAATCCAATCCTGAAAAAACATAAGGAGGCAGTTTTAGAACATAAGTGGATGTTCTACGGATTTGATGACGGCAGCCTCCTTCGGGGGACGTTTATCATTCCGGGCTTCAAAGGTGACATGGATGACATAGTGATTTTCAGAGTTATAGTTTTCCCTCTGACAAGGGACAGTATTATGGACAGGTGGTCCAAAAGGATACTGTGGGAGGCATGGTGCTAGACACTGATTAGTTTCAGTGATCGATACAGTCTAAGAAGTTTGGATTTGGATTTCATTTATGAACTAGATCCCATCAGATATCCAGACATATTCTAAGACAGGTATTGCTCAATTCGGGAGATGGCTTTCTCCGCGAACTTGAGATTAAGAGAGACATAGAAAAGAACATCAAGGTGGATCCACTCGCTGAGTCTATTTCTCGAACACAAGAGTTTTATAAACAGGTTTTGTGAAACTGATTAGTAGAGGAGTTGGATGTTCGGTATCACACGGGCTGTGAGTATGCGACATCGCAATAATTAGCCTTAAGTGCAAGTGGAAGATTGTTGGATATAGTGCCCTCAAAGTTAATTATTGGATCGCAGGTACGTGATTGCAATGATTGAGGAGGACCTATATCGGTAGCACAGTCTTACTTGAGATGATAGTATGCTATCTGCTTTGCCTTTATCATTCATGTACAGTTTCAGGTGACTGATCACTATTACACGTTGATAGAGCCCTTAGGATCTTGCTTGACTACCAACAGTATGATGGCGATTATATACGTGAGAGTTGGGTAGTCCATAAGCACATCCTTAAAAGTGGTCCCTAGTCATGGGAGTTTCGAGATAGGGCATCGATACTACGGAGTAGACTAGTGTATATAGTTGAGACCCCGACGAGGGGCGGTGGCCGGTCTCACAAGCCACTGGTGTCAGTTGGATCATCTAAGATGTATACAGGTGCTCATTGGGTTATGAGTACACTGGACAGGACTCGCCGGGAACCTGCTAGTTGGTATTTATACCTAGCGTCAGATAGCAGTTCCCTGGTGACATGTGTACAGGTTAGTTCATCGACCTGAGGTCGTCATTTGTCTCGTGTGAGTTTCCACTGTGCTTTGATTATTACCCTACCACGGCTCAAAGGATTCGTGCAAATAGGTTTTAGTTTGGTACAGTCCCGAGCCACATGGAGGCAAGTGAGCGGATCGGTACGGGATTCGTCTCTCCCGGTATTGGGGGTGAGATCGCGCTGTGTCTAGGAGAGCCATTACACAAAGCCCTTGGCCGAGGCAGGAGTTTTACTGGTAGGTACTCCAGTAGTATCTCAGGGTGTTCTGGGCTACACTCCGGCATGACTTATACCGCTATTGGGGGTCTGACGTTACCAGCCCCCTAGGCCCGATATGCGATACTCATAGACGAACGGACCGGACTGTATGTATATTGTCACTATTAGGCTCAGTAGGGTTCCAGGATGAGTTCGCTCATCGGCTTCCCTTGAGGTCAGTACATGGGCAGCCGTTACGCACTGCTAGTGTCGCTGACGTGCTTGTGGTTAAACCTACTGCCAGGGTACTGATGAGTCATTAGAGACCCCCACAGATAGTTTCCCAAGTTCGGGAGAAACGTTGTAGAGGCCGTATGGTTTTATGGCAGGGTTCGGATAATGCACGTGCATTTATGCACGTGTCATATTTCGGGCAGATAATACTGGTGGGCTTTGGTTTAAGCCGGATCCATGTATTATATTGAGTCGGAATATTTTTGTCTCTTGTATTAGTATTCAGTCAGAATACCGATACAGGTATGTATATACAGGCGATGGGTATTTTCGTAATCCGTTACGAGAATATTTTAGAAGATGCATTTCTTTTGGTTAATCATTTTGGTTTAAATGGTTAATAGGATTTTGGAAAGGGTGACTCATATTAGGTGACTCATTTCTTCTACCATGTTCCTTAGTGACTCATGCTAATGAGTCACTAAGTGAGTCATGATAGTATTAATGAGGTTTGTTTTGGGTATGGATATTTTCATAAGATATTTTTCTTTCTCCACCGTTATATGTCTATACACAAAACATAAGAAAAAAAAGTGAGATGATTATTATGCTTGGTTTTTCTTTTGCTCACTAGTTCTTCTTGAGTTCACCATTTCCAAATCCTAGCATCTTTTCAACCTCCACCCTAACCCTCTCATGTGATGAGAACCCTAGGGTGTTTGAGACAAAGTATTCTACTCGTTCTCTACTTCATCTTGGTCATCTCTTTTAGCAGACTTGATGACCGAGTTGCCTCGGTATAGAGGCGGGAGCCCGTTTAAAGATCCGATGATGTGGTGCCACTTCGAGGAGGAGACTAGAGATCGGAGTTGCCGCGAGGAGCGTAGGATGATGGCTAAAGACCGAAGGACTCGGATCGATCGGTATAGCCTTTTTACCTCTTTACAGTTTGTTAGTTTAGCGTTAATGGCAAGATCCGGGTTATAGTATGCGATAGCGCCAGTTATAAAAGTTTTTGTTCCGTGTTTGGCGTCAGAATGACGGCCGGGGCGCTACCGTAGACTTACAGTAATATAGCCGGATTATTGAATAAAGTGTTGATTTAATGATTTAATATATAATTATATATATGTTTGATATATTGAATTACATTAACTAATATTAGCTCACTTAATTGTTTCTTTTTCTCCCTTTTGTATACATGTGATATATGTGATATATACATTGTATCATGCAAGGTTATATATGCAACTTGGATGTGTAAGACTTATACCATAACCATGATAAGTTTAGGGTTTTAATTATTATAAGTAATTCAAAATGGTGAGAATTATATCAAAGGCTAGAAGCTTAGCGAAGATTGAAAACCATTGACTTAGTCCACCTTATTTGTTTTACTTAAGATATTTATAAATCCAACCACTTACCATGTGCTATGGTCAAGTCTCTACAAGGGTTAAGTGTATGACACTAACTTACATATGGTTGCAAATCTAACCTCATTCTATTCTCTTGTTCATTCTCTTGATCATCTCTTCAAGCTTTCTAGGGTTTCAAGAGATATTGAATCCAAGTGAGAAAAACAAATCCAATGTGAGCAAAATTCCTACTTCATCATCCTCTACCACTTTCCATTTAGTTTAGTGTGTTTGCTTCACAAAGCTCATCACTTTGTGAAGAGCTAGCTTGTGCTTGAGTTTCCTCGAAGTAGTTCATCTTCGACCTCGAAGACATCTAGCATGCTTGCTCACTATGCTTTGTGGAGTTCATCTTGAGTCCGGGAGATCGATGCTTGGAGAGAAGGGACGACAACACGGAGGTTTAGAAGAGAAGGACCGGGTCTACAAATGTTGTATTCTTGTTCGCTTCTTATGTAATGTTTGATTGCAAAGTTTTGTTACCCTAATTTTCTAGTTCGATTCCTAGGATGACTGTTTAGCACCTCCTAAATTTTTTATTGTGGCATGTGATGCTTGCAAACCCTAGGCATGGTGCTAAGGAATTCCAACAAATCTACCCCTTAAACCCCGCGATGTCTTGATTGTATTGTATTGTAAATTGTATTGTCTTGTATTATAGATTGTATAGATGGATGACTTGCCGAAACTATGATATCAGTAAATGGATGTAACTGGAGGATCATGTAGATGGATGTATATCCATGGTTCGGTTCGGTCAACACATATTGAATAGATTGAACAGATTGATTACATGGATTCATGGATTCATATTGAATTGTTATATATATACTTGAATCTCATTCAAGCAGATTGATTATATCGAGACTCATTCTGAGTCAGATAATTAGAAAAGAAATTGAATCCTGGATTATGTTTTGGTGTTATCGGTAACCGCTGCACATGGACGACAGGATTTGTCTTTTTCAAAGACGATTACCATGTTGATAACACCATTTATTAAGTTGTCTACCTTAAATAGGCAAGCAACCATATCTCCGGCTCCCTGAGGCTCCAGAGACCGGTCTCGCTTAAACCTATATTTACTAGGGTCCTTATTGTAATTTAGTATAACTTGAGGTGGTTTTATATAAAAATAATTTTGTATAATTTTCAAAATACACCTCAAGTATTTTATTATCGTCTTCAAAGTTTTCATTAATGTATATTTTATCATCGTGACATTTCTAGTGAATAAAAACTATTTTTCATAATATATGGTATTTAATTGTAAAGTATTGAATCTGTATGGAATTGCATGGTATTTTCATGTAAAGTGACTCTTTTTTATTTAGAAAAGTTGGAATATTTATACTATATCAAAAATAGATATTTTGATGATACATATATATATTTATAAAATAATTTAATTTATTAATTTTCTAGAAACCTCATTTTCTTAAGATATTTGTATTTTTAAATTTTTCGAGACCGTATGCTCCTTGCGGAGGTCTGCATCTCGCACTACTAAGCCCGAGAATGTGCGATAATCCGCACCATCCCAAACGGGTTCCCCAAAATAGGTTGTAGCGTCGCATTGCAAAGATTTGTTAAAAATACATATCTTGTAGAAAAAGGTTTTTACAAGTTTGAGATAGTTTTGTGTAAAATCGTATTTTTCCAAAACTATGTTCCTAAAGATTATAGTGCTATGTTACATATGAGTGTTGTGAGGAGGTAGGTCATTACCTCGTGAACTATCTAAAGGTATAGCAAGGGTAATGATGTTTTATATCGAAACTAAACTATATGGTATTTTTCTGTAAAAGTGCTATAAAAATTGAAATATAAATTATTTTGATATGAAACTTGTCGATATGTTTTGTTAATCTTTAATGATCATGATGCGAGAGTTTGGTATTATTTTGTTTAAGAAAAATATGATTTTTAAGGAAAAACTGAATAGGAAGTCGGATTAACTCCACTTCCGTCGGGTTTTAGAATTCTAACTTTTTTAGAATAGTAAAGAGAAAGGGGAGAAGGGATTTACAGGATTGTTGTTTAGAGGAGAGGAAAAGGAAGAGGTGGGAGGCGCCGGTGCATCGTTTCGTCGCCAGAATCTCCTCGAATTGTCGTCGGAAGTTCGCCGGAGTTTCGCCCTTTGCTAACTCCACTTGCACACACAAAGTCCATGGAATTTTCTTGAGAGTTTGGATAGAGATTTGGAAGTGAGGAGGGGTGAGTTTAGGTGTGGTATTTATAGAATAAATTAGGCTTAGGGTGTGATAAAAAATGCATTAAAAATATGCATTAAAATGGGTTTAATTGGATTTTATTAGTCTCCGTAAATGTGCAAGGATTTTAAACAGTACAGGGGTTATGGGGAGGCAAAGAGGCACAGATGCCGAGAAGGGAAAAATCTGATTTGGGCGAGTTTGGCCGGCGGCGCCGGCCGATTAAGCCGCTTTGCCGGCCGAGTCGGGCCGATTCGTGTCACGACCCGAAAATTGGCACGTGTCGGCCCTTAAACTACGCAACGTCTACAGGCGTAACGCAATTTAAGTAAGCCGAAAACTCAGCAATCTAAACCATCAAAAGTAGTAAGTGATAAGAATATTGTTAAAACTTTTGAAAATCTCAAGTACAAATTCTTTAAAGTCCAACTTTACTTTCTTAAAAATTTTGGAGCACCTCCTTTGTAAAAACGAACCCCAAAAATGGGTACAACATAAATATAACTAAAGCATCCCCAACGGGAGCAAATCCACGCCCAAAAGCGGAAAACAACCACCACGACAGATATACGACGCCGTGGCGAAAAAATAAAAGACGATATAAGTAAAACTTCATAAAAGACATCCAAGTCACCAAAATATACAATATCGTCCTCATATCAAGCCTCTAAGCCATACACATGAAAGTGGTAGATGGAGAGTACAGGATACAACGGATATACAATAAGCAACATCGGATAATCGCAAAACCCACCTATAGCAAAACTGCACGCATTCAGCTGAAGCGGTATCCGCCGCAAAAGATGATACGAAAGATGAAAAGCCTGCCGCGACTGCCCTGAGGGACTACCTGCAAAACACTGTGGCACAACGGGGGTGAGTTGTCAACTCGTGAATAGTAAATAACATATGCAAGTAATCGTAAGTATGCACGTATAACGCGAATCTAATACATGCAAGCAGATAGCAATAAATGGTCATATGTATGCAACAGTCATGAAAAGTACTCTAGCAGGTACAACTAATACATGAAGCAATAATATGAAAAAATATATATGTAACAGTCATGAAAGGTACTCTATCAGGTACTAGTAATACATGAAGCAATGCATATAAAATAAATGAGTAGTGTAGAATAAAACATGTCATTCTCACGGAATCCTGACCTTGTGACAGGACCAAAGTCCATCAAGACAATCTAAACCCCAAATTTCCTCAAATCAGCCTTCAAATTGGCTCTCATATCCTGTAAGTCTCATATATCCTGAATGTACAATATCAAGCAAATCTCATATATGTTGAATGTACAATATCCAGTAAACCTCATATATCCTGAATGTACAATATCAAGTAAATCTCATATATCTTGAATGTACAATATCAAGTAAATCTCATATATCCAATATCTAGTATCGAGTAAGTTTCATATAAAGTGAGTGTCCAACATCGACACCCAAAAACATCATGAAACAAGTGTCTAGCATCAACACATAAATACTGATCTATCAGGTGCTGTCACCACGACTGGCCCTCCTGATAAGTATGTATCATACGCTATCCCGAAAACTCGAGTGTCTAGCTCTGACACTCGAAATTCGACGTATTCATACGTACATGACTCCGGTCGGTATCCTCACGATAACCACAGAATCATAGGTACTGTCACTGGTAGGTATGGTTCCCCTGTCAGGTTCATCGGCGTGGTCCATCGATCTTCTTGCCCCAGGGTACCTCCGGGCCCTACCATGTACCCGCACACGGCCCACGACGTCTCCTCGCATGACGTATATATATCAGAACCAATAAATCTCATGGTGGCTGCTGAAATATCATATCAAGAGAAACTGGGTTTTTCAAATAATACATAATTTCATGAAACTACCACGGTCCTCAAATCCAGAAAACATCAAGTAAAGAATAAGTATAACTGCATGAATCAATACATATATATTAGCGCCCCATTCCACTAATATATATATATATAACAGCATCCTATTCCACTGTTATATATACTTAGGAGTAAAAATATCAGAGAACATCATATGAAATCCATGAATGTAATATATGCAACATGAAACTGTAATATGAGCATATAAAGGAAAAACCGCTATTTTACTGCAACAAGTTAATATATATATCATGCGGTTCCTAATTTTTCCAAGTCCATATAACATCAAATAAAGGTGAACATGTAGCTATAGCCAGATAAATGTGTAAACATGTAGGTATAGTAAGGTATACGTATCTACCTATCAGTAATGATGTAATACCCTCCAGGTATAAGTGTAAGTTTGTATGCAAGATATACATGCAGCTATATCTCATATGTGTATATATCTATCACTAATGGTACAATACTATATAAGTATATAGGTAACTAGCATGTAAGCATATTAAGGCATATGTGTTAGCATGTAAGTATACAGATATGCTATATGTCATATGCACAAAAGAAAATAAGGATCATGTCTCAATTTCCCTAGTCAATACAATATCCTTTATGTATAGGTGTTGTGCGTGTCATGGCAATTATTGACGGTGTGAGTGGTATACAATCGGTGCTCGTGCAACATGAACTGTCAATAATAGTATTGTGTCTCATTAATACTAAGTCCATGCACAATAGGAAATGAGATATGCAACAAAGGTACACATGCACAATCAATATCCGTATACATCTAACTAATAGTCATATCATTTAATCTAGCCTAGACGCCTATCGCCATGCGGACGATTCCCCTATAGATGTTAAATCTACTCACCAACGTTCCTGGCTAAGTAAAGTCAACAACTCGCATTCCCTTCTTCGCAGCGCCCAAAATCCCCACCTGCGATCCTAAAACATAAAACAATATAACAAGTACATATTAGCAAACGACCAATAACACGTACAAACTATGTTTGACCGATGCGACAACACAAAACATACTCGTAAGTATTCGTATTGTGGCTAACGTGCATAGCGACAGAACGAAACCAACTCAGAGCAACAGCAACACAGAACATGAACCGTATCGGATAACGTAACGCGTGAAACGACACACAAGAAAACAAGCAAGTGATACCGGATTTTGCTATACCAACAATTTGTAAAAGTAGCAAGTACCACGAGACCACTATTGTGGCCAGAAGCAATAAAACTACGGCTAGAAGAAATAAAACTGCGGCCAGAACTTGAGGAAATGGGCTCGTATTTTGAGGGTAGGTTCTAGGTCACTACACTAGGTCACTGTGATGGGAACATTTGCAACAAATACCTGGATTGATAGCAGATCATCCGAGACCCAAAACTAAACTAAAAATACGATATTTGCACGAAACGATACATAACGCGATCTAAACTGAAACTAATAAGCTACGCTACACAATAAACACCTACTTAACATAAAGAGATCATTAGCTACTCCCACAAGCTCAAAGATCCTAGCTTTCCAAGCTCCAAGGCATCCAAGAGGCAAATCAAGGCAAAAGAAGTGATTTTTGTGAGATTTTGTGAAGTTTGTGATGGATTAGTGAAGAGAATGATAAGGGAAAGATAAGTGCTCAGTTGAGGAAATGAGGGAGGTGAAGAAAATGATAAGAGATGAAGTGAGAGAGAATGAGAGAGAGTGTGAAGAAAAAAGAGAAAGAGGTGAGGTTAAGGTGAGTGCACCAAGCATTAACTCTCACATAAATGCTAGCTTGACTCATGTGCCACCTCTTCTCACATCCAAAATACAAAGGAAAAATATCTTCTCACAACAAAAAATATCTAGGGGTTTAGGTTAAGGGTTAAAGCAAGGATTTGATTAGGTTAAATTGTCATGGTCACTAATCTAGATTACACAAACACACCCTCACATAAACATGCACATATGTGTGCATGCCATAACAAATAATAATAAATTATTAATTAAATATTATAAAATGTGAGGAACCCAAATTGGTAAACTTTTTACCAAAACCCCGCATTACCGTTTAAACTAACACTAATCGAATCATAAGGCGTTACAATCTCCTCCCTTATAAAAATTCGTCCCCGAATTTAAAATTTTCACTAAGCGTACTTTCAAAGAGATGAGAGAAAGTCTTCCGCATCTCGCTCGCAGCCACTCAAGTGATCACCTCACTAGACGGTTACACCAAAGAACCTTCACAGATGGCAAGAACCTTGCCCGAAGTTCCTCCACCTGCCGATCCACTATAACTATCGGCTGCTGGTGAACGAAAGATCGCGTCCAAGCTAAATGGTCTGGTGCTGAATCATGTGAGAAAGGTCATGAAGGTATTTGCAAAGTATCGACACAAGGATTACGGGTGAATACTCAAAAATCTGGCCGGAAGTGCCATATTATAGGCAACAGAACTAACTCACTTGAGAATTTCAAAAGGACCTACAATCCTGGGATAAGATTCCCAAAACTCAACACGTCATTTATCCGAAAATCTGTAGGAATACACGATCTCCCACTGCGAACCCAAGTCTGCGACCACCACGGTCAGCATAAGACCTCTGTCTGCACTGGGCTGCTCTCATCCTGACCTGAATCAACTGGATCATCTCCGAAGCCTCTCGACTAGCTAGGGTCCAAAAATCCTACTCAAGCGGAGTCAGAAAAACAGAATGGCGATCGACACCACCTACTAAACAAGGCCTAAAGGTTGCCAATTGGAGTGTCTCCTGATAACAGCTATCGAGGTAGAACCCTAACAATGGCAAGTGACGATCCCAACTGCCAACAACAATTAGTACGAATGCACAAGCATATCCTCCAGAGTCTTTATAACCCTCTCTCACAAACCATCGTTCTGCGGATGGAAAAATGGAGTTAAAGCTCAACCAGTACTCAAGGCTTCTTAAAGCTTCTGCCAAAGACGGCTAGCGAACGGGGTGCCTCTATTGGATACAACGCATGAAGGAACTCCGTACAAACGCACAAACTTAACAAAGAACAACTAAGCAAACTGAGCATAACCGGACAACAAACACCCAAATGGAGTCACACCCTGTCTAAACCTGGGTAGACACCACAACGAAAATTCATGGAGATCTGCTCCCATTCCCACTCCGGAAGGGTTAAAGATTGCAACTCTCCAGCCGGTCTCAGATGCTCAACCTTAGCTCGCAACAATTCAGACACCTCAAAACGAAATCCGAAACATCACTCTTCATCCCTTCCTACCCGTAACTATCTCACAAGTCATGCTACATATTGGTGGACTTGAATGAACACAAAAAGCTGACTGATGTTCCTGCTCTAGGATTTCGCATCTCTACCCATCAGTATTCAGGTACACACAACGCGTCCCTAAACGTAGCACACCCTAGTCATAAATCAAGGACTCCGAATCTTTACCCTGTCGAACATGCTCAAGTATCAGAGACAACAAGCGTCGGTGGGCTGTGCCTCACGAAAATGATTAAGTAAAAGTGGACGGGCGCGGACATGAGCAAGCTGTCCCCTCAGTAGAGGAGAACTTAAGCTGTACTCAACGATCGCACAAGAACGGTAAATCTGTAGAAGACTGTCTCAGAACCGTGCACAACTAGGACAAGCTAACCCCGGGCCTACGACTCAAGCATCAGCAACCACAATCGCCTTGCCATAGGTAATAAAGGATCTCACAATCACAATTCTTTACAAGCTCCATTCAACGGCGTTGTCTCAACAATCAAAACCCGCTGCAGGAAGATGTACATTAAGCTCTGGTGGTCTGTAAAAATCTGACACGACTCTCCACACAACTAGTGTCCCAAATCTTCAACGCACGACCACTGCGGGCATCTCCATATCATGAGTAGGATATCCTGCTCGTACTTTCTCCAACTGTCGAAAAGCAAAAGCGATAACTCTATAGTGCCACATCAGTACACAATCGAGCCCCACTCGCGAAACATCACAGTTAAACAACAAAGTCGCCCGATCCAGAAGGCAAAGAAAGAACTGGTGCAGTTGTCAACCGAGTCTTCAACTGCTGAAAACTCCGCACTCATGCCTCAGTCCAAGAAAAGGAACCTCCTTCCCGGTCAGTCCAGTCAACGGTGCAGCGATACACAAACAATTCTGCACGAAACGGTGGTAAAAACCTACTAAGCCCAAAAAAAAAATCTGCGGACCTCCGTCCCGAATATAAGTCTGGGCCCAAGCTGTACGGCCTCGATCTTCCTCGGGTCCATACGAATATCGTCTCCCATAACTACAAGACCTAGGAAGACAACACAATCAAGCCTGAAGGAACACTCCGAGAATTTAGCAAACCGCCGGGGCTCTCCTAATGTCTGCAAAGCAAATCCTCAAGTGCTGCTCAAGTTCCTCATGACACATTGGAATAGACCAGAATGTCATCAATAACACAACAATCAACTGGTTGAGGAACGACCTGAAGAAACCTGGTTCATCACATCCTTGAATGCTTCTAGGACAATTAGTGAGTCCAACGACACCACCAAAACTCATATTGCCCGTAGCGCGCATAAAAAGCAGCCTTCAGAATGTCATCACTCCGAACCCGCAACCTATGATGACCCGATCCCAAAAAAACTAAGAAAATGTCTCGCACTCTGGAGCAAGTCGAACAAATCATTAATGCAAGGTAAAGGATACCTATCCACACCGTAACTCGGTTCAATTGACGATCAATCAATACACAACCTCAAACTGCCGTTTTTCTCCCTGACGAACAGAATAGGAGCTTCCCAAAGCGAAACACTTGGACGTACAAGTCCCCCTATCTAGCAACTCTGTAGTTGATCCTTAAGCTCCCTAAGCTCCGCCGGCTCATCTGGAACAACGTAGGAAAACACTCGCACGATGGAAAGCCGGTCCAACAAACCCACTGTTGCTCCAGCATCCCGAATGAAAGCCAAGAATCCTTGACATCTTCTCCTCAAAAGCCGACTAGCGAAAAGGCCTGAATTCAAGCTGTGAGGGGCAGCACCATTGTCCTCTCACTCAACAAGAACTGACTCGTCGGGAAAACAAAACCTGACTGTTTTCTCGCGGCAGTCCACAGACGCCTAGCACGTAGCTAACTAATCCGTGCCCAGGAGAACGTCAAATCCAACATCTCAAGAAGGATCAAAATGACGGACGAATCTCTATCTCCTAACCGATTGGCATACGAATGAAATACGTGTCGCGCAACAAAAGAATCGATGACAGAAGTTAACACAACAAACGACTGATCTAGCTAACACGACTCTCGACCCAACCATGGCACAAAGTGTGTAAAAAAACAAGTGCATCAAAAGAACATACGAATTAAGAATACCTGAAAACTCTGCATTGGACTCCCGCACGTCCCGATGAGTAGACGCAAACTCTCGTGTCTGCCCCCTACTCGCAACTGGCTGAACTCCTCCTCTGCCAACCTGTCCCCTCTGAGCGAATCCTCCGCGACCATGACCTCTCTGAACACGAGTCTGACGCGGTGCTAAGGAACAATTCCTAATGAGGTGATGGAGGCTCCTGCACTAGAAACATCCACGCGATGACTGCTGACCCTCCTAGGGATGAGAGCTAAGCGACTGTCCTCATCCTAAGCCTTTGCTACTCCGGCGACGGTCACGAAATCTATCTCGGCGACTGAACCTCTATCTCGGGGCTGGCACACCTGTACTAGCCCTCCTCGCTCCTCGAACTCCCAAAGTTTCTGGAAGACGTGCCTCGTCAACTAGGGCTGCATCCACTAGTGCTGTGTAAGTGATGAAATGCTGTGTACTGACCGCAAGGAACAACTGGGTAACAGGGGTGGAAACCTCCTGTCGCTGCGCTCTACTGGCCTCAACCAAAGACCTCATCGTCTGGCGCAAGTTCTGCATCTCAGCCTCAAGCCCAGTGATACGATCTGTTGAAGGCGGATCTATCTGCTCCAGTGCAACATGTATGCCATCCTGGTCAGTCCTCGTCCCACCCGAGTCAACTCTGACCTCGGCCCTCGCTGCATCACTCTGAGTCCCCATAGTCATCGGCGGCAAAGGTTATAAATAGAAAAGGATTTGATAAGAACACGGAAATCGAATCACAAGGATATGTATCATCACGAAAGGAAATTCAAGCAATTAGTACTTAGGTCACTTTAGGCAGAGTACCGTGATCATGAGTATGCCACGGACATACACACACTATGTTACTCTGCTTAAGTTACCTACTTCATCATACCAAGATCATCCTACACTCCGAAAGGTAAAACCTAGTGCTCCGATACCAACTTTGTCAAGACCCGAAAATTGGCACGTGACGTCCCTTAAACTACGCAATATCTACAGGCGTAACGCAATTTAAGTAATCCGAAAACCCTGCAATCTAAACCATCAAAAGTAGTAAGTGATAAGAACATTATTAAAACTTTTGAAAATCTCAAGTACAAATTCTTTAAAGTCCAACTTTACTTTCTTAAAAATTTGGGCAGCACCTCCTTTGTAAAAACTAACCCCAAAAATGAGTACAACATAAATATAAGTAAAGCATCCCCAACGGGAGCAAATCTACGCCCAAAGACGGAAAACAACCACCACGACAGATATACGACGCCGTAGCGAAGAAATAAAAGACGATATAAGTAAAACTGCATAAAAGATATCCAAGTCACCAAAATATACAATATCGTCCTCACATCAAGTCTCTAAGTCATATACATGAAAGTGGTAGATGGAGAGTACATGATACAAAGAATATATAATAAGCAATATCGGATAACCGCAAAACCCACCTATAGCAAAACTGCACGCAGTCAGCTGAAGCGGTATCCGCCGCAAAAGATGATACGAAAGATGAAAAGCTTGCCGCGACTGCCCTGAGGGACTACCTACAAAACACAGTGGCACAACAGGGGTAAGTTGCCAACTCATGAATAGTAAATAACATATGCAGGTAATCGCAAGTATTCATGTACAACGTGAATCTAATACATGCAAGCGGATACCATTAAATGGTCATATGTATGCAACAGTCATGAAAGGTACTCTAGCAGGTACAACTAATACATGAAGTAATAATATGACAATATGTATATGTAACAGTTATGAAAGGTACTCTATCAGGTAGTAGTAATACATGAAGCAATGCATATAAAATAAATGAGGAGTGTGGAATAAAACATGTCATTCTCACGGAATCCTGACCTCGTGACAGGACCAAAGTCCATCAAGACAATCTAAATCCCAAATTTGCTCAAATCAGCCCCCAAATTGGCTCTCATATCCTGTAAGTCTCATATATCTTGAATGTAAAATATCATGTAAATCTCATACATCATGAATGTACAATATCCAGTAAACCTCATATATCATGAATGTACAATATCAAGTAAATCTCATATATCCAATATCCAGTATCGAGTAATTTTCATATAAAGTGAGTGTCCAACATCGACACCCAAAAATATCATGAAACAAGTGTCTAGCATCGACACATAAATACTGATCTATCAGGCGCTGTCACCATGACTGGCCTTCCTGATAGGCACGTATCATACGCTATCCCGAAAACTCGAGTGCCTAGCTCTGACACACGAAATTCGACATATCCATATGTACGTGACTCTGGTCGGTATCCCCACGATAACCGCCGAATCATAGGTACTGTCAGCGGTAGGTATGGTTCCCCTGTCAGGCTCATCGGCGTGGTCCATCGATTTTCTTGCCACGGGTACCTCCGGGCCCCAACATGTACCCGGACATGGCCCACGACGCCTCCTCGCATGGGGTATATATATCAGAACCAATAAATCTCATGGTGGCTGCTGAAATATCATATCAAGAGAAACCGTGTTTTTCAAATAATGCATAATTTCATGAAACTACCACGATCCTCAAATTCAGAAAACATCAAGTAAAGAATAAGTATATCTGCATGAATCAATACATATATATTAGCGTCCCATTCCACTAATATATATATATATATATATATATATATATATATATATATATAACAGCATCCCATTCCACTGTTATATATACTTAGGAGTAAAAATATCAGAGAACATCATATGAAATCCATGAATATAATATATGCAACATGAAACAGTGATATGAGCATATAAAGAAAAAACCGCTATTTAACTGCAACAAGTTAATATATATATCATGCGGTTCCTAATTTCTCCAAGTCCATATAACATCAAATAAAGGTGAACATGTAGCTATTGCCAGATATATGTGTAAACATGTAGGTATAGCAAAGTATATGTATCTACCTATCAGTAATGATGTAATACCCTCCAGGTATAAGTGTAAGTATGTATGCAAGATATACATGCAGCTATGTCTCATATGTGTATATACCTATCATTAATGGTACAATACCATATAAGTATATAGGTAACTAGCATGTAAGCATATCAAGGCATATGTGTTAGCATGTAGGTATACAGGTATGCTATATGTCATATGCACAAAAGGAAATAAGGATCATGTCTCAATTTCCCTAGTCAATACAATATCCTGTATGTATAGGTGTTGTGCGTGTCATGATAATTATTGACGGTGTGAGTGGCATACAACCAGTGCTCGTGCAATATGAACCGTCAATAATAGTGTTGTGTCTCATTAATACTAAGTCCATGCACAATAGGAAATGAGATATGCAACAAAGGTACACATGCACAATCAATATCCGTATACATCTAACTAATAGTCATATCATTTAATCTAGCCTAGACGCATAGCGCCATGCGGGCGATTCCCTGTAGATGTTAAATCTACTCACCAATGTTCCTGGCTAAGTAAAGCCAACAACTCACTTTCTCTTCTTCGCGGCGCTCAAAGTCCCCGCCTGCAATCCTAAAATATAAAACAATATAACAAGTATATATTAGCAAACGACCAATAACACTTACAAACTACGTTTGACCGACGCGACAACATAAAACATACTCTCAAGTGTTCGTATTGTGGCTAACGTGCATTGCGACACAATGAAACCACCTCAGAGCAACAGCAACAAAGAAAACGAACCGTATCGGATAACATAACGCGTGAAACGACACACAAGAAAACAAGCACCCATATTTTTCTATACCAACAATTTATAAATGTTGCAAGTACCACGAGACCACATATAACCCCAGAGACCCCTATATCAAAACTCACCACCAACCACCCTACTCTGGCCGCAAATTGCAGCCAGAAGCAATAAAATTGCGGCCAAAACTTGAGGAAATGGGCTCATATTTTGAGGGTAGGTTCTAGGTCACTACACTAGGTCACTGTGATGGGAATTTCGGCAACAAATACCTGGTTTGATAGCAGATCATCCGAGACCCAAAACTACACTAAAAATGCGATATTTGCACGAAACGATACATAACGCGATCTATACTAAAACTAATAAGCTACGCTATACAATAAACACCTACTTAACAGAAAGATATCATTACCTACTCCCACAAGCTCAAAGATCCTAGCTTTCCAAGCTCCAAGGCATCCAAGAGGCAAATCAAGGCAAAAGAAGTGATTTTGGTGAGATTTTGTGAAGTTTGTGATGGATTAGTGAAGAGAATGATAAGGGAAAGATACGTGTTCAGTTGAGAAAATGAGGGAGGTGAAGAAAATGATAAGAGATGAAGTGAGAGAGAATGAGAGAGAGTGTGAAGAAAAGAGAGAAAGAGGTGAGGTTAAGGTGAGTGCACCAAGCATTAACTCTCACATAAATGCTAGCATGACTCATGTGCCACCTCTTCTCACATCCAAAATACAAAGGAAAAATATCTTCTCACAACCAAAAATATCTAGGTGTTTAGGTTAAGGGTTAAAGCAAGGATTAGATTAGGTTAAGTTGTCATGGTCACTAATCTAGATTACACAAACACACCCTCACATAAACATGCACATGTGTGTGCATGCCATAACAAATAATAATAAATTATTAATTAAATGTTATAAAATGTGAGAACCCAAATTGGTAAAATTTTTACCAAAAACCCGCATTACCGTCTAAACTAACACCAATCGAATCCTAAGGTGTTACACCATGTGTCCCTCGTCGCTTGGTCTACCTCCTAAACTCGTTTGTTTTATATGTGACTTTTGGTTTTTACGAGTTATGCACGTGTAGACTCTTGGGATTCTAAAATTTTAAAAGAGAACCAATTAAAAATTAATGTGGCTGATGCGATTTGAACTCCAGTGCCGTGGTTCAGCAGTGCAAGATCTTACCAGTGAGCTACAAGCTCCTTCTTGCTGTTCAAAACTAAATTAAATACTCATAGTACTCACAGGAAATGTAAATATCCCAAGTATACATTAACTTTAAATCAATTTTATGTACACAAGAATTGGAGTTGTTACAGTTTACCCTTCTTACAATAATTTCGTTCTTGAAATTTACAATTTATTTTAAGGACTAGTTTACAAATAGGTTAGGATATCTTGCACGCATCTCATCTTCCCTTTCCCATGTTGATTCTCTGGAATGTCTTTTCTCCACATTACTCGAACCAAGTTGACTTCCTTGTTCCGAAGTGACTTCACTTTCCTGTCCAGGATCTCAACAGGTTGTTGCTCACAAGATAAGTCGGGCTGTACAGTGAGCTCGGAATGATCGAGAATGTGGCTGGGGTCACTCACATACCTTTTGAGTTAGGATATGTAAAACACGTTATGCACTCCTTCCAATGAAGGTGGAAGTTCCAAGCGGTATGCCACTTCACCGACTCGTTCGAGTATGTTGAACGGTCTAATGTATCTCGGACTTAGCTTACCCCGTCTTCCAAATCGAATCACTCCGCGGTTCGGAGATATCTTCAGAAATACATGGTCTCCCGACTAGGACTCCAAATGATGTCGCTTCGCATCAGCCCAGAGTTTCTGTCGATCTTGGGCTATGCACATTCTTTCTTTGATAGTGCGTACCATATCTACGGTTGCTACTATCATCTCAGGTCCAAGGAGTTCTCTATCTCTGATGTCGTCCCAACTTAATGGCGATCGACACTTCCTTCTATATAGCACTGCAAAATATTCTATTCCTATGCTTGCTTGGTTGCTGTTGTTGTATGAAAACTCTACAAGATGTAGCTGATATTTCCACGATCCTTTGAAGTCCAACATACACGCTCTGAGCATATCCTACAAGATCTGAATAGTTCGCTCACGCTGACCATTTGTTTGTGGATGATAAGCTGTGCTGAAGTTTAGACTTATTCCCAAGCTCGCTTGCAGACTCTGCCAAAATTGCGATCGGAACCTGGAGTCACGATCGGAGACAATGCAGACCGGTACTCCATGAAGTCTTATAATTTCCTGTATGAGTTTATGGGTATAAGAGATAGTACACATTTGAAGAGTTTAAATCTTACTTAGATTCTTACCTCCATGTACTTCTTTGCTAGTGTCCCATTTGATTGGCCAACTCAAAATGGGATAAAGTGAGACGACTTTGTGAGTCGATCCACAATAACCCATATCGCATCGTTACCCTTTGTGCTGCGAGGAAGTGCAGTCACAATATCCATTGTGATGCGTTGCCACTTCCATTCTGGGATAGGTAATAGTTGAAGTAATCCAGCTTTCCTATGATGTTCAGCCTTTACTTGCTGACACACCAAGCATTTTGCGACGCTTCTGGCTACTTCACGCTCATTCCATACCACCAGTAATTTTGACGTAGATCTTCATACATCTTTGTACCTCCAGGGTGTACTGAGTAGAGAAAGCTGTGAGCTTCTTTCATTAACTCTTCCCGAACAGAAACTTTTGGTACACATAATCTGCTTCCGTATCTTAAATATCCGTCTTCATGGATGATGAAATTTGTTCTGAGTCCATTCTCCACTTGTTCTCTGATCTTTTGCAACTTAGCATCATTTGCTTGAGCTGCTTTGATCTGATTGACAATGGTCGATTGAACTTGTAAATTCATCAAACTTGAAGCATTACCTAGCATGACTACTTCAATCTCCATCTGATGCAAGTCTTGTCGATGCTTTCATTGAGCGGTGAGATTTATTGCTAATGGTTGGCGACTAAGGGTATCAGGTACCACATTCACCTTTCCCGGGTGATATTGCAGGTTGATGCCAAAGTCCGCCATGAGTTCTAACCATCATCTCTGCCGCATATTAAGCTCTTTCTGAGTAAACACATATTTCGGACTCTTGTGATCTGTGTATATGTTCACTCGTTCACCAAGAAGATAATGGCGCCAAATCTTAAGAACAAGGATAAAGGCTGCCAATTACAAATCATGCATCGGATAATTGTGCTCATGAATCTTCAGCTGTTTTGAAGCATAAGCCACAACTCTTCCGTGCTGATGTAGAACACATCCTAATCTCTTACCGGATGCATCGCAGTAAACTTCGAAACCTCCAGTTTGGTCCGGTATAACGAGAATATGCGCTGATGTCAACCTTGACTTGAGCTCTACGAAAACTTGTCCGCACGCTTCTGACCACACAAAGTCTTCATCTTTACGTGTGAGCTTGGTCAGGGGTGTTGCTATCTTCGAAAAGCCTTCAATGAACATTTTGTAATATCTAGCTAGATCTAAGAAACTCCGAATGTCCTTCACTGACTTTGGTGTCGGCCATTCGCTTACTGCTGAAACTTTTGCTAGATACACAGAGATTCCTTCTCCTGATAAAATGTGTCCGAGAAAACCAACTTGATCTAGATAAAACTCGCACTTGCTGTATTTGGCATATAGTTGATGTTGTCGTAGAGTTTTCAGGACAATTCGTAGGTGCTCGGCATGTTCTTTCCGACTCTTAGAATACACCAGGATGTCTTCGATAAAGATGACAACAAACCTGTCTAAGTACTCCCTGAAAACTTGATTCATCAGGTTCATGAATATTGCTGGTGAGTTGGTCACTCCAAATGGAATCACAAGAAATTCGTAATGTCCATAACGAGTTTTGAAAGCCGTTTTATGATATCAGTGTAGGATTCCTAGGCACACTAATGAAGTCTCACAAGTGATCAAACATGGCCAATTAAAAGTTTACAAGTGCCGAGAAACCCTAATATGGATCGTTAACTAGATGTATAGGCGATGCAATGCAAATAAACGAATTTATAGCTAAAGGGAAGGGGCTACAACCTTTGTAGATCCGGTCCTCCACCTCCATGGCTCTGTAATGAAGTCCCCTCGCTGTCCATATCGGATCCCGGACTCTAGCATCGGCTTCATCGGAGAAATGGGCGGGTTAGGTCTGAAAGGTTCCTCGGCACCCTAGAGTGGTCTCACAAGGCATCGAACATGCCAATTTCAAAAAAAATGGTGCCGAGAAACCCTAGTCTACGGATCGTTTGCTAGAAATCTAGGCGAAAAGCAATCTAGTTAACACTTAACTAATGGGTTATCGGAAATACAACCTTTGTAGGTCCGGTGCTCCACCTCCATAGCTCCGCAACGAGGTCCTCCCCGCTGTCCAAAAAGAATCCGGGCTCTAGCGTCGACTTCATCGGAGAATAAGCGAGCTTGGTTGTCGATGTCCATGCCGAAGATGATCTACGTCGAGGCATCGTTAAATCAAGCTCCGACTTCACCAAGTCAAGAAACTTGTGAAGTAAACACACTCTACTACTTGGCAAGAGGTAGAGGATGAAGAAATAGGAAGTGGGTAGACTTTAGAATTGGATTTCTCACTCTAATTCTCACTTTGCCATTAATGGTCAAGCTTTTCTTCACTTGAAGAAAATGAAGAAGAAGAAGAAGCTAATTATGATTAGAATAATAAAAATGAGAAAAGAAATTTCATTCGTATCATAATTGAACCATAGTTAGGTGTAGAGAATCAATCATGGTTTAGTGCAATGGTTAGGTTAAGCATGAGACAAAAATGGTTACAAAGTCAAAGACTTCAAGAAGTTTCATGAAGCATTTAAAGAAAGCCACCATTTTCTCATGCTCTTTTTCTTTTCCAAAAAGAATAAATGTATATATAAATTAATAAGAAAAACAAAACCCTAATTATCCACTTAACCATGGTTTAATTCTTTACACTTAACCAAAATGTATGTATCATCAAACATGATACAATCTAGTGCACAAAATCATATCGCATATGTAATGCACACATCCGAGTGAGAAAATCCATCTTAAAGTGAACCGATACTAGTTAATGCAAAGTAATATATCAAATATATAAATATGCATTAAATCATTAAATCAACACTTGATTCAATGATCCGGTCATGTCGCACACAACCGACTAGTATACAATGTATCGGCTTATCGAATCAACGCTTGAATCGATAACTAGGTTATATCGCATACAACCATTCGACACATTGATCGCGAGAATGAAATACGGTATCACATACACGCATTATTCTCGGTCCCGCACATATCTCATATGCGCTCCTATTTCGTTTCGCTTGAGCCAGGAAACCTCTGTGTAGGACTCTAAAGACTCGTCAATACGCCGGCAGCAGATGATGATCATATCAAGCACCCACAAGCCGCAAGCGGTCTGCAAAACGTAACGGCCACCCGGGTATTGAGCGATCTGAAGATCGACGAGCAAGCCCGCTCACACTCCAGTGAATCCAACCAGTAACACTACCGTACAGTCCGGTCAGATCGTCTGATATGTCGCATATCTCGCCTAGGGGTGGTAAACGTCAGACCCCAATAGCTCGATAAGTCGTGTCGATATGAGGCTTATAATGGGTCGAGAAACTACTGGTAACACTTACCAGCAATTCTCTGATCAGCCCTGGCCAGGGAATTCCTGTTATAGCCAATCGAACACAGTGCAACATCAACTCCCTATACCGGGAGAGACGAATCCCCTCCTATCGCTCATTGCCTCCATGTGACTCGGGACTGTACCCAAAAACCACCGTTTTGCACGCCCTATTGGACGTGGTAAGATGGAAATCAAAGCACAGTGGGAACCACACAAGACTCTATGACGATCTCGGGTCAACAGACTACTCTGTACCAGTGTCACCAGAGAACTGCCATCTGACGTGAGGTATAATACCATCTGGGAGTTCTCGGCGAGTCCGTCCAGTGTACCCAGTCTCTACCGAGCACTCGTATATCATCTCCGATGTCAAACACCAATGGATATGGGATCATCCATCGCCCATCTGTATGGGTCGAGAAGGTATACGCTAGTCTACTCTGGTATATCGATGCCCCGTCTCGATACACCCACGACTAGGGACTTTGAAGGATGTACTTATGGACTACCATGTCCCCACTAGTATGATCCGCATCATAGTCCAGGTAGTCAAGCACACATCCTAAGGGCTTTACCAACATGTAACAGAGAGACAATCAGTATACACGTCAAGGTAAAGTTCAACCAGATAGCATACTATCATGTCGAGCAAGAAAGTCCTCCCTATATATGTCCCAGCATCCACTACAATATATATCCTATGTATAGTAATGGCCTCTAGGGCATACATATAACTAACAATCTCCCACTTGCACTAGGGCCATCTGTAGCAGTGGTTGTAGTATCTCATACTCAACCATCCCATAAAAGTCTCTCTCTGGGAACAGGCCTTTGTGAGTGGATCCGCTGTGTTGTCCTCTGAGTCTACTCTCCTAACCTCGATCTCCCTGGAGATCAACCATCTCCATGATCAGGCGATACTGCCTTAGAATAAGTCTGGATCACTGATGGGACCGGCGTTCCTCGGCATGAGCCACAACTCCATTGTCTCACAATGGTAGGAACGTAGTTCATCTCATGAACTAATCTACACCCAAACATCCTCTTTGGTAGCATCTTAAGTAGCGATGTATCCCGCCTTTATCGTCTAGTATGTCACGGTATCTAGCTTGGAACTCTTCCAACATACCGTCCCTTTACTTAGGGTAAAGACAATTCCTGCGACTGACATTCAGTCGTCTTTATCACCCTGGAACCCTTCCAGTGATTCTCCCCAGGATCGATTGATACCATCTCACTACAACTAGTGAGAATCCTAACATCCATTTAGATCTATCTCATAGATCCAAAATCCAGGAGTTAGTAGGTATCATTATGATCCTATATGGAGAATCATTGTGATAAACGGAGATTGACCGAGCGTAGCATAGGAAACTCCTTCCCTATCAAGAGTATGTCATCCATGTACTCTACGAGGATCACCACCATACTCCCTACTACCCTTTTGTTTATGCAAGGTTCATCTACCATTTTGATGATGTCAAACTCTTTGACTAATGCATCAAAACAGATGTTCCAACTCCGCGATGCCTGCTTTATCTTATAAAACATCTTGCACACGTTTCCGCTGCTCCCACTGTTTACGAAGCCCTCTGGCTGTGTACTTACAGACGTTCTTTTCTAAAACATCATTTAGAAAAGATGTCATGACACCCAACCACCAGATATCGTAGTCATGGTATGCAGCCGTGGCAAGTAGTATCTGGATGGACTTAAGCATAGCTACTCGAAAAGGTTTCATCATTATCCACACCTGGTCAATGATGCAAACTTTTAACAAGTCTAGCTTTGAAAGTCTCAACTTTTCCATCTACACCAAGTAATCTTCTCAAGATATACTTGCTCCTGCTGGGGATTTAACCCTTCAGATATAGCAACCAAAGTCCATACTTTGTTGGTGCATAAGGATTCCATCTCAGATCGCTAAGCATCCAGCCATTCTTACAGAGTCTTACTCCTGATGGCCAGCTCGAAACTAGTTGGGTCATCATCTCATGATGCAATCCTCGCTCCCACTGTCATAGAGAAAAAGAAGTATCTCTCAGATGGGTGAGGAACCCTACTAGATCGGCGGAGAGGCTGAGGTTCGTTGGAATTTACTGAATCCTTTGGTTCTATCAAATCATCAGTTGCAGTTTGTATGGCTGGAACATTTCCAGTTCTACATAACAGACCTTGCCTCGAGCTTGTCCGGATTTTGCTTTTAGACATAGGCCGGACAACCCAAAATCTTAACTAGCTTATGACATGGGCTCTACCCTTTCCATATCTCATATGGAGTGGTAGGCAACTGATTTGATTCGAACCCTATTCAATAGGTATGCAACTTCTCAAGTGCATAACACCCAAAAGGAAATAGGTAGCTCAGTATTACTCATCATAGAGCACACCTTATCACATAGGGTGTAATTGCTCCACCCCGATATACCATCGTGCTATGGTGTATACAGAGGAGTAATGCTGAGAGAGAATCTCATTCTCCTTTAGAAAAGTCCAGGATTTCCGTGCTCAAGTATTCTCCTCCTCGATCACATCAAAGGACATAATACTTATACCCGTATATTGGTTCTCTACTTCTATCTTATATTCTGTGAATATCTCAAAAGGTTCGGACTCATGTTTCAACAGGAACATATGTCTGAATCTTGAGAGATCATCAGAGAACGTAATGAAGTATAAAGAACCAGTCTTGGCATGTGCAGACAGGGGACCTACATACATCAACATGTATCATCCCAAGAGTTTACTAACTCTTTCTCTGTTTCCAATACACAGAGCTATGGTCATCTTATCTTTGTGACATGACTGGCGAGTTTCAGAAGATGTAAATTCAAACTAATTTAAATATGTATCTTTATGTAACTCTAGCTAGTCGGGTCACATTGATTTGACCTAGTCTACAATACCTCAAGAAAAATTCGTTCATTTCTGAACTAATTTCTCTTGTGTGTGTTCTGTATACTAAGAACTGTAATTTGATTTAGAACATCAATGCTTTTAGATAACGTGCCTGGACCGATCAACTTTTGATATAGGAAATGTTCAAAACATTATCCATCAATACAAAATTATATCCTTTATTTTCTATGAAAGAGAGTGATATGATTTGGTATATCAGGTTCGGTATCTAATAACATTCGTTCAGAATCAATGTATTGGTAATACAGGGTGACAGTGACCGACAGACTTGGCTGCAACTCTTGCCCCGATTTCTGTCTCATGAAACTTATCACCCGTTCTCAGTTTTTCTACTCTTTTGTAGCCCTATGTAACAACTTACATATCTGGGATCCTGATCCGGTATCATATACCTAGGATGCGGAGGATACTGAGAAACAGTTCTTTGTAATGAACACACCCGAAGATGATGCATCAGCATGCACTCTCTTCGTTTGGGCGGCACGGGAATCCTGGTAATCCCCAATTTCCTGCTCTGTCTTAAAACAATTATAAGTTGGAGCGGGACCAACGTTCCCCAGCTCAGTATAACAAGCGGGTTCGGTCAATAATCCGTATTATTATCTTGATTAAGGCATGATATGGTCGCTACCAGGAGAGAGAGAGAAGAAAACACTCAGCGTGCGCTCTTGCAAGAATAGATTGGTTATTATTTTATCTAATCAGGATGGCTCCCACTGCTTTTTATCAAATCTTCCTTCAAACCCTAAAGGGAAAGACTAGCCGGGATTAATTACACACTACAAGTTCGCCAATCTTTCAGCCAGGCCAGTGTCGGTACTTTGAGGGAGGTCCCCCGTGCTTTCGCACGAACCTAATTAATGTAAACCTCGTTTTCCCAGAGGCGTAACCCCGTTGACACCTTTCTAGACACCTACTTGATCGGCTAATTGTAATGTATAAAACTTTCCCAGGAGTAACACTTACTCGCAGCGGGTATCGGGATCCAACTATCTCATAGAAGGTATGCAATCTCATTGCAAATTTCAACACTTGAAATTCCCGATAATATTTTGCCCCAGGCGATCTATGACCTTGACTGAGTCAACAAACCATAGACCGCAAGTAAAGTTCAACCCGTCATTTCCTGATTGAATTAAACCCACCCGCACGACCCTTGACTGAGTCAACAAGGCCGCACGACTACCCTAATCCAATCTCATCATATGCTTTGCAGATAAGCACTAATCAGCTACCGCACACTACGCCTTGACTGAGTCAACAAACGCAGCACGAATACTAACTATTACCTACCTGAAATGACGGAGGGCTACGACAGGTTTTTCTGAAAACCTATTGCGCAATGAACTTTATATCGTTGTAGAATCAAATAATTTTTTTTTTTTTAAATGGAGTGCTTTTGAGGCTTTTCCAGTTTTGCTAAAGGAGTCACTCCCGGTGAAGGGATCGTCGGTCCTTTCTTCGTCGAATGAGGTGCGGGATATATCATATATATCGCTGTGCAAAGCAAAAACTTTTAAAAGCAATCAAATGACAAACCGAGTGTGTAGCATCTGCCAGTTATTGCTAAAAGAGTCACTCCCGATGAAGGGATCTCGGTCCTTTCCTTATCGAATAAGGTGCAGGATATATCACATATACCGCTGTGCAAAGCAAGAACTGTAGCTACCTGTTTTATTTTGAAATTCGATTCTACAACATCTTAGGTTTCTTTTCTTTCATTAATCTCATTAATGAATATCCCATCATTTAAGTACCTAAACATCACAGATAAATACGACGTACACTTATGCCATCCGCATTCGCCTCGATGTCCCCTCGTGCACCGTTAGGTTAGGTAACTAACGCCAGAGCGGGGCAGGGCTAGCGCGGGTGTAAAACATAAGTAACGTCTATATAATATATCATATATACTATATACTGTATCCATCACAGAAACACATCAGAGATATTGCAGCAGAAGAATCATATGAAATATTGGATATACTAGGACGTCCGTGTTTTTAATACGAGCCAGTATAAAACACGGATTCCACGGTCATGATGAATAGCCAAACCCACACCCCAAGACCCCTACGAGAGCGGCAAGCAACCCTACCAATTCTGGAGTTAGGAGACCCGGACTCGACTCCTCGAGTTGGTCTCCCACTGGACTCCAGAACCCGGTTACTTGTGCCCTCCTCCTTGGGTCTATCCTAGTGCGGAAAAGTAAATAATATACATCAACGGTGACTACTTCCGCTACCTGGAAGTGCCCCAATAAAAAGAATATTACATACAAGTTTTTACATGAATGAAAATGAAAAACACTCATCTCACATAAAAACCCCCGGCCATTCAAACACGACGATCCAATATAACATATCCAGTAACACATAACATCACATGTCATCAACGTAAGTAAATATGCGCATCCCAACTGTCGTTCACATATAGCAACGAAACCGGCGATATCACATATTACACTTACGGTCACAGAAAAGAAAGTGTAAAACTACAACAGTTGGAATCCGCAACCACCTCAGACATCGCATGCCTGACCAAATGAATTCCTTAGACATCGCATGCCTAACAATTATAAACCCCGCATTTTAGTCTCATTATCGAAAACACTTTTCAATATCAAGTCGGGCAATTCAACAGGATTCCCGACATTCTGATCGAATATTCGTCGCAAACTTCAGTAGGCGGCCGCACCCCCGATACCGTCGACGAAGTGCACCAAGGCGGAACACCGCTGCCGCGAGCACCCGAATGGATGCTTTCGGCGACGGGGTTCTCCTACAGTCACTAGGTCGGGGCTATGGAGTGAGGCTGTCTATTAAGTTTACCCGGCGAGTATCCGCGTACGCTACGTGATTGCGACGGACTTTTGATCACATCAAAATTCCGTGGCAACCGATCAAGTGAGACTAAACTGCTATGTTTATAACATTCATTTAGTTATCTCATAACTTATTGTGAATTCCAAATATTGTATCTCATTCCAGATAAACAGAAAATGTTAAACTTTTCGATCGAACAGTCAAACACCCAAGTTTTCCCGATACAGCTCAACACATGAAATAAGTCTAACAACATTCCGTTCGTGCCTCAGTACCAACGGTCCAGCCGTACAAGGGTCAAGCCAACGCCTCACATGTGGCACGCCGTACTGCCCCAAACTCGAAGGTTCAAAGGGCAGTTCAAGACGGTCACATAATCGAGTTAAGGTTTGTTGTCTTCTAGAGGGTCCATCGCGTTACTTGCACTACTTAGAACGTCGTTAAACTTCGGAAAAATCCAACACTTGGAAATTTCCCGACAGGGGAAAAATTGGGTATTTATATCCGGTCGAACTTTTTAACATATTCTAAAATTTATCCGGAAAACCAAATAGACAAAATTTGATACCCCGATCGAAACACCGAATCCCCAAAACAATCCCAGAAAATACAACTCTGGAAACAGTATAAAAAATTCCCAGAAAATCCAGAATAAAATAATAAGAGTTACTGTACAAATAGTGGAGGATGACGTCATCAAGGTGCGGCGAAACCGCCGCAGAATGCAGGCATCTGCCGCGCTTCCGCCGCGATATTTACTGTTCATCCAAAAAGATTTGCATGGTAATTCTTATTTTTCCCTGCTGAATTTTTTAGCATTTTTTAATATGGAAAAATCCACGTTTTACGAAATCGTCCAGAGAGCATATTGCCGGGTGGGTTTCGGGTTCGTTCGGGCTTCAAATTCCGTCTAGACTTCGCTTAAGGCTCTAGCTAGGCTCTGATACCAGTGAAAGGTTCCTCGGCACCCTAGAGTGGTCTCACAAGGCATCGAACATGCCAATTTCAAAAAAAAATGGTGCCGAGAAACCCTAGTCTACGGATCGTTTGCTAGAAATCTAGGCGAAAAGCAATCTAGTTAACACTTAACTAATGGGTTATCGGAAATACAACCTTTGTAGATCCGGTGCTCCACCTCCATAGCTCCGCAACGAGGTCCTCCCTGCTGTCCAAAAAGAATCCGGGCTCTAGCGTCGACTTCATCGGAGAATAAGCGAGCTTGGTCGTCGATGTCCATGCCGAAGATGATCTACGTCGAGGCATCGCTAAATCAAGCTCCGACTTCACCAAGTCAAGAAACTTATGAAGTAAACACACTCTACTACTTGGCAAGAGGTAGAGGATGAAGAAATAGGAAGTGGGTAGACTTTAGAATTGGATTTCTCACTCAAATTCTCACTTTGCCATTAATGGTCAAGCTTTTCTTCACATGAAGAAAATGAAGAAGAAGAAGAAGCTAATTATGATTAGAATAATAAAAATGAGAAAAGAAATTTCATTCTTATCATAATTGAACCATAGTTAGGTGTAGAGAATCAATCATGGTTTAGTGCAATGGTTAGGTTAAGCATGAGACAAAAATGGTTACAAAGTCAAAGACTTCAAGAAGTTTCATGAAGCATTTAAAGAAAGCCACCATTTTCTCATGCTCTTTTTCTTTTCCAAAAAGAATAAATGTATATATAAATTAATAAGAAAAACAAAACCCTAATTATCCATTTAACCATGGTTTAATTCTTTACACTTAACCAAAATGTATGTATCATCAAACATGATACAATCTAGTGCACAAAATCATATCGCATATGTAATGCACACATCCGAGTGAGAAAATCCATTTTAAAGTGAACCGATACTAGTTAATGCAAAGTAATATATCAAATATATAAATATGCATTAAATCATTAAATCAACACTTGATTCAATGATCCGGTCATGTCGCACACAACCGACTAGTATACAATGTATCGGCTTATCGAATCAACGCTTGAATCGATAACTAGGTTATATCGCATACAACCATTTGACACATTGATCGCGAGAATGAAATACGGTATCACATACACGCATTATTCTCGGTCCCGCACATATCTCATATGCGCTCCTATTTCGTTTCGCTTGAGCCAGGAAACCTCTGTGTAGGACTCTAAAGACTCGTCAATACGCCGGCAGCAGATGATGATCATATCAAGCACCCACAAGCCGCAAGCGGTCTGCTAAACGTAACGGCCACCCGGGTATTGAGCGATCTGAAGATCGACGAGCAAGCCCGCTCACACTCCAGTGATCCAACCAGTAACACTACCGTACAGTCCGGTCTGATCGTCTGATATGTCGCATATCTCGCCTAGGGGTGGTAAACGTCAGACCCCAATAGCTCGATAAGTCGTGTCGATATGAGGCTTATAACGGGTCGAGAAACTACTGGTAACACTTACCAGCAATTCTCTGATCAGCCCTGGCCAGGGACTTCCTGTTATAGCCAATCGAACACAGTGCAACATCAACTCCCTATACCGGGAGAGACGAATCCCCTCCTATCGCTCATTGCCTCCATGTGACTCGGGACTGTACCCAAAAAACACCGTTTTGCACGCCCTCTTGGACGTGGTAAGATGGAAATCAAAGCACAGTGGGAACCACACAAGACTCTATGAAGATCTCGGGTCAACAGACTACTCTGTACCAGTGTCACCAGAGAACTGCCATCTGACGTGAGGTATAATACCATCTGGGAGTTCTCGGCGAGTCCGTCCAGTGTACCCAGTCTCTACTGAGCACTCGTATATCATCTCCGATGTCAAACACCAATGGATATGGGATCATCCATAGCCCATCTTATGGGTCGAGAAGGTATACGCTAGTCTACTCTGGTATATCGATGCCCCGTCTCGATACACCCTCGACTAGGGACTTTGAAGGATGTACTTATGGACTACCATGTCCCCACTAGTATGATCCGCATCATAGTCCAGGTAGTCAAGCACACATCCTAAGGGCTTTACCAACATGTAACAGAGAGACAATCAGTATACACGTTAAGGTCAAGTTCAACCAGATAGCATACTATCATGTCGAGCAAGAAAGTCCTCCCTATATATATCCCAGCATCCACTACAATATACATCCTATGTATAGTAATGGCCTCTAGGGCATACATATAACTAACAAGGTCGTCGGCTTCGATGCCGAAGATGATCTACGTCGAGGCAACACAAGATCAAGCTCCAACTTCACCAAGCCATGAAACTTGGGAAGAAAACACCCTATACTACTTGGCAAGAGGTAGAGGATGAAGAAATAGGAAGTGGGTTCACTTTGGAATTGGATTTCTCACTCATTTTCACAAGTTGCCATTGATGAAGGCAAGGTTTTCTTCTTGTTGAAGATGAAGAAGAAGAAGAAAGAATATGATAAGTATTATCCAAAATAGAAAATAATATGAATACTTATCATTTAGCAACCATGGTTAGGTGTAGAGAATAAACTAAGGTTAGTTTGAAGGGTTAGGGTTAAGCATGAAGACAAAATGGTCACTTAGTCAAAGCTTCATGAAGCTTCAACTACAAACAAAGAAAGCCACCATTTTCTCTTAAGCTTTTCCAAAATAAATAAATAAGTAAGTAAATAAACCAAATCCTAACCATTCATATAACCATGGTTTAATTCTTTACACAAGCCCAAGTGAGCATGTATCATCAAACATGATACAAACAAGTGCACAAAAATATATCACATATACAATGTACATTTCAAGTGAGAAAATCAATTTAAAGTGAACTAATATTAGTTAATGCAAATTAATATATCAAATATATAATTATGCATTAAATCATTAAATCAATACTTGATTTAACGATCCGGTCATATCGCATATAACCAACTAATATCTAATGTATCGGCTTATCGAATCAATCCTCGATTCGATAAATAGGTTATATCACATACAACCATTCGATACATTCATCGCGAGAATAGAATACGGTATCACATACACGCATTATTCTCGGTCCCGCACATATCTCATATGTCCTCCTATTTTGTTTCGCTTGAGCCAGGAAACCTCTGTGTAGGACTCTAAAGACTCGTCAATACGCCGGCAGTAGATGATGATCATATCAAACACCCACAAGCCGCAAGCGGTCTGCTAAACGTAATGGCCACCCGGGTATTGAGCGATTAGAAGATCGACGAGCAAGCCCGCTCACACTCCTGTGAATCCAACCAGTAACATTTGCCGTACAGTCCGGTCTGTTCGTCTGATATGTCGCATATCTCGCCTAGGGGTGGTAAACGTCAGACCCCAGTAACTTGATAAGTCATGCCGACGTAAGGTCCATAACATTCGTGAAACTACTGATAACTCTTACCAGTATATCACCGCAACCCTGGCCAGGGATTTCCTGTTATGGCCAGTCGAGCATAGCGCAACATCCACCCCCAATACCGGAAGAGATGAATCCCCTCCTATCGCTCATTGCCTCCATGTGAATTGGGACTGTACCCAAAACCCACCTGTTTGCAAGACTCAGTAGAGCCGTGGTAGGGTGGAAATCAAAGCACAGTGGGAGACACACAAGACTCTATGACGATCTCGGGTCAACAGACTAAACTGTACCAGTGTCACCAGAGAACTGCCATCTGACGTGAGGTATAATACCATCTGGGAGTTCTCGGCGAGTCCGTTCAGTGTACCCAGTCTCCACTGAGCACCCGCATACCATCTCTGATGTCAAACACCAATGGATATGGGATCATCCATCGCCCATCACATGGGTCGAGAAGATATACGCTAGTCTACTCTGGAATATCGATGCCCCGTCTCGATATTCCCACGACTAGGAACAATGAAGGATGTACTCATAGACTATCCTGGCCCTACTAGTATGATCTGCATCATAGTCCTGGAAGTCGAGTACACATCCTAAGGGCTTTATCAACATGTAAAAGAGAGACCGAAAGTATACATGTTAAGATAAAGAGCAACCAGATAGCGTACTATCATGTCGAGCAAGAAAGTCCTACCTATATATGACCCATCATCCACTACAATATACATCCAATGTACAGTAATGGCCTCTAGGGCATACATATAACTAACAATCTCCCACTTGCACTAGGGCCATCTGTAGCAGTGGTTGCAGTATCACATACTCAACTATCCCATAAAATTCTCTCTTTGGGAAAAAGGCCTTTGTGAGTGGATCCGCCGTGTTGTCCTCTAAGTCTACTCCCCCAACCTCGATCACCCTGGAGATCAACTATCTCCATGATTAGGTGATACTGCCTCAGAATATGTCTGGATCACTGATGGGATCGGGGTTCCTTGGCCAAAGCCACACTTCCATTGTCATACAATGGTAGGAACCTAGTTCATCTTATGAACCAATATACACCCAAACTGCATCTTTGGTAGTATCTTTAATAGCGATGTTACCAGCCTTTATCATCTAGTTTGTCACGGTATCTAGCTTGGAACTCTTCCAACATACCGTCCCTCCACTGAGGGTAAATACAATGCCCGTGACTGACATTCAGTCATCTTTATCACCCTGGAACACTTCCAGTGATTCTTGAAAGGTTCTTAGGAACCCTAATGAGGTCTCACAAGGCATCAACCATGCCAATATAAAACACTATGGGTGCCGAGAGACCCGACTACGGATCGTCGGCTAGATATTTAGGCGAATAAGTAAACTAGTTGACAACTTAACTAGAAGAATACGGAAATACAACCTTTGTAGATCCGGTTCTCCACCTCCATAGCTCCGCAACGAAGTCCTTTGCTGTCCAAAAGGAATCCGGGCTCTAGCGTCGGCTTCATCGGAAAATAGGCGAGCTAGGTCGTCGATATCCATGCCGAAGATGATCTACGTCGAGGCATCGCTAAATCAAGCTCCACCTTCACCAAGCCATGAAAACTTGTGAAGGAAACACACTCTACTACTTGGCAAGAGATAGAGGATGAAGAAATAGGAAGTGGGTAGACTTTAGAATTGGATTTCTCACTCATTTCCATCAATCACCATTGATGGAGCTTGCTTTCTTCACTTGAAGAAAAGAAGAAGAAGAAGAAGAAGCTAATTATGATAAGTTATGATAAGAATAATCAAAATAGAAAAGAAAATGAATTCTTATCATAACTTTAACCATGGTAAAGTGTAGAGAAATGACTAAGGTTAAAAGAATGGTTAGGATTAAGCTTGAAGACAAAATGGTCATATGGTCAAAGCTTCATGAAGCTTCATGAAAGAAAGAAAGAATGATAACCATTTTGTTTCCTATTGTCATTTCATTTTAATCCAAATAAAAAGATAAATGAATAAAATGAATAAGGAAATAGTAAACCCTAACCATTTCATTAACCAAGGTTTAATTCTTTACACTTAACCAAAAGGCATGTATCATCAAACATGATACAAGCAAGTGCACAAAATCATATCGCATATGCAATGCGTACATCCGAGTGAGAAAATCCATTTAAAGTGAACCGATACTAGTTAATGCAAAGTAATATATCAAATATATAATTATGCATTAAATAATTAAATCAACACTTGATTCAATGATCCGGTCATGTCGCACACAGCCGACTAGTATACAATGTATCGGCTTATCTAATCAATCCTTGATTCGATAACTAGCTTATATCGCATACAACCATTCGACACATTCATCGCGAGAATGGAATACGGTATCACATACACGTATTATTCTCGGTCCCGCACATATCTCATATGCGCTCCTATTTCGTTTCGCTTGAGCCAGGAAACCTCTGTGTAGGACTCTAAAGACTCGTCAATACGCCGGCAGCAGGTGATGATCATATCAAACACCCACAAGCCGCAAGCGGTCTTCCAAACATAACGGCCACCCGGGTATTGAGCGATCTGAAGATCGACGAGCAAGCCCGCTCACACTCCAGTGAATCCAACCAGTAACACTACCGTACAGTCCGGTCTGATCGTCTGATATGTCGCATATCTCGCCTAGGGGTGGTAAACGCCAGACCCCAATAGCTCGATAAGTCGTGTCGATATGAGGTCTATAACACTTCGAGAAACTACTGGTAACACTTACCAGTAAATCTCAGCAACCCTGGCAAGGGATTTCCTGTTATAGCCAATCTAACACAGCGCAACATCAACTCCCTATACCGGGAGAGACGAATCCCCTCCTATCGCTCATTGCCTCCATGTGATTCGGGACTGTACCCAAAAACCACCGTTTTGCATGCCCTCTTGGACGTGGTAAGATGGAAATCAAAGCACAGTGGGAACCACACAAGACTCTATGACGATCTCGGGTCAACAGACTACTCTGTACCAGTGTCACCAGAGAACTGCCATCTGACGTGAGGTATAATACCATCTGGGAGTTCTCGGCGAGTCCGTCCAGTGTACCCAGTCTCTACTGAGCACCCGTATATCATCTCCGATATCAAACACTAATGGATATGGGATCATCCATCGCCCATCTGTATGGGTCGAGAAGGTACACGCTAGTCTACTCTGGTATATCGATGCCCCATCTCGATACACCCACGACTAGGGACTTTGAAGGATGTACTTATGGACTACCATGTCCCCACTAGTATGATCCGCATCATAGTCCAGGTAGTCAAGTACACATCCTAAGGGCTTTACCAACATGTAACAGAGAGACAATCAGTGTACACGTTAAGGTAAAGAGTAACCAGATAGCATACTATCATGTCGAGCAAGAAAGTCCTCCCTATATATGTCCCAGCATCCACTACAATATACATCCAATGTACAGTATTGGCCTCTAGGGCATACATATAACTAACAATCTCCCACTTGCACTAGGGCCATCTGTAGCAGTGGTTGTAGTATCTCATACTCAACCATCCCTTAAAAGTCTCTCTCTGGGAACAGGCCTTCGTGAGTGGATCCGCCGTGTTGTCCTCTTAGTCTGCTCTCCTAACCTTGATCAGCCTGGAGATCAACTATCTCCATGATCAGGTGATACTGCCTTAGAATATGTCTGGATCACTGATGGGACCTTTGTTCCTTGGCATAAGCCACAACTCCATTGTCACACAATGGGAGGAACATAGTTCATCTCATGAACCAATATACACCCAAACAGCCACTTTGGTAGCATCTTAAGTAGCGATGTATCGTGCCTTCATCGTCTAGTATGTCACGGTATCTAGCTTGGAACTCTTCCAACATACCGTCCCTTTACTGAGGGTAAAGACAATGCCTGTGACTGACATTCAGTCGTCTTTATCACCCTGGAACACTTCCAGTGATTCTCCCCAGGATCGATTAATACCATCTCACTACTACTAGTGAGTATCCTAACATCCAATTAGATCTATCTCATAGATCCAAAAACCAGGATATAGGAGGTATCACATTGATCCTATATGGAGAATCATTGTGATAAGCGGAGATTGACCGAGCGTAGCATAAGAAACTCCTTTCTTATCAAGAGTATGTCATCCACGTACTCTACGAGGATCACCACCATACTCCCTACTACCTTTTTGTTTATACAAGGTTCATCTACCATTTTGATGATGTCAAACTCTTTGACTAATCCATCAAAACATATGTTCCGACTCCGCGATGCCTGCTTTATCCTATAAAGCATCTTGCACACGTTTCCGCTGCTCCCACTGTCTACGAGGCCCTCTGGCTGTGTACTTATAGACGCACTCTTCTAAAACATCATTTAGAAAAGCAGTCATGACACCCAACCACCAGATATCGTAGTCATGGTATGTAGCCGTGACAAGTAGGATCTGGATGGACTTAAGCATAGATCCTTAGAAAAGGTTTCAACATAATCCGCATCTGGTCAATGATGCAAACCTTTAACAAGTCTAGCTTTGAAAGTCTCAACCTTTCCAAGTACACCAAGTAATCTTCTCAAGATATACTTTCTCCTGAAGGGGATTTAACCCTTCAGATGTAGCAACCAAAGTCCATACTTTGTTAGTGTATAAGGATTCCATCTCAGATCACTAAGCATCCAGCCATTCTTACAGAGTCTCACTCCTGATGGCCAGCTCGAAACTAGTTGGGTCATCATCTCATGATGCAATCCTCTCTCCCACTGTCATAGAGAAACCGAAGTATCTCTCATGTGGGTGAGGAACCCTACTAGATCGGCGGAGAGGCTGAGGTTCGTTGGAATCTACTGAATCCTTTGGTTGTACCAAATCATCTGTTGTAGTTTGTATAGCTGGAACATTTCCAGTTCTACATAACAGACCTTGCCTCGAGCTTGTCCGGATTTTGCTTTTAGACATAGGCCGGACAACCCCAAATCATAACTTTCTTAAGAGATGGGCTCTTCCCTTTCCATATCATATATGAAGTGGTAGGCAACTGATTTGATTCGAACCCTATTCAATAGGTATGCAGCTTCTCAAGCGCATAACTCCCAAAAAGGAAAAAGGTAACTCAGTAGTACTCATCATAGAGCACACCTTATTATATATGGTGTGATTGCTCCGCCCCGATATACCATCGTGCTATGGTGTATACGGAGGAATAATGCTGAGAGAGAATCTCATTCTCCTTTAGAATAGTCCAGGATTTCCGTGCTCAAGTATTCTCCTCCTTGATCACATCAAAGGACACAATACTTATACCCGTATTTTGGTTCTCTACTTCTAACTTATATTCTGTGAATATCTCAAAAGGTTCGGATTTGTGTTTCAACAGGAACGTATGTCTGAATCTTGAGAGATCATCAGAGAATGTAATGAAGTAAAAGAACCGGTCTTGGCATGTGTAGACAGGGGACCTACATACATCAACATGTATCATCCCAAGAGTTCATTAACTCTTTCTCTGTTTCCAGTAAACGGAGCTATGGTCATCTTATCTTTGTGACATGACTGGCGAGTTTCACAAGATGTAAATTCAAACTGATTTAAATATGCATCTAAATGTAACTCTAGCTAGTCGGGTCACATTGATCTGACCTAGTCTACAATACCTCAAGAAGGTTTCGTTCATTTTGAACTCTTCCTCTTGTGTGTGTTCCGTATACTAAGAACTGTAGTTTGATTTAGAACATCAATGCTTTTAGATAACGTGCCTGAACCGATCAACTTTTGATATAGGAAATGTTCAAAACATTATCCAACAATACAAAATTTTATCATTTCTTTACTAATAAAGAGACTGATATGATTTTGTATATCAGGTTCGGTATCTAATAACATTCGTTCAGAATCAATGTATTGGTAATACAGGGTGACAGTGACCAACAGACATGGCTGCAACTCTTGCCCCGTTTTCTGTCTCATGAAACTTATTACCCGTTCTCAGTTTTTCTACCCTTTTGTAGCCCTATATAACAGATTACATATCTGGGATCCTGATCCAGTATCATATACCCAGGATGCGGAGGATACTGAGAAACAGTTCTTTGTAATGAACACACCCGAAGATGATGCATCAGCATGCACTCTCTTCGTTTGGGCGGCACGGGAAATCTGGTATTCCCCAATTTCCTGCTCTGTCTTATAACAATTATAAGTTGGAGCGGGACCAACGTTCCCCAGCTCAGTATAACAAGCGGGTTCGGTCAATATTTCCGTTTTATTATCTTGATTAAGACGTGATATGGTCGCTACCTGGAGAGATAGAGAAGAAAACACTCAGCGTGCGCTCTTGCAAGAATAGATTGGTTATTATTTTATCTAATCAGGATGGTTCCCGCTGTTTTTTATCAAATCTTCCTTCAAACCCTAAAAGGAAAGACTAGCCGGGATTAATTACACACTACAAGTTCGCCAATCTTTCAGCCAGGCCAGTGTCGGTACTTTGAGGGAGGTCCCCCGTGCTTTCGCACGAACCTAATTAATGTAAACCTCGTTTTCCCAGAGGCGTAACCTCGTTAACACCTTTCTAGACACCTACTTGATCGGCTAATTGTAATGTGTAAAACTCTCCCAGGAGTAACTCTTACTCGCAGCGGGTATCGGGATCCAACTATCTCATAGAAGGTATGCAATCTCATTGCAAATTTCAACACTTGAAATTCCCGATAATATTTTGCCCCGAACGATCTATGACCTTGACAAGGTCAACAAACCATAGACCGCAAGTCAAGTTCAACCCGTCATTTCTTGATTGAATCAAACCCACCCGCACGACCCTTGACAAGGTCAACAAGGCCGCACGACTACCCTAACCCAATCTGCATCATATGCATAAGCAGATAAATACTGGTTAGCTACCGCACACTGCGCCTTGACAAGGTCAACAAACGCAGCACGAATACTAAACAGGACTTATCTGAAATGACGGAGGGCTACGACAGGTTTTTCTGAAAACCTATTGCGTAATGAACTTGATATCGTTGTAGGATCGAATGAATTTTGAAATGGAGTGCTTTTGAGGATTTTCCAGTTTTGCTAAAGGAGTCACTCCCGGTGAAGGGATCGTCGGTCCTTTCCTCGTCGAATGAGGTGCGGGATATATCATATATATCACCGTGCAAAGCAAAAACACTTAAAAGCAATCAAAAGAAAAACCGAGTGTGTAGCATCTGCCAGTTATTGCTAAAGGAGTCACTCCCGGTGAAGGGATCTCGGTCCTTTCCTCATCGAATAAGGTGCAGGATATATCACATATACCGCTGTGCAAAGCAAGAACAGTAGCTACCTGTTTTATTTTGAAATTCGATTCTATAACATCTTAGGTTTCTTTTATTTCATTAATCACATTAATGAAGTCCCATCATTTAAGTACCTAAACATCACAGATAAATACGACGTACACTTATGCCATCCGCATTCGCCTCGATGTCCCCTCGTGCACCGTTAGGTTAGGTAACTAACGGCAGAGCGGGGCAGGGCTAGCGCGGGTGTAAAACATAAGTAACGCCTATATAATATATCATATATACTATATACTGTATCTATCACAGAACATCACATGATCACATCACAGATATCGCAGCAGAAGAATCATATGAAATATTGGATATACTAGGACGTCCGTGTTTTCAATACGAGCCAGTATAAAACACGGATTCCACGGTCGTGATGAATAGCCAAACCTACACCCCTAGACCCCTACGAGAGCGGCAAGCAACCCTACCAATTCTAGAGTTAGGAGACCCGGACTCGACTCCTCGAGTTGGTCTCCCACTGGACTCCAGAACCCGGTTACTTGTGCTCCCCTCCTTGGGTCTATCCTAGTGCAGAAAAGTAAATAATATACAAAAGGTGACAACCTCCGCAACCTGGAAGTGCCCCAATAAAAGAATATTACATACAAGTTTTTACATGAATGAAAATGAAAAACACTCATCTCACATAAAAACCCCCCGGCTATTCAAACACGACGATCCAATATAGCATATCCAGCAACACATAACATCACATGTCATCAACGTAAGTAAGTATGCATACCCCAATTGTCGTTGACGTATAGCAACGAAACCGGCGATATGAACATAGTACACTTACGGTCACAGAAAAGAAAGTGTAAAACTACAACAGTTGGAATCCGCAACCACCTCAGACATCGCATGCCTGACCAAATGAATTCTTTAGACATCGCATGCCTAACAATTATAAACCCCGCATTTTAGTCTCAAAATCGAAAACACTTTTCAATACCAAGTCGGGCAATTCAACAGGATTCCCGACATCCTGATCGAATGCTCGTCGCAAACTTCAGTAGACGGCCGCACCCCCGATACCGTCGATGAAGTGCACCAAGGCGGAACACCGCTGCCGCGAGCACCCGAACGGATGCTATCGGCGACGGGGTTCTCCTACAGTCACTTGGTCGGAGCTATGGAGCGAGGCTGTCTATTAAGTTTATCGGGCGATTATCCGCGTACGCTACGTGATTGCGACGGACTTTTGATCACATCAAAATTCCGTGGCAACCGATCAAGTGAGACTAAACTGCTATGTTTATAACATTCATTTAGTTATTTCATAACTTATTGTGAATTCCAATTATTGTATCCCATTCCGGATAAATAGAAAATGTCAAACTTTCCGATCGAACAATCGAACACCCAAGTTTTCCCGATACAGCTCAACACATGAAATAAGTCTAACAACATTCAGTTCGTGCCTCAGTACCAACGGTCCAGCCGTAGAAGGGTCAAGCCAACGCCTCACATGTGGCACGCCGTACTGCCCCAAACCCGAAGGTTCAAAGGGCAGTTCAAGACGGTCACATAATCGAGTTAAGGTTTGTTGTCTTCTAGAGGGTCCATCGCGTTACTTGCACTACTTAGAACGTCGTCAACCTACGGAAAAATCCAACACTTGGAAATTTCCCGACAGGGGAAAAATTGGGTATTTATATCCGGTCGAACCTTTTAACATATTCTAAAATTTATCCGGAAAGCCAAATAGACAAAATCTGATAAACCCGATCGAATCATCGAAGCTCCAAAACATCCCAGATTATTCAACTCTTGAATAAATATTAAAAATACCCAGAGAACTCATCACTGTTAAATAGGAATTACTGTGCAAAAGTCAACGCAAGAGGAGACCAAGAGGCCGCGGAACCGCCGCACATGCCAAGCTCGTGCCGCGGTTCCGTGGTGGTTTAATTGAATTAGGTCCCCGTATTTCACAGTAATTTATATAAAACCCTGCTTAATTTTCTGCATATTTTTAATGTGGAAAACTGCACAGTTTTGAAAAAAGGACAGAGAGCATGGGAAAAAAGAGGTTTCGGGTTCGATCGGGATTCAAAATCCGTCTAGACTTCGCCTAAGGCTCTAGCTAGGCTCTGATACCACTGAAAGGTTCCTAGGCACCCTAATGAGGTCTCACAAGGCATCAACCATGCCAATATAAAACACTATGGGTGCCGAGAGACCCGACTACGGATCGTCGGCTAGATATTTAGGCGAATAAGTAAACTAGTTGACAACTTAACTAGAAGAATACGGAAATACAACCTTTGTAGATCCGGTGCTCCACCTCCATAGCTCCGGAACGAAGTCCTTTGCTGTCCAAAAGGAATCCGGGCTCTAGCGTCGGCTTCATCGGAAAATAAGCGAGCTAGGTTGTCGATGTCCATGCCGAAGATGATCTACGTCGAGGCATCGCTAAATCAAGCTCCACCTTTACCAAGCCATGAAAACTTATGAAGGAAACACACTCTACTACTTGGCAAGAGATAGAGGATGAAGAAATAGGAAGTGGGTAGACTTTAGAATTGGATTTCTCACTCATTTCCATCAATCACCATTGATGGAGCTTGCTTTCTTCACTTGAAGAAAAGAAGAAGAAGAAGAAGAAGCTAATTATGATAAGTTATGATAAGAATAATCAAAATAGAAAAGAAAATGAATTCTTATCATAACTTTAACCATGGTAAAGTGTAGAGAAATGACTAAGGTTAAAAGAATGGTTAGGTTTAAGCTTGAAGACAAAATGGTCATATGGTCAAAGCTTCATGAAGCTTCATCAAGCTTCATGAAAGAAAGAAAGAATGATAACCATTTTGTTTCCTATTGTCATTTCATTTTAATCCAAATAAAAAGATAAATGAATAAAATGAATAAGGAAATAGTAAACCCTAACCATTTCATTAACCAAGGTTTAATTCTTTACACTTAACCAAAAGGCATGTATCATCAAACATGATACAAGCAAGTGCACAAAATCATATCGCATGTGCAATGCGTACATCCGAGTGAGAAAATCCATTTAAAGTGAACCGATACTAGTTAATGCAAAGTAATTTATCAAATATATAATTATGCATTAAATAATTAAATCAACACTTGATTCAATGATCCGGTCATGTCGCACACAGCCGACTAGTATACAATGTATCGGCTTATCGAATCAATCCTTGATTCGATAACTAGGTTATATCGCATACAACCATTCGACACATTCATCGCGAGAATGGAATACGGTATCACATACACGTATTATTCTCGATCCCGCACATATCTCATATGCGCTCCTATTTCGTTTCGCTTGAGCCAAGAAACCTCTGTGTAGGACTCTAAAGACTCGTCAATACGCCGGCAGCAGGTGATGATCATATCAAACACCTACAAGCCGCAAGCGGTCTGCCAAACGTAACGGCCACCCGGGTATTGAGCGATCTGAAGATCGACGAGCAAGCCCGCTCACACTCCAGTGAATCCAACCAGTAACACTACCGTACAGTCCGGTCTGATCGTCTGATATGTCGCATATCTCGCCTAGGGGTGGTAAACGTCAGACCCCAATAGCTCGATAAGTCATGTCGATATGAGGTCTATAACACTTCAAGAAACTACTGGTAACACTTACCAGTAAATCTCAGCAACCCTGGCCAGGGATTTCCTGTTATAGCCAATCGAACACAGCGCAACATCAACTCCCTATACCGGGAGAGACGAATCCCCTCCTATCGCTCATTGCCTCCATGTGATTCGGGACTGTACCCAAAAACCACCGTTTTGCACGCCCTCTTGGACGTGGTAAGATGGAAATCAAAGCACAGTGGGAACCACACAAGACTCTATGACGATCTCGGGTCAACAGACTACTCTGTACCAGTGTCACCAGAGAACTGCCATCTGACGTGAGGTATAATACCATCTGGGAGTTCTCGGCTAGTCCGTCCAGTGTACCCAGTCTCTACTGAGCACCCGTATATCATCTCCGATGTCAAACACCAATAGATATGGGATCATCCATCGCCCATCTGTATGGGTCGAGAAGGTACACGCTAGTCTACTCTGGTATATCGATGCCCCATCTCGATACACCCACGACTAGGGGCTTTGAAGGATGTACTTATGGACTACCATGTCCCCACTAGTATGATCCGCATCATAGTCCAGGTAGTCAAGTACACATCCTAAGGGCTTTACCAACATGTAACAGAGAGACAATCAGTGTACACGTTAAGGTAAAGAGTAACCAGATAGCATACTATCATGTCGAGCAAGAAAGTCCTCCCTATATATGTCCCAGCATCCACTACAATATACATCCAATGTACAGTAATGGCCTCTAGGGCATACATATAACTAACAATTCTCCCCAGGATCGATTGATACAATCTTACTACAGCTAGTGAGAATCCTAACATCCATTTAGATATATCTCATAGATCCAAATCCCAGGATTTAGGAGGTATCAATTTGATCCTGGATGGAGAATCTTTGTGATAAGTGGAGATTGACCGATCGTAGTATAGAAAACTCTTTTCCTATCAAGAGTATGTCGTCCACGTACAATACGAGGATGAGCACCTTACTTTCTACTACCTTTTTGTATATACAAGGTTCGTCTACCATTTTGATGAAGTCAAACACTTTGACTATCACATCAAAACAGACGTTCCAACTCCGCGATGCCTGGTCGATGACGAAAACCTTTAACGAGTCTAGCTTTGAAAGTCTCAACTTTTCCATCTACACCAAGTAATCTTCTCAAGATATACTTGCTTCTGATGGGGATTTAACCCTTCAGATATCGCAACCAAAGTCCATACTTTGTTGGTGTATATAGATTCCATCTCAGATCGCTAAGCATCCAGCCATTCTTACAGAGTCCCTACTCTCGATGTCCTGCTCGATACTAGATGGGTCATCATCTCATGATGCATTCCTCGCTCCCACTGTCATCGAGAAACCGAGGTATCTCTCAGGCGGATGAGAAACCCTACTAGATCGGCGGAGAGGCTGAGGTTCATCGGAAACTATTGAATCCTTTGGTTCTGTCAAATCATCAGTTGCAGTTTTGTATAGCTGGAACCTTTCCAGTTCTACAGAACTGACCTTGCCTCGATCTTGTCCGGATTTTTGTTTTTGACATAGGCCGGACAATCCCAAATGTTAATTTACTTAAGAGATAGGCTCTTCCCACACCATATCTCTTATGGAGTGGTAGACACTGATTTGATTCGAACCTTATTCAATATGTATGCAGCTTCTCAAGTGCACAACCCCAAAAGGAAATAGGTAACTCAGTAATACTCATTATAGAGCACACCATATCTAATATTGTGCGATTGCTCCGCCCTGATACACCGTTGTGCTGTGGTGTATTCAGAGGAGTAACACTGAGAGAGAATCTCATTTTCCTTTAGAATAGTCCAAGTATTCCATGCACAAGTATTCTCCTCCCTGATCTTATCATAGGACATAATACTTATACCCGTATTTTGGTTCTCTACTTCTCGCTTATATTCTGTGAATATCTCAAAAGGTTCGGACTCATGTTTCAACAGGAACATATGACTGAATCTTGAGAGATCATCAGAGAACGTAATGAAGTACAAAGAACCAGTCTTGGCATGTGTAGACAGGAGACCTTACATACATCATCATGTATCAGTCCCAAGAGTTTACTAACTCTTTCTCTGTTTTCAGTAAACGGAGCTATGGTCATCTAATCTTTGTGACATGACTGGCAAGTTTCACAAGATGTAAATTCAAACTGATTTAAATATGCATCTAAAATGTAACTTCAGCCAGTCGGGTCGCATTGATATGACCTAGTCTACAATGCCTCAAGAAGGATTCGTTCATTTCTGAACTCTTCCTCTTGTGTGTGTTCTGTATACTAGGAACTGTAGTTTGATTTAGAACGTCAATGCTTTTAGATAACGTGCCTGAACCGATCAACATTATCCATCAATACAAAATTTTATCATTTCTTTAATAAATAAAGAGATTGATATGATTTTGTATATCAGATTCGGTATCTAATAGCATTTGTTCAGAATCAATGTATTGGTAATACAGGGTGACAGTGACCAACAGACTTGGCAGCAACACTTGCCCCGTTTTCTGTCTCATGAAACTTATCACCCGTTCTCAGTTTTTCTACCTTTTCGTAGCCATATGTAACAGATTACATATCTGGGATCCTGATCCGGTATCAAATACCAAGGATGCAGAGGATACTGAGAAACAGTTCTTTGTAATGAACACATCCGAAGGAGATGCATCATATGCACTTTCTTCGTTTGGGCGGCATAGGAATTCTGGTATTCCCCTATTTCCTGCTCTGTCTTATAACAATTATAAGTTGGAGCGGGACCAACGTTCCCCAGCTCAGTATAACAAGCGGGTTCGGTCAATACATCCATATTATTATCTTGATTAAGGCGTGATATGGTCGCTACCTGGAGAGAGAGAGAAAAGAAAACACTCTGCGTGCGCTTTTGCAAGATTATATTGGTTATTTATTTTATCTAATCAGGATGGCTCCCACCGTTTTTATCAAATCTTCCTTAAAACCCTAAAAGGAATGACTAGCCGGGATTAATTACACTCTACAAGTTCGCCAATCTTTCAGCCAGGCCAGTGTCGGTACTTTGAGGGAGGTTCCCCGTGCTTTCGCACGGACCTAATTACAGTAAACCTCGTTTTCCCAGAGGCGTAACCCCGTTGACACCTTTCTAGACACCTACTTGATCGGCTAATTGCAAAGTGCAAAACTCTCCCAGGAGTAACAATTACTCGCAGTGGGTATCGGGATCCAACTATCATATAGAAGGTATGCAATCTCATTGCAAATTTCAACACTTGAAACTCCCGATAATGGTTTTTACCCCTAGTACTTATGACCTTAACTATGGTCAACAAATCATAAGCACTAGTCAAGTTCTACCCGTCATTTCGTGATTAATTAGACCCACCCACATGACCCTTAACTAAGGTCAACAAAGTCACGCGACTGTCCTAACTAATCGCATCATATGCGGTGTAGGAAGACATCACTTAGCTACTGTACACTGTGCCTTGACTATGGTCAACAAACACAGCACGAATACTAAGTACTCTACTTCCTAAAATGACAGAGGGTTGCGAATGGTTTTTATGAAAACCTTTAACGCTTTGAACTTGATCTCGTTGCGGAATCAAATGGTTTTTAAATGGAATGTTTTTTTAGGCTTTTCTAGTTTTGCTAAAGGGGTCACTCCCGGTGAAGGGATCGTCGGCCCTTTCCTCGTCGAATGAGGTGCGGGATATATCATATATATCACTGTGCAAAGAAGAAACTATAGAAGCGATCAAAAGACAAACCGAGGGTTGTAGCATTTGCCAGTTATTGCGAAAGGAGTCACTCCCGGTGAAGGGATCTCGGTCCTTTCCTCATCGAATAAGGTGCAGGATGTTCTACAATGAACACCGCGATGCAAAGCAAGAACTGTAGCTACCTGTTTTATTTTGAAATTCGATTCCACAACATCAATTAGGTTTATTTTCTTTCATTAATCTCATTAATGAATATCCTATCATTTAAGTCCACCTAAACATCACAGATAAATATAACGTACGCTTATGCCATCCGCATTCGCCTCGATGTCCCGTCTACACCGTTAGGTTAGGTAACTAACGCCAGAACGAGGTAGGGCTAGCGCGGGTGTAAAACATAAGCAACGTCTATATAATATATCATATATACTATATATAATATCTATTTGAACACATCACATGATCACATCACAGATAACGCAGCAGAAGAATCATATGAAACATTGGATATACTAGGACGTCCGTGTTTTCAATACGAGCTAGTATAAAACACGGATTCCACGGTCGTGATGAATAGCCAATCCCACACCCCTAGACCCCTACGAGAGCGGCAAGCAACCCTACCAATTCTAGGGTTAGGAGACCCGGACTCGACTCCTCGAGTTGGTCTCCCACTGGACCTCAGAACCCGGTTACTTATGCTCCCCTCCTTGGGTCTATCCTAATGCGGAAAAGTAAATAATACACAAATGGTGACATCTTCCGCAACCTGGAAGTGCCCCAATAAAAGAATATTACATACAAGTTTTTACATGAATGAAAATGAAAAACACTCATCTCACATAAAAACCCCCGGCTATTCAAACACGACGATCCAATATAACATATCCAGCAACACATAACATCACATGTCATCAACGTAAGTAAATATGCGCATCCCAATTGTCGTTGACATATATAGCAACGAAACCGGCGATATCACATATTACACTTACGGTCACAGAAAAGAAAGTGTAAAACTACAACAGTTGGAATCCGCATCCTCTTTAGACATCGCATGCCTAATCAAATGAAATACTTAGACATCGTATGCCTAACAATTATAAACCCCGCATTTTAGTCTCAAAATCGAAAACACTTTTCAATATCAAGTCGGGCAATTCAACAAGATTCCCGACATTTTGATCGAATGCTCGTCGCAAATTTCAATAGACGGCCGCACCCCCGATGCCGTCGACGAAGTGCACTAAGGCGGAACACCGCTGCCGCGAGCACCCAAACGGATGCTTTCGGCGACGGGGTTCTCCTACAGTCACTTGGTCGGGGCTATGGGGTGTAGCAGTCTATTAAGTTTATCCGGCGAGTATCCATGTACACTACGTGATTGCGACGGACTTTTGATCGCATCAAAATTCCGTGGCAACCGATCAAGTGAGACTAAACCACTAGATTTATAACATTCATTCAGTTATCTCATAACTACTTGTGAATTCCAATTGTTGTATCACATTCCGGATAAATAGAAAATGTTAAACTTTCCGATCGAACATTCGAACACCCAAGTTTTCCCGATACAGCTCAACACATGAAATAAGTCTAAAAACATTCAGTTCATGCCTCAGTACCAACGGTCCAGCCGTAGAAGGGTCAAGCCAATGCCTCACATGTGGCACGCCGTACTGCCCCAAACCCTAAGGTTCAAAGGGCAGTTCAAGACGGTCACATAATCGAGTTAAGGTTTGTTGTCTTCTAGAGGGTCCATCGCGTTACTTGCACTACTTAGAACGTCTTTAAACTACGGAAAAGTCCAACAATTGGAAATTTCTCGGCAAGGGAAAAAGTGGGTATTTATATCCGGTCGAACTTTTTAACATATTCTAAAATTACCCGGAAGAACATACTGACAAAATTAGACAATCCGATCGACACACCGAGTCCCCAATACAACCCAGAAAACTCAACTCTTGAGTTCAGATTAAAAATTCCCAAGAAAACCAGCACTACAAAATAGGAGTTACTGTGTAAAATTCATTGAACAAGGAGGCCGTACGGCCGCGGAACCGCCGCACGAGACATGCTCGTGCCGCGGAACTGCGGCGGTTTGATGGAATTACGCGATCGAATTTCACAGTAACTCTTACAATCTCCTGCTCATTTTTCTGCATATTTTTAATCTGGAAAAAACCCAGTTTTTGTAAAATGTCCAGAGAGCAACTTTGAATTAGGGTTTCGGTTCGATCGGACTTCTAACTCCGTCTACGCATCGCCTAAGGCTCTAGCTAGGCTCTGATACCACTGTAGGGTTCCTAGGCACACTAATGAAGTCTCACAAGTGATCAAATATGGCCAATTAAAATTTTACAAGTGCCGAGAAACCCTAATACGGATCGTTAACTAGATGTATAGGCGATGCAATGAAAATAAACGAATTTATAGCTAAGGGGAAGGGGCTACAACCTTTGTAGATCCGGTCCTCCACCTCCATGGCTCTGTAATGAAGTCCCCTCGCTTTCCATATCAGATCCTGGACTCTAGCATCGGCTTCATCGAAGAAATGGGCGGGCTAGGTCGTCGGCTTCGATGCCGAAGATGATCTACGTCGAGACAACACAAGATCAAGCTCCAACTTCACCAAGCCATGAAACTTGTGAAGAAAACACCCTATACTACTTGGCAAGAGGTAGAGGATGAAGAAATAGGAAGTGAGTTCACTTTTGAATTGGATTTCTCACTCATTTTCACAAGTTGCCATTGATGAAGGCAAGGTTTTCTTCTTGTTGAAGATGAAGAAGAAGAAGAAAGAATATGATAAGTATTATCCAAAATAGAAAATAATATGAATACTTATCATATAGCAACCATGGTTAGGTGTAGAGAATAAACTAAGATTAGTTTGAAGGGTTAGGGTTAAGCATGAAGACAAAATGGTCACTTAGTCAAAGCTTCATGAAGCTTCAACTACAAACAAAGAAAGCCACCATTTTCTCTTAACCTTTTCCAAAATAAATAAATAAATAAATAAGTAAGTAAATAAACCAAACCCTAACCATTCATATAACCATGGTTTAATTCTTTACACAAACCCAAGTGAGCATGTATCATCAAACATGATACAAACAAGTGCACAAAAATATATCACATATACAATGTGCATTTCAAGTGAGAAAATCAATTTAAAGTGAACTAATATTAGTTAATGCAAAGTAATATATCAAATATATAATTATGCATTAAATCAATACTTGATTTAACGATCCGGTCATATCGCATATAACCGACTAATATCTAATGTATCAGCTTATCGAATCAATCCTCGATTCGATAACTAGGTTATATCACATACAACCATTCGATACATTCATCGCGAGAATAGAATACGGTATCACATACACGCATTATTCTCGGTCCCGCACATATCTCATATGCGCTCCTATTTCGTTTCGCTTGAGCCAGGAAACCTCTGTGTAGGACTCTAAAGACTCGTCAATACGCCGGCAGCAGATGATGATCATATCAAACACCCACAAGCCGCAAGCGGTCTGCTAAACGTAACGGCCACCCGGGTATTGAGCGATCAGAAGATCGACGAGCAAGCCCGCTCACACTCCTGTGAATCCAACCAGTAACACTTGCCGTACAGTCCGGTCTGTTCGTCTGATATGTCGCATATCTCGCCTAGGGGTGGTAAACGTCAGACCCCAGTAACTTGATAAGTCATGCCGACGTAAGGTCCATAACATTCGTGAAACTACTGATAACTCTTACCAGTATATCACCGCAACCCTGGCCAGGGATTTCCTGTTATGGCCAGTCGAGCATAGCGCAACATCCACCCCAATACCGGGAGAGACGAATCCCCTCCTATCGCTCATTGCCTCCATGTGAATCGGGACTGTACCCAAAAACCACCTGTTTGCACGACTCAGTAGAGCCGTGGTAGGGTGGAAATCAAAGCACAGTTGGAGACACATAAGTCTCTATGACGATCTCGGGTCAACAGACTAAGCTGTACCAGTGTCACCAGAGAACTGCTATCTGACGTGAGGTATAATACCATCTGGGAGTTCTCGACGAGTCCGTTCAGTGTACCCAGTCTCCACTGAGCACCCGCATACCATCTCTGATGTCAAAAACCAATGGATATGGGATCATCCATCGCCCATCACATGGGTCGAGAAGATATACGCTAGTCTACTCTGGAATATCGATGCCCCGTCTCGATATTCCCATGACTAGGAACAATGAAGGATGTACTCATGGACTATCCTGGCCCCACTAGTATGATTTGCATCATAGTCCTGGAAGTCGAGTACATATCCTAAGGGCTTTATCAACATGTAAAAGAGAGACCGAAAGTATACATGTTAAGATAAAGAGCAACCAGATAGCGTACTATCATGTCGAGCAAGAAAGTCCTACCTATATATGACCCATCATCCACTACAATATACATCCAATGTACAGTAATGGCCTCTAGGGTATACATATAACTAACAATCTCCTACTTGCACTAGGGCCATCTGTAATGAACAACAACTTTATTTATTAACATTCTTTTACAGTACCTGGAAATGTAAATACATGGAATGTAAAGCAATGCCTAAACAGTGGCATAACAAAAATGAAAAGTACTGAAATGAAATGTACAAGTATCTAGAGCTCCGGGTCGAAGGCTAGCTGATCCAAGTCCTCGCTGGTGGGCTCAATCTCCTGAAGGTCCGAATCACCTGACAACATTCTAAAGAAGAAAGAGAGTGTCGTCAGCGAACAATCGCTCGGTAAGTCCCAAAGATGAGATAGAAATAGAATAGACAGAGAGAGTGTAACTTTTAAAGTTGTATTATATTGTTAACGCTGTTGTTTGTAGCTTGGTACAGAAGAGGCCAGTGTATACGAGAGGAGTCTCAGTAGACCAGAGACTATGGTGGATGGAAAGTACAAGGAACCGTTCAGCCACGGTACAACGGCAATTGAATTCAGGTTAGGTGTCTTAATGGTTGCTGTCTCGTGCCACTTCTAACACCTTCCGTACCAATCTACCCCTTAAACCCCGCGATATCTTGATTGTATTGTTTGTATTCTATTATAAATTATATTGTCTTGTATTATAGATTGTATAGATGGATGACTTGCCGAAACCATGATATCAGTAAATTGATGTAACTGGAGGATCGTGTAGATGGACGTATATCCATGGTTCGGTTTGGTCAATACAGACTGAATAGATTGAACAGATTGATTATATGGATTCAGGGATTTATATTGAATTGTTATATATAAACTTGAATCTCATTCAAGTCAGATTGATTATATCGAGAATCAATCCGAGTCAGACAATTAGAAAAGAAATTGAATCCTGAATTAGGTTTTGGTGTTATCGGTAACAGCTGTATATGGACGACAGGATTTGTGTCTTTTTCAAAGACGATTACCATGTTGATAACACCATTTATTAATTTGTCTACCTTAAATAGGCAAGCACCCATATCTCCGGCTCCCTGAGGCTCAAGAGACTGTACCCGCTTAAATCTATATTTACTATGGTCCTTATTGTAATTTTGTATAACTTGAGGGGGTTTTATGTAAAATAATTTTGTATAATTTTCAAAATAAATCTCAAGTATTTTATTATCGTCTTTAAAGTTTTCATTGATGTATATTTTATCATCGTGACATTTCTAGTGAATAAAAATTATTTTTCATAATATATGGTATTTAATTATAAAGTATTGAATTTGTATGGAATTGCATGGTATTTTCATGTAAAGTGATTCTTTTTTATTTAGAAAAGTTGGAATATTTATACTATATCAAAAATAGATATTTTGATGATACATATATATATATTTATAAAATAACTTAATTTATTATTTTTCTTGAAATCTCATTTTCTTAAGATATTTGTATTTTTAAATCTTTCGAGACCGTATGCTCCTTGCGGAGGTCTGCATCTCACACTACTAAGCCCGAGGATGTGTGATAATCCACACCATCCCGAACGGGTTCCCCAAAGTAGGTTGTAGCGGCGCATTGCAAAGATTTGTTAAAAATACATATCTTGTAGAAAAATGTTTTTATAAGTTTTAGGTAGTTTTGTGTAAAATCGTATTTTTTCAAAACTATGTTCCCAAAGATCATCGTGCTATGTTACATATGAGTGTTCTGAGGAGGTAGGTCATTACCTCGTGAACCATCTAAAGGTATAGCAAGGGTAATGATGTTTTATGTCGAAACTAAACTATATAGTATTTTTTATTATGTAAAAGTGCTATAAAAATTGAAATATAAATTCTTTTGATATGAAACTTGTCAATATGTTTTGTTAATGTTTAATGATCATGATGTGAGAATTTGGTATTATTGTGTTTAAGAAAAATATTATTTTAAGGAAAAACCGAATCAGAAGTCGTATTAACTCCACTTCCGTCGGGTTTTAGAATTCTATGTTTTTAGAATAGTAAAGAGAAGGGGAGAAGGGACTTATGGGATTTTTGTTTATTGGATAGGAAAAGGAAGAAGTGCGTCGTTTCGTCGCCGAAATCTCCTCGAATCGTCGTCGGAAGTTCGCCGGAGCTTCGCCCTTTGCTAACTCCACTTGCACACACAAAGTCTATGGAATTTTCTTGAGAGTTTGGACAGAGATTTGGAAGTGAGGAGGGGTGAGTTTAGATGTGGTATTTATACGATAAATTAGGTTTAGGGTGTGATAAAAAAAATGCATTAAAAAATGCATTAAAATGGGTTTAATTGGATTTTATTAGTCTTTGTAATGTGCAGGGATTTCAAACAGTACAGGGGTTATGGGGAGGCAAAGAGGCACAGATGTTGAGAAGGGAAAAATCCGATTTGGGCGAGTTCGGCCGATGGCTCCGGCCGATTCAGCCACTTCGCCGGCCGAGTCGGGCCGATTCTCCCCGCCATGTGTCCCCCGTCGCTTGGTCTACCTCCTGGACTCGTTTGTTTTACATGTGACTTTTGGTTTTTACGAGTTATGCACGTGTAGACTCTTGGGATTCTAAAAATTTAAAAGAAAAATAATTAAAAATTAATATGGCTGATGGGATTTGAACTCTGGTGCTTTGGTTCAGCAGTGCAAGGTCTTACCAGCGAGCTACAAGCTCCTTCTTGCTGTTCAAAAGTAAATTAAATACTTATAGCACTCACAGGAAATATAAATACCCCAAGTATACATTAACTTTAAATCAATTTTATGTACACAAGAATTAGAGTTGTTACGTTTAATAAGCCTAAACTACGGTTGCGAAGGTTTTATACGCCATCCACCTAACTTCCCCTATAGATATACATCTACTCACATTCAACGCCTCGTTTTAGTTGATCCCGACGTATGCCTTGCCCTCTTTCGTCGTCCCGAAAATCCATGCGCTTGTACCTACAAGTCAAAACATATCGTATCGCATCAAAATCATATTCGAAAACAGACACGATACTCGAAGCGTACATAGGTTAGAACCTATGGTTAACGCGTGCAAAAACAACAAAATACTCTCTGACATCAACGTACGAATGTCGAACGACCAAGTTACGTCAAGAAATCCAAAAATCCAAGATTCAAATATCGGAAAATATTGTCAAAACTAACTCAAAATGAACCTAGATTTTGGCACAGGTAGACTAGGAAAAAAAAACATTACAGTGGCTAATTTATAAGGAGTGTGAGCTACAGGCCAAACCCCAACATCAAAACCTAAAATTTGGCCGGCGAGAATGCTACATTACCCGGTGTCGCCGGACCCACCTTAGAAATTTGGTCTCGTTCTTCTGTGGTGGTCTTCTAGTGGTCTAACTAGGTCAATGTAGTTGTTTGTTTTTCTTATAAGAACCCCAAGTTGCTCCAGATTCCATTTAATCCAAAAAAAATCAATGAAAACCGACATCGGGAAAATTCCAGTTTATGATTTGGGTTTCTACACTCAGTTTTGGTCAAGGATTAATACTAACAGGGTTGTGGTCACTAATTACACTCAATTACACCATCACACCTCATAATCTCCCCTAAACCTCATCTTGGAAAATTCAAGATCACTAAACTACATCGTTTTGGCTCTAAAAAACTATAGGACATTAAGAAAACTAAAAACTTAACAAAAAGATTAGAAATATACCTCATTTGGCAACTCCAGAAAATTCTTGGGTTACCTAAAATGCTCAAAATCTCTAATTGATTGATCCATAGGGTTTGTAGTGAGGTTTATAGTAGTTTTTGTGAAGATGGCATGGTGTTTTGATGGAGATTTGAGGTTGTTTGAGGGTGGTAGAGAAGGTGATGGGGGATGAAGGAGAAGAAGAAGAAGAGAAATGAGGAGCTGAGGAATAATAAGGTGATGGCAAAATGTTAGAACCTTCTCACTCACTCTCTCTCCGTCTCTCCCACTCTCACATAGTCATGCCTCATCTCCCCACCTTCTCTCTAATTATCTTATCTTTTTTTTTAAACCAAAACTATTTTAAAAGAACAAAGAAGCCATGGTTCAAAAATAAAAATGTAACAAGTCTTGCAACTTGTCATGTTGCATGTCATAACATATAAGCAAGATTAATGCATAATTAGTGAGGTATTAATCGAGTTTAGTATTAAACTTATATACAATTAACTGTATAATAATTTATAAAATGCCCAAATCACATAAATACCTTCAAAATCAATAATTCATATAAATTTTCCAATTATTTTCCAAACTATAAGTTTATAATTTTATCATATCATTAAAACCAATTTCCATATTTTTCATAATTTCCATGAAATTTATTATTTAAATTCCAAAAAGAATATTTTATTTTTCTGAAATGTTACAGTGGTGTTATAGTCGAATCTTTTGCTTTGCACGGAGGTATTCGGTTAGGAATATCCTACACCTCATTCGATGAGGGAAGCACCTTGATCCCTTCACCGGGAGTTCGCTCTTAAGCAAAAGTTTAAGTTACTATAAATTTGCAAATTGTATGGCCGTAGTCTTTTGCTTTGCTTCGAGATATTTGGTTAGGAATATCCTGCACCTCATTCAATGAGGTAAGAGCCATGATCCTATGATGGTTCCTATGATGAGATCAAGTTCATTACGTTAAAGGTTTTCTTCAAAACCAGTCGTAGATCTTTGTCATTTCAGAAAGTAGAGTACTTTGTATTCGTGCTACGTTTTTCGACCTCGTTGTGGCATAGTGTACAGCAGCTAAGTGATGTCTTCTTGCTTGCATATGATTCGATTAGTTAGTGTTAGTGATATATACCCTAGAGGCCATTATTGTATAGTACTAGATTGTATATTACATTTTGGAAGCTTGGGATATACACAGATATAATAACTGTCTTGCTCAATATAATAGTATGCTATCTGGTTTGATTCTATCTTAATATGTGTATATGTTTCTTTTAACATATCGCCAATACATGTTGATAGAGCGCTTAAGATCTTTCCTTGACTACCAGCGTTGTGATGGCAATTACACTAGTGGGGGCTAGGAAGTCTATAAGCACATCCTTAAACTTGTCCATAGTCGTAGGATTATCGAGACAGGGTATCAATACTCCAGAGTAGACTAGTGTATACGCTTCTTATTCCCGTCAGGGGGGGTGGTCTGTCCCATAGCCATTGGTATACGGTACCAGAGATAGTATACAGTTGCTCATTGGGTTATGAGTTACACTGGACGGACTCGCTGGGAACTGCTGGTTAGTATTATACCTATCACCGGTTAGCAGTTCTCCGATGACATGAGTACTGATAAGTCCGTTGACTTGACATCATTATTCATCTCGAGTGCGTTCCAACTGTACTTAGATTACTACCCTACCACGGTTCAAATGAGTCGTGCAAACAGGTAGTAGTTGGGTGCAGTCCCGAAGCACATGGAGGCAGTAGGGGATAGAAGAGATTCGTATCTCGTGGTATTGGGAGTTGATTTCACACTGTGTACGGTTAGCTAATACACAAAGTCCCTGGCCAGGATAAGTGAAATTTACTGGTAGGTACACCAGTAGTTTCTCAAGGTGTATTGGACTCTACATTGACATGACTTATTATGCTATTAGGGGTCCAGCGTTTACCACCCCTGGGCCTGATTTGCGATATTCTTAGACGAACAGACCGGAATGTACGGATATTGTCACGGACAGGCTCAGTAGGGGTTCGGATGAGTTCTCTCATCGGTCGTCTTATTCGACAGGTACCTAGGTAACCGTTACGTACAGCTAGTGCCACTGACGGACTTATGGCTAAACCAACTGTCAGCGTACTGTCGAGTCTTTAGAGTCCCACACAGAGGGTTTCTTTGGTTCAGGTGAAACAATGTAGAGGCCGTATGGTTTTACGTGCAGGGTTTCGTTCATATACGTATACTAACTGCACGGATGTTGTTCGGACGGATAATACTAGTGGGATTATGATTAAGCCACATTCTAGTATTATATTATTGGATTATCTTTATATCTTAGTATTCATATTTTTTGCAATACAAATACGGGTATGTATATACAGTGAAGAGATTCTTTTAATTTTGCAAGAAGTTCTTCTAGAAGGAGACACCTCATTTTGCACATATCTAATTTTGGAAATAGATAATGAGGTGGAGAAATGGAGATATTTGAGGCATGGGATGAAGCATGGCTAATTCTTTTGTTTATTCAGTTGGTCTTACTATTGAAGCATGGTTACATTTTTCTATGGAAAAATAATGCATGCTTGATTTTGTGGAAAAAGACTTGGACATTCTTCACTTGCTCATTCTATTTTTTTTCATTCTACACTTGCATTCTCTCTCCATTGCTCTCCTCCTTCCTCAAACCTTAACCCTCACATGTGTTGTGAATCCTAGGGTTCTTTGAGATAAATTAGTCCAATTAACTCTCTACATCTCCTAAGCTATCTAGATTAGCAAACTAGGTACTTTAGTTACCTCATTTTTGAGGTTGGAGCTTGAACCATAGACTCTCGGGTGGATCGTCTTCGACATGAGAAGCTCGATGACCGAGCTTGATCCGCACCTTCTAAGAGCTTAAGAAGAGGAGAAGAAAACTCGAAGGACTTGTATCTTGGAGGTACAAACCACTATCATAGTAGTTTAGAACCTCTTTGTGTATAGCTAGTTAGGGTTTCTGAATGATCTTGGAAGTTTAGTCGATATTGCATGTATAAAATTGTTTATTTATAAATTCCATCTCTCCACAAACTCTGTGGGGAGTTTGACATCGACTTACACTGGTATCAGAGCCTATTCAAACCTTAACTGGCTTAGTAGACGAAGTTTAAAGTTACGAAACTGAAATATCTCCGAATTAATAAAAACGAAATCCAAGTTTCTGTTAATTTTTCCAGAGCCTCTAAAAAATTTTTATACAATTGTAGAGTGCTCTTTTAGATGTAACTAGAACATCATAGAAAAACAAGACATAAACTCCAAGGTTTGATTGCCGAAAATTGGATTTTACCCGCCGTTGCCGGTTTTCCTAAGGAGTTGGGTCTTGAGTTTTTTGCGGTATTTTGTACTCTTGGATTTAAGTTTTATGGTATTGTTTGATTTTGCCAAGATTTCATATATCGTTATCTTTGTGCTTGGGAAATACGGAGTATTTCGAAGTCGGAATTTAACATCGTTTATTCGTGTAAGTTCGTATATGTGTTTCTAAACTTCTACTAATTGCTATATGTCGATTAGTGGGGGTTGCACATATTTTGTATCTTGTTTGTGGCTTGTGGATATGAAATATTAGATCGCCGTGAATGAATAGCCGGGGGAATGTAAAAAGAGTGTTCTTTTCTTTCATTCATGTATATTTGTAAAGTGACGTAATATTCTTTTGCGGGGCACATCCGGGTTGAGGTTTTAACCACCGTTGTATTATTTCATTTATTTTTTCTTGCACCAAGGATAGACCCAAGATGGGGTGCACAAACTACCGGGTTCTTGAAGTATCGAGTGGCCTACTCATTTTATTGAGAGAGCTTGCTTCACTTCAGGAATTTGGTGGGTAGTTTGCCGCACCCGTAGGGGTCTAGGGTGGGGGTTTGGCTATTCATCACGACCGTGGAATCTGTTTTTCATTCTAGGCTAAAACGAAACACGGAAATCCTAGTATATCTAATATATTCATCTGTATTACATATGCTGTGATATGTGATCTGGAATGGATATTGTTACGTGAGACGCTATATATATATATTATATAAAATAAGCGCTGCTTATGTTTTGCACCCGTGCTAGTCCAGCCCCCACTCTGCCGTTAGTTAAGTAACCTAACGGTGCATGACGGGGCTGTTCATCATGAAAAACTGCATTTCAATATCACTCATTCATTATTATTTTTGTGATATATCGGTACTATTAACTCGTGTCTGGTCAATAATTACAGATTATAGGTATTCGTGACAAAATACTGGAAACACACTGAAATACAGGGATACAACATTTGTAAGTCGACACTGCAACCGTTGCAGAAAACCGATCAATATTCAAAGAGTTTCTTTCTGCAACAAACATGTGTACACATTTTTATCAAAAATAATGCAACAATACAAGTGTGAGCACAAACCTCTTTTGATGCATGAAACATGATGGGACAGCCTAGCACAAGTGGGCACACAAGAATCATGACTTGTGCAAGTAGATGAGCAAGTGGGTGTGTGATGAGTGAAGCATAAATGTGTGATGTGATTTAAAAGTTACAATTTCCCTCCAAATCTACAGATCAATACCCAAGTTGATATAGAAGAATAAAACAATACCAGTGAGATCATGGAGAGGATATAAGATCATCAAAAGAAAACGGGTCCCGCCACGCTACAGTAAATCTCCAGAATTGGCCAAATTCCTATTACCATCGGTCCCAACTACCTTTTTTGGCTCCAATTTTCTTCTGGTCATTCCATTTTGCCACATCATCTCATTTTTATTGTTTTTTTGTTGATTTTGTGCCTATAAATACCAAAACAGAGAGCAAGCTCATGAGCATACTTTGACACACTTCATTCCATTTTCTTTATGCAATCTTGTTAAAGCTTTGTACATAGTATTTAGTTTACCTTGAGTTTCTTACCTTCTCTTGATCTTGCAACTTCTTCATTGAGTTTGTAAGTTTAGGTTTTGGTTATTGAACTCATGGTTTGTATCTTGGAGTTGAACTTAATAAAGCTTTCATTTTGATGCACTTTGGTTCTTAGTATTTTCTTTTCTTTACTTACTTGCAATTTAATTTCTTGCAATTTACTTACTTGCAAATGTTGTTTTCTTTGATTTCTTCTCTTTTGTATTTTCCTTTGATGTTGGTTATGGTTTGTGAGTAGTGGATATTGTTAGAGAAAGAGAGTGGTTGTGTATGTTAAAGTTCTCTTTTGCTCATTTCGTTTACCCGATACTTGCTAATTGAACTCCGTCCAAAGCTCACGCAAGCGCTCCGTCAGGCGTCCTATTCTACCACGGTATCGGTGATCTCTAACCGTGACCGGTTGCGTTTAGTTTGGCCGGAAGTGAAATTCAAGAGATAAGAATAGACGGACAAGAGTCAATAAGCCGTATTTCACAAATACCATGCTTAAACACCCTAATCCACGTTGTTGCCGAATACTCTAGCTTCAATAGTCAAGTTAGGCACAAAGGAATGAGTAAGGATTTTCCTAACTTATACTAACATATCTCTATCCCTAACAAGCTTATATTTTGCATAAACAAACACATAGGGTAGAATCGAACAATTCAGACTTTTGGATTAACTCGTGAGAATAAGAACGTAAAATGCACCATCTCCCTGCGGACGACCCGTACTCATCAAAGCTAGCTACACACGAAACCATTTTGATTGCGGTTAATTTTAAAACTTAAGATACGACACGTAAAATCTCATTTCGATCAAATGGCGCCGTTGCCGGGGAGATGGTAACATTTTTATTCTTGTTATTTCGGGTTAATCTCTGTATATCTTGTTTATAGCACTAACACTATTCTGAAAAACAAAACTAAAAATCGAAAAAATTTCAAAAACCAAAATAAAAAAAATTAACGTTTTGAAATTTTGCACTCTGTTATTTGGATCTGCTGACACTCTGAGACTAATTATAAAAGTTAAACCATAACATTGAGACACTATTAGAACGCTAAGACCACAGAAGAAACTTGGACCCCAATTCAAAAATTCACCCGCCAATTTCCCCTAATTTCCCGCTTCCAGTGGTTTTCCCGTGAGTGTTTGCAAAAATTCTTTTTGGATTTGCTCCAGTGTTCTGTTAGTACTCTAATTTTATTGTTTGGTTTTCATAATTTTGTGTGTGCAGGAGTTTGGGCACTCATATCGCTTTTTCGCACTAAATATCAATTTTTTTTTCGATATTTTCAGATTTTTAAGAAATTGCGAACTGCGATCGTGCGGAGCAAAGTGTATATTCAAAGCCAAGGTGATAACGAAGTACAGTGCCAAAGATCCAGATAGTTTGACCCGCGCAAGAGAACTTTTCAAGCTAATCGGATTCAATTCAATGGGGGTTTCTTAACCCAAAAACCTATCGGTACGTATTTCCTAACACCTTCTTCTCAAATCTGATGCGTCCACCATTCTATCTTTGCAGAATTCTTTGCAAGTTCGCTGCCAAAAGATAAAGTGAATAATCCATATTTGTTGCAGCACCGCGCTTAAACATAAAAAATGATTGTTTGATGTTTTGAACAACTTTTTCATTGAATTGCGCATTGCATTCTTTAATACAGACTTAAGGGCAATTGAACCCCACAACATACGGTAAATGATTTCATCACCTTTTTCGTGGCCCACAAATCACGAAATTGAGCATAACGTTTACCCGCACAAATTTTAAAAGAAACTAGACTTTAAACCTTTAAGGACTTTGCGCTCATTAGGAGAAGTTAACCGTGTTTAGAACACCGCTTAACGTTATATCGTTCTGTAATATTTCAGAAAATATATAATATTATTTTTGGAATTTAATATTAAAATAATATATTTCGCGAAAACTACCCGATTTGCGAAATTGGGGTTTTCATAAAAAGGTATAAATATATACCAATAATTATGAAATAATTGGAGATTAAAATTATTTATTCATTTAAAAATATATTTATTGGATCTGGCATTTTTATAATTTATTATATGCAAGTTTGAAATTAAACCCGATTAGTGCACTGCTAATTGCGATTAGGCCAAATCCGTGTTTCTACATTTTTCCATGGTTAGTGCACAATGACATATTTCATTTGGTTACATGTTTCCCTTATGTTGTTTTGGTGTTGTTATGTGAATTAGTTTTGAGAAAGAAATGAATTATTGAAGAGAGAGAGAGAGAGGGGACACAATGATGAGGGGTTAAGCACGCTGTGAGAGAGAAAGAGAGTGAGAATAAGTGAGAGAGAGGGGATGCCTCATTCATTTTCCTCCATCATTTTCCTTCTCCTTCTTCATCTTCAATCTCTCTCATTCTACCCTCATGACCCATCTCAAAATCTTCATCAAAACCCTATACTCCCTTCACAAAAATTGATCCCCACCTCACCCTCAACATACCAATCAAAGTTGGATTTTGGAGATTTTGGACTTCTAGGGCTTTTCTTTAGTTTCCCAAATGAGGTATATATCTTCTTTCATTTAGTTAGTTTTAAGTTTCTTGCATTCTATTTTATTTTAGAATTGGATTAGTGATGATTAGTGATGTTGGAAATTCCTAGAGAAAGGTTGCGTGATTGTGTGGACATGTGGTGTTGTAGTGGCTGTTTACAAGACTTTAGAGGTGATTCTTGACCTGGACCAGAGTGTAGAACCCAAAATACGAACTTAGAAAATTACCCATGTCGGTTTTGTGACATTTAGTGGCCTATAAGGAATCTGGAGCAATCTAGGGTAATTCTGAGAAAACAAACAATACCAGAGACCTAATTAAGACACTAGGAGACCACCCTGCAAGTACGAACCCCATCAGAGCATCCTAGGCCGAGCCGGCCGAATTTTTGGGCTATGTGGCTGGCCAAATGTAGGTATTTGTGGTCTAAATTGTTCCAGTAGCTCACATACTCCTCATACAACACCCTATACTTGCTAGTTTTGTTCTTATTGACCTGAACCAAAATCTGGGAGCACATTGGGGTGTTTTTGATTATGTTTTCCGTATTTTGGAATGCTTGGTTTCGATGTTTGGATTTGTATTTGGTTGTTAGGCGTTTGTACATCAACAACAAGGGTTGTTTAATTGTTTTGCATGTGTAGGCCATAGATTCTAACCTATGAGCGCGCCGTGTAAGTCTACGTTACCCACCCCGGCACTTACGGGGAAGCGGAATAGGTAAATTTTTTTTTTAACACAAGGTAACATAGAATAAAACTTGAGGATCTTTACCAAACCATTTCTAACAATCAACTAGAGGTTCTATCTACTATGCTTAGGAGATTATACCTCATGCAACAAGTCCTTCGGGTCTTCTCTCCGCTGTCTTCCTCGTCCATACAAGCTCCGAGGATCGATCCGGATCTTGGTCACCTCCACGGACTCTTAGAGTCGAAGACGATCCACCCGAGAGTCTGTAGTCCGAGCTCCACCTCAAGCCGAGGTAACTAGGGCAACAAGTTTGCTACTCTTGATGACCTAGGTGATGTAGATGAAGAAGATGGATTTATTTGTCTATTTAGTTTCTATTTTTCTCAACACACGAGAGTTATAGAAAAATCTAGAGAGGAAAAAGAATGAGGAACCATGGGAGCTCTCTTTTTTGGATGAGAGAGAATGAGCAAAAGATAATCATTCATAAGAAAAAACCATTTACTAATCTCTTATCATGATAAAGTGTGATGGCTACTTGATTTGACCCTTATCATCTAAAAAATAAATCCAAAAGAATAAGAAGGATCTAGGGCTCTCAAGAAATATCCAAGTCAACAATGGTCAACTAGGTCAAATGGTCAACAAGGTCAAAGCAATTAGCCATAACACAATTATCATTAGGAAAGATTAGTAAATAATTTCCTCACCTCATAATGGTTTTGACCGAATCAATGGTCAAAACCTTAACGAGGCACCTCCTTCTTCTTTCCTCACAACCGTGTACACACCCTTATCCGCATTCCGTAGAATGCGAATGCACAGAAGACAAAACTAATCCATCTATACAATACTAGGATCCGGCTTAAACCAAAGCCCACTAGTATCGTCTGCCCGAACATCATACGCGCACAAGTGCATGTAAGTGATCGTAGCCTTGCCGTAAAACCATACGTTCTCTACACCTTTTGCCCAGTGCAGGGAAACTCTTTGTGTGGGACTCTAATGACTCGACACTACGCTGGCAGTGGGTTTAACCACAGACCGCAAGCGGCACTAGCTGTACGTAACGGTCCCCAGGTAGATGTCGATAAGAAGGCCGATGAGGTGAACCCATCCGAACTCCTACTGAGCCTGAATGTGACAATCTCCGTACAGTCCAGTCTGTTCGTCTATGAGTATCGCATGTCAGGCCTAGGGGGCGATAAACGTCAGACCCCTAATAGCAGTACAAGTCGTGCCGAAGTGTAGCCCAAAACACCCTAAGAAACTACTGGAAACACTACCAGTAATTCTCACTTGCCCAGGCCAGGGACTTTGTGTAACGGCTCTCCTAGACATAGCGCGATATCAACCCCCAATACTGGGAGAGACGAATCCTATCTAACTGCTACTGCCTCCAAGTGCTTCGGGACTGCACCCAACTACTACCTGTTTGCACGACTCCTTTGAGCCATGGTAGGGTAGTAATCAAAGTATAGTAGGAACACACTCGAGGCAAAGTAGTCGTGTCAAGTCGACGGACTAAGCTGTACTCCTGTCACCTGGGAACTATTATCTGACGATAGGTATACTCAACCAACAGTTCCCGACGAGTCCTGTCCAGTGTACTCGTAACCTAACGAGCACCCGTATACTATCTCCAGTACGACGTACTAATGGCTGTGGGACAGACCATCTCCCCTGCTGGGATGAGAAGTGTATACGCTAGTCTCCTCCGGAGTATCGATGCACCGTCTCGATAATCCTACGACTAGGGACCTGTATAAGGATGTGCTTGTAGATTACCCAGCCCCCACAAGTGTGTCTTCCATCACAACGCTGGTAATCAAGCAAAGATCCTAAGGGCTCCACTAATATGTATAAGCGATATGCTAAAAGAAACACATACTCATATTGAAGTTGAAACAAACCAAGTAGCATGCTACAATTTTGAGCAAGATTGTCTATACAACTGTGAATATCCTAAGCTTCCATTAAGTAATATACAAATTAGTATGATACAGTAATGCCCTCTAAGGCATATACACTAACAATCTCCCACTTGCACTAGGGCCATATACTGGCGTATCGAAGACCTATCATCTCGATCAGCCGCTTGAACTGAGTCTGGGGTATGGCCTTCGTGAGTGGATATGCAGTGTTATTCTCCGAATCTACTCTCCTCAACTCGATCTCCCGGCGATCTACGATCTCCCTGATCAGATGGTACTGCCTCAAAATGTGTCTGGACTTCTGATGGGACCTGGGTTCCTTCGCTAAATCTATAGCACCGTTGTTGTCACAATACAGTGGTATTGGATCAAAAATGGTAGGAACCACCTGAAGCTCCGTGAGGAACTTCTTCATCAAGACAGCTTCTTTTGCGGCATCGCAAGCAGCTATGTACTCCGCTTCCATAGTCGAGTCAGCAACGGTTTCCTGCTTGAGCTCTTCCAGCAAACCGCCCCTCCATTGAGGGTAAAGACATAACCCGACATTGACTTAGAGTCATCGTTGTCACTCTGGAAGCTGGAGTCAGCAAAGGCCTCGATCTGGAGGTCTTTTCCGCCATACACTAAGAACATCTCCTTAGTCCTTCTCAGGTACTTGAGAATGTTCTTTACTGCTATCCAGTGTTTCTCCCCTGGGTCTGACAGATACCGGCTTACAACGCTCAATGCGTATGCTACATCGGTCTGGTACAAAACATCGCATACATTATAGAGCCTACCGCAGATGCATAGGGTATAGATAACATGTGAACCCTTTCCAAATAAATCTTGGGAGACATCTCTTTGGAGAGGGTGATTCCGTGACAAGCCGGTAGATTACCGCGCTTTGAATCTTCCATACTGAATTGTTTCAGTATGGTGTCGATGTACCTGGACTGCGAAAGTCCCAACAACCTCTTAGATCTATCACGATAGATCTGGATCCCCAGAATGTAGTTGGCATCGCCCAGGTCCTTCATGGAGAACCTCTATGACAAGAATCCTTTGAATGACTGTAGCATAGGAATGTCATTTCCTATTAGGAGAATGTCATCCACGTACAAGACGAGGAATACCACAGTTCTCCCTACAATCTTATTGTAAATGCATGGTTCATCGTGATTTTTGATAAAGTCGAATTCTTTGACAGTATCATCAAAGCAGATGTTCCAGCTCCGCGATGCCTGCTTCAGTCCATAAATGGACTTAAGCAACTTGCACACTTTACCACTGCTTCCACTCTGAATGAAACCCTCCGGTTGGTCCTTAAGACGCACTCTTCCAAATTTTCATTTAGAAAAGCCAGCTTTACGTCCATCTGCCAGATTTCATAATCATGGAAGGCAGCAATGGCAACAAGGATCTGAATGGATTTGAGCACAGCCATTGGAGAAAAGGTTTCGTCATGGTCCAAACCAGGTCTTTGACGAAACCCCTTTGCAACAAGTCTAGCTTTATAGGTTTCAACCTGCCCATCTACACCAATCTTCTTTCTGAAGATCCATTTGCAGCCTACGGGTTTTACCCTTTCTGGAGCAATGTCCAAAGTCCAAACTTTGTTAGTGTACATGGACTCCATCTCGGTCCGCATTGCATCCATCCATTTTACTGAGTCACCGCTCTGAATGGCTTGCTGGAAACTAGTAGGCTCATTATTTTCAATGATGCAATCCTCTCGATCCCCGTCTATGAGAAAACCGTAGTATCTCTCAGGCGGATAAGATTACCTACTATTCCTGTGGAGTGGCGCTGGGATGTCCGGTTCTCCTGAAACTTCTGGTTCTACCAAGCTTTCAGTAATAGCTTGTGGTTCTGGAATTTCTTCCAGTTCTATTGCGCTCCCACTTATCTGATTTTCTAAAAACTCAGTTTCCAAGAAGCGGGCATGATGAGAAACAAAGACCTTTTGCTCCTCTGTGTAATAGAAAACATTCCCCTTGGAGTTCTTTGGGTATCCCACAAACTTACACTGTACTGAGCGTGCCTCGAGCTTGTTCGCATGCTGCTTTTGACAAAAGCTGGACATCTCCATGTCTTAAAGTGTTTAAGACAGGGTTTCTTCCCACTCCACATCTGATATGGTGTGGTAGGAACTGACTTAGTAGGAACTTGGTTCAAAAGATATGCAGTTGTTTCTAGTGTATAACCCCAGAAAGATCGCGGTAACTCAGCCTTACTCATCATGGAATGAACCATATCCAATAGAGTTCGATTCCGCCTTTCCGATACACCGTTATGTTGTAGTGTGTATGGAGGTGTAAGCTGAGAGAGAATTCCATTCTCTTTTAAGTAGCCCATAATCTCGGCACTTAAGTATTCACCACCTCGATCAGATCTCAGTATCTTGATACTTTTGCCTGTTTGTTTTTCAACTTCATTCTTGTATTCCCGAAATTTCTCAAAGGCCTCGGATTTATGCTTCATCAGGAATACATGTCCATACCTAGAGAAATCATCCGTAAAAGTAATGAAGTATGAATAACCACTTTGCGCATGTGTAGACATTGGACTACACAAGTCACTGTGTATGAGTCCCAAGAGCTCGCTCGCTCTTACTCCAATCCAGTGAACGGAGTCTTTGTCATCTTTCCCATGAGACAAGATTCATAAGTAGCATAAGACTGATACTCGAACGGATTCAAGTATCCCTCTTTATGTAACTTTGTTAACCGTGTCTCATTAATGTGACCCAGTCTACAATACCATAAGAAAGCCTGATTTGTTTCTGGAGACTTTCTTTTAAGTGTGTTTTGGACACTGAAAACATGAGCTTGATTCAATACGTATATTCCGTTTTCTAATGTACCTGACCCAATCATAACTTGATTTAGGTGGATGTGGACCACATCGCTTATAAAAGTAAAATCATATCCTTCCTTAGAAAGTAAGGATACAGATATGATATTACAAGCCATACTAGGTACGTAAAAACAGTTACGCAGAATCAATATCTGCCCACTTGTCAATCCAAGGTGATATTCCTCTACGGATTCAGCGTCCACGCTCATTCCGTTGGCAACCCTGAGAGTCATATTACCTATCCTGATAACTCTACGGTTTCTCAAAACCTGTAATGAATTACAGATGTGAGATCCTGATCCGGTATCCAGTACCCAGAAAGTAGAGTTAATTGACATGCAGTTTTATATTACAAACACATCCGAAGTCGAAGCCACAACATGCTTCGAATCCTGGCTACTGGCTTTCAAAGCCCCGCAATCCTTTTGCCAATGTCCTTTCCCGTAACAATAGGAACGTCCCTCCTTCACTACATCTAGTCCCAAAACCTTTGCCCTTCTCTTTCCTTCTTCTTCCCTGGTTTCCTTCAGGGTATAAGTAGAGGGCAGAGACTGTAGAATCAATTAAGTATTTGACCCGTTCTTCAACGTGGTCTTCAGGTCCGTGAGCTCATCAAAATAGCTAGTCTCTGCAAAGATGTTGTCCCCTACAGATGACCCGACAACCAACCTCGCTTGAAGCAATTCATTCGAGGTCTCATATCTTGCGATGCGAGATTGCTCTCCATATAAATCTTTGTTATGGAGGAAGACAGAAACTAAGTCCATTTTCTCGTGCTGCCTCTGGTATGCACCATCAACTGAGGCCAACACGAGGCACTTAGCATTCACACAGTCTTTTTCCGATGTCTTACGGATATCAATATCCGTGACAGGGGAAACTGGTCCTGAGACAGTAGGGGTTTGATTAGTTAGGAGGAGTCCCAGCTTGTCATGGGTAATGGACATCTGGGCAGACCTTTGCCAGTCATAACAGTCAGATTCAGTCATTTTATTATCTAGATGTAACCTATGTCTGGTCACTGGGTCGCTGCAATTAAGAGAGAGAGAAGAAAACACTTAGTATGATGCTCTTGCAAGTTTAGATTGGTTTTTAGTTTATCTAAACAGGATGGCTCCCACTGTTTCTCGAATCCTTCCTCAAACCATAAAAGAAGAATTAGTCAGGATTAATCTCACCGTACAATACTTGCTTAACCGTTCAGCCAGGCTAGTGTCGGTACTTCGAGGGAGGTTTTACGACGCTTTCACGAAGTTCCTTAATTAAATAACCTCTTTTCCCTGTGGGCGTAGCCCTGCTAACACCTTTCTAGCCACCTACTTGATTTACAGTATTGATCGTTAAGTGAAAAAGTCTCTCGAGGAGTAGCGGATACTCACAGTAGGATCGGAATCCAAATATCATTGTATGATAATGTTGAAGGAATCCTACCAACATTATCAAACTCCAAATGGTATGCAGCACCAGCAAGTTTCAATTTCCTTAGAAACTCCCGATGTGGATTTTTGCCCCATGCTCTTATGACCTTGACTGAGGCCAACAAATCATAAGTCACATGTCAAGTTCTACCCGTCATTGTCCAGGTTGATTTGAACCCACCCGTATATACCCTTAACTATGGCCAACAAAGTAATATGACTGTCCCAAACCAACGCATCTATCTATGCAACATATGAATACCCAGCAGCTACCAATCACTATGCCTTGACTAAGGCCAACAAACATAACTTGAATACTATTGAATATTCATACGAAATGACGGAGGGCAATGATATCATATATAGATATATACATTCGTCAGATGCAATGATAGCCATTCCAGAACACAGATGAACATATTGGATATACTAGGAATCCACTCTTCGTTTGAGCCTGCAACGAAAGACGGATTACACGGTCGCGATGAATAGCCAAACCCCACCCTAGACCCCTACGGGTGGGGCAAACTACCCGCCTAGTACCCGAAGTGAAGCAACCTCCCTCAACGACGTGAGTATGCCACTCGGCACTTCAAAGTACCCGGTAGTTTGTGCACCCCACCTTGGGTCTATCCTAGGAGCAAAAACAGTAAAAGAAATAATATACAATGGCGTCTACAAGCTCAACTCGGATGTGCGGCCATAAAATAATATTACGTCAAATTACAAATTTTACATTGAATGGAAAAAGAAAACTCTCATCTCACATCCCCGGCTATTCATCATGATAATCCAACAAGTTCATATACACAATCCAACATCACAGATCACAGATATGTACAACCCCCACTAATCAATGTATAGCGATTAGTAGACGTTCAATACATATATCACATCATAGAAGATCCGATTAGCTAAAGTACTTAAAATTTCGATTGATTACCAGATATGAATCTACCCCAAGCACAACAAAGTACTCAACAAAATCTGGGCAGAAACAAAATATCAGAGAAATCATAAAATACAAATCTGGACAGACTGCAGGAAAAACGAGTTGAGTCGATGTCGATTCGGCCGCGGATCCACGACGAAACTCTTGGTTTCTCCGCGCTTCCGCGGTGTTCTGACCTATTCACGAGCTCATTTTTCTTGTGTGTCCTTCAAAAAGCCTGCACGTATTTTTAAGGTCCCTGGAAAAATTTTTGGACCAGATTTTAAAATCGACAGAAAACGTGCATTTTTGACGTATTTTTGAGATTTTTCCGGCGATCGAATTTCTAACACTTTGCTAACAAGTTAGTAATGGTTTAGCGAGGCTCTGATACCACTGTAAGTCTACGTTACCCATCCCGACACTTACGGGGAGGCGGAATAGGTAAAAAAACAAATTTTTAACACAAGGTAACATAGACTAAAACTTGAGGATCTTTGCCAAACCATTTCTAACAAACAACTAGAGGTTCTATCTACTATGCTTAGGAGATTATACCTCATGCAACAAGTCCTTCGGGTCTTCTCTCCGGTTTCCTCCTCGTCCATACAAGCTCTGAGGATCGATCCGGATCTTGATCACCTCCGCGGCCTCCTAGAGTCGAAGACGATCCACCCGAGAGTCTGTAGTCCGAGCTCCACCTCAAGCCGAGGTAACTAGAGCAATAAGTTTGCTACTCTTGATGCCCTAGGTGATGTAGAGGAAGAAGATGGATTTGTTTGTTGGTTTCTATTTTTCTCAACACATGAGAGTTATAGAAAAATCTAGAGAGGAAGAAGAAGGAGGAACCATGGGAGCTCTCTTTTTTGGATGATAGAGAATGAGCAAGAGATAATCATTCATAAGAAAAAACCATTTACTAATCTCTTATCATGATAAAGTGTGATAGCTACTTGATTTGAGCCTTACATCTCAAAAATAAATCCAAAAGAATAAGAAGGATCTAGTGCTTTCAAGAAATGTCCAAGTCAACAATGGTCAACTAGGTCAAATGGTCAAAGCAATTAGCCATAACACAATTATCATTAGGAAAGATTAGTAAATAATTTCCTCACCTCATAATGGTTTTGACCGAATCAATGGTCAAAACCCTGATGAGGCACCTCCTTCTTCTTTCCTCACAACCGTGCATACACACACGCATCTGCATTCCGTAGAATGCGAATGCACAGAAGACAAAACTAATCCATCTAGACAATATTAGGATCCGGCTTAAACCAAAGCTCACTAGTATCGTCTTCCCGAACATCATACACGCATAAGTGCACGTAAGTGATCGTAGCCTTGTCGTAAAACCATACGGCCTTTACATCTTTTTCCCAGTGCAGGGAAACTCTTTGTGTGGAACTCTAAAGACTCGACACTACGCTGGCAGTGGGTTTAACCACAGACCGCAAGTGGTACTAGCTGTACGTAACGGTCCACAGGTAGATGTCGATAAGAAGGCCGATGAGGTGAACCCATCCGAACTCCTACTGACCCTGAATGTGACAATCTCCATACAGTCCGGTCTGTTCGTCTATGAGTATCGCATGTCAGGCCTAGGGGCGGTTAACGTAAGACCCCTAATAGCGGTACAAGTCGTGCCGGAGTATAGCCCAGAACACCCTGAGAAACTACTGGAAACTCTACCAGTAATTCTCACTTGCCCTGGCCAGGGACTTTGTGTAATGGCTCTCCTAGACACAGCGCGATATCAACCCCCAATATTGGGAGAGTCGAATCCTATCTAACCGCTACTGCCTCCAAGTGCTTCGGGACTGCACCCAACTACTACCTGTTTGCACGACTCCTTTGAGCCGTGGTAGGGTAGTAATCAAAGTACAGTGGGAACACACCCGAGGCGAAGTAGTAGTGTCAAGTCGACGGATTAATCTGTACTCCTGTCACCTGGGAACTGTTATCTGACGATAGGTATACTACCAACCAACAGTTCCCGACGAGTCCTGTCCAGTGTACTCGTAACCTAACGAGCACCCGCATACTATCTCCAGTACGACGTACTAATGGCTGTGGGACAGACCATCTCCCCTGCTGGGATGAGAAGCGTATACGCTAGTCTACTCCGGAGTATCGATGCCCCGTCTCGATAATCCTACGACTAGGGACCTGTATAAGGATGTGCTTGTAGATTACCCAGCCCCCACAAGTGTGACTGCCATCACAACGCTGGTAATCAAGCAAAGATCCTAAGGGCTCAACTAATATGTATAAGCGATATGCTAAATGAAACACATGCTCATATTGAAGTAAAAACAAACCAAGTAGCATACTACCATTTTGAGCAAGATTGTCTATACAACTGTAAATATCTCAAGCTTCCATTAAGTAATATACAAACTAGTATGATACAGTAATGGCTTCTAGGGCATATACACTAACACACCGTGTGCCGTGTTGGTTTTCCGGACTTGATGTTAATAGTGATTGCGATTGTGTATTTATTGTAGGTGCCTTCACGTGGATTCCGAGACGACGAAGCATGGCGTCATCGACTTCGGCAAGCAAGGATCAAAGTGAGTAGATTTATATCTACGGGGGAAGTCGGGTGGATGGTGTATAGCCCCCTCGCAAATTTTGATGGAAACCAATATATAGGATATGGTTAAGGAAACCTAGATTAGAAAACTAGGGATATGGTTAAAAAGATAGTTAGAGATGATATGAGTGATTGAAAATACATAATGAGATATGAGATGAAAGCTTTAGGGATATGAAAAGTGAATGTGTATCACGACTTATAGATATGCTGTTACACTAGAATAGGTATGAGTTTTAGAGTAGCATGATATTTGATGTATAAGGTAGAATGTATATATAAAATTGACTTGATGTAAGATGACTTAATGCAATGAAAAGTATATACAATGTGATATGATGACTTGATTGATATGTTGGTATACGGTTGCGAGTCGATATGAGATGATTGATAACCATGTCGGCCCCTGATATGAGATGGTTATGGATGTGACCTGTGATGTAGGTATATAGATAGATATGATGTTGTGAATCATGAGTGATATGCCGTACGAGATATTAGGTCCGTACCCTCATTGTCATATAGGTTGATGGATCCCCAATTGTTAATGTCGTCGTACGATGATTTACCGTACATGATGAGTTTTATGATGTTTGATCCGTACCCTTGACTAGAGGATGCCGTACGATGGATTATACCGTACGTGATATTGTGAGGCTGGATGCCGATTGATAGATTCACCGACTCGGTCATGTTAGATACGTATACCTTATAGCATTTAGCTGATGATTTACTTATGCTACGTTCATGTCATTCTCATTGCATTCCATATACCTGGGCTAGTACACCTACACCATTATCAATGATGCGTATGTTACACTTACACAGATTAGCCGGCTCACACACTTCATCATCGATAATTACTATGTCACTTACACAGTAGAATTGCTACATCATACTATTATATTGCTATACTCACATTATGATGATATGGCCATGCTCACATCACTGTTCCATGTTGCATGATATACGATTATGCTTACGTTCTGTTATATGTCGCATACATCATGCTTTACGATTATACACATTAAGATCTGTTGTTTTCATGATATTTCTGGATTTGAGAACCTTGGTTATTTCGAAAGAAAGTATGTATTGTTTTAAAAACCCGGTTTCTCTTGATATGTTATTTTGAGACGTCCACCATGTGTTTTCTCGGTTCTGAGATTGGCATGTGAAACCCGATTTGTGGAGCGGTAGGCTCCGTCTGCGGGTACATGGTGGACCCGGTGAGGTACCCCGGGGCAAGAAGACTCGTATTGAAAGGCGGTGAGCCTAGCGGAGGGACTACTACCTACCGGTGATAGTATTTGGACTCGGCGGTTATCCAGAGGATACCGAACGGAGTCATGAGATGGATATGAGGGCTGACGAGAGTAGGCGGTGCCTGAGGGCCGATCTGAGGATGCGACGCCTGAGATATGAGGATTTATGTGTCGATGCTCTACACGGGTTTCATGATGTTTCGAGTGTCGGTGTTGGACACTCAGGTTCCATGATTTGATGTGTCATTGATGGACACACATTCTTTGATATCTCATAAATTTACATGCATATGCTTCTATGATGTTTCGAGTGGACGAGATCCACATGCATACAGGCATTCATTATATTGTTGGATGATATCCACATGCATACTGGCATTGATTATTGTTGGCACCTATACAGACACGGTCACCCTAGATATCATAGTATTACCATTATGATATAGTTGACCTAGGAAGTCGTTTTTTATTCAATTTCTACCTGATGATGTTTTCTACTCAAGAGTTGGCAACTCACCCCCGTTGTGCCACAGTTCTTACAGGTTGACCGTATGGATCATTAGCGGCATTGCTGGCACACAGCTGCATTCGGGTGATTGCTTTGGTAGGTGGTACATGTTGGATCGTACCACTATTGTATTTATTATTCATGTTGTATCTAGTTAACTCCATCGATCAGAAATTAGCATTTGTATAAGTAGTAAAACTTAGCAAGACTTGTAGTCGCGAGACTTGAGCGATGGGTTATATATTCGCTTGGTGGGTTTAATTTCTTGCTTGATTCATTATTCTTGTATTGATCTTCACCGTTGGGCGTCGTATACTTATTTTATAACTTATGTGGTTGTGAATCTGCCGATTGGCGAAGAGCTAGCTCCCGCTTGGGGATGCCTTTTATATTATCAAGTATTTATGGTTTTGGATCAAAATATAAAAAGGACGTGCCGCCCAAATTTTTAAAAGACGAAACATGTTTTTCAAGTAATAAATTCTACTTGCATTTTTCTCATGTTCTACTATTTTTGCATTAAGAAAACGTTTGATTTCACCATATCTTTATTTCAAAACTTCACCTCTTTTATTTTCTTAAAAAGGTTTGGATTTCTGGGCTTCGGCTTACTTGAATTTCGTTACGCCTTTAGACGTGGCGTGATTTAAGTGCCGGTCACGAACTAAATTTCGGGTCGTGACAAAGTTGGTATCAAAGCTCTAGGTTTAACTTTGGTTCGAGTCTATGTTTGACTATGCGGAGTCTAGGGTATATAAATATTTCGGAACCTAGGCTTGACCTTACGGAACAGGATCAAAAAGTGAAAACCAGTATCACGGCGAGGGCTCTAGACTTGAACAGGGGGGTATTAGACCCGAACTTTCGTTTCATAGGTTGACCCTGATTGATGGAGTAGGTAGCTTGAGTAGAGTGACGTACCGTACGTATGTTCCGCGACATATTTACGATACGATACTCCACTTAAGGAACCTTAGGATGTACATATTTTGAGATCTGTGATTCTCTTCGTTCTCTTGATCATACATCCATTTGAGATCCTTGATTCTATTTGTTTCCAAGATCATACTCTCATTGATTCCGTTCCTCCTTATGATCATATATCCATTTCGGGATCTGTTGATTCCTTTCATTCCTTTGATCTACCTTCATCGATACATGCTTGAGGTTCCTGTCACCATGGTTCGAGCGCAGATTGAGCTGCTGCTAATGACGCGGTCAGGGCGAGCTCGTCATGGACGAGAACTGACCATTGTGTTTTCTGGTGAAATGGGAACGTATCGAGTTGTGTTTGTGTTGTGACCTCTCGTTTGAGGCGAATGTTCGGTTTTGCACCGGATGATTGGGATATTGATAGAGGCTGCCAAATTGTGAGAGGACTATTGATGTACAGCCTACCTCAGAGTTTATAATGTCATCTACCTTGCAGACAGATGACCCAGCTGCTGTTGAGATTGATGGGATGTCTCTTCCAGACTTTACGAGCTGAGATCGCTGGAGATTTCAGGCAGAGATGCGACAGATGATAGCTAGTTTGAGTTGGGAGACGAAGGTGATTCTTCAGATTTGATGCGCCGACGCAGGCCTAATTGAGTTGAAGATTTCCAGTGTGGAGAGTCTTACTCAGATCTAGAGTAGATCGATCCAGAGATGACGTTGTTAGTTGGATGATCCGATAGGAGATCAGTAAGTGGACCAGCTTCGGATAGGGGACCTCACCCATATGCGTTGTGAGTTGATCGAGAACGGACGAGTATTCAGTATTCCTCCGATAGTTGGGACGAGTTCCCGAGAACGTGTTCGGTTAGATATCTTCTAAAGAGTGATGAAGATACCGAGTTTGCAATTTCGAGTCCGTGTGAGAGATTTCGGATTGAGTGTAGCTAAAAACAATTGCAGTACGAAGATAGCATAACATGACGTTGAAGTGGACGATGATAAAGACAAGTGGAGAAAGAGGTTCGTGCGAGATTTTGACAAGCTGTTGTTACTCCCCGTTGAGATCAGAGATCAGATATGTGTACAGAGGCATTGGGATGCGACCAATTCCTGAGAAAATGCTGTGTTGAGAACGCAGATGTCCAGAAAGCGAGAAAAGATTATGCAAGAGTACCAGCCTCCATATAGTTCGGCATAGACGAGATCGGAAGAGACCTTGAGCTGGTTCCTTCCAGGACACTACTGCGATAAGATTGCACCTAGGATCAGTTATGTCGCATTTATTCAGAGGGCTAGAGTCCGACGCCAGCGACATGCTGCTTTATGAGTGGTCATACTAATTGGCCGAGAGATGACCAGAGGAGTGTCAGAGCGGAATCATTTCCGTTAGCACACCTGACCGGGCCGATGAGGCAACGGATTGCGAGATTGGTAATCCATAGAGAAATGAGGACCCAAAGACGGAGGACGCCAGACCGTGAGCAGGAGGCAAGCGGATGTTCTTGCTCTGCCAGTTTTGGGCGCACCGATATTTTTCGACATTGTAGGAGGTGTACCTTAATGTCATTTGTTGGGATTTGCGTTTGTGATCCGAGTATCAAGCTTATATCGCTTGGATTTGAGTTTTTATGATTGAGTTTCATGATATTGTTTTCGTGCACCATGGCTGCACCTACTGGGTATTTACATTTTATGCATAGTTATTGCATTTGATATTCATTTTGTGCCTTGGCTGCACATGTTTATGATTCCGTGGATTTCATATGGTTGATTCGATTTTGTGCATGTGATACGCACTTGATTTGATTTACGCACTCGGTATAGCTTACATGTGCTTGCAGTGCCTTGATACGTGTTTTGTGCACGCAATTGCACACGTTTATGATTTTATACACCTTGGTATACTCGGTGTTGCTTTTTATATGCATTTGAGTTATTGATGAGTTTCCGTGCACTTGTTGCACTCAATTTGTATTTGTGCATTTGTTGCACCAGATTTGTATTTCATGCATTTGTTGCACTAGATTTATACGCCGTGCATTGGTTGCACCGTATTTTTATTTTGTACATTTGTTGCACCAGATTCGTATTTCATGCATTTGTTGCATTTGATTTGCATTTCATGTGTTTGTTGCACCAGGTGGGTATTTCGTCCATCTGTTGCACTAGATTTATACTCCGTACATTGGTTGCACCCGATTTATGTCTTTGAGCATTCGTTTTACCAGATTTGTGTTTTCATGCGCGTTTGTACTTGACGTTCGTTTTCGTGCATACTACTGCACTAAACGCTTTTTACGGACCTGACGTGCTTGGGTTGGATTTTTGCGCATATTATATGCTTGATATTGGATTTTGTGCACATCGGATGCACTTGAGTAAGATTTTGCTCGTGCATGCTGGATACCCTTGATTTAGATTTTTATCCGTGCATATTGGATGCGATTTCATTCGTGCATGTTGGATGCACTTGACTTAGATTTTATTCATGAATGTTGGATGCACTTGATTTCGATTTCATTCGTGCATGGCGGATGCACTTGATTTGGATTTTGCGCATGTTGGGCGCATGATATGAGATCTGATTTTGTGCACACCGGATGCACTCGGTTGGGATTTTCATTGTGCGGGTTAGTTGCACTGGGTTGAGACTTTCGTGAACTCTAGATGCACTTAATATTGTTGTCGTGCACACCCGTTGCACTAGACAGATACTTTCGTACACACCCGTTGCACTTAGTTTTGGTTTTGTGCACATTCGTAGCACTTGTATTTAGATTTGGTTTCCATGCGCACTAGACGCACATGATTTTCGGATATGCCTTTTGAGGCTTATTTTGCTCTTGAGCACTTTGTTTTCATGATGGGCACTATATTCTGTACTAGCCGAACATGACTGATCTGAGGACAGTACCCGAGTACTTTGCATGCATTAAAAGTTTACCAACGGGATTTCAAAAAGGAGCTATAGTATCGCTATTTCCTATGTGTCCGCGAGCGACACTCCCGTTTACAAAGGAAAACCGTTTGGGATATTTTAAAAGGGCGGAATGTATATTTTAGAAAAACATATAACAATATATATTTATTACTTTATAAATAAGCGTCCGTCACTTGTGCCGTGAATTACGTATTGCACGGCGATTCAGAAACGTTTTTTCATGTGTTTTAGTCAGTTTTAGAAGATTTTCAAGGATGTGTACTGCATATGTATAATAGTATTTGACTAGTGTATATTGGATTTCAGTAGTGGATTTCGAGATCTGTATCTCTATTGTAACTCCGATGATATGCGTGCAAGTTCGATAATTTGCGCGACGCTTGACGGAGTTCGATTTTGAGTTTCATACTCGTTTTCAGGTGCACGCGATGCGCTGTGATATTTCTATATCTTCCGTGATTTCGGAGCCCCGTTGATTTGAGCTGATTATTGAAATGTTTTAGCATTTGGGGGTTAAAATTTAAATTTGGGGACCAAATTTATTTAAGGGGGGAAGATTGTAACATTTCAGATAATATAAAATATTATTTTTGGAATTTAATAGTAAAATAATATATTTCGCGAAAACTACCCGATTTGCGAAATTGGGGTTTTCTTAAAAAGGTATAAATATATACCAATAATTGTGAAATAATTGAAGATTAAAATGATTTATTCATTTAAAAATATATTTATTGGATCTGGCATTTTTATAATTTATTATATGCAAGTTTGAAATTAAACCCGATTAGTGCACTGCTAATTGCGATTAGGCCAAATCCGTGTTTCTACATTTTTCCATGGTTAGTACACAATGACATGTTTCATTTGGTTACATGTTTCCCTTATGTTGTTTTGGTGTTGTTATGTGAATTAGTTTTGAGAAAGAAATGAATTATTGAAGCGAGAGAGAGAGAGAGAGAGGGGACACAATGATGAGGGTTAAGCATGCTATGGGAGAGAAAGAGAGTGAGAATAAGTGAGAGAGGGGGGGGGGAGGGGCTGTCTCATTCATTTTCCCCCATCATTTTCTTTCTCCTTCTTCATCTTCAAGCTCCCTTATTCTACCCTCATGACCCATCTCAAAATCTTCATCAAAACCCTATACCCCCTTCACAAAAGTTGATCCCCACCTCACCCTCAACACAATGGACCAATCAAAGTTGGATTTTGGAGATTTCGGACTTCTAAGGTTTTTCTTGAGTTGCCCAAATGAGGTATATCTTCTTTGATTTAGTTAGTTTTAAGTTTCTTCCATTCTATTTTATTTTAGAATTGGATTAGTGATGATTAGTGATGTTGGAAATTCCCAAAGAAGGGTTACAAAATTGTGTGGACATGTGGTGATGTAGTGGCTGTTTACAAGAGTTTAGAGGTAATTCTTAACCTGGACCAGAGTGTAGAACCCAAAATACGAACTTAAGAAATTACCCATGTCGGTTTTGTGATATTTAGTGGCCTACAGGGAATCTGGAGCAACCTGGGGTAATTATGAGAAAAACAAACAATACCAGAGACCTAATTAAGACACCAGAAGACCACCCTGCAAGTACGAACCCCATCACAGCATCCCAGGCTGAGTTGGCCAGATTTTTAGGCTATATCGCCGGCTAAATGTGGGTATTTGGTGTTTAGATTGTTCCAGTAGCTCACATACTCCTCATACAACACCCTATACTTGCTAGTTTTGTTCCTATTGACCTGAACCAAAATCAGGGAGCACATTGGTGTGCTTTTGGTTATGTTTTCCGTATTTTGGAATGCTTGGTTTTGGTGTTTGGATTTGTATTTGGTTGTTGGGTGTTTGTACGTCAACAACAAGGGTTTTTTAATTGTTTTGCATGCGTAGGCTATAGGTTCTAACCTATGAGCGCACTGTGTGTCGTATTGGTTTTTCGGACTTGATGTTAATAGCGATTGCGATTGTGTATTGATTGTGGGTACCTTCGCGTAGATTCCGAGACGACGGAGCATGGCGTCATTGACTTCGGCAACTAAGGATCAAAATTTATATCTATGGAGGAAGTCGGGTGGATGGCGTATAACACCCTCGCAATTTTTGATGAAACCGATATATAGGATATGGTTAAGGAAACCTAGATTAGAAAACAAAAGATATAGTCAAAAAGATAGTTAGAGATGATATGAGTGATTGAATATACATATTGAGATATGATATGAAAGTTTTAGGGATATGAAAAGCGAATGTGAATCACGACTTATAGATATGTAGTTCCACTAGAATAGGTATGAATTTTAGAGTAGCATGACATTTGATGTATAAGGTAGAATGTATATATAAAATTGACTTGATGTAAGATGACTTAATGCGATGAAAATGATATATGATGTGATATGATGACTTCATTGATATGTTGGTATACAGATGTGAGTCGATATGAGATGATTGATACCCTTGCTGGTTCCCTGATATGAGATGGTTATGGATGTGACCTGGGATGTAGGTATATAGATAGATATGATGTTATGAATCATGAGTGATATGCCGTACGAGACATTAGGTCCGTACCCTCATTTTCATATAGGTTGATAGGATCCCCAATTGTTTATGTCGCCGTACGATGATTTACCGTACGTGATGAGTTTTATGATGATTGATCCATACCCTACACTAGAGGATGCTGTAAGATGGATTATATTGTACGTGATGTTGTGAGGCTGGATGCCGATTGATAGATTCACCGATTCGGTCATGTTAGATACGTATACCTTATAGCATTTAGCCGATGATTTACTTATGCTACATTCATGTCATTCTCATTGCATTCCATAAACCTGGGCTAGTACACCTACACCATAATCGATGATGCGTATGTTACACTTACACAGATTGGCTGGCTCACACACTTCATCATCCATAATTACTATGTCACTTATACAGTAGAATTGCTACACCATGCTATTATATTGCTATGCTCACATTATGATGATATACCCATGCTCACATCACTGTTCCATATTGCATGATATATAGATATGCTTATGTTCTGTTATATGTCGCATACATCATGCTTTACGATTATACGCATTGAGATATGTTGTTTTCATTAGATTTCTGGATTTTAGAACCGTGGTTATTTCAAAAGAAAGTATGTATTGTTTTAAAAACCCAGTTTCTCTTGATATGATATTTTGAGACGTCCACCATGTGTTTTCTCGGTTCTGAGATTGGCATGTGAAACCTGATTCGAGGAGTGGTAGGCTCCGTCTGCGGGTACATGGTGGACCCGGTGAGGTACCCCGGTGCAAGAAGACTCGTATAGAAAGGCGGTGAGCCCAGCGGAGGGGCTACTACGTACCGGTGATAGTATTTGGACTCAGCGGTTATCCGGAGGATACCGACCGGAGTCATGAGATGGATATGAGGGCTAACTAGAGTAGGCGGCGCCTGAAGGCAGATCTAAGGATGCGGCACCTGAGATATGAGGATTTACGTGTCGATGATCGACACGGGTTTCATGATGTTTCGAGTGTCGGTGTTGGACACTCAGGTTCCATGATTTGATGTGTCGTTGATGGACACACATTCTTTGATACCCTCATATATTTACATGCATATGCTTCTATGATGTTTCAAGTGGACGTGATCCACATGCATACAGGCTTTCATTATATTGTTGGATGATATCCACATGCATACTGGAATTGATTATTGTTGGCACATATACGACACGATCACCCTAGATATCATAGTATTACCTTTATGATATAGTTGAACTAGGAAGTCATTGTTTATTCGATTTCTACCTGATAATGTTTTCTTGTCATGAGTTCATAACTCACCCCGTTATGCCACAGTTCTTGCAGGTTGACTGCATTGATCAGTAGGCTCACTCGACTTGGTCTAGGAACTCTCACTCGTTCATGCTTGCCTATCGCTGGCACATAGTAGCATTCGGGTGATTGCTTTGGTAGGTGATACATGTTGGATCGTACCACTATTGCATTTATTATTTCTGTTGTATCTAGTTAACTCCATCCATCAGAAATTAGCATTTGTATAAGTAGTAAGACATAGCAAGACTCGTAGTTGCGAGACTTGAGCGATGGGTTATATATTCGCTTGGTGGGTTTGATGTCTTGCTTGATTCATTATTCTTGTGTTGATCTTCGCCGTTGGACGTCGTATACTTATTTTATGACTTGTGTGGTTGTGAATCCGCCGATTGGCGAAGAGCTAGTTCCCGCTTGGGGATGCCTTTTGTTTTATCATGTATTTGTGGTTTTGGATCAAAATATACAAAGAAGGTGCTGCCCAAATTTTTAAAAGACGAAACATGTTTTTCAACTAATAAATTCCACTTGCATTTTTTTCTTGTTCCACTATTTATGCATTAAGAAAACGTTTGATTTCACCATACCTTTATTTCAAAACTTCACCTCTTTTATTTTCTTAAAAAGGTTTAGATTTCCGGGCTTCTGCTTACTTGAATTTAGTTACGCCTTTAGACATGGCGTGATTTAAGTGCCGGTCTCGAACTAAATTTCGGGTCATGACACGTTCACGGGGTGTCTAGGAAAAATTTTCACGGCGCAACCGCCAAAAGAGAAAGGGTTATTCTAATTAAGGAACTTCACAAAAGCGTTAGAAAACCTTCCCTTATCTCTGCACTTACCTGGCCTCGTGATCAGTATATCTTGAGCTCGTTTCTCAACACAGTTTTACTTCAACAATCAAGTTCTTGAGCAGGTTTAGTTGACCTAGCTGAACCCTAGACCTATTAGGTGTGTGGTATTTATTCCATGATTGTTTTTCTTTACATTTTATGTGTATATTTCATTTTTTTGGTTGATAACTAACATATAAAAAAACATTAAAAAAAACCTCACAACCCTCTCCCCTTCTTCTTTTTATATCATGGGTATCCCATATCGACCAACTCTTGCCGAACTTTGGTACCCTCAACCAGATATTACTTCATACGACTATTGTTTTGGTAGAACGTCAAAAGATCCATCCATGCCAAAAATCTCTTTGAAAGATCGGATAGACGCTTCTAGAAACACCACTTGGGCACCATAATCAACGTCATATTTGTTAGAGATATATGCCATAGAGGCCATTATTGTATCATACTGGATTATATATTACATATTGGAAGCTTGGGATATTCACAGTTATAATAACAGTCTTGCTTGATATAGTAGTACGCTACTTGGTTTGTATTTACCTCAATATGTTCATGTGTTTCTTTTAGCATATCGCTTATACTTATTGGTAGAGCCCTTAGGATCTTTGCTTGATTACCAGCGTTTTGATGGCAGTCACAATAGTGGGGGCTGGTAGTCTATAAGCATATCCTTATACAGGTCCCTAGTCGTAGGATTATCGAGACGGGGCATCGATACTCCAGAGTAGACCAGTGTATACGCTTCTCATCCCAGCAGGGGATATGGTCTATCCCACAGCCATTAGTACAACGTACTGGAGATAATATATAAGTGCTTATTAGGTTATGAGTTACAATGGACAGGACACGATGGGAACTGCTGGTTGGTATTATACCTATCGTCAAGTAGTAGTTCCCCGGTAACATGAGTACAGCTTAGTCCGTTGACTTGCCATCGCTACTTCGTCTCGAGTGTGTTCCCGCTGCACTTAGATTACTATCCTACCACAGCTCAAAGGAGTCGTGCAAACAGGTAGTAGTTGGGTGTAGTCCCGAAGCACTTGGAGGTAGTAGCGGTCAGATAAGATTCGTCTCTCTCGGTATTGGGGGTTGATATCGTGCTGTGTTCGGAAATCTATTACACAAAGTCCCTGGCCACGGCAGTCGAAATATACTAGTAGGTACTCCAGTAGTTTCTCAGGGTGTATTGGGCTCTGCTCCGGCACGACTTATTGAGCTGTTAGGGGTCTGGCGTTTACCATTCCCTAGGCCCGATATGCGATTATCTTAGACAAACAGACAGGACTGTATGGAGATTGTCACAGACAGGCTCAGTAGGAGTTCGGGTGAGTTTGCTCATCGACCTTCTTATCGACAGATACCTGGGTAGCCGTTACGTGCAGCTAGTACCGCTGACAAGCTTGTGGTTAAACCCACTGCCAGCGTATTGAGTCCCACACAGAGGGTTTCCCTGCTTCGGGAAAAAGATGCAGAGGCCGTATGACTTTACAGCTGGGCTACGATCGCATACGTGTACTTGTACATGAATGATGTTCGGGTGGAAAATACTAGTGGGCTTTGGTTTAAGCCGGATCCTAGTATTGTATTATTGGATTGTTGTCATCTCATTGTATTCGTATTTTTCAGAATACGAATACGGGTATGTATATACGGTGAGGGCATTCTTGTAATTTGGAAAGACATGCTTCTAGAAAGGACGCATCATTATTGATTTATTCATTTTATTAAATGGATTAATAAGGTGGAAAAGGGAGAGATATCATTGGTATGGTATGAAGCATGGCTTAGCTATTTGTTTACTAGTTTGGCATTACTATTGAAGTATGGTAAGGATTTTATATTGTGAAAAATTCTATGCTTCAATGAGTAATGAGATATGACCCATTCTTCACTTATACAACCATAACTCATTTGCAAATTTCCATTCTATCTCTTGATTTTCTCTCCTTCTTTCACAAGTGATCCTTACCCTCACATGTGTTGTGAAACAAAGGATCAAGTGAGATAAAACAATCTATTAGACTCTTTACATCATCTAGGCTACTTGGATTTGCGATCTAAGTACCCTAGTTACTTTGGTTTTGAAGTTGAAGCTTGAAGCATATACTCTCGAGTGGATCATCTTTGATGCGAGGAGGCCGACGTTGCAATCTCGATCCGCTCTCCGAGGAGCTCAAGGCGAGGAGGAGATCAAGACCCGAAGGACTGTTCTTTGAGGTATAACCATCTATCATAGTAGTTAAATCTCCATAGTTAATTGTTAGTTAAGGTTTTCGAATAGATCCTAGAGTTTAGTCGATGTTGCAAGCTTTGTATAAATCGTTTTTGAATATTTCTCCTCCCCGCGAACCCGCGGGGTGCGCGACATCGACTTACAGAGGTATCAGAGCCTAGTAACCTTAACTAATAGATTAGAGGATTAGTAGAACTAAGAAACCAAAATAACTCCAAAACATGAAACGTGAATCCAAGTTTCTGTCAAAATTTTCAAAGCCTCTAAAATTTTTTTGAACAATTGCAGTGTGCTCTTTTAATTATGATATGAACACATAACAAAAACGAGACAAATCTTCAAAGTTTTGTCCGGCCAAAAGCAAGAAAAAACCGGCCTGGCCGGTTCTAAGGTAGTGGTTTGTCTAGGGTTTTGTTCTGTGTTCTTAACACTTGGATTTAGGGTTTCAGATTATGTTTGATTTTGCCCAGGTTGCATATTTAGTTATCTTTCTGTTTGGACAATTTTAAAGTGTTTGGAAGTCGCAGTTTTAACGTCGTTTACAAGTTTTCAGTTTATATATGTGTTTCAAAACATCCGCTAATCTCTATACATCGATTAATGGGGGTTTCACATATCTGTGATGCTATGTTGGTTTGTGTATATGGAGTATTGGATCGTCGTGGATAAATAGCCGGGGGATATGAGAAGAGCGTTTTTCTTTTCTTTCGTTCATGTAATTTGTAAATGTGACGTAATATTATTTTGCGGGGCACATCTGGGTTGAGATTGTAGCTACCGCTGTATTATTTCATTTACTATTTTCTGCTCCTAGGATAGACCCAAGGTGGGGTGCACAAACTACCGTGTTCCTGAAGTGCCGAGTGGCCTACTCATTTTATTGAGGGAGGTTGCTTCACTTCGGGAATTTGGCTAGTAGTTTTCCGCACCCGTAGGGGTCTAGGGTAAGGTTGGCTATTCATCACGACCGTGGAATCCATCTTTCATTATAGGCTTAAACGAAACGCGGAATTCCTAGTATATCCAATATATTCATCTGTGATCTGGAATGCCTATTATTACGTGAGACGAATGGATATATATATATATATATATGATATATAATAAACGTTGCTTATGTTTTGCACCCGCGCTAGTCCAGCCCCCGCTCTGTCATTAGTTAAGTAACCTAACGGTGAATGACGGGGTCCCGTGGAGAATGCAGATGGCATAAGTGTACGTTCTATTTTCGTTTCTTTTCTGCAATGATACTGTTAAATGATGGGACCGCATTAACATTGATTAATGCAAGGAAAAACAAGCCAAAGTTTAATCGTTGGAACAATTTCAAAACCACTCGGTTATTTTCAAAAAGCAAATTTTAAATGCGGAGCCTAAACCAATCCTTTTAAAAAGATATCATGGTTCCTTCGACTATATCAAATTCATTACGTTCACGGTTTCGCCAAAATCATTCGTAGCCCTCTGTCATTTCATATGGGTATTCAGTAGTATTCAAGCTATGTATTTTGACCTTCGCCAAGGCATAGTGATTGGTAACTGCTAGGTATTCTTATGTAGCATAGATAGATGCGTTGGTTTGGGACAGTCGTACTACTATGTTGGCCGTCGCCAAGGGTATGTACAGGTAGGTTCAAATTAACCTGGACAATGACAGGTAGAACTTGACATGTGACTTATGATATGTTGGCCTTCGTCAAGGTCATAAGAGCATGGAGCAAAAATCCACATTGGCAGTTTCTAAGGAAATTGAAACTTGCTAGTGTTGCATACCATTTAGAGTGTCATAATCTTGGTAGGATTCTTTCAAGGTTTTCATACGATGATATTTGGATCCCGATCCTGCTGTGAGTATCCGCTACTCTTCGAGAGATTTTTTCACTAAACAATCAATGCTATAAACCAAGTAGGTTTCTAGAATGGTGTTAGTGACGCCTCCAGGAAAAAGAGGTTATGTAATTAAGGAATTTCGCGAAGGCGTTGAAAAACCTCCCTCAAAGTACCAACACTCCTGGCCGAAAGATTAAGCAAGAATTATAAAGTGTGATTAATCCTGACTAATTCTTCTTTTATGCTTTGAGGAAGGATTTGAGGAAACAGTGGGAGCATGTTGGCTATAGTGCCCTCAAGGTAATTATCATAGTCGTGGACTTGTGATTATGAAGATTGAGGCAGAACCTATACCGATGAAACAGCCTTACTCAAGATGATAGTATGTTATCTGGTTTGTCTTTATCATCATATACATGTTGATAGAGCCCATAGGATTCTTGCTTGACTGCCAGCATTGTGATGGCGATCACATACGTGGGAGCTGGGGGTCTATAAGAACATCCTTAAATGTCCCTAGTAGTGGGAGTATCGAGACCGGGCATCGATACACCAGTGTAGACTAGTGTATACTGATCGAGACCCCGACGAGGGGCGATGGCCAGGTTTCACAAGCTATTGGTGTTAGTATGTTCACCTAAGATAGTATACAGGTGCTCATTGGGTTATGAGTACACTGGACGGACTCGCCGGGAACCTGCTAGTTGGTATTATACCTATTGTCAGATAGCAGTTCCTAGGTGACATATGTACAGGTTAGTCTATCGACCTGAGAACGTCATTTGTCTCATGTGAGTTCTCACTGTGCTTTGATTACTACCCTACCACGGCTTAAAGGAGTCGTGCAAACAGGTTTTAGTTCAGTACAATCCCGAGCCACATGGATGCAATGATCGGATCGTTGGGGATTCGTCTCTCCCGGTATTGAGGGTTGATGTCTCATTGTGTACGGATGGCCATCACCATAAATCTGTGGCCACGGTGGACGAGAATTATCGATCCAGGATTGATAGTTTCTCAGGTGGTCATGGGTTTCATACCGACACTGAATATCGCGTTGTTGGGGGTCTGAATTTATCCACCCCCCAGACTCGATATGCGATACTCTTAGACAAACAGACCGGACTGTACGGATATTGTTACTGACAGGCTCAGTATGGGTTCAGGATGAGTTTTCTCACCGGCCTCCCTTTCGCTCAATACCTGGGTAGCCGTTATGTACAGCTAGTGCCGCTGACGTGCTTGTGGTTAAACCCACTACCAGCGTATTGACGTGTCTTTAGAGTCACACACAAAGGGTTTTCACGGCTCAGGAGATATGGTGTACATGGCGTATGTTGGTACATACGGGTGTCCGATTAAATATGTGCACTTGCTGCACAGACTTTAATCGGACGGTTGATAATACTAGCGGCTTAGGATTAAGCTAGTTTATTAAATCAGGTTTTTATTTAATAATTTACATATGTATATATATATATATATATATATATGTATGTATTCTAGTATTATTGTTCACTATTCATTTTCTCTCTCGGCTATTCGTATTTTGGTATGAATACGCGTATATGTATTTCGGTACATGTACCGGGAAGTATTCCGTATTTTATACGGAATAGCTTCTAGAAGTTTTGCCACCTCATTATTTGATTTTCCATTTATGGAAATTCATTTTGTTTAATGATGAGGTGGAGGGTGTGAGGTGGCATGTGCATAGTATTATGCATAGTCTTAAGCATGGAGCAAGGTATGGTTTGGATTTGTTTAATTTAGAAAAAGCAAATGAGATATTTTTGATGGGGGAGAGAGAGGGGGCCGGCCATATTTTGGGTTTAGATTGATTTTCATTTGGTTTTTGGGATGACATTATCACAAAGCAAGCCCACTCTCTCACTCTCTCAAGTTCACAAAACCCTTAACCATTTTGCTCATGCCAAAGCTTCATCACTCCCATTCATCTTCTATGGTTGCTCTCATGAGCACAAGAGTTGAGAGAAAATTATAGTGATACTTTCATACACCCCCACTCTCCATCGCTAGCGACTTTGGAGCATCGGTTGCCTCGTTTGTCGAGCTTGGAGCTTGCGTCGTTTCCCTCGGGTGGATCATCGGAGACGAAGGAAGACCGGCAACCAAACCACATCAAGGAGCCGCTAGGAGCTTGGAATGAAGACTGAAGGACACGGATGAACTCGGTATAACGATTCTAATTCTTAGTTAGTTTGCTAGTTTAGGGTTTAAGGTCGATCCGGGATTCGGGTAGCGGTAGCGCTGGTTTGATAAATTTTTGTTCCGCATTTTGGCCGCGTTTCGACGGCCGGGGCACTGCCGTGACCCAACATGGTATCAGAGACACCCTTTAAACCCCTTCCTAGCTTGTTTAAACGTGCTTAAAAGGTCGATCGACGGAAATTTCCAAAATCACGTTTTCATTTTTCTGTTCTCTACCGATTTTCAAATGTGTTCAAAAAATATTTGGCAGTGGCTTAAAAATCCGTGCAGGCAATTTTATGGGTAGAGAAAAAATTTGGGCTCATGATTCCTCTAAAGCGCCGCGGAACTGCCGCACTTACCCCCTATTGGCGATGGTTCCGCGGCCCTTTAGTGGCGACGGGCTTCGAAATTTCTCCTGTGGCCCCCTGACTTGGAATTGTGATTTTTGTGATATTCTGCTTTGGCCCACTTTTCTGTGCAGTGCTGTTATTGCTATTGGGGCCAATTTGGAACTTAGTCGATCGATATGTTAAGCGTGCGTTTGACAGTGCATACATTATAATCTGCGACCGTGAATGTCATTTGATCAGTAAACCAGTCTATCTGCTATATGTCTTTTAGACGGGTTTGCGAACGTGACATTCACGTTGATGTTATGTGTTTTGCTGTGATGCTGCTTGGATCGACGTGGTAGATAGCAATGGTGCAATGTTAGTACAGTTTATTTTCATTTGTACATTTGATTTTGCGGGGCGACGTCCGACATGTGGACTGCCGTCACTGCCAGTTTGTATATTATTCTTTTGGGGCACGACCGGGCTGAGGTCGATATCACCCTTGTATATTATTTTATTTTCTGTACTGGGATTACCCCGCGGAGTGCACGAATAGCCGGGTTCTAGAGGGCAACTGGCCCGCATCTCATAGCGTTGGGACGGAGGGGACCTTACTCTAGAATTGGCGGGTTATTCGCCGCACTCGTAGGGGGTATAGGATGACCCAGGAGGGGTGCTCAAGTTACCGGATTCCGTGAAGTGCTGGGTGGTCCATTCACGTTGTTGAAAGGGGCTGCCTCGCTTCTGGTTTTGGCAAGTAGCTTGCCGCGCTGGTAGGGGTCTAGGTTTCATTGCACAGGCTATCCACAAACAGGGAACGTCGGGTCTCATTTGCGGCTCAAATAAAACCCGGGGCTCCAGATTATCCACCATTCTGTGTTATTTCTGTGATGTTTCTGTGATGTTGCTTTATATCATGCCTGGGATGAATGTTATATATATATATATATACTATTAGATGTTGTATATGTTTTGCACCCGCGCTAGTCAAGTCCCCGCTCTGTCGTTAGTTAAGTAACCTAACGGGTGATGACGGGACCCAGTGGTGAATGCGGATGGCGTATACGTAAATTTTATTTTCGTTCTTTTCTGGTGTGATTAATTGATGGGACTGTATTGATTCTTATCAATGCAAGGATAAAAAAAACCTATTTATGATGTTGTTGGAACCAAGTTTTTAAAAAACTGACATTACAGACGTTTTCTTTTGCTTTGCATCGTGGTATTCATTTGGAATATCTTGCACCTCATTCGACGAGGCAAGGGCCGAGATCCCTTCATCGGGAGTGACCCCTTAGGTAAAAGTTTGCGTCAAAGTAATAACTTCACTATAGTCGATTATTTTTGCTTTACATCGTGGTATTCAGTTTGGGATATCCTGCACCCCATTCGACAGGGAAAGAGCCGGGATCCCTTCACCGGGAGTGACCTCTTTAGCAAAAGTTTTCGCCACTATAAATTTATAAAAACCACTTGGATTCCTTCAACGATATCAAGTTCATTACGTTAAAGGTTTTTCGCCAAAAACCATTCGTAGCTCTCCGTCATTTCTTACAGGTATTACTTAGTATTCATGCTGTGTATGTTGACCTCTGTCAAGGCATAGTGCTTGGTAGCTGGGTAATGCTTGTTTGTTGCATAGATATGCGATTATTTAGGACAGTCGCACGGTCATGTTGACCTTTGTCAAGGGCTCGTGCGGGTGGGTCTAAGTTAATCAAGGACAATGACGGGTTGAACTTGACTTGCGACTTATGATATATTGACCTCTGTCAAGGTCATAAGCCGCTTGGGGTAAAAATCATATCGGGAGTTTAAAACATACAGGAAACTTATCAGGCTTGCGCATACCTTCTGGAGTGTGGTGACTTGAGTGGCTTCCATCAGCTTATCATGCGATGATAGTAGGATCCCGATTCCCATTAATGAGTAGGATTACTCCTCGGGTGATCCCGACTAATTCTCCTTTTTAGGTTTGGAGGAGAATTCGAGGAAGCAGTGGGAGCCATCCAGATTAGATAAAATGATTAACCATTCTGATCTAGGTTAGTGTGCACGCTGAGTGTTTCTTTTCTCTCTCTCTTTAGCTGCGACTATGACCCGACCTTTGACTAAAACTCATGAAACCAAGTTGATCGAACCTTCTTAAAACACTTTGGCTTTTTGAATGTCAGGTGTCGCAAACATCATTTCCACTTCTTTATCACCTTTGCATTTCTCCAGAACACCCCATATTATTACGAACATCCACTTCCATTGGATAAATCCATCGTATGGTTATATACGAACTCGAAGGAACTTTTTTCGAGGATGGATTCTGGTTCTGGAGAGAATGAATAGGATTATTCGGTTGTCTTTTCTCTTTACCTTCTCTCAGCTTGTGAGGGCTCTTAGGATTAGGAGAGGGTACACCTATTGAGCTTATTGGATAGTCTTCTTCCAAACCATAGGCAGGTGCCGAACGGTGGGGAAGGGAGAAAACCAACAAACTTAACTATGGTGTACAGAGGGTAATAAGTAAAGACATATAAAGGGATTAGAATAATGGCAAAGGAAATTGCGACCACCATCATTCACGACAAAAACCGTGTATACCCCTGCCACTCCTACATCCACTTTGCTTTTCTCTAGGACACTCCCTATCACTACGGATATCCACTTCCATTGGATAAATCCATCGGATGGTTGTTAGTTATATGTATGCCCTAGAGGCCATTACTGTACATAGGATGTATATTGTAGTGGATGCTGGGACGTATATAGGAAGGACTTTCTTGCTCGACATGATAGTATGCTATCTGGTTACACTTTACCTTAACGTGTATACTGATTGTCTCTCTGTTACATGTTGGTAAAGCCCTTAGGATGCGTACTTGACTACCTGGACTATGATGCTGATCATACTAGTGGGGACATGGTAGTCCATAAGTACATCCTTCAAAGTCCCTAGTCGTGGGTGTATCGAGACGGGGCATCGATATACCAGAGTAGACTAGCGTGTACCTTCTCGACCCATACAGATGGGCGATGGATGATCCCATATCCATCGGTGTTTGACATCAGAGATGATATACGGGTGCTCAGTAGAGACTGAGTACACTGGACGGACTCGCCGAGAACTCCCAGATGGTATTATACCTCACATCAGATGGCAGTTCTCTGGTGACACTGGTACAGAGTAGTCTGTTGACCCGAGATCGTCATAGAGTCTTGTGTGGTTCCCACTGTGCTTTGATTTCCATCTTACCATGTCCAAGAGGGCATGCAAAACGGTGGTTTTTGGGTACAGTCCCGAGTCACATGGAGGCAATGAGCGATAGGAGGGGATTCGTCTCTCCCGGTATAGGGAGTTGATGTTGCGCTGTGTTTGATTGGCTATAACAGGAAATCCCTGGCCAGGGTTGCTGAGATTTACTGGTAAGTGTTACCAGTAGTTTCTCGAATTGTTATAGACCTCATATCGACGCGACTTATCGAGCTATTGGGGTTTGACGTTTACCACCCCTAGGCGAGATATGCGACATATCAGACGATCAGACCGGACTGTACGGTAGTGTTACTGGTTGGATTCACTGGAGTATGAGCGGGCTTGCTCGTCGATCTTCAGATCGCTCAATACCCGGGTGGCCATTACGTTTAGCAGACCGCTTGCGGCTTGTGGGTGTTTGATATGATCATCACCTGCTGCCGGCGTATTGATGAGTCTTTAGAGTCCTACATAGAGGTTTCCTGGCTCAAGCGAAACGAAATAGGAGCACGTATGAGATATGTGCGGGACCGAGAATAATGCGTGTATGTGATACCGTATTCTATTCTTGCGATGAATGTATTGATTGGTTGTATGCGATATAACCTAGTTATCGAATCAAGTATTGATTCGATAAGCCGATACATAGGATACTAGTCGGTTATATGCGATATGACCTGATCGTTAAATCAAGTGTTGATTTAATGATTTAATGCATAATTATATATTTGATATATTAGTTTGCATCAACTAGTATCGGTTTACTTAAGATGGATTTTCTCACTCGGATGTGCACATTGTATATGTGATATACTTTTTGTGCACTTGATTGTATCATGTTTGATGATACATGCTCACTAGGGTTTGTGTGAAGATTAAGCCATGGTTGTATATTGGTTAGGGTTATGGTTTTCTTATTTATTTATTTATTTATTTATTCTTATTGGAAAATATTATGCATAAAGAGAAAATGGTGGCTTTCTTTGTTTGTACATTGAAGCTTCATGAAGCTTTGACCTTGTGACCATTTTGTCTTGATGCTTAACCCTAACCCTTCATTCTAACCATGGTTTATTCTCTACACCAAAATATGGTAGGATTATGATAAGTATTCATAATATATTCTTTTTAAAAAAATATATAAAAACTTATCATCTTCTTCCTCTTCTTCTTCTTGATGAAGAAACCTTACTTCAACAATGGCAACTTGAGCAAATGAGTGAGAAATACAATTCTAAAGTCTACCCACTTCCTATTTCTTCATCCTCTATCTCTTGCCAAGTAGTAGAGTGTGTTTTCTTCACAAGTTTCTTGACTTGGTGAAGTTGGAGCTTGATCTAGCGATGCCTCAACGTAGATCATCTTCGGCATGGACATCGACGACCTAGCTCGCCTATTCTCCGATGAAGCCGACGCTAGAGCCCGGGAATTCACTAGGACAGAGAGGGGACTTCGTTACGGAGCTATGGAGGTGGTGCACCGGATCTACAAAGGTTGTATTTCCGTTTCTTTGTAGTTAAGTTGTTAACTAGATTATAGTTTCGCCTAGATTTCTAGCCAACGATCCGTAGTCGGGTTTCTCGGCACAGTTAAAATTTTAAATTGGCATGATCGATGCCTTGTGAGACCTCATCAGGGTGCCTAGGAACCTTTCACTGGTATCAGAGCCTAGCTAGAGCCTTAGGCGAAGTCCAGACGGAGTTTGAAGTCCGAACGAACCCGAAACCCGATCACAAAAATGCTCTCTGTCCTTTTTTCAAAAATATGGATTTTTCAATATTAAAAATATGCAGAAAATTAAGCAGGGTTTTTTATGAAATACTGTGAAAAACGGAGACCTAACTCCGTCATAACACCACGGAACCGCGGCCTAAGCCCACGTGGCGCGGCGGTTCCGCGGCCATACTGTTGACTTTTTGACTCCTCTTTGCACAGTAATGTTTATAATTAACTCCTGTGTTTTCTGGGTAATTTTAATGTATACTCTACAGTTGAGTATTCTGGGGTTGTATTGGGAATTCGAATGTTCGATCGGATTATCAAATTTTGTCTGTGTGGCTTCCCGGGTATTTTTTAGAATATGTTAAAAAGTTCGACCGGATATAAATACCCAATTTTTCCCCTGTCGGGAAATTTCCAAGTGTTGGATTTTTCCGTAGTTTAACGACATTCTAAGTAGTGCAAGTAATGCGATGGACCCTCTAGAAGACAACAAACCTTAACTCGATTATGTGACCGTCTTGAACTGCTCTTTGAACCTTAGGGTTTGGGGCTGTACGGCGTGCCACATGTGAGGCGTTGGCTTGACCCTTCTACGGCTGGACTGTTGGTACTGAGGCACGAACTGAATGTTGTTAGACTTATTTCATGAGTTGAGCTGTATCGGGAAAAATTGGGTGTTTGACTGTTCGATCGGAAAGTTTAACATTTTCTATTTATCCGGAATGTGATACAATAATTGGAATTCACAAAAGTTATGAGATAACTGAATGAATGTTATAAACGTAGCACTTTAGTCTCACTTGATCGGTTGCCACGGAATTTTGATGTGATCAAAAGTCCGTCGCAATCACGTAGCGTACGCGGATACTCGCCGGGTAAACTTAATAAACAGCTACACCCCATAGCCCCGACCAAGTGACTGTAGGAGAACCCCGTCGCCGAAAGCATCCGCACGGGTGCTCCCTGTAGCGGTGTTCCGCCTTGGTGCACTTCGTCGACGGTATCGGGGGTGCGTCCGTCTACTGAAGTTTGCGACGAGTATTCGATCAGGATGTCGGGAATCCTGTTGAATTGCCCGACTTGATATTGAAAAGTGTTTTCGATAATGAGACTAAAATGCGGGGTTTATAATTGTTAGGCATGCGATGTCTAAGTAATTCATTTGGTCAGGCATGCGATGTCTGAGGTGGTTGCGGATTCCAACTGTTATAGTTTTACACTTTCTTTTCTGTGACCGTAAGTGTAATATGTGATATCGCCGGTTTCGTTGCTATATGTCAACGACAATTGGGATGCGCATATTTACTTACGTTGATGACATGTGATGTTATGTGTTGCTGGATATGTTATATTGGATCGTCGTGTTTGAATAGCCGGGGGTTTTTATGTAAGATGAGTGTTTTTCATTTTCATTCATGTAAAAACTTGTATGTAATATTCTTTTATTGGGGCACTTCCAGGTAGCGGAAGATGTCACCGTTTGTATATTATTTACTTTTCTGCACTAGGATAGACCCAAGGAGGAGGGCACAAGTAACCAGGTTCTGGAGTCCAGTGGGAGACCAACTCGAGGAGTCGAGTCCGGGTCTCCTAACTCTAGAATTGGTAGGGTTGCTTGCTGCTCTCGTAGGGGTCTAGGGGTGTGGGTTTGGCTATTCATCACGACCGTGGAATCCGTGTTTTATACTGGCTCGTATTGAAAACACGGACGTCCTAGTATATCCAATATTTCATATGTTTCTTCTGCTGCGATATCTGTGATGTTCTGTGATAGATACAGTATATAGTATATATGATATATTATATAGGCGTTACTTATGTTTTACACCCGCGCTAGCCCTGCCCCGCTCTGCCGTTAGTTACCTAACCTAACGGTGCATGAGGGGACATCGAGGCGAATGCGGATGGCATAAGTGTACGTCGTATTTATCTGTGATGTTTAGGTATTTAAATGATGGGACTTCATTAATATGATTAATGAAAGTAAAAGAAACCTAAGATGTTGTAGAATCGAATTTCAAAATAAAACAGGTAGCTACAGTTCTTGCTTTGCACAGCGGTATATGCGATATATCCTGCACCTTATTCAATGAGGAAAGGACCGAGATCCCTTCACCGGGAGTGACTCCTTTAGCAATAACTGGCAGATGCTACAACCTTCGGTATGTCTTTTGAATGCTTTTAAGAGTTTTTGCTTTGCACAGTGATATATGTGATATATCCCGCACCTCATTCGACGAGGAAAGGACCGACGATCCCTTCACCGGGAGTGACTCCTTTAGCAAAACTAGAAAAGCCTCAAAAGCACTCCATTTCAAAATCATTTGATTCTACAATGATATCAAGTTCATTACGCAATAGGTTTTCAGAAAAACCTGTCGTAGCCCTCCGTCATTTCAGATAAATCCTGTTTAGTATTCGTGCTGCGTTTGTTGACCTTGTCAAGGCGCAGTGTGCGGTAGCTAACCAGTATTTATCTGCTTATGCATATGATGCAGATTGGGTTAGGGTAGTCGTGCGGCCTTGTTGACCTTGTCAAGGGTCGTGCGGGTGGGTTTGATTCAATCAAGAAATGACGGGTAGAACTTGACTTGCGGTCTATGGTTTGTTGACCTTTTCAAGGTCATAGATCGTTCGGGGCAAAATATTATCGGGAATTTCAAGTGTTGAGATTTGCAATGAGATTGCATACCTTCTATGAGATAGTTGGATCCCGATACCCGCTGCGAGTAAGAGTTACTCCTGGGAGAGTTTTATACATTACAATTAGCCGATCAAGTAGGTGTCTAGAAAGGTGTCAACGGGGTAACGCCTCTGGGAAAACGAGGTTTACATTAATTAGGTTCATGCGAAAGCACGGGGGACCTCCCTCAAAGTACCGACACTGGCCTGGCTGAAAGATTGGCGAACTTGTAGTGTGTAATTAATCCCGGCTAGTCTTTCCTTTTAGGGTTTGAAGGAAGATTTGATAAAAAGCAGTGGGAGCCATCCTGATTAGATAAAATAAAAACCAATCTATTCTTGCAAGAGCGCACGCTGAGTGTTTTCTTCTCTCTCTCTCCTGGTAGCGACCATATCACGCCTTAATCAAGATAATAATACGAATTATTGACCGAACCCGCTTGTTATACTGAGCTGGGGAACGTTGGTCCCTCTCCAACTTATAATTGTTATAAGACAGAGCAGGAAATTGGGGAATACCAGATTTCCCGTGCCGCCCAAACGAAGAGAGTGCATGCTGATGCATCATCTTCGGGTGTGTTCATTATACAGAACTGTTTCTCAGTATCCTCCGCATCCTGAGTATATGATACCGGATCAGGATCCCAGATATGTAATATGTTACATAGGGCTACAAAAGGGTAGAAAAACTGAGAACGGGTGATAAGTTTCATGAGGCAGAAAACGGGGCAAAAGTTGCAGCCAAGTCTGTTGGTCACTGTCACCCTGTATTGTAATACATTGATTCTGAACGAATGTTATTAGATACCGAACCTGATATACAAAATCATATCTGTCTCTTTATTAGTAAAGAAACGATAAAATTTTGTATTGTTGGATAATGTCTTGGACATTTCCTATATCAAAAGTTGATCGGTTCAGGCACGTTATCTAAAAGCATTGATGTTCTAAATCAAACTACAGTTCTTAGTATATGGAACACACACAAGAGGAATAGTTCAGAAATGAACGATTCCTTCTTGAGGTATTGTAGACTAGGTCATATCAATGCGACCCGACTAGCTGAAGTTACATATAGATGCATATTTAAATTAGTTTGAATTTACATCTTGTGAAACTCGCCAGTCATGTCACAAAGATAAGATGACCATAGCTCTGTTTATTGGAAACAGAGAAAGAGTTAGTGAACTCTTGGGATGATACATGTTGATGTATGTAGATCCCCAGTCTACATATGCCAAGACCGGTTCTTTGTACTTCATTACATTCTCTGATAATCTCTCAAGATTCAGACATATGTTCCTGTTGAAACACAAATCCGAACCTTTTGAGATATTCACAGAATATAAGTTAGAAGTAGAGAACCAATACGGGTATAAGTATTATGTCCTATGATGAGATCAAGGAGGAGAATACTTGTGTACGGAAATCCTGGATTATTCTAAAGGAGAATGAGATTCTCTCTCAGCATTACTCCTCCGTATACACCATAGCACGATGGTATATCGGGGCGGAGCAATCACACCCTATATGATAAGGTGTGCTCTATGATGAGTACTACTGAGTTACCTTTTTCCTTAAGGGAGTTATGCACTTGAGAAGTTGCATACTTATTGAATAGGGTTCCAATCAAATCAGTTGCCTATCGCTTCATATGTGATATGGTAAGGGAAGAGCCTATGTCTTAAGCTAGTTAAGATTTAGGGTTGTCTGGCCTATGTCTAAACGCAAAATCCGGACAAGCTCGAGGCAAGGTCTGTTATGTAGAACTGGAAATGTTCCAGCTATACAAACTGCAGCAGATGATTTGATAGAGCCAAAGGATTCAGTAGATTCCAACGAACCTCAGCCTCTCTGCCGATCTAGTAGGGTTCCTCACCCACCTGAGAGATACTTCGGTTTCTCTATGACAGTGGGAGCGAGGATTGCATCATGAGATGATGACCCAACTAGCTTCGAGCTGGCCATCAGGAGTAAGACTCTGTAAGAATGGCTGGATGCTTAGTGATCTGAGATGGAATCCTTATACACCAACAAAGTATGGACTTTAGTTGCTATATTTGAAGGGTTAAATCCCCATCAGGAGCAAGTATATCTTGAGAAGATTACTTGGTGTACTTGGAAAGGTTGAGACTTTCAAAGCTAGACTTGTTAAAGGTTTTCGTCATCAACCAGGCGTGGATAATGATGAAACCTTTTCCAATACCTATGCTTAAGTCCATCCAGATCCTACTTGTCACGGCTACATACCATGACTACGATATCTGGTGGTTGGGTGTCATGACTGCTTTTCTAAATAATGTTTTAGAAGAGTGCGTCTATAAGTACACAGCCAGAGGGCTTCGTAGACAGTGGGAGCAGCGGAAACGTGTGCAAGATGCTTTATAGGATAAAGCAGGCATCGCGGAGTAGGAACATCTGTTTTGATGTATTAGTCAAAGAAGTTGACATCATCAAAATGGTAGATGAACCTTGTATAAACAAAAAGGTAGTAGGGAGTATGGTGACGATCCTCGTAGAGTACGTGGACGACATACTCTTGATAGGGAAGGAGTTTCCTATGCTACGCTCGATCAATCTTCGCTTATCACTATGATTCTCCATATAGGATCAAAGTGATACCTACTAACTCCTGAATTTTGGATCTATGAGATAGATCTAAATGGATGTTAGGCTACTCACTAGCTGTAGTGAGATGGTATCAATCGATCTTGGGGAGAATCACTGGAAGGGTTCCAGGGTGATAAAGACGACTGAATGTCAGTCACAGGCATTGTCTTTACCCTCAATGGAGGGACGGTATGTTGGAAGAGTTCCAAGCTAGATACCGTGACATACTAGAAGATAAAGGCAGGATACATCTCTACTTAAGATGCTACCAAAGAGGCTGTTTGGGTGTATATAGGTTCATGAGATGAACTAGGTTCCTACCATTGTGTGACAATGGAAGTGTGGCTTTGGCCAGGGAACCCCTGTCCCATCAGTGATCCAGACATATTCTAAGGCAGTATCACCTGATCGTGGAGATGGTTGATCTCCATGGTGATCAAGGTTAGGAGAGCAGACTAAGAGGACAACACGGCGGATCCACTCACGAAGGCCTATTCCCAGAGAGAGACTTTTATGGGATGGTTGAGTATGAGATACTACAACCACTGCTACAGATGGCCCTAGTGCAAGTGGGAGATTGTTAGTTATATGTATGCCCTAGAGGCCATTACTGTACATAGGATGTATATTGTAGTGGATGCTGGGACGTATATAGGAAGGACTTTCTTGCTCGACATGATAGTATGCTATCTGGTTACACTTTACCTTAACGTGTATACTGATTGTCTCTCTGTTACATGTTGGTAAAGCCCTTAGGATGTGTACTTGACTACCTGGACTATGATGCGGATCATACTAGTGGGGACATGGTAGTCTATAAGTACATCCTTCAAAGTCCCTAGTCGTGGGTGTATCGAGACGGGGCATCGATATACCAGAGTAGACTAGCGTGTACCTTCTCGACCCATACAGATGGGCGATGGATGATCCCATATCCATCGGTGTTTGACATCAGAGATGATATACGGGTGCTCAGTAGAGACTGAGTACACTGGACGGACTCGCCGAGAACTCCCAGATGGTATTATACCTCACGTCAGATGGCAGTTCTCTGGTGACACTGGTACAGAGTAGTCTGTTGACCCGAGATCGTCATAGAGTCTTGTGTGGTTCCCACTGTGCTTTGATTTCCATCTTACCACGTCCAAGAGGGCATGCAAAACGGTGGTTTTTGGGTACAGTCCCGAGTCATATGGAGGCAATGAGCGATAGGAGGGGATTCGTCTCTCCCGGTATAGGGAGTTGATGTTGCGCTGTGTTCGATTGGCTATAACAGGAAATCCCTGGCCAGGGTTGCTGAGATTTACTGGTAAGTGTTACCAGTAGTTTCTCAAATTGTTATAGACCTCATATCGACGCGACTTATCGAGCTATTGGGGTCTGACGTTTACCATCCCTAGGCGAGATATGCGACATATCAGACGATCAGACCGGACTGTACGGTAGTGTTACTGGTTGGATTCACTAGAGTATGAGTGGGCTTGCTCGTCGATCTTCAGATCGCTCAATACCCGGGTGGCCGTTACGTTTAGCAGACCGCTTGCAGCTTGTGGGTGTTTGATATGATCATCACCTGCTGCCGGCGTATTGACGAGTCTTTAGAGTCCTACACAGAGGTTTCCTGGCTCAAGCGAAACGAAATAGGAGCACGTATGAGATATGTGCGGGACCGAGAATAATGCGTGTATGTGATACCGTATTCTATTCTTGCGATGAATGTATTGATTGGTTGTATGCGATATAACCTAGTTATCGAATCAAGTATTGATTCGATAAGCCGATACATAGGATACTAGTCGGTTATATGCGATATGACCGGATCGTTAAATCAAGTGTTGATTTAATGATTTAATGCATAATTATATATTTGATATATTAGTTTGTATCAAGTAGTATCGGTTTACTTAAGATAGATTTTCTCACTCGGATGTGCACATTGTATATGTGATATACTTTTTGTGCACTTGATTGTATCATGTTTGATGATACATGCTCGCTAGGGTTTGTGTGAAGATTAAGCCATGGTTGTATATTGGTTAGGGTTATGGTTTTCTTATTTATTTATTTATTTATTCTTATTGGAAAATATTATGCATAAAGAGAAAATGGTGGCTTTCTTTGTTTGTACATTGAAGCTTCATGAAGCTTTGACCTTGTGACCATTTTGTCTTGATGCTTAACCCTAACCCTTCATTCTAACCATGGTTTATTCTATACACCAAACTATGGTAGGATTATGATAAGTTTTCATAATATATTCTTTTTAAAAAAAAATATAAAAACTTATCATTTTCTTCCTCTTCTTCTTCTTGATGAAGAAACCTTACTTCAACAATGGCAACTTGAGCAAATGAGTGAGAAATACAATTCTAAAGTCTACCCACTTCCTATTTCTTCATCCTCTACCTCTTGCCAAGTAGTAGAGTGTGTTTTCTTCACAAGTTTCTTGACTTGGTGAAGTTGGAGCTTGATCTAGCGATGCCTCGACGTAGATCATCTTCGGCATGGACATCGACGACCTAGTTCGCCTATTCTCCGATGAAGCCGACGCTAGAGCCCGGGAATTCACTAGGACAGCGAGGGGACTTCGTTGCGGAGCTATGGAGGTTGTGCACCGGATCTACAAAGGTTGTATTTCCATTTCTTTGTAGTTAAGTTGTTAACTAGATTATACTTTCGCCTAGATTTCTAGCCAACGATCCGTAGTCGGGTTTCTCGGCACCGTTAAAATTTTAAATTGGCATGATCGATGCCTTGTGAGACCTCATCAGGGTGCCTAGGAACCTTTCAATGGTTATATACGAACTCGAAGGAACTTTTTCGAGGATGGATTCTGGTTCTGGAGAGATTGAATAGGATTATTCAGATGTCTTTTCCCTTTACCTTCTCTCAGGTTGCGAGGGCTCCTAGAATTAGGAGAGTACACCTATTATGCTAATTGGATAGTCTTCTTCCGAACCTTAGGCTGGTGCCGAAGGGTAGGGAAGGAAGAAAACCAATTAGCCTAAAGTTGGTGTACAGAAGGTAATAAGTAAAGACATAATAAAGGGATTGCAGTGAGGACAGGCAAGTATATGGTTACTGTCATGATTCAGGATAATGGAAGAGGCCTTACTAGGAATACCAGCTAAACCCCTTTAAAACATTTTCATGTTTCAATTTCACTGTGCGATGTTAATTGATAACTGTTTTCCCTGTTGGAATCTAACTCCAGGATATGTATTTACCAGATCAGTTTCTCACATATGTATGTTATTACGGATGGTGAGTAGGAGTAAGATATTGGGAATTGGGTGATTAGATCCTTATTATATCGGAATTCGTTGTAATTGGTGATATTTGAGGAAATCATCTGGATTTTGCCGGATGACAAATATTTGGTTTTGAATATCCGTTGTTATGCACCAATTTCAAACTGATATATCTGTATATTTATTTTATAAAGTGAGATAACTTTTTGATTTTATGTCTGTGATATTTACCTATATCAGTTGGTGATTAGGTAAGGTGCATTCAACATCGGTGTAATTCTTCTTAACCATAGTACAATTTTTCAACCTACGACGCACAGAGTTTGAGTTATTGAACTCAGGGGACTTATACAAAGTATTGTATGTTGTCCAGTGTCCATTAGGATAATGGAGGTTGGTACTTATACTATATTCTGTTTACTCATAACTTCTCTTAGTTCTAGACATGTATTTCGTTGAAATGCAAGGTCAAGATATTGAGAAGTTATAGGTATAAGAATAAAGTACAAAACCATTTGTTAGAAGTGTCAGGTTTCTTTGATGAAGTCGAAGATGTAAATACTTGTGTTTGGTATTCCGTTGATAGTAATGGTTTTGAGAACTTGCTTCTCTTTCGGTTTACTCATATATGGATGCACTCCTAGATGAGTAATGTTGATTGTCCTCTTTCCATTTGGTTGATATGCACCGGAGACAGCTGCATGATTTTGAATCTGGTTCCAATTAAATTAGTGCTTTTGTTTCTATATCTGAAATATATAGAATCAATTTATATATTAACGATGTTGAGGTATAGGGAGTTGTCCGGCTGATGCTTAAAACCAGAATCCGGATAAACTCAAGGCACGTTTCAGTAATGGCTGTTTGTGGGTTATCCCGGGCTTTGACGAGGGTTAACTTTCTACCATCAGGAAGATCAATATTTACATTGTTCCTGACTCGCCACAGTTTTAATAAAATGGATTTTTTCAGAAAACAAAAATGGGAGTATGGTAGAACTGGAATTTATTCCAGAACCACAAACGAAACTGAAGATTTAATAGAACCTGAGAATTCAATTGTTTTCGACATTCCATTAGCCACTCCGCAGTTTCTGGTGGATAACCTCAGGCACCCGAGAGGTATTTCGGTCTTCTCAGTGACGGTGACAGGGAGGTTCTTATTTACCCAGACTTTCCATTGCCGCTGTTCTAGACTATAAGACCCGGCAAGAGGATAAGTATAGCGTCGTTCTAAACTAGTTTTAGAAGTGCACGTGTATATGACTCTGCCAAAGGGTTGTTGTAGTCAGTGGGAGCAGCGGAAGCATAGTAGGAAAGTAGCTTGTGTCTATTTATAGACTAATGCAAGTATAGCGGAAAAAGATCATCTATTTTTGATGTGACAGTCATAGGTCTTGACCTCATCAGAATAGGAGATGGATCTGGTAAGAAGGTAGTAGAGAGTGATGTCCAGGTATTGGGATGACATGCACTTGATAGGAAGAGATATTCCTATACTACGATCAGTTATACTTTGGTTGTCACACAGTTGTTTCTCCACATAGGATATAGAAATAATATCAAGTTTCCTGGTTACTAGATCTATGTTTTTAGATCTAGATTTGGGAAGTATCCTAATTTGGGTACTTTGACATTAAATGGACGACTCCTGGCATTGTGGTGTACTTGCAGGTGATGGAGTCACCCACTCTAAAGGTGTCTTACAGACTAAAGGGGATATATTATTCTAATCCTAGAGAAACATTGGGAAGCAGTTTATGAACATAAATGGATGTTCTATGGATATGGTAACGGCAGCCTCCTTCGGGAGACGATTATCATTTCAGGCTTCCAAGGTGACCTGGATGACAGAGTGACTGTCAGAGTTGTAGTTTTCCCTCTTTTGAGGGACAATATATTGGGCAGGTGGTCCAAGCGGATACTGAGGAAAGGCAAGGCGTAGGATACTGATTGAATTCAGTGGACGATACAGTATAAGTAGTTTGCTGGATTTGGAGTTCTTTTGTGAACTGGGTCCCATCAGATATCCAGACAAATTCAAAGACAAGTATTGCTCATTTCAGGAGATATTTTTCTCCGCGAAATTTGGATTAAGAGAGATACAGAAAGAAACATTGGAGCGGATCCACTCACTAAGGCTATTTCTCGAATGCAGTCATTTTCACAAAAAGACTTTACGAAAATGATTAGTTGAGAAGTTGGGTGTTCGGTATCACACGGGCTGTGAGTATGTGACATCGTAATAATTGGCCTTAAGTGCAAGTGGGAGATTGTTGGCTATAGTGCCCTCAAGGCAATTATCATAGTCGCGGACTTGTGATTATGATGATTGAAGCAGGACCTATACCGATGAAACAATCTTACTCAAGATGATAGTATGCTATCTGGTTTGTCTTTATCATCATATACATGTTGATAGAGCCCATAGGATTTTTGCTTGACTGCCAGCATTGTGATGGCGATCACATACGTGGGAGCTGTGGGTCTATAAGCACATCCTTAAATGTCCCTAGTCGTGGGAGTATCAAGACCGGACATCGATACTCGAGTGTAGACTAGTGTATACTGATCGAAACCCCGACGAGGGGCGGTGGCCAGGTCTCACAAGCCATTGGTGTTAGTATGTTCACCTAAGATAGTATACAGGTGCTCATTGGGTTATGAGTACACTGGACGGACTCGCCGGGAACCTGCTAGTTGGTATTATACGTATTGTCAGATAACAGTTCCCAGGTGACATGTGTACAGGTTAGTTTGTCGACCTGAGATCGTCATTTGTCTCGTGTGATTTCCCACTGTGCTTTGATTACTACCCTACCACGGCTCAAAGGAGTCGTGCAAACATGTTTTAGTTGGGTACAGTCCCGAGCCATATGGAGGCAGTGATCGGATTGTCGGGGATTCGTCTCTCCCAGTATTGGGGGTTGATGTCGCGTTGTGTACGGATGACCATCACCATAAATCCATGGCCATGGTGGACGAGAATTACCGATCCAGAGTCGATAGTTTCTCAGGTGGTCATGGGTTTCATACCGACACTGAATATCGCGTTGTTGGGGGTCTGAATTTATCCACCCCCCAGACTCGATATGCGATACTCTTAGATGAACAGATTGGACTTTACGGATATTGTCACTGACAGGCTCAGTAGGGGTTCAGGATGAGTTTGCTCGTCGGCCTCCCTTTCGCTCAATACCTGGATAGCCGTTACGTACAGCTACTGCCGCTGACGTGCTTGTGGTTAAACCCACTGCCAGCGTATTGACGAGCCTTTAGAGTCCCACACAGAGGGTTTTCGCGGCTCAGGTGATATGGTGTACATGGCGTATGTTGGTACATACGGGTGTCCGATTAAATATGTGCACTTGCTGCGCAGACTTTAATCGGACGGTTGATAATACTAGCGGCTTAGGATTAAGCCAGTTTATTAAATCAGGTTTTGATTTAATAATTTACATATGTATTTATATATATATGTATTCTAGTATTATTGTTCACTATTCATTTTCTCTCTCGGCTATTCGTATTTTGGTACGAATACGCGTATATGTATTTCGGTACATGTCCCGGGAAGTATTCCGTTTTTTATACGGAATAGCTTCTAGAAGTTTTGCCACCTCATTATTTGATTTTCCATTTATGGAAATTCATTTTGTTTAATGATGAGGTGGAGGGTGTGAGGTGGCATGTGCATAGTATTATGCATAGTCTTAAGCATGGAGCAAGGTATGGTTTGGATTTGTTTAATTTGGAAAAAGCAAATGAGATATTTTTGATGGGGGAGAGAGAGGGGGACGGCCATATTATGGGTTTGGATTGATTTTCATTTGGTTTTTGGGATGACATTATCACAAAGCAAGCCCACTCTCTCACTCTTTCAAGTTGACAAAATCCTTAACCATTTTGCTCATGCCAAAGCTTCATCACTCCCATTCATCTTCTATGGTTGCTCTCATGAGCACAAGAGTTGAGAGAAAATTATAGTGATACATTCATACACCCCCACTCTCCATCGCTAGTGACTTTGGACCGTCGGTTGCCTCGTTTGTCGAGGTTGGAGCTTGCGTCGTTTCCCTCGGGTGGATCATCAGAGTCGAAGGAAGACCGGCAACCAAACCACATCATGAAGCCGCTAAGAGATTGGAATGATGACCGAAGGACACGGATCAACTCGGTATAAAAATTCTAACTCTTAATTAGTTTGCTAGTTTAAGGTTTATGGTCAATCCGGGATTCGGGTAGCGGTAGCACCGGTTTGATAAATTTTTGTTCCACATTTTGGCCGCGTTTCGACGGTCGGGGCGCTGCCGTGACCCAACAGAGCCATCCTATTTAGATAAAATAATAACCAATCTGAACTTGCAAGAGCATCATGCTAAGTGTTTCTTTTCTCTTTCTTATTTGCAACAACCATAATGACCAGACTTAGGTTACTAGATAATAATAAATTGACTGGGCCAAACTATAATGATTGGCTAAGGAATGTCTAGATAGCACTTACCCATGACAAGATGGACTACCTCTTTACTACAAAAGTCCCCATCATTCCAGGTCCAGATTCCACCATCATAGATGTTGATATCCGTAAGACATAGGAAAGGGATTGTGTGAGAGCCAAGTACCTCGTGTTAACCTCAATGGATAATGAACACCAGAGGCAACACGAGAAGAAGGACATAGATTCCATCTTACTCCATAGCAAAGTTTTATATGGAGAGCAATCTCGTATAGCAAGATATGAGACCTCGAAGATATTGCTTCAGGAGAGGTTGGTTGTCGGGTCATCTATAGGGGACCACGTCCTTACGATGATTAGCTATATTGAAAATCTCACGGACCATGGGACCATGTTGGAGAACGAGTTATGTATTGACTTGATTTTATAGTCCCTCCTCTCAACCTATGCCCAGTTTTTCTTGAATTTCAAAATTCAAAGGAAGGAATTTACACTTCCAGGACTCATCAATATATTATGGAGCGCTGAGGGCACCCTGCAGGAATCCAAGGAGACACCGGCTCTGCTTATTGGGGAATCTTCCTCTTCTAGATCCAAAGCGAAAGCTAATTGAGAGAAGAAGAAGGCCTCCACCAAGACGATAAGCGGTGTCAGTAAGGTAGAAGGAAAGGGCAGGGCAAAAGATTCGAGGCCAACGGTAGGGAAGGAAAGATGGTTCTGTTGTCACGGGAAAGCTGTAAGTCATTGTTGCGCACCCCACATGTTCGCGGGGAGGCGGAAATTGCAAAAATTAATTTTTACAGGCTTCGCAACACCGACTAGAACCAAGGATCGAACATAAACCATAGCTAGCAAAATACTTGAGGTTTAACTATTCAGAAAGAAGTTATACCTCACGATATCAAGTCCTTCGGGTCTTCATCGCTGTCCTCCTCATCATCGTAACTCCGAGGATCAAAACGGATCGAAGCTTCCTCGTCGGTTTCCTCGAGTCAAAAACGATCCACCCGAGAGTCTATAGTCCGAGCTCCAACCTCAAATCCTAGGTAACTAGGGCAACTAACTTGCTAAACTAGATGGCCTAGATGATGTAGAGAATGAAAATGAGTTAGTTTGTCTCTTGGAACCCTAGATTCTCAACTCATGAGACTTAAGGGTTGAGAGGAAGAAGAAGGAGATGGCTTGAAGAAAGAGAAAATATTTTTCATAATGATAATTGAGATGGATTTTTTGATATGACTACAAGCATGGCAAGAAAGATATCTTACCCAAAATATCTAGTGCCACAAAATATCTCACAAAATATCTAAGTCAAACCAAGTCAAATAGTCAAACCAAGTAGCCATGGCACAATTATCATTTATAACAAATAATTTCCTCCACCTCATAATTGTTTTAATCAAGTCAATGGTCAAAACCCTAATGAGGTGTCTCCTTCTAAAAAAAAAATCTTGAGTAATTACAAGGATGCCCCTCTCATCCGTATATATACCTGTATCCGTGTTTCGAGAAACACGAATACAATAAGACGAAACTGATCCATCAATATAATACTAGGATCCGGCTTAAACCAAAGCCCACTAGTAGTATCTGCCCGATCATCATACGTGCACAAGTACATGTAAGTGATCGAAGCCCTACCGTAAAACCATACGGTCTCTGCACCTTTTTCCCGGTGCAAGGAAACTCTCTGTGTGGGAATCTAAAGACTCGACAGTACGCTGGTTGTGGGTTTAACCATAAGCCGCAAGAGCTACTAGCTGCACATAACAGCTACCCAGGTATCCGTCGATAAGAAGGCCGATGAGAAAACCCATCCGAACTCTTACTGAGCCTGAATGTGATAATTTCTGTACAATCCGCTCTGCCCGTCTAAGAGTATCACATATCGGGTATAGGGGGAGGTAATCGTCAGACCCCTAATAGCGCAATAAGTCATGTTGGAGAGTAGCCCAAAACACTCTAAGAAACTACTGGAGTACCTCCTAGTAAATCTCGCTTGTCTTGGCCACGGACTTTGTTTAATGGCCTTCCAAACATAGTGCGATATCAACCCCCAATACCGGGAGAGACGAATCCTATCTAACCGCCACTGCCTCCAAGTGTTTCGGGACTGCACCTAACTACTACCTGTTTGCACGAATCCTTTGAGCCGTGGTAGGGTATTAATCAAAGTACAGTGGGAAAACACTCGAGGCGAAGTAGCAGTGTGAAGTCGACTGACTAAGATGTACTCATGTCACCTGGGAACTGCTACCCGGAGATAGGTATAATACCCACCAACAGTTCCTGACGAGTCCTGTCCAGTGTACTCATAACCTAATGAGCACCTGCATACATTCTCCAGTACGATGTACGGATGGCCGTGGGACAGACCATCTCCCCTGCTGGGATGAGAGGCATATACAATAGTCTACTATGGAGTATCGATGCCCCATCTCGATAATCCTATGACTAGGGACCTGTATAGTATAAGCTTATAGACTATCCAGCCCCCACTAGTTTGGCTGCCATTACAACACTGGTAATCAAGCAAAGATCCTAAGGGCTCTACCAATATGTCTAAGCGATATGCTAAGAAAACACATGCACATATTGAGGTAGAAACAAACTAGGTAGCATACTACCATTTTGAGCAAGACTGTTACTATATCCGTATATATCCCAATCTTCCATTAAGTAATATACAATCCAGTATGATACAATAATGGCCTATAGGGCATATATCACTAACAATCTCTCACTTGCACTAAGGCTATATACTGGCATATCGCTGGCCGAAGATCTCGAATAGCCTCTCGAACACTGTCTGAGGGATGGCCTCTGTGAGTGGATCTGCAGTGTTGTTCTCCGTATCTACTCTCCTCACCTCAATTTCCTGGGAATCAATGATTTCCCTGATCAGGTGGTACCATCTCAAGATATGTCTGGATCTCTGATTGAACCTGGGTTCCTTCCCTAAAGCTATAGCGCCATATATTGTCAAAGTACTAATGTGTTGGACCAACAAATGGAAGGAACCACCTGAAGTTCTATTAAGAACTTCCTCATCCAGACAGCCTCTTTTGCGGCGTCTCATGCAGCGAACTACTCCGTTTCCATCATCGAGTTTGCAACGGTGTCCTTCTTGGAGCTCTTCTAACAGACCGCCCCTCCAATGAGGGTAAAGACTCAATCCGAAATGGAGTTGGAGTCATCCTTATCACTCTGGAAGTTGGAGTCAGCAAAGGCCTCGATCTAGAGGTCTTTTCCTCCATACACCAAGAATATCTCCTTAGTCCTTCTCTGGTACTTGAGAATGTTCTTTACTGCTATCCAGTGCTTCTCCCCTGGGTTTGACTGATACCGTCTTACCACGCTAAGTGCATAAGCAACATCTGGTTTGGTACACAACATCGCATACATTATAGAGCCTACCGCAGAAGCGTAGGGTATAGATGTGATGCGAGCCCTTTCCAAATCAGTCTTTGGAGAAATCTCTTTGGAGAGGGTGATTCCGTGACAAGCCGGTAGACTACTGTACTTAGAATCATCCATGCTAAATATTTTGAGTATGGTGTGTTAGTTATATGTATGCCCTAGAGGCCATTACTGTACATGAGATGTATATTGTAGTGGATGCTTGGACATATATAGGGAGGACTTTCTTGCTCAACATGATAGTATGCTATCTAGTTGCACTTTATCTTAACATGTACACTGATTATCTTTCTGTTACATATTGATAAAGCCCTTAGGATGTGTACATGACTACCTGGATTATGATACAGATCATACTAGTGGGAAAAAGGTAGTCGGTAAGTACATCCTTTAATGTCCTTAGTCGTCGGTGTATCGAGACGGGGTATCGATATACCAGAGTAGACTAGCGTATAGCTTCTCGACCCATGTAGATGGGCGATGGATGATCCAATATCTATTGGTGTTTGAAATCAGAGATGGTATACGGGTTCTCATTGGAGACTGGGTACACTGGTCGGACTCGCCGAGAACCCCCAGATGGTATTATACCTCACGTCAGATGGCAGTTCTCTGGTGGCACTAGTACAGGTTAGTCCGTCGACCCGAGATCGTCATAGAGTCTTGTGCGATTCCCACTGTACTTTGATTTCCACCATACCACGTTCAAGAGATCGTGCAAAAAGGTGGTTTTTTGGTACAGTCCCGAGTCACATGGAGGCAATGAGCGATAGGAGGCGATTCGCCTCTCCCGGTATATGGAGTTGATGTTGCGCTGTGCTCGATTGGCTATAACAGAAAGTCCTTGGCCAGGGCTGATATGGAGATATACTAGTAAGTATTATCAGTAGTTTCTCGACCCATTATGAGCCTCACATCGGCACAACTTATTGAGTTATTGGGGTCTGACGTTTACCACCCCTAGACGAGATATGCGACATATCAGACGAAGAGATCGGACTGTACGGTAGTGTTACTGATTGGATTCGCAGGAGCATGAGCAGGCATGCTTGTTGATCTTCTGATCGCTCAATACCCGGATGGCCGTTACGTTTAGCAGACCGCTTGCGGCTTGTGGGTGTTTGATATGATCATCACCTACTGCCGGCGTATTGACGAGTCTTTAGAGTCCTACATAGAGGTTTCTTGGTTCATGCGAAACGGAGTAGGAGCACATATGTGATATGTGCGGGACCGAGATTAATGCGCGTATGTGATACCGCATTCTATTCTCGCGATTTGTGACATCGGCCGGTTATATGTGATATAGACGGGTTATCGGACCAAGTGTTGATTCGATAGGTTGTTGCATTTGATATTAGTCGGTTATATGTGATATAGCTGGATTATTAAATCAAGTGTTGATTTAATAATTTAATGTACAATTGTATATTTGATATACTAGATTATATTAACTAATATTAGCTCACTTAAACATTTCTTTTTCTCACAAGTGTGCATTAGTATATATGTGATATATATTAGTGTATATTTTATTGTGACATGCTTGATGCCACATGCTACATGCGTGTATGAGACTCACACCATACTAATAATAATATGAGGGTTTATATTTATTTAAGTTAATCAAAATTAGTGTTAATTAGTCACATGCTTGGAAGCTTGGAGAAGCTTGTAGCATCTTTGACTAATTCCACTCTTTTTTTATTTTACTAATAGATATTTATTAACCCAACTATTATTGTTAGCCATGGTTTAATCTCTACATGGGTTAGTGTAATGACACTAACTCACCCATGGTTCCCATTCTCACCTCATCAGTTCATTCTCTCATTTCTTCACTTGAGCTTCTTCTTCCTTATGAGAAAAGCTCACTAGCTTTCAAAATGGTGAGAAAATATTGTGAGAAAATAAAATCTAAAGTGAGCCCATTTCCTACTTCATCATCCTCTACTACTTGTTATTTAGTTTAGGGTATTTGCTTCACTAATTTCACAATTAGTGAAGAGGTAGCATGAGCTTGAGTCTCCTCGATGTAGATCATCTTCGGCCTCGAAGACTTCGAGCAAGCTTGTTCATTTCTCCGGGAGAACCCTTTCTAGAGTTCGGGAGATCATAACTCGCAACGAAGGGACTACTACACGGAGTTTTTGAAGTGAAGGACCGTTCTACAAAGGTCGTATTCTTCATTCACTTAGATGTAAAGTAGTTTACATATTGTTTCGACGCATTTTCTAGTAAAGATTCTATGGTTAGGGTTAGCTAGAACGGCAAATTTTTTAAATTGGCATGGATGATGCCTCACGAAACCTTGCTGCCGTGCTAGGAAACCCTGCATGGTGTTGTACCTTGACTGTGAAAGTCCCACCATTCTCTTTGATATATCACGATAGATCTGGATCCCTAGAATGTAGTTGGTATCACCCAGGTCTTTCATGGAGAACCTATGTGACAAAAATCCTTTGACTGATTGTAGCATACGAATATCATTTCCTATCAAGAGAATGTCATTCACATACTCAATGAGGAATTTCACAGTTCTTGCTACAATCTTACTATAAATGCACGGTTCATCTGGATTTTTGATAAAGTCAAATTCTCTGACTGTCTTAATAAAAACATATGTTTCAACTCTGCGATGCCTGCTTTAGTCCATAAATAGACTTAAGCAACTTGCACACTGTCCCGCTGCTTCCACTCTGATTGAAATCCTCTGGCTGATCCATATAGACGCACTCTTCCAAATAACCATTTAGAAACGTCGTCTTTACGTCCATCTGTCAGATTTCACAATCTTGGAATGTAGAAAAAGCAAGAAGGATCCGAATGGATTTGAGCATAGTCACTGGAGAAAAGGTTTAATCATAGTCCAACCAGGACTTTGATAAAAAAATCTTTTGCAACAAGTCTACCCTTATAGGTTTCAACCTATCCATCTACACCAATCTTCTTTCTAAAGATCCATTTGCAGCTTACGGGTTTTACCCCTTCTGGAGAAATGTTCAAAGCGCATACTTTGTTGATGTACATGACTCCATTTAGGTCTGTATTGCATTCATCCATTTTACCGAGTCGCCGCTTTGAATGGCTTACTGGAAGCTAGTTTGCTCATCATTGTCAATGATACAATCCTCTCATCCCTGTCTATGAGAAAACTGTATATCTCTCGGGCGGATGCGACTTCCTACTAGTCCTGCGGATTGGCGTAGGGATGTCTGGTTCTTTTGAATCCTCTGGTTCTACCATACTTTCAGTAATAGTTTGTGATTCTGGAATTTCTTCCAATTCTATTGTGCTCCCACTATTTCCTTTTACAAAAAATTGATTTTCTGAAAAGTGGGCATGACGAGGAACAAAAACCTTTTGTTCCTTTGCGTAATAGGAAAGATACCCCCTGGAGTTCTTTGGGTATCCCACAAACCTATACAGTACTGAGCGTGTCTCGAGCTTGTCTACATTCTGCTTTTCAACAAAAGCTGGACATCCCTATATCTTCGGATACTAAAGATAGGGTTTCTTCCCACTCCATATCTGATATGGTGTGGTAGGCACAGTTTTGGTAGGAACCTTTTTCAAAAGATATGCAGGGGATTCTTGTGCATAACTTCATAAGGATCACGACAACTCAGTGTTACTCATCATGGAATGAGCAATATCTAATAGGGTTCTGTTCCACCTTTCCTATACACCGTTGCGTTGCGGTGTGTATGGAAGAGTAAGCTGAGTAAGAATTCCATTCTCTTTTAGGTAATCCAAGAACTCGGCACATCGATCAGATCTCAATGTCTTGATACTTTTGCCTGTTTGTTTTTCTACATCATTCTTATATTCTCGGAATTTTCAAGGGGTCTCGGATTTATGCTTCATCAAGAAGACATGTCCTAACTTAGAGAAATTATCCGTAAAAGTAATGAAATAGGAATAACCACTTCGTGCATCTGTAGATATTGGAATACACACGTCACTGTGTATGAGTCCTAAGAGCTCGCTCGCTCATACTTTGTGTCCAGTGAATGGAGTCTTTGTCATCTTTCCTATGAGACAAGATTGACAAGTTGCATAAGACTGATATTCTAACGGATCCAAATATCACTCTTTATGTAACTTCGTCAACCGTGTTTCATTGATGTGACCCAGTCTATAATGCCTTAAGAGAGCCTTATTTAATTCTGGAGACTTTCTTTTAAGTGTGTTCTGGACGTTTGAAAACCTGAGCTTGATTCAATATATACTGTCCTCTAGTGTACCTGACCCAATCAAACTTTGATTTAGGTGGATGTTGTAACAACCCCAAACTTTCTGTACAATTTTTTTCAAAAATATAGAAAGGGGTACTTGAGCCTGAGCATAAGTTATAAGTTTGATTTGCTTTCGAATAACAAGAAGGAGCTTGTAGCTCATTGGTAAGACCTTGCACTGCTGAACCAAACCACCAGAATTCGAATCCCATCAACGACAAACTTTTTTTAATTAAATTCTTTTAATCTTCTAGAAGCCCAATAGTCCATATATGCACTACACGTAATAAGGTAAGTTACAGAATAAACAAATGTGACGACGAGGCTAGACCAATTGTCAGGGACACGTGGCGAAGAGACGAGCCCCGACACGCCCGACTCGGGCCGGCGAAGCACTTAAATCGGCCGACGCCGCCGGGTCAACTCAGTCCGATCCCACTTTTTCTTGAACCCCCTGCACCCTTTGGACTACCCCACTCCACCTGCACTGTTTAAATTCTCTGCAATTAACCAGAGAATTAAAATATCCCTTTTTAATCTTTTTTAATGCAAATTTAAATAAAATTTTTATTGCACCCTATCACTACCCTAAACCCTATATTTTTCCTATAAATACCACCCTCAAATCATCCCCCTCACTCACAAATCTTTGCCCAAACTCTCAAGAAAATTCCCAAGACTTTTTGTGTGCAAGTAGAGTTAGCAAAGGGCGAAGCTCCGACGAACTTCCAACGATGACCCGAGAAGATTCCGACGACGAAACGACACACTTGCACCTCCTACATCTTCCTAATTCTCTCTTTTAGTCAAATAACCAGTAAGTCCCTACTTCTCTTTCTTTTCTCTATCCTAAAAACATTCAAAACTAAAACCCGACGGAAGCGGAGTTAGTCCGACTCTCGATTCGGTTTTTCTTTAAAAACTACACTTTTCCTTAACGAAATAAAACCATACTCTTATATGTTGACTAATAAACATTAAAAAACTTAATATAACAAGTTGCACATCAAACTAATCATTTTTATAATTTTAATTATACTTTTTCAGAAAAATACCATAACTTTTGTTTCCGACATAAACTCTATAATACCTTTATACCTTTAGAAAACTCATGAGGTAATGACCTACCTCCTCACAATACACATATCTAACATAGCACGATGGAATTTGGGAACACAGATTCGGAAAATACGACTTTACATATAAGTACCTTCAACTATTAAAACATTTTTCTACAAGAAGTGTATTTTAACAAATCTTTACAGTTGCACCTCTTCAACCCATTTTGGGGAACCCGTTCAGTATGGTGTGAATTATCGCGCATCCTCAGGCCTAGTGGAGTGAGATGTAGACCTCCGCAAGGAGCATACGATCTCGAAAGATTTAAAATACAATTTTCTTTAGAAAATGTGATTTCTATTATAAATAAAACTTATATTTTTAATAAATAAATATATATGTAATTAATATCAAAATATCTATTTTTAATATTTATAATATTCCACATTTCCAAAATTCAAGAAAAATATCTCATTTACAAGAAAATACCATACAATTCTAATATTACAAATAAATACCATATACCATATATTACGAAATTAGGTCTTATTCATTAGAAATGTCACATTGATAAAATATACATCAATGAAAACTCTAAAGACGATAATAAAATACTTGAGGTGTATTTTGAAAATTATATAAAATTATTTTTACATAAAACCCCTTCAAGTTATACTAAATTACAATAAGGACCCTAGTAAACATAGCTTTAAGCGGGACCAGTCTCTTGAGCCTTAGGGAGCCGAAGATATGGGTGCTTGCCTATTTAAGATTGACAACTTAACAAACGGTGTTATCAACACGGTAATTGTCTTTGAAAAAGACACAAATCCAGCCGTCCATGTGCAGCAGTTACCGATAGCACCAAAACATAATTCAGAATTCAATTTCTTTTCTATTTACATGATCATCCATTATATCTGTTCCATTACTGATATCATGGTTTCGTTAAGTCATCCATATATATTCAATATACAATACGAATAATGCAATAATAAAATCAAGACATCGCGGGGTTTATATGGGGTAGATTAGTATGGAAGGCGTTATAAGTGGCACGAGACAACAACCATAAAGACACCTAACCTGAATTCAATTGCCGTTGTACCGTGGCTGAACGGTTCCTTGTACTCCATATACCGTAGTCTCTGGTCTAGTGAGACTCCTCTTGTTAGTGTATATGCCCTAGAGGCCATTACTGTATCATACTAGTTTGTATATTACTTAATGGAAGCTTGGGATATTCACAGTTGTATAGACAATCTTGCTCAAAATGGTACTATGCTACTTGGTTTGTTTCTACTTTAATGTGTGCATGTGTTTCTTTTAGCATATCGCCTTTACACATTAGTAGGGCCTTTAGGATCTTTGCTTGATTACCAACGTTGTGATGGCAGTCACACTAGTGGGGGTTGGGTAATCTACAAGCAATCCTTATACAGGTCCCTAGTCGTAGGATTATCGAGACGGGGCATCGATACTCCAGAGTAGACTAGTGTATACGCTTCTCATCCCAGGAGGGGAGATGGTCTGTCCCACAGCCATCAGTACGTCATACTGGAGATAGTATGCAGGTGCTCGTTAGGTTACGAGTACACTGGACAGGACTCGATGGGAACTGTTGGTCGGTGCTATACCTATCGTCAGTTATCAGTTCCCGGGTGACATTAGTACAGCTTAGTCCGCTGACTTGACACTGTCACTTCGCCTCGAGTGTGTTCCTACTGTTCTTAGATTGCTACCCTACCACGGCTCAAATGAGTCATGCAAACAGGTAGCAGTTTGGTGCAGTCCCGAAGCACTTGGAGGCAGTGACGGTTAAACAGGATTCGTCTCTCCCGGTATTGGGGGTTGATATCGCGCTGTATCTAGGGGAGCCATTACACAAAGTCCGTGGCCAGGGCAAGCGAGATATACTGGTAAGTTTTCCAGTGTTATCTCAGGGTATTCTGGGCTACACTCCGACACGACTTGTACTGCTATTAGGGGACTGATGTTTACCGCCCCCTAGGCCCGCCATGCTATATTCTCAGACGAACAGACCGGACTGTACGGAGATTGTCATATTTAGGCTCAGTAGGAGTTCGGATGGGTTCGCCTCATCAGTCATCTTATCGGCATCTACCTGGGGACCGTTACGTACAGCTAGTACCGCTTGCAGCCTATGGTTAAACCCACTTCCAGCGTAGTGTCGAGTATTTAGAGTCCCACACAGAGGGTTATTCGCCTTTGGGCAAAACAGAGTAGAGGTTGCATGGTTTTGCGATGGGGTTCGTTCACATCCGCGCACTTATGCACGTTTGGTGTTCGGGCAGTTATTACTAGCGGGTTTTGGTTTAAGCCAGATCCTAGTATTTGTTTTGGGATTGGTTTTGTCTCATTGTATTCGTGTTCCTCGGAACACGGATGTGGGTGTGTATGCACAGTTGACAGAGGCAGAGGATTCTTATTAGGGTTGTTGACTGTTGACTTTTTGCAAACCTTAATGAAAATGAGAAATATGATTAATGATATTAATTAAAGATAATTGTGCCATGGTTTGGTTGACCGGTTGACTTATGTTGACAATTTGACCATCATCATTTCATATGAAAGATGCTTCTTGATTCTTGCAAATTTCATTTAATGTGAAATAATAATGGTCATTCCAAATGAACCATCACAATTTCTTTAATTATTATTGTTATTTTCATAATTCTCTCATATGAGAGTATGGTTGCAAAATTTCTCTCATTCTCTCTTGCTCTTTCTCTCTCATATGTTTGAGCTCTCCCTCTCCCTCTCAAAGCTCTCATCTCTCATGTGTTGAGAACTATGAGCTCTTGAGATAAAACCATCAAGACTTCACTCTACTCATTCTAGGGTTCTAGATTTAGCAAGCCAAGCACTTTATTTACCTCTTGGTTGAGGTAGGAGCTCAAGGTAGAGGCCTTCGGGTGGATCTTTCTTCGGCAAAAAGAAGAAGACGACGAGGAGCCGTTCACACCACTCCAAGGAGCAGGAAGAGAAGGAGTCCAAGACCTAGCTATAACCTTCTAACCGAGTAGCTAAACTTGCAGTTAGTTTGCTAGGTTTTTGTTTAGCAAAGATCCTCCATTACTAGTCCATGTTACCTTGCGTCAAAAATCGTTTTTTACCTATTGCGCCTCCCCGCAAGAACCGGGGTGGGTAACGTGGACTTACACCTCTCGTATACACTGGCCTCTTCTGAACCAAGATACAAACAACAACGTTAACATTAAATATAAAATTATAACAATATACTCTCTATTATGTCTATTTCATTCTTGTCTATTTACGGGACTTACCAAGCGATTTGTTCGCTGACGACATTCTTTTTCTTCTTCTTTGGAATATCGTCAGGTGTTTCGGACTCACTGGAGATCGAGCCCATCTTCGAGGACTTGGATCAGCCAGTCTTCGACCCGGAGCTCTAGTTACTTGTACACATTTACATTCTGTATTTTCCATTTCTGTTATGCCACTGTTTATGCATTTTTTTCCATGTATTTACTTTCAGATGTATTGTAAAAAAGAATGTTAATAAATAAAGTTGATGTTCAATTATATCTATTGTCACTGTCTCATGTGCATTTTACTTATATTGCTTAGATACGCTTAGCATGTTTACTTCAGAGTAAATACGTAGCGGCCTCGTCGCGTCCTCTGCCCGTATACTGGGAAACATGGCGTGACAGGTTTTGTTGGTGGCCCATGCAGGTCAGAGTTGTATGGAACCCTACCATGCAGTTCAGTTCTCCGTGGACAACCTAAGAAATATAACACAAGAACCGACAACTGAAAACATTCTTTACAATTCATACTTCTTGAATATTATACTTTGAATCTGTCCTAACCCAAAATTTTCTTCCAAGGTTATGGATTCCCCAAACAACACCAGTACAAATGTCAACAACACTCCCCTACCACTTCCACTCACACCTACCGTCGCTGCTCCGATCAACGAGCACACGGTTCTGCTTGAGGCAATCCGAAACCTCCTGGAAGGACTGCAGCAGCAGACTGTTATATTATTGAACCGACTAGAAACGGAAGCAACCGATATAAAGCGCTCTGCCACCCAGATGGCAGGAGGAACCTATCTTATAAATCCTTCAAAACCCAAGAGACAGAAAGAAACAATTAACCAGTCAAGTCCAGGTTTTTGTTTCTACTGCAAGAAGGATGGACACTTGTGGAAGGACTGTAGTTGCGCAAAAGGCTTGTGCCTAGTTTGTGTTGCATCCAATTACGGAATTGGAAACTATCCTTATAGACGCAACCCAGCTCACACACCCACCAACTACCCACACGGCCAGCTATTCAGGCTCCTGCACCTCGTCTTGCACTCACAACTCTACCACCTGCACAGCCTAATCGCCAATTCCATCAGGCACGGAGAAATATGCCCCAAGGACAGAGGAATGCCTCCAGTTAGGAGGAATGTACCACGGCGTCAGGCTTTCCTTTTAGCGGCTGAAGAAGCAGAGGCCATAGACTAAGGTAACCCTGGTAATTTCCTCAACCCTTTTCAAATCTCTCGCACTCTTTCATTCTCTCACATATTTTCCATACACTATCAGTACTTTTATCACCAAACTTTTCTTGAATCCGTTACACTTTCCTTTTACAAATTTCGAGGACAAATTTTTTTAAGGAGGGTAGAATGTAACAACCCTAAACTTTCTGCACAATTTTTGTTTCCAAAAATACAGAAAAGGGTACTTGAGCCTGAGCACAAATTATAACTTTGATTTGTTTTTGAAGAGTAAGAAGGAGCTTGTAGCTCATTGGTAAGCCCTTGCACTGTTGAACCAAAGCACCAGAGTTCAAATCCCATCAACCACACATTTTTTAAATTAAATTCTTTTAATCTTTTAGAAGCCCAAGAGTTTACACGTGCACAACAGGTAATAGGGTAAGTTATACAATAAACAAACCTGACCACGTGGCTAGACCAATCGTCAAGGACACGTGGCGAAGAGACGAGCCCCGACTCGCTCGACTCGGGCAGGCGAAGCGCTTGAATCGGCCGGCGCCGCCGGGTCAACTCGGTCCGATCCCAATTTTTCATGAATGCCCTGCACCCTTTGGACTACCCCACTCCCCCTGCACTGTTTAAATTCTCTGCAATTAACCAGAGAATTAAAATGCTCTCTTTTAATCCTTTTTAATGCAAATTTAAATACAATTTTTATCACACCCTTTCACTACCCTAAACCCTATATTTTTCCTATAAATACCACCCTCAAATCACCCCCCTCACTCACAAATCCCTTCCCAAACTCTCAAGAAAATTCCCAAGACTTTTTGTGTGCAAGTGAAGTTAGCAAAGGGCGAAGCTCCGACGAACTTCCGACGACGATCCGAGGAGACTCCGACGACGAAACGAAGCACTGGCACCTCCTACCTCTTCCTCCTTCTCTCTTCTAGTCAAATAACTAGTAAGTCCCTACTTCTCCTTCTTTTCTCTATTAAAAAATCATTCAAAACTAAAATCCGACGGAAGCGGAGTTAGTCCGACTTCCGATTCGGTTTTTCTTTAAAAACTACATTTTTCATTAACGAAATAAAACCATACTCTTATATGTTGACTAATAAACATTAAAAAACTTAATAAAACAAGTTGAATATCAAACTAATCATTTTTGTAACTTTTATTATACTTTTCAAAAAAATACAACAAACTTTAGTTTCCGACATAAACTCTATAATAACTTTATACCTTTAGAAAACTCATGATGTAATGACCTAGCTCCTTATAACACACATATCTAACATAGCACGATGGAATTTGAGAACATAGATTCGGAAAATACGACTTTATATATAAGTACCTTCAACTATTAAAACATTTTTCTATAAGAAGTGTATTTTAACAAATCTTTGCAATTGCGCCTCTACAACCCATTTTGGGGAACCCGTTCATTATGGTGTGGATTATCGCACATCCTCGGGCCTAGTAGAGTGAGATACAGACCTCTGCAAGGAGCATACGATCTCGAAAGATTTAAAATACAATCTTCTTTAGAAAATGTGATTTCTATTATAAATAAAAATTATATTTTTAATAAATAAATATTTATGTAATTAATATCAAAATATCTATTTTTAATATTTATAATATTCCACATTTCCAAGAAAAATACCATACAATTCCAATATTACAAATAAATACCATATATTATTAAATTAGGTCGTATTCACAAGAAATGTCACATCGATAAAATATACATCAATGAAAACTCTAAAGACGATAATAAAGTACTTAAGGTGTATTTGAAAATTATACAAAATTATTTTTACATAAAACCCTCTCAAGTTATACTAAATTACAATAAGGACCCTAGTAAACATAGGTTGAAGCGGGACCAGTTTCTTGTGACTCAGGGAGCCGAAGATATGGGTGCTTGCCTATTTAAGGTAGACAACTTAACAAATGGTGTTATCAACACGGTAATTTTCTTTGAAAAAGACACAAATCCTGCGTCCATATGCAGCAGTTACCGATAGCACCAAAACATAATTTAGGATTCAATTTCTTTTCTAATTGTCTGACTGAGACTGAGTCTCGATATAATAAATCTGACTTGAATATGATTCAAGTATAAAATACAACTCAATATGAATCCATATATTCAATCTGTTCAATTTATTCAATCTTATATTGACTGAACCGAATGATGGATATATTCCATTTACATGATCATCCATTATATCCGTTCCATTACTGATATCAAGGTTTCGGTAAGTCATCCATATATATTCAATATACAATACAAATAATGCAACAATACAATCAAGACATCGCGGGGTTTATAAGGGGTAGATTGGTACAGAAGCTGTTAGAAGTGGCATGAGACAACAACCATAAAGACACCTAAGCTGAATTCAATTATCGTTGTACCGTGGCTGAACGGTTCCTTGTACTATGTATACCGTAGTCTTTGGTCTAGTGAGACTCCTCTTGTATACACTGGCCCCTTCTGTATCAAGATACAAACAACAGCGTTAACATTAAATACAACATTATAACAATATACTCTCTATTATGTCTATTCCATTCTTGTCTATTTACGGGACTTACCGAGCAATTTGTTCGCCGACGACATTCTCTTTCTTCTTCTTTGGAATGTCGTCAGGTGTTTCGGACTCACTGTATATCGAGCCCACCTTCGAGGACTTGGATCGGCTAGCCTTTGACCCGGAGATCTAGTTACTTGTACACATTTACATTCTGTATTTTCCATTTCTGTTATGCCACTGTTTAGGCATTGGTTTCTTTTCCATGTATTTACTTTTCAGATATATTATAAAAAAGAATGTTGATAAATAAAGTTTCTGTTCAATTATATCTATTGTCACTATCTCTTGTGAATTTTACTTATATTGCTTAGATACGCTTAGCGTGTTTACTTCAGAGTAAATACGTAGCGGCCTCGTCGCGTCCTCTGCCCGTATACTGGGAAGCGGGGCATGACAGATGTGAACCACATTGCTTACATACTAGACTTGGTACATACAAACAATTACATAGAATCAATATCTGCCCACTTGTCAATTCTACATGATATACCCTACGGATACAGCGTCCACGCTCATTCCGTTAGCAATCCTGAGAGTCATATCACCTGCCCTGATAACTCTACGGTTTCTCAATGCCTGTAATTAATTACAGATATGAGATCCTGATTCGGTATTTTGTACCTAGGAAGTAAAGTTAATTGACAGAATGTTTTCAATCACAAACACACCCAAAGTCGAAGCCACAACATGCTTCGGATCCTGGATTCTGACTTTCCAAGCCCTGCATCCCTTCTGCCAATGCCCTTTCCCGTAACAATAGGAACATCACTCCTTCCCTACAGTTAACCCCGAAACTTTTGCCCTTCCCTTTTCTTCTACCTTACGGACACTTCCTATCGGATTTATGGAGGTCTTCTTCTTCTCACCCTTGGCATCCGCCTTAGATCCAGAAGAGGAAGATTCCTAAATAAGCAGAGCGGGTGTCTTATTTTTTTCCTTCAGGGTGCCCTCAACTAGAAGTATAACTTTCTTCCCCTGGGCGTACGTAGGAATTAGGGACTGTAGAATTAAGTCAGCATATGACTCGTTCTCCAACGTGGTCTCGAGGTCCATGAGCTTTTTAATATAGCTAATCATTGTAGGGACGTGGTCCCCTACAGATGATCCGACAGCCAACCTCGCTTGAAGCAATTCCTTCGAGGTATCATATCTTGCGATACGAGGCTGCTCTCCATATAAATATTTGTTATGGAGGAAGATAGAAACTAAGTCCATCTTCTCATGCTGCCTCTGGTATACACCATCAACTAAGGACAACACGAGGCACTTGGTAATCGCACAGTCTTTTTTCCTTGTCTTACGGAAATCAACATCCGCGACGGTGGAAACTGGACCTGGGACGGGGTAGTCCAGCTTGTCATAGGTAATGGACATCTGGACAAACCTTTGCCAGTCATTATAGTATAACTCAGCCATTTTATTATCTATATGAAACCTAATCTGTTCACCTGGTCGCTGCAATTAGGAGAGAGAGAAGAAAACACTCAGCATGATACTTTTGCAAGTTTATATTGGTTTTTAATTTATCTAAATAGGATGGATCCCACTGTTTCTCGAATCCTTCCTCAAATCATAAGAGAAGAATTAGTCAGGATTGATCTCACCGTACAATACTTTCTTAATTGTTCGGCCAGGCTACTGTCGGTACTTTGAGGGAGGTTTTACGATACTTTCGTGAAGTTCTTTAATTAAAAAACATCTTTTCCATGGAGGCATAGCCCCGCTAACACTGTTCAAGACACCTACTTGGTTTATAGCATTGATCGTTAAGTGAAGAATCTCCTGAAGAGTAGCGGATATTCACAGTAGGATCGGGATCCAAATATCATTGTGTGATAATCCTGAAGAAATCCTTCCAACATTATCACACTCCAAATGGTATGCAGCACTAGCAAGTTTTAGTTTCTTTAGAAACTCCGATGTGGATTTTTTGCCCCATGCACTTATAACCTTGACGAAGGCCAACATATCATAAGTCACATGTCAAGTTCTACCCGTCATTGTCCCGGTTAATTTTAACCCACTCATACATACCCTTGACGAAGGCCAAAATAGTAGTACGACTGTCCCAAACCAATGCATCTATCTATGTTACAGATGAATATCCAGCAGCTACCAAACATTATGCCTTGGCGAAGGTCAAAATACATAGCTTGAATACTATTGAATATTCAACTAAAATGATGAAGGGCTACGAATGGTTTTGGCGAAACCGTGAACATAGTGAACTTGATATAATCGAAGGAACCTGATAGCTTTTAAAAGGAGTGGTTTAAGCTCCGCATTTAAAAGTCTCATGTTTTAAAATAACCGAGTGGTTTTAAAATTTGTTCTAATGATTCAGCTTTGGTTTGTTTTCTTTACATTAATGTAATGCAGTCCCATCATTTACACCTATCATCACAGAAAAAGACGAAAATACCACGTCCACTTATGCCATCCACATTCACCACTGGGCCCTGTCATCACCCGTTAGGTTACTTAACAACGACAGAGCGGGGGCTGGACTAGCGCGGATGCAAAACATAAGCAACGCCTACTAGATATCATATATAGATATATACATTCTTCTCACCCAATAATAGGCATTCCAGATCACAGATGAACATATTGGATAAACTAGGAATTTCGCGTTTCGTTTGAACCTATAACGAAAGATAGATTCTACGGTCGTGATGAATAGTGTAACTCCATAGGATGTGTTTAGTGGCTAATTATATTTTAAAAAGTCATTTTAATATAAAGTTTACTAAATTGATTTTCAAATAATTTTCCCAATTTAATAAATATTTTTCTAGAATTTTTCCAAGCTTGCACAAACTTGTGTATGTAAACTAGGAATAAAACTTAGGTTATACCATGTTTCACAACCATGGTGAGTTAAACCCCTTGTTAAGACAAAGTTTTTTTTTTATTAAGGTTGGGTTTGGTTTTAATTTGGAAAAAGGGGATTTAAAATTGTTTTGTTAACTTGAGAGAGAGAGGGACATGGCAAGCCCATGCTTGCAATTAATGTGGAGAGAGAGAGAGGAATGGGAGGGCTTGACCCTCTAAGCTCACTTGCAAACTCTCTCATTTTACACTTACTCTCTCTCACTCTCACACACACACACACACACAGAAGATCAAGCAGCAGCTGCAGCAAACACCGGTTTCAGCACCAGAGCAGCAGCAGCAACTGCATCAGCACTCCATGCAGCCCCAGCTCACCCCCAGCAGCCCCAGCTCCATGTAGCAACAGCCCCCTATGCAGTAGCAGCCCCAGCAGCACCAGCTTCAGCTCCACAACCCCAATAACAGCAACATCAACAGCAATAAGCAGCAGCATCAGCAGTAGCAGTGGCAGCAGCTTCTTTTTAGAGGCAGTGCCTGTAGCAGCCCCCTCCTCTTCTCTTCTTCTCCTGAACCAGCGTAGTAGGGATCGAGTGAGGTATAATTTCTGAGCTCCCCTTGCTTGTGTGCTAGACTTGTGAGTTGGTTTAGTTTATTTAGTGTGCTTAGTAGTTGATTATCACTAGACTTGGTGTTTTAGCGATATTTGTGGTAATTAGTGAGATCTTTGCTTAAGTTAGGTTAATTTTAGTTAGACTAGGTTAGTTAGGAGCTTTTGAGGCCAGATGAACCTAGGTAACCCCCAGTTTACACTAAAATACCCTGAACTTCCATGTTGGTGCAATTGTGACTTTTAAGCAAAATTTTAGCTTTCTGTTATCTGCTGTTACCCAGGTGACTTCAGGATAAAATTGAGTGGACCCCAGCCTACTAGTAACACCCTGACCCCACCACCAGAGCCCGACCCCACCACTCTCACCTTTGGCCGCCGAAATCATCTTTCTGGCCGCAATTTGCGGCCAGAACAGGGAGATAGGAGTTAGGGTTTTCAGGGGTGGTGTCTGCTATGTTGTGTAGGTCCTTGGTATATGTAGTTTTGTATTATTGTAGCCTGGACAGAATCTGGAGCTATATGTCGTTTTCTGGTGTTTTTAAGTTTGCGCGATACGCGCGATACGCGAGTGGGTTTGTGATTCAGCGTATCGCGGCGTATCGGGCTGAGTCGTAGGCGCGTGCACACACGTTCCAACGTATCACACACACGCACGTTGATTCGTGACGCGAGTTTCACGTTTTGTTTCGTTTTCACGCTTTGCGGGATTCTTGCTTATATAATTAGATTCCTTGTGTAAATTCCAGGTTCTCAGGCGAGCACGTCAGACGTCGCTAGGAAAGGGAAGCAGGTGGTCGGCTACACTTAGCACGCGACCAGGTGAGTAGATTTAACATCTACGGGGAAATCGCCCGTATGGCGTTAAGCGTCAGGGCGTAATAGGAATTGTAGTCATGGGTGTCCTTTTAGATATACTGGTAGCATAGAACACTACACTGTCACTAACGGTCCAAGTTGCATGAGCACGATCTATATGCTACACTCATACCGTTAGTGATTGACATGCCACTCACAGAGTAGGATTGCTATAAACCGCATATTTTATTGATTCTGCCAACTTGATGTTGACGTGAATTGCCGCATACATCATCCACATTCATGCACATGTGACATATACCACACATATTCGTACTTGTGTCATATACCTTACCCATATTCATACTCGGGCGCATATACATCATAGGCCTACATTAGTGCACATGTACCTGCTATATTCACTTGCGTACTTATCCATTCTCACATCCATACCGTTACCACATTCATATGTTGCATTCATGGATGATATTTACTTGATTTAAAAACTGAGGGACCGCAAATGATATTTTCAAAACTGGACCTCTTAAACAGCGGTTTCCCCATTCCTTAAATTATAGTGTCATACGACACGTTGCATGGATCTACGCATTGGATTTGTTTTCTGTGATTTCTGGATTTGGGAACCGAAGTACTATTTTAAGAAAATACGCACTGTTTGAAAACCCGGTTTCCCTTGATATGATATTTTAGTGCGTCCACCATGAGTTTTCTCGGTTCTAGAGAGCTTGTGTGAGTATACCCGATTCGAGGAGAGGTAGGCACCGGTTGCGGGTACATGGTGGACCCGGTACGGTACCCCGGGGCGAGAAGACTCTTATTGTTAGACGGTGAGCCCGGCGGAGGGACTACTACCTACCGATGATTGGTTGGACCTGGCGGTTATCCGGAGGATACTGACCAGCATAGCTTGATGGATACGGGACGACGCGTACTGCCGGGGCCGAGGGCCGATTCCGCAGACGGAGCCCGTGGCCAGATCCGATGGACGGACGCCCCATGTTGGAGGATTTGCGTGTCGATGTTGGACACGGCTGTTTTTATGATATTTTGAGTGCCGGTGATGGGTATTCCCGATTCTTATGAGATTACCGGTTTGAGGACCGATATGGATGACGACGCTTGAGTTGTACTGGTTTTGGTGCATTGATTGATACCAGATATTTTCCACAAGGATATTCCATGTAGATATTGTTCTTTTCCATACTCAGCATTCAGCATTTGACACCTCATCTTGTAGTTAGTATACCTGATAGAGTACACATGCTTGCATATTATTGCGTACCTTGCTCATCGCATATAGATGATTATTAGATAGTACTTGCTGCATGATATTGAGCAATCAGTTCTTCATATAGATGTTATTAGTTGGCATAGTTTAAAGTATCGCAGTACGTGCATACCTGCGATTACATTTATATGTTATCTACTATTCACGAGTTGGCAACTCACCCCCGTTGTGCCACAGTGCTTGCAGGTTGCCCTTTTGAGTAGTCGCGGCTGGCTGTTCCCGCATCTTTTGACAAAGATACTTTTGCTGAGGCGTGTTAGCCCTTTTGCTATTAGGTGGGTTTTGTACGGTATCTGTTTATCTTTCAGTTGTATATTGATGTATCTAGTACTCTCCATCTACTTTCCTGTAATGACTTAGAGACAGTTGTGAGGACGATGTATTTGATTTGTACTCTGGTGTCGAGCTCGCATGTGAGCCGACTTTATGTTATGCAGTCTTACCTTTTATGATATTCGCCTTTGTTTTACTGTATGCTCTTGTGATGCTCTATTCATCCCGCCTGTTAATTCTACTTCACTCGCCTTTACCTGACTTGCGGAACAAATGGTTATAAAGGAAATGTTGCCAAAATTATTCAAAATATCTCTTAACTTAAAAAGGATTTCTACTAAATTAATTAAAGTTTCCTAAACATTTATAGCTGTTTTCTTTTACAAATGATTTAAATACTCTATATTTAATGGTTTTGATTTCTGGGTTTCGGCTTACTTAGCCGCGCTACGCCTGTAGACGTTACGTGGCTAAGTGCCGGTCACGGGCCAAATTATCGGGTCATGACAAAGTTGGTATCAGAGCGTATATTTTGCCTTCGAAGTGTATGATGACCCTGGTATAATGGAGTAGGTAGCTGCAGCAGAGTAGCGTAGCGTGCGTATGTTCCGCGGCATACTCACGACACGGTACTCCGCCTACGCGACCTTAGGACTTATTGGTTGAAATTCCTTCATTCTTTGCATGCCTTCTTGAGATTCGATTTCAGTATCCTTATCGAATCCTATTTTCCTTTTCAGCCACTATGCCGCCAAAGACTACTAGGGCGCAGAGAGCGGCCGCGAGGGCCGAGATTCGTGTTGACTCGTCCGAGACGAGGACTGATCCGGGCAGTGTACCCGTCGTACCCGAGCAGACTGCTCCTCCCATGACAGAGCAGATCGCCACGATAGGGGCCAGCATGCAGGAGATGCGCCAGATGATAGGATCGCTAGTTGAGACGCTTCGAGCGCAGCGACCAGAGGTAGCTCCACCCGTCCCAGAGACCGCGATGGTACCTACCGCACAGCCAGTTGCCCCTGCAGCCACAGAGGTGATTACAGTATCGCTATCAGAGTTCATGAGGCTGAAGCCTCCGGTCTTCACAGGCACAGACGCAGCCGAGGACCCGCAGTCTTTTATTGATAAGATGGCCCGGATATGCCGTTCTCTCCGATGCTCAGATGCGAGATGGGTCGAGTTCGCGAGCTTTCGCTTGGAAGGTCTTGCGCAGAAATGGTGTGATTCAGTTGAGAAAGGCAGAGCGGCAGGTCTTCCTCCTATGACCTGGATGGAGTTCGTGACAGTATTCCTAGCCCGTTTCCTTCCCCAGAGTGTTAGGGATGCCCGAGCTCGCAGATTTGAGTCCTTGCGCCAGACGCCAGAGATGACAGTGGCAGAGTACGATGTGCTGTTCACCGAGCTATCGGTTTATGCTCCGTATCTAGTAGCTACAGAGGAGATGCGAGTCAAGAGATTTGTCCGAGGCTTGCTTACCTCGCTATTCCTTGCGATCAGCTCCCAGCATTATGAGACTTACGCCGCAGCGGTAGATGCAGCCCTATTGGTCGAGGAACGTCTTGCCGAGACTTCAGTAGTTCCAGGGCCGAAAAGGGTTCGTACTGACACAGCAGCCCAGAGACATCCATTCAGACGCCGTGATAGACATGGTACAGGTGGCAGAGATTCGGGGCGAGGTCAGATGTTTAGCTCATACCCCCAGGAGGGTCAGCAGTCGTCCCGTGGATGTTTTGGATGTGGTAGTCCTCATCATCGTGTCAGAGATTGTACCGAGTCATGTCAGAGGGAGCCAGCCATACCGCATGTCACCCTTCCACCTTCTCCACCCCAGAGGGTGTTGCCTATTATACCCACAGTTACTCCACGCCAGACACAAGCACAGAGAGGTCGTGGTCGCGGAGGGTTTGTTCCCAGAGGGTGAGGCGGTCGAGGCAGGGGACAGCCAGCCACCGGCAGAGTACAGCCAGCTGCTAGTAGGGGACCGCCAGTTGCAGGTGGAGGACAGGCACAAGTTTTCGCTTTGACGCATCAGGACGCGCAGGCGTCCAATGCGGTGGTTTCAGGTATTTTGTCAGTATGCTCTGTTGATGCACACGTGTTGTTCGATCCCGGATCCACGCATTCGTACGTATCCACACACTTCGTGCCGAGTTTGGGTAGAGAGTCCGGTCTGCTAGATCAGCCGCTTGTTGTGACCACTCCCGTGGGAGAGTCTTTTGTTGCTAGGCACGTGTTCCGATCCTGCGTCGTCCGTATTGGCGATAGAGACCTGCCTGTCGATTTGATCCTTCTCGAGATGTTTGATTTCGACGTTCTTTTGGGCATGGATTGGTTAGCCACGTGCTATGCGTCGGTGGACTGCCGCGAGAAAACAGTGAGGTTCTGTTTTCCCGGCGAGTCGGCCTTTGTCGTGCAGGGTGACAGTGGTGCCACTCCTCACCTTTTGATTTCTTCTCTTCGCGCTGGACAGCTTTTGAGGAAGGGATGTCAGGGATTCCTAGCCTATGTTTGTGACACTAGAGCCTCAGGTGTTCCGTTGGAGCAGATTCTGATTGTGTGTGAGTTCCCTGATGTGTTCCCTGACGAGCTTCCTGGGTTACCGCCTGAGCGCGACATTGCTTTTTGTATTGATTTGATTCCCGGATCGGGGCCTATTTCTATACCGCCTTATCGGATGGCCCCGGCGGAGCTTAGTGAGTTGAAGAGTCAGTTGCAGGAATTACTGGACAGGGGACTTATTCGACCCAGTGTTTCTCCTTGGGGTGCTCCAGTTCTGTTTGTTAAGAAGAAGGACGGAAGCTTTCGTTTGTGTATTGACTACCGGCAGCTGAACCGGGTGACCGTGCGGAACAGATATCCTTTGCCACGTATCGACGACTTGTTCGACCAGCTTCAGGGGGCAGGATATTTTTCAAGGATCGATTTGCGATCAGGCTATCACCAGCTGAGGGTTCGACAGGAGGACATTCCGAAGACAGCTTTCCGTACACGTTATGGCCATTACGAGTTTCTGGTGATGTCATTCGGACTCACCAACGAGCCAGCAGCTTTCATGGACATGATGAACCGTATATTCAGGCCGTATCTTGACCTATTCATCATCGTATTCATCGACGATATATTGGTGTATTCCCGGAGCAGAGAGGAGCACGAGCAGCACCTGTGGACCACACTACAGACTTTGAGGGAGCATCGGCTTTATGCAAAATTTTCGAAGTGCGCATTCTGGCTCGACAGCGTGGACTTCTTGGGTCACGTGATTACACGGGATGGTATATGTGTGGACCCAAGGAAGATAGAAGCCGTTCGGAGTTGGCCCAGACCTACATCCGTCACTGAGATACGCAGTTTTCTAGGATTGGCCGGTTACTACAGGCGATTCGTACAGGATTTTTCTCGTATTGCTGCACCCTTGACTGGATTGACCCGGAAGGGAGTTCCCTTCGATTGGACCGAGGATTGCGAGCACAGCTTCCAGCAGCTACGGACCTGTTTGACTACGGCGCCAGTTTTATCGTTGCCTTCAGGATCAGGCGGATTTGCAGTCTATTGCGACGCTTCACGAGTGGGGCTAGGGTGCATATTGATACAGCACGGCAGGGTGATCGCGTATGCTTCTCGACAGCTGAAGAAACATGAACAGAACTACCCTACCCACGATCTGGAGATGGCTGCAGTGGTCTTTGCACTTAAAATCTGGCGACATTACCTATACGGCGAGTCGTGCCAGATATTCACGGATCACAAGAGCCTCAAGTACATATTTCAGCAGCGAGACCTGAATCTCCGACAGCGCCGATGGATGGAGTTGGTGAAAGACTACGACTGCGAGATCTTATACCACCCGGGCAAGGCTAACGTAGTAGCAGATGCTTTGAGTAGGAGGCCCGAGGGTAGCCTAGCATATTTGAGTGCAGTGCAGAGGCAGTCGTCGGCAGATTGGAAGATATTATGCGACAGCCGAGTGCAGTTCGAGTTCACGCGGATTGAGGGACAGCTAGCATATGTTCGTGCGCGCCCACAGTTGCTTGACCGTATATGTGAGGCCCAGCGCAGGGATGACCGTTGCTCAGAGATCATGACACAGATTGGACAGGGCAGATTCTCCGAGTTTATGATTGATGAGCAGGGGGTACTACGATTTGGGTCTAGACTGTGCGTACCAGATACTGAGGGATTGCGGCGCGATATTCTTGAGGAGGCACATCGATCGGTGTACAGTATCCATCCCGGTTCCACCAAGATGTATCATGATATGAGAGAGACCTACTGGTGGGACGGAATGAAGAAGGACATCGTGGAGTTCGTATCGAGATGCCTGACTTGTCAGCAAGTCAAGGCCGAGCACCAGAGGCCCGCGGGAGAGCTATAGCCATTACCCATTCCGGAGTGGAAATGGGAACAGATTTCGATGGACTTCGTGGTGGGTCTACCCAGGACTAGGCGAGGGTATGACTCCATTTGGGTGATCGTAGATCGTCTGACGAAAGCGGCTCACTTCCTGCCAGTGAAGACGACTTTCGGATTTGCGCAGTATGCCCAGATTTATATCGATGAGATTGTACGACTACATGGGGTCCCGACCTGTATTGTGTCCGACCGAGGCACCCAGTTTACCAGCAGATTATGGCATAGACTTCAGGAGGCTTTAGGCACGCGCTTGAGTTTCAGCACTGCATTCCACCCGCAGACCGACGGACAGTCAGAGCGGACCATTCAGACTCTTGAGGACATGCTCCGAGCCTGTGTTTTAGACTTTGGTGGTAGCTGGGATCATCATTTACCCTTGATCGAGTTCTCCTACAACAATAGCTTCCAGGATACTATCCAGATGGCACCTTTTGAGGCTTTGTATGGGAGGAGATGTAGATCGCCGGTCTGTTGGACAGAGCTCAGCAAGGGCAGTGTTTTGGGGCCACAGATAGTACAGGAGACGACTGAGAAGATACAGCTGATTCGAGACAGGATGAGGACAGCTCAGAGCAGGCAGAGATCGTATGCCGACAGGCGCCGCCGCAGACTAGAGTTCGCAGTTGGCGATCACGTTTTTCTGAGGGTCTCTCCGATGAAGGGAGTGATGAGGTTTGGACGGAAGGGGAAGCTTAGCCCCAGGTTCATAGGTCCCTTCGAGATCCTCGAGCGTGTGGGCGCAGTTGCTTATCGTTTGGCTCTTCCACCCGACTTCCCAGATGTTCACCCCGTATTCCACGTGTCGATGCTTCGCAGATACCTGCATGACCCTTCGCACTTGATTCAGCACCAGGCCGTTCAGCTCGAGCGCGATCTTACGTTCACCGAGCAGCCAGTCGTGATCTTGGACCGGCAAGTGAAGAAACTTAGATCGAAAGTCTTGCCATCAGTAAGGGTGCTTTGGCGCAGCCCGAATGGTGATGAGATTACCTGGGAGGCCGAGGGCGAGATGCGGAAGAAGTTCCCTCATCTCTTTGAAGGTATGCGTTGCTTTATGTTTTAAATTCGGGGACGAATTCTTTTAAGGGGGGAAGATTGTAACACCCTAGGATGTGTTTAGTGGCTAATTATATTTTAATAATTCATTTTAATATAAAGTTTACCAAATTGATTTTCAAATAATTTTCCCAATTTAATAAATATTTTTCTAGAATTTTTCCAAGCTTGCACAAACTTGTGCATGTAAACTAAGAATAAAACTTGGGTTATACCATGTTTCACAACCATGGTGAGTTAAACCCCTTGTTAAGACAAAGTTTTTTTTTTTATTAAGGTTGGGTTTGGTTTTAATTTGGAAAAAGGGGATTTAAAATTGTTTTGTTGACTTGAGAGAGAGAGGGACATGGCAAGCCCATGCTTGCAATTAATGTGGAGAGAGAGAGAGGAATGGGAGGGCTTGACCCTAAGCTCACTTGCAAACTCTCTCATTTTACACTTACTCTCTCTCACTCTCACACACACACACACACACAGAAGATCAAGCAGCAGCTGCAGCAAACACCGGTTTCAGCACCAGAGCAGCAGCAGCAACTGCATCAGCACTCCATGCAGCCCCAGCTCACCCCCAGCAGCCCCAGCTCCATGTAGCAACAGCCCCCTATGCAGTAGCAGCCCCAGCAGCACCAGCTTCAGCTCCACAACCCCAATAACAGCAACATCAACAGCAATAAGCAGCAGCATCAGCAGTAGCAGTGGCAGCAGCTTCTTTTTAGAGGCAGTGCCTGTAGCAGCCCCCTCCTCTTCTCTTCTTCTCCTGAACCAGCGTAGTAGGGATCGAGTGAGGTATAATTTCTGAGCTCCCCTTGCTTGTGTGCTAGACTTGTGAGTTGGTTTAGTTTATTTAGTGTGCTTAGTAGTTGATTATCACTAGACTTGGTGTTTTAGCGATATTTGTGGTAATTAGTGAGATCTTTGCTTAAGTTAGGTTAATTTTAGTTAGACTAGGTTAGTTAGGAGCTTTTGAGGCCAGATGAACCTAGGTAACCCCCAGTTTACACTAAAATACCCTGAACTTCCATGTTGGTGCAATTGTGACTTTTAAGCAAAATTTTAGCTTTCTGTTATCTGCTGTTACCCAGGTGACTTCAGGATAAAATTGAGTGGACCCCAGCCTACTAGTAACACCCTGACCCCACCACCAGAGCCCGACCCCACCACTCTCACCTTTGGCCGTCGAAATCATCTTTCTGGCCGCAATTTGCGGCCAGAACAGGGAGATAGGAGTTAGGGTTTTCAGGGGTGGTGTCTGCTATGTTGTGTAGGTCCTTGGTATATGTAGTTTTGTATTATTGTAGCCTGGAAAGAATCTGGAGCTATATGTCGTTTTCTGGTGTTTTTAAGTTTGCGCGATACGCGCGATACGCGAGTGGGTTTGTGATTCAGCGTATCGCGGCGTATCGGGCTGAGTCGTAGGCGCGTGCACACACGTTCCAACGTATCACACACACGCGCGTTGATTCGTGACGCGAGTTTCACGTTTTGTTTCGTTTTCACGCGTTGCGGGATTCTTGCTTATATAATTAGATTCCTTGTGTAAATTCCAGGTTCTCAGGCGAGCACGTCAGACATCGCCAGGAAAGGGAAGCAGGCGGTCGGCTACACTTAGCACGCGACCAGGTGAGTAGATTTAACATCTACGGGGAAATCGTCCGTATGGCGTTAAGCGTCAGGGCGTAATAGGAATTGTAGTCATGGGTGTCCTTTTAGATATACTGGTAGCATAGAACACTGCACTGTCACTAACGGTCCAAGTTGCACGAGCACGATCTATATGCTACACTCACACCGTTAGTGATTGACATGCCACTCACAGAGTAGGATTGCTATAAACCGCATATTTTATTGATTCTGCCAACTTGATGTTGACGTGAATTGCCGCATACATCATCCACATTCATGCACTTGTGACATATACCACACATATTCGTACTTGTGTCATATACCTTACCCATATTCATACTCGGGCGCATATACATCATAGGCCTACATTAGTGCACATGTACCTGCTATATTCACTTGCGTACTTATCCATTCTCGCATCCATACCGTTACCACATTCATATGTTGCATTCATGGATGATATTTACTTGATTTAAAAACTGAGGGATCGCAAATGATATTTTCAAAACTGGACCTCTTAAACAGCGGTTTCCCCATTCCTTAAATTATAGTGTCATACGACACGTTGCATGGATCTACGCATTGGATTTGATTTCTGTGATTTCTGGATTTGGGAACCGGAGTACTATTTTAAGAAAATACGCACTGTTTGAAAACCCGGTTTCCCTTGATATGATATTTTAGTGCGTCCACCATGAGTTTTCTCGGTTCTAGAGAGCTTGTGTGAGTATACCTGATTCGAGGAGAGGTAGGCACCGATTGCGGGTACATGGTGGACCCGGTACGGTACCCCGGGGCTAGAAGACTCGTATTGTTAGACGGTGAGCCCGGCGGAGGGACTACTACCTACCGGTGATTGGTTGGACCTGGCGGTTATCCGGAGGATACTGACCAGCGTAGCTTGATGGATACGGGACGACGCGTACTGCCGGGGCCGAGGGCCGATTCCGCAGACGGAGCCCGTGGGCAGATCCGATGGACGGACGCCCCATGTTGGAGGATTTGCTTGTCGATGTTGGACACGGCTGTTTTTATGATATTTTGAGTGCCGGTGATGGGTATTCCCGATTCTTATGAGATTACCGGTTTGAGGACCGATATGGATGACGACGCTTGAGTTGTACTGGTTTTGGTGCATTGATTGATACCAGATATTTTCCATGAGGATATTCCATGTAGATATTGTTCTTTTCCATACTCAGCATTCAGCATTTGACACCTCATCTTGTAGTTAGTATACCTGATAGAGTACACATGCTTGCATATTATTGCGTACCTTGCTCATCGCATATAGATGATTATTAGATAGTACTTGCTGCATGATATTGAGCAATCAGTTCTTCATATAGATGTTATTAGTTGGCATAGTTTAAAGTATCGCAGTACGTGCATACCTGCGATTACCTTTATATGTTATCTACTATTCACGAGTTGGCAACTCACCCCCGTTGTTCCACAGTGCTTGCAGGTTGCCCTTTTGAGTAGTCGCGGCTGGCTGTTCCCGCATCTTTTGACAAAGATACTTTTGCTGAGGCGTGTTAGCCCTTTTGCTATTAGGTGGGTTTTGTACGGTATCTGTTTATCTTTCAGTTGTATATTGATGTATCTAGTACTCTCCATCTACTTTCCTGTAATGACTTAGAGACAGTTGTGAGGACGATGTATTTGATTTGTACTCTGGTGTCGAGCTCGCATGTGAGCCGACTTTATGTTATGCAGTCTTACCTTTTATGATATTCGCCTTTGTTTTACTGTATGCTCTTGTGATGCTCTATTCATCCCGCCTGTTAATTCTACTTCACTCGCCTTTACCTGACTTGCGGAACAAATGGTTATAAAGGAAATGTTGCCAAAATTATTCAAAATATCTCTTAACTTAAAAAGGATTTCTACTAAATTAATTAAAGTTTCCTAAACATTTATAGCTGGTTTCTTTTACAAATGATTTAAATACTCTATATTTAATGGTTTTGATTTCTGGGTTTCGGCTTACTTAGCCGCGCTACGCCTGTAGACGTTACGTGGCTAAGTGCCGGTCACGGGCCAAATTATCGGGTCGTGACAAATAGCCAAACCCCACCATAGACCTTACGGGTGAGGAAAACTACCCGCAAAATATCCGAAATAAAGCAACCTCGCTCAGCAAAGTGAGTAGGCCACTCAGCACTTCAAAATACCCGGTAGTTTGTGGACCCCACCTTGGGTCTATTCTAGAAGCAAAAACAGTAAAAGAAATAATACAACGGCAGCTACAAGCTCAACCCGGATGTGCCCCGCAAAAATAATATTACATCACTTCACAAATTTACATCAAATGAAAGAATGAAAACACCCATCTCATATCCCCGGCTATTCATCCACGACGATCCAACAAGTTCATATACACAAACCAGCATAACAACATCACAGATTTGTGCAACCTTGACTAATCGACGTATAGCAATTAGTCGACGTTTCCAAACACATATACACATCACAAAGATTATAAAGTAATCGCGATATTAGAATTCTGCATGCAATTAGCAAACTTAACCAATTTTCCAAAACTTGAAAATCCAGTGAGCTAAAGTTCCAAAAACGATCGTTTTAAGTCAATCCGGGAGTCGAAACGAACTCGAAACCCTCCCGAATCTCCGTGAAGAGTTAAAGAATGAAATTAACTTTGAGTTAGGGGGCCTAGAGAGGGTACCCCACCCCTGAGGCCACCACGAGGTGACCAGGGGGTGAGGCAGACCCGAAACTACCTAAGGTGGGGCATTTTCGGGTCCCCACTGCTAAGACCACCTTGTGGTGGTCTTGGGGAGATTGGTCCAGCCATTTGGGCCCCTACAAGGGGTCTCTATGGTTTGCACGATTCATCCCACAGCTTCTCGGTTCAAACCATGAGCTCGCGGGTTGTGAAAACAACTCAAAACATCATTTTCGGAAACTGTTTTTATCGGCAGTTTTGCGCGACAAAAACGGCGGATTTCTAACATTGCCACAAGATATCTAAGGTTTATGAGAGGCTCTGATACCACTGTAAGTCAATGTCGCACACCGCATGTGTTCATGGGGAGGCGGAAATTGCAAAAATTGATTTTTACGGACTTCGCAACACCGACTAGAACCAAGGATCGAACATAAACCATAGCAAGCAAACTACTTGATGTTTAACTACTCAGAAAGAAGTTATACCTCACGATACCAAGTCCTTTGGGTCTTCATCATTGTCCTCCTCGTCATCGTAGGCTCTGAGGATCAAAATGGATCGAAGCTTCCTTGTCGGTTTCCTCGAGTCAAAGACGATCCACCCGAGAGTCTATAGTCCGATCTCCAACCTCAAATCCGAGGTAACTAGGGCAACTAGATTTCTAAACTAGATGGCCTAGGTGATGTAGAGAATGAAGATGAGTTAGTTTGTCTCTTGGAACCCTAGGTTTCTCAACTAATGAGACTTATGGGTTGAGAGGAAGAAGAATGAGATGGCTTGAGGAAAGAGAAAACGTTTTTCATAATGATAATTGAGATGGCTTTTTTTATATGACTACATGCATGGAAAGAAAAATATCTCACCCAAAATATCTATTGCCACAAAATATCTCACAAAATATCTAAGTCAAACAGTCAAACCAAGTCAAATAGTCAAACCAAGTAGCCATGGCATAATTATCATTTATAACAAATAATTTCCTCAACCTCATAATTTTTTTAATCAAGTCAATGGTCAAAACCCTAATGAGGTGTCTCCTTCTAAAAAAAAATCTTGAGTAATTACAAGAATTCCCCTCTCATCCGTATATATACCCGTATCCGTGTTTCGAGAAACACGAATACAATGAGACGAAACTGATCTATCAATATAATACTAGGATCCGGATTAAACCAAAGCCCACTAGTATTATCCTCCCGATCATCATACGTGCACAAGTACATGTAAGTGATCGAAGCCCTGCCGTAAAACCATACGGCCTCTACACCTTTTGCCCGGTGCAGGGAAACTCTCTGTGTGGGACTCTAAAGACTCGACAGTACGCTGGTAGTGGGTTTAACCAAAAGCCGCAAGCTGTACTAGATGCACGTAACGGCTACCCAGGTATCTGTCGATAAGAAGGCCGATGAGCAAACCCATCCAATTTCCTACTAAGCCTGAATGTGACAATTTCTATAAAGTCTGGTCTGTTCGTCTAAGAGTATCGCATATCGGGCCTACGGGCGGTAATCGTCAAACCCATAATAGCGCAATAAGTCGTGTAGGGGAGTAGCCCAAAACACCCTAAAAAACTACTGGAGTACCTACTAGTAAATCTTGATTGCCTTAGCCAAGGACTTTGTGTAATGGTTTTCCGAACACAGCGCGATATCAACCGTCAATACCGGGAGAGATGAATCCTATCTAACCGCCATTGCCTCCAAGTGCTTCGGGACTGCACCCAACTACTATTTATTTGCACGACTCCTTTGAGCCGTGGTAGGGTATTAATCAAAGTACAGTGAGGACACACTCGAGGCGAAGTAGCAGTATCAAGTCGACGGACTAAGCTCTATTCATGTCACCTGGGAACTGCTACCCAATGATTGGTATAATACCCACCAACAGTTCCCGACGAGTCCTGTCCAGTGTACTCATAACCTAATGAGCACCTACATACTATCTCCAGTATGACGAGTGGGACAGACCATCTCCCTGCTAGGATGAGAAGCGTATACAATAGTCTACTGTGGAGCATCGATGCCCCGTCTCGATTATCCTATGACTAGGGACCTGTATAGGATGTGCTTATAGACTACTCAGCCCCCACTAGTGTGTCTGCCTTCACAACGCTGGTAATCAAGTAAAGATCCTAAGGGCTCTACCAATATGTATAAGCGATGTGCTAAGAAAATATATGCACATATTAAGGTAGAAACAAACCAGGTAGCATACTACCATTTTGAGCAAGACTGTTACTATATCCGTGTATATCCCAAGCTTCCATTAAGTAATATACAATCCAGTATGATACAATAATGGCCTCTAGGGCATATATCACTAACAAAAGTGCACCGTCAGAAGGACTGTAGGGCTTGGAAATCTAGAAACCAGGATTCGAAGCACGTTGTGGCTTCGGCTTCGGGTGTGTTTATGATTAAAAACTGTATGTCAATTAACTCTACTTCCTGAATACTAGATACCGGATTAGGATCTCATATCTGTAATTCATTACATGCTTTGAAAAACCGTAGAGTTATCAAGACAGGTGATATAACTCTCAGAGTTGCTAACGGAATGAGCGTGAACGCTGTATCCGTAGGGGAATATCACCTAGGATTGACAAGTGGGCAGATATTGATTTTGCGTAACTATTTGTATGTTCCTAGTATGGCTTGTAATATCATATCTGTATCTTTACTTTCTAAAGAATGATATGATTTTACATTTGTAAGCGATGTGGTACACATCCACCTTAATCAAAATTTGATTGGGTCAGGTACATTAGATAACAATATATACGTATTAAATCAAGCTCATGTTTTCAACGTCCAGAACACACTTAAATGAAAGTCTCCGAAATTAAATTAGGCTTTCTTATGGCTTTGTAGAATGGGTCATATCAATGAAACACGGTTGACAAAATTGCATCAAGAGAGATATTTGGATCCGTTCGAATATCAGTCCCATGTAACTTGCCAATCATGTCTCAAAGGAAAGATGAAAAAGACTTCGTTCACTAGACAGGGAGAAAGAGCAAGTGAGCTCTTGGGACTCATACACAGCGACGTCTGTGGTCCAATGTCTACACATGCAAGAAGTGGTTATTCCTACTTCATTACTTTTACGAATGATTTCTCAAGGTATGGACATGTATTCTTGACGAAACATAAATCCGAGGCCTTTGAAAAATTTCAAGAATATAAGAATGAAGTTGAAAAACAAATCGGCAAAAGTATCAAGACATTGAGATTTGATCGAGATAGTGAATACTTAAGTGCCGAGTTCCTGGAGTACTTAAAAGAGAATGGAATTCTCTCTCAGCTTACTCCTCCATACACACCTCAGCATAACGGTGTATCGGAAAGACAGAACAGAACCTTATTGGATATGGTACATTCCATGATGAGTAATGATGAGTTACCGCGATCCTTCTGGGGCTATGCACTAGAATCAGCTGCATATCTTTTGAAAAAGGATCCTACCAAAACTGTTCCTACAACACCATATCAGATGTGGAGTAGGAAGAAACCCTCTCTTCAGTATTTGAAGATATGGGGATGTCCTGCTTTTGTAAAAAAGCAGTATGCGGACAAGCTCGAGACACACTCAGTACTGTGTAAGTTTGTGGGATATCCAAAGAACTCCAAGAGGTATCTTTTCTATTATCCAGAGGAACAAAAGGTCTTTGTTTCCCGGCATGCCCACTTTCTAGAAACTCGGTTTTTAGAAAAAGAGAAAGTGGGAGCGCAATTAAACTGGAAGAAATTCTAGAACCACAAGCTAATAATGAAAGTATGGTAGAACCAGAAGTTCCGAAAGAACCGGACATCCCCGCACCACTCCGCAGGACTAGTAGGCAGTCTCATCCGTCTGAGAGATACTACGGTTTTCTCATAGAAGGGGATAGAGAGGATTGCATCATCGACGATGATGAGCTAACTTGTTTCTAGAAAGTCATTCAAAGCAATGACTCAGTAAAATGGATGGATGCAATGCGGACCGAAATTGAGTCCATGTACACCAACTAAGTATGGACTTTGGACATTGCTCCAGAAAGGGTAAAACCCATAGGCTGCAAATGGATTTTCAGAAAGAAGATTGGTGTAGATGGACAGGTTAAAACCTATAAGGCTAGACTTGTTGCAAAAGTTTTTCGTCAAAGACCTGGTTTGGACTATGATAACCTTTTCTCCAGTGGCTATGCTCAAATCGATTCGGGTCTTTTTTGCCATTGCTACCTTCCACGATTATGAGAGTTGGCAGATGGACTTAAAGACCTCTTTTCTAAATGGAAATTTGAAAGAGTGTATCTATATGGATCAGCTGAAGGGTTTCATAGAGAATGGGAGCAGCGGAAGAGTGTGCAAGTAGCTTAAATCCATTTATGGATTAAAACAGGTATCGCGGAGTTAGAACATCTATTTTGATGAGATGGTCAAGGAATTTCACTTTATCAAAAATCCAGATGAACCACGCATCCATAGTAAAATTATAGCGACAAGTGCGGTATTTCTCGTCTTGTATGTGGTTGACATTCTCTTGATAGGAAATGGCATTCCTATGCTACAATCAGTCAAAGGATTCTTGTCACAAAGGTTCTTCATGAAGGACCTGGGTGATGCCTCCTACATTCTGGGGATCCAGATCTATCGTGATAGATCTAAATGGATGTTGGGACTTTCACAGTCAAGGTACAACGACACCATTCTGAAAAGATTCGGTATGGAAAATTCAAAGCGCGGAAATATACCGGCTTGTCACGGAATCACCCTCTCCAAAGACATGTCTCCCAAGACTAATTTGGAAAGGGATCGCATGTCTACTATACCCTACGCTTCGGCGGTAGACTCTATAATGTATGCGATATTGTGTACCAGACCAGATATAGCTTATGAACTAAACGTTATAAGCAGGTATCATTCGAACCCGATTTGCGAAAATATAAAATATTATTTTTGGAATTTAATATTAAAATAATATATTTCGCGAAAACTACCCGATTTGCTAAATTGGGGTTTTCGTAAAAAGGTATAAATATATACCGATAATTGTGAAATAATTGGGGATTAAAATGATTTATCCATTTAAAAATATATTTATCGGATTTCGCATTTTTAAAATTTATTTTATGCAGTTTAAATAAAAACCCGATTAGTGCACTGCTAATCGCTATTAAGCTAAATCCGTGTTTCGACAGTTTTACATGGTTAGTGCACCGTGTCATGTCGCATTTGATTACATGTTATTTCTTATGTTTTTTGGGGTATTATGTGATTTGGTTTTAAAAATAAAAAGAAAAGAAAATGAGAAAGGGTAAAAGAGTAAAAGAGTGAGAGAGAGGGTGAGAATAAGAGAAGAGAGAGGGGGGGGCAGCCACACTTATTTTCATCCTATTATTTTTCATCTCCATGCTTCCCTCCACCTTCAACCCAAGATCCATCTCAATTCCCTCATCAAAACCTTATACCCCCTTCACAAAAGTTGATCTCCTCCCCATCCTTTACACTTTGGACCAAGAAAAGTTGGATTTTGATGACGTAGGACAGCTAAGGTTTTTCTTGGGTTGCCCAAATGAGGTATAATTCCTTCACTTAGTTTAGTTTTAAGTTTTCCTAGCTTTCTAATTTAGTTTAGAATTTGTTTACGAATGGGTTTGTGAGCTTGGAAATTCAAGAGAAGGGTTTGGGTAAATGTGTGGAATTGGTGAAGGTTAGTGGCTGTTATAAGACTTGAGTAATATTTTCACTGGCCTAGAACAGGGAATACGGATTTAGGATTTCACCCATGTCGGTTTTGTGCCATAGTAGTAGCCTAAAGTGAATCTGGAGCGACCCGGGAAGTTTTTGAGTTAAACAAACAACTCTAGAGACCAAATTGGACCAATACGAGACCACCCTGACCAGACGGACCCATTCTGAGCACAGATGGCCGAGGTGGCCGGATTTTTTGGTGTTGTGGCCGTCCACTTTGTGGTTTCTGGTGCTGGGATTGATATAGTAGCTCACACATTCAATATACTACCCCATATAATTGTTTGTTTAGGCTCTTTTCACCTGACTGAGAATCTGGGAGCACTTGGGGGTGTTTTTGGCTATGTTTTCCGTATTCCGGAATGATTGGTTTTGATGTTTGGATTTGCATTTGGTTTTTGGGCGTTTGTACGTTAACAAAAAGGGTTGGTTTAGTTGTTTTGCATGCGTAGGCTATAGGTTCTAACCTATGAGCGCAACGTGTGCTGTATTGGTTTTCCATACTTGATTTTAATGCTATTGTGACTGTGTATGTATTGTAGGTATCTTCGTGTGGATTTCGAGACGACGGAGCGTAGCATCATCGACTTCGGAGAGCAAGGTTCAAGGTGAGCAGATATATATCTACAGGGAAAATCGGGTGGATGGCGTATAACACCCCCGCAGTTCGTAGTGTAGCCTATGATATTTTATATTATATATATGAATATGTGTTATGTGAAAATTGGATAGATAGAAAATAAGATCTTAGGAGATCATGAGTTAAATTTTAGTGTAAATGGATGATAGTGTCTTTAGCTAGTTTTAGTTGCGCAACCCTAGAATAAGATACACGCACACACACGCATACATTTTACTTACTTGTGCATATATGGGGATATATATATATATATATATATATATATATATATATATACATACATACATATATGTATGCGAGTATGTATACACACACACACATACATACATACATATACATGGATAATGAGGATGTTACATGGTACTTAGAGATGAGTCGATGAGATTGGGCATGATGCCATGAGATCGGTGATATGATTTAGTTCGTATTATGAGATACGACTTGATATTATAGCGGGGATTTAGGCGATGTGTTTTCATACACACGCATATATATATATATATAAATATATATATATATATATATATGGTATCAGTATGTTCTAGACTTTAGATCAGTACTCTAATACAGGATATGATGATAAGGATACCAGATGAATAATGAGATAATGTGATATTCGACCCGTACCCAGATTTGGGATGCCGTACGATGCATTTACCGTACGAGATATGATGATAATGATAGATCCACACTCTTCACTCGAGGATGTCATATTATATATTGTATCGTACGTGATACTATTGAGGCAGGATCACCGACTATATATATATATATATATATATATATCGACTCAGACTTAGGTGGTTTTCCTTACACTTTTCGACTAGTCTATTATTTTAGACATGTAGTGTACTTAGTAGATGTTAGACTAGGCTCGAGTCTTACTTATTTCCAAAACTAACGAATCGTGAGTATTTTAAAGACAGGCCAAAGGATACAACGGATATTTCGAAGGACGTACCTTTTCTTAAAAACACCAAAACCCTATTTTCTAAACACCACGATACTTGTTATTTCAAATGCCAAAACAGTATGACTCGATTATATAAATGTATATTCTTTATTGCTGCGTTTACCATTCATTTTCCGCATATTCTTATTATTCACATGGCATGCTTATTTGTGTTTTCGTAATTATTATGAAACTCATGCTGTCAGGACACCATAACCATTACCGATGATGCGTATGCTCCACGTACACCTGCTTGCCGGCTCACACACATCATCATCGGTAATTGCCATGTCACGTACACATTAGAAAACACTATTCATTAGTATAATTGTTAGCCGATAGTTCCGATATATTATTATTGTGCTTGATTAGATATTGCATTTATTACTGAGATACTTCATGCATTTGTACATTCGTTTGTCATGAGTTATTATGGAGCTTTATGCCAGTATTCGATGTCTATTGACATTGTGATTTTGAGGTTTTGAGATTTGATGATATGGGCCAGTCCGGATAGCCGGAGCCCTAGATATTGAGATTCGAGGATACGGGCCAGTCCGGATTGTCGGAGCCTGAGATATTGAGATATTGGGATATATATTTTGTGTCGATACTTGGCACTGATTTTATGTTGATTTCATTGATGAAACCTCGATTTATATATACAGAAATCTCACTAAATTAAGAAAACAGTTTTCTCATTCATGATGTAATTTGTTTTCATTATATTGCATCCATACCTCATATTTATGATATGTTGCTACCTGAGGCATTGACACGAGCACTTGGTATTACACTTATGTATAGATGTTTACCCTTGCCACCTTATCATGCTTCAGGCTTTATCATTTTGAGGATATATATTATTAATCGTATGACCTAGGATTGAGTCATACATACGATTTTTGCTCGGTGATATTTTCTACTCACGAGTTGGCAACTCACCCCCATTGTGCCACAGTTTCTTGCAGGTTTTGCCATACCGATTTCCTTGGCGGCTTTGCTGCCACATTGCTTATTTCCAGGTGATTGCTTTGGTTGGTGGGTCCACTCTTATTGTGACCATCCTTTTATTTTGTTTACATTGTTGTATCTAGTAAACTCCATCAACCAGACTTGTATATTTATTTGACTTAGAAGACCGGTGTATATTATTTCGACCTTAGAGTCGCGCTTGTATTATAATGGTTTTCTTGAGGTTATTGAGTTTCTTTTTGAGTTTTGATTCTCGCCCTTCAGCGTTGTATATTATATTGCTTGTGTGGTTGTGACTGCCAATTGACGAAGAGCTAGCTCCCGCTTGGGGATGCCTTTATTCATATTATTCATGTGTTGTACCCTTTTGGGGCCAGTATTTATAAAGGAAACTCTGCCGAAATTTTCAGAAAAGAGTTGAGGTTTTAAAAATGTAATACTTCGGCATATGTTGTTTAAACTACTTGCTTAAAAACTAAACTTTCCTTCCTTCTTCTTTTAAATGGTTTAGATTTCTGGGATTTTTGGCTTACTTGAATTAGATGGGGTCTTATAGACTTCATATGATTCAAGTGCCAGTCACATGCCATTTCGGGTCGTGACAAAGTTTGTATCAAAGCGCTAGGTTAACCTTGGTTTGAGTCTATGTTTGACTATGCGGAGTTTAGGGCGTATATTTATTCGGAACCTAGGCTTGACCTTACGGAACTTAGACTTGGTCGAGGGGGTATTAGACCTAAACTTTCATCGCGTAGGTTGACCTTGGTCGATGGAGTAGGTGACTTAAGGAGAGTGACGTACCGTGTGTATGTTTCACGGCATACTTACGATACGCTACTCCGCTTAAGAAGCCTTAGGATGTACATTCCTTGCACAGTATTATATATTCATTCTTATGATCTATCCTTATCGAAATCGGTTTATAGTTTTTGCTGCCACGATTACACGGGCAGAGAGAGCTGCGGCTAGAGTTGAGGTCAGCACGAGCTCGTCACGGACGAGGACTGACCGGGGCGTGATTCCAGGGACACACGATTGTATAGATGTGTCATTTTATTATGTTTTCGCGCCATGAGCGTTTGATGGATTGCTTTTACAAAATTCTTGAACGTGCAGATCAGCACCAGAGGATTGGGCCACTGCTAGAGGCCAGCCAGAATGTGATGACCGTCAATGCACCGACTATTCTTGATGATTGAGGTACTATTCAGCGTGCGGACGAATGAGCCAGTTGTTGCTGCAAATGACAAGATATCGCCCCAGATGTTTGGAGCTGTTGCAGCATGAGTCTATACTTAGAGTTATGATAGAAGATCGCCAGTCACCAAGGATGAATAACAAGGACATGTGGTTCGTTTGCACACCCCGATGTGAGGTCATCTGATTGATTGATTTCAGCTAAAGACGACTTTACGCAGGTACGTTGAGAGCCGATAGAAAACGATTGAATGTCAGAAACCCATTTTCCAAGTTTAAAGTATTCGGAAAAACTTGAATGTAATTCCATGGACCCTCTAGAAGAATGAAACCCTAACTCGATATAATGACCATGTGAACGCTTTGAAACCTTAGGGTTTGCAGCAGTTCCGCGGTGCCGTTAATGAGGCTTGGGTTTGCCCTTCTACGGCTGGTCCATAGGTACTATGGTATGTACTGGATATTATTAAACTGTACTCAAGATGTTGAGCTCTTGGGAGATTATAGAACCTGACGAATCGATCGAAAAGTTCGACGTCGTTCGGATATCATGCGATCGGATACATTGCTTTGGAGACTCCAGATATGAGTATAGTCGTTGGAGCGCAGTCCATGCAGCCACGAAGAGACGAGTCTGAATCAGTCGACATTAGAGAAAAGTGGAGTAAGTGGTTCGTACGAGATCTTGATGAGATGACGTTCCACTCCGCTGACATCAAAGATGTGATACGCATGCAGAGGCGTTGTATATGAATATATCTTCCAGAAGGAGTCGCGATGAGTATGCAGTCGTTCCGGAACAAGAAACAGATTTATTAAAGGATATGACTTCCGGGCAGTTCAGCAGAAACGATATTTGGGAGAAACCTCGACAGAACCTTTCTGGAATACTATACGAGATGACTTAGACCCAGGATCGGTCATATTGCGCACACCCAGCAGGACAGAGTTCGGCATTGTCTACGAGACAAGTTATGTGTGACCATGACAGTATGGCCAGTGATCTTTAGAGGACATGCCAGACCGGGACTATTTTCGTCATTTTGGATTTCGGTATTTTGGGCGATTTATTTGCATGATTGAGATTTTGTGCACCACATTTGCACTTGACTTCGATTTGATGTCATTCGAGATGTTGATTTTGATTTCATGCCTATGGTATGCATGTGATTTGACTTGTTCTTTCGTCATAGTTTTCATGCACATTTAGTATTTTGATTCGATTTTGTGCACGCTGATGCACATTGTTGTGGTTGTGAGATTATATGCCACGGTATACCTGATTTGGATTGAGATGTGTTGTATACCGTCGATTTCGATTGTGATACTCGGTATTTGTTTTCGTGCACCTTATGCACTTGATTTGGATTCTTGTGCAAACTTGACGCGCTTGATGCGATTTTTGGTTCACACCAAAAGCACTAAATCGAGATTCTTCGTGCATATCATATGCACCTGATATTGTTGTCAGGCACACAACGTTGCCCTTGACAGGTGTTTTCGTGCACACCCGTTGCACTTAGATTTTGTTTTTGTGCACATGAACGACACATTTAGTTATTTTTATTTCCGTGTGCACCAGACGCACGTGATTGTTGGATACGCCTTTTGAGGCTGATTTTGCTTTTGAGCACGTTGTTTTCTTGTTGGGTACTATATTGTGTAGTAGCCAAACAGGACTGATCTGATGACGGTACCTAAATATATTTTGCATTGATAGTTACCGAAGGGATTTCCAAAAAGGGAGCTATAGTCTCAGTATTTACCTACGTGTCCAAGATGACACGGAAAATTTTACAAAGGAAACCTTTAAAAATTATTTTCAAAACGGCGGGACGTGTATATTAAACAAAGGGTATATGTATATAATTATTTTCTTACTATAAACGCCTGCCATTGTGCTACAATACGCTCATCGCATAGCAACATGAAAGGTTTGTCATGCATTTTTTCAGATGTTTTGACAAATTTACAACGATGTGTACATGTATAGTTTTGACGTACATCTTGTTGGTTTTTATATTGGATTTGACATTGGTGTCTTCACCATAATTCCGATGATTGCGGGATGCTTGACGGAGTTTTAATTTTGGTTCATATACTCTTTTTTCATGCGTATGCATTGTGCTACAATGGTTTTTATGTATTCATGATTTCGGAGCCCCGACGACTTGATCATTTTATTGAAATGTTTTAATATTTGGGGGTTTAAATTTAAATTCGGGGACTGAATTTCTTTAAGGGGGGAAGATTGTAACATTTTAGAAGATATAAAATATTATTTTTGGAATTTAATATTAAAATAATATATTTCGCAAAAACTACCCGATTTGCGAAATTGGGGTTTTTGTAAAAAGGTATAAATATATACCGATAATTGTGAAATAATTGGAGATTAAAATGATTTATTCATTTAAAAATATATTTATCGTATTTGGTATTTTTAAAATTTATTTTATGCAGTTTAAATAAAACCCCGATTAGTGCACTGCTAATCGCGATTAAGCCAAATCCGTGTTTCTATAGTTTTACATGGTTAGTGCACTGTGTCATGTCGTATTTGATTACATGTTATTTCTTTTGTTATTTTGGGGTATTATGTGATTTGGTTTTAAAAATAAAAAGAAAAGAAAACGAGAAAGGGTAAAAGAGTAAAAGAGTGAGAGAGAGGGTGTGAATAAGAGAAGAGAGAGAGAGAGGACCAGCCATACTTATTTTCCTCCCCATTATTTTTCATCTCCTCCTTCATCCTCAAGCTTCCCTCCACTTTCACCCCAAGATCCATCTCAATTCCCTCATCAAAATCCTATACCCCCTTCTCAAAAGTTGATCTCCTCCCCAGCCACTACATTTTGGACTAAGAAAAGTTGGATTTTAATGACTTGGGACAGCTAGGGTTTTTCTTGGGTTTTCCAAATGAGGTATAATTCCTTCACATAGTTTAGTTTTATGTTTTCCTAGCATTCTAGTTTAGTTTAGAATTTTTTTACGGATGGGTTTGTGAGCTTGGAAATTCAAGAGAAGGGGTTGGGTAAATGTATGGAATTGGTGAAGGTTAGTGGCTGTTACAAGACTTGAGTAGTCTTTTCATTGGCCTACAACAGGGAATACGGATTTATGATTTCATCCATGTCGGTTTTGTGGTATAGTAGTGGCCTACAGTGAATCTGGAGCGGCCCGGGAAGTTTTTGAGTTAAACAAACAACTCTAGAGACCAAATTGGACCAATAGGAGACCACCCTGACCAGACGAACCCATTCTGAGCACAGATGGTCGAGGTGGCCGGATTTTTTAGTGTTGTGGCCAGACACTTTGTGGTGTCTGGTGCTGGGATTGATACAGTAGCTCACACACACACAATATACTACCCCATAGAATTGTTTGTTTAGGCTCTTTTTACCTGACTGAGAATCTGGGAGCACTTTGGGGTGTTTTTGGCTAAGTTTTCCATATTTCGGAATGATTGGTTTTGATGTTTGTATTTGAATTTGGTTGTTGGACGTTTCTACATCAATAAAAAGGGTTGGTTTGGTTGTTTTGCATGCATAGGCTATAGGTTCTAACCTATGAGCGCAACGTGTGCCATATTGGTTTTCCGTACTTGATTTTAATGCTATTGTGACTGTGTATGTATTGTAGGTACCTTCGGATGGATTTTGAGACGACGGAGCATGGCATCATCGACTCCGGCGAGCAAGGATCAAGGTGAGTAGATATATATCTATGGGGGAAGTCGGGTGGATGGTGTATAGCACCCCCCGCAGTTCGTAGTATAGCCTATGATATTTTATATTATATATATGAATATGTGTTATGTGAAACTTGGATAGATAGCAAATAAGATCTTAGGAGATCATGAGTTAAATTTTAGTGTAAATGGATGATAGTGTCGTTAGCTAGTTTTAGTTGCGAAACCCTAGAATAAGATACATGCGCACACACACATGCATACATTTTACTTACTTGTGCGTATATGGGGATATATGTATGTATGTATGTATGTATGTATGTGAGTATGTGTGTGTGTGTGTGTGTGTGTATCTATATATATATATATATATACACATATACATGGATAATGAGGACAGTATATAGTACTTGGAGATGAGTCGATGAGATTGGGCATGATGCCACGAGATCGGTGATATGATTTGGTTCGTATTATGAGATACGACTTTATATTATAGCGGGTCTTTAGGCGATGCGTTTTCATACACACACACATATGTGTGTGTGTGTGTGAGAGAGAGAGAGAGAGAGTGTGTGTGTGTGTGTAGATGGTATCCGTATGTACTAGACTTTAGATCAGTACTCTAATACAGGATATGAGGATAAGGATACCGGATGAATAATGAGATAATGTGATATTCGACCCGTACCCAGATTTGGGATGTCGTATGATGGATTTACTGTACGAGATATGATTATGATGATAGATCCGTACTCTTGACTCGAAGATGTCATATTATATATTGTATCGTACGTGATACTATTGAGGCGGGATCACCGACTATTATATATATATATATATATATATATATCGACTCAGACTTAAGTAGTTTTCCTTACCCTTTTCGACTAGCCTGTTAGTTTAGACCTGTAGTGTACTTAGTAGATGTTACACTAAGCTTGAGTCATACTTATTTCCAAAACAACGAATTATGAGTATTTTAAGGACAGACCAAGGGATACTACGGATATTTCAAAGGACGCACCTTTTCTTAAAAACACCATAGCCCTATTTTCTGAACACTATGATTCGTGTTATTTCAAATGCCAATACAGTATAACTCGATTATATAAATGCATATTCATTATTGCTGCGTTTACCATTCATTTTCCGCATATTCTTATTATTCGCATCGCATTGCATGCTTATTTGTGTTTTCGTAATTATTATGAAACCCATGTTGTCAGGACATCAGCACCATTACCGATGATGCATATACTCCACGTACACCTGCTTTCCGGCTCACACACATCATCATCGGTAATTGCCATGTCACGTACACATTAGGAAATACTATTCATTAGTATAATTGTTAGCCGATAGTTCCGATATATTATTATTGTGCTAGATTAGATATTGCATTTATTACTGAGATACTTCATGCATTTGTACATTCGTTTGTCATGAGTTATTATGGAGCTTTATGCCTGTATTCATTGTCTATTGATATTGTGATTTTGAGGTTTTGAGATTTGATGAAATGGGCCAGTCCGGATAGCCGGAGCCCTAGATATTGAGATTCGAGGATACGGGCCAGTCCGGATTGCCGGAGCCTGAGATATTGAGATATTGGGATATATGTTTTGTGTCGATGCTTGGCACTGATTTTATGTTGATTTCATTGATAATACATCAATTTATATATACAGAAATCTCACTAAATTAAGAAAACAGTTTTCTCATTCATGATATATTCTGTTTTCATTATATTGCATTCATACCTCATATTTATGATATGTTGCTACCTGAGGCACTGACACGAGCACTTGATATTACACATATGTATAAATGTTTACCCTTGCAACTTATCATGCTTCGGGCTTTATCATTTTGAGGATATATATTATTGATCGTATGACCTAGGATTGAGTCATACATACGATTTCTGCTCGGTGATATTTTCTACCCACGAGCTGGCAACTCACCCCCATTGTGCCACAGTTTCTTGCAGGTTTTGCCGTACAGGTTTCTTTGGTGGCTTTGCTGGCACATTGCTTATTTCCGGGTGATTGCTTTGGTATGTGGGTCCACTCGCATCGTGACCACCCTTGTATTTTATTTACATTGTTGTATCTAGTAAACTCCACCAACCAGACTTGTATATTTATTTGACTTAGAAGACCGGTGTATATTATTTCGACCTTAGAGTCGCGCTTGTATTATTATGGTTTTCTTGATGTTATTGAGTTTCCTTTTGAGTTTTGATCCTCGCCTTTCGGCGTTGTATATTATATTGCTTGCGTGGTTGTGACCGCCAATTGGGGAAAAGCTAGCTCCCGCTTGGAGATGCCTTTATTCATATTATTCATGTGTTGTACCCTTTTGGGGCCAATATTTACAAAGGAAACTCTGCCGAAATTTTCAGAAAAGACTTGAGGTTTTAAAAATGTAATACTTCGGCATATGTTGTTTAAACCACTTGCTTAAATACTAAACTTTTCCTTCCTTCTTCTTTTAAATGGTTTAGATTTCTGGGATTTTTGGCTTACTTGAATTAGATGGGGTCCTATAGACTTTATATGATTCAAGTGCCAGTCACGTGCCATTTCGGGTCGTGACAGTTGCATATATATGCTATGTTGGTTTATGTATATGGAGTATTGGACGCCATGAGACAGCAGACCTCTGGCATGCTCACCAGCTATGATCGTCTGAAGGTGATGATGAAGAAAGGGATCGTGGATGAATAGCCGGGGGGATATGAGAAGAGCGTTTTTCTTTTCTTTCATTCATGTAATTTTTAAATGTGATGTAATATTATTTTACGGGGCACATCCGGGTTGAGGTTGTAGCCACCGTTGTATTAATTCATTTACCGTTTTCTGCTCCTAGGATAGACCCAAGGTGGGGTGCACAAACTACCGGGTTCTTGAAGTGCCGATTGGCTTACTCATTTTATTGAGAGAGGTTGCTTCACTTCGGGAATTTGGCGGGTAGTTTTCCGCACCCGTAGGGGTCTAGGGTGGGGTTTGGCTATTCATCACGACCGTGGAATCCGTCTTTCATTATAAGCATAAACGAAACGCGGAATTCCTAGTATATACAATATATTTATCTGTGATCTGGAATGCCTATTATTGCGTGATATATATATATATATATATGATATATGATATATAATAAACGTTGCTTATGTTTTGCACCAGCCTAGTCCAGCCCCCGCTCTGCCGTTAGTTAAGTAACCTGACGGTGCATGACGGGGCCCCATGGCGAATGCGGATGGCATAAGCGTACATTCTATTTTCGTTTCTTTTCTGCAATGATAGGGTTAAATGATATGACCGCATTAACATTGATTAATGCAAAGAAAAACAAACAAAAGCTTAATCGTTGGAACAATTTCAAAACCACTCGGTTTTCTTCAAAAAGAAAATTTTAAATGCGGAGCCTAAACCACTCCTTTTAAAAATCTATCATGGTTCCTTCGACTATATCAAGTTCATTACGTTCATGGTTTTGCCAAAACCATTCGTATCCCTCCGTCATTTCATATAGGTATTAAGTAGTATTCAAGTTATGTATTTTGACCTTCGCCAAGGCATAGTGATTGGTAACTGCTGTGTATTCATATGTAGCATAGATAGATGCGTTGGTTTGGGACAGTCGTACTACTATGTTGGGCTTCGTCAAGGGTATGTAAGGGTGGGTTCAAATTAACCTAGACAATGACGGGTAGAACTTGACATGTGACTTATGATATGTTGGCCTTAGTCAAGATCATAAGAGCATGGGGAAAAAATCCATATCGGGAGTTTCTAAGGAAATTAAAACTTGCAAGTGTTGTATACCATTTAGAGTGTGATGATCTTGGTATGATCCCTTCAAGCTTGTCATATGATGATATTTGGATCCCGATCCTGCTGTGAATATCCGCTACTCTTCGGGAGATTTTTTCACTAAACAATTAATGCTATAAACCAAGTAGGTGTCTAGAACGGTGTTAGCGGGGCTACGCCTCCAGGGAAAAGAGGTTATGTAATTAAGGAACTTCGCAAAATCGTTGGAAAATCTTCCATGAAGTACCAACACTAGCCTGTCCGAAAGGTTAAGCAAGAATTGTAAAGTGTGATTAATCCTGACTAATTCTTTTTTCTGTGGTTTGAGGAAGTATTTGAGGAAACAGTGGGAGCCATCCTGTTTAGATAAACTAATATCCAATCTAAACTTGCAAGAGCATCATGCTAAGTGTTTTTTCTCTCTCCTAATTACAACGACCGCAATGACTGGACTTAGGTTACTAGATAATAATAAATTGACTGGGCCAAACTACAATGATATGCCAAGGAATGTCAAGATAGCAATTGCCCATGACAAGCTGGACTACCTCCTTACTACCAAAGCCCACTCCATCCCACGTTCAGATTCCACCGTCGCGGATGTTGATATCCGTAAGACATTGTAAGTCCACGTTGCCCACCCCGGTGCTTGCGGGGAGGCGGAAAACGGAATAAAAATCGGATTTTTATCGAACTAGGCAACATGGACTAGCTTAAGGAGGATCTTTGCTAAAAAAACTAACTAAAAGCTAACTAGATTTAGCTATATGGAAGAAAGGTTATACCTTGGGCTTTATGTCCTTCTCTCCTTGCTCCTTGGAGTAGAAGAAAGAGATCATCTTGTCGCCTTCTCTAGTCGAAGAAGGATCCACCCGAGAGCCTCAACCTTTGGCTTCAACTTCAAGCTAGAAGTAACTAAGGTGCTAGAAGTGCTAATCCTAAAACCTTAGATGAGAGTAGAGATTACTTTGGAGAGGTTTTAACTCAAGCTCAAGTGTTTCTCAACACATGAGAGGGGAGAGCTTGAGAGAGAGGAAGAGGAGGAGAGAGAATCAATATGATAGAATAAGAGAATAATAAGCCATTCTCACATATATGTGTGAATTATTGTAAAAAGATAATTAGCAAGATAATTGTCATGGCTTAATCAAGACATGACCATTATCATTTCATATTTAATGCAAATTGCAAGGATCAAAGAGCATCTTTTATATGGAATGATGATGGTCAAAGTGTCAACCTAGGTCAACAAGTCAAGAATGGTCAAAATGTCAACAACCCTAACCATGCACAATTATATATAACTAATATCAATTAATCATAATACACACATAAGTATTAGGGTTAACAAAATGACAATGGTCATTAACCCTAATCAAAGTCCTCTGCCTCTGTCTCAGTCAACTGTGCATACGCACCCGTATTCGTGATCCAAGGAACACGAATACAATGAGATAAAACCAATCCCAAATCATATACTAGGATCTGGCTTAAACCAAAGCCCGCTAGTATAAGCTGTCCGGACAGCAAACATGCACAAGTGCGCGGATGTGAACGAACCCTGTCGCAAAACCATGCGACCTCTACCCATTTTGCCTAAAGGTGAATAACTCTCTGTGTGGAACTCTAAAGACTCGACACTACGCTGGCAGTGGGTTTAACCACAGACCGCAAGCGGTACTAGCTATACGTAACGGTCCCCAGGTAGATGCCGATAAGAAGACTGACGAGGTGACCCCATCTGAACTCCTACTGAGCCTGTATGTGACAGTCTCCGTACAGTCCGGTCTGTTCGTCTGATACATCGCATGGTGGGCCTAGGGGGGCGATGAACGTCAGTCCCCTAATAGCGGTACAAGTCGTGTCGGGGTATAGCCCAGAACACCCTGAGATAACACTGGAAACCTACCAGTATATCTCGCTTGCCCTGGCCAGGGACTACTTGTGTAATGGCTCTCATGGACACAGCGCGATGTCAACCCCCAATACCGAGAGAGACGAATCCTGTCTAACCGTCACTACCTCCAAGTGCTTCGGGACTGCACCCAAAAACTACCTGTTTGCACGACTGCTTTGAGCTGTGGTAGTGTAGTAATCAAAGTGCAGTGGGAACACACTCGGGGCGAAGTGACTGTGTCAAGTCAGCGGACTAAGCTATACTCATGTCACCTAGGAACTGATAACTGACGGTAGGTATAATACCAACCAACAATTCCCGACGAGTCCTGTACAGTGTACTCGTAACCTAACGAGCACCCGCATACTATCTTAAGTACGACGTACTGACGGCTGTGGGACAGACCGTCTCCCACACTGGGATGAGAAGCGCATACGCTAGTCTACTCCGGAGTATCGATGCCCTGTCTCGATAGTCCAACGACTAGGGACCTGTATAAGAATGTGCTTATGGATTACCCAGCCCCCACGAGTGTGAGCGCCATCACAACGCTGGTAATCAAGCAAAGATCCTAAGGGCTCTACTAATATGTATATAAGCGATATGCTAAAAGAAACACATGCACATTTTAAAGCAGAGACAAACCAAGTAGCATACTACCATTTCGAGCAAGATTGTATATACAACTGTGAATATCCCAAGCTTCCATCAAGTAATATACATACTAGTATGATACAGTAATAGCCTCTAGGGCATATACACTAACAATCTCCCACTTGCACTAAGGCCATGTACTGGCGTATCGAAGACCTATCATCTCGATCAGCCGCTCGAACTGAGTCTGGGGTAAGGCCTTCGTGAATGGATCTGCAGTGTTATCTTCTGAAGCAACCCTCCGAACCTCGATCTCCTGGCGATCCATGATCTCCCTGATCCGGTGATACCGCCTCAAGATGTGTCTGGATTTCTGATGGGACCTGGGTTCCTTCGCTAAAGCTATATCCCCGTTGTTTTCGCAATACAGATGTATTGGGTCAATAATGGACGGAACCACCTGAAGTTCTTTCAAGAACTTCCTCATCCAGACAGCTTCTTTTGCGGTATCAGATGCAGCGATGTATTCCGCTTCCATAGTCGAGTCAGCAACGGTTTCCTGTTTGGAGCTCTTCCAACACACCGCCCCTCCATTGAGGGTAAAGACAAAACCCGACATGGACATGGAATCATCCTTGTCACTCTGGAAGCTGGAGTCAGCAAAGGCCTCAATCTGGAGGTCTTTTCCGCCATACACCAAGAACATTTCCTTAGTCCTTTTCAGGTACTTGAGAATGTTCTTTACCGCTATCCAATGTTTCTTCCCAGGGTTTAACTGATACCTACTTACCACACTCAGTGCATAAGCCACATCTGGCCTGGTACACAATATCGCATACATTATAGAGCCTACCGCAGAAGCATAGGGTATAATAGACATGCGATCCCTCTCCAAATCAGTCTTGGGAGACATCTCTTTGGAGAGGGTGATCCCGTGACAAGCCGGTAAATTACCGCGCTTGGAATCTTCCATACTGAATCTTTTCAGTATGGTGTCGACACTACTACAAAGAAGGGTTGCCCCTACGGATTTATCGGTAGGGGCAACCAACTGCCCCTACGGATATATACGTAGGGGCGAAAAAAGACCCCGTAGGTGCAAAGGCCGCAGGTGCAAGTTGAGGCCCTGAACGTGCCCCTACGGACAAATTTAAGCCCCTACGGATATATCAGTAGGTGTTATAGCCCCTACGGAGTACCCCGTAGGGGTAATAAAATCATATATGTAATTTTTTTTTGAATATATTGTATATACCTACGGATATACCCGTAGGTCCCTTTTAGAGCCCTACGGCTACATCCGTAGGGGATATAAAGTAGTTCCTACGGTTAAGTCCGTAGGGGCTACTCCCAACACCCTGGACTGATATTAGGTGGGAAAATATCAGGAAACCTGATATTTTCCCCTACGGATAAATTCGTAGGGGATAAACACTGGCCCCTACGGACATATCCGTAGGGACAACCCCAACACCCTGCACTGATATCAGGTGGGAAAATATCAGGTTTCCTGATAGTTTGCCCCTACGGATAACTCCGTAGGGGCAACATATGTACCTACGGCTTAATCCGTAGGTACATATTGTCTGTATTTTTTTTTAAAAAATGGGCTGCTAGATTTTTTGCCGCCCTGTGCACAATACTATATACATCAATCAAATCATATATTGCAGTATTCATAATCACATCTCACGCATATATATAATATACAAAAGAAACCCAAAAACTGAATATGATATAAATACAAACCAATATCAATATCGTTTCAAAATGTAGTACAATGTGATATAAATACATGTTTCAAAAAATAAGAACCAAAAAGCTACCCTAGTTCGGTCCAGCTCCACCTCCGAATAACGTTAGAATAACGCGCGCCTGCTCATCGGTCAATACACTCTGCAATGCTGCATATAAGGGAGTCTGATCGACATGTGGAGCTGGCGATGTGGTCTGCGCAGCCGCCGTCGAGGTAGTCGCTTGCGGAGCCGCGACTGCGGGAGTCTGAGTGGGCGGTGGAGCTACAGGAGCTGTCTGCGGAACCGCAGCCGATGTAGTGGCTTGCGGAGCCGCAGCCGAAGGAGATGCATGTGGAGGCTCGGCCGATCTACCCTGTCGCGTCTGGACATAACGTGTGTAAGAAGCGTGTAAGAACTGTGTATTATTCGAATTCGTTTCATTATTAAGTTATTTCGAAACCCTGTTTGGATATCTAGTTTGGAAAAGCGTTGTTTATTTTAATTACATATGTATGTATGATTAATCAGACTTAATTCTAAAACCAAATAAGCTCAACCTACGTACTAATTATGGATATGTTGATATGTATATAATATGAAATGATATTTTACTATAAAGTAGTATACATACCAGCATCTCCTTCAACTCCTGAACGGTGGCCCTCAAGCTATCCAGTTCCTGATGGACATGCCGGCCACTGGAGACGGAGGAAGTAACCGCCGGGGTGGAGTCCAACCTCATATGGGCCCTGCTAGGGCCCAATCCCCGGCCTCTCTCCCAACCTCCGTGGTGCCCTCCGTGTGCGGCGTCCAGAACTGGGGTCAGCAGCCTCGGATCGTTCTGTCCGGTAAAATCGATCCCCGAGGCCTGGGCCTGCTCAACCACCCGCTCCTACACCCACATTAAGCAGTAAAGTATAAGTATAAAATTTAAACTTGAACCTTCCAAAACTAAAATTTCAAATTTGGGTAGAAAAAATATTAACACTTACGCAGTACTCCTGGGTAGCGACGTCGGGACATCGAAGCTCGCCCGTGGCGGGATCTGTCGAGGTGCCGTGGACGGCAAGATATGCGGACAGCACGCTCGGTGTACCACCTGACGCCACGGTCCGAGATGTCTGCAATATTAGAAAGTAACTCTTAATATTAGAAATATTAGAGAATAACTCTTAATATTGCAGAATATTAGAGAATAACTGTTAATTTACCGATAACTCCATGGCTCGAGTAATGTTCCTCGAGCCACCTGTGTAAGTGGGGCGACCCCTCTTCGCCGACTTCCTGTTCTCCGTATTCTGAGCGGCCTGTTTCTGCACAACGCATTAACATTTAGTTTTCTAATTAAGAAACACAAAGAAATAAATTATATCATAAATAATGAATTAAATTTAAAATACATACTTGTTTGCGTTCGGAGTCGAAATAAGCACACAATAGAGGCCATGTCTCTACGTCGACTCTCGCAAACGCCGGAGTAGATAGGAGGGCCGCTCTCTCTGCCTCGGGGGTCGCTATCCACAGGGAGTAGCAGTCGGCCTTCAGCTCATTCCTGTTGTATCGGACCTTGGCCTGCATGTTCTTCATCAGGCCATTGTACAGAGCATGAAGGTCGAGCACCCTCCCCGAGTGATCAGGGTCGGCTACAGGCTGAAAATCGTAATCCAACTGAAAATACAAAAAAAAAACATTGTTATTAGATTGCAAGTGTTAATAATAAATATATTGGATAGATCAAATGAAAATATATATTAATACATACCCGAGCCTGTTCAAAGAAGAGGGCGAATGAGCGCTGGTGCTGCTCGCCCCACTCAACGTGAAGTGGATAGTTCTTCACGATCCGGCTCTCGTCCCCCAAATACCGGCCGAACCTCTCGGCATGAGGACCGGTATAGCGATAGTCAAGGGTAAAAAATAGGGGGAATGCTGCCTCCCCCCTAGCTCTATTAGGCCTCAGCCTATGGGACTGATTCGGGCCTCGAGTCCCCCTCTGGGGATGGAGAGGCCCTGCGTCTACACGAAATATCAAGACAATCAATAATAAGACAAAGTTGTATTAAGAAATCAAGGTTAAACAAAAATTCAAGTGTGATATATACCTCCGGTGAATAACGCACGAGCCTGGGCACGAGCAGCAGCACGAGCGGGACGATAGTTCCTCCGGTGAGTAACAACCGGGGTCCCGGACCCGGACGCATCCCCTCCAACTATAAAATAAACATCGACGCTAAATCTCCATGAAGTTCATATTTATTCTATAGAGAATATGTAAAATAAATTAATATTTTAAATTTATTCATACTAACCTGCAGACGATGCGGAGGGTACGGAAGCGGCAGGAGTGGCCCCTGTGGAAGGTGTGGACGCACCACCTATAATTAGACAATTAAAAATAGATTTTATAAGTAATTGCAAAAAGAATGTGTAGATCAATAATATAACGTTCTAAATCAATATGCATGAACTATAGGACATATAAACATACCCGCAGGTGCGGTGGTGTCACCACCTACAGCTAGACAATAATAAAAATTGCTAAGTAAGAGCAAAAGGAATGTGTATATTTATGATATAGCATTCTAAATCAATATACATACACTATATGATATATAAACATACCTGGAGGAGCGGGGGTGGCCTCTGTCCCAGATGTGGACGCAGGACCAACAACTAGACAATTAAAAATAGATTTGATAAGTAATTGCAAAAAGAATGTGTAGATCAATAATATAACGTTCTAAATCAATATGCATGCACTATAGGACATATAAACATACCCGCAGGTGCGGTGGTGTCACCACCTACAGCTAGACAATAATAAAAATTGCTAAGTAAGAGCAAAAGGAATGTGTATATTTATGATATAGCATTCTAAATCAATATACATACACTATATGATATATAAACATACCTGGAGGAGCGGGGGTGACCTCTGTCCCAGATGTGGACGCATCACCAACAACTAGACAATCAAACATTGACAATATAAGTAATTTTGACATAAACAGGCATGAATATCTGTAATATTAAATTGAAAATGGATATGCGTGCAGTATACCTGGAGGTGTGGCAAAATCCACACGGAAGGAGGCATCCGAAGGGGTCTCCGATCTGGGTGCAAGACCGGCCCTCTGAAGCTCCCTACGGAGCTCTCCGGGCGGCAGAACCGCTCTGCCTCTGCCTCTGCCTCTGCCGCGGCTGGAGCTCCTGCCGCCCCTCGCTGCTCCCGACATCGTCATCCAATCTAGATAAACGGTTCGTGGACGCATTAGACAATCATTAAAAGTATTGACTATATATGATCTAGAGCGTAAAATGTGAAGTAATAATATAACATTACTGATAACCTTTTTCGTTTCGTGGGCGCATCATACATATCTACTTGGATTTCATCGTCGATGTCATTTCTAACCCACGTAATTTCATGATCGGTCGAAGACAACCCGTCCTTCGAAACAGACGGTCGGAGCACTTTAAGCCTTCTCTCTTCTTCGTCCTCATCGCTGTCCTCGTATTCTGGGACATCGTAGACATCTCTAGGTTTCCATCGGCATACAACACTCCACCCCGGATGCTTCAAACACTGTGAGTAGTATACTTGGAACGCTTGGTTCGGAAAGATAAACGGATCGTCTTGACCGTAAAATCGAAGTGTGTTCACACTGGTCAATCCATATTCATCTTTCCAAGTCCCAAGACTGCTTCTCCACCTGTCTGTATCGGTTCGCGGATCGTACCAAGTACAGTGGAATATATAAAAGGGTTCTGATCGTCCGGGATAGTGGATGCCGAGTATACAATTTAAGTACCCATAGTAAATCACACCGTCCGATCCTACCGTCGCAATACCACTATTCTGAGTGATTCTAGATGTTTCTATGTCCTTAACTTCGAATTTGTATCCAAGGACACCAAATCCTTTGTAATGTGCAACCTCCATACTAGGAAATTGAGCTAAACATCTTGAATCACTCTCAAATGATGCAGACAAGTTCGGATCGTGGATCTAACAAAACAAATTTTACGATAAATACATAACGATACAAGTTTAGATTAAAACTGATAGCAATAAAATGTAATTCGAATAACTTACATGCTCTGTGACCCAATCACAAAAATTATCCTGATGGTATTTTTCCAAACGCTCTTCGTTCCAATCAGGATGCCCCTCACGTACCTCGTTAAAATGATTTCTGTTTTCGACAAATAATTGTGACATTAATATTATGTCATTTCATACACACACAAACACAGATATAACAATTAATCCAAAAGAACTTACTCTCTAATTTGTTCAAGACATACGCAATTAAGCAAGATAAACCGGTATATCTTGTTGATAAACATAGTGTCTACCCTCTTATACTCGGCTTTACCATATGGCCCGTCTTGAATTCTTCGTGGTCGGTTAAGCCTTGTCTCAATGTTCTCGTCCAGATAGCGGGAACAAAATGTGGTTGCTTCATCAAGAAGATAACCTTGCATGATAGAACCCTCTGGTCGATTTTTATTGCGTATATACTTCTTAAGAGTGTAAAGGTACCTAATGAGAATATGTTGAATAAATAAACAGGGGCATACATGACAAAAATAAATTTATAAATTGCGCGAAACGAAAAATTACACGTACCTCTCGACGGGATACATCCATCGATATTGTACCGGTCCGGCTAACTTCGCCTCAGTTGCAAGATGAACCGTCAAGTGTATTATGATATCGAAGAATGACGGTGGGAAAATACGCTCAAACTTGCAAAGTATCAACGCAATAGAATTTTCTAGTTTATCCAGCGTCGCAACCTCCAGCGTTTTAGCACACAACTCCCTGAAAAAACAACATAGGTCGTTGATTACTAGACCAACCGAGTCGGGGAGAGAAGTCCTGAGGGCTAATGGAAGAAGGTGCTCCACGATAACATGGTGGTCATGACTTTTCAGCCCATCGATCTTGCCCTTCACAATTTTTATTTTCTTGCTGAATGATCCTGAGAAACCTGTGGGGACTTTCAAATCATGCAACACCTGCAGGAATCTTTTCTTCTCCGGTTGTGACATATGATAAGCGGCATTGGGAAGTACAAACTTGCCCGGTTTACCCGCTACCGGTTTAGGGTGCAGTTCACTTCTTATTCCCCACTCTTGTAGATCCATCCGGGCATTCATGTTGTCTTTCGATTTCCCGTCTTTACACAGAAGCAAGTTAAGTATGTGCTCTGATACTCCCTTCTCTATATGCATGACGTCCAGACAATGACGCACTGAATTTGTAGACCAGTACGGAAGCTCGAAGAAAATGCTTAACTTGTTCCAATATTGTGGTTTGACCTGTCTCGTCGGATCCATCCCGAAGGTCACGTTATTGTAACCATCCCATTTAGCAGTCACGTCCTCTCCGGACAATGGGGATGGAGGCCCAAGAAGCTCCTGATGACCATCAAAGTGAACCGTGTCTAATCTGTAGGGGTGGTCTGGAGGCAGAAAACGTCGATGGCCGCAATAACAAACCTTCCTGCTAAAATTCAAAAATTTTGATGTTGTGTGTTCGTGACAATGAGGACATGCTTTGTGACCATGTACGGACCAACCTGAAAGCATTCCATATGCAGGAAAGTCATTAATTGTCCACATTAAAGCCGCACGCAGTATGAAGGTTGTATTTGTGTTTGAATCATATGTCTCTACACCATCAATAAACAAAGTTTTCAGCTCCTCAATCAGAGGTCGGAGATAGACGTCGATATTGTTCCCCGGTGAGTTTGGTCCGTCGATAAGAAGAGGCATCATAAAGTATGATTGGTCCATAGCCAACCAAGGCGACAGATTATAAATTATCATTACAACGGGCCATGTACTGTGACTTCCAGCCATATAGTTGAATGGGCAGAAGCCATCGGCAGCCAGTCCGAGCCGGACATTGCGGGGATCGCTACTGAATATTGCGTGCCTCCTATCGAAATCCTTCTATGCCGGTGAATCTCTTGGATGGCTCATTTTTCCATTTTCGCTTGGAGGAGCACGATGATGCCAAATCATTGCCTCGGCTGTTTTCTTGCACCTGAATAGCCTCTGTAGCCTCTGTGTTATGGGAAAATATCGTGCTATCTTCACAGGTATATCAGGCTTCTTATCAGAATCTTTCGGCTTATACTTGGCCTCTCCGCATGTTGGACACTCTTTCAAATCTGAATTCTCTTTCCGGTACAACACGCAATTTTTAGGACATGCTTGAATCTTCTCGCACTTTAGACCCAAATCAGACATCATTTTCTGGGCTTCGTACCAGCTTTCGGGCACATTATTTCCCGGAGGCATAGAATCTTTCAAGAACGAAAGAAGCATTGTGAATGACTTGTTGCTCCATCCATTTAGGCACTTAATTTGGAAAAGTTGGACGAACCATGAGAGGGTGGAATACTTCGCATTCTCATAAATTGGTTTCCTAGCATCATTCATGAAATTTTCATATTTATCCGCACGCGGTCCTTGACCGGAAGGAATGTCATCTTCGGTACGAATAGATTCACCTAGGGCAGCCTCTACCATATCCTCCATTTTTTCTGATGGAAATAAATTTCCGTATCCTGCCGTATTACCGAATTCTTCTTCTTCTCCTGCCGCATTATCGTGTTCTCCTTCTTCTACCGCAGTACTGCATTCTTCTCCTTCCCCGTGATATTTCCAAATTGAATAAAGTCTAGTAAACCCATGTTTTACAATATGAAGCTCTGCCAATTCTACCTTCTGCCAGTACTTATTGCCACATCTATCGCACGGACAGAGAATCTTCTCTATTATGATCTTATTATGTGCTCGTGCAAATTCAAGGAAAGCAGCAACCTCTGCGACAAACTTAGGTTGCATACGTTGTTTCCAATCCACATACATCCAGTCCTTAACTCTGACGTACTTATGGGCCATGTTAGACTGAATAACATATAAATTGTAGGTTATGCTGACTATATTGAGAAATATAAGAACGGGATAGTTACTGACAAAGGAGAAAATCCATGTATATGCTTTGTGTGTGCGTTTGTCGTTGAAAAGAATAAATTATCGCACGTTATGTTGACCGATAGACGGGGACTAAGTGGCGCTTTTAATTAGTTCCATATATGGGTATCGATGGGAATATGAAGGTTTCATATTATCATATATTGGTTTTAACCCGAACATCTCGAGTCGCTCTCTGATTATGCGTTTGTATGTATGTGTTCCGGCTGTCGGGGGTAGGCTTCTATCCCATTAAGAATGTATAGAGCGAACGCCCATCACTTGTGCTTTCAACCGTTTCGAGTAAATTTCGGCAGCACCTCCCCGCTGTTCTCCGAGTACACTGTAATAGAATAGATAATCATTTCAAAGCTGTGAAACAACGTTGAAATGAACATCTAATCTATCTTTGTACACGGAGAACCAGCGGAAAGGTACCGACGAAATATCTCGAAACGGATGAAAACACAAGTGAATGAAGGCGTTTGCTTTATACATTCTTAACTTGTCCACACGGGACAAATCTATGGGTTACCATACGATTGAATTTTCTCGTCGCGCAGACTATACGACGGTTGTTAGTATCGAGCTATACTGTCCGATATTTAACAACCTTCGTATAGTTCTAGGTCACGACGAGCATCGCACGTATGTTAACCGATAGACGGGGACTAAGTGGCGCTTTAGTTTCATATACGGGTATCGATGGGAATATGAAGGTTTCATATCATCATCGAGTATCATATATTGGTTTTAACCCGAACATCTCGAGTCGCTCTCTGATTATGCGTTTGTATGTATGTGTTCCGGCTGTCGAGGGTAGGCTTCTATCCCATTAAGAATGTATAGAGCAAACGCCCATCACTTGTGCTTTCAACCGTTTCGAGTAAATTTCGGCAGCACCTCCCCGCTGTTCTCCGAGTACACTGTAATAGAAGAGATAATCATTTCAAAGCTGGGAAACAACGTTGAAATGAACATCTAATCTATCTTTGTACACGGAGAACCAGCGGAAAGGTACCGACGAAATATCTCGAAACGGATGAAAACACAAGTGAATGAAGGCGTTTGCTTTATACATTCTTAACTTGTCCACACGGGACAAATCTATGGGTTACCATACGATTGAATTTTCTCGTCGCGCAGACTATACGACGGTTGTTAGTATCGAGCTATACTGTCCGATATTTAACAACCTTCGTATAGTTCTAGGTCACGACGAGCATCGCACGTATGTTAACCAATAGACGGGGACTAAGTGGCGCTTTAGTTTCATATATGGGTATCGATGGGAATATGAAGGTTTCATATCATCATCGAGTATCATATATTGGTTTTAACCCGAACATCTCGAGTCGCTCTCTAATTATGCGTTTGTATGTATGTGTTCCGGCTGTCGGGGGTAGGATTCTATCCCATTAAGAAAAAATGGAGTGTATTTCGCTGTGAGAGACTCTTCAAAGAAATGGAGGAAGAAGCACTAAAGAAAAAAGAGAGAAAAATAAGAATATAAAGTTGAAACTAAACTTGAGCTATCCGCTGAAATCATAAAGCATAGGAAAGTTGATTGAGTCTTGATCTATTGCTCTTTCTTTGCATTATCTCGTATGTCCATTTATAGATTTTAATGCCACATGAGATGTAATCAGTCAGCTCCCTATGGTTGTATTAATGTCAGCTCTTACACAATATGGGTATCTGCCTTACCATTAAGACAACTATGGAATATGTTAATTTAAAATGTAAGGCTAGCTTTCTATGTATTCTGAGGGACTGCTTGCATAGAACTTAGCTTGATCCTCTCAATTATTACACATAAATATGCTGACATGCCTCTCATAACCCTAACCCCAGCCCCACAGTAACCCTAACCCTAGCCCCAACCCTAACCCCAGCCCACCGTAACCCTACCCCAGCCCCACAGTAACCCTAACCCTAGCCCCAACCCTAACCCCAGCCCACCGTAACCCTACCCCAGCCCCACAGTAACCCTAACCCCAGCCCCACCATAACCCTAACCCCAGCCCCACCCCAGCAGCAGCCGAACCCCAACCCTAACCCTACCCCGACCCCGACCCCGACCCCGACCGCCACCGCGCCCCTGCCCAAACCCAACTCTCGCGCGCGCAACCCAGACCCAGCCATGAATAATCCAAAAATGCTTTAATTTACCTCGAGATTTATACCTGAACGGGTGCGCTGGTTACTTGGAGCGACGACGGCGTCGAATTGGCGAAGAAACCGCCGGTGGCGACGACGGTGGCGACGAAACCGGCGGTGGCGACGAGGGTGGCGACGAAATCTGCGGTGGCGATGACGGTGGCGACTCTGCCCAACGACGGTGGCGACGCGACGGTGGCGATTTAGGGTTTTTCGCGCGCGTTTGAGGGAGAGAGAGAAAATGAGCATAGGCTTTTCGATCTGGCTTTGTTTTAAATCGATATTTACTTGCCCCTACGGATATATCCGTAGGTCCTTTGTTTGCGCCACCGTAGGGGCAAACACCAAATTAAGAATTAATTTTTTTATTCTTGAACGTCAGTGCCCGTAGGGGCAACCCTTTAGCCCTACGGAGTAATCCGTAGGGCCAAGTAAAATCTGCCCCAACGGATAATTCCATCCGTAGGGGCAACCCCCTATTTTACTAGTGCGATTTACCTGGACTGTGAGAGTCCTAAAATCTTCTTGGATCTGTCACGGTAGATCCGGATCCCCAGAATGTATGAGGCATCACCCAGGTCTTTCATGGAGAACCTGTGACAAGAACCCCTTGACAGATTTCAGCATAGGAATGTCATTTCCTATTAAGAGAATGTCATCCACGTATAAAACGAGGAATACTACAGTTCTCGCTACAAATCTACAATAGATGCATGGTTCATCTGGATTTTTGATAAAGCCAAATTCCTTGACCGTCTCATCAAAACAGATGTTCCAACTTCGCGATGCCTGCTTTAGTCCATAAATGGACTTAAGCAACTTGCAGACCTTTCCGCTGCTCCCACTCTGAATGAAACCCTCCGGCTGGTCCATATAGACACACTCCTCTAAATGTCCATTTAGAAAAGCGGTCTTTACGTCCATCTGCCAAATTTCATAATCGTGGAAGGCAGCAATGGCAAGAAGGATCCGAATGGATTTCAGCATAGCTACTGGAGAAAAGGTTTCGTCATAGTCCAAACCAGGTCACTGACGAAAACCCTTTGCAACCAGTCTAGATTTTTAGGTCTCAACCTGTCCATCTACACCAATCTTCCTTTTGAAGATCCACTTGCATCCTACGGGTTTTACCCCATCTGGAGCAATGTCCAACGTCCATACTTTGTTGGTGTACATGGACTCCATTTCGGTCCGCATTGCATCCAGCCATTTTACCGAGTCGACGCTCTGAATGGCTTGCTGGAAGCTAGTAGTCTCATCACAATATATGATGCAATCCTCTCTATCCCCGTCTATGAGAAAACCGTAGTATCTCTCGGGCGGATGAGACTGCCTACTACTCCTGCGGAGTGGCGTGGGAATATCCTGATCTTTCGATCCCTCTGGTTCTACTAAGCTTTCAGTAATAGCTTGTGGTTCTTGAATTTCTTCCAGTTCTATTGCGCTCCCACTTATTTCCTTTTCTAAGAACTGATGTTCCAGAAAATGGGCATTATGAGAAACAAGGACTTTTTGTTCCTCTGCGTAATAGAAAAGATACCCCTGGAGTTCTTTGGGTATCCCATAAACTTGCACAGTACTGAGCGTGCCTCTACTTTGTCCGCATGCTGCTTTTTGACATAAGCTGGACATCCCTAAATCTTCAGGTATTGAAGATAGGGTTTCTTCCCACTCCATAACTCATATGGTGTGGTAGGCACAGTCTTAGTGGGAACTCAGTTCAAAAGGTATGCAGCTGATTCTAGCGCATATCCCGAGAACGATCGCGGTAACTCAGCGTTACTCATCATGGACCGTACCATATCCAATAGGGTTCGGTTCCGTCTCTCCGATACACCGTTATGTTGCGGAGTGTATGGAGGAGTAAGCTGAGAGAGAATTCCATTCTCTTTTACGTAACCCATGAACTCGGCACTCAAGTATTCACCACTTCGATCGGATCTTAGTGTCTTGATACTTTTGCCTGTTTGTTTTTCTACTTCATTCTTGTATTCCTGGAATTTTTCAAAAGCTTCAGATTTATGCTTCATTAAGAAGATATGTCTGAACCTTGAAAAACCATCCGTAAAAGTAATGAAGTAAGAATAACCGCTTCGTGCATGCGTAGACATTGGACCGCACACGTCGCTGTGTATAAGTCCCAAGAGCTCGCTCGCTCTTACTCCGTGTCCAGTGAACGGAGTCTTTGTCATCTTTCTTTTGAGACAGGATTGACAAGTTGCATACGATTGATATTCGAACGGATCCAAATATCCTTCTGTATGTAACTTCGTCAACCTTCTCTCATTAATGTGACCGAGTCTACAATACCATAAGAAAGCCTGATTGATTTCAGGAGACTTTCTTTTGTGTGTATTCTGGACATTGAAAATCTGTGGTTGGTTTAATACGTATATACCGTTGTTCAATGTACCTGACCCAATCAAAACTTGGTTAAGGTGAATGTTCACAACATTACTTACAAATGCAAATTCATAACCTTCTTTAGACAATAAAGATATAGAAATGATATTACAGGTTGCATTTGGTACAAAATAACAACTACGCTAAACCAAAAAGTGTCCATCTGACAATCCCAGGTGATAGTCCCCCACGGCCTTAGCATCCATGCTAGCTCCGTTTGCAACTCTGAGGGTCATATCACCTGCATTCAAAACTTTACGCTTTCTTAACGCCTGCAAAGAATTACAGATATGAGATCCTGATCCGGTATCCAATACCCAGGATGTAGAGTTTATCGATAAACAGTTTTCAATAACATACACACCTAAAGCTGAAGCCGCAACTCGCTTCAGATCCTGGGTTCTGGCCTTCCAAGCCTTGCAATCCTGTTTCCAGTGTCCACTTCTGTGATAGTAGAAGCATTCTTCCTTCCCCACCAGCTTTCCCGCTATCTTTGTTGCCTTTCCTTTTCCCTTCGTATCCACTTTACTGACACCGCCTCTTGGTTTGGCGGGGGCTTTCTTCTTCTTACCCTTGGCTTTTGCCCTGGACCTAGAAGAGGAAGATCCTCCTACAAACAAAGTGGATGTCTCCCTACCCTTCTGTAGGGTGCCCTCATCACTCCTCAACATGTTCAGAAGTTCGGAAAGTTCAACCTCCTTTCCTTGCATGTTGAAGTTAAGGATAAACTGGGCGTAAGTGGAAGGAAGGGACTGGAGAATCAAATCGGTGTAGAGTTCATTCTCCAACGTGGTCCCGAGGTCCGCGAGCTCCTCTATGTAGCCAATCATCTTAAGCATGTGTTCTGCTACCGATGATCCGATGGCCAATCTTGCCGAAAATAGCTTCTTCGACACTTCGTATCTTGCGATACGAGACTGCTCTCCATATAGTTCTTTTGTATGAAGAAATATGGACTCTAGGTCCATATTCTCGTGCCTCCTCTGATGTTCGTTGTCCATCGAGGCAAGCACGAGGTATTTGGCCTTCGCGCAATCTATCTCCCATGTCTTACGGATTTCTACATCCGCGACGCTGGAGGTGGGACCTGGGACATGGGAAGCTTTGGTGGTAAGGATATACCCCAACTTGTCGTAAGTGATTGCCATCTTGACATTCCTGAGCCAATCTTTGTAGTTTGGCCCTTTCAGTATGTTTTTATCTAGTAATAACTTAAGTCCGGTCATGTTGAATGGTCGCTGCAATTAAGAGAGAGAAAAGAAACACTTTAGCATGATGCTCTTGCAAGTTTAGAGTGGTTTTTAGTTTGTCTAAACAGGATGGCTCCCACTGTCTCTCGAATCCCTTCTCAAACCATAAAGAAAGAATTAGTCGGGATCAATCTCACCGTACAATACTTGCTTAACCGTTCAGCCAGGCCAGTGTCGGTACTTCGAGGGAGGTTTTCCAACGCTTTCGCGAAGTTCTTTAATTAAGTAACCTCTTTTCCCTGTGGGCGTAGCCCCGCTAACACCTTTCTAGACACCTACTAGGTTTATAGCATTGATCGTTAAGTGAGAATTTTCCCGAGGAGTAGCATATACTCACAGTAGGATCGGGATCCAAATATCATCGCGTGATAAAACCGAAGGAATCCTACCAGAATCATCACACTCCAAATGGTATGCAGCGCTAGCAAGTTTCAGTGCTTATGAAACTCCCGATGTGGATTTTTGCCCTATGCTCTTATGACCTTGGCGTGAGGTCAGAATGTCATAAGTCACATGTCAAGTTCTTCCCATCATTATCCCGGTTAATTTGAACCCACCCGTACCTACCCTTGACGTAGGCCAAAATGGCAGTACGACTGTCTCAAACCAACACATTCTATCTATGCAACAGATAAATATCCGGCAGCTACCAATCACTATGCCTTGGCGTGAGGACAAAATACATAGCTTGAATACTACCGAACATTTAACTGAAATGATGGAGGGCTACGAATGGTTTTGGCGAAACTGTGAACGTAGTGAACTTGATATAATCGATGGAACGAGATAGGTTTTAAAAGGAGTGGTTCAAGCTCCGTGTTTAAAAGTTTAGTTTTGAAAAGAACCGAGTGGTTTTCAAAGTGTTCCAATCGACTTTTACTTGGTTTATTTTCCTGCATTAGTTCTTTTAATGCGTCCCATCATTTAATCCTACCATTGCAGAAAACAACCAAAATATGACATACGCTTATGCCATTCGCATTCGCCACGGGGCCCCGTCATCACCCGTTAGGTTATTTAACTAACGACAGAGCGGGGGCTAGGCTAGCGCGGCTGTAAAACATAAGCAACGCCTAAATAGTTATAGTATATAGATATATAGCAATGATAAACATTACAAATCACAGATGAATACATTGGATATACTAGGAATCCGCAATCCGTTCGAGCCTGCAACGAAAAGCGGATTACACGGTCGTGGTGAATAGCCAATACCCTACCCAAGATCCCTACGGGTGCGGCAAACTACCCGCCAAGTACCCGAAGCGAAGCAACCTCCCTCAACTCCGTGAGTAGGCCACTCGGCACTTCGAGATACCCGGTAGTTTGTGGACCCCCTCCATGGGTCTATCCTAGGAGCAAAAACAGTAAAAAGAAATTATACAATGACGGCTACAACCCCGATCCGGTTGTGCGGCCAAATAAATAATATTACATCAATTTACATTTTACATGAATGAAAGAAAAAGAAACACTCATCTCACATCCACCCCGGCTATTCACCCGCGACAATCCAACGCATTCATATACACATACCATCAACAAACACAGATCACAGATATGTATAACCCCCACTAATCGACTTATAGCGATTAGCAGACGTTCAATACATATAAACATCACAGATATAACCCATTAGTCAAAGTGTAATGAAGTTCGATCAAAAATACGGATTTATAGGCAGCCCAAATAAAAATTTCTTTTCTGGAAAATCTGGGCAGAAATAAACCATCTTAAAAATCCCAAAACCTTAACAGAGGAATACTGCACCAAATTCGGTTCAGAACGGAGTCAAAATGGCCGCGGTTCTACGGCAATAGGCATGCTTTTGCCGCGGAACCGTCGCGCTTTGAACTGTTCACTGGACCATTTTTGGTGTGCTTCTTGACAAAACCCTAAGCCGATTTTTGAAGTATGATTTTTTATTTTTTGAGCAGAAAAAAAAAACAACAGAAACTTAGGGTTTTGATGTTTTAGTTTTACGATTTTTCCGATCGAACTTCCATACACTTTACTACCTAGCTAGTTTATGTTTAGTTAGGCTCTGATACCACTGTAAGTCCACGTTGCCCACCCCGGTGCTTGCGGAGAGGCAGAAAACGGAATAAAAATCGGATTTTTATCGAACTAGGCAACATGGACTAGCTTAAGGAGGATCTTTGCTAAACAAAAACTAACTAAAAGCTAACTAGATTTAGCTATATGGAAGAAAGGTTATACCTTGGGCTTTATGTCCTTCTCTCCTTGCTCCTTGGAGTGGAAGAAAGAGATCACCTTGTCGCCTTCTCTAGTCGAAGAAGGATCCACCCGAGAGCCTTAACCTTTGGCTTCAACTTCAAGCTAGAAGTAACTAAGGTGCTAGAAGTGCTAATCCTAGAACCTTAGATAAGAGTAGAGATTACTTTGGAGAGGTTTTAACTCAAGCTCAAGTGTTTCTCAACACATGAGAGGGAAGAGCTTGAGAGAGAGGAAGAGGAGTAGAGAGAATCAATATGATAGAATAAGAGAATAATAAGCCATTCTCACATATATGTGTGAATTATTGTAAAAAGATAATTAGCAAGATAATTGTCATGGCTTAATCAAGACATGACCATTATCATTTCATATTTAATGCAAATTGCAAGGATCAAAGAGCATCTTTTATATGGAATGATGATGGTTAAAGTGTCAACCTAGGTCAACAAGTCAAGAATGGTCAAAATGTCAACAACCCTAACCATGCACAATTATATATAACTAATATCAATTAATTATAATACACACATAAGTATTAGGGTTAACAAAATGACAATGGTCATTAACCCTAATCAAAGTCCTTTGCCTCTGTCTCAGTCAACTGTGCATACGCACCCGTATTCGTGATCCGAGGATTACGAATACAATGAGATAAAACCAATCCCAAATCATATACTAGGATCTGGTTTAAACCAAAGCCCGCTAGTATAAGCTGTCCGGACAGCAAACGTGCACAAGTGCGCGGATATGAACGAACCCTGTCGCAAAACCATGCGACCTCTACCCATTTTGCCTAAAGGCGAATAACTCTCTGTGTAGGACTCTAAAGACTCGACACTACGCTGGCAGTGGGTTTAACCACAGACCGCAAGCGGTACTAGCTGTACGTAATGGTCCCCAGGAAGATGCCGATAAGAAGACTGACGAGGTGACCCCACCTGTACTCCTACTGAGCCTGTATGTGACAGTCTCCGTACAGTCCGGTCTGTTCGTCTGATATATCACATGGCGAGCCTAGGGGGCGGTGTACGTCATTCCCCTAATAGCGGTACAAGTCGTGTCGGAGTGTAGCCCAGAACACCCTGAGATAACACTGGAAACCTACCAGTATATCTCGCTTGCCCTGGCCAGGGACTACTTGTGTAATGGCTCTCCTGGACACAGTGCGATGTCAACCCCCAATACCGGGAGAGACGAATCCTGTCTAACCGTCACTGCCTCCAAGTGCTTCGGGAATGCACCCAAAAACTACCTGTTTGCACGACTCCTTTGAGCCGTGGTAGGGTAGTAATCAAAGTACAGTGGGAACACACTCGAGGCGAAGTGACAGTGTCAAGTCAGCGGACTAAGCTGTACTCATATCACCTGGGAACTAATAACTGACGATAGGTATAATACCAACCAACAGTTCCCGACGATTCCTGTCCAGTGTACTCGTAACTTAACGAGCACCCGCATACTATCTCAAGTACAACGTACTGACGGCTGTGGGACAGACCGTCTCCCACGCTGGGATGAGAAGCGCATATGCTAGTCTACTCCGGAGTATCGATACCCTGTCTCGATAGTCCAACGACTAGGGACCTGTATAAGGATATGCTTATGGATTACCCAGCCCCCACGAGTGTGAGCGCCATCACAACGCTGGTAATCAAGCAAAGATCCTAAGGGCTCTACTAATATGTATATAAGCGATATGCTAAAAGAAACACATGCACATATTAAAGCAGAGACAACCAAGTAGCATACTACCATTTCGAGCAAGATTGTATACACAACTGTGAATATCCCAAGCTTCCATCAAGTAATATACATACTAGTATGATACAGTAATGCCTCTAGGGCATATACACTAACAGTCATGGGAAAGGGATTGTGCAAGAGCCAAGTGCATTGTGTTAACCTCAATGGATATTGAACACCAGAGGTAGCACGAGAAGATAGACTTAGCTTCCATCTTCCTCCATACCAAAGTTTTATATGGAGAGCAATCTCATATAGCAAGATATGAGATCTCGTAAATATTGCTTCAGGCGAGGTTGGCTGTCAGGTCATTTGTAGGGGACCACGTCCTTACGATGACTAGCTATATTGAAAAGCTCACGGTCCATGGGACCACGTTGGAGAACGAGTTATGTATTGAATTTATTTTACAGTCCCTCCCCTCCATATATGCCCAGTTTATCTTGAATTTCAAAATTAAAGGGAAGGAAGTTACATATCCAGGACTTCTCAATATATTGAGGAGCGATGAGGGCACCCTGCAGGAATCCGGGGAGACACCCGCTCTACTTATTGGGGAATCTTCCTCTTCTAGATCCAAAGAGAAAGTTAAGGGAGAGAAAAAGAATGCCTCCACCAAGCCGATAAGCGGTGTCAGTAAGGTAGAGGGAAAGGGCAGGGCAAAAGATTCGGGGCCAACAGTAGGGAAGGAAGGATATTTCTATTTTCACGGGAAAGCGCACTGTCAGAAGGACTGCAGGGCTTGGAAAGCCAGAAACCAGGATTCAAAGCACGTTGTAGCTTCGGCTTCGGGTGTGTTAATGATTGAAAACTATATGTCAATTAATTCTACATCATGGGTACTAGATACCGGATCAGGATCTCATATCTGTAATTCATTACAAGTTTTGAAAAACGGTAGAGTTATCAAGGCAGATGATATGACTCTCAGAGTTGCGAACGGAATGAGCGTGGATGCTGTATCCGTAGGGGAATATCACCTAAGATTGACAAGTGGACAGATATTGATTTTGCGTAACTGTTCGTATGTATCTAGTCTGGCTTGTAATATAATATTTGTAGGGTTCCTAGGCACTCTAATGGAGTTTCACAAGGCATCAACCATGCCAATTTAAAAAATACGGTGCCGAGAAACCCTAGTGTATGGATCGTTAACTAGATAAATAGGCGAAACGATGCAAATAAATAACTTTTTCTAAAAGGAAAGGAGCTACAACCTTTGTAGATCCGGTCCACCACTTCGTATGCTCCGTGATGATCTCCCTCCGCTGTCCAAATCGAACTCACGACTCTGGCATTGGCATCATCGAAGAATGGGCGGGCTTGATCGTCGGTTCGATGCCGAAGATGATCTACGTCGAGGCATCGCTAGAACAAGCTCAAACTTCACCAAGTCGGGAAAACTTGTGAAGGAAACACCCTATACTACTTGGCAAGAGGTAGAGGATGAAGAAATAGGAAGTGGGTAAACTTTAGATTTGGATTTCTCACTAGTTTTCATCACTTGCCATTGGAGTAGCAAGCTTTCATCATGGAAGAAGAAGATGAAGAAGAAGAAGAAGATATGATAAGTTAAGAATAAAAATAGAAAAGAAAATACAATACTTATCATATCTTCAACCATGGTTTAGTGTAGAGACTTAACTTAGGTTTGATTAGTGGTTAGGGTTAGAGAAGAGACAAGAATGGTGGACTTGTTCAAAGCTTCAAGAAGCTTCATAAAAAACAAAACTAGCAACCATTCTTTTCTCTTTATCTTTTCTAATGAAATAAATAAAATAAAATAAAAAGATAAATGAATAAGATGAAACCCTAATCACTAACTAACCATGGTTTAATACTTTACACAAAACCAAACAAGAATGTATCATCAAACATGATACAATCATGTGCACAAAATATATCACATATACAATGTGCACAAATCAAGTGAGAAAATCCATTTAAAGTGAACCAATACTAGTTAATGCAAAGTAATATATCAAATATATAATTATACATTAAATCATTAAATCAACACTTGATTTAACGATCCGGTCATAACGCATATAACCGACTAGTATCATATGTATCGGCTTATCGAATCAATCCTTGATTCGACAACTAGGTTATATCGCATATAACCAATCGATACATTCATCGCGAGAATAGAATACGGTATCACATACACGCATTATTCTCGGTCCCGCACATATCTCATATGCGCTCCTATTTCGTTTCGCTTGAGCTAGGAAACCTCTGTGTAGGACTCTAAAGACTCGTCAATACGCCGGCAGCAGATGATGATCATATCAAACACCCACAAGCCGCAAGCGGTCTGCTAAACGTAACGGCCACCCGGGTATTGAGCGATCAGAAGATCGACGAGCAAGCCCGCTCACACTCCTGTGAATCCAACCAGTAACACTTACCGTACAGTCTGGTCTGTTCATCTGATATGTCGCATATCTCGCCTAGGGGTGGTAAACGTCAGACCCCAATAGCTCGATAAGTCATGCCGACTTGAGGTCCATAACATTCGTGAAACTATTGATAACTCTTACCAGTATATCACATCAACCCTGGCCAGGGATTTCCTGTTATGGCCAGTCGAGCATAGCACAACATCAACCCCCAATACCGGGAGAGACGAATCCCCTCCTATCGCTCATTGCCTCCATGTGAATCGGGACTGTACCCAAAATCCACCTGTTTGCACAACTCAGTAGAGCCGTGGTAGGGTGGAAATCAAAGCACAGTGGGAGACACACAAGACTCTATGACGATCTCGGGTCAACAGACTAAGCTGTACCAGTGTCACCAGAGAACTGCCATCTGACGTGAGGTATAATACCATCTGGGAGTTCTCGGCGAGTCCGTTCAGTGTACCCAGTCTCCACTGAGCACCCGCATACCATCTTCGATGTCAAACACCAATAGATATGGGATCATCCATCGCCCATCGCATGGGTCGAGAAGATATACGCTAGTCTACTCTGGAATATCGATGCCCCGTCTCGATATTCCCTCGACTAGGAACATTTCAAGGATGTACTCATAGACTATCCAAGCCCCACTAGTATGATCTGCATCACAGTCCTGGAAGTCGAGTACACATCCTAAGGGCTTTATCAACATGTAACAGAGAGACAGAAAGTATACACGTTAAGATAAAGAGCAACCAGATAGCGTACTATCATGTCGAGCAAGAAAGTCCTACCTATATATGTCCCAGCATCCACTACAATATATATCCAATGTACAGTAATGGCCTCTAGGGCATACATATAACTAACAATCTCCCACTTGCACTAGGGCCATCTGTAGCAGTGGTCGCAGTGTCTAATACTCAACCATCCCATATGAGTCTCTCTCTGGGAAAAGGCCTTCGTGAGTGGATCCGCCGTGTTGTCCTCTGAGTCTTGTCTCCTAACCTCGATCACCCTGGAGATCAACTATCTCCATGATCCGGTGATGCTGCCTCAGAATTTGTCTGGGTCACTGATGGGACCAGGGTTCCAGGGCCGAAGCCACACTTCCATTGTCATACAATGGCAGGAACCTAGTTCATCTTATGAACCAATATACACCCAAACTTCCTCTTTGGTAGTATCTTCAATAGCGATGTTACCAGCCTTTATCGTCTAGTTTGCCACGGTATCTAGCTTGGAACTCTTCCAACATACCGTCCCTTTACTAAGGGTAAAGACAGTGCCTGTGACTGACATTCAGTCGTCTTTATCACCCTGGAACACTTCCAGTGATTCTCCCCAGGATCGATTGATACAATCTCACTATACCTAGTGAGAACCCTAATATCCCTTTAGATCTATCTCATAGGTCCAAATCTCAGGATTTAGGAGGTATCATCTTTATCCTATTTGGAGAATCCTTGTGATAATAGGAGATTGATCGATCGTAGTATAGGAAACTCTTTTCCTATCAAGAGTATGTTGTCTACGTACAATACGAAGATGACCACCTTACTCTCTACTACCCTTTTGTATATACAAGGTTTGTCTACCATTTTGATGAAGTCAAACACTTTGACTATCACATCAAAACAGACGTTCCAACTCCGCGATGCCTGCTTCATTATGTAAAGCAACTTGCATACGTTTCCGCTCCTCCCACTGTTTACGAAGACCTCTGGCTGTGTTCTTATAGACGTTCTCTTCTAAATCAGTATTTATAAAAGCAGTCATGGCACCCAACCGCCAGATATCGTAGTCATGGTATGTAGCCGTGGTAAGTAGGATCTGGACAGACTTAAGCATAGCTACTGGAAAAAGGTTTCATCATTATCCACGTCTGGTCGATGACGAAAACCTTTAACAAGTCTAGCTTTGAAAGTCTCAACTTTTCCATCTACACCAAGTAATCTTCTCAAGATATACTTGCTCCTGATGGGGATTTAACCCTTCAGATATAGCAGCTAAAGTCCATACTTTGCTGGTGTACATGGATTCCATCTCAGATCGCTAAGCATCCAGCCATTCTTACAGAGTCCCTACTCTCGATGGCCTGCTCGAAACTAGTTGGGTCATCATCTCATGATGCAATCCTTGCTCCCACTGTCATCGAGAAACCGAGGTATCTCTTAGGCGGATGAGGAACCCTACTAGATCGGCGGAGAGGCTGAGGTTCGTCGGGAACTATAGAATCTTATGGTTCTGTCAAACCATTAGCAGTTTTGTACAGCTGGAACCTTTCCAGTTCTACAGAACTGATCCTGCCTCGATCTTGTCCGGATTTTGCTTTAAACATAGACCGGACAATCCCAAATCTTAACTCGCTTAAGAGATGGGATCTTCCCACACCATATCTTATATGGAGTGGTAGGCAGTGATTTGATTCAAACCTAATCCAATAGGTATGCAGCTTCTCAAGTGCATAACCCCAAAAGGAAATAGGTAACTCAGTAATACTCATCATAGAGCACACCATATCTAATATTGTGCAATTGCTCCGCTCTGATACACCGTTGTGCTGTGGTGTATTCAGAGGAGTAACACTGAGAGAGAATCTCATTCTCCTTTAGAATAGTCCAGGAATTCTATGCACAAGTATCCTCCTCCCTGATCTTATCATAGGACATAATACTTATACCCGTATTTTGGTTCTCTACTTCTAACTTATATTCTGTGAATATCTCAAAAGGTTCGGACTTATGTTTCAACAGGAATATATGACTGAATCTTGAGAGATTATCAGAGAGAATATAATGAAGTATAAAGAACCAGTCCTGGCATGTGTAGACAGGAGACTTTACATACATCATCATGTATCAGTCCCAAGAGTTCATTAACTCTTTCTCTATGTTTCCAATAAACAGAGCTATGGTCATATTATCTTTGTGACATGACTGGCAAGTTTCACAAGATGTAAATTCAAACTGATTTAAATATACATCTAAATGTAACTTCAGTCAGTCGGGTCGCATTGATATGACCTAGTCTACAATGCCTCAAGAAGAATTCGTTCATTTCTGAACTCTTCTTCTTGTGTGTGTTCAGTATACTAGGAACTGTAGTTTGATTTAGAACGTTAATGCTTTTAGATAGCGTGCCTGAACCGATCAACTTTTGATATAGGAAGTGTTCAAAACATTATCCATCAATACAAAATTATATCATTTCTTTACTCATAAAGAGACTGATATGATTTTGTATATCAGGTTCGGTATCTAATAGCATTTGTTCAGAATCAATGTATTCGTAATACAGGGTGACAGTGACCAACAGACTTGGCTGCAACACTTGCCCCGTTTTCTGTCTCATGAAACTTATCATCCGTTCTCAGTTTTTCTACCCTTTTGTAGCCCTATGTAACAGATTACATATGTGGGATCCTGATCCGGTATCATATACCCAGGATGCAGAGGATACTGAGAAACAGTTCTTTGTAATGAACACACCCGAAGGAGATGCATCATATGCACTTTCTTCGTTTGGGCGGCATAAGAATTCTGGTATTCCCCTATTTCCTGCTCTGTCTTATAACAATTATAAGTTGGAGCGGGACCAACGTTTCCCAGCTCAGTATAACAAGCGGGTTCGGTCAATTCATCCATATTATTATCTTGATTAAGGCGTGATATGGTCGCTACCAGGAGAGAGAGAGAAGAAAACACTCTGCGTGCGCTCTAGCAAGATCAGATTGGTTATATATTTTATCTAATCAGGATGGCTCCCACTGTTTTTATCAAATCTTCCTTCAAACCCTAAAAGGAAAGACTAGCCGGGATTAATTACACTCTACAAGTTCGCCAATCTTTCAGCCAGGCCAGTGTCGGTACTTTGAGGGAGGTTCCCCGTGCTTTCGCACGGACCTAATTACTGTAAACCTCGTTTTCCCAGAGACGTAACCCCGTTGACACCTTTCTAGACACCTACTTGATCGGCTAATTGCAAAGTGCAAAACTCTCCCAGGAGTAACAATTACTCGCAGTGGGTATCGGGATCCAACTATCACATAGAAGGTATGCAATCTCATTGCAAATTCCAACACTTGAAACTCCCGATAAAGGTTTTTACCCCTAGCACCTATGACCTTAACTATGGTCAACAAATCATAAGTACTAGTCAAGTTCTACCCGTCATTTCATGATTAATTAGACCCACCCACATGACCCTTAACTAAGGTCAACAAAGTCACGCGACTGTCCTAACTAATCGCATCATATGCGGTGTAGGAAGACATCACTTAGCTACCGTACACTGTGCCTTGACTATGGTCAACAAACACAGCACGAATACTAAGTACTCTACTTCCTAAAATGACGGAGGGTTGCGAATGGTTTTTGTGAAAACCTTTAACGCTTTGAACTTGATCTCGTTGCGGAATCAAATGGTTTTAAATGGAATGTTTTTGAGGCTTTTCTAGTTTTGCTAAAGGGGTCACTCCCGGTGAAGGGATCGTCGGCCCTTTCCTCATCGAATGAGGTGCGGGATATATCATATATATCACTGTGCAAAGCGGAAACTATAGAAGCTATCAAAAGAAAAACCGAGTGTGTAGCATCTGCCAGTTATTGCTAAAGGAGTCACTCCCGGTGAAGGGATCTCGGTCCTTTCCTCATCGAATAAGGTGCAGGATGTTCTATAATGAACACCGCGATGCAAAGCAAGAACTGTAGCTACCTGTTTTTATTTTGAAATTCGATTCCACAACATCAATTAGGTTTATTTTCTTTCATTAATCTTATTAATGAATATCCCATCATTAAAGTCTACCTAAACATCACAGATAAATATAACGTACGCTTATGCCATCCGCATTCGCCTCGATGTCCCGTCTGCACCGTTAGGTTAGGTAACTAACGGCAGAGCGGGGCAGGGCTAGCGCGGGTGTAAAACATAAGCAACGTTTATATAATATATCATATATACTATATATAATATCTGTCACAGAACATCACACGATCGCATCACAGATAAATCACAGCAGAAGAAACATATGAGATATTGGATATACTAGGACGTCCGTGTTTTCAATACGAGACAGTATAAAACACGGATTCCACGGTCGTGATGAATAGCCAATCCCACACCCCTAGACCCCTACGAGAGCGGCAAGCAATCCTACCAATTCTAGGGTTAGGAGACCCGGACTCGACTCCTCGAGTTGGTCTCCCACTGGACCCCAGAACCCGGTTACTTATGCTCCCCTCCTTGGGTCTATCCTAGTGCAGAAAAGTAAATAATATACAACAACGGTGACAACTTCCACAACCTGGAAGCGCCCCAATAAAAGAATATTACATACAAGTTTTTACATGAATGAAAATGAAAAACACTCATCTCACATAAAAACCCCCCGGCTATTCAAACACGACGATCCAATATAACATATCCAGCAACACATAACATCACATCTCATCAACGTAAGCAAACATGTGTATCCCAATTGTCGTTGACATATAGCAACGAAACCAGCGATATCACATATTACACTTACGGTCACAGAAAAGAAAGTGTAAAACTACAACAGTTGGAATCCGCAACCTCCTCAGACATCGCATGCCTGACCAAATGAATTACTTAGACATCGCATGCCTAACAATTATAAACCCCGCATTTTAGTCTCATTATCGAAAACACTTTTCAATATCAAGTCGGGCAATTCAACAGGATTCCCGACATTCTGATCGAATGCTCGTCACAAACTTTAGTAGGCGGCCGCACCCCCGACGCCGTCGACAAAGTGCACCAAGGCGGAACACCGCTGCCGCGAGCACCCGAACGGATGCTTTCGGCGACGGGGTTCTCCTACAGTCACTTGGTCGGGGCTATGGAGTGAGGCTGTCTATTAAGTTTACCCGGCGAGTATCCGCGTACGCTACGTGATTGCGACGGACTTTTGATCACATCAAAATTCCGTGGCAACCGATCAAGTGAGACTAAACTGCTATGTTTATAACATTCATTCAGTTATCACATAACTACTTGTGAATTCCAATTATTGTATCCCATTCCAGATAAACAGAAAATGTTAAACTTTTCGATCGAACAGTCAAACACCCAAGTTTTCCCGATACAGATCAACACATGAAATAAGTCTAACAACATTCAGTTCGTGCCTCAGTACCAACGGTCCAGCCGTAGAAGGGTCAAGCCAACGCCTCACATGTGGCACGCCGTACTGCCCCAAACCCGAAGGTTCAAAGGGCAGTTCAAGACGGTCACATAATCGAGTTAAGGTTTGTTGTCTTCTAGAGGGTCCATCGCGTTACTTGCACTACTTAGAACGTCGTTAAACTACGGAAAAATCCAACACTTGGAAATTTCCCGACAGGGGAAAAGTTAGGTATTTATATCCGGTCGAACTTTTTAACATATTCTAAAATTTATCCGGAAATTCACACAGACAAAAATTTGATAATCCGATCGAAACACCGAATCCCCAAAACAACTCCAGAAAATTCAACTCTTGAATAAAGTTTAAAAAATCCCAGGAAAACCAGCACAGAAATCTGAGAATTACTGTGAAAAACAAAATACACAAAACGACAAAACTGCCGCGGAACCGCCGCACGAGCCATGCTCGTGCCGCGGATCCGCGGCTCATTGATGGAATTAGGGCATACGACTTCACAGTAACTCTTAGATATTCCTGCATGTTTTTCTGCATATTTTTAATATCGAAAAATCCACAATTTTCAAAAAAGGACAGAGAGCATGTTAAAAATGGGTTTTCGGGTTCGTTCGGACTTCAAACTCCGTCTGGACTTCGCCTAAGGCTCTAGCTAGGCTCTGATACCACTGTAGGGTTCCTAGGCACTCTAATGGAGTTTCACAAGGCATCAACCATGCCAATTTAAAAAATACGGTGCCGAGAAACCCTAGTGTACGGATCGTTAACTAGATAAATAGGCGAAACGATGCAAATAAACAACTTTATCTAAAAGGAAAGGAGCTACAACCTTTGTAGATCCGGTCCACCACTTCGTATGCTCTGCGATGATCTCCCTCCGCTGTCCAAATCGAACTCACGACTCTGGCATTGGCATCATCGAAGAATGGGCGGGCTTGATCGTCGGTTCGATGCCGAAGATGATCTACGTCGAGGCATCGCTAGAACAAGCTCAAACTTCACCAAGTCGGGAAAACTTGTGAAGGAAACACCCTATACTACTTGGCAAGAGGTAGAGGATGAAGAAATAGGAAGTGGGTAAACTTTAGATTTGGATTTCTCACTAGTTTTCATCACTTGCCATTGGAGTAGCAAGCTTTCATCATGGAAGAAGAAGATGATGAACAAGAAGAAGATATGATAAGTTAAGAATAAAAATAGAAAAGAAAATACAATACTTATCATATCTTCAACCATGGTTTAGTGTAGAGACTTAACTTAGGTTAGATTAGTGGTTAGGGTTAGAGAAGAGACAAGAATGGTGGACTTGTTCAAAGCTTCAAGAAGCTTCATAAAAAACAAAACTAGCAACCATTCTTTTCTCTTTATCTTTTCTAATGAAATAAATAAAATAAAATAAAAAGATAAATGAATAAGATGAAACCCTAATCACTAACTAACCATGGTTTAATACTTTACACAAAACCAAACAAGAATGTATCATCAAACATGATACAATCATGTGCACAAAATATATCACATATACAATGTGCACAAATCAAGTGAGAAAATCCATTTAAAGTGAACCAATACTAGTTAATGTAAAGTAATATATCAAATATATAATTATACATTAAATCATTAAATCAACACTTGATTTAACGATCCGGTCATATCGCATATAACCGACTAGTATCATATGTATCGGCTTATCGAATCAATCCTTGATTCGACAATTAGGTTATATCGCATATAACCAATCGATACATTCATCGGGAGAATAGAATACGGTATCACTTACACGCATTATTCTCGGTCCCGCACATATCTCATATGCGCTCCTATTTCGTTTCGTTTGAGCTAGGAAACCTCTGTGTAGGACTCTAAAGACTCGTCAATACGCCGGTAGCAGATGATGATCATATCAAACACCCACAAGCCGCAAGCGGTCTGCTAAACGTAACGGCCACCCGGGTATTGAGCGATCAGAAGATCGACGAGCAAGCCCGCTCACACTCCTGTGAATCCAACCAGTAACACTTACCGTACAGTCCGGTCTGTTCATCTGATATGTCGCATATCTCGCCTAGGGGTGGTAAACGTCAGACCCCAATAGCTCGATAAGTCATGCCGACTTGAGGTCCATAACATTCATGAAACTACTGATAACTCTTACCAGTATATCACATCAACCCTGGCTAGGGATTTCCTGTTATGGCCAGTCGAGCATAGCACAACATCAACCCCCAATACCGGGAGAGACGAATCTCCTCCTATCGTTCATTGCCTCCATGTGAATCGGGACTGTACCCAAAAACCACATGTTTGCACAACTCAGTAGAGCCGTGGTAGGGTGGAAATCAAAGCACAGTGGGAGACACACAAGACTCTATGACGATCTCGGGTCAACAGACTAAGCTGTACCAGTGTCACCAGAGAACTGCCATCTGACGTGAGGTATAATACCATCTGGGAGTTCTCGGCGAGTCCGTTCAGTGTACCCAGTCTCCACTGAGCACCCGCATACCATCTTCGATGTCAAACACCAATGGATATGGGATCATCCATCGCCCATCGCATGGGTCGAGAAGATATACGCTAGTCTACTCTGGAATATCGATGCCCCGTCTCGATATTCCCTCGACTAGGAACATTTCAAGGATGTACTCATGGACTATCCAAGCCCCACTAGTATGATCTGCATCACAGTCCTGGAAGTCGAGTACACATCCTAAGGGCTTTATCAACATGTAACAGAGAGACAGAAAGTATACACGTTAAGATAAAGAGCAACCAGATAGCGTACTATCATGTCGAGCAAGAAAGTCCTACCTATATATGTCCCAGCATCCACTACAATATACATCCAATGTACAGTAATGGCCTCTAGGTCATACATATAACTAACAATATTTGTATCTTTACTTTCTAAATAAGAATATGATTTTACATTTGTAAGTGATGTGGTACACATCCACCTTAATCAAAATTTTATTGGGTCAGGTACATTAGATAACAGTATATACGTATTAAATCAAGCTCAGGTTTTCAATGTCCAGAACACACTTAAAAAAGTCTCTGGAATTAAATCATGCTTTCTTATGGTATTGTAGACTGGGTCACATCAATGAAACATGGTTGACGAAGTTGCATAAAGAGAGATATTTGGATCCGTTTGAATATCAGTCGTATGCAACTTGCTAATCATGTCTCAAAGGAAAGATGACAAAGACTCCGTTCACTAGACATGGAGAAAGAGCAAGCAAGCTCTTGGGACTCATACACAGCGACGTGTGTGGTCCAATGTCTACACATGCAAGAAGTGGTTATTCCTACTTCATTATTTTTACGGATGATTTCTCAAGGTATGGACATGCATTCTTGATGAAACATAAATCCGAGGCCTTTGATAAATTTTGAGAATATAAGAATGAAGTTGAAAAACAAACCGGCAAAAGTATCAAGACACTGAGATTTGATCGAGATAGTGAATACTTAAGTGCTAAGTTCCTGGAATACATAAAAGAGAATAGAATTCTCTCTTAGCTTACTCCTCCATACACACCTCAGCATAACAGTGTATCGGAAATACGGAACAAAACCTTATTGTATATGGTACATTCCATAATGAGTAATACTGAGTTACCGCGATCCTTCTGGGGTTATGCACTAGAATCAGCTGCATATCTTTTGAACAAGGATCCTACCAAAACTGTTCCTACCACACCATATCAGATGTGGAGTAGGAAGAAACCCTCTCTTCAGTATTTGAAGATATGGGGATATCCAGCTTTTGTAAAAATGCAGTACGCAGACAAGCTCGAGGCACGCACAGTACTGTGTAAATTTGTGGGATACCCAAAGAACTCCAAAGGGTATCTTTTCTATTACGCATAGGAACAAAAGGTCTTTGTTTCTCGGCTTGCCCACTTTCTAAAAACTCGGTTTTTAGAAAAAGAGATAAGTGGGAGCACCGTTGGATATATGTATGCCCTAGAGGCCATTATATGATAGTGTATGTACTGATGTGTGTGTGTCTATATATATATATATATATATATTCAGAAGACGGTCTTGCTCGACATGATAGTATACTATCTGGTTTCTCTTTATCATATGTTCACTTGATCATGTTTTTACTCATTTGGTACATATTGATAAAGCCCTAAGGATATTGGCTTGACTACTGGGATTATGATGTGGATCATACTAGTGGGACACCTGTAGTTTATAAGCATATCCTTGAAATGTTCCTAATCGTGGGTATATTGAGACATGGCATCAATATTCCAGTGTAGACTAGCGTATACCATTCTTGTTCCATATGATGGGCGATGGATGATCCCATATCCGTTTGGTATGGTGACACCAAAGATTGTATACGGGTGAGCAGTCTGGATCAAGAAGGAAGACCCTCTAGACGAACACTCGTGGTGCGTATTCCTCGACGATGGAAGCGGAGTATATCGCTGCATGTGACGCTACGAAGGAAGCAGTCTGGATCAAGAAGTTCATGACAGAACATCAGGTGGTTCCGTCTATTATTAATCTAATATCGCTGTATTGTGACAACAACGACGCTATAGCTTTGGCTAAGTAACCAAGGTCCCATCAGAATTCCAGAAACATCTTGAGGCGGTTCCACCTGATCAGGGAGATCATTGATTGACGGGACATTGAAGTGCGGAGATTAGAGTCAGAGAACAACATTGCAGATCCACTCATAAAGGCCATCCCTCAGACACAGTTCGAGCGGATAATCGAGATGATAGGTCTTCGATATGCCAATATATGACCTTAGTGCAAGTGGGAGATTGTTAGTGATATATGCCCTAGAGGCTATTATTGTATCATACTGGATTGTATATTACATATTGGAAGCTTAGGATATTCACAGTTATAATAACAGTCTTGCTCGATATAGTAGTATGCTACTTGGTTTGTATCTACCTCCATATGTGCATATGTTTCTTTTAGCATATCGCTTATACATATTGGTAGAGCCCTTAGGATCTTTGTTTGACTACCAGCGTTGTGATGGCAGTCACACTAGTGGAGGCTGAGTAGTCTATAAGCACATCCTTATACAAGTCCCTAGTCGTAGGATTATCGAGACGGGGTATCGATACTCCAGAGTAGACTAGTGTATACACTTCTCATCCCAGCAGGGGATATTGTAACGTTCTGAAAATATGATTAGGTTAATTATGTATTAATTATTGATAATACGTGTTTTCCGTAAAAACCAAGATATAATTATCTTTCCACATAGAATTAAAGATACCTATTTTAACTATTTAATTGCTAGTATTGGTATTTAATTAGCCACCTATTAATTGCTAGTTTACTTAAATAGTTTCCTTAATTATTTATTTTTAATTATTAATTTAATCGTACGCTTATAAACTAAATTAGTGTTAATTACAATTAGAATGGGTTAATTACACACTACTGCACCATGACAACTTAATATTCACTTTGTAACATATTCTTTCTTTCTAAAATTCTCTCAAAGTTTCTAGACAATTCTAGGAACAACTTAAATAGAAAATAAAAATAAATAAATAAATAATAAATGAAATGAAAGATTAGATGTATGTGTGGGGGGGGGTAAGGTTACCTTTCTCTCTCACTTACCCTCACTCTCTTTCCCCCTCTCATTCTGGCCGAAACTTGGACAGCCCCATTCCACATTTTACCATCTTATTTCCACTTCAAAAAAATCCTCAAATTTTCATTAAAAATTTATACAAAATCTCACTAATCCCTAGTTAAACCTTTACCCAAAATTCCTTAGCCTAAAGCAGCTTGGGTCTTGAAGCAAGATGGCATTTTGGGAGGCCAAGTTGCATGTTAGAGCTCTAAATTGTTGATGTATAAATCTTAACCCTATGGTTAAATTGTTGGTTAATTACTTTAATCTAACTTATTTAGGTATAAATATGGTTCTAATTGCATGTTTGAGTTTTTAAAGAGAAGGGTTTGACATCAATTTAGGGTTTTATCAATAAATTAAGTTAACTAAGTGTAGATTATCATCTTAAGACTTGCAAAATCTAATCTAGTTGTTAATTTCCTAATTGTTCCTTTTAAATTTTCCTAATTAAATATTCTTGCAAACTAATTTCATGATTAGTATGTAAATATGTGAGATTAAAATTTAGTTAATAATTATATGGCCTAATTATGATATTAAATGAACATTGTGGCCACTAGATTTGCTAAAACATCTAGATTTGCACTAAAATGGTTAATTGTTGCTTAGTAGGTTTTTGGAATAAATAGATTTTAATTATGTTGAGGTTGGAATGATCTACAACCTATTTCCTCAAGATATTTAGTGTGTTGTGAATGCGCGATTAGTACGATCGGGATCTAGGCTTGGTGGTTGTCACGTATAACGACCCCTAGTTGTGCTTTGTGGCGTTGTCGTGAGTGCGTTTTGTGCACCAAGTGCATATGCGTCTAGTTAGTACGCATTGGTTGTTTTGTATCGTTGTGTCCACGACTATTTATATATCTATCATCTTATTCACTTGTATGTAATTCTAGGATCGGTTGCAGAGATATTGGACGCGGCGTAGAAAGGAAAGGCTGTGATCGAATCAGTTTAGCCGAAGCGTCCCGGTAAGTAGATGTACACATCTATGGGGGAGTCTTCTGGATGGCATGAGGCGCCCGATAGTTGGGATTACTAGTATTGCTTGTATTCATATGCGTAGTCTCCTAGTCATTCATCTCATTGTATTGCATCATCTTATATACATATGATATTATCTCATAGGACACTTGCATTATTACCATTGGTTCATATTGCACGTGCACTATTCATACGAACACACATGCCTTTGGTAATTGCTATGCTACGAACACTATAAAACTTTCTTAAATCAGTATCTAAAACATTCGCATCATATATGATATATAAATTGGTAGTTGTATATTCATTTCATCAAGATTGATACGTAGGATGGCTAGTCACATATACATACCTCATTGCATCATACTTCATACATAGTTTTTGGTCATACGTCGCATGGTATATACTATCGTATCATAAACTTCCATCAACATCGACATGTTTACATATTGTGATTCTTCATGAGGATTTCAGTAGTTATGAGGTTTCTGGATTTTGGGGAAAACCGCAAGAATTTTATAAACCTAGTATCATTTTAAAAATAAAAATTTGCGGTTTTCTCGTGATATGATGTGTGTGGTGTCCACCATGAGTTTTCTTGGTTCTTGAGTTGTATCGTATACCCGATTCGAGGAGGGAGATGCACCGTCTACGGGTACATGGTGGACCCGGTGATGTATCCCGGGACAAGATGGACGTATTGAGAAGGCGTTGAGCCCGGCAGGGGAGAATTACTTACCGGTGATGTCTGACGCGGCGGATATCCGGAGGATACCGACCGTAGTCTTGAGATTTGATGGTATGGGCCGACCCGGACTGATGGAGGCCGAGGTATTGAGATATTGAGATATACATATATTGTGTCGATACTTGACACGGATTTTCAGTTCATTTCATTGATGACACTTCAGTTATTGCACAGAAGTTTTACTAAGATAAGAATACATATTTTCTTATACCATATGTATTAAGGTTTTCATGGTTGGTTATGCATACATATTAGTGCATCGTAGTATATTTGTATATGTAGGGTGTGATGCGTTGGCGTGCATGCTTACAATAGTCTTGTTAGATGTTACTTACTACTCATGAGTGTCAGTGTATATGCCCTAGAGGCCATTACTGTATCATACTAGCTTGTATATTACTTAATGGATGCTTGGGATATTCACAGTTGTATTGACAGTCTTGCTCAAAATGATAGTATGCTACTTGGTTTGTTTCTATTTTAATATATGCATGTGTTTCTTTTAGCATATCACTTATACATATTAGTGGAGCCCTTAGGATCTTTGCTTGATTACCAGCGTTGTGATGGCAGTCACACTAGTGGGGGCTGGGTAATCTACAAGCACATCCTTATACAGGTCCCTAGTCGTAGGATTATCGAGACAGGGCATCGATACTCTGGAGTAGAATAGTGTATACGCTTCTCATCTCAGCAGGGGAGATGGTCTGTCCCACAGCCATGAGTACGTCGTACTGGAGATAGTATGCAGGTGCTCCTTAGGTTACGAGTACACCAGACAGGACTCGTCGGGAACTGTTGGTGGTATTATATCTATCGTCAGATAACAGTTCCCAAGTGACATGAGTGCAGCTTAGTCCGTCGACTTGACACTTCTACTTCACCTCGAGTGTGTTCCTACCGTACTTTGATTACTACCCTACCACGGCTAAAAGGAGTCGTGCAAACAGGTAGAAGTTGGGTGCAGTCCCGAAGCACTTAGAGGCAGTGGCGGTTAGACAGGATTCCTCTCTGCCGATATTGGGGGTTGATATCGCGCTGTGTCTGGAGAGCCATTACACAAAGTCCCTGGTCATGGCAAGCGAGATTTACTGGTAGTGTTTCCAGTAGTTTCTCAAGGTGTTCTGGGCTACACTACGACACGACTTGTACCGCTATTAAGGGTCTGACGTTTACCGCCCCCTAGGCCCGACATGCGATACTCATTGACGAACAGACCGGACTGTACGGAGATTGTCACATTCATGATCAGTAGGAGTTCAGATGGGTTTTCCTCATCGGCCTTCTTATCGAGATCTACCTGGGGGCCGTTACGTACAGCGAGTACCGCTTGCGGCCTATGGTTAAACCCACTGCCAGCGTAGTGTCGAGTCTTTAGAGTCCCACACAGAGAGTTTCCCTACACTGGGCAAAAGGTGTAGAGGCCGTATGGTTTTACGGCAGAGTTACGATCACGTACGTGCACTTGTGCACGTATGATGTTCGGGCGGACAATACTAGTGGGTTTTGGTTTAAGCCGGATCCTAGTATTGTATAGATGGATAAATTTTGTCTTCTAGTATTCGTATTCTACGGAATGTGGATGCGAGTGTGTATGCACGGATGTGATGAGCGAAGAAGGAGATGCCTCATTAAGGTTTTGACCATTGACATGGTCAAAACCATTATGAGATGGAGGAAAATGTTTACTAATCTATTTAATGATAATTGTGTTATGGCTAATTGGTTTGACCATTTGACCATGTTGACTATTTGACCTAGTTGACCATTGTTGACTTAGATATTTTTGTATGCACTAGATATTTTCTTGGCTTGGATTTAACATGACATGATAATGGTCAAATCAATGGTTGCCATCACAATTTTCATAATAAAAGATTGGTAATTATTTTTCTCTTGGATCATTATCTCTTTCTCATTCTCTCTCATCAAAAGAGAGCACCCATGGTTGCTTCTTCTTCCTCCCCACTAGAAACTTCTATAGCTCTCATGTGTTGAGAAAAATAGAATCTAGATAGACAAATGAAACCATCTTCTTACTCTACATCACCTAGGACATCAAGCATAGCAAACTTGTTGCCCTAGTTACCTCGGCTTGAGGTGGAGCCCGGACTATAGACTCTCGGGTGGATCGTCTTCGACTCAAGGAGGCCGTGGAGGTGACCAAGATCCTGATCGATCCTTGGAGCTCACGTGGACGAGGAGGACAGCGGAGAAAAGAACCTAAGGACTGGAATCATTAGGTATAATATTCATATCACAGTAGATTAAACCTTTTGTAGTTCGTTAGATATGGTTTGGCAAATATCCTTAGCTTAGTCTATGTTGATTTTGTAAGAAAGTTTTGATTTTTACTTGTTCCGCCTCCTCGCTATCTTGCGGGGTGAGTGATATAGACTTACAATGAGTTGGGAACTCACCCCCGTTGTGCCACCGTATCTTGCAGGTCCAACCCGTCAGCATAGTAGCGGCGGGCGTACTTCTTCTTTTTCTTGGACTTGCAGCTTTACTTGTAGGTGGGTTGCGAGGATATTTTTGTTCCCACCTTGTGTATTATTATTGTATCTAGTATACTCCATCTACCTTATCTACCGTTCTTCACCAGTTGTATATTGGAATTAGATGGTGAGCTTGGGAGATTTGTATATATATTCTATTTCTGGTGTCGATGCTCACTTGAGCAGACGGGGTGCTTTCTTATTTCTTGCTTTCAGATGCTTATCTTATATTATGATGATATATATTTCTTGTGGTTGTGATTCTGCCTTTGGCGAAGAGCTAGCTCCCGCTTGGGGATGCCTTTATTCATTAGTTGTGTATATTCATGTGTTGTACCCGTTTGGGGCCAGTATTTACAAAGGAAACTCTGCCGAAATTTTCGGAAAAATTTGATATTTTAAAATTTTTTAATGCGACCTTATTTTTTTAAAATCACTTTTTAAGTTAAGTTTTCCTTCACTCTATTTCCTTAAATGGTTTAGATTTTCTGGGCTTTGGGTTACTTAGATTACGTTACGCCTCTAGACATTTCGTAATTTAAATGCCAGTCAAGTTTCGTACCTTCAGGTCAAGACAAAGTTGGTATCAGAGCGATAGGTTTTACCTTTCTGAGTATATGATGAACCTTGGTAGATGGAGAAGGTGACTTAAGCAGAGTGACGTGGCGTTTGTATGTTCCGCGGCATACTTACGATACGGTACTCCGCCTAAGTGGCCTTAGGATATATATTTGCTTGTACTACCTTCCTTGATTCCATATGTCCTCTTGTTTCGATCACAATGTTCCTATCAATCCTATTTCTTGTTCTACCCACTATGCCGCCGAAGACCACGAGGGCCCAGAGGGCTGCCGCAAGAGATGAGATTAGAGCAGTCTCGTTTGAGACGGGGACCAATCGGGGCGGTACGCCTACCCCTCAGGGATAGATTGATCCGCTTTTTTCCCGGCCAGATAGTTAGGCTGGAGTCGAGTATTCAGGACTTATGATAGATGGTTGGATCGTTAGTTGAGGCTAGCCGAGCTCCGAGAGCTGATGATGTCCCTCTTACTGCAGGGACTGTGATTGTACCTGCTGCTCAGACAGCTGTACCTGCAGTTACTAAGATTATTTCGGTATCCTTACGGGAGTTTATGAGGGTGAAGCCTCCAGTTTTCACCGGAACAGATGCAGCAGAGGATCCGCAGATATTCCTCGACAGGATGGCTATGATTTGTCGTTCACATAGATGTTCTGATGAAAGATGGGTTGAGCTTGCGAGTGTTCGTCTAGAGGGTCTTGCTCAGACGAGCTGCAGGTCTACCTCCATTGACATGGTCAAAACCATTATGAGATGGAGAAAAATGTTTAGTAATCTTTTTAATGATAATTGTGTTATGGCTAATTGGTTTGACCATTTGACCATGTTGACTATTTGACCTAGTTGACCAGTGTTGACTTAGATATTTTTGTGTGCACTAGATATTTTCTTGGCTTGGATTTAACATGACATGATAATGGTCAAATCAATGGTTGCCATCACAATTTTCATAATAAAAGATTGATAATTATTTTTCTCTTGGATCATTATCTCTTTCTCATTCTTTCTCATCAAAAGTGAGCTCCCATGGTTGCTTCTTCTTCCTCCCCACTAGAAAATTCTATAGCTCTCATGTGTTGAGAAAAATAGAATCTAGATAGACAAACGAAACCATCTTCTTACTCTACATCACCTAGGACATCAAGCATAGCAAACTTTTTGCCCTAGTTACCTCAGCTTGAGGTGGAGCCCGGACTATAGACTCTCGGATAGATCGCCTTCGACTCACGGAGGCCGTGGAGGTGACCAAGATCCAGATCGATCCCGGAGCTCACGTGGACGAGGAGGACAGCGGAGAAAAGAACCGAAGGACTGGAATCATGAGGTATAATCTTCATATCACAGTAGATTAAACCTCTTGTAGTTCGTTAGATATGGTTTGGCAAAGATTCTTAGCTTAGTCTATGTTGCTTTTGTAAGAAAGTTTTGATTTTTACTTGTTCTGCCTTCTCGCTAGCTTGCCGGGTGAGCGACATAGACTTATAGTGGTATCAGAGACTCGCTAAACCATAACTTACAGTTTAAACAAAGAGTTAAACTACGAAACCGAAACAACCCGAAAACAACGAACCTAATATTGAAGTTTTTATCGAAATTTTATTGGACTCTGAAATTTTTTAAACAAGTACAGAGTGCTGTTTGAACAGTAAAATGACCACAGAACAAAAATGGAACATTTCCTCGATGTCTGGGCCGGCCACATTCATGGTATTGCCGGCGACCTCGGCCCAACAGAAGAGGAAATGGTTCGTTTTTTGTGTGTGGCTTTTTGACTTAGATCTTGGGTTTCAGGAGTTGTTTGTTTTTGCCAAATTTGACTTTGCTGTAAAATATTCATTGTGGCACTGCGGGTGTTTCGAAGTCATAACTTTAAAGTAGTTTAATGTTTCTGTGTTTGTGAAATGATATATGTACTGAACGTCTACTAATCGCTATACGTCGATTAGTGTGGGTACATATCTGTGATCTGTGATGTTGATGGTTTGTGTATATGAACTTGTTGGATCGTCGTGATGAATAGCCGGGGATGTGAGATGAGAGTTTTCATTTTTCATTCGATGTAAATTTGTAAATTGATGTAATATTATTTTATGGTCGCACATCCGGGTTGAGGTTGTAGCAACCATTATATATTATTTCTTTTACTGTTTTTTCTCCTAGGATAGACCCAAGGTGGGGTGCACAAACTACCGGGTATTTTGAAGTGTTGATTGGCCTACTCACGTTGTTAAGGGAGGTTGCTTCACTTTGGGTATTTGGCGAGTAGTTTGCCGCACCCGTAGGGGTCTAGAGTTGGGTTTGGCTATTCATAGCGACCGTGTAATCCGTCTTTCGTTAGAGGCTCAAACGAAACGCGGATTCCTAGTATATCCAATATGTTCATCTGTGGTCTGGATTGGCTATCATTGCATCTGACGAATATATATATCTATATATGATATCTAGTAGGCGTTGCTTATGTTTTGCATCCGCGCTAGTCCAGCCCCCGCTCTGTCGTTAGTTAAGTAACCTAACGGGTGATGACGAGGCCCAGTGGCGAATGCGGATGGCATAAGCGTACGTCATACTTTCGTTATTTTCAGCAATGGTAGGATTAAATGATGGGACGCATTATATTAATGCAAAGAAAACAAACCAAATCTGAATCGCTGGAACAATTTCAAAACCACTCGTTTTTTTCAAAACAGCAAAACTTTTAAAATGCGGAGTTTAAACCACTCCTTTTAAAAGCTATCAGGTTCCTTCGATTATATCAAGTTTACTACGTTCACGGTTTCACCAAAACCATTCCTAGCCCTCCGACATTTCATTTGAATATTCAGTAGTATTCAAGCTATGTTTGTTGACCTTCGTTAAGGCATAGTGATTGGTAGCTGCTGGGTATTCATATGTAGCATAGATAAATGCGTTGGTTTAGGACAGTCGTATTACCTTGTTGACCTTCGTCAAGGGTATATACGGTTGGGTTCAAATTAACCTGGATAATGATGGGTAGAACTTGACATGTGACTTATGGTTTGTTGACCTTCGTCAAGGTCATAAGAGCATGGGGCAAAAATCCACATCGGGAGTTTCTAAAGAAACAGAAACTTGCTAGTGCTGCATACCATTTGGACTTTGATAATGTTGGTAGGATTCCTTCAGCATTATCACACAATGATATTTGGATCCCGATCCTACTGTGAGTATCCGCTACTCCTCGGAGATTTTCTCACTTAACGATCAATGCTATAAACCAAGTGGGTGTCTAGAACAGTGTTAGCGGGGCTACGCCTCCAGGGAAAAGAGGTTATTTAATTAAGAAACTTCGCGAAAGTGTCGTAAAACCTCCCTCGAAGTACCGACACTAGCCTGGCTGAACGGTTAAGCAAGTATTATACGGTGAGATTAATCCTGACTAATTCTTCTTTTATGGTTTGAGGAAGGATTCGAGAAACATTGGGAGCCATCCTGTTTAGATAAATTAAAAACCAATCTAAACTTGCAAGAGCATCATGCTAAGTGTTTTCTTCTCTCTCTCTTAATTGCAGCAACCCAGTGACCAGACATAGGTTACATCTAGATAATAAAATGACTGAATCTGACTATAATGACTGGCAAAGGTCTGTCCAGATGTCCATTTCCCATGACAAGATGGGACACCTCTTCACTAATAAAACCCCTGCCGTCTCAGGTCCAGTTTCCACCGTCATGGATATTGATATCCACAAGACATCAGAAAGGGATTGTGTGAATGCCAAGTGCCTCGTGTTGGCCTCAGTTGATGGTGCAAGCCAGAGGCAGCACGAGAAGATGGACTTAGCTTCCATCTTTTTCCATAACAAAGATTTATATGGAGAGCAATCTCGTATTTAAAGATATGAGACCTCGAAGGAATTGCTTCAAGCGAGGTTGGCTGTCAGGTCATCTGTAGGGGACAACGTCCTTACAGTGACTAGCTGTATTGATCAGCTCATAGACTTGAAGATCACGTTGGGAAACAGGTCATATGCTGACTTGTTTCTATAGTCCCTACCCTCTACTTGCACCCTGAAGGAAACCAGGGAAGTAGAAGGAAAGGGAAGGGCAAAAGTTTTGGGACTAGATATAGGGAAGGAGGGACGTCCCTATTGTTACAGGAAAGGACATTGGTAGAGGGATTGCAGGGCTAGCAATGCCAGTAGCCAGGATTCGAAGAATGTTGTGGTTTCGGCTTCAGGTGTGTTTGTAATAGAAAATTGTATGTCAATTAACTCTACTTCCTGGGTTCTAGATACCGGATCAGGATCTCATATCTATAATTCATTACAAGCTTTGAGAAACCGTAGAGTTATCAGGTTAGGTGATATGACTCTCAGGGTTGCTAATGGAATGAGCATGGATGCTGAATCCGTAGGGGAATATCTCCTTGGATTGACAAGTGGGCAGATATTGATTCTACGTAACTGTTTGTATGTGCCTAGTCTAACTTGTAATATCATATCTGTATCCTTACTTTCTAAGGAAGGATATGATTTTACATTTGTAAGCGATGTGGTCCACATCCACCTAAATCAAGTTCTGATTGGGTCAGGTACATTAGAAAACGGTATATACGTACTAAATCAAGATCAGGTTTTCAGTGTCCAGAACACACTTAAAAGAAAGTCTCCGGAAATAAATCAGGCTTTCTTATGGTATTGTAGACTGGGACATATCAATGAAACACGATTAACGAAGTTACATAAAGAGGGATATTTGAATTCGTTCGAATATCAGTCTTATGCTACTTGTGAATCTTGTCTCATGGGAAAGATGACAAAGACTCTGTTTACTGGACACGGGGTGAGAGCGAGCGAGCTCTTGGGACTCATACACAGTGATGTGTGTCGTCCAATGTTTACACATGCGCGAGGTGGTTATTCCTACTTCATTACTTTTACGGATAATTTCTCTATGTATGGACATGTCTTCTTGATGAAGCATAAATTCGAGGCTTTTGAGAAATTCCAGGAATACAAGAATAAAGTGGAAAAGCAAAAAGGCAAAAGTATCAAGAAACTGAGATCTGATCGAGGTGGTGAATACTTAAGTGCCTACTTAAAAGAGAATGGAATTCTCTCTCAGCTTACTCCTCCATACACACCACACCACAACGGTGTATCGAAAAGGCGGAATCGAACTCTATTGGATATGGTTCATTCCATGATGAGTAAGGCAGAGTTACTGCGATCCTTCTAGGGTTATGCAATAGAATCAGCTGCATATCTTTTGAACAAGGTTCCAACCAAGACTGTGCCTACCACACCATATCAGATGTGGAGTGGGAAGAAACCCTGTCTTAAGTATGTTAAGACATGGGGATGTCCAGCTTTTGTAAAGAAGCAGCATGCGGACAAGCTCGAGGCACGCTCAGTACTGTGTAAGTTTGTGGGATGCCCTAAGAACTCCTGGGGGTATCTTTTCTATTACGAAGAGGAACAAAAGGTTTTTGTTTCTTAGCATCCCCACTTCTTGGAAGCTGAATTTTTAGAAAATCAGAAAAGTGGGAGCGCGGTAGAACTGGAAGAAATTCTAGAACCACAAGCTATTACTGAAAGCTTGGTAGAACCAGAAGTTTCAGAAGAACGGGACATCCCAGCGCCACTCCGCAGGAGTAGTAGACAGTCTCATCCGCCTGAGAGATACTATGGTTTTCTCACAGACAAGGATCGAGAGGATTGCATCATTGAAAATGATGAGCCTACTAGCTTCCAGCAAGCCATCCAGAGCGGTGACTCGGTAAAATAGCTAGATGCAATGCGGACCAAAATGGAGTCTATGTACACCAACAAAGTTTGGAATTTGGACACTGCTCCAGAAGGGGTAAAACCCGTAGACTGCAAATGGATCTTCAGAAAGAAGATTGGTGTAGATGGGCAGGTTGAAACCTATAAAGCTAGACTTGTTGCAAAGGGTTTTTGTCAAATACCTGGTTTGGACTATGAAGAAACCTTTTCTCCAGTGACTATGCTCAAATCCATTCGGATCCTTCTTACCATTGCTTCTTTCCACGGTTATGAGATCTAGAAGATGGATGTAAAGACGGCTTTTCTAAATGGTAATTTGGAAGAGTACGTCTATATGGATCAGCCGGAAGGTTTCATTCAGAGTAGGAGCAGCGGTAAAGTGTGCAAGTTTCTTAAGTCCATTTATGGACTAAAGCAGGCATCGCGGAGTTGGAACATCTGTATTGATAATACTGTCAAAGAATTCGACTTTATCAAAAATCCAGATGAACCATGCATTTACAGTAAGAATGTAGGGAGAACTGTGGTATTCCTCATCTTGCACGTGGATGATATTCTCTTAATAGGAAATGACATTTTTATGCTACAGCCAGTCAAAGGATTCTTGTCACAGAGGTTCTCCATGAAGGACCTGGGTGATGCCTCCTATATTCTGGGGATCCAGATCTATCGTGATAGATCTAAGAGGATGTTGGGACTTTTACAGTCCAGGTACATCGACACTATACTGAAACGATTCAGTATGGAAGATTCAAAGCGCGGTAATCTACCAGCTTGTCACGGAATCACCCTTTCCAAAGAGATGTCTCCCAAGACTGATTTGGAAAGGGCTCGCATGCCATCTGTACCCTACGCATCTGCGGTAGACTCTATAATAAATGCGATGTTGTGTACCAGACCAGATATAGCATACGCATTAAGCGTTGTAAGCCTGTATCAGTCAGACCCAAGAGAGAAGCACTGGATAGCAGTAAAGAACATTCTCAAGTACCTGAGAAGGACTAAGAAGATGTTCTTGGTGTATGGCGGAAAAGACCTCCAGATCGAGGCCTTTGCTGACTCCATCTTCCAGAGTGAAAATGATGACTCTAAGTCCATGTCGGGTTATGTCTTTACCCTCAATGGAGGGGCGGTCTATTGGAAAAGCTCCAAGCAGGACACCGTTGCTGTCGTCCACGATGGAAGCAGAATACATAGCTGCTTGCAATGCCGCAAAAGAGGCTGTCTGGATGAAGAAGTTCCTCACAGAACTTCAGATGGTTCCGACCATTGTTGATCCAATACCGTTGTATTGCGACAACAATGGCGCTATAGCCTTAGAAAAGGAACCCAGGTCCCATCAGAAGTCCAGGCACATCTTGAGGCGGTTCCACCTGATTAGGGATATCGTAGATCGCCTGGAGATCGAGGTGAGGAGAGAAGAATCGGAGAATAACACTGTAGATCCACTCACAAAGGCCATACCCCAGACTCAGTTCGAGTGGCTGATCGAGATGATAGGTCTTTGATACGCCGTTACATGGCCCTAGTGAAAGTGGGAGATTGTTAGTGTATATGCCCCAGAGGCCATTACTGTATCATACTAGCTTGTATATTACATAATGGTTGCTTGAGATATTCACAGTTGTATTGACAGTCTTGCTCAAAATGGTAGTATGCTACTTGGTTTGTTTCTACTTTAATATGTGCATGTGTTTCTTTTAGCATATCGCTTATACATATTAGTGGAGCCCTTAGGATCTTTGCTTGATTACCAGCGTTGTGATGGCAGTCACACTAGTGGGGGTTGGGTAATCTACAAGCACATCCTTATACAGGTCCCTAGTCGTAGGATTATCGAGATGGTGCATCGATACTCCGGAGTAGACTAGTGTATATGCTTCTCATCCCAGCAGGGGAGATGATCTATCCCACAGCCATCAGTACGTCGTACTGGAGATAGTATGCAAGTGCTCATTAGGTTGCGAGTATACTGGATAGGACTCGTCGGGACCTGTTGGTTGGAATTATACCTATCGTCAGATAATAGTTCCCAGGTGACATGAATGCAGCTTAGACCGTCGACTTGACACTGCTACTTCGCATCGAGTGTGTTCCTACTGTACTTTGAATATAACCCTACCATAGCTCAAAGGAGTCGTGGAAACAGGTAGTAGTTGGGTGCAGTCCCGAAGCACTTGGAGGCAGTGGCAGTTAGACAGGATTCATCTCTCTCGGTATTGTGGGTTGATATCGCGCTGTGTCTACTGAGCCATTACACAAATTCCAAGGCCAGGGCAAGCGAGATTTACTGGTAGTTTTTCCAGTTGTTTCTTAGGGTGTTCTGGGCTACACTCCGACACGACTTGTACCCCTATTAGGGGTCTGACGTTTGCCGCCCCGTAGGCCCGACATGCCGATACTCATAGACGAACAGACCGGACTGTACGGAGATTGTCACATTCAGACTCAGTAGGAGTTCGGAAGGGTTTTCCTCATCGTCCTTCTTATCGACATCTACCAGGGGGCCATTACGTACAGCTAGTACCGCTTGCGACCTGTGGTTAAACCCACTACCAGCGTAGTATCGAGTCTTTAGAGTCCTACACAGAGAGTTTTCCTGCACTGGACAAAAGGTGTAGAGGCCGTATGGTTTTACGGCAGGGCTACGATCACGTACGTGCACTTGTGCGCGTATGATGTTCGGGCGGACAATACTAGTGGGTTTTGGTTTAAGCCGGATCCTAGTATTGTATAGATGGATCAGTTTTGTCTTCTAGTATTCGTATTCTATAGAATGCGGATGCGGGTGTGTATGCACGGATGTGAGGAGCGAAGAAGGAAATACCTCATTAGGGTTTTGACCATTGACTTGGTCAAAACCATTATGCGATGGAGGAAAATGTTTACTAATCTTTTTAATGATAATTGTGTTATGGCTAATTGGTTTGACCGTGTTGACTATTTGACCTAGTTGACCATTGTTGACTTAGATAGTTTTGTATGCACTAGATATTTTCTTGGCTTGGATTTAACATGGCATGATAATGATCAAATCAATGGTTTCCATCACAATTTTCATAATAAAAGATTGGTAATTATTTTTCTCTTGGATCATTATCTCTTTCTCATTCTCTCTCATCAAAAGAGATCTCCCATGGTTGCTTCGTTTTCCTCCCTACTAGAAAATTCTATAGCTCTCATGTGTTGAGAAAAATAGAATCTAGATAGAAAAACGAAACCATCTTCTTACTCTACATCACCTAGTACATCAAGCATAGAAAACTTGTTGCCCTAGTTACCTCGGCTTGAGGTCGATCACAGACTATAGACTCTCGGGTGGATCGCCTTCGACTCAAGGAGGCCGTGGAGGTGACCAAGATCCGGATTGATCCTCGGAGCTCATGTGGACGAGGAGGACAGCGGAGAAAAGAACCTAAGGACTGGAATCATGAGGTATAATCTTCATATAACAGTAGATTAAACCTCTTGTAGTTCGTTAGATATGGTTTGGCAAAGATCCTTAGCTTAGTCTATGTTGCTTTTGTAAGAAAGTTTTGATTTTTACTTGTTCTGCCTCCTCGCTAGCTTGCGGGGTGAGCGACATAGACTTACAATGAGTTGGGAACTCACCCACGTTGTGCCACAGTATCTTGCAGGTCCAACCCGTCAGCATAGTAGCGGTGGGCGTACTTCTTTCTTTTGCTCGGACTTGCGGCTTTGCTCGTAGGTAGGTTGCGAGGATATTTTTGTTCCTACCTTGTGTATTATTATTGTATCTAGTACACTCTATCTACCTTATCTACCGTTCTTCACCAGTTGTATATTGGACTTAGATGGTGAGCTTGGGAGATTTGCATATATTCTATTTCTGGTGTCGATGGTTACTTGAGCCGACAGGGTGCTTTCTTATTTCTTGCTTTCAGATACTTATCTCATATTATGATGATATATATTGCTTTTGGTGGTGATTCCACATTTGGCGAAGAGGTAGCTCCCGCTTGGCGATGCCTTTATTCATTACTTGTGTATATTCATGTGTTGTACCCGTTTGGGACAAGTATTTACAAAGAAAACCCTGCCGAAATTTTCGGAAAAATTTGATGTTTTAAAATGTTTTATTGCGACCTTATTTCTTTAAGATCACTTTTTAAGTTAAGTTTTCCTTCACTCTATTTCCTTAAATGGTTTAGATTTTCTGGGCTTTGGCTTAGATTACGTTACGCCTCTAGACATTTCGTAATTTAAGTGCCAGTCAAGTTTCGTACCTTCGGGTCGTGACAAACTTAGTATCAGAGCGATAGGTTTTACCTTTCTGAGTGTAGGATGACCCTTGGTAGATGGAGTAGGTGACTTAAACAGAGTGACGTGGCATTTGTTTGTTCCGCGGCATACTTACGATACGGTACTCTGCCTAAGTGACCTTAGGATATGTTAGTTATATGTATGCCCAAGAGGCCATTACTGTACATTGGATGTATATTATAGTGGATGCTGGGACAAACATAGGTATGACTTTCTTACTCGACATGATAGTACGCTATCTGGTTGCTCTTTATCTTAACATGTATACTTTCTGTCTCTCTGTTACATGTTGATAAAGCCCTTAGGATGTGTACTCGACTTCCAGGACTATGATGTAGATCATACTAGTGGGGCCTGGATAGTCCATGAGTACATCCTTCAATGTTCCTAGTCGTGGGAATATCGAGACGGGGCATCGATATTCCAGAGTAGACTGGCGTATATCTTCTAGACCCATGTGATGGGCGATGGATGATCCCATATCCATTGGTGTTTGACATCGGAGATGGTATGCGGGTGCTCAGAGGAGACTGGGTATACTGAACGGACTCGCCGAGAACTCCCAGATGGTATTATACCTCACATCAGATGGCAGTTCTCTGGTGACACTGGTACAGCTTAGTCTGTTGACCCGAGATCGTCATAGAGTCTTGTGTGTCTCCTACTGTGCTTTGATTTCCACCCTACCACGGCTCTACTGAGTCGTGCAAACAGGTGGTTTTTGGGTACAGTCCCGATTCACATGGAGGCAATGAGCGATAGGAGGGGATTCGTCTCTCCCGGTATTGGGGGTTGATGTTGTGCTATGCTCGACTGGCCATAACAGGAAATCCCTGGCCAGGGTTGCAGTGATATACTGGTAAGAGTTATCAGTAGTTTCACGATTGTTATGGACCTCACGTCGGCATGACTTATCAAGCTATTGGGGTCTGACGTTTACCACCCCTAGGCGAGATATGCGACATATCAGACGAACAGACCGGACTGTACGGTAAGTGTTACTGGTTGGATTCATAAGAGTGTGAGCGGGCTTGCTCGTCGATCTTCTGATCGCTCAATACCCGGGTGGCCGTTATGTTTAGCAGACCGCTTGCGGCTTGTGGGTGTTTGATATGATCATCACCTGCTGCCGGCGTATTGACGAGTCTTTAGAGTCCTATACAGAGGTTTCCTGGCTCAAGCGAAACGAAATAGGAGCACACATGAGATATGTGCGGGACCGAGAATAATGCATGTATGTGATATCGTATTCTATTCTCGTGATGAATGTATCGAATGGTTGTATGTGATATAACCTAGTTATCGAATCGAGGATTGATTCGATAAGCCGATACATTAGATATTAGTCGGTTATATGCGATATGACCGGATCGTTAAATCAAGTATTGATTTAATGATTTAATGCATAATTATATATTTGATATATTACTTTGCATTAACTAGTATTTGTTCACTTTAAAAGGATTTTCTCACTTGAAATGCACATTGTATATGTGATATTTTTTTTTGTGCACAAGATTGTATCATGTTTGATGATACATGAATGTTTGGGTGTATGTTTAGTCTAAACCATGGTTATGTTAATGGTTAGGGTTTTGTTTATTTACTTATTCATTTATTTATTCATTAATTCTTTTTTGGGCAAGAATGAAATGGTGGCTTAGTTTGTTTCTTTCTTGAAAGTTCATGAAGCTTTGACCATTTTGTCTCTTAGCCTTAACCTAACCATTCAACCTAACCCTAGTTTAGTCTTTACACCTAACCATGGTTGTTATATGATAAGTATTCGTTTTATTTTCTATTTTGAATAATACTTATCATATTCTTTCTTCTTCTTCTTCTTCAACAAAGAAGAAACCTTGCCTCCATTAATGGCAACTTGAGAAAAAAAGTGAGAAATCTAATTCTAAAGTGAACCTACTTCCTATTTCTTCATCCTCTACCACTTTCCAAGTAGTATAGGGTGTTTTCTTCACAAGTTTCATGACTTGGTGAAGTTGGAGCTTGATCTTGAGTTGCCTCGACGTAGATCATCTTCGGCATCGAAGTCGGCGACCTAGCCCGATCTTTTCTCCGATGAAACAACTGCAAGAGTCTAGGATTCCGATTGGTACAGCGGAGGGACGTCATCACGGAGCCAAGGAAGTGGAGGACCGGATCTACAAAGGTTGTAGTCACTTTCCTTTAGCAATAAATTCGTTTACTTGCTTGCATCGCCTATAAATCCAGTTAACGATCCGTATTAGGGTTTGTAGGCACATGAAAATTTGTAAATTGGGCATGTTTGATCACTTGTGAGACCTCATTAGTGTGCCTAGGAACCCTACAGGATATATATTTGCTTTTACTACCTTCCTTGGTTCCATATGTCCTCTTGTTTCGATCACAATGTTCCTATCAACCCTGTTTCTTGTTCTAGCCACTATGCCGCCGAAGACTACGAAGGCCCAGAGGGCTGCCGCCAGAGATGAGATTAGAGCAGTCTTGTTTGAGACGAGGACCAATCGGGGCGGTATGCCTACCCCTCAGGGGTAGATTGATCCGCCTTTTTCCAGGCCGGATAGCTAGGCTGGAGTCGAGTATTCAGGACTTATAGTAGATGGTTGGATCGTTAGTTGAGGCTAGCCGAGCTCCTAGAGTCGATGATGTCCCTCCTACTGCAGGGACTATGATTGTACCGGCTGCTCAGACCGTTGTTACTGTAGTTACCAAGATTATTTCCGTATCCTTGCAGGAGTTTATGAGGCTGAAGCCTTCAGTTTTCACCGGCACAGATGCAGAGGAGGATCCGTAGATATTCCACGAAAGGATGGCTAGGATTTGTCGTTCACAGAGATGTTCTGACGAGAGATGGGTTGATCTTGCGTGTGTTCGTCTAGAGGGTCTTGCTCAGACGTGGTGCGAGTCAGTTGAGAGAGGCCGAGCTGCAGGTTTACCTCCTATGACTTGGGATGAGTTCACAGCTGTATTTCTTGCTCGTTTCTTTCCAGAGAGCGTTTGAGATGCTTGAGCCCATGGTTTTGAGTCTTTGCACAAGACTCTAGGGATGACAGTGTCCGAGTACTGTTGGATAAAGTGCCCTCAAAGTCAATTATTGGATCGCAGGTACGTGATTGCATTGATTGAGGCAGGACCTATACCGATATGACAGTCTTGCTCGAGATGATAGTATGCTATCTGGTTTGTCTTTATCATCATATACATGCTTTAGTTCACTATTGCATGATGATAGAGCCCATAGGATTCTTGCTTGACTACCAGCAGTATGATGGCGATCATAAACGTGGGAGCTGGGGTTTGTAAGCACATCCTTAAAGTGTCCCTAGTCGTGGGTGTTTTGAGACAGGGCATCGATACTCCAGAGTAGACTAGTGTATACAGTCGAGACCCCGACGAGGGGCGGTGGCCGGTCTCACAAGCCATTGGTGTCAGTTGGTTCACCTAAGATGTATACTGGTGCCCATTGGGTTATGAGTACACCGGAAAGGACTCGCCGGGAACATGCTAGTTGGTATTATACATATCGTCAGATAGCAGTTCCCTGGTGACATGTGTACAGGTTAGTTTGTCGACCTGAGATCGTCATTTGTCTCGTGTGAGTTCCCACTGTGCTTAGATTACTACCCTACCATGCTCAAAGGTGACGTCCAAACAGGTTTTAGTTGGGTACAGTCCCGAGCCACATGGAGGCAGTGAGCGGATCGTCGGGGATTTTTCTCTCCCGGTATTGGGGGTTGATTTCGCACAGTGCACGGGTGACCATCACTAGAAATCCTTGGCCAGGGTAGTGGAGAATTACTGATTTGGATCAGTAGTTTCTTAAGTGGTGATGGGCTTCATGCCGACATGATTTATCGCGTTATTAGGGGTCTGACATTATTCCCCTCCCTAGACTCGATATGCGATACTCTTTAGACGAACGGACCGGACTGTACGGATATTGTCACTGTCAGGCTCAGTAGGGTTTATGGATGAGTTCGCTCGTCAGCTTCCCTTCCAATCAATACATAGGCAACCGTTACGTACAGCTTGTACCTCTGACGTGCTAGTGGTTATACCCAGTGCCAGTGTGTTGATGAGTCATCAGAGTCCCCCACAGACAGTTTCCCAAGTTCGGGCAAAACGTTGTAAAGGCCGTATGGTTTTATGGCAGGGTTCGGAAACTGCACGTGCTTTTACGCACGTGTCATATTTCGGGCAGATGATACTGGTCGGCTTTGGTTTAAACCGGATCCGAGTATTATGCTGTGTAGATATAATATCTTTGTCTCAGTTACATTTGTATTTGGTCGTAATACAAATACGGGTATGTTTATACTGATACGGGGTTATCCTGAAATCCGTTTCTGGATCGCTTTTGGAAGTTGCCAGTTTCCAGTTTTCTATCACCGGTATTTGACATTTGGTTAAATACGGATTTATCTTTTCTTGGGTGAGTCATGAGTGTGGATATTTCTAGAGGCTTCTAGATGAGGTGATTAGGTTAGTGAGTCATTAGTGCAATTAATGCATGATGACTAGGGTAGAAGGTTCAATGTATGCATTAAATGTGTTCATACAAGGTATTTTATGAATCATTTCTTTCTCTTTTATGTTATGGTCACCTCCTAGATCCTACACTCACCTCCCTTGCTCCTTAAAGTGGCCGGCCATTCTTTTGGAGAGTGGTTGGTTGTTCATTTGCAAAAAGATTAGGGTTTTGGCTTCATGGAAATTTCATATATTCATTTCTCATTTCATATCGATCCAAAAGGCAACTTTATTAATCGTTCGTCCATAGCCTTGGACGTAACAAGACAAAGAGTTTTACTCATTCTCTACATCAATCTTGGTCATCTCTTTTAGCAAACTTGATGATCGAGTTGCCTCGGTTCAGAGGCGGGATCCCGTTTAAAGATCCGTCGACGTGGTGTCACCTGGACGAGAAGATTGGAGATTCAGGAGATCGGAGCTGCCGCAACAAACCGTGGGATGATGGCTGAAGACCGAAAGACTCGGATCGTTCGGTATAACATTTCTACCCACTTTGTAGTTTGTTAGTTTAGCTTTAATGGCAGATCCGGTTTATAGTACGCGATAGCGCCAGTTGTAAAAGTTTTTGTTCCGCATTGGGCGTCTGTTAGACGGCCGGGACGCTACCGTAGACTTACAAGTACAACTTTCAGTTTACTCAACCGTCCCGATATGCTCCTTACCTGGCGGACACAGAAGAAAAATGGATAAAGAGGTTTGTGCGGGGATTGGACATGTAGTTATTTCTTGCTATCGGCGCCCAGCATTTTGACACTTACGCCGCTGCTATGGACACGACCTTACTGTTAGAGGATCGCATTTCTGAGACTTCAGTTGTTTCTGGACCGAAGCGGATTCATACCGGTATGCCAGCTCAGAGGCGGTTAGGTAGACGCCATGACAGGTTCTTTCCGGTAGACGGTGGTGGCATTGGCAGAGGATAGCCGGCTACTAGTGGGGGATAGGCCGAGTGTTCGCTTTGACTCCTCTGGATGCCTAAGCATCCAACGCCGTTGTGACAGGTATTCTCTAAGTGTTTTCTTCCGATGCGTATTTTTATTGTGTTATTTGAAACGGTATCCACATATTTTGTATCGAGGTTTAACCGATAGTAGTCCTTGCTAAATTAGCCGCTTGTTATGATTTCTCCCGTGGGCGATTCTTTTGTCGCACGATATGTTTTTCGTTCGTGTTTGTTTTGTTTGTATCGGAGATAGGGATTCTTCTGTCAATTTGATTCTTCTCGATATGTTTGACTTCGAAGTTCTTCTGGGCATGGATTGGTTAGCCACGTGTTATGCATCCGTGGACTACCGTTAGAAGGTAGTCAGATTTAGTTTTCCGGATGAGCCAGTTCTTGTTATTCAGGGAGACCTTAGTGCCACCCTTCCCAGTTTGATTTCTTCTTTTCGCGTTAGTCAGCTCTTGAGGAAGGATGTTAAGAATTCTTAGCGTATGTTCGAGATGTTGGAGCTGTAGAGATCACATTGGACCAGGTCCCGATTGTGAGCGAGATTTTCGATGTCTTTCCTGACAAGTTGCCTGGTTTGTCGCCGGAGCGTGATATTGAGTTCTGCATTGACTTGATCCCCGGCACGGGGCCTATTTCAATACCTCCTCATCGGATGGCCCCGGCGGTGCTGAAGGATCAGTTTCAAGATTTGTTGGATAAAGGGCTTTTTCGACCGAGTGTGTCACCTTGGGGTGCTCCTGTCCTGTTCGTCAAGAAGAAAGATGGTAGTTTGCGTTTGTGCATCGATTATCGTCAGTTGAATCGGGTTACCGTGCAGAAAAAATATCTTTTACCTCACATCGATAATTTATTTGATTTGCTCTAGGGTGCGGGACATTTCTTGAAGATTGACTTGCGATCAGGTTTCCATCAGTTGCGGGTTCGAAAGGATGATATTCCGAAGACTGCTTTTCGCATGCGTTACGGGCATTATGAGTTCTTAGTGATGTCATACGAGCTCACCAATGCCCCGGCAGCGTTTATGAACTTGATGATGTTAGTGATGTATGCCCTAGAGGATATTATTGTATCATACAGGTTTTTATATTACTTAATAGAAGCTTTGGATATTCACAGTTGTATTGATAGTCTTGCTCAAAATGGTAGTATGCTACTTGGTTTGTTTCTACTTCATGTGTTTCTTTTAGCATATCGCTTATACTTATTAGTAGAGCCCTTAGGATCTTTGCTTGATTACCAGCGTTGTTATGGCAGTCACACTAGTGGGGGCTGAGTAATCTACAAACACATCCTTATACTGGTCCCTAGTTGTAGGATTATCGAGATGGGGCATCGATACTCCGAAGTAGACTAGTGTATACGCTTCTCATCCCAGCATGGGAGATGGTCTATCCCACAGCCATTAGTACGTCGTACTGGAGATAGTATACATGTGCTCATTAGGTTATGAGTACACTGGATAGGACTCATCACGAAGTGTTGGTGGGTATTATACCTATCGTCGGGTAGCAGTTCCCAGGTGACATGAGTACAGCTTAGTCTGTTGACTTGACACTACTACTTCGCCTCGAGTGTGTTCCCACTATACTTTGATTACTACCCTACGACTGCTCAAAGGAGTTGTGCAAACTGGTAGTAGTTCTAGTTGCTTGTATCTAAGGTCTGAAGGGTTACCTACAGCACCACTACAAGGGTTTGGAGGCAACACACAAGCCATATTCAAAATTTATATGGTGCTAAAGAAACTATCTTAAGGATCATGCTAGAAAATTTAGGGTAACATAACTTTAACATAAACACAAGTAGTAAAAGCTAGGGTTTTGAGAGTACAACCTTTGTAGCTCCCTACGCTAGACTCCTTGGCTACTTGAGAGTTGGAAAAAGGTTCGCTTAAGATCCTCTAGGTCCACGACGATCCACCCGAAGTCTTCTTTGTCCAAGCTTGAAGCTCCACTAGATCAAGAGAAGAAATGGAAGCTAACAGTTTACACTAATGGGCAAGACTAGTGTAGAATGGTGATGTGGTTTGTTTTCTCACTTCAAAATCCTAATTTGGTGACTCTTTTGCTCATAAGAGAAAACTAGATTGCAAGAGAGAATGGAGGAAGAAGATGATGGCTTGTAAAAAGCTCAAGATAATGATAAGCATATTAATAAAAATGAGAAATGAATATATATATATATATATTCACTTTCTCATTCTTAACCATAGTTATAAAATATCTAGATATTTAGTTTGGATCAAAAATGGCCATAGAAATTAAATCATGGTTAAACCAAAGGGTTAGTGAAAGAATAAAATATTAAACCATGATAACAACTTCCATTTCCATTTTTCTTTTCCAAAAATAATATCCATATATTTTATAAATGGTGTGAGTCTTATATTGCCACCATCCACTATATCAACAACCATGATAGAATGATGCATGCATGTATGTGTGCATGCACATCCATATGTGCATGAATGAGAATAAATGCATACATGCATGCATACAACAAAATGACAAGATAGGGTTTAAAGTGAGAAACTAATGGTCAATGATAAATCAACACTTGATTTAGCAAACCGGTCATATCGCATACGACCCGACCAAAAGCAAACCGCCCGATTAATATACGGTATCTCATAAGTGCATTTTAACCGGGTCCACGCGCATATCTCATATGTGCACCATATCGTTTCGCCTGGACTAGGTAACTCCATTGTGGGACTCTAAGACTCATCAATACGCCGCAGTGGGTGATGATCATATCAAGCACCCCCAAGCCACAAGCGGTCAGCTAAACGTAACGGCCACCCGGGTATTGAGCGATCAGAAGAAAACAAGAGAAGCTGTCACAACTCCCATCGAGCCAACCGGAAACACTGTTGTACAGTCCAGTCTCTTCGTCAGATATGCTGCATATCGAGTCTAGGGATGGTAACGTCGACCCCAATAACTCAATAAGTCGTGTCGATGAATGGTTTATAACAGATCGAGAAACTACTGATAACACTTATCAGTAAATCTCAACAGCCCTGGCCAGGGACTTACTGATATAGCCAATCGAGCACAGCACAACATCAACTCCCAATACCGGGAGAGACGAAACCCCTCCTATCGCTCATCGCCTTCGTGTTGTAGGGATGCTGGGCATACACATAAGGGTCTACGAGGCATCAACCACGCCCGATTTAAAATTTAGCCGTGCCGAACAACCCAAAGCCGGATCTTTAAACTAGGGTTTAGGCGAAAACAAGCATGTTAAAATCTTTAACACTAAGTGAGAGGGGTTACAACCTTTGTAGATCCGGTCCTTCACTTCTTAAGCTCCGTGTTGAGTTCCCTTTGCTGCGATTATCGTGTTCCGGACTCTCGAGAGGCTTCACGAAGAGAAAGATGCAGTCTTGCTTCCGATCTTCGATAACAAAGATGATCTACCTTGAAGTTTAATTAACACAAGCTAACACTCACTAAATGAAGTGAACACCCTCATCTAAATGGCAAGGATAGATGAGGATGATGAAGTATGATTTTCTCTCTCATTTGTTTTCATATTCTCACTCACTTTCATCACAAAGCAAAAGCTAGAAAGCTTTTTCTCAAAGGAAGAAGAAGGAAGAAGATGAAGCCTTAATCCTTTTGTGATGAATAATGATGGTTATGATAAGGATGAATAATGCAACCATGGTCAAACTAACCCTTGTAGAGATTTGACTAAGGTTAAAGGTTTGGTTGGGTTAAGGAAATATCTTGCAAAATATCTTTTCCAAAACAAAAAATGAAAGCTTCTAGAAACATCTAGAAAACCTTAACCCTAATCTTGTTTAATCTCTACTAAACATGTTGCATTAGCAATCATATCATGTTACAATATTATATATCACATATATAATATTTATTGTAACAAAATAAAATAATACAATTAACATATATCGCATATATATCAATGTATTACCCGAGTGAGAAAAAGAATCTTTTAGTGAGCTAATATTAGTTAATGTAATTTAATATATCATATATATTATTATACATTAAATTATCGAATCAACACTTGATCCGACAATCCGGCTATATCGCATATAACCGATTAATATCTCATGTACCGATTCATCGAATCAACACTTGATCCGATGATCCGGCTGATATCAAACATCGCGAGAATATAATACGGTATCTCATATCGCATTATCCTCGGTCCCGTACATATTACATATGTGCTCCTATGCCGTTTTTCCTGAGTCAAGAAACCTCTGTGTAGGACTCTAAAGAATCGTCAATACGCCGGCAGTAGGTGATGATCATATCAAACACCCACAAGCTGCAAGCGGTCAGCTAAACGTAACAGCCATCCAGGTATTGAGTGCTCAGAAGATCAACAAGAAATCCTGTACATGCTCCTGTGAATCCAATCAGTAACACTCCCGTACAGTCCGGTCTCGTCGTCTCATATGTCGCATATCTCGCCTAGGGGTGGTAAACGTCAGACCCCAATAGCTTGATAAGTCGTGTCGATATGAGGTCTATAATAGTTCGAGAAACTACTGATAACACTTACCAGTAAATCTCAGCAACCGTGGCCAGGGATTTCCAGTTATAGCCAATCGGACACAGCACATCATCAACTCCTTATACCGGGAGAGACAAATCCGCTCCTATCGCTCATTGCCTCCATGTGATTCAGGACTGTACCCAAAAACCACCTTTTTGCATTCCCTCTTGGACGTGGTATGATGGAAATCAAAGCACAGTGGGAATCACACAAGACTCTATGACGATCTCGGGTCAACAGACTACTCTGTACCAGTGTCACCGGAGAACTGCCATCTGACGTGAGGTATAATACCATCTGGAAGTTCTCGACGAGTCCGTCCAGTGTACCCAGTCTCTACTGAGCATCCGTACACCATCCTTGATGTCAAACACCGATGGATATGGGAACATCCATTGCCCATCATATGGGTCAAGATGCGTATACGCTAGTCTACTCTGGTGTATCGATGCCCTGTCTAGATACACCCTTAACTAGGAACAGTTATAGGATGTACTCGTCGACTACCGTGGCCCCACTAGTATGATCTCATCATAGTCCCAGTAGTCGAGTACATATCCTAAGGGCTTTATCAACATGTAATATAGAGACAATCAGAGTACATGTTAAGATAAAGTACAACCAGATAGCATACTATCATGTCGAGCAAGAAAGTCCTCCCTATATATGTCCAAGCATCAATTACAATATACATCATGTGTACAGTAATGGCCTCTATGGCATACATATAACTAACACGTGTGTCTCAGGACTGTACTCAACAACCACCTGTTTGCATGACTCAGTAGAGCCGTGGTAGGGTGGTAATCAAAGTACAGTGGGAGAACACATAAGATTCTATGACGATCTCGGGTCTACAGACTAACCTGCACCAGTGTCACCTGAGAACTGCTATCCGACGATAGATATAATTCCATATAAGAGTTCTCGGTGAGTCCGTCCAGTTTACCCAGTCATCACTGAGCACCCGTATACGATCTTGATGTCAAACATCGATGAATGTGGGAACATCCATCGCCCATCATATGGGTCTAGTATCATATACGCTAGTCTACTCTGGTATATCGATGCCCCGTCTCGATACACCTACGACTAGGGACATTCCAGGATATGCTTATAAACTACAGATGTCCCACTAGTATGATCTCTATCATAATCACAGTAGTCAAGCTTATATCCTCAGGGCTTTATCAACATGTGTGAATGAATAAAAGCATTATCAAATCAACATGTCAGATAAAGAAGAACCAGATATCATACTATCATGTCGAGCAAGAATGTACACTGAATATATATATATATACATGTATAAATACATCCACTATCATATAATGGCCTCTAGGGCATACATATATCCAACAATCTCCCACTTGCACTAAGGCCCGTTATTGGCGTATCTCATACCCAACATCTCAAAAAGTCGCTCATGCCTTGGTGAGTGGATCCGTGGTGTTATTCTTTGTGTCTACTCTCCTAATCTCGATCTCGCGGCGATCGACAATCTTCCGGATCAAATGAAAGCGCCACAGGATGTGTCTGGACCGCTGATGGAACATAGGGTCCTTGGCTAACGCCATATCCCCATTATTATCACAATACAATGGTATTGGATTAATAATGGTTGGAACTACTCCTAGCTCCGAGACGAACTTCTTCATCCAGACGGCTTCCTTGGCGGCATCATTCGCAGCAATGTACTCAGCCTCCATCGTAGAGTCTGCAACGGTATCCTGTTTGGAACTCTTCCAACTTACCGCCCCTCCATTGAGGGTAAATACAAACCCGGAGATAGATTTGTTGTTGTCCTTATTGCTCTGGAAGCTCAAATCGGTAAAGGCCTCCATTTGGAGATCTCCATTACCATACACCAAGAACAATTCTTTAGTCCTTCGCAAGTACTTAAGAATGTTCTTCATAGCTATCCAGTGATTCTCCCCTGGGTTGGATTGATACCTGCTTACAACACTAAGTGCATAAGCTACATCTGGGCGTGTACATAACAACGCATACATTATAGATCCTACTGCCGAAGCATAGGTTATAATGCTCATGTGAGCTCTCTCTTCATCGGTCTTTGGACAAGAGTCTTTGGAGAGAGTGACCCCATGGCAACCGGGTAAGGCACCCCTCTTGGAGTCTTCCATACTAAACCTTTTTAGGATGGTGTTGATGTACCTGGTTTGGGACAATCCCAATAACCTCTTGGATCTATCCCTATAGATCCTAATGCCTAGAATGTATATGGCATCACCCAGGTCCTTCATGGTGAACTTTAGTGATAAGAAAGATTTTACCGACTGTAGCATAGGAATATCATTTCCTATCAGAAGAATGTCATCCACCTACAATACGAGGAATGTGACAGCTCTCCCTACAGCCTTCTTATAAACACAAGGTTCATCTGGATTTTTGATGAAATCAAACTCTTTGATAACATCATCGAAACAGATGTTCCAACTCCGTTATGCCTGCTTTAACCCATATATGGATTTAAGCAATCTACATGCTTTCCCGCTGCTCCCACTGTCAATGAAGCCCTCTGGCCGATCCATATAAACGCATTCTTCTAAATCTCCATTTAGAAATGTCGTTTTAACGTCCATCTGCCAGATTTCATAGTCATAGTGAGCAGCAATAGCAAGTAGGATCCGAATGGATTTAAGCATGGCTACGGGAGAAAAGTCTCGTCATAGTCCAAACCTGGTCTTTGACGAAAACCCTTCGCCACAAGTCTTGCCTTATAGGTCTCTACCTGCCCATCTACACCAATATTTCTTTTAAAGATCCATTTTCACCCTACAGGTTTTACCCCAGGGGGTACAACGTCCAAAGTCCATACTTTGTTGGTGTACATAGACTCCATTTCGGATCTCATGGCATCCAGCCACTTCACAGAGTCTCCACTCGTGATAGCTTGCTGAAAGCTGGTAGGATCATCATCCTCTATGATGCAGTATTCTCTGTCACCATCAATGAGGAGACCGTAGTACCTCTCCGGTGGGCGAGAAGTCCTACCAGACCTACGGAGTGGTCAAGGTTCCTCAGTTTCTATTGCAACAGCCGGTTCAACCAAGTCGTCATTCGTAGTTTGTGTCTTTAGAATCTCTTCTAGATCCACCACATTGCCATCAGCTTTATCTGTGAAAAACTCTTTTTCCAAGAATGTGGCATACTGAGAAACAAACACCTTTTGTTCCTCCTTGTGGTAGAATAGATATCCATAAGAATTCTTTGGATACCCCAAAAAATTACACATGACCGACCGTGTCTCGAGTTTGTCCGGATTCTGCTTTTTAACATAGGCCGGGCAACCCCAAATCTTAATTCTCTTAAGAGATGGTCTCTTCCCATGCCATATCTCATATGGCGTGGTAGACACGGTTTTAGTTGGGACCCTCTTCAGTAGAAACGCTGCAGTCTCCAATGCATGCCCCCAAAATGAGATGGGTAACTCAGCATCACTCATCATGGATCGGACCATATCTAATAGGGTCCAATTCCGTCGTTCAAACACACCGTTGTGCTATGGTGTGTAAGGAGGAGTGAGCTGAGAGAGAATCCCATTCTCTTTTTGGAAGTTTGCAAATTTTGTACTGAGGTACTCCCCACCTCGATCTGATCGAAGCATTTTGATATTCAAGCTGGTTTGTTTTTCTACTTCGAGTTTATATTCAGTGAATTTCTCGAAAGCTTCGAATTTGTGCTTTAATAAAAATACATGACCGAATCTTGAGAAATCGTCAGTGAAAGTAATGAAGTATGAAAAACCGCCTCTAGCCTGTATAGACATTGGCCCACATACATCACTATGTATGAGGCCTAGGAGCTCAGTAGCTCTTTCTCCGTGTCCGGTAAATGGAGTTTTGGTCATTTTACGCTTGATACAAGACTGGCAAGTCGCATAAGATTTATATTCAAAAGGGTTTAAATATCCATCTTTGTGTAACTTGTTTAGTCTTGTTTCGTTAATATGACCAAGTCTACAGTGCCAAAGAGAAGCTTCATTTATTTCTGAAAGTTTTCTTTTATTAGTGTGTTGTATGCTGAAAACTGTGTGTTGATTTAGGACGTATATCCCGTTATTAAGCGTACCATACCCAACCAACATTTGATTCAGGTGAATGTTCATAACATTGTTCTGCAATACAAAATTATATCCTTCATTGTCTAACAAAGAAACGGATATTATATTACAAAGCATACTAGGTACAAAATAACATGGGTTCAAAACCAATATACACCCAGACGGCAACCCCAAATGATACTCTCCCACTGCAACTGTATGTACATTGGAACCATTTCCAACGCGGGGAGTATGGTCACCTGTCTTCAAAACCTTGCTATTTCTCATCCCCTGCATAGAATTGCAAATGTGAGAACCTGAACTGGTATCTAATACCCAGGAAGCAGAGTTTATTGAAAAACAGTTTTCTGTCACAAACACATCTGAAGCGGAACCATCCCCATGCTTCTTCTTGAGATTTAAGTACTCCGTGCAGTTGCACTTCCAATGTCCTATTTTGTGGCAGTGATAACATTCCCCTTTCCCCGATTCTCCAGCTTTGGACTTGTCCTTCCCCTTAACCTTTTTAACTCCACCCCTAGGATTGGTGGGCTTCTTCTTTATCTTTACCTTGGCCTTAGCCTTTGGGCGAGAAGAGGAAGATTGCCCAACACTCAAAACAGGAGTTTTCACTGATTTCAGTGTGCTCTCTGCACTCCTTAACATATTAAGGAGTTTAGGTAGTTCCTTCTCCATGTTGTGCATGTTGAAATTAACTATAAATTGAGCAAAGGTGGAGGGGAAGGACTGCAGAATAATATCCGTATATTGTTCATTGTTCATCGTCCATCCAAGGTCCTCAAGCTCTTCTATGAGAGCTATCATCTTCATAACATAGTCTCCTACTGATGTGCCAGGGGCCATTCGCATCTGAAACAGTTTCCTTGATGCTTCATATCGTAATACGCGGGATTGCTCTCCATACAACTCCTTTGTATGGAGGAATATGGCGTGAACGTCCATATTCTCGTGCTGCTTTTGATGTGTGTTATCCATCGATGCAAGCACGAGGCATTTGGCCGTGGCACAGTCAGCGTCCCATGTCTTGCGGACTTCAATATCCGCAACTGAGGATTTTGGACATGGGACGGGCGGGGCTGGAGCCGTGAGGACATATGATACCTTATCATAAGTCAAGGCAATGTTCAGATTCCTCACCCAGTCTTTATAATTGGTCCCATTCAGTTTATTTTTATTTAGTAGAAGCTTGAGTCCTGTCATTGGTATCTGCCATTAAGAGAGAGAAAAGAATACACTAAGCGAAAGCTCTTGCAAAGATCAGATTGGTTATTATCTTATCTAATCGATATCTCCCACTGCTTTAATCAAATTTTTCTTTCAAACCTTAAAAAGAAAACTAGCCAGGATTAATTACAGTCTACAACTTCGCCAACCGTTCAGCCAGGCCAGTGTCGGTACTTGAGGGAGGTTCCCCGTGCTTTCGCACGGACCTAATTAAAGTAAAGCTCGTCTTCCCAGAGGCGTAGCCCCGTTAATACCTTTCTAGACACCGAATAGGTTAGCTAATTGTAAACTGCAAAACTCTCCTGGGAGCAACTATTGTCCACAGTGGGATCGGGATCCAACCATCATACGGAAGGTTTACAATCTCATTCCAATTTCAACTATTGAAATTCCCGATGTGGTTTTTACCCCTAGTACCTATGAACTTAACTATGGTCAACAAATCATAAGTACTAGTCAAGTTCTACCCGTCATTTCTTGATTAATTAGACCCACTCACATGACCCTTAACTATGGTCAACAAAGTCGCATGAATGTCCTAATTAATCTGCATCATATGCAGTGTAGGAAGACATCACTTAGCTACTGTACACTACGCCTTAACTATAGTCAACAAACGTAGCACGAATACTAAGTACTCTACTTCCTAAAATGACGGAGGGTTGCGGATGATGTTTAAGAAAATCTTTAACGCTTTGAACTTGATATCGTCGTAGAATCAAATGGTTTTCAAAAAGGAGTGGCTTGAGCTCCGCGGTTTTGAAATGTAGCTTTTTCATAAAGAGTCGAGTGGTTTTCAAATCCGATTCTATAACATCTTTTTAGGTTTATTTTCTTTACATTAATCATATTAATGTAGCCCCATCATTTAAGTCCTTAAGCCAATCACAGAAAAGAAACGAAAATAAAACGTACGCTTATGCCATCCACATTCGCCGCAATGTTCCGTTATGCACCGTTAGGTTACTTAACTAACGACATGCCGGGACGGGACTAGCGCGGGTGTAAAACATAAGCAACGTCTACTATATATCTTATATATAATATATCATTCGTCTCAGATATCACATCACAAAATACAGGCAGCAGAAACACAGATATGATAATATAGGATATACTAGGACGCCCGTATTTAGTATTTAGCCAACAATAGAAAATACGGATTCCACAGTCGCGATGAATAGCCAAGCCCACACCCCTAGACCCCTACGAGAGCGGCAAGCGACCCTACCAATTCTGGAGTTTAGGAGACCCGGTCTCGACTCCTCAAGATGGCCTCCCTCTGAACCCCAGAACCGGTCACTTGTTCTCCCCTCCTTGGGTCTATCCTAACGCGGAAAAGTAAATAATATACAACACTGGTGACATTAACCTCAACCCGGAAGTGCCCCAAATAAAAGAATATTACATTACATTTGACTTTTACATCAATGAAAAGAAAACTCTCATCTCACATAAAAAAAACCCGGCTACTCAATCGCGACAATCCTGCACATCATATCTCAGCAACACATAATATCTCATATCATCAACATAAGTAAGTATGCATACACCAATCATCGTTGATGTATAGCAACGAAAAACGGCAATACAACTACATACTACACTTACGGCCACAGAAAAAAAAGTATAAAACTACAACATTTGGAATCCATAATCACTTTAGACATCGTAAATCCGAAATATCACATACTTCACATTTCATGCCTAACTATATGAATTCCACATATTGTATCACATTCCAGATAAATAGACAGTATTAAACTTTCCGATCGAATAATCAAATACACAAGATTTCCTAAATAGCTCAACACTTGAGCGGAGTTCAAAAATCCCGGAACATGTCACAGTAGCAGTGGTCCAGCCGTAGAAGGGTTAAGCCAACGCCTCACATATGGCACGCCGTACTGCTCCAAACCCTAAGGTTTTAAGGCAGTTCAGACGGTCACATAATCGAGTTAAGGTTTGTGTTCTTCTAGAGGGTCCACCACGTTACTTGCACGTATTTCCGAAAGATTTAAACTCGAGAAAAATTCAACACTTGAAAGTTTTTCGTGTCGGGAAAAAGTGCGTTAATGATATCCGTTCGAACTTTTTAATACTTTCTAAATTACTCGAAAACAGCACGAAATTAAATTTTCCGATCGAATCAACGAATCCAAAACAATCCCCGGAACACTCAACACTTGAGTCAGATTAAAAATACCCAAAAATATGTACAAGCAGCTACTGACATTACTGTACAAAATCGATGCCATAAAGCTTCTGTACGGCCGTGGATCCGCGACCCAAGCAAGGTATGGCCGCGGTTCCACGGCGATATGTACGGATCATGGTGTCGTTTTTTACAGTATTGCTTGTATTTGCCTTCTGAATTTTTTAAGTATTTTTAATTCAGGAAAAAACACAGTTTTAAAAAATGTCCAGAGAAGGGTCTAATTCCGTATTTCGTGGTTCGATCGGAGTTTTAACTTCGCCTAAACGTCGCCTAAATCTCTATCTTGGCTCTGATACCATGAAGGGTTTCCTACAGCACCACTACAAGGGTTTGGAGGCAACACACATGCCATATTCAAAATTTATATGGTGCTAAAGAAACTATCTTAAAGACCATGCTAGAAAATTTAGGGTAACATAACTTTAACATAAACACAAGTAGTAAAAGCTAGGGTTTTGATAGTACAACCTTTGTAGCTCCCTACGCTAGACTCCTTGGCTACTTGAGAGTTAGAAAAAGGTTCGCTTGAGATCCTCTAGGTCCACGACGATCCACCCGGAGTCCTCTTTGTCCAAGCTTGAAGGTCCACAAGATCAAGAGAAGAAATGGAAGCTAACACTCTACACTAATGGGCAAGACTAGTGTAGAATGGTGATGTGGTTTGTTTTCTCACTTCAAAATCCTAACTTGGTGACTCTTTTGCTCACAAGAGAAAACTAGAGAGCAAGAGAGAAAGGAGGAAGAAGATAATGTCTTGTAAAGAGCTCAAGATAATGATAAGCATATGAATAAAAATGAGAAATGAAAAAATATATATTTTCACTTTCTCATTCTTAACCATAGTTATAAAATATCTAGATATTTAGTTTGGATCAAAAATGGCCATTGAAATTAAATCATGGTTAAACCAAAGGGTTAGTGAAAAAATAAAATATTAAACCATGATAACAATTTCCATTTCCATTTTTATTTTCCAAAAATAATATCCATATATTTATAAATGGTGTGAGTCTTATATTGCCACCATCCACTATATCAAAAACCATGATAGAATGATGTATGCATGTATGTGTGCATGCACATCCATATGTGCATGAATGAGAATAAATGCATACATGCATGCATACAACAAAAAGACAAGAAAGGGTTTAAAGTGAGAAACTAATGGTCAATGATAAATCAACACTTGATTTAGCAAACCGGTCATATCGCATACGACCCGACTAAAAGCAAACCGCCCGATTAATATACGGTATCTCATACGCGCATTTTATCCAGGTCCACGCGCATAACTCATATGCGCAACACATCGTTTCGCCTGGACTAGGTAACTCCATTGTGGGACTCTAAGACTCGTCAATACGCCGGCAGTGGGTGTTGATCATATCAAGCACCCCCAAGCCGCAAGCGGTCAGCTAAACGTAACGGACACCCGGGTATTGAGCGATCAGAAGAAAACAAGCGAACCTGTCACAACTCCCATCGAGCCAACTGGAAACACTGTCGTACAGTCCGGTCTCTTCGTCAAATATGCTGCATATCGAGTCTAGGGATGGTAACGTCAACCCCAATAACTCAATAAGTCGTGCCGATGAATGGTCTATAATAGATCGAGAAACTACTGATAACACTTATCAGTAAATCTCAACAGCCCTGGGCAGGGACTTACTGATATAGCCAATCGAGCACAGCACAGCATCAACTCCCAATACCGGGAGAGACGAAACCCCTCCTATTGCTCATCGCCTTCGTGTGTCTCGGGACTGTACCCAACGGCGACCTGTTTGCACGACTCAGTAGAGCCATGGTAGGGTGGTAATCAAAGTACAGTGGGAGAACACACAAGACTCTATGATGTTCTCGGGTCTACAGACTAACCTGCACAAGTGTCACCTAAGAATTGCTATCCGACGATAGATATAATTCCATATAGGAGTTCTCGGTGAGTTCGTCCAGTGTACCCAGTCACCACTGAGCACCCGTATACGATCTCGATGTCAAACATCGATGAATGTGGGAACATCCATCGCCCATCATATGGGTCTAGTATCATATACGCTAGTATACTCTGGTATATCGATACCCCGTCTCGATACACCTACGACTAGGGACATTCCAGGATATGCTTATAAACTACAGATGTCCCACTAGTATGATCTCTATCATAATCACAGTACTCAAGCCTATATCCTCAGGGCTTTATCAACATGTGTGAATGAATAAAAGCATGATCAAATCAACATGTCAGATAAAGAAGAACCAGATAGCATACTATCATGTCGAGCAAGAATGTACACCGAATATATATATATATATATATATATATATATACATGTATAAATACATTCACTATCATATAATGGCCTCTAGGGCATACGTATATCCAACAAGGTCTGTGGTGTTGTTTGTTTTTGCCAACTTTGGATATACTGTTATATTTTTACTGTGGCAATACGGGGTATTTCAGAGTCGTATTTTTAACGTCGTTTAAAGTTTCAAGTTGTGATATATGTGTTTGGAAAGGTCGACTAACTGCTATACGTCGATTAGTCAGGGTTGCACATATCTGTGTTGCTGTTCTTGTGGTTTGTGTATATGAACTTATTGGATCGTTGTGGATGAATAGCCGGAGGATGTGAGATGTGGGTTTTTCATTCTTTCATTCGATATAATAATGTAAAGTGATGTAATATTATTTTGCAGGGCATATCCGGGTTGAGCTTGTAGCCACCGTTGTATATTATTTCTTTTACTGTTTTCTGCTCCTAGGATAGACCCAAGGTGGGGTGCACAAACTACCGGGTAATTTGAAGTTCCGAGTGGCCTACTCACTTTGATGAGGGAGGTTGCTTCACTTCAGGTAATTGACGGGTAGTTTACCGCACCCGTAGGGGTCTGGGATGGGGTTTGGCTATTCATCACGACCGTGGAATCTGACTTTCGTTACAGGCTTAAACAAAACGCGGAATTCCTAGTATATCCAATATGTTCATCAGTGATCTAGAATGCCTATTATTGCATGAGATGAATGTATATATCTATATATGATATCTAGTAGGCGTTACTTATGTTTTGCATCCGCGCTTGTTCAGCTCCCGCTCTGTCGTTAATTAAGTAACCTAACGAGTGATGACTGGGCCCAGTGGCAAATGCGGATGGCATAAGCAGAAGTTATATTTTCGTTTCTCCAGGTATGGATAAGTCTTCTTGATGAAGCATAAATCCGAGACCTTTGAGAAATTCCGAGAATATAAGAATGAAGTGGAAAAACAAACAGGAAAAAATATCAAGACACTAAGATCTGATCAAGGTAGTGAATACTTAAGTGCCGATTTCCTGGATAACTTAAAAGTGAATGGAATTCTCTCTCAGCTTACTCCTCCATACACATCTAAACACAACGGTGTATCAGAAAGATGGAATCGAACCCTATTGGATATGGTTCATTCCATGATGAGTAAGGCTGAGTTACCGCGATCCTTCTGGGGTTATGCACTAGAATCAGCTGCATATCTTTTGAACAAGGTTCCAACTAAGACTGTGCCTACCACACCATATCAGATGTGGTGTGGGATGAAACCCTATCTTAAGTACCTTAAGACATGGGAATGTCCAGCTTTTGTTAAAAAGAAGCATGCAGACAAGCTCGAGGCACGATCAGTACCGTGTAAGTTTGTGGGATACCCAAAGAACTCCAAGGGGTATCTTTTTTATTACGCAGAGGAACAAAAGTTCTTTGTTTCTCGTTATGCCCACTTCTTGGAAGCTGAATTTTTAGAAAATCAGAAAAGTGGGAGCGCAATAGAACTGGAAGGAATTCCAGAACCACAAGCTATTACTGAAAGCTTGGTAGAACCAGAAGTTTCAGAAGAACCGGACATCCTGGAACCACTCCGCAGAAGTAGTAGGGAGTCTCGTCCGCCCGAGAGATACTACGGTTTTCTCATAGACGGAGATCGAGAGGATTGCATCATTGATAATGATGAGCATACTAGCTTCCAGCAAGTCATTCAGAGCGGCGACTCTATAAAATGGTTGGATGCAATGCGGGCCGAAATGGAGTCCATGTACACCAACAAAGTTTGGACTTTGGACATTTCTCCGGAAGGGGTAAGACCCATAGGCTGCAAATGGATCTTCAGATAGAAAATTGGTGTAGATGGACAGGTTGAAACCTATAAGGCTAAACTTGTTGCAAAGGGTATTCATCAAAGACCTGAGTTGGACTATGATGAGTCCTTTTCTCCAGTGGCTATGCTCAAATCCATTCGGATCCTTCTTCCCATTGCTGCCTTCCACGATTATGAGATCTTGAAAATGGACGTAAAGTCGGTTTTTCTAAATGGTAATTTGGAAGAGTGCGTCTATATGGATCAGCCAGAGGGTTTCATTCAGAGTGGGAGCAGCGGGAAAGCGTGCAAGTTGCTTAAGTCCATTTATGGACTAAACCAGGCATCGTGGAGTTGGAACATCTGTTTTGATGATACTGTCAAGGAATTCGAATTTATCAAAAATCCAGATGAACCATGCATATATAGTTAGATTGTAGGGAGAACTGTGGTATTCCTCGTCTTGTACATGGATGATTCTCTTGATAGGAAATGACATTCCTATGCTACAGTCAGTCAAAGGATTCTTGTCACAAAGGTTCTCCATGAAGGGCCTGCGTGATGCCTCCTACATTTTGGGGATCCAGATCTATCGTGATAGATCTAAACGGATGGTTTTACTTTCACATTCAAGGTATATCGACACTATACTGAAAAGATTCAGTATGGAAGATTCAAAGCGCGGTAATCTACCGGCTTGTCACGGAATCACCCTCTCCAAAGAGATATCTCCAAAGACTGATTTAGAAAGGGCTCGAATGTCAACGATACCCTACGCATCTGCGGTGAGCTCTATAATGTATGAAATCTTGTGTACTAGACCAGATGTAGCATACGCATTAAGCGTTGTAAGCCGGTATCAGTCAAACCCAAGGGAGAAGCACTGGATAGCAGGAAAGGACATTCTCAAGTACCTGAAATGGATAAAGGAGATGTTCTTGGTGTATGGAATAAAAGACCCCCCGATCGAGACCTTTGCTGACTTCAGCTTCCAGAGTGACAAGAATGATTCTAAATCCATGTTGGGATATGTCTTTACCCTCAATGGAGAGGTGGTCTGTTGGAAGAGCTCCAAGCAGGACACCGTTGCCGACTCGACAACGGAAGCGGAGTACATAGCTGTAACATTTCAGAAAAAAATAAAATATTATGTTTGGGAATTTATTTAATTAAATAATAAATATTAGGAATATTGTAATGGTGCGGTATAATTAAATACCGATAAATTAGGAAATAATTGGAAAATTATAAGAATTACTGAAATGAGGGTGTTTTACATGATATGAGCATTTATAGATTTTTAAATACTCATTTGAAAAAGGGTTAAGTCCTAAACTCGATTAATTATCACTAATCTTACATTAAGCTTGATTTTTGCATATGACATGCACCGTGTCATGCTACACGACTCGTTACATTTCCTTTGTTTTGAAAACCATGCTTGCTTTCTTTTTATCACTTGGTTTTGTATTTTGTAAGAAAAGAAAAGAAAAGAAAATGGAATAAACAAAAGAGCATGGGCAAGAGAGAGAAAAGAGATGAGAGGGGTTCTTTTGACCATGGCTCATTGTGTTTGTCTCCATCAACTTCATCATTTCTTCTTCTCATTTCCCTCACCATGGCTGCCCTCTTCCTCCACCACCTCCTCCACCACACAACAACCTCAAATATTCATCAAAACATCACATTCCTTTCATTAAAATTATGCACAAGCTCACTTCAAGCATGGGAGATCAAGAAAAATCCGATTTTGAGCACTTGGGGCAACTCAAGAAAATTCTTGAGTTGCCAAATGAGGTAATTCTTTCACATTTAGTGTAGCATTTGAATTTGTATAGCCTCTATACTAGTTTAGAATCCATTTAGAATGGTTTAGTGAACTTTGAAAATTCCTAGGTGGGGTTTTGAGGAATATTGAGTTGTGATGATGTATGTGAGTGTATTAGTGACTACAAAACCCCCATAATGCTAAAACCCCAGATTAAACAGAGCTTAAACCCAAAACTTGAAGTAGATGTTCAATGCCGGTTTTGTGATGATATTTGGGACTACAGGGAATCTGGAGTGACTCGGGAGATTTACTGGAAAAACAAACAACACCATTAACTTAGATGGACCACTATGAGGCCACCCTGTGAAAACGAACTCATTCCAGGCCTAACCAACCGAGCTGGCCGGAGTTTTAGCTATTTTGGCCGGCCACATTATGAATTTAGGGGTCTGAGTTTCTTCTATAGCTTATATGTCCCTTGTACAACACCCGGTACTGTTTTTTAACCCTATTTCACCTGAAACCAATTCTGGAACAAGTTTTCATGGGTTGCTGCTTTGTTTTATAACTTTCCATGACTTGAAATTTTGGTAATTGTGTTTTGTATCGGTCACTTGACGTTTGTACGTCAATATCGTGTGTTATTTGGCTCTTTTGCATGAGTAGACCATAGGTTCTAACCTATGTGCGTTTTGTGTGTCGTTTTGGTTTTCATTCGTGATTTCGGTTTACGATACTATGTGTGATATGTGTAGGTACCCATGTGGACGTCATACGAAAAGAGAAGAGAATGGAGACATCAATTTCGGCAAGCAAGGATCAAGGGAAGTAGATATATATCTACGGGGGAAGTCGGGTGGATGGCGTATAGCACCCCCACAGTTTCGTAGTGCAAAATACGAATACGTTATATTATGTGTGTGTGTGTGTGTATTGTGATACATGGATGATTATCAGATAGGTTTTAGATGTTCATGGGTTAGTTTTAGTGTATTAGAAGTAACTTAGTTTAGCTTCTTAGTCGTGAAAACCTAGAGTAAAGTTTTGGACACACGCACACGCGCACACACACATACATTTGTTTTACTTATGCGTATATGAGGATACACACACACACACACACACATACATACATGCATGCATGTATGTGAGTATGTGTGTGTGTGTGTGTATATATATATATATATATGTATACATATACATGGATAATGAGGATAGTATATGGTACTTGGAGATGAGTCGATGTGATTAGGCATGATGCCACGAGATCGGTGATGTGAATTTGTTCGTATTATGAGATACGACATGATATTATAGCGGGTCTTTAAGAGATGTGTTTTCATACACACGCATATATATTTATATATTGATGGTATCAGTATGTACTAGACTTTAGATCAGTACCCCCAGTTCATGATATGTGGTGATGATACCATATGGATGTTGTGTTATATGTGATATTCGACTCGTACCCAGATTGGGATGCCATACGATGGATTTACCGTACGTGATATAATTATGATGATAGATCTGCACTCTTGACTCGAGGATATCATATTGTATATTGTATCGTACGTGATACTATTGAGGCGGGATCACCGACTACTAGATATATATATATCGACTCAGACTTTGGTGGTTTTCCTTACCCTTCGACTAGTCTGTTAGTTTAGTCCCGTAGTTTACTTAGTAGATATTACACTGGGCTTGAATCATATTTATTTCCAAAACAAACGAATCGCGAGTATTTTAAAGACAGGCCAAGGGATACTACGGATATTTCAAAGGACATACATTTTCTTAAAAACACCGTAGCCCTTATTTTCTAAACACCACGATCTGTGCTATTTCAATGCCAAACAGTATGACTCGTGTATATTATGTAGATTCTTTATTGTTGCGTTTATTATTCATTTTCCGCATATTCTTTCTATTCGCATCGCATTCCATGTTTAAATGTGTTTTATTTGTTATATCAAACCCATGTTATCAGGACACCAGCACCATTACCGATGACGCGTATGTCTACGAACACTTACTTGCCGGTTTACACACATCATCATCGGTAATTTCCATGTCACGTACACTTTAGAAAATATTAATTCATTGATATCGCTTGCTAGCTGATAGTTCCGATATATCATTACTGTGCTAGATTAGATATTGCATTTATTACTGAGATAATTCATGCATTTATACATTCGTTCATCATGAAATATAATGGAGCTTTATGCCAGTATACACTGTCTATTGACATCGTGATTTTGAGATTTCGGATTTCTATGAGATTTATGGGTTTGGAGAAACCGCAAGGATTTTATAAACTGATTATTATTTCTAAAGATAAAATTTCGGTTTTCTCATGATATGATTTGAGATATGTCCACCAAGAGTTTTCTCGGCTCTTGAGCGATATCATACACCCGATTCGAGAAGGAGGAGGAACTGTCTGTGGGTGCATGGTGGACTCGGTGCGGTATCCCAGGACAAGATGGTCGTAGATGATGACGTTGAGCCCAGCAGGGAAGCACTACCGACCGGTTATTATGACGCGCCGGATATCCGGAGGATACCGACGTGGTCTTGAGATTTGATGATATGGGTCAGTCCGGATAGCCGGAGCCCTAGATATTGAGATTTAATGATACCGGCCAGTCCGGATTGCCGGAGCCTGAGATATTGAGATATTGGGATATATATTTTGTGTCGATGCTTGACGTTGATTCTCTGATAATTTCATTGATGATACTTCGATTTTTATATACACAAATCTCACTAAATAAAGAAAACAGTTTCTCTTTCATGATGTATTCTGTTTTCATTTTAATACATTCATACATCATATATGTATTATTTTTCTACCGAGGTACTGACACGAGCACTTGATATCACACTTATGTGTAGATGGTACAGGTTTATATTTTGAGGATATATATATATATATATATATATATATATATATATATATCATCGTATGACCTAGGATTGAGTCAAACATGCGATTTCTGCTCGGTGATGTTTTCTACTCACGAGTTGGCAACTCACCCCCGTTGTGCCACAGTTTCTTGTAGGTTTTGCCGTACAAGTTTCCTTGGCGGCTTTGCTGGCACACTACTTCATTACGGGTGATTTCTTTGGTAGGTGGGTTCACTCGCATCGTGACCACTATTGTACTTTATTATTTCAGTTGTATCTAGTAACTACACAACCAAACTTGTATTATTTATAGACTTAGAAGACCAGTGTATATTATTTCGACCTTAGAGTCGCGCTTGTATTATTATGGTTTTCTAGTGGTTATTGGTTTTCATTTTGAGTTTTGATCATCGCTCTTCGGCGTTGTATATTATATTGCATTGTGTGGTTATGTCCGCCAATTGGCGAAGAGCCAGCTCTCGCTTGGGGATGCCTTTATATTATGCATGTTGTACCCATTTGGGGCCATTATTTACAAAGGAAACTCTGCCGAAATTTTCAGAAAAGACTTGAGGTTTTAAAAATACATACTTCGGCTTATTTTGTTAAACCGCTTTCTTTAAAACTAAAGTTTTCCTTCACTTTCTCCTTTAAATGGTTTAGATTTCTGGGACTTTGGCTTACTTGAATTAGATGGGGACCTATAGACTTCATATGATTCAAGTTCCAGTCACGTGCCATTACAGATCGTGACAATAGCTGCTTGCGATGCCGTAAAAAAACACAGTCTGGATGAATAAGTTCCTCACAAAACTTTAGGTGGTTCCGCCCATTGTTGATCCAATACTGTTGTATTGCGACAACAACGGCTCTATAGCTTTAGCGAAGGAACCAAGGTCCCACCAGAAGTCCAGACACATTTTGAGGCAGTACCACCTGATCAGGGAGATCGTAGATCACCGGGAGATCGATGTGAGGAGAGTAGATACGGAGAATAACACTGCAGATCCACTCACGAAGGCCATCCCTCAGACACAGTTCGAGATGCTGATCGAGATGATAGGTCTGCGATATGCCTGTACATGACCCTAGTGTATATGGGAGATTATTAGTGATGTATGCCCTAGATGCCATTATTGTATCATACTGGTTTGTATATTACTTAATGGAAGCTGGGGATATTCACAGTTGTATTGACAGTCTGGCTCAAAATGGTAGTATGCTACTTATTTTGTTTCTACTTCAATATGTGGATGTGTTTCTTTTAGCATATCGCTTATACATATTCGTAGAGCCCTTAGGATCTTTACTTGATTACCAGCGTTGTGATGGCAGTCACACTAGTGGAGGCTGGGTAATCTACAAGCACATCCTTATACTGGTCTCTAGTCGTAGGATTATCGAGACGGGGCATCGATACTCCGGAGTAGACTAGTGTATAAGCATCTCATCCAAGCAGGGGAAATGGTCTGTCCCATAGCCATTAGTATATCATACTGGAGATAGTATGCATGTGCTCATTAGGTTATGAGTACACTGGACATGACTCATCGGGAACTGTTGATGGGTATTATACCTATCGTCGGGTAGCAGTTCCCAGGTAACATGAGTACAGCTTAGTCCGTTGACTTGACACTGCTACTTCGACTCGAGTGTGTTCCCATTGTACTTTGATTACTACCCTACCACGGATCAAAAGAGTCAAGCAAACAGGTAGTAGTTCTAGTTGCTTGGATCTAAGGTCTGTGGTGTTGTAAATTTTTGCCAATTTTGGATATACCATTATCTTTTTACTGTGGAAATACGGGGTGTTTCGAAGTCGTAGTTTTAACGTCATTTAAAGTTTCAAGTTGTAATATATGTGTTTGGAAACGTCGACCAATTGCTATACGTCGATTAGTCGGGGTTTCACATATCTGTGTTGCTGTTCTTATGGTTTGTGTATATGAACTTATTTGATCGTCGTGGATGAATAGACGGGGGATGTGAGATGAGGATTTTTCATTCGATATAATAATGTAAAGTGATGTAATATTATTTTGCGGGGCACATCCTGGTTGAGGTTGTAGCCACCGTTTTATATTATTTCTTTTACTGTTTTCTCCTCCTAGGATAGACCCAAGGAGGGGTACACAAACTACCGGGTATTTTGAATTGCCGAGTGGCCTACTCACTTTGATGAGGGAGGTTGCTTCACTTCGGGTATTTGGCGGGTAGTTTGCCACACTTGTAGGGGTCTGGGGTGGGGTTTGGCTATTCATCATGAGCGTGGAATCCGACTTTCGTTACAGGCTTAAACGAAACGCGGAATTCCTAGTATATCCAATATGTTCATCTGTGATATGGAATGCCTATTATTGCATGAGACGAATGTATATATCTATATATGATATCTAGTAGGCGTTACTCATGTTTTGCATCCGTGTAGTCCAGCCCCCGCTCTGTCGTTAGTTAAGTAACCTAACGGGTGATTACGGGGCCCAGTGGCGAATGCGGATGGCATAAGCCGACGTTATATTTTCGTTTCTCTCTGTAATGATTTGTGTAAGTGACGGAACACATTATATTAATGCAAAGCAAACAAACCAAAGATGAATCGTCGAAACAAATTTTAAAACCACTCAGTTTTTTTCAAAACAGTAGACTTTTAAAGTGCTTAGCTTAAACCACTCCTTTTAAAAGATATCAGGTTCCTTCGATTATATCAAGTTCACTACGTTCACGATTTTGCCAAAACCATTCGTAGCCCTCCGTCATTTCATATGAATAGTCAGTAGTATTCAAGCTATGTTTGTTGGCCTTCGTCAAGGCATAGTGATTGGTAGCTGCCGGGTGTTCATATGCAGCATAGATAGATGCGTTGGTTTGGAACAGTCGTATTACTTTGTTGGCCTTCGTCAATGGTATATACGGTTGGGTTCAAATTAACCTGGAAAATGATGGGTAGAACTTGACATGTGACTTATGATTTGTTTGCCTTCGTCAATGTCATAAGATCCACATCGGGAGTTTCTAAAGAAACTGAAACTTGCTAGTGCTGCATACCATTTGGAATTTGGTAATGTTGGTAGGATTCCTTCAGCATTATCACACAATGATATTTGGATCCCTATCCTACTGTGAGTATCTGATACTCCTCGGGAGATGTTTTCAGTTAACGATCAATGTTATAAACCATGTAGGTGTTTACAACGGTGTTAGAGGGGCTACGCCTCCAGGGAAAAAGGTTATTTAATTAAGGAACTTCACGAAAGCATCGTAAAACCTCCCTCGAAGTACCGACACTAGCCTGGCCGAACGGTTAAGCAAGAATTGTATGGTGAGATCAATCCTGACTGAATCTTCTTTTATGGTTTGAGGAAGAATTTGAGAGACAGTAGGAGCCATCCTGTTTAGATAAATTAAAAACCAATCTAAACTTGCAAGAGTAGCATGCTAAGTGTTTTCTTCTCTCTCTCTTAATTGCGGCGACCTCGTGACTGGACATAGGTTACATCTAGATAATAAAATGACTGAATCTGACTATAATGATTGGCAAAGGTCTGTCCAGATGTCCATTGCCTATGACAAGCTGCGACACCTCTTTACTACTCAATCCCCCGCTGTCTCATGTCCAGTTTCCACCGTCTTGGATATTGAAACCCGTAAGACATCAGAAAAAGATAGTAAGAATGCCAAGTGCCTCGTGTTGGCCTCAATAGATGGTGTAAACCGGAGGCAGCACGAGAAGATGGACCTCCATAACAAAGTTTTATATGGAGAGCAATCTCATATCGCAAGATATGAGACCTCGAAAGAATTGCTTCAAGCGAGGTTGGCTATCGGGTCATCCGTAGGGGACAACGTCTTTACGATGACTAGCTATATTGATAAGCTCACGGACCTGGAGACCATGTTGGAGAACGAGTCACATACTGACTTGATTCTACAGTCCCTATCTTCTAGTTATGCCCAGGGGAAGAAAGTTATACTTCCAGTTGAGGGCATCCTAAAGAAAACCAGGGAGACACCCGCTCAGCTTATTGGGGAATCTTTCTCTACTGGATCCAAGGCGGAAGCTAAGGGTGAGAAGAAGAAGACCTCTACAAAGCCGATATACGCTGTTAGTAAGGCAGAAGGAAAGGGAAGGGCAAAAGTTTCGGGGCTAATAGTAGGGAAGGAGAGATGTTCCTATTGTTGCGGGAAAGGACATTGGCAAAGGGATTGCAGGGATTGTAAAGCTAGTAGCCAGGATTCGAAGCATGTTGTGGCTTCGGCTTCGAGTGTGTTTGTAATAGAAAACTGTCTGTCAATTAACTCTACTTCCTGGGTACTAGATACCGGATCAGGATCTCATATCTGTAATTCATTACATGATTTGAGAAACCGTAGAGTTATCAGGGTAAGTGATATGACTCTCATGGTGGCTAACGGAATGAGTGTGGACGCTGAATCCGTAGGGGAATATCACCTAGGATTGATGAGTGGGCAGATATTGATTCTACATAACTGTTTGTATGTACCTAGTCTATCTTGTAATATTATATCTGTATCCTTACTTTCTAAGGAAGGATATGATTTTACATTTGTAAGCGATGTGATCCACATCCACCTAAATCAAACTCTGATTGGATCAGGTACATTAGATAACGGTATTGATCGTACGCTTTTGGCGTGTCGAGTTTTAAGTTCTAAAGTTTAACCGCGATCAAGGACGGTGTCGCTTTGCAGCTAGCCGGTTGAGCACGGGTCGATCCGCAGGGAGATGGTTGTATGTCCGTTCGTGTTTTAGACGAGTCAATAAAGAATGTATATTTTCAACTCTATCCTAAGTGTTCGTATTTTATGTTCAAGTAAGCTTGTTAAGGTTAAGGTTGGTTAGTAGGGTTAGGATTAGTACTGTGCTTATCTTTTTCCATTCTTAAAACGATGTTGGGATAATCGAAAGTAGCGAGGAATAGGAGGACATAGGAATGGGATTTGCGAGTTTAAGAGAGCTTTCCAACGCTAAATCCATTCCGAGTGCCCATTGTTCGTTCGCTAAATACGCTTATTTCCATCCCTCGGCCAAACACTCACAACCATGTATCCAATTAAGTCACCACTACATGTCATGTTATAGTGCGCTTAAAGGACTTCTCGACTTAGGTCGCGGCTATATCTCACGTATAGCGCGCCTAAGTGAGGGGGTTGCGTTTGTTTGGTCGGGGTTCGTTCAAGATGTTTGGCGAAGAGAAGCACGAGGGATTTTTCCGTCCCTCATACCACCTTCCTTAGCCTTAACAAGTGTGGAATTATTCACACTAGTGCTGAAACCCTAAGGCAAGGTTCTCTGCCCAAATGAAGTTACCAAACTAACCCCAAAACCAGAGTTGATACTGAGTCAACTCGGCCGCGGATCCGCCGCCTAGTTGCCATATTGGCCGCGGATCCGCGGCTCTTTGGAGGAGTTGGCTTGTCGTTTTTTGTGGGGTTTCTTGTGTTTCTCTCTTCTGTTGTTCTACATGCCCCAAATTGCAAATTGCTTCCACAATATCTTCAGATCCGCAACAGTCCAAAATGGTCTCGAAAACAATTCTTTTGACCTCATCTCCGTCGAGCTCCGCGCACTCATTGATTTTTGTGCTGCCCCTCTCGTGCTCTGTGCTTGTCCGAGACACGAACGACCACAATAATTTAACTTGTCTCTGGAAATGGTACGCGGCATTGGACGGATACAGATGACCGGAACCCGGCTTTTATCTATTGGCAACAGATGTTTTGTATTTTAGCGTAATAGTGGAGATTTCGTATCATTTGCGTTATTTTGGACCAGGAACATGTAACATGTAAATATGTAGCAAGCACGGCTTAAAAGCATCTACCAATAAACAAACGAGCATAAGGATCGGCGGTATTAAATGCAATATTCTGGTATGAACAAATACCCCCAAACATAACTTTTGCTCGTCCCGAGCAAAACCAATTATTCACAAAAAATTCCTAACCTTACTTTCGCAGGGAATACGATTGCACTGAGCTCGTGCAACAAGCCGTTAAATCTCTAGGAGGAGTGTTGTCTCCTGAGGGTTTTCAGCAGATTACACCTACAAAATCCCGCCAAGTTAGTTTCATAAGTTAACGTCGATTATACTCCTACAGTTTAGTATCTATGTTAGAAATTCTATTATCCTAAGTTAGAAATATCCAACCTTTATTTTTCACACCTCCAGTGTCTGGTTTACCTAGTTTGGTTTATCCTTTAGTAAGGACGTATAATTACCAAGGTTAAACAGAAGGAGGGTTATTTTTAGGGTTTTCAATTCGTAGGCCTAGGATTTAGTTATTTCTAACATATCAACTAAACTTTCGGAATAAGAATCTAAGTTGCCCTATTAGCTATCTTGACGACAAAGTTTTTATATTTTTGGAAAATTTTTGATTTTTTTGTGGGTTTTTAATAAGTATGCTAATGCAAAATATACACATGAATGCGAAGGAAGAAAGCTTCCGAGCACACGCCCAAACTTAAACTTGACAGTGCCCTCACTGTCAGGCTATACCAAGAGGGTCAAAATTGTCGGCGCTCCCTAAATTTTTTTTTATACAAAACAAAAATATATAAACAAAAAGGTCCCCCCAAACCGTTTAAGTGTTAAAGTTCAGAGTTAGGAGGGAGAGAACTAGTATCAAGCTATACAAGGCCTTACAAAGGCCAAAAGTGAGCACCAACCATTCAAATATTTTATCGTTATAAAGCGGCGGTTGGTGAACGAATGGAGTGTAGAGCAAAGAAATAAGAAACATGTGAGACCGTGTGGGGCTAGAAACAGCGTCCGGTCTCCGTGGAGGAGAAGAATGGCGGAAGGGAGAAAGAAGTGGAATACGAACTTTAGGGTTGAAATGGATTGAATAAATTAGTACAATCTGTAATGATCGATGTGAAAAGATGGATTGTACTAATCTATCAATATGGCGAGAAATTGGGTCAAATCCCTCAAGATTCGTGAGAAACCATGGGTAAGCCGAACTTGGTAAACCAGACACTCCAAATGAAAGTGATACGGTTTCTTGCAAGGATGGAACGACGGAAAGGATGTAGGGAAGTGATTGAGGAAGGGTATTGGTTAAGGGTTCGGGAGGGTGTGCACAGTCAATGAAAGGGATTAGATGAATTGGAAAATCCGACTCATTAATTAAAACTGGCTCATCCTCAAAAATTTCCTCAATATTCTCCTCAAAAATTAACTCATCCATGCATTTATCATCAAAATCCAGATGCATATGATGTTCGGGAAAAATAATTAATGACCCAGGATGATGAATTGGAGAGAAAAACTCATCTAAATCAGCGGGTTCATCATCCAAAATATCTCCAGCGTCGATATCCTCAATCAAGTGAAAATCAATATTCCTAGACACCGCATCAAAAGCATGAATTTCAATCAATTCAGGTTCTAAGATGGAGGCATAGAGGTCAAAAGGTTTGGTGATGGTTTCACTCGAAAGGGACCCTTCACAACCAGGTAAATCAAACACTACAAAGTTGCACAACTCATTAAACGTTCTATTTTCAACTGGTGGATCATTTGGAACACTTGATAGACATTTAAAAGTGGAGTTGTGGGATTCAATTTGGGACGGGTAGGTTTGATTTGGAAGGGGGTACAACTCACTCTCACCACTCAAATTCTCAACCTATCCCACCGCCTCATCATACATTGGAAAATGTGGAGCTAGTTAGAAACTAGCTACCGTGTCACTAGGTTGTATGAGGGCGGCCATGGACGCATTCAAATCCATCATCTGTTGGTACGACGCTACTCGAAAGTCTTCCAACGACTGTTCTAGAATAGACATGGGTTGTGAAGGGGTTTCGGTAAAAGATTCAAAGCTGTTTGGATACTGAAAACTCCCAAATGGCTGTGTAGAAACAATGTCTAGGGAAGGTGCAAAAGTTGGGTAGGATGGATAGGAATTGAATGGTTGGACATGGGTAGGATCAACATACGGATAAGAAGTTGAATGGAATTTTTGATCCAAAGAATTCGCAGTGGTGAAAGGAGTGAAAGATCGGTTACGAGATTGTTCAATACGTTCAGCCAGAAACATAGGTCTTGGAGTTACAACTAGACTCTCAAAAGGGGTATCAACGTAAGAAGGTGGTGAAGGCTGAAATGGTTGATATAAGGTGGATTGCGGAGTCCAATTGGTTGTTCTAGATGCGTCTATCCGATCTTTCAAAGAAATTTTTGGCATGGATGGATCGTTCAACATTCGGCCAAAGCAAGAACCGTAAGACGACATGTCTGGTTGTGGGTACCAAAGTAAGGCAAGAGTTTTTCGAGGTAGGGTACCCGTTAGAAGAGTGAAAAGGTAGGGAGGGAAGGAAGTGGGTTTTTATTTTTATTTTTTAAAAAAAAGTTTGTTTTTTGGAGTTTTAAAAATTGTTTGTTTTTGAAGGAATACGGAATTATCGGACTAAACTATACATAAGCTCAAGCACAATCACAATATGCACAAACAACACCTAGAGTTAGGGTCTTCAAAGTCCAACTAGACCGCTCCTAAATTTCTAAGCGACAAGTTGCGGGATAACCCTCGAATCGACTCTTCACTGCCAATTGTGGCCAGATAAGCACAAGTGAGGTAAGGAGGGTTCCGATCATGAATCACCGTGAGACAGGCCTTTTTAAATTATCTCCTCACTTGTCTAGCCTAGGCACCAGAAATTCAAGTTTAGATAAACGACCGATTCCCCGCAACCTTCACTTGTCCTAAATGAGCGTGACAGTACTTATAAGTTTGGTCTAGATATTTTAGCTCAAGGTAATGCATATGCAATTAGTGATTTGTGGGGTCTTAGGTAAGGTGATGAAATCCCCACCCAATCTGAGTTGGTGTTATATCCCCTTAAAGTCCGTATTATTATCTGCAAAGCGCGTAAACAAACAAAATCTAAAACAACAAAAATTTATTTGGCGGTGGCGCAATTCTGTGCAAAGAAACCTGTATAAAATATAGTATAGTGGAATTCACAGAGAAGATAAAAGGAAAGAGAGAAGGTGAAAAAAACTTAGGGCTCAGAACCCTCAAAGTTGCCGCGGAATCGCCGCACAACCCAAGATTTGACCGTGGTTCCGCGGTTAAACTTTGGACTTGGGGCCTAAAAATTTGTCCCTGTACTCCCCTTTCTCTCTACTCCAAAATAAAATGCTCTGTTTTCTTTTTTGATTACTGTACTTTCTCCAGATAGCCTACACACTTGCACACAAAAAAATATCAAAAATAAAAAAAACATTTTCTTTTTATATTATATTTATAATTTTTTTATATATACAAAAAAGAATATTAACCCGAATAACAAGAAAGAATACGTTACCGTCTCCCCGGCAACGGTGCCATTTGATCGCACGCTTTTGGTGTGTCGAGTTTTAAGTTCTAAAGTTTAACCGCGATCAAGGACGGTGTCGCATTGCATCTACCGGTTGAGCATGAGTCGATCCGCAGGGAGATGGTTATATGTCCGTTCATGTTTTAGATGAGTCAATAAAGAATGTATATGTTAAACTCTATCCTAAGTGTTCCTATTTGATGTTCAAGTAAGCTTGTTAAGGTTAAGGTTGGTTAGTGGAGTTAGAATTAGTCTTGTGCTTATCTTTTGCCATTCTTAAAATGATATTGGGATAATCGAAAGTAGCAGGGATTATGAGGACATAGGAATGGGATTTGGGAGTTTAAGCAAGCTTTCCAACGCTAAATCCATTCGTAGTTCCAATTGTCCGTCCGCTAAATACGCTTATTTCCAACTCTCGGCCAAACACCCGCAACCATGTATCCAATTAAGTCACAACTACATGTCATGTTATAGTGCGCTTAAAGGACTTCTCGACTTAGGTCGCGGCTATATCTCACGTATAGCGCGCCTAAATGAGGGGGTTGTGTTTGTTTGGTCAGGGTTCGTTCAAGATGTTTGGCAAAGAGAAGCACGAGGGATTTTTCCGTCCCTCATACCACCCTACTTAGCCTTAACAAGTGTGGAATTATTCACACATTACAAAAGAAAATAAAAATGAAACAAGAATGAAGAAAAGAGAGAAAAGGAAAATACGGTTTTACAAATGGTGTAAGCTAACTCTTGGGTCCTCACCTTAGCAAGGAACTCTCTCAAGTATCATCGCTTGGAAATAATACGGATAAGAAGAAAGGAAAAGAGAACAAGCAAAGAAATAACAGCAACTAATTTAACAACAATAATAAAATTACACTTAGGAATTAAAATACAATGCAAGAATTAAAAGATACAAGTTAAATAAAAAAAACCGTCATCTTCATTTCATCATCCATTCAATGCTCTCACTACATTTTAATTGGGAAGACATGAAGAAGAAGAAGAAGAAGAAGAACTAATCTAAACTAAAATCAAACAAAAAGAAGCATAAAAAGAACACCCTTGGCTTGGCACAAAACTGAGCTATTTATAGGCTGAGTGCTGAAAACCTAGGGCAAGATTCTCTGCCCAAATGAAGTTACCAAACTAACCCCAAAACCCGAGTTGACACTGAGTCAACTCGGCCGCGGATCCGCCGCCGAGTTACCATATTGGTCGTGGATCCACGGCTCTTTGGAGGAGTTGGCTTGTCATTTTTTGTGGGGTTTCTTGTGTTTCTCTCTTTTGTTGTTCTACATGTCCCAAATTGCAAATTGCTTCCACAATATCTTCAGATCTGCAACGGTCCAAAATGGTCTCAAAAACAATTCTTTTGACCTCATCTCCCTCGAGTTCCGCGCACCCATTGAGTTTTGTGCTGCCCTTCTCGTGCTCTGTGCCTGTCCGAGACACGAATGACCACTGTCATTTGTCTTGTCTCTGGAACTGGTACGCGGCACTGGACGGATATGGATGACTGGAACCCGGCTTTTATCTGTTGGCAACAGATGTTCTGTATTTTGGCATAACGGTGGAGATTTTGTATCATTTGCGTTATTTTGGACTAGGAACCTGTAACCTGTAAATATGTAGCAAACACGGATTAAAAGCATCTACCTATAGACAAACGGGCATAAGAATGGGCGGTATTAAATGCAATATTCTGGTATGAACAGGTATATACATATTAAATCAAGCTCAGGTTTTCAGTATCCAGAACATACTTAAAAGAAAGTATCCGAAAACAAATCAGGCTTTCTTATGGCATTGTAGACTGGGTCACATAAATGAAACACGGTTGATGAAATTACATAGAGAGGGATATTTGGATCCGTTCGAATATCAGTCTTATGGAACTTTTCAATTTATCCCTTAGGAAAGATGACAAAGGCTCCGTTCACTGGACACGGAGTAAGAGCGAGTGAGCTCTTGGGACTTATACACAGCAATGTATGCGGTCCAATGTCTACACATGCACGAAGTGGTTATTCCTATTTCATTACTTTTACGGATGATTTCTCCAGGTATGAACATGTCTTCTTGATGAAGCATAAATCCAAGACCATTGATTCCGAGAATATAAGAATGAAGTGGAAAAACAAACAGGCAAAAGTATCAAGACACTAAGATCTGATCGAGTTGGTGAATACTTGAGTGCCAAGTTCCTGTACAACTTAAAAGAGAATGAAATTCTCTCTCAGCTTACTCCTCCATACACATCTAAACACAACAGTGTATCGGAAAGACGGAATCGAACCCTATTGGATATGGTTCGTTCCATGATGAGTAAGGCTGAGTTACCGCGATCCTTCTGGGGTTATGCACTAGAATCAGCTGCATATCTTTTAAACAAGGTTCCAACCAAGACTGTGCCTACCACACCGAATCAGATGTGGTGTGGGAAGAAACCCTATCTTAAGTACCTTAAGAAATGGGAATGTCCAGCTTTTGTTAAAAAGCAGCATGCGGACAAGCTCAAGGCACGATCAGTACCGTGTAAGTTTGTGGGATACCCAAAGAACTCCAAGGGGTATCTTTTTTATTACGCAGAGGAACAAAAGGTTTCTGTTTCTCGTTATGCCTACTTCTTGGAAGCTGAATTTTTAGAAAATCAGAAAAGTGGGAGCGCAATAGAACTGGAAGAAATTCTAGACCCACAAGCTATTACTGAAAGCTTGGTAGAACCAGAGGTTTCAGAAGAACCGGACATCCCGGCACCACTCCGCAGAAGTACTAGGCAGTCTCGTCCTCCTGAGAGATACTATGTTTTTCTCATAGACGGGGATCGAGAGGATTGCATCATTAATAATGATGAGCCTACTAGCTTCCATCAAGCCATTCAGAGTGGCGACTCAGTAAAATGGCTGGATGAAATACGGACCGAAATGGAGTCCATGTACACCAACAAAGTTTGGACTTTAGACTTTGCTCTAGAAGGGGAAAAACTCGTAGGCTGCAAATGGATCTTCAGAAAGAAGATTGGTGTAGATGGACAGGTTGAAACCTATGTTAGTTATATGTATGCCCTAGAGGCCATTACTGTATATATGATGTACATTGTAGTGGATGCTTGGACATATATAGGGAGGATTTTCTTGCTCGACATGATAGTATGCTATCTGGTTGCACTTTATCTAAACATGTACACTTATTGTGTCTCTATTACATGTTGATAAAGCGCTTATGATGAGTACTTGACTACCAGGATTATGATGCAGATCATACTAGTGGGGACAGGGTAGTCGCTAAGTATATCCTTCAAATATTCCTAGTCGTAGGAGTATCGAGATAGGGAATCGATACTCCAGTGTAGATTAGCGTATACGCTTCTCGACCCATATGATGGGCGATGGATGATCCCACATCCATTGGTGTTTGACATCAGAGAAGGTATATGGGTGCTCAATGGAGACTGGGTACACTGAATGGACTCTCCGAGAACTCCTAGATGGTATTATACCTAACGTCAGATAGCAGTTCTCTGGTGAAACTGGTATAAGTTAGTCTGTAGACCTGAGATCGTCATAGAGTCTTGTGTGATTCCCACTGTGCTTTGATTTCCACCATACCACGATCAAGAGATCATGCAAAAAGGTGGTTTTTGGGTACAGTCCCGAGTCACATGGAGGCAATGAGCGATATGAGGGGTTTTATCTCTCCCGGTATTGGGAGTTGATGTTGCACTATGCTCGATTGGCCATAACAGGAAATCCCTGGCCAGGGTTGTTGAGATTTACTGGTAAGTGCTACCAATAGTTTCTCGAACCGTTATGGACCTAACATCGGCATGACTTATCAGGCTATTGGGGTCTAACGTTAAACTACCCCCAGGCTGTTGATATGTAACATATCAGATGAACAGACCGGACTGTATGGTAGTATTACTGATTGGATTCGCAGGAGTACGAGCAGGCTTGCTTGTTGATCTTCTGTTCGCTCAATACCTGGGTGGCCGTTACGTTTAGCAGACCGCTTGCGGCTTGTGGGTGTTTGATATGATCATCACCTACTGCCGGCGTATTGACGAGTCTTTAGAGTCTTACATAGTGGTTTCCTGGTTCATGCGAAACGAAGTAGGAAGACATATGTGATATGTGCGGGACCGATATTAGTACGTGTATGTGATACCGTATTCTATTCTCGCGATATGTGACATTCGTCGGTTATATGTAATATAGACAAGTTATCGGATCAAGTGTTGATTCGATAAGTTGTTACATTTGATATTAGTCGGTTATATGTGATATAGCCGGATTATTAAATCAAGAGTTGATTTAATAATTTAATGTATAATTATATATTTGATATATTACATTACATTAACTAATATTAGCTCACTTAAGTAATTTTTTTCTCACATTTGATACACTTTACATATATGTGATATATTTATTATTTTCTATTTGCATACATTATATATATATATATATATATATATATATATATATGATATATATTATCTATCATGCTAGGTTACACTTGCAACATGTATGAATGAGACTTTTACTATGCTAGGGTTTATGCTAGGGTTTTATTTGTTTTAAGAAAATCAAACATTTGGATTTAGTCAAGGTTATGCTTGGAGAAGCTAGTAGAACATTAACTTATTCAATTTGTTTGTCTAGCTTAAGATATTTGTTAACCCAAACCTTAACCTTAGACTATGGTTTATTCTCTATATGAGTTAAGTATGACACTAAATCACCCATGGTTGCAATTCTAACCTCACTCTCTCATTCATTTTCTTCATCACTTATTCTTCCTTAAGAGAAAAAGCTTTCTAGCTTTTTCTAAGTGATGATTTATTATGAGAAAAATAAAACTAAAGTGAGCCCACTTCCTACTTCATCAACCTCTACTATTAGCAATTTAGTTTAGGGTGTTTGCTTCACTAATCTCATCATTAATGAAGAGGTAGTATGAGCTAATGTCTCCTCGACGTAGATCATCTTCGGCCTCGAAGACTTCGATGCAAGCTTGTTCATATCTTCATGGGAGCCTTTCTAGAGTTCGGGAGTTCGTGATCGCAGCAAAGGGACTACTACGCGGAGCTATTGAAGTGAAGGACCGGTCTACAAAGGTTGTATTCCTTATTCACTTTAGTTGCAAAGTTGTTTGCATTCGTTTCGTCGGATTTTCTAGTATCGATTCTAGGGTTTGGATTAGTTAGAATGGAAAATTTTAAATATGGCATGGATGATGCCTCCCAAAACCTTGCTTCCATGCTAGGCAACCCAACAGTGGTATCAGAGACATTCTAGAAAATTAGACGATGTTTGCTAGGATTACGAAACCGAAACCACTCCGAAACACACGATACGAAAACTTGGTTTCTGTCGAATTTAAAAAGTCTTCAAAAAATTTTTAAACAACTGCAGAATGTTGTATGAGATATGACATGAACACCATGAAAATTTGACGGGGTTTTGTACAAATTTGGCCGGCCACATCATGCAAAAAACCGGCCTCCTCGGGTCATTTTTTGAGTTCAGGCTTCAAATTTTCAGGGAGTTCCAGTCTCTGGGTTGTAGGGTTTCAGGTGTTGTTTGTTTTTGCTAAATTTTCATGTGATGTTAACTTTCTGCAAAAACAACTCGGAGTGTTTCGTAATCGTAATTCTAATATGTATTTGGGTTATTTAGACGATTTTAAAAAGTTTGAACGGATATCAATAACCCAATTTTTCCCCGCTGGAAATTTTTTCAAGAGTTGGATTATTCCCGAGTTTAAAAACTTCAAAAAATCATGCAAGCGATTCTGTTGTCACGACCCAATTTAGGCACATAACCGGCACTTAGACTACGTGACGTCAATGGGCGTAACGCAATTTAAGTAAGCCGAAAACCCAGCAATCTAAACCATTCCAAGAAGGAAAAGATGGAACACTTTTAAAATCTCGACGCAAAAATTTAAGATTAAGTTTGTTTTTATAAAAATTTCGGCAGTACCTCCTTTATAAAACTAGCCCCGAAAACGGGTACAAACATAAGATATAAGTAAAGCCTTCCCAAACAGGAGCAAATCTCGCCCAACGGCGGAAACAACCACCACAACAAATATACGACGCAGTAGCGAAGAAATGAGATAATCTACATAAATAAAGGCCGGCTGGCACGAGCACGACAACCAGAGTCATAAGAATAAACAACATCAATCCTCACAACTCGTCTCTAAGTCAATACATGAAGGCGGTAGATGGAGAGTACTAGATACAAAATATACAATGTACATCATCGGATAATCGCAACCCACCAAGAGCAAACGGCCTCACAGCCAACTGTAACGGTATCCGCAAAATAAGAGATAATAAGACGCCCTGCCGCGACTACTCTGAGGATCAGACCTGCAAAACGCTGCGACACAATGGGGGTGAGTTGCCAACTCATGAATAGCAAAAAACATCATACTGAAATCGCAAGTATGCACTAACAGCGATAATCTATCATGTGTAATCTGATAGCATAAGTATGGAAATATGTATATATACAACAGTCATGAAAGGTACTTTATCATGTACTGCTAATACATGAAGCAATGCATATCGAATAAATGCGGGGTATGGGGTAAAACATGTCATCCTCACAGAATCCTCATCGTGGCAGGACCCGTGTCCATCAAGACAATCAAATCCCAAATTTCCCAAATCGGCCCTCAGATCGGCCCTCGTATCGGTCCTCATAACCTGTAAATCTCATGGAACCTGAGTGTCCAATATCGACACCCGAAAATATCATGAAAACTAGTGCCCATGATCGACACATAAATACTCATTTGCATACGTTCCTCGAATCCTAAATGCCCAAGATCGACACTTGTGATCCACGTATCAGTTTCCAATATCCATACGTTTCTCGAATCCTAAGTGCCCAAAATCGACACTTTTGATCCACGTATCGGTTTTCAATATCCATACGTTCCTCGAATCCTAAGTGCCCAAGTTCAACACTTGTGATCCACATATCGGTTTTCAATATCTATAAGTCTCGGAGTGGACGTATCCAAATATCAAGTAAAGAATAAGAATACTTGCATAGATCATTATGATGATATATATATATATATATTTATATATATATATACAGCGTCCTATACCACTGATATATATACATATATAACAGCGTCCCATACCACTGATATATATCAACAGAAGCAAACGCCCAGAAAAAACATCATGTGAAATTCATATCTCAATGCGAAAATCCATGAATATAACATATGCAACATAAACAGTACTATGAGCATATAAAGGAAAACCACTATTTAACTGCAACCAGTTATTAAATATATATCTAGTGGTTCCTAATTTCTCCGAAATCCAACGCAACATCATATAAGGGTGAATATGTAAGTATGTATGCAAGATGTACATGTAGCTATGTCTCATATGTGTATATACCTATCTCTAATGGTACAATACCATATAGGTATATAGGTAGCTAATATGTGGCATGGCAAGACATATGTGTAAGCATGTAAGTATACAGGTATGCTATATGTCATATGCACAATGAAATATGAATCAATGTCTCAATGTCCCTAACCATACGATATCTCATATATATGTGTGTTGTGCGTGTCATGGAAATTATCGACGGTGTGGGTGGCATACAATCTGTGCCTGTGTAACATGAACCGTCAATAATAGTACAGTGTCCAAAGGGTACAAGTCCAAGCACAACAAGTAATGGTATGCAATGAAGTTTATACACAATCTCTGTATGTGCAATATAAACATGCGGCTAATATCATATCATATCTAGCCTTGACGCATAACGCCATGAGGGCGAATTCCCTGTAGATGTTAAATCTACTCACCGATAATCGCGGGCTAGGTAAATCCAATCACCTGCTTCCCTTTCTTTGCAGCGTCCGAAGTCCCCGCCTTCGATCCTATTAACACAAAACACAACAAGTGCAAATCTCAGAAATCGAACATATCACGTACAGACTACGTTTGATCGACGCACCAACTCCAAACCAACTCATAAGTGTTCGTCTAAAGGCTAACGTGTGTAACGACACACCAAAATCAGCCTAAGTACAGCAGCACACAAGATCATGAACCGTGTCGGATAACGTAACACGCGCACTCAAAAAACTAGAATATAGCAAATTGTTCCCAGATTTTGCTACACAGATAATTAGTGAAAGTTTCAAGTACCATGAGACTACACACAACCCTAGAGACCCCAAGACCAAAACCCAAACCCAAACACCCCAGTCAGGCCACAAATTGCGGCCAAAAGAAATTAATTTGCGGCCTAGTTTTTGTAGAACGGTCTCAGATTTTTATGGTGGGTTCGTCACTACAAAAGGTCACTATGATGGGAACTTTTCCAACAAATATCTGGTTTGATAGCAGATCATCCGAGACCCAAAACTACACTAAAAATATGATATTTACCCAAAACTAAACTTTACGCGTTCTAAACCGGAACGAATAAGCTATGCAATATTAAAAAGACTAACTTATTAGAAAGAGATCATTACCCAACCATACAAGCTCAAAGATCCTAGCTTTCCAAGCTCCAAGGCATCTAAAAGGCAAAACAAGTCTTGAAAAGAGATTAGGGTGAGATTTGATGAAGTTTAGTGAGGGATTAGTGAAGAGACAGTGTAGGGTTCAGTTTGGGGTTGAGGGAATAAAGCAAATTGAGAAAGAGATAGAGTGAGAGAGAATGAGAGGGTGAGGGAAACAAATTGATCAGAGGTGAGTGTAGGGTGAAATAAGCCCTTATTCTCACTCTCTCCCCTTCACTTCAATTAATGCTCATTAATGCCCTCCATGATTCATCTTGCCACCTCTTCTCATCCAAAACAAATATCTCACACAAATATCTAGGGTTAGGGTTAAGGTTTAAGGAAGGATAGGATTAGGTTAAGGTAGACATGGTCACTAAACTAAATTAACACAAACATACCCTCACATTAACGTGCACACGTGTGTGCAAGCCAAAACAAATAATAATAAAATATTAATTAATTGTTATAAAATGTGAGAAACCCAAATTGGTAAACTTTATACAGAAAACCCGCATTATCATTTAATTAAAACTAATCACATTCTAGGGTGTTACAATCTCCCCCCTTAAGAAAATTCGTCCCTAAATTAAAAATTCTTACTAAGTGTACCTTCAAAGAGATGAGGGAAATTCTTCCGCATCTCGCTCTCGGCCTCCCAAGTGATCTCCTTACTAGTCGGGCTATGCCAAAGAACCTTGACAAGTGGCAAGACCTTTGACCGAAGTTTTTTCACCTGCCGATCCAATATAACTACCGGCTGCGCGTTGAATGAAAGACCGCGCTCAAGCTGAACGGTCTGGTGCTGAATCATGTGAGAAGGATGATGAAGGTATCTACGAAGCATCGACACATGAAACACGGGGTGAACATCCGAAAAACTGGGCGGGAGCGCAAAACGATAAGCGACGGTACCAACTTGCTCAAGGATCTCGAAAGGACCTAAAAATCTGGGACCGAGCTTCCCCTCCCTCCCAAATCTCATAACTCCCTTCAGCAGAGAAATCCACAGGAATACATGATCTCCCACAGCGAACTCAAGTCTGCGACAACGATCGGCATAAGACTTCTGTCTGTACCGGGCTGCTCTCATCCTGTCCTGAATCAGCTGGATCTGCTCCATAGTCTCCTGAACTAGCTGGGGTCCCAAAACCCTACTCTCACTGAGTTCGGTCCAAAAGACCGGCGATCGACACTTCCTACCATATAAGGCCTCAAAAGGCGCCATCTGAATAGTCTCCTGAAAGCTGTTGTTGTAGGAGAACTCAATCAACGACAAGTGACGATCCTAACTGCCAGCAAAATCAAGCACGCACGCTAGAAGCATATCCTATAGAGTCTGTATCGTCCGCTCTGACTGACTATCGGTCTGCGGATGGAAGGCGGTGCTAAAACTCAACCGGGTACCTAAAGCTTCCTGAAGCTTCTGCCAAAGACGGCTAGTAAACTGGGTGCCCCTATCGGATGCAATGCATATGGGAACGCCGTGCAAACGCACAATCTCATCTATATACAACCGAGTATACTGAGCATAACCGAAAGCGGTCTTCATTGGAAGGGAGTGAGCCGCTTTCTTCAACCGGTCAACAATCACCCAAATGGAGTCATACCCCCGACTGGTCCCGGGTAGACCCACAACAAAGTCCATGAAAATCTGCTCCCATTTCCACTCAGGAACGGGTAAAGGATGCAACTCTCCAGCCAGTCTCTGATGCTCAGTCTTGACTTGCTGACAAGTCAGGCACCTCGAAACGAAGTCCGAAACATCACGCTTCATCCCTTCCCACCAGTAAAAGTCCCTCAAGTCACGATACATCTTGGTAGAATATGGATGAACGCTAAAAGCTGACTGATGTGCCTACTCTAGGATCTCGCGTCTCAACCCATCACTATCCGGTACATACACGCGAATCCCATAATATAGCACACCCTGGTCATCAATCAAGAACTCTGAATCTGTACCCTGCCGTACAAGCTCAAGAATCTCAACCAAACGGGCATCACAGGGCTACGCCTCACAGATACGATCAAGTAGAAGTGGAAGGGCACGGACAAGAGCAAGCTTTCCCCCAGTGGAAGTGAACTCAAAATGAACTATACCATCGCACAAGATCTGCCCATCCGCAGAAGACTGTTTCTGAACTGCGCTTAACTAGGACAAGCTACCCCCGGGTGTTAGTGATATGTATGCCCTAAAGGGCATTACTGTACATACGATGTATATTTTAGTGGATGCTTGGACATATATATGGAGGACTTTCTTGCTCGACATGATAGTATGCTATCTAGTTGCTCTTTATCTTAACATGTACTCCGATTGTCTCTATGTTATATGTTAATAAAGCCCTTAGGATGAGTACTTGACTACCAGGATAATGATGCAGATCATACTAGTGGAGATAGTGTAGTCGCTAAGTACATCCTTCAAATGTTCCTAGTCGTAGGTGTATCGAGACAGGGCATTGATATACCAGAGTAGACTAGCGTATAGCTTCTCGACCCATGTAGATGGGCGATGGATGATCCCATATCCATTGGTGTTTGACATCAGAGATAGTATACGAGTGCTCAATGGAGACTGGGTACACTGGACGGACTCGCCGAGAACTCCCGGATGGTATTATACCTTACGTCAGATGGCAGTTCTCTGGTGAACCTGGTACAGGTTAGTCTGTAGATCCGAGGTCGCCATAGAGTCTTGTGTGATTCCCACTGTGCTTTGATTTCCACCTTACCACGTTCAAGAGAATGTGTAAAACGGTGGCTTTTGGGTACAGTCCCAAATCACATGGAGGCAATGAGCGATAGGAGGGGTTTCGTCTCTCCCGGTATTGGGAGTTGATGTTGCGCTGTGTTCGATTGGCTATAACAGGAAATCCCTATCCAGGGTTGCTGAGATTTACTAGTAAGTGTTATCAGTAATTTCTCGAACCGTTATGGACCTCATATCGACACGACTTATCGGTTACTGGGGTCTGACGTTTACCACCCCTAGACTAGATATGCGACATATCAGACGAAGAGACTGGACTGTATGGGAGTGTTACTGATTGGATTCACAAGAGAATGTACAGGCTTGCTTGTTGATCTTTTGATCGCTCAATACCTTGGTGGCTGTTACGTTAGCTGACCGCTTGCAGCTTGTCGGTGTTTGATATGATCATCACCTACAGCCGGCGTATTGACGATTCTTCAGAGTCATACACAGAGGTTTCCTGGCTCAGGAAAAATGGAGTAGGAACACATATGTGATATGTGTGGGACCGAGAATAATAGTTTATGTGATACCATATTAGATTCTCACGATATGTGATATCAGCCGGGTATATGTGATATAACCGGGTCATCGGATCAAGTGTTGATTCGATGAACTGATACATTTTATATTAGTCGGTTATTTTTGAAATAGCCGGATTATCGTATCAAGTGTTGATTCGATAATTTAATGTATAATTATATATGTGATATATTACGTTACATTAATTAATAAATGCTCGCTTTATTGATTCTTTTTCTCACTTGGATAATACGTTGATGTAAATGCGATATATGTTAATTTTATTATTTTCTTTTGTTACATTAAATATTATATATGTGATATATAATATTGTAACATGTTAGGGTTACAAATGCAACAAAGGTTTTGAGATTTAACCATGTTAGATTTTGGATTAATGTTAAGCTTTTGGATTAGGTTTTGGATGAGCTTTGAGGAAGCTTCGTGAAGGTTTGACTTTATCCATTTTCTTTGATATTTTGGAGAGATATTTGTTAACCCAACCCAAACCTTAACTCATGCTAAAGTCTCTATAAAGGTTAAGCATGTCATGCTTAACCCTAGGTTGCATTTCTAACCTAATTCTTTTTCATTATTCATCAGAAAAGAAATTCTTCTTCTTCTCCTCTCTTAAAACGCTTTCTAGCTTTTCATTAGTGATGGATATTTTGTGAGAAGTTGAAAAAAAAAGAGTGCAAAATTCCTATTTCATCATCCTCATCTATTCTAGCCACTTAGATTAGGGTGTTTGCTTTACTAATAATTGATTAGTGAAGTAAGAGCTTGGCTTTGAGATTCTTCAAGGTAGAGCATCTTGGATTAGTGAATTCTTCAAGTAAGAGTGCATCATTCTCTTCATGGAGCCTCTCAAGAGTCCGGGTACTTGATGATCACAGCGAACGGACCCCAGCACGGAGTTTATGAAGCGAAGGAACGGACTACAAAGGTTGTAATCCCTCACTTTTAGATGTTCAAGTGTTAACATGCTAGTATTGTTTGATTCTCTAGTTAACATCCTAGGTTTAGGGTTATCTATAATGGCAAATTTTGAAATTGGCATGAGAGATGCCACCCAAAACCTTACTGCCGTTGTAGGTAACCCAACAGTGGTATCAGAGCCTAACTAGAGAATTAGACGGATAAATATAGGATTACGAAACCGAAATGACTCCGAAACACCCGATGCAAAACTCTAGTTTCTGTCGATTTTTAAATGAGCTCTAAAAATTTTTCCAACATGTGCAGAAGATTGTATGAGATACATTATGGACATGGCCTAAACCCCACCCCCGTGCTCGGATTTTGGCCGACCATATGGCCAAGAAATCCAAGCAGGCCGGCCCCCCAGTGTATTCTGGGCTCCTGGTTTGGGTCATGTTCATGTCTCTGGGGTTTGGTATTTTTGGTGTTGTTTATTTTTGCTAAATTTGCATGAGAAATTTATTTACTCAAAAGGTAATTCGGAGTGTTTCGTATTTGTAATTCTAACTTTGTTTCGGTTTTTTTAGACGGTGTTAAAAAGTTCGAATGGATATCAATAACTCACATTTTCCCCTGCCGGAAAATTTCGAAGTGTTGGATTTTTCCTTAGTTAAAGAACATTCAAAGTCGTGCAAGTAACACGGTGGACCCTCTAGAAGAACGAAAACCTTAACTCGGTTATGTGACCGTTAGAACTGCCTCTAAACCCTAGGGTTTGTGGCAGTTCGGCGTTGCCACATGTGAGGCGTTGGTTTGACCCTTTTACGGCTGGTCCAATGGTACTGTGGCATGTGATGGATGCTTTTAAACTAAGTTCAAGTGTTGAGAAAATAGGGAAATTTTGGGTGTTTGTTGATTCGATCGGAATGTTTAACATCGTCTAACCTTTTCTAGAATGTGATACAATATTTGGAATCCACATGTAGTTATGAGATAACTAAATTAAATGTTATAAATCTAGCAGTTTAGTCTCAGTTGATCGGTTGCCACGGGATTTTGATGCGATCAAAATTTCGTCGCAATCACATAGCGTATACGGATACTCGCTGGGTAAACTTAATAGATAGCCATGCCCCCATAGCCCCGACCAAGTGACTGTAGGATAATCCCGTCGCTAAAAGCATCCGTTAGGGTGCTCACGGCAGCGGTGTTCCGCTTTAGTGCACTTCGTCGATGGCATCGGGGGGTGCGGCCGTCTACTAAATTTTCCGACGAGCATTCGATCAGGATGTCGGGAATCTTGTTGAATTGCTCGACTAGATATTGAAAAGTGTTTTTGAGATCGAGACTAAAATGCAGGGTTTATAATTGTTAAGCATGCGATGTCTGAGGAATTCATATGGTTAGGCATGTGATGTCTGAGGTGGTTGCGGATTCCAACTGTTGTAGTTTTACACTTTTTTTTTGCGACCGTAAGTGTAATATGTGGTGTATCGCCGGTTTCGGTGTTATATGTCAACGACAATTGGGATACGCATATTTACTTACGTTGATGACATGTGATGTTATGTGTTGCTGTGATATATTATATTGGATCTTCGTGTTTTGAATAACCGGGGGTTTTATGTGAGATGAGAGTTTTTATTTTCATTCATGTAAAATTCATTGTATGTAATATTCTTTTATTGGGGCACTTCTGGGTTGAGGATGATGTCACCATTGTATATTATTTACTTTTCCGCATTAGGATAGACCCAAGGTGGGGAACACAAGTAACCGGGTTCTAGGGTCCAGTGGGAGACCATCTCGAGGAGTCGAGATTGGGTGTCCTAACTTTAGAATTGGTAGGGTTGCTTGTCACTCTCGTAGGGGTCTAGAGATGTGGGATTGGCTATTCATTGCGACCGTGGAATCCGTGTTTTATATATGCTCACAATAAAACACGGACCTCCTAGTATATCCAATATTTCATATGTTTCTTCTGCTGCGATATCTGTGATGTGATCATTTGATATGTTGATATAGATACTGGATATAGTATATGTGATATATTATATAGACGTTGCTTATGTTTTACACCCGCGCAAGCACTGCCCCGCTCTGCCGTTAGTTACCTAACCTAATGGTGCACGAGGGGACATCGAGGCGAATGCGGATGGCATAAGCGTACATAGTATTTATCTGTGATGTTTAGGTAACTTAAATGATGGGACATCATTAATGAGATTAATGAAATAAAAGAAACCTAAAGATGTTGTAGAAACTTGTCTCGAGAACTGGAAGCTCTAGTTCTTGCTTTGCATAGCGGTATTCCTTGTAGAATATCCAGCACCTTATTCGATAAGGAAAGAGCCGAGATCCCTTCACCGGGAGTGACCTCTTTAGAGAAACTAGCAGATGCTACAAACTTGGTTTGTCTTTGGATAGCTTTTATAGTTTTTGCTTTGCATAGCGGTATTTGTGAAATATCCTACACCTTATTCGATAAGGAAAGAGCCGAGATCCCTTCACCAGGAGTGACCTCTTTAGCGAAACTAGTAAAAGCCTAAAAAACACTCTATTTTAAATCACTCGATTCTACGACGATATCAAGTTCATTACGCAAAGGGTTTTCTTAAAAACCAGCATAGCCCTCCGTCATTTCAGATAAGTACTACTTAGTATTCATACTGTGGTAGTTTGGCCTTCGTCAAGGCGTAGTGTTCGGTAGCTAACTAGTGCTTATCTGCAGCATGAGATGCGATTGGATTAGGGTATTCGTACGGCGTAGTTTGGCCTCCGTCAAGGGTCATGCGGGTGGGTTTAATTCAACCAAGAAATGAACGGGTTGAACTTGACTCGCGCACTATTGGTAGTTTGGCCTCCGTCAAGGTCATAGGACGCTAGGGGTAAAAACCATTATTGGGAATTTCAAGTGTTGAAATTTGCAATGAGATTGCATACTTTCTATGAGATAGTTGGATCCCGATACCCACTGCGAGTAAGAGTTACTCCTGGGAGAGTTTTACACATTACAATTAGCCGATCAAGTAGGTGTCTAGAAAGATGTTAACGGGGTTACGCCCTTGGGTAAACAAGGTTTATTTTAATTAGGTTCGTGCGAAAGCACGGTGAACTTCCCTCAAAGTACCGGCACTGACCTGGCTGAAAGATTGGCGAACTTGTAGGGTGTAATTAATCCCGGCTAGTCTTTTCTTTTAGGGTTTGAAGGAAGATTTGACTAAAACAGTAGGATCCATCCTGATTAGATAAATTAATAACCAATCTAATCTTGCAAAAGCATACGCTGAGTGTTTTCTTCTCTCTCTCTCCAGGTAGCGACCATGTCACGCCTTAATCAAGATAATAATACGGATGTATTGGCCGAACCCGCTTGTTATACTGAGCTAAGGAACGTTGGTCCCACTCTAACTTATAATTTTTATAAGACCGAGCAGGAAATAGGGAATTACCAGAATTCCCGTGCCCCCGAATGAAGAAAGTGCATGATGATGCATCTTCTTCGGGTGTGTTCATTACCAAGAACTGTTTCTCAGTATCCTTTACGTCCTGGGTATGAGATACCGGATCAGGATCCCAATATGTAATCTGTTACATGGGCTACAGATAGGTAGTGAACTGAGAATTGGGTGATAAGTTTTAAGAGTTAGAAACGGTGCAATTGTTGTAGCCAAGTATATTGGAAGTTATCACCCTGTATCACTAAATACATTGATTCTGAACGAATGTTATTAGATACCGAACCTGATATACAACATAATATCAATCTCTTTATTAAGTAAAGAAGGATATAATTTTGTATTGTTGGATAATGTTTTGAATATTTCCTATATCAAGAGTTGATCGGTTCAGGCACGTTATCTAAAAGCATATACGTTCTAAATCAAACCACAGTTCTTGATGTACAGAACACACACAAGAGGAAGAGTTCATAAATGAATGAATCCTTCTTGAGGCGTTGTAGACTAGGTCATATCAATGCGACCCGACTAGCTGAAGTTAGATAAAGATGTATATTTAAATCAGTTTGAATTTACATCTTATAAAACTTGCCAGTCATGTCATAAAGATAAGATGACCATAGCTCCGTTTATTAGAAACAGAGAAAGAGTTAAATGAACTCTTAGAATTGATACAAGATGATGTATGTAGGTCCCCTGTCTTCACATGCCAGGATTGGTTCTTTGTACTTCATTATATTCACTGATGATCTCTCAAAATTCGCACATGTGTTCCTATTGAAACACAAGTCTGAAGCTTTTGAGAAATTCAAAGAATATAAGTTAGAAGTAGAGAACCACAATGGGTATAAGTATTATGTCTTATGATGAGACCAGGGAGGAGAATACTTGAGCACGGAATTCCTGGACTATTCTAAAAGAGAATGAGATTCTCTTTCAGCATTACTCCTCCGTATACACCATAGTACGTTGGTGTATCGGGGCGGAGCACTCACACCCTATGTGATATGGTATGCTCTATGATGGGTACTACTGAATTGGCTATTTTTTTTAGGGATTATGCACTTGAGAAGTTGCATACCTATTGAATAGGGTTCCAATCAAATCAGGTGCCTACCACTCCATATGCGATATGGTATGGGAAGAGCCCATCTCTTAAGGAAGTAGTAACAACCTAGTTTATTTATACCAATTCCAGTTCCCGTATTTACTTATCTGTGGTATTTTTTTTATTTATCGGGTTTTGGGTGCGAATGGTATTTTACATTTTACCTTGCATTCGACCCGACCCGCTTGCTTGAACCTGTTTGATTCATATTTATGAATTACCCTGACTTGTTACGTAGACTGTGCATTCTCATATTTAGTGCGTACTGGCATTTTACCTGGCATTGCATCTTTTACCATATAACATTTTAGGTCATGTAATATAATTTAAAATTGCATTTCATAGCCTGCATGATACCCCTAACTCCGTGGTAGCATCCGCGCCTCTTGTTCTCGTCCTATTCAGTGAAACAGACTTGTTTGGATGGCTACGCGCACGTGTGTGCATCCGTTCTTGAGGGTATGCATTTTTCGTTATCCGGACATTCATTTTTTTATTTTGGTCCACATGTATATTTTTCGTATTTTAAAACTGAATTTTAGACCCGACCCGAGCATGTTTTGGACTAAATTTCTATTTACCAGAAAATCCAATTTTATTTCATCTAATATCTTTATTAAAATTTAACAGTTTAAAATATTTATAACTTACAAAAAAATTTTAAATTAAATTCTAAACCTTAATAACAACCCCTTTCTCTCTCTCTCCTCTGCATATATATATTTATATATGTTTTATTTATTTATTTTTTCTTTCCTTATTTAATACACAACCTCTTCTTCTTCTTCTTCTTCTTTTTTCTTCTTTCTTTTTCTTGATCTTGTTTCTTGATTCCGGTGATCACCGCCGGAGCCGTGCTCGTCGCTGACGATCCGAGTGATCCAGTGAACGTACCTGACTTGCGTGATCACCCTCGTGCGTTGTTTGGAACCATTCCATGTACCGTACGCGCGCCGCGATATTTCGCCGATGAAGGACGTTCCGTACATATCCTTTCTTGTTCCGTCTAAGCAAGTTAATCTTGCTACATGCTATATAACTCATTATATACCTATTTAAATAAATATCACACCTGTATTTTAAATCAAGCATCGCATGTTTCATATTATAACTTTTCGATGTTCCGTTTGCATCCATTCATATCATTTCAGATCTAGGTCATGAAAACTTATCTTGTTACATACTATACTATCATATACTGCATCAAATTGAATAGTTACATTTCATATTGCTTAGTTATATATTCCGCACTTATTAGTTTATCATTTTACGATTATGTGATACCCGTTTGCATCCATATCATTTAAAATATATATCGTCGTAATATTTCTTATTATTATCTTTAATTAGTTTACAATCTACATTTTATAATGTTATACATTTAAAAATATTATAGTTTACACATGAAACGTCGTTGTAAAGCGGATACGACAAATCTAAAATTTACCGTACACCTTACCTTATAAAATTCATTATAAATCATAGAAAAATCATTAGTATACCTTCTTTAGTTCGTTACGAAGCTGAATAAGAATAATATAACTCTATGAAATATTTACTTGCAAAATAAATTGTTTAAATAACGTAAAATGCAAATGAATATGTCTCTAAACTGCTGTCCACGGAAATTCCAGCAGCAAACTTTCAATTTCGAATGTTCATAGCTTTTTCTAGGGACAACCTGAGATGCTTATACTTATAAAAATGAAAACTTTATTGAATTATCTTTGTTTTGGTATAATACACGTCCCTTTTGGAGAACGTTTGTTATTTTAAAGCTATTTTACAAATCAGGGTGACGCTGAATTTCTGAACGGAACTTTCTTGTGCTTGGTTAATCAATACCACTTTTATAGTTATTAATCGGGTTTGAATATGTTATCCATGTTAATATTATTATATCAATATCTATTTAATAAATAATAGTGCTTGTGTTTTAATATTCAGCAAATTTTACCGATTTACAGTTTTATAGTATTTGTCTGTATCCGTACGGTTTATTACATATCTAGTTGCACGCCGAGACCATATTATTTCATATTACTGTTGTATTAGTGCATCATGCTTGATAATTGTGCATCCTACATAGTCATGATGTAACCCCTGACAAAATATTTGTGCATCCATGCTTTACCGTGCATCCGTACTTGCTACAGTTTTAGTATGAGCATATGCTTGACACATGTGCACTACCTGTCATAACATGATATACCACTGCTTGACTTGATACCTGTGCACTACTTGACATGACTTGATACTTGCGCACTACTTGACCTGATTGGATCCATGTACACTACCTGACATGACCTGATACACTACTACTTGACATGACTTGATACATGTGCACTACTTGACATGACTTGATACCTGTGCACTACTTGACCTGATTAGATCTATGTACACTTCCTGACATAACTTGATATATCACAGCCTGACTTGATACCGATCTTGTTACTAATGCCGACAACCTTGACCTGTTGTCCTTACGGACATTTCCTATTGTCTATTCAGACAAACCTGTACCTGGTTAATCCTGTGTTGGTATTAGGTCCAGATTTATCAATACTTGACTTGAACACATAACTTGGGGGTATGGGGAAATCAATGATGAAACCTGACTTGTAGCTCGACAGTTCGATGCCTTTACTGATCAGTTTTACGGGCTAGGCCAGCCCCGGGATGATGCTGCTAACATCATTCATCGTTACCTACTACCTTTCACTGCCTTGCGGCACGTCTCGGATTCAGCCCGAGAATCTTGGCCGTGGTCCCGGGCATGCACGGGATACTATTGAGTTACATCGATGATTCATCAAATTTATTTCAAAGACTTGAGAGTAGTTAACCCAGTAGATCAGTTTAGATTACTCACTGCACATCACCTGTGCCTTACCCTCACTATCCTTATTTATGTTACTGTTATACCAGTTTTACCGTTCATACTCATACCTGCATGACTTGTTACCCCCTGATTATATTATTGTTGATATTATGATGCACTGACGTCTGGGTTTTGCATGGCCCAGATCCTCTACCTTTGTCGCAGGCTGATCAAGAGTATTTCCGCCGTTAGGCCGAGCAGTGAGGATCCTGTTAGTATCCAGTTAGTTATTTCCTTACTTTCCATATGTTATTGTTACTTGGATTTATTGCTTTCGCATCTTATTTCTTGACTCGTTTATTCTGTCTCTGGACATGTACTAGATAGTTTATTTATTTTACTATTCTTGATATCTCTACAGCCGTAATGTGACTGTAGAGGAATATTTCCTATCCACAGGTAGCATGGTTGGCTCTGTCACGTGCCTATCTTAGCGTACTCTGGGAAGCGGGTCGTGACAAGGTTTGTTTAGTATCAGAGCCATTGGATATAGGTTAATCGAGTTTGATTCTTTTGTAGTTGGGTATTGGACCCAATACACGAATCAGAATACTCGTGATTAGGAACATGTCCTACCACCTTATTATCGTGATTCTTGAATCATATCTTTCTCTCATCCTTTGCCTTGACGATATGCAAACCACTTAGTATATCGACTTGAAACATTTTGGTTCCTTATTGTTTCCCCCTGTTCCTCTGATTCTGATACTAGGATTTGGGCGACTTGAGTGGAGTTATGTGATTGTAACTATGAACTGCATCATGGTTACAATGCGGTACTCTATTTAAGTAACTTAGAGTCCTGGTCTTGATTCATTTCCTTGTTTCATGATCGTTGTATTTCCTTTCTTCTCTTGCTTTCCAGCATGTTTTATCGCAAGTTTGAATCATGTTTACCGTGCTTATCTTCTTCAGTGTTTGGCTTCAGGTGAAATCGTTTCAGGTATCCTACTTGTTCTTGTCTTTCCCGCATTAGAATTATTCAATTCTGGTGCATCCCTTTGTTTGAAGTTGTCTTGGGAATGGATTTTCTTGGCACTTTCCACGCTCACATTGATTGTAGGGTAAAGAAAGTGATTTTCCAGATTCCCGGACATCCGGAGTTTGTTTTGCTGGAGGTAGCAGTTCTATCAGTCTAGTCGAGTTTTAGGGTTAGGCCGACAAGCAATGTTCTTTCGTCAATGGAAGTTGTTAAGGAGGATGCGCCAGTTGTAGTTTGAGATTTCATGGACGTGTTCGAGGACATCTCGGGTTTACCGAAAAACGAGATGTGGAGTTCGCGATTGATCTTGTTCCTAGTGCAGCGCCAACCTCAAAGGCGTATTATCCGATGGCACCAGTGGAGTTGGAAGAAGTCAAGAAACAGGTTGCTGAATTACTTGAGAAGGGTTGGATTCGCAGCAGAAATTCATCTTGGTGAGTTCCAGTTCTTCTAGTAAAGAAGAAAGATGGCACAAGGAGGGTGCGCATCGATTATCGAGAATTAAACCGGGTGACTATTGAGAACAAGTACCCGATCCCTCGCATTGGCGAATTGTTTGAGCAGCTTAGTGACGCGAGGGTATTCTCGAAGTTGAATTTACGATCCGTATATCATCAGGTCCAAGTTAAATCAGAAGATATTTGCAAGACTGCGTTCAGAACCCGGTATGGACATTACAAGTATTTAGTGATGCCATTCAGAGTCATGAATGCACCGGCGATATTTATGGACTTGATGAACCGAATCTTTTTACCGTTCTTGGACCAGTTTATAGTGGTGTTCATCGATGATATTCTGGTCTACTCAAAGGAGTATTGAAGAGCATGTAGAACACTTGAAGATCGTACTGCAGACATCAAGGCAAGAAAGATTGTATGCAAAGTTGAGCAAGTGCGAGTTTTGGCTTGATGAAGTGAAGTTTTTGGGGCATGTCGTAGCTGGAGATGGAATCGCCGTTTATCCAGGGAAGATTGCAGCAGTTCAAGATTGGCCGATTCCGAAGAACGTTGCAGGAATCAGAAGTTTTCTTGGACTTGCAGAATACTACAGAAGGTTCGTGGAGAATTTTGCTCGTCTGGCTGAGCCTTTGACCAAGCTTAGGCGCAAGGAGATACCATTTGTGTGGACGGATAAGTGTGCGTCCGCTTTTGAGGTGTTAAAGCAGAATTTCGATAACCGCTCTTATTTTGACCGTACCAGACGGTTCCGGAGGATTGTTGATTCACAGCGACGCATCTAGGAAAGGATTGGGATGTGTTTTGATGCAGCATGAGAAGGTTATAGCTTACGCATCAAGACAGTTGAAGACCCATGAGAGGAATTACCCAACTCGTGACTTGGAGCTAGCAGCTGTAGTTCTCGCTTGGAAGATTTGGAGACACTACTTTTTGGGAGAAAAGGTAAAAGTATTCACCGATCATAAAAGCTTGAAGTATGTGTTCACACGGAAGGAGCTTAATATGAGGCAGCATAGATGGTTGGAGCTGATGGCTGACTACGACCTTGATCTTAAGTACCATCCGGGGAAGGTTAATGTTATGCCGGATGCGCTTAGTCGGTTGCCAGCAATTCGGATGTTGACTGCATGGAAGGAGCTTACTGAAGATTTTCGGAGATTCGAGTTGGAGATCGTGCTATCGCATTCTTCAGGAAAGTTGATACAGCTGCAAGTACAGTCGTCATTGATCGAGAATATTAAAGCAGTACAGTCGTCATTGACCGTGACACCCGATTCTTATCGCGGAGTTGGAACATCTGCTCTGCCACCTTCTTGTAGATACAAGGTTCATCTGGATTTTTGACGAAATCAAACTCTTTGATAACGACGTCAAAGCAGATGTTCCAACTCCGCGATGCTTGCTTTAATCCATAAATGGATTTAAGCAGCTTGCACGCCTTCCCGCTGCTCCCACTGTCTACGAAGCCCTCTGGCTGAGTCATGTACATGCACTCTTCTAAATCACCATTTAGAAAGGCGGTCTTAACATCCATTTGCCAGATTTCGTAATCATGATAAGCAGCGATGGCAAGCATGATCCGGATGGATTTAAGCATAGCCACTGGAGAAAAGGTCTCGTCATAGTCCACACCTGGCCTTTGACGAAAACCCTTTGCTACAAGTCTAGCTTTGAAAGTCTCCACTTTCCCATCTACACCAAGTTTCTTCTTGAAGATCCACTTACTCCCAATGGGTTTTACCCCTTCAGGAGCAACGTCCAAAGTCCATACTTTGTTGGTGTACATGGATTCCATCTCGGACCGCATAGCATCCAGCCATTTCACTGAGTCCCCACTCGTGATGGCCTGCTCGAAGCTAGTTGGGTCATCATCCTCCATGATGCAACCCTCGCTTCCACCATCCATGAGAAAACCGTAGTATCTCTCAAGTTGGCGAGGAACCCTACTAGATCGGCGGAGAGGCTGAGGTTCATCGGGAGCTACTGAATCTTCTGGTTCCACTAAATCTTCAGTTACGGTTTGTGTATCTGGAACCTCTTCCAGCTCTACCACTTTGCCACTAATTTCTTTTTCATGGAATTCCTTTTCTAAAAAGGTGGCATGCTGAGCAACAAACACTTTTTGTTCCTCACTGTGGTAGAAAAAATACCCATATGAATTCTTTGGATATCCCACAAACTTGCAGAGAACTGACCGTGCCTCGAGCTTGTCCGGATTTTGCCTTTTGACATATGCCGGACAACCCATATCTTAACTCGTTTAAAATATGGTCTCTTCCCACTCCATATCTCATATGGTGTGGTAGGTACAGATTTAGATGGAACTTGATTCAATAGGTATGTTGCTATTTCCAGCGCATAACCCCAGAAGGAAATAGGTATCTCAGCTGTGCTCATCATAGAGCGCACCATATCTAATAGGGTGCGGTTCCTCCGTTCTGATACACCGTTGTGCTGTGGTGTATATGGAGGAGTCAGCTGAGAGAGAATCCCATTCTCTTTTAGGAAGTCCACGAATTCATTGCTCAAGTATTCCCCTCCTCGATCAGATCGAAGGATTTTAATACTTTTTCCGGTTTGGTTCTCAACTTCTTGTTTATATTCCCTAAATTTCTCAAAAGCTTCTGATTTGTGTTTCATCAGGAACACATACCCGAACCTAGAGAGATCGTCAGTGAATGTAATGAAGTATGAAGAACCATCCCTGGCATGTGTAGACATGGGACCGCATACATCACTATGTATAAGTCCTAAGAGTTCGGTAACTCTTTCTCCGTGTCCCGTAAACGGAGTTTTGGTCATCTTGCCTTTGAGACATGACTGGAAAGTGTCATAAGATGAAAATTCGAAAGGTTTCAAATATCCATCCTTATGCAACTTAGCCAGTCGTGTCACATTGATGTGACCCAGTCTACAATGCCACAAGAAGAATTCATTGAGTTCAGAACTCTTCCTCTTGTGTGTGTTTGTTATGCTCAGAACTGTTGATTGATTTAGAACATAAATGCCATTGCATAACGTGCCTGATCCAACCAACTTTTGGTTACGGAAAATGTTCATAACATTATCCTGTAATACAAAATTATATCCCTCCTTACTTAATAAAGAAACCGATATAATGTTGCATATCAGGTTCGGCATGTAATAGCATTCGTTCAGAACCAATGTATTACCAGTTGGTAATACAAGGTGATATTCCCCGACAGTCTTAGCTGCAACAATTGCACCATTTCCAACTCTAATGTCTTTATCACCTTCTCCAAGTTCTCTACCTTTCCATAGCCCATGTAACTGATTACATATATGGGATCCCGACCCGGTATCCAATACCCAGGACGTAGAGCAAATGGAGAAACAGTTCTCAGTAACGAACACACCCGAAGAAAATGCATCAACATGTACTTTCTTCATTCGGGTGGCATGGGAATCCTGGCATTCCCCTATATCCTGTTCATTCCTATAACTCTTATAAGAAAGAACGGAACCAACGTTCCCTAGCACAGTATAACATGCGGGTTCGGTCAATACATCCATATTATTATCTTCATTAGGGCATGAAATGGTCGCTACCTGGAGAGAGAGAGAAGAAAATACTTTAGCGTATGCTCGTGCAAGATCAGATTGGTTATTATCTTATCTAATCAGGATGGCTCCAACTGCTTTTTATCAAATCTTCCTCCAAACCCTAAAAGGAAAGACTAGCCGGGATTAATTACACACTACAGGTTCGCCAATCTTTCAGCCAGGCCAGTGTCGGTACTTTGAGGGAGGTCTCCCGTACTTTCGCACGAACCTAATTAATGTAAACCTCGTTTTCCCAGAGGCGTAATCCCGTTGACACCTTTCTAGACACCTACTTGATCGGCTAATTGCAATGTGTAAAACTCTCCCAGTAGTAACTCTTACTCCCAGTGGGTATCGGGATCCAACTATCTCATAGAAGGTATGCAATCTCATTGCAAATTTCAACACTTGAAATTCCCAATAATATTTTGCCCCGAACGATCTATGACCTTGACAAGGTCAACAAACCATAGACCGCAAGTCAAGTTCAACCCGTCATTTCTTGATTGAATCAAACCCACCCGCACGACCCTTGACAAGGTCAACAAGGCCGTACGACTACCCTAACCCAATCTGCATCATATGCATAAGCAGACAAATACTGGTTAGCTACCGCACACTGCGCCTTGACAAGGTCAACAAACGCAGCACGAATACTAAACAGGACTTATCTGAAATGACGGAGGGCTACGCTAGGTTTTTCTGAAAACCTATTGCGTAATGAACTTGATATCGTTGTAGAATCAAATGAAGTTTTGAAATGGAGTGATTTTGAGGCTTTTCTAGTTTTGCTAAAGGAGTCACTCCCGGCGAAGGGATCTCGGTCCTTTCCTCGTCGAATGAGGTGCGGGATATATCATATATATCGCTGTGCAAAGCAAAAACCCAAAAGCAGTCAAAAGCAAACCGAGTCTGTAGCATCTGCCAGTTATTGCTAAAGGAGTCACTCCCGGTGAAGGGATCTCGGTCCTTTCCTCATCGAATAAGATGCGGGGTATATCATATATACCGCTGTGCAAAGCAAGAACTGTAGCTACCTGTTTTATTTTAAAGTTCGATTCCACAACATCTTAGGTTTCTTATCTTTCATTAATCACATTAATGAAGTCCCATCATTTAAATACCTAAACATCACAGATAGATATGACGTACACTTATGCCATCCGCATTCGCCTCGATGTCCCCTCGTGCACCGTTAGGTTAGGTAACTAACGACAGAGCAGGGCAGGGCTAGCGCGGGTGTAAAACATAAGTAACGTCTATATAATATATCATATATACTATATATTATATCCATCACAGAAACACAACACAGATATCGCAGCAGAAGAAACATATGAAATATTGGATATACTAGGACGTCCGTGTTTTCAATACGAGCCAGTATAAAACACGGATTCCACGGTCGTGATGAATAGCCAATCCCACACCCCTAGACCCCTACGAGAGCGGCAAGCAACCCTGCCAATTCTAGGGTTAGGAGACCCGGACTCGACTCCTCGAGTTGGTCTCCCACTGGACCCCGGAACCCGGTTACTTGTGCTCCCCTCCTTGGGTCTATCCTAATGCAGAAAAGTAAATAATATACAAAGGGTGACAACTTCCGCTACCTGGAAGTGCCCCAAATAAAAGAATATTACATACAAGTTTTTACATGAATGAAAATGAAAAACACTCATCTCACATAAAAACCCCCGGCTATTCGAACACGACGATCCAATATAACATATCCAGCAACACATAATATCACATGTCATCAACGTAAGTAAGTATGCATACCCCAATTGTCGTTGACGTATAGCAACGAAACCGGCGATATGAACATACTTCACTTACGGTCACAGAAAAGAAAGTGTAAAACTACAACAATTGGAATCCGCAACTTCTTTAGACATCACATGCCTAATCAAATGAAATACTTAGACATCACATGCCTAACAGTTATAAATCCTGCATTTTAGTCTCATTATCGAAAACACTTTTCAATATAAAGTGAAACTAAACCGCTAGATTTATAACATTCATTCAGTTATCACATAACTGTTTGTGAATTCCAATTATTGTATCACATTCCAGATAAACAGAAAATGTTAAACTTTCCGATCGAACAGTCGAATACCCAAGTTTTCCCGATACAGCTCAACACATGAAATAAGTCTAACAACATTCAGTTCGTGCCTCAGTACCGACGGTCCAGCCGTAGAAGGGTCAAGCCAACGCCTCACATGTGGCACGCCGTACTGCTCCAAACCCGAAGGTTCAAAGGGCAGTTCAAGACGGTCACATAATCGAGTTAAGGTTTGTTGTCTTCTAGAGGGTCCATCGCGTTACTTGCACTACTTAGAACGTCGTTAAACTACGGAAAAATCCAACACTTGGAAATTTCCCGACAGGGGAAAAATTGGGTATTTATATCCGGTCGAACCTTTTAACATATTCTAAAAATTATCCGCTTTGATAATCTGGTCGAAACACCGAAGCTCTAAAACAGCCCAGAAAATTAAACTCTGGAATAATTATTAAAAAATACTCATAAAGCTCAGCTGCAGAAACTATGAATTACTGTGCATTGGAGGAGGGATGACGTCATCAAGCCGCCGCGGAACCGCCGCCTAAGCTGGCTTAGGCCGCGGTTCCGCCGCGCTTATTACTGTTCATTGGATGAAATTTGCACCGTAATTCTTAGAATTCCCTGCTGAATTTTTTAAGCATTTTTAATATTGAAAAATCCCAGATTTTAGAAAATGTACAGAGAGCATGTTTGGTTTAGGGTTTCGGGTTCGTTCGGGTTTCAAATCGCGTCTAGACTTCGCCTAAAGCTCTAGCTAGTCTCTGATACCAGTGAAAGGTTCCTAGGCACCCTATAGTGGTCTCACATGGCATCGAACATGCCAATTTAAAAAAAATGGTGCCGAGAAACCCTAGACTACGGATCTTAGACTAGATGTTTAGGCGAAATGAAAACTTAGTTAACTACTTAACTAAAGGAAGAGAGCTACAACCATTGTAGATCCGGATATCCACTTCCTTAGCTCCACGTAGTGGTCCTCTCGCTGTCCTTTTCCAATCCTAGATTCGTTCATCGGCTTCATCGGGAAAGCGAGCGGAATAGGTCGTCGGCTTCGTGTCAAAGACGATCTACGTCGAGGCATCACAAATTCAAACTCCGATTTCACCAAGTTGTGAAACTTGTGAAGAAAACACCCAAAACAACTTGGCAAGAGGTAGAGGGTGAAGAAATAGGAGGTGTGTTCACTTTAGAATTGGATTTCACTCACTTTTGCTCATGTTGCCATTGATGGCAACTAGTTTTCTCTCTTGAAGAAGAAGGAGAAGATGAAGCTAGAATATGATAAGTTAATTTCATAATGGAAAAATAAATCAATCCTTATCATATCTTAACCAAGGTTAAGTGTAGAGAAAAGACCATGGTAAATGAGAAGGGTTAGGGTTAAGCTAGAAGACAAAATGGTTTCTTTAGTCAAAGCTTCATGAAGCTTCAACAAGCTTCATGATAAAAGAAACCATTATGTTTTCATTTATCCATTTATATAAATAAAGAATGGATAAATAAATGAGAGAATAAATCAAAACCCTAATTATCTACTTAACCATGGTTTAATTCTTTACACTTAACCAAATGAACAAGTATCATCAAACATGATACAAAAATGTGCACAAAAGCATATCACATATACAATGTGCATCAAGTGAGAAAAATCCGTTTAAAGTGAACCAATACTAGTTAATGCAAAGTAATATATCAAATATATAATTATACATTAAATCATTAAATCAACATTTGATTCAATGATCCGGTCATGCCGCACATAACCGACTAGTATTCAATGTATCGATTTATCGAATCAATGATTCGATAACTAGGTCATATCGAATACAACCAATCGAAACATTTATCGCGAGAATGAAATGCGGTATCACATACACGCATTATTCTCGCTCCCGCACATATCTCATATGCGCTCCTATTTCGTTTCGCTTGAGCCAGGAAACCTCTGTATAGGACTCTAAAGACTCGTCAATACGCCGGTAGCAGATGATGATCATATCAAGCATCCACAAGCCGCAAGCGGTCTGCTAAACGTAACGGCCACCCGGGTATTGAGCGATCAGAAGATCGACGAGCTAGCCCGCTCACACTCCTGTGAATCCAACCAGTAACACTTACCGTACAGTCCGGTCTGTTAGTCTGATACGTCGCATATCAAGTCTAGGGGTGGTAAACGTCAGACCCCAATACTCGATAAGTCGTGCCGATGTGAGGCTCATAACGGGTCGAGAAACTACTGGTAACACTTACCAGCAAATCTCTGATCAGCTCTGGCCAGGGACTTCTCTGTTACGGCCAATCGAGCACAGCGCAACATCAACCCCCAATACCGGGAGAGACGAAACCCCTCCTATCGCTCATTGCCTCCATGTAACTCAGGACTGTACCCAAAGACCACCGTTTTGCACGCCCTCATGGACGTGGTAAGGTGGAGATCAAAGCACAATGGGAATCACACAAGACTCTATGACGATCTCGGGTCTACAGACTAACCTGCACAAGTGTCACCTGAGAACTGCCATCTGACGTGAGGTATAATACCATCTGGGAGTTCTCGGCGAGTCCGTCCAGTGTACCCAGTCTCCACTGAGCACCCGTATACCATCTCTGATGTCAAACACCAATGGATATGGGATCATCCATCGCCCATCACATGGGTCGAGAAGCATATACGCTAGTCTACTCTGGTATATCGATGCCCCGTCTCGATACACCCACGACTAGGGACCTTGAAGGATGTACTTATGGACTACCATGTCTCCACTAGTATGATCTGCATCATAGTCCAGGTAGTCAAGTTCACATCCTAAGGGCTTTACCAACATGTAACTATAAGACAGTATAAAGAGACTAGTGTACATGTTAAGATAAAGAGTAACCAGATAGCATACTATCATATCGAGCAAGAAAGTCATCTCTATATATGTCCAAGCATCCAATATAATATACATCATCTGTACAATACTGGCCTCTAGGGCATACATACAACTAACAATCTCCCACTTGCACTAGGGCCAGCTGCTGTAGTATCGGATACCGAGCATCCCGAAGAGTCTCTCAAACTGTATCTGGGGAATGGCCTTCGTGAGTGGATCCGCCGTGTTGTTCTTCGTGTCAACCCTCCTAACCTCGATCTCCCGGCGATCAACTATCTCCCGGATCAGGTGATACCGCCTCAGAATATGCCTGGATCGCTGATGGGACCTGGGTTCCTTGGCTAAAGCCACCGCTCCATTGTTATCGCAATACAAAGGTATTGGATGCTCATTGGATGGAACCACTCCAAGTTCAGTAATGAACTTCTTGATCCAGACAGCCTCTTTGGCAGCATCGTTGGCAGCGATGTATTCAGCCTCCATTGTCGAGTCTGCCACGGTTTCCTGCTTGGAACTCTTCCAGCTAACCGCCCCTCCGTAAAGGGTAAAGACAAAGCCCGACTGCGACTTAGAGTCGTCCTTATCACTCTGGAAGCTCGAATCGGTAAAGGACTCTACTTGGAGTTCTCCGTTACCATACACCAAGAACATATCTCTAGTCCTTCGCAAGTACTTGAGAATGCTCTTCACAGCTGTCCAGTGACTCTCTCCAGGATCAGCTTGATACCTGCTCACTATACTTAGTGAGTATGCTACATCGGGTCTGGTACATAGCATCGCATACATGATAGAGCCTACTGCCGAAGCATAGGGTATCCCTTGCATGCGAGCTCTCTCCAAATCAGTCTTGGGAGACATCTCTTTGGAGAGAGTGACTCCATAGATCGTGGGCATGTTCCCACGCTTGGACTCTTCCATACTAAACCTTTTTAGTATGGTGTCAATGTACCTGGATTGGGACAATCCTAAAATCCGTTTGGATCTATCTCTATAGATCCTGATTCCCAATATGCAGGAGGCATCACCATGATCTTTCATTGAGAATCTTTGTGATAAGAAGAGCTTGACCGATTGCAGCATAGGAATATCATTTCCTATCAAGAGTATGTCGTCCACGTACAATACGAGGAAGACAACCTTACTCTCTGCCACCTTCTTGTAGATACAAGGTTCATCTGGATTTTTGACGATATCAAACTCTTTGATAACGACGTCAAAGCAGATGTTCCAACTCCGCGATGCTTGCTTTAATCCATAAATGGATTTAAGCAGCTTGCACACCTTCCCGCTGCTCCCACTGTCTACGAAGCCCTCTGGCTGAGTCATGTACACGCACTCTTCTAAATCACCATTTAGAAAGGCGGTCTTAACATCCATTTGCCAGATTTCGTAATCATGATAAGCAGCGATGGCAAGTATGATCCGGATGGATTTAAGCATAGCCACTGGAGAAAAGGTCTCGTCATAGTCCACACCTGGCCTTTGACGAAAACCCTTTGCTACAAGTCTAGCTTTGAAAGTCTCCACTTTCCCATCTACACCAAGTTTCTTCTTGAAGATCCACTTGCTCCCAATGGGTTTTACCCCTTCAGGAGCAACGTCCAAAGTCCATACTTTGTTGGTGTACATGGATTCCATCTCGGACCGCATAGCATCCAGCCATTTCACTGAGTCCCCACTCGTGATGGCCTGCTCGAAGCTAGTTGGGTCATCATCCTCCATGATGCAATCCTCGCTTTCACCATCCATGAGAAAACCGTAGTATCTCTCAGGTTGGCGAGGAACCCTACTAGATCGGCGGAGAGGCTGAGGTTCATCGGGAGCTACTGAATCTTCTGGTTCCACTAAATCTTCAGTTACGGTTTGTGTATCTGGAACCTCTTCCAGCTCTACCACTTTGCCACTAATTTCTTTTTCAAGGAATTCCTTTTCTAAAAAGGTGGCATGCTGAGCAACAAACACTTTTTGTTCCTCACTGTGGTAGAAAAAATACCCATATGAATTCTTTGGATATCCCACAAACTTGCAGAGAACTGACCGTGCCTCGAGCTTGTCCGGATTTTGCCTTTTGACATATGCCGGACAACCCCATATCTTAACTCGTTTAAAATATGGTCTCTTCCCACTCCATATCTCATATGGTGTGGTAGGTACAGATTTAGATGGAACTTGATTCAATAGGTATGTTGCTGTTTCCAGCGCATAACCCTAGAAGGAAATAGGTAACTCAGCTGTGCTCATCATAGAGCGCACCATATCTAATAGGGTGCGGTTCCTCCGTTCTGATACACCGTTGTGCTGTGGTGTATATGGAGGAGTCAGCTGAGAGAGAATCCCATTCTCTTTTAGGAAGTCCACGAATTCATTGCTCAAGTATTCCCCTCCTCGATCAGATCGAAGGATTTTAATACTTTTTCCGGTTTGGTTCTCAACTTCTTGTTTATATTCCCTAAATTTCTCAAAAGCTTCTGATTTGTGTTTCATCAGGAACACATACCCGAACCTAGAGAGATCGTCAGTGAATGTAATGAAGTATGAAGAACCATCCCTAGCATGTGTAGATATGGGACCGCATACATCACTATGTATAAGTCCCAAGAGTTCGGTAACTCTTTCTCCGTGTCCCGTAAACGGAGTTTTGGTCATCTTGCCTTTGAGACATGACTGGCAAGTGTCATAAGATGAAAATTCGAATGGTTTCAAATATCCATCCTTATGCAACTTAGCCAGTCGTGTCACATTGATGTGACCCAGTCTACAATGCCACAAGAAGGATTCATTGAGTTCAGAACTCTTCCTCTTGTGTGTGTTTGTTATGCTCAGAACTGTTGATTGATTTAGAACATAAATGCCATTGCATAACGTGCCTGATCCAACCAACTTTTGGTTACGGAAAATGTTCATAACATTATCCTGTAATACAAAATTATATCCCTCTTTACTTAATAAAGAAACCGATATAATGTTGCATATCAGGTTCGGCATGTAATAGCATTCGTTCAGAACCAATGTATTACCAGTTGGTAATACAAGGTGATATTCCCCGACAATCTTAGCTGCAACAATTGCACCATTTCCAACTCTAATGTCTTTATCACCTTCTCCAAGTTCTCTACCTTTCCTTAGCCCATGTAACTGATTACATATATGGGATCCCGACCCGGTATCCAATACCCAGGACGTAGAGCAAATGGAGAAACAGTTCTCAGTAACGAACACACCCGAAGAAAATGCATCAACATGTACTTTCTTCATTCGGGTGGCATGGGAATCCTGGCATTCCCCTATATCCTGTTCATTCCTATAACTCTTATAAGAAAGAACGGAACCAACGTTCCCCAGCAAAGTATAACATGCGGGTTCGGTCAATACATCCATATTATTATCTTCATTAGGGCATGAAATGGTCGCTACCTGGAGAGAGAGAGAAGAAAACACTTTAGCGTATGCTCGTGCAAGATCAGATTGGTTATTATCTTATCTAATTAGGATGGCTCCCACTGCTTTTTATCAAATCTTTCTCCAAACCCTAAAAGGAAAGACTAGCCAGGATTAATTACACACTACAGGTTCGCCAATCTTTCAGCCAGGCCAGTGTCGGTACTTTGAGGGAGGTCCCCCGTGCTTTCGCACGAACCTAATTAATGTAAACCTCGTTTTCCCAGAGGCGTAACCCCGTTGACACCTTTCTAGACACCTACTTGATCGGCTAATTTCAATGTGTAAAACTCTCCCAGGAGTAACTCTTACTCGCAGTGGGTATCGGGATCCAACTATCTCATAGAAGGTATGCAATCTCATTGCAAATTTCAACACTTGAAATTCCCGATAATATTTTGCCCCGAACGATCTATGACCTTGACAAGGTCAACAAACCATAGACCGCAAGTCAAGTTCAACCCATCATTTCTTGATTGAATCAAACCCACCCGCACGACCCTTGACAAGCTCAACAAGGCCGTACGACTACCCTAACCCAATCTGCATCATATGCATAAGCAGACAAATACTGGTTAGCTACGGCACACTGCGCCTTGACAAGGTCAACAAACGCAGCACGAATACTAAACAGGACTTATCTGAAATGACGGAGGGCTACGCTAGGTTTTTCTGAAAACCTATTGCGTAATGAACTTGATATCGTTGTAGAATCAAATGAAGTTTTGAAATGGAGTGATTTTGAGGCTTTTCTAGTTTTGCTAAAGGAGTCACTCCCGGCGAAGGGATCTCGGTCCTTTCCTCGTCGAATGAGGTGCGCGATATATCATATATATCGTTGTGCAAAGCAAAAACCCAAAAGCAGTCAAAAGCAAACCGAGTCTGTAGCATCTGCCAGTTATTGCTAAAGGAGTCACTCCCGGTGAAGGGATCTCGGTCCTTTCCTCATCGAATAAGGTGCGGGGTATATCATATATACCGCTGTGCAAAGCAAGAACTGTAGCTACCTGTTTTATTTTAAAATTCGATTCCACAACATCTTAGGTTTCTTATCTTTCATTAATCACATTAATGAAGTCCCATCATTTAAATACCTAAACATCACAGATAGATATGACGTACACTTATGCCATCCGCATTCGCCTCGATGTCCCTTCGTGCACCGTTAGGTTAGGTAACTAACGACAGAGCAGGGCAGGGCTAGCGTGGGTGTAAAACATAAGTAACGTCTATATAATATATCATATATACTATATATTATATCCATCACAGCATCACAACACAGATATCGCAGCAGAAGAAACATATGAAATATTGGATATACTAGGACGTCCGTGTTTTCAATACGAGCCAGTATAAAACACGGATTCCACGGTCGTGATGAATAGCCAATCCCACACCCCTAGACCCCTACGAGAGCGGCAAGCAACCCTGCCAATTCTAGGGTTAGGAGACCCAGACTCGACTCTTCGAGTTGGTCTCCCACTGGACCCCGGAACCCGGTTACTTGTGCTCCCCTCCTTGGGTCTATCCTAATGCGGAAAAGTAAATAATATACAAAGGGTGACAACTTCCGCTACCTGGAAGTGCCCCAAATAAAAGAATATTACATACAAGTTTTTACATGAATGAAAATGAAAAACACTCATCTCACATAAAAACCCCCGGCTATTCGAACACGACGATCCAATATAACATATCCAGCAACACATAACATCACATGTCATCAACGTAAGTAAGTATGCATACCCCAATTGTCGTTGACGTATAGCAACGAAACCGGCGATATGAACATACTACACTTACGGTCACAGAAAAGAAAGTGTAAAACTACAACAATTGGAATCCGCAACTTCTTTAGACATCACATGCCTAATCAAAAGAAATACTTAGACATCACATGCCTAACAGTTATAAATCCCGCATTTTAGTCTCATTATTGAAAACACTTTTCAATATAAAGTGAAACTAAACCGCTAGATATATAACATTCATTCAGTTATCACATAACTGTTTGTGAATTCCAATTATTGTATCACATTCCAGATAAACAGAAAATGTTAAACTTTCCGATCGAACAGTCGAATACCCAAGTTTTCCCGATACAGCTCAACACATGAAATAAGTCTAACAACATTCAGTTCGTGCCTCAGTACCGACGGTCCAGCCGTAGAAGGGTCAAGCCAACGCCTCACATGTGGCACGCCGTACTGCCCCAAACCCGAAGGTTCAAAGGGCAGTTCAAGACGGTCACATAATCGAGTTAAGGTTTGTTGTCTTCTAGAGGGTCTATCGCGTTACTTGCACTACTTAGAACGTCGTTAAACTACGGAAAATCCAACACTTGGAAATTTCCCGACAGGGGAAAAATTGGGTATTTATATCCGGTCGAACCTTTTAACATATTCTAAAAATTATCCGGAAAAACACAAAAGACGAAATTTGATAATCCGGTCGAAACACCGAAGCTCTAAAACAGCCCAGAAAATTAAACTCTGGAATAATTATTAAAAAATACTCATAAAGCTCAGCTGCAGAAACTATGAATTACTGTGCATTGGAGGAGGGATGACGTCATCAAGCCGCCGCGGAACCGCCGCCTAAGCTGGCTTAGGCCGCGGTTCCGCCGCGCTTATTACTGTTCATTGGATGAAATTTGCATCGTAATTCTTAGAATTCCCTGCTGAATTTTTTAAGCATTTTTAATATTGAAAAATCCCAGATTTTAGAAAATGTACAGAGAGCATGTTTGGTTTAGGGTTTCGGGTTCGTTCGGGTTTCAAATCGCGTCTAGACTTCGCCTAAAGCTCTAGCTAGTCTCTGATACCAGTGAAAGGTTCCTAGGCACCCTATAGTGGTCTCACATGGCATCGAACATGCCAATTTAAAAAAAATGGTGCCGAGAAACCCTAGACTACGGATCTTAGACTAGATGTTTAGGCGAAATGAAAACTTAGTTAACTACTTAACTAAAGGAAGAGAGCTACAACCTTTGTAGATCCGGATATCCACTTCCTTAGCTCCACGTAGTGGTCCTCTCGCTGTCCTTTTCCAATCCTAGACTCGTTCATCGGCTTCATCGGGAAAGCGAGCGGAATAGGTTGTCGGCTTCGTGTCAAAGACGATCTACGTCGAGGCATCACAAGTTCAAGCTCCGACTTCACCAAGTTGTGAAACTTGTGAAGAAAACACCCAAAACAACTTGGAAAGAGGTAGAGGGTGACGAAATAGGAGGTGGGTTCACTTTAGAATTGGATTTCACTCACTTTTGCTCATGTTGCCATTGATGGCAACTAGTTTTCTCTCTTGAAAAAGAAGGAGAAGATGAAGCTAGAATATGATAAGTTAATTTCATAATGGAAAAATAAATCAATCCTTATCATATCTTAACCAAGGTTAAGTGTAGAGAAAAGACCATGGTAAATGAGAAGGGTTAGGGTTAAGCTAGAAGACAAAATGGTTTCTTTAGTCAAAGCTTCAACAAGCTTCATGATAAAAGAAACCATTATGTTTTCATTTATCCATTTATATAAATAAAGAATGGATAAATAAATGAGAGAATAAATCAAAACCCTAATTATCTACTTAACCATGGTTTAATTCTTTACACTTAACCAAATGAACAAGTATCATCAAACATGATACAAAAATGTGCACAAAAGCATATCACATATACAATGTGCATCAAGTGAGAAAAATCCGTTTAAAGTGAACCAATACTAGTTAATGCAAAGTAATATATCAAATATATAATTATACATTAAATCATTAAATCAACATTTGATTCAATGATCCGGTCATGCCACACATAACCGACTAGTATTCAATGTATCGATTTATCGAATCAATGATTCGATAACTAGGTCATATCGAATACAACCAATCGAAACATTTATCGCGAGAATGAAATGCGGTATCACATACACGCATTATTCTCGCTCCCGCACATATCTCATATGCGCTCCTATTTCGTTTCGCTTGAGCCAGGAAACCTCTGTCTAGGACTCTAAAGACTCGTCAATACGCCGGTAGCAGATGATGATCATATCAAGCATCCACAAGCCGCAAGCGGTCTGCTAAACGTAACGGCCACCCGGGTATTGAGCGATCAGAAGATCGACGAGCTAGCCCGCTCACACTCCTGTGAATCCAACCAGTAACACTTACCGTACAGTCCGGTCTGTTCGTCTGATACGTCGCATATCAAGTCTAGGGGTGGTAAACGTCAGACCCCAATACTCGATAAGTCGTGCCGATGTGAGGCTCATAACGGGTCGAGAAACTACTGGTAACACTTACCAGCAAATCTCTGATCAGCCCTGGCCAGGGACTTCCTTGTTACGGCCAATCGAGCACAGCGCAACATCAACCCCCAATACCGGGAGTGACGAAACCCCTCCTATTGCTCATTGCCTCCATGTGACTCGGGACTGTACCCAAAGACCACCGTTTTGCACGCCCTCATGGACGTGGTAAGGTGGAGATCAAAGCACAGTGGGAATCACACAAGACTCTATGACGATCTCGGGTCTACAGACTAACCTGCACAAGTGTCACCTGAGAACTGCCATCTGACGTGAGGTATAATACCATCTGGGAGTTCTCGGCGAGTCCGTCCAGTGTACCCAGTCTCCACTGAGCACCCGTATACCATCTCTGATGTCAAACACCAATGGATATGGGATCATCCATCGCCCATCACATGGGTCGAGAAGCGTATACGCTAGTCTACTCTGGTATATCGATGCCCCGTCTCGATACACCCACGACTAGGGACCTTAAAGGATGTACTTATGGACTACCATGTCCCCACTAGTATGATCTGCATCATAGTCCAGGTAGTCAAGTACACATCCTAAGGATTTTACCAACATGTAACTATAAGACAGTATAAAGAGACTAGTGTACATGTTAAGATAAAGAGTAACCAGATAGCATACTATCATATCGAGAAAGAAAGTCATCTCTATTTATGTCCAAGCATCCAATATAATATACATCATCTGTACAATACTGGCCTCTAGGGCATACATACAACTAACAGTGCATACTGGCATTTTTCCTGGCATTGCATTTTTTACCATATAACATTTTAGGTCATGTAATATAATTTAAAATTGCATTTCATAGCCTGCATGATACCCCAAGCCCCGTGGTAGCATCCGCGCCTCTTGTTCTCGTCTCATTCAGTGAGACGGACTTGTTTGGATGGCTACGCGGACGTGCGTGCATCCGTTCTTGGGGGTATGCATTTTTCGTTATCCGGACATTCATTTTTTTTATTTTGGTCCACATGTATATTTTTCGTATTTTAAAACTGAATTTTAGACCCGACCCGGGCATGTTTCGGACTAAATTTCTATTTACCAGAAAATCCAATTTTATTTCATCTAATATCTTTATTAAAATTTAACAGTTTAAAATATTTATAACTTACAAAATCTTTTTAAATTAAAATCTAAACCTTAATAACAACCCCTTTCTCTCTATCTCTCTCTCTCTCTTCTCTGCATATATATATATATATATATATATATATATATATATATATATATATATATATATATTTTTTATTTATTTATTTTTTCTTTCTTTATTTAATACACAGCCTCTTCTTCTTCTTCTTTTTTCTTCTTTCTTTTTCTTGATCTTGTTCCTTGATTCCGGTGATCACCGCCGGAGCCGTGCTCGTCGCTGACGATCCGAGTGATCCAGTGAACGTACCTGACTTGCGTGATCACCCCCGTGCGTTGTTTGGAACTGTTCCGTGTACCGTGCGCGTGTCGTGATATTTCGCCGACGAAGGACGTTCCGTACACATCCTTTCTTGTTCCGTCTAAGCAAGTTAATCTTGCTACATGCTATATAACTCATTAGATACCTATTTAAATAAATATCACACCTGTATTTTAAATCAAGCATCGCATGTTTCATATTATAACTTTTTGATGTTCCGTTTGCATCCATTCATATCATTTCAGATCTAGATCATGAAAACTTATCTTGTTACATACTATACTATCATATATTGCATCAAATTGAATAGTTACATTTCATATTGCTTAGTTATATGTTCCGTACTTGTTAGTTTATCATTTTACGATTATTTGATACCCGTTTGCATCCATATCATTTAAAATATATATCGTCGTAATATTTCTTATTATTATCTTTAATTAGTTTATAATCTACATTTTATAATGTTATACATTTAAAAATATTATAGTTTACATATGAAACGTTGTTGTAAAGCAGATACGACAAATCTGAAATTTAACGTACAACTTACCTTATAAAATTCATTATAAATCATAGAAAAATCATTAGTATACGTTCTTTAGTTCGTTACGAAGCTAACTCAGAATAATATAACTCTATGAAATATTTACTGGCAAAATAAATTGTTTAAATAACTTAAAATGCAAATGAATATTTCTCTAAACTGCTGTCCACGAAAATTCCAGCAGCAAACTTTCAAATTCGAATGTTAATAGCTTGTTGTAGGGACAACCTGAGATCCGTATACTTATAAAAATGAAAACCTTATTGAATTATATTTATTTTGGTATAAGACATGTCCCTTCTGGAGAACGTTTGTTATTTTTAAGATATTTTACAAATCAGGGTGACGCTGAATTTCTGAACGGAACTTTCTTGTGCATGGTTAATCAATACCACTTTTATAGTTATTATTCGGTTTGAATATGTTATCCATGTTAATATTATTATATCAATATCTATTTAATAAATAATAGTGCTTGTGTTTTAATATTCAGCAAATTTTATCGATTTACAGTTTTATAGTATTTGTCTGTAACCGTACGGTTTATTACATATCTAGTTGCACGCCAAGACCATATTATTTCATTTTACTGTTGTATTAGTGCACCATGCTTGATAATTGTGCATCCTACATAGTCATGATGTAACCCCTGACAAAATATTTGTGCATCCATGCTTTACCGTGCATCCGTACTTGCTATAGTTTTAGTATGAGCATCCGCTTGACACATGTGCACTACCTGTCATGACCTGATATACTACTGCTTGACTTGATACCTGTGCACTACTTGACATGACTTGATACCTGTGCACTACTTGACCTGATTGGATCCATGTACACTACCTGACATGACCTGATACACTACTACTTGACATGACTTGATACCTGTGCACTGCTTGACATGATTTGATACCTGTGGACTACTTGACCTGATTGGATCCATGTACACTACCTGACATGACTTGATGTATCATAGCCTGACTTGATACCGATCTTGTTACTAATGCCGACTATCTTGACCTGTTGTCCCTACGGACATTTCCTGTTGTCTATTCAGACAAACCTGTACCTGGTTGATCCTGTGTTGGCATTAGCTCCAGATTTATCAATACCTGACTTGAACACATAACTTGGGGGTATGGGGAAATCAATGATGAAAACTGACTTGTAGCTCGACAATTCGATACCTTTACTGATCAGTTTTACGGGCTAGGCTAGCCCTGGGATGATGCCGCTAACATCATTCATCGTTACCTACTACCTTTCACTGCCTTACGGCACGTCTCGGATTCAGCCCGAGAATCTTGACCGTGGTCCCGGGCATGCACGGGATACTATTGATTTACATCGATGATTCATCAAATTGATTTCAAAGACTTGAGAGTAGTTAACCCAGTAGATCAGTTTAGATTACTCACTGCACATCACCTGTGCCTTACCCTTCACTGTCCTTATTTATGTTTTACCGTTATACCTGTTTTACCGTTCATACTCATACCTGCATGACTTGTTACCCCCTGATTATATTATTGTTGATATTATGACGTACTGACGTCTGGGTTTTGCATGGCCCAGATCTTCTACCTTTGTCGCAGGCTGATCAAGAGTATTTCCGCCGTCAGGCCGAGCAGTGAGGATCCTGTTAGTATCCAGTTAGTTATTTCCTTACTTTCCATATGTTATTGTTACTTGGATTTATTGCTTCTGCGTATTATTTCTTGACTCGTTTATTCTGGCTTATGGACATGTACTAGATAGTTTATTTATTTTGCTGTTCTTGATGTCTCTACAACCGTAATGTGACTGTGGAGGAATATTTCCGATCCATAAGTAGCATGGTTGGCTCTGTCACGTGCCTATCTTAGCGCACTCTGGGAAGCGGGGCGTGACAGAAGTTAAGATTTGGGGTTGTCCGGCCAATGTCTAAAAGCAAAATCTGGACAAGCTCGAAGCAAGGTCAGTTCTGTGGAAGTTTGTTGGATATCGCATGCATTCGCAAGGGAATATCTTCTACCAAACAGAGGAACAAAATGTGTTTTGTTTTCTCAGCATGCCACCTTTTGGAAAGGGAATTTCTTGTGAAGAAATTAGTGGTCATGAGGTAAAACTGGAAGGAGTTCCAGCTATACAAACTGCAGATGATGATTTGGTAGAACCGGATGATTCAATAGTTTTCAACGAACCTCAGCCTCTCCGCCGATCTAGTAAGGTTCCTCATCCACCTGAGAGATACTTTTGTTTTCTCTATGACAGTAGGAGTGAGGATTGCATCATGAGATGATGACCCAACTAGTTTTGAGCTGGCCATCAAGAGTGGGGACTCTGTAAGAATAGCTAGATGCTTAGCGATCTGAGATGGAATCCATATACACCAACAAAGTATGGACTTTGATTTCTTTGTCTGAAGGGTTAAATCCCCATCAGGAGCAAGTATATATTGAGAAGATTACTTGGTGTACATAGAAAAGTTGAGACATTCAAAGCTATGCTTAAGTCCATCCAGATCCTACTTTCCACTGCTACATACCATGACTACGATATCTGGCGGTTGTGTGTCATGACTGATTTTCTAAATAATGATTTAGAAGAGAGTGTCTATAAGTACACAACCAGAGGGCTTCGTAGACAGTGGGGGCAGCAGAAATGTGTGCAAGTTGTTTTATGGGATAAATCAGGCATCGCGGAGCTGGAACATCTGTTTTTATGCGGTAGTCAAAGAGTTTTACTTCATAAAAATGGTAGATGAACCTAGTATATACAAAAAGGTAGTAGCGAGTATGGTGGTGATCCTCGTATAGTACGTGGATGACATACTCTTGATAGAAAAGGAGTTTCCTATGCTGCGCTCAGTCAATCTCCTCTTATCACAAGGATTCTCTATATAGGATCAAGATGATACCACCTAAATCCTAGGTTTTGGATCTATGAGATAGATCTAATTGGATGTTAGGGTTCTTACTAGGTGTAGTGAGATAGTATCAATCGATCCTGGGGAGAATCACTCGATATAAGGTCGACTGAATGTCAGCCACAGGCATTGTCTTTGCCCTCAGTGGAGGGACGGTATGCTGGAAAAGTTCCAAGTTAGATACCGTGTCAAACTAGACGATTAAAGACAAGATGCATCATTACCAAGGATGCTACCAAAGAGACAGTCATGATATATATAAGTTCATGACATGAAATTCGTTCCTACCATTGTGTGACAATGGAGTTGTGGCTTATGCCTAGGAACCCCCATCCCATCAGAGATCCAGACATATTCTTAGACAGTATCACCTGATCATAGAGATGGTTGATCTCCAGGGAGATCAAGATTAGGAGAGTAGATACAGAGGACAACATCGCGAATCCACTCACAAAGGCCTATTTCCCAGTATAGACTTATATGGGATGGTTGAGCATGAGATACATCAACCACAGCTGATTGTTGGGTATGCGATACCACAACAGATGGCCCTAGTGCAAGTAGGAGATTGTCAGTGATACGTATGCCCTAGAGGTCATTACAGTACATACGATGTATATTGTAGTTGATGCTTGGACATATATATGGAGGACTTTCTTGCTCGACATGATAGTATGCTATCTGGTTGCTCTTTATCTTAACATGTACTCTGATTGTCTCTATGTTACATGTTGATAAAGCCCTTAGGATGAGTACTTGACTACCAGGACTATGATGCAAATCATACTAGTGGGGACAATGTAGTCACTAAGTACATCCTTCAAATGTTCCTAGTCGTAGGTGTATCGAGACAGGGCATCGATATACCAGAGTAGACTAGCGTATTGCTTCTCGACCTATGTAGATGGGCGATGGATGATCCCATATCCATTGGTGTTTGAAATCAGAGATAGTATACGGGTGCTCAGTGAGACTGGGTACACTCGAAGGACTCGCCAAGAACTCCCAGATGGTATTATACTTTACGTCAGATGGCAGTTCTCTGGTGAACCTGGTACAGGTTAGTCTGTAGACCCAAGATCATCATAGAGTCTTATGTGATTCCCACTGTGCTTTGATTTCCACCTTACCACTTTCAAGAGAATGTGCAAAACGGTGGCTTTTGGGTACAGTCCCAAATCACATGGAGGCAATGAGCGATAGGAGGGGTTTCGTCCCTCCCGGTATTGGGAGTTAATGTTGCGCTGTGTTCGATTGACTATAACTAGAAATTCTGGCCAGGGTTGCTGAGATTTACTGGTAAGTGTTATCAGTAATTTCTTGAACCGTTATAGACCTCATATCGACAAGACTTAGTGGTTACTGGGGCTTGACATTTACCACCCTTAGAGTAGATATGTGACATATCAGACGAAGAGATCGGACTGTACGGGAGTGTTACTGATTGGATTCACATGAGAATGTACAGGCTTGCTTGTTGATCTTCTCATCGCTCAATACCTGGGTGGCTGTTACGTTTAGCTGACCGCTTGCAGCTTGTGGGTGTTTGATATGATCATCACCTACTGCCGGCGTATTGACGATTCTTTAGAGTCCTACACAGAGATTTCCTGGCTCAGGTAAAACGGAGTAGGAGCACATATGTGATATGTGTGGGACCGAGAATAATACGTGTATGTGATACTATATTAGATTCTCGTGATATGTGATATTGGCCGGGTATATGTGAATAGCCGGGTCATCGGATCAGGGATTGATTCGATGAGCTGATACATTTTATATTAGTCGGTTATTTTTGAAATAGCCGGATTATCGGATTAAGAGTTGATTCGATAATTTAATGTATAATTATATATGTGATATATTACGTTACATTAACTAATATAAGCTCGCTTTATTGATTCTTTTTCTCACTTGGATAATACATTGATGTATACACGATATATGTTAATTGTATTATTTTCTTTTGTTACATTAAATATTATATGTGTGATATATAATATTGTAACAAGTTAGGGTTACAAATGCAACAAAGTTTTTAAGATTTAACCATGTTAGGGTTTGGATTAGGGTTAAACTTTTGGATTAGGTTTTGGATGAGCTTTGAGGAAGCTTCATGAAGGTTTGACTTTGTCCATTTTCTTTGATATTTTGGAGAGATATTTGTTAACCCAACCCAAACCTTAAACCATGGTAAAGTCTCTACAAGGGTTAAGCATGTCATTCTTAACCCTAGGTTGCATTTCTAACTTAAACAATTTTTCATTATTCATCACAAAAGAAATTCTTCTTCTTCTTCCTCTCTTGAAAAGCTTTCTAGCTTTTCATTAGTGATGGATATTTTGTGAGAAATTGAAAACAAAAAAGAGCAAAATTCCTACTTCGTCATCCTCAACTATTCTAGCCACTTAGATTAGGATGTTTTCTTTACTAATACTTGATTAGTTAAGCATGAGCTTGGGTTTGAGATTCTTCAAGGTAGATTATCTTGGATTAGTGAAGTCTTCAAGCAAGGGTGCATCATTCTCTTCATGGAGCCTCTCAAGAGTCCGGATACTTTATGATCGCAGTGAACGGACCTCAACACGGAAAGGAACGGACTACAAAGGTTGTAATCCCTCATTCTTAGATATTAAAGTGTTAACATGCTAGTATTGTTTGATTCTCTAGTTAACATTCTAGGTTTAGGGTTATCTATAATGGAAAATTTTGAAATTGGCATTGAAGATGCCACCCGAAACCTTGCTGCCGTTGTAGGTAACCCAACACTGGGCCTACGACTCAAAGAATCAGCTACCGCATTCGCCTTGTCCGGATGATAAAGGATCTCACAATCATAATCCTTCATAAGCTCCATCCACCGGCGCTGTCTCAGATTCAGGTCCCCCTGCTGGAAGATGTACTGCAAGCTCTTATGGTCCATGAAAATCTGACACGACTCCCCATACAAGTAGTGTCTCCAAATATTCAACGCAAAGACCACCGCAGCCATCTCAAGATCGTGAGTAGGGTAATTCTGCTCGTGCTTCCTCGGCTGCCTAGAAGCATAAGCGATCACTCTATCCTGCTGCATCAGTACACAACCGATCCCCACTGAAGACGTATCGCAGTAAACAACAAAACCACCCGATCCGGAAGACAAAGATAGAACCGGTACAGTCGTCAATCGAGTCTTCAACTTCTGAAAACTCTGCTCGTACGCCTCAGTCCAAAGAAAAGAAACCCCCTCCGGGTCAGTCCGGTCAGCGGTGCAGCGATACTCGAAAAATTCTGCATGAATCGGCGGTAATAACCAGCTAAGCCCAAAAAGCTGCGGACCTCTGTCACGGATACAGGTCTGGGCCAAATCTGTACAGCCTTAATCTTCCTCGGGTCCACAAGAATACCATCTCCCATCACCGCATGACCCAGGAAGTCAACTCTATCAAGCCAAAATGCGCACTTTGAGAATTTAGCATACACCTGATGCTCTCTCAATATTTGCAGAGCAATCCTCAAGTGCTACTCGTGCTCCTCTCGACTCCTAGAGTAGAACAAAATATCATCAATAAACACAATAATGAACTGGTCAAGGAACGGCCTGAAAATCCGGTTCATCAGATCAACGAGTGATGCTGGGGAATTGGTGAGTTCGAACGATATCACCAGAAACTCATAATGCCCGTAGCGTGTACGAAAAGAAGTCTTCGGAATATCATCATTCCGAACCCGCAACTGATGATAACTCGAACGCAAATCAATCTTAGAAAAATGTTTCGCACCTTGGAGCTGATCAAAAAAATCGTCAATGCGAGATAAATGATACCTATTCCGCACCGTAACTCGATTCAATTGACGATAATCAACACATAACCTCAAACTGCCGTCCTTCTTCTTGACGAACAGCACAGGAGCTCCCCAAGGCGAAACATTCGGGCGCACAAGTCCCTTATCAAGCAACTCTTGCAATTGATCTTTAAGCACTCTAAGCTCTGCCGGAGCCATCCGGTAAGGCGGTATAGAAATAGGCCCCGTGCCAGGAATAAGATCTATGCAAAACTCAATATCGCGCTCTAGAGGCAAACCAGGTAACTCATCGGTAAAAACGTCGGGAAACTCTCGCACGATAGGAACCCCGTCCAATGACTCTACTGCGGCTCCAGCATCATAAATGAAAGCCCAGAATCCCCGACATTCCATCCTCAAAAGCCGACTAGCGCAAAGGGCTGAAATCAAATTGTGAGAGGCGGCTTCATGGTCCCTCTGCTTAACCCGAACCGACTCGCCCCGAAAACTGAAACAGACCGTCTTCTCACGGCATTCCACTAACGTATAACAAGCTACCAACCAGTCTATGCCAAGGAGAACGTCGAAGTCCAACATATCTAGAAGGATCAAATCAACGGACAAAACTCTATCTCCAATCTGAATGGCACACGACCGAAACACATAACGCGCGACAAAAGAATCGCCAACAGGTGTAATAATAACAAGCGGCTGATCTAGCAAACACGACTCTCGGCCTAACCTCGTCACGAGATGCGTAGAAACATACGAATGCGTAGATCCTGAATCAAACAAAACATGAGCCTCAAAAGAACATACAGAAAGAGTACCTGAAACTACGGCATTGGACGCCTGCACGACTTGCTGAGTCAAGGCAAACACCCGAGCCTACCTCTACCGGCGACTGGCTGACCTCCGCCTCTGCCACCCCATCCCCTCGGAACAAAACCGCCGTGACTACGACCTCTCTGAATATGAGTCTGACGCGGAACACCAACAGTCATAAGAGGCAACGCCCTCTGAGGTGGAGAAGGTGGTAAGGTAACATATGGTACAGCTGTCCCGCTCTCACGTGGCTCAGTACAATCTCGAGCACGATGACCCAAACTCCCACACCGGTAACATCCAGATGCAAACTGCTGACCCTCCTGGGGATAAGAGCTAAATAGCTGCCGTCATCCCGTGTCTCCAATACCCCCAGCATCTGAACGGAATCTGTCACGGCGTCTAAATGTCCGTCCCCATACTGATACACCAGTACGAACCCTCTTCGGGTCCAGAACAACTGACGTCTCGGAAAGACGCTCCTCAACCAATAGGGCTGCGTCCACCACTGCTACATAAGTTTCACACTGCTGTATGCTGATAGCGAGTAACAACTGGGTAAGCAGGCCTCGAACAAACCTCTTCACCCTCATCTCCTCCGTAGCCACCAAATACGGAGCATACACAGACAGCTCAGTAAACAGCACATCGTACTCAGCCACCGTCATACCCTAAGTCTGGTATAATGACTCGAATCTGCGTGCTCGAGCATCCCTGACGCTCAGCGGAAGAAAACATGCAAGAAACACCGTCACGAGCTCAGTCCAAGTCATAGGGGGAAGACCTGCGGCTCTGCCTTTCTCTAAGGACTCACACCGCTTCTGAGCCAGACCCTCCAGACGAAAACTCGCAAACTCCATCCATCTCGTGTCGGAGCATCGAAGCAAACGAAATATCCTAGCCATCCGGTTAATAAACGACTATGGATCCTCGGCTACATTGGTACCAATGAAAAACGGAGGCCTCAGCCTCATGAACTCCGATAACGATACGGTGATCACCTCTGTAGCTGCAGATACAACCACCTGAACAGTAGGCACCAACACGGTCCCCGTAACGGGTGGAACAACATCCTGCCCCTGTGCTCGAATGGCTTCAACTAAAGACCCCTTCATCTGGCGCAAATCCTGCATACCAGCCCCTAGCATAGCCTTATGGTCTGTCGAAGGTGGAACAATCTGCTCCTGCAAAACGGGCGTACCGCCCTAGTCAGTCCTCATCTCAGACGAGCCCACTCTAACCTCGGACCTCATGGCCGCTCTTTACGCCCTCGTAGTCTTCGGTGGCATAAAGGCTGGAAATGGAAACAGGATTCGATAAGAACAAAAAAATCGGATCAAAAGGATATTTAAACACGGAAGGAATTTCAAGCAATAAGTCCTAAGGTCACTTAGACGGGGTACCGTGTCGAAAGTATACCGCTGAACATACACACGCATCGTTACTCTGCGTAAGCTACCTACTCCATCATACCAAGGTCATGCTACACTCCGAAAGGTAAAACCTAGCACTCTGATACCAACTTTGTCATGACCCAATTTAGGCCCATGACCGGCACTTAGACTACGTAACGTCAACAGGCTTAACGCAATTTATGTAAGCTGAAAACCCAACAATCTAAACCATTCCAAGAAGGAAAATATGGAACACTTTTAAAATCTCGACGCAAAACTGTAAGCTTAAGTTTGTTTTTATAAAAATTTCGGCAGCACCTCCTTTGTAAAACTAGCCCTCGAAACGGGTACAAACATAAGATATAAGTAAAGCCTTCCCAAACGGGAGCGAATCTCGCCCAACTGCGGAAACAACCACCACAACAGATATACGACGCCGTAGCGAAGAGATGAGATAATCCACATAAATAAAGGCCGGCTCACACGAGCACGACAACCGGAGTCATAATAATAAACAACATAGATCCTCACAACTCTTCTCTAAGTCAATACATGAAGGTGGTGTAAGTCCATGCTACCCTTCCCCGGTACTTACGGGGTTGCGGAATTGGTGTAAAACGATTTTTGCTAGGGTGGTAACATGGACTGATAATACGGATCTTTGTTAAACAACTAGCTAACAACCTAACTAGGAGTTGTTTAACTACTCGGTTAGGGGGTTATACCTTTCTTGAACTCCTTCGTCTTCAACTCTTATGGTGTACGGACCGGCCTCCCCTCGTCGTCTTCTCGCGCTGAAGATGGATCCACCCGAAAGGTTCTACCTTTGGCTTCTTCTTCGAACTTGAAGAAATTAGAACACTTGGCTTGCTAGGCCTTGTGAACTAGGATGAGTAGAGGATTGTTTTGGTGTTTTTATCTCTAAGGCAATGGTTCTCAACTCATGAGAAGGGTTTGCCTTCAGCTAGTGAGAGCAAGAGGAAGAGGGAGAGCTTGAGCAAGTGATGGCAAGAGAGAGAAATGAAATGAGAGAATGAGTAAACCTTTTGCCATCCTTGCTCTCATAATCCAAAATCATCATCACAAGTAATAATAATTGAGTATATTGTAATGGTTATTATCATGACAAATGACACTATCATTTCTTGCATTAAATGCAAATGGTGAACAAAATAAGCAACCATAAGTCAATGCAACCAAATGATGGTCATTGTCATGATGGTGGTCAACAAGTCCAACCTAGTCAACCGGTCAACAAAAGTCAACAAGTCAACCAGGTCAACCTTTCAACCCTAACCATGTCACTATAATACTCAACTAATATTATTGTTAATCATAATTCTAATTCTCATTAGGGTTTAGCAAAAGTCAACAGTCAACAACCCTAACGAGAATCCTCTGCCTCTGTCTCTGTCAACTGTGCATACACACTCGTATCCGCGTTCCGTGGAACACGAATACAAACGAGATAAAAAAACAATCCCAAAATGTACACTAGGATCTGGCTTAAACCAAAGCCCGCTAGTGTTAACTGTCCGGACACTAAACGTGCACAAGTGCACAGATGTGACCGAACCCTGTCGCAAAACCATGCGACCAGTCGCAAAACCAAGCGACCTCTACTCTTTTGCTTAAAGGCGAATAGCTCTCTGTATGGGACTCTAAAGACTCGACACTACGCTGGCAGTGGGTTTAACCATAGACCGCAAGCGGCACTAGCTGTGCGTAACGGCACCCAGGTAGATGCCGATAAGAAGACGGACGTGGTGAAACCCATCTGAACTCCTACTGAGCCTGAATGTGACAGTTTCCGTACAGTCCGATCTGTTCGTCTGATACATCGCATGGCGGGCCTAGGGGGCGGCAAACGTCAGTCCCCTAATAGCGGTACAAGTCATGTCGGGGTGTAGCCCAGAACACCCTGAGATAACACCGGAAGCCTACTAGTATATCTCGCTTGCCCTAGCCAGGGACTACTTATATAATGGCTCTCCTAGACACAGCGCGATGTCAACCCCCAATACCGGGAGAGACGAATCCTGTCTAACCGTCACTGCCTCCAAGTGCTTCGGGACTGCACCCAACTACTACCTGTTTGCACGACTACTTTGAGCCGTGGTAGGGTAGTAATCAAAGTACAGTGGGAACACACTCGAGGCGAAGTGACAGTGTCAAGTCAGCGGACTAAGCTGTACTCATGTCACCTGGGAACTGATAACTGACGATAGGTATAGTACCAACCAATCAGTTCCCGACGAGTCCTGTCCAGTGTACCCGTAACCTAACGAGCACCCACATACTATCTCAAGTACGACATACTGACGGTTGTGGGACAGACCGTCTCCCCTGCTGGGATGAGAAGCGCATACGCTAGTCTACTCCGGAGTATCGATGCCCTGTCTCGATAGTCCTACGACTAGGGACCTGTATAAGGATATGCTTATGTATTACCCAGCCCCCACGAGTGTGACTGCCATCACAATGCTGGTAATCAAGCAAAGATCCTAAGGGCTCTACTAATATGTATAAGCAATATGCTAAAAGAAACACATGCACATATTAAAGTAGAAACAAACCAAGTAGCATACTACCATTTTAAGCAAGATTGTCTATACAAGGTGAATATCCCAAGCTTCCATTAAGTAATATACAAACTAGTATGATACAGTAATGGCCTCTTGGGCATATACACTAATAATCTCCCACTTGCACTAAAGCCATGTACTGGCGTATCGAAGACCTATCATCTCGATCAGCCGCTCGAACTGAGTCTGGGGAAAGGCCTTGGTGAATGGATCTGCAGTGTTATCTTCTGAAGCAACCCTCCGAACCTCGATCTCTTGGCGATCCACGATCTCCCTGATCAGGTGATACCGCCTTAAGATTTGTCTGGATTTCTGATGGGACCTGGGTTCCTTCGCTAAAGCTATAGCCCCATTGTTGTCGCAATACAGAGGTATTGGATCAACAATGGACGGAACCACCTGAAGTTCTTTCAAGAACTTCCTCATCCAGACGGCTTCTTTTGCGGCATCAGCAGCAGTGATGTATTCCGCTTCCATCGTCGAGTCAGCAACGGTTTCCTGTTTGGAACTCTTCCAACACACCGCCCCACCATTGAGGGTAAAGACATAACCCGACATGGACTTGGAATCATCCTTGTCACTCTGGAAGATGGAGTCAGCAAAGACCTCGATCTGGAGGTCCTATCCGCCATACACCAAGAACATCTCCTTAGTCCTTCTCAGGTACTTGAGAATGTTCTTTACCGCTATCCAGTGTTTCTCCCCAGGGTTTGACTAATACCGGCTTACTACACTCAGTGCATAAGCTACATCCGGTCTGGTACACAACATCACATACATTAGAGAGCCTACCGCAGAAGCGTAGGGTATAATAGACAAGCGATCCCTTTCCAAATCAGTCTTGGGAGACATCTCTTTGGAGAGGGTGATCCCGTGACAAGCCGGTAGATTACCGCGCTTGGAATCTTCCATACTGAATCTTTTCAGTATGGTGTCGATGTACCTGGACTGCGAAATTCCCAACATCCTCTTGGATCTATCACGATGGATCTGGATCCCCAGAATGTAATTGGCATCACCCAGGTCTTTCATGGAGAACCTGTGTGACAAGAACCCCTTGACAGATTGTAGCATAGGAATGCCATTTCCTATCAGAAGAATGTCATCCACGTATAGAACGAGGAATACAACAGTTCTTGCTACAAATCTACTATAGATACATGGTTCATCTGGATTTTTGATAAAGCCAAATTCTTTGACCGTCTCATCAAAACAGATGTTCCAACTCCGCGATGCCTACTTTAGTCCATAGATGGACTTAAGCAACTTGCACACCTTTCCGCTGCTCCCACTCTGAATGAAACCCTCTGGCTGGTCCATATAGACACACTCCTCTAAATTTCGATTTAGAAAAGCGGTCTTTACGTCCATCTACCAAATCTCATAATCGTGGAAGGCAGCAATGGCAAGAAGGATCCGAATGGATTTCAGCATATCCAATGGAGAAAAGGTTTCGTCATAGTCCAAACCAGATCTTTGACGAAAACCCTTTGCAACAAGTCTAGCCTTATAGGTCTCAACCTGTCCAACTACACCAATCTTCCTTTTGAAGATCCACTTGCATCCTACGGGTTTTACCCCATCTGGAGCAATGTCCAACGTCCATACTTTGTTGGTGTACATGGACTCCATTTCGGTCCGCATTACATCCAGCCATTTTACCGAGTCAACGCTCTGAACGGCCTGCTGGAAGCTAGTGGGCTCATCATAATCAATGATGCAATCCTCTCTATCCCCATCTATGAGAAAACCATAGTATCTCTCGGGTGGATGAGACTGCCTACTACTCCTGCGGAGCGGCGTACGAATGTCCTGTTCTTTTGAACCCTTTGGTTCTACTAAGCTCTCAGTAATAGCTCGTGGTTCTGGAATTTCTTCCATGTCTACTGCGCTCCCACTTATCTGGTTTTCCAAAAACCCATTTTCTAAGAAGCAGGCATGACGAGAAACAAAAACCTTTTGTTCCTCTTCGCAATAGAAGAAATATCCCTTGGAGTTCTTTGGATATCCCACGAACTTGCACTGTACTGAGCGTGCCTCGAGTTTGTCCGCATACTATTTTTTGACAAAAGCCGGACATCCCCATGTCTTAATGTGCTTAAGATAGGGTTTCTTCCCACACCACATCTGATATGGTTTGGTAGGCACAGTCTTAGATGGAACTCGGTTCAAAAGATATGTGGCTGATTCTAGCGCATATCCCCAGAATGATCGCGGTAACTCAGCGTTACTCATCATGGAACGTACCATATCCAATAGTGTCCTATTCCGTCTCTCCGATACACCGTTGTGTTGCGGAGTGTATGGAGGAGTAAGCTGAGAGAGAATACCATTCTCTTTTAGGTAATCCAGGAACTCGGCACTCAAGTATTCTCCACCTCGATCAGATCTTAGTGTCTTGATACTTTTGCCAGTTTGTTTTTCTACTTCATTCTTATATTCCTGGAATTTTCCAAAGGCTTCGGATTTATGTTTCATTAAGAAGACATATCCGTACCTTGAAAAGTCATTCGTAAAAGTTATGAAGTAAGAAAAACCGCTTCACGCATGTGTAGACATTAGACCGCACACGTCACTGTGTACGAGTCCCAAGAGCTCGCTCGCTCTTACTCCGTGTCCAGTGAACGGAGTCTTTGTCATCTTTCCTTTGAGACAGGATTGACAAGTTGCATATGATTGATATTGGAATGGATCCAAATATCCTTCTGTATGTAACTTAGTCAATCTTCTCTCATTGATGTGACCCAGTCTACAATGCCATAAGAAAGCCTGATTAGTTTCCGGAGACTTTCTTTTGTGTGTATTCTGGACATTAAAAATCTGTGGTTGGTTTAATACGTATATACCATTGCTTAATGTACCTGACCCAATCAGAACTTGATTAAGTTGAATGTTCACAACATTACTTACAAATGCAAATTCATAACCTTCTTTAGATAATAAAGATACAGAAATGATATTACAAGTTGTATTGGGTACAAAATAGCAATTACGCAAAACCAAAATGTGTCCATCTGACAAGCCCAGGTGATAGTCCCCCACGGACTCGGCATCCATGCCAGCTCCGTTTGCAACTCTGAGGGTCATATCACCTGCCTTCAAAACCCTACGCTTTCTCAGTACCTGCAAAGAATTACAGATATGTGATCCTGATCCCGTATCCAATACCCAGGAAGTAGAGTTTATTGAAAGACAGTTTTCAATAACATACACACCTGAAACTGAAGCCGTAACTTGCTTCAGATCCTGTGTTCTGGCCTTCCAAGCCCTGCAATTTTTCTTCCAGTGTCCCTTCTTATGACAATAGAAGCATTCTTCCTTACCCTCAAGCTGCCCCGCTATCTTTGTTGCCTTTGCTTTTCCCTTCGTATCCACTTTACAAACACCGCCCCTTGGTTTGGCGGTGGCTTTCTTCTTCTTTCCCTTGGCTTTTGCCTTGGACTTAGAAGAGGAAGATCCTCCTACAAACAAAGTGGATGTTTCCCTACCTTTCTGTAGGGTGCCCTCTGCACTCCTCAGCATGTTGAGGAGCTCCAGAAGTTCAACTTCTTTTCCTTGTAAGTTGAAGTTCAGGATAAACTGGGCATAAGTGGAAGGAAGGGAATGGAGAATCAAGTACGTATAGAGCTCGTTCTCTAACGTGGTCCCATGGTCCGCGAGCTCCTCAATGAAGCCAATCATCTTAAGCACGTGTTCTGCTACCGATGATCCGATGGCCAACCTTGCCAAAAACAGCTTCTTCGACACTTCGTATTTTGCGATACGAGATTGCTCTCCATACAGTTCTTTTGTATGGAGAAATATGGATTGGAGGTCCATATTCTTGTGCCTCCTCTGATGTTCATTGTCCATAGAGGCAAGCACGAGGCACTTGGCCTTCGTGCAATCGATCTCCCAAGTCTTACAGATTTCCTTATCCGCGACGCTGGAGGTGGGACCTGGGATAGGGGGAGCTTTGATGGTAAGAAGATACCCCAGCTTGTCGTAAGTGATTGCCATTTTGACATTCCTGAACCAATTTTTGTAGTTTGGCCCTGTCGGTATGTTTTTATCTAGAAGTAACTTAAGTCCAGTCATGTCGATTGGTTGCTGCAATTAGGAGAGAGAGAAGAAACACTCAGCATGATGCTCTTGCAAGTTTAGAGTGGTTTTTAGTTTGTCTAAACAGGATGGCTCCCACTGTATCTCAAATTCCTCCTCAAACCAAAAAGGAAGAATTAGTTGGAATCAATCTCACCGTACAATACTTGCTTAACCATTCATCCAGGCTAGTGTCGGTACTTTGAGGGAGGTTTTCCAACGCTTTCGCGAAGTTCCTTAATTAAATAACCTCTTTTCCCTGGGGGTGTAGCCCCGCTAACACCTTTCTAGACACCTACTTGGTTTATAGCATTGATCGTTTAGTGAGAAATTTCCCAAGGAGTAGCATATACTCACAGTAGGATCGGGATCTAAATATCATCGCGTGACAAAACTGAAGGAATCTTACCAGAATCATCACACTCCAAATGGTATGCAACACTAGCAAGTTTCAATTCTTTTGAAACTCCCGATGTGGATTTTTGCCCCATGCTCTTATGACCTTGACTTTGGCCAACAAATCATAAGTCACATGTCAAGTTCTACCCGTCATTCTCCAGGTTAATTTGAACCCACCCGTACCTACCCTTGACTTTGGCCAACAAGGCGATACGACTGTCCCAAACCAACGCATCTATCTATGCTGCACATGAATACCAAATAGCTACCAATCACTATGCCTTGACTTTGGCCAACAAACACAGCTTGAATACTATTGACTATTCATGTGAAACGACGGAGGCTACGAATGGTTTGGGCAAAACCGTGAACATAGTGAACTTGATATAATAGATGGAACGAGATAGCTTTTAAAAGGAGTGGCTCAAGTTCCACATTTAAAAGTTGGTTTTTGAAAAGAATCGAGTGGTTTTTGAAAGTGTTCCAACGACTTTACTTTGGTTTATTTTCTTCCATTAATTTTTAATGCGTCCCATCATTTAATCCTACCATTGTAGAAAACAACCAAAATATGACGTACGCTTATGCCATCCGCATTAGCCACGGGGCCCCGTCATTACCCATTAGGTTACTTAACTAACGACAGAGCGGGGGCTGGACTAGCGCGGATGCAAAACATAAGCAACGCCTAAATAATATCATATATAGATATATTGCATTGATAGCCATTTCAGATCACAGATGAACACATTGGATATACTAGGAATCCGCAATTCGTACGAGCCTGTAACGAAAAGCTGATTACACGGTCGCGGTGAATAGCCAATACCCTACCCTAGAACCCTACGGGTGCGGCAAACTACCCGCCAAATATCCGAAGCGGAGCAACCTCCCTCAACGACGTGAGTAGGCCACTCGGCACTTCGAGATACCCGGTAGTTTGTGCACCCCACCTTGGGTCTATCCTAGGAGCAAAAACAGTAAAAAGAAATTATACAATGACGGCTACAACCCCGACCCGGTTGTGCGGCCATACAAATAATATTACATCAATTTACATATTACATGAATTGAAAGAAAAGAAAACTCTCATCTCACAACCCCCGGCTATTCACCCCCGACAATCCAATGAGTTCATATACACATACCATCAACATTACAGATCACAGATATGTATAACCCCCACTAATCGACGTATAGCGATTAGCAGACGTTCAATACATATAACACATCACAGATATAAACCCGTTAGCTTTATTCTTTAGAAGTTCGATCAAAATACGATTTTTTAAGCCCCAAAAACAAATTTTGCTTTCTGGAAAATATGGGCTGAAAAAACATACTCCAAAAATCTCAAAATACCCCATAGAGTATACTGCAATGAAACCGATCCACGGCCGAGTCAACTCGGCCGTGGATCCGCGGCAAGAAGCGGTTCTTGCCGCGGAACCGCGGTGAGTTGGCAGGCTCTGTGGATCGTTTTTCTGCAGTATACTATAAAAACATGTTAGATAGTGTTTAACTAGGCTCTGATACCACTGTAAGTCCATGCTACCCTTCCTCGGTACTTACGGGGTTGCGGAATTGGTGTAAAACGATTTTTGCTAGGGTGGTAACATGGAATCATAATACGGATCTTTGTTAAACAACTAGCTAACAACCTAACTAGGAGTTGTTTAACTACTCGGTTGGGGGGTTATACCTTTCTTGAACTCCTTCGTCTTCAACTCTTGTGGTGTACGGACCGGCCTCCCCTCGTCGTCTTATCGCGCCAAAGATGGATCCACCCGAAAGCTTCTACCTTTGGCTTCTTCTTTGAACTTGAAGAAACTAGAACACTTGGCTTGCTAGGCCTTGTGAACTAGGATGAGTAGAGGATTGTTTTGGTGTTTTTATCTTTAAGGCAATGGTTCTCAACTCATGAGAAGGGTTTGCCTTGAGCTAGAGAGAGCAAGAGGAAGAGGGAGAACTTGAGCAAGTGATGGCAAGAGAGAGAAATGAAATGAGAGAATGAGTAAACCTTTTGCCATCCTTGCTCTCATAATCCAAAATCATCATCACAAGTAATAATAATTGAGTATATTGTAATGGTTATTATCATGACAAATGACACTATCATTTCTTGCATTAAATGCAAATGGTGAACAAAACAAGCAACCATAAGTCAATGCAACCAAATGATGGCCATTGTCATGATGGTGGTCAACAAGTCCAACCTAGTCAACCGGTCAACAAAAGTCAACAAGTCAACTAGGTCAACCTTTCAACCCTAACCATGTCACTATAATACTCAACTAATATTATTGTTAATCATAATTCTAATTCTCATTAGGGTTTAGCAAAAGTCAACAGTCAACAACCCTAATGAGAATCTTCTGTCTCTGTCTCTGTCAACTGTGCATACACACCCGTATCCGCGTTCCGTGGAACACGAATACAAACGAGATAAAAAACAATCCCAAAACGTACACTAGGATCTGGCTTAAACCAAAGCCCGCTAGTGTTAACTGTCCGGACACTAAACATGCACAAGCGCACGGATGTGACCGAACCCTGTCGCAAAACCATGCGACCAGTCGCAAAACCATGCGACCTCTACTCTTTTGCTTAAAGGCGAATAGCACTCTGTGTGGGACTCTAAAGACTCGACACTACGCTGGCAGTGGGTTTAACCACAGACCGCTAGCGGCACCAGCTGTACGTAACGGCCCCCAGGTAGATGCCGATAAGAAGAAGGACGAGGTGAAACCCATCTGAACTCCTACTGAGCCTGAATGTGACAGTCTCCGTACAGTCCGATCTATTCGTCTGATACATCGCATGGCGGGCCTAGGGGGCAGCAAACGTCAGTCTCCTAATAGCGGTACAAGTCGTGTCGGAGTGTAGCCCAGAACACCCTGAGATAACACTGGAAACCTACCAGTATAACTCGCTTGCCCTGGCCAGGGACTACTTGTGTAATGGCTCTCCTAAACACAGCGCGATGTCAACCCCCAATACCGGGAGAGACGAATCCTGTCTAACCGTCACTGCCTCCAAGTGCTTTGGGAATGCACCCAACTACTACCTGTTTGCACGACTCCTTTGAGCCGTGGTAGGGTTGTAATCAAAGTACAGTGGGAACACACTCGAGGCGAAGTGATAGTGTCAAGTCAGCGAACTAAGCTGTACTCATGTCACCTGGGAACTGATAATTGACGATAGGTATAGTACCAACCAATCAGTTCCCGACGAGTCCTGTCCAGTGTACCCGTAACCTAACGAGCACCCGCATACTATCTCAAGTACGACGTACTGACGGTTGTGGGACAGACCGTCTCCCCTGCTGGGATGAGAAGCACATACGCTAGTCTACTCCGGAGTATCGATGCCATGTCTCGATAGTCCTACGACTAGGGACCTGTATAACGATATGCTTATGGATTACCCAGCCCCCACGAGTGTGACTGCCATCACAACGCTGGTAATCAAGCAAAGATCCTAAGGGCTCTACTAATATGTATAAGCAATATGCTAAAATAAACACATGCACATATTAAAGTAGAAACAAACCAAGTAGCATACTACCATTTTGAGCAAGATTGTCTATACAAGGTGAATATCCCAAGCTTCCATTAAGTAATATACAAACTAGTATGATACAGTAATGGCCTCTAGGGCATATACACTAACAGGTGGTAGATGGAGAGTACTAGATACAAAATATAAAATGTACATCATTGGATAATCGCAACCCACCTAAAGCAAACGGCCTCATAGCCAACTGTAGCGGTATCCGCAAAAGTAGAGATAATATGGCGCCCTGCCGTGACTACTCTAAGGATCAAACCTGCAAAACACTGCGACACAACGGGGGTGAGTTGCCAACTCGTGAATAGCAAATAACATCATACTAAAATCGCAAGTATGCACTAACAGCGATAATCTATCATATGTAATCTGATACCATAAGTATGGCAATATATATATATGCAACAGTCATGAAAGGTACTCTATCAGGTACTGCTAATACATGAAGCAATGCATATCGAATAAATACGGGTTATGGGGTAAAACATGTCATCATCACAGAATCCTCATCGTGGCAGGACCAGTGTCCATCAAGACAATCAAATCCCAAATTTCCCAAATCGGCACTCAGATCGGCCCTCATATCGGCCCTTATATCGGCCTTCATATCGGTCCTCATAACCTGTAAGTCTCATGGAACCTGAGTGTCCAACATCGACACCCGAAAATATCATGAAAACTAGTGCCCAACATCGACACATAAATACTCATTTGCATACGTTCCTCGAATCCTAAGTGCCCAAGATCAACACTTGTGATCCACGTATCGGTTTCCAATATCCATACATTTCTCGAATCTTAAGTTCCCAAGATCAACACTTGTGATCCACGTATCGGTTTTCAATATCCATACATTCTTCGAATCCTAAGTGCCCAAGATCGACACTTGTGATCCACGTATCAGTTTTCAATATCCATAAGTCTCGGAGTGGACGTATCCAAATATCAAGTAAAGAATAAGAATACTTGCATAGATCATTATGATGATATATATATACATATATACAGCATCCCATACTACTGATATATATACATATATAACAGCGTCCCATACCACTGATATATATCATCAGAAGCGAACACCCAGAAAAAACATCATGTGAAATTCATATCTCGATGCGAAAATCCATGAATATAACATATGCAACATAAACAGTAATATGAGCATATAAAGGAAAACCGCTATCTAACTGCAACCAGTTATATAAAATATATCATGCGGTTCCTAATTTCTCTGAAATCCAACGCAACATCATATAAGGGTAAACATGTAAATATGTATGCAAGATGTACATGTAGCTATGTCTCATATGTGTATATACCTATCTCTAATGGTACAATACCATATAGGTATGTAGGTAGCTAGTATGTGGCATGGCAAGGCATATGTGCAAGCATGTAAGTATACAGGTATGCTATATGTCATATGCACAATAAAATATGAATCAATGTCTCAATGTCCCTAACCATACGATATCTCATATGTATGTGTATTGTGCGTGTCATGGAAATTATCGACGGTGTGGGTGGCATACAATCAGTGCCCATGCAACATGAACCGTCAATAATAGTGCAGTGTCCAAAGGGTACAAGTCCAAGCACAATGAGTAATGGTATGCAATGAAGTTTATGCACAATCTCTGTGTGTGCAATATAAACATGCGGCTAATATCATATCATATCTAGCCCTGACGCATAACACCATGCGGGCGAATTCCCCGTAGATGTTAAATCTACTCACCGACAATCGCGGGCTAGGTATATCCAATCACCTGCTTCCCTTTCTTCGCAGCATCCGAAGTCCCCGCCTGCGATCCTATTAACACAAAACATAACAAGTGCAAATCTCATAAATCGATCATATCACGTACACACTACATTTGACCGACGCACCAACTCTAAACCAACTCACAAGTGTTCGTCTAAAGGCTAACGTGTGTAACGACACACCAAAACTAGCCCAAGTGCTGCAGCACACAAGATCACGAACCGTGTCGGATAACGTAACACGCGCACTCAAAATACTAGAATATAGCAAAGTGGTCCCAGATTTTGCTACACAGATAATTAGTGAAAGTTGCAAGTACCACGAGACTACACACAACCCCAGAGACCCCCAGACCAAAACCCAAACCCAAACACCCCAGTCTGGCCGCAAATTGCGGCCAGAAGCAATTTATTTGCGACCCAGTTTTTGTGGAATGGTCTCAGATTTTTATGGTGGGTTCTAGGTTATTACACAAGGTCACTGTGATGGGAACTTTTCCAACAAATATCTGGTTTGATAGCAGATCATCAGAGACCCAAAACTACACTAAAATACGATATTTACCCGAAACTAAACTTTACGCGTTCTAAACTGAAACGAATAAACTACGCAACATTAAAAAGACTAACTTATCAGAAAAGGGATCATTACCCAACCATACAAGCTCAAAAATCCTAGCTTTCTAAGCCCCAAGGCATCTAAGAGGCAAAACAAGTCTTGAAAAGGGATTCTGGTGAGATTTGATGAAGTTTAGTGAGGGATTAGTAAAGGGGTAGTGTAGGGTTCAGTTTGGAGTTGAGGGAATGAAGAAAATTGAGAAAGAGATAGAGTGAGAGAGAATGAGAGGGTGAGGGAAACAAATTGATGAGAGGTGAGTGTAGGGTGAAATAAGCACTTATTCTCACTCTCTCCCCCTCACCTCCATTAATGCTCATTAATTCCCTCCATGATTCACCTTGCCACCTCCTCTCATCCAAAACAAATATCTCACACAAATATCTAGGGTTAGGGTTAAGGTTTAAGGAAGGATAGGATTAGGTTAAGGTTTCCATGGTCACTAAACTAGATTAACACAAACACACCCTCACATTAACATACACATGTGTGTGCAAGCCAAAACAAATAATATTAAAATATTAATTAATTGTTATAAAATGTGAGGATCCCAAATTGGTAAATTTTATACAGAAAACCCGCATTATCGCTTAATTAACACTAATCACATTCTAGTGTGTTACATCTGTGGACCCTCTAGAAGAACGAAACCCTAACTCAATTATGTGACCGTCAGAACCGCCATCAAACCCTGGGGTTTGTGGTAGTTTAGCGGTGCCACAGGTGAAGCATTGGTTGACCCTTCTACGACTGGTTCATAGGTGCTGTGGCATGTTCTAGGCGCTTTTTCAGACTCCGCTCAAGTGTTAAGGTTGTTGGGAAATTTATGGTGCTTGCTTATTCGATTGAAAAGTTTAATTTCGTATGGTTATCTGTGATTGTGATACAATATTTGGAATCCACAAATAGTTATGTGATAACTACTTTGAATTTTATAGATCTAGCAGTTTAGTCTCATTTGATCGGTTGCCACGGGATTTTGATATTGATCAAAATTCCGTCGCAATTACGTAATGTACGCGGATACTCGCCGGGTAACCATACTAGATAGCCACGCCCCATAACCCCGACCAAGTGACTGTAGGAGAACCCCGTCGCCAAAAGCATCCGTTCGGGTGCTCGCGGCAGCGGTGTTCCGCCTTAGTGTACTTCGTCGACGGCACCAGGGGGTGCGGCCATCTACTAAAGTTTCCGACGAGCATTCGATCAAGTTATCTGGAATCTTGTTGAATTACCCGACAGGATATCGGAAAGTGTTTTCAATATCGAGACTAAAATACGGGGTTTATAATTGTTAGGCATGAGATGGCTAAGGAATTTATTTTTAGGCATGAAATCCAAAATATGTGATACATTGGGTTTATGATGTCTAAGTTGGTTGTGGATTCTAACTGTTGTAATTATTCACTTTCTTTTCTGTGACCGTAAGTGTAATATATGGTGTATCGCCGGTTTCGGTGCTATAAGTCAACGACAATTGGGATACGCATATTTAATTACGTTGATGACATGTAATGTTATATGTTGCGGTGATATGTTATATTGGATCGTCGTGTTTTGAATAGCCGGGTTTTTTTTATGTGAGATGAGAGTTTTTCATTTTCATTCATGTAAAAGCTTGTATGTAATATTCTTTTATTGGGGCACTTTCGGGTTGAGGATGTTGTCACCATTGATGTATATTATTAACTTTTCCGCATTAGGATAGACCCAAGGCAGGGAGCACAAGTAACCGGGTTCTAGGGTCCAGTAGGAGATCATCTCGAGGAGTCGAGACCGGGTCTCCTAACTCGAGAATTGGTAGGATTGCTTGCCGCTCTCGTAGGGGTCTAGGGATGTGGGTTTGGCTATTCATCACGACCGTGGAATCCGTGTTTTATACTGGCTTAATTTAAAATACGGAATTCCTAGTATATCCAATATTTCATATGTTATCTTCCGCTGCTCTGTGATGTGATCACTTGATATGTTCTGAGATGAATGCCTATATTATATATATATGAGATATAATAAATATTGCTGCTTTCGTTTCTTATGTGAGCTTGTGAAGCATAAATAATGAGATTAATGAAATAAAAGAAACCTAAAATGTTGTAGAAACTTGTTTAAAAACTGTTAGCTCTAGTTCTTGCTCTGCATAGCGGTATTCCTTGTAGAATATCCAGCATGTTATTCGATAAGGAAAGAGCCGAGATCCCTTCACCGGGAGTGACCTCTTTAGCGAAACTAGCAGATGATACAAACTCGGTTTGTCTTTTGATTGCTTCTATAGTTTTTGCTTTACATAGTGGTATTTGTGAAATATCCTGCACCTTATTCGATAAGGAAAGTGCCGAGATCCTTTCACAGGGAGTGACCAATTTAGCGAAACTAGTAAAAGCCTCAAAAACACTCCTTTTAAAAATCACTCGATTCTACAATGATATCAAGTTCATTATGCAAAAGGTTTTCTTAAAAACATATCGTAGCCCTCCGTCATTTCAGATAAATACTACTTAGTATTCGTATTGTGGTAGTTTGGCCTTCGTCAAGGCATAGTGTTCAGTAGCTAACTAGTGCTTATCTGCAGTATGAGATGCGATTGGATTAGGGTATTCGTACTGCGTAGTTTGGCCTCCATCAAGGGTCATGCGGGTGGGTCTAATTCAATCAGGAAATGACAGGTTGAACTTGACTAGCGGACTATGGGTAGTTTGTCCTCCGTCAAGGTCATAGGACGCTAGGGGTAAAATATTATCGGGAATTTCAAGTGTTGAAATTTGCAATGAGATTGCATACCTTCTATGAGATAGTTGGATCCCGATACCCACTGCGAGTAAGAGTTACTCCTGGGAGAGTTTTACACATTACAATTACCCGATCAAGTAGGTGTCTAGAAAGGTATTAACGGGGTTACGCCTCTGGGAAAACAAGGTTTATTTTAATTAGGTCCGTGCGAAAGCATGGGGAACCTCCCTCAATGTACCGACACTGGCCTGGCCGAAAGATTGGCAAACTTGTACGGTGTAATTAATCCCGCTAGTGTTACCTTTTAGGGTTTAAAGATAGATTTGACTAAAACAGTGGGAGCCATCCTGATTAGATAAACTAATAACCAATCTAATCCTGCAAGAGCGCACACAGAGTGTTTTCTTCTCTCTCTCTCCTGGTAGCAACTATGTCACGCCTTAATCACGATAATAATATGGATGCATTTACCGAACCTGCTTATTATATTGAGCTAGGGAAGGTTGGTTCCGCTATATCTTATAACTGTTATAAATTCGAGCAGGAAATAGGGGATTATCCGGATTTCCACTTGACCCGATCGAGGAATGAGCATGTTGATGCATCTTCTTCGGGAGTGTTCATTACCGAGAACTGTTTCTCAGTATCCCCTACGTCCTGGTTATGAGATACCAGATCAGGATCCCGCATATGTAATATGTTACATGGGCTACAGAAAGGTAGAGAACTGAGAATGGATGATATGCCTCTAAATGTTAGAGAATGGAGCAATTATTGCAGCCAAGTCTGTTGGCAGATATTACCTTGTATTAATACATTGATTCTGAACAAATGTTATTACATACCGAACCTGATACACAACATTGTTAGTTATATGTATGCCCTAGAGGCCATTACTGTACATTGGATGTATATTGTAGTGGATGCTGGGACATATATAGGGAGGACTTTCTTGCTCGACATGATAGTATGCTATCTGGTTGCTCTTTACCTTAACGTGTACACTGATTGTCTCTCTGTTAAATGTTGGTAAAGCCCTTAGGATGTGTACTTGACTACCTGGACAATGATGCGGATCATACTAGTGGGGACATGGTAATCTATAAGTACATTCTTCAAAATCCCTAGTCGTGGGTGTATCGAGACGGGGCATCGATATACCAGAGTAGACTAGCGTGTACCTTCTCGACCCATACAGATGGGCGATGGATGATCCCATATCCATCGGTGTTTGACATCAGAGATGATATACTGGTGCTCAGTAGAGACTGGGTACACTGGACGGACTCGACGAGAACTCCCAGATGGTATTATACCTCACGTCAGATGGCAGTTCTCTGGTGACACTGGTACAGAGTAGTCTGTTGACCCGAGATCGTCATAGAGTCTTGTGTGGTTCCTACTGTGCTTTGATTTCCATCTTACCACGTCTAAGAGGGCGTGCAAAACGGTGGTTTTTGGGTACAATCCCGAGTCACATGGAGGCAATGAGCGATAGGAGGGGATTCGTCTCTCCCGGTATAGGGGGTTGATGTTGCGCTGTGTTCGATTGGCTATAACAGGAAATCCCTGGCCAAGGTTGCTGAGATTTACTGGTAAGTGTTACCAGTAGTTTCTCGAATTGTTATAGACCTCATATCGACACGACTTATCGAGCTATTGGGGTCTGACGTTTACCACCCCTAGGCGAGATATGCGACATATCAGACGATCAGACCGGACTGTACGGTAGTGTTACTGGTTGGATTCACTGGAGTGTGAGCGGGCTTGCTCGTCGATCTTCTGATCGCTCAATACCCGGGTGGCCGTTATGTTTAGCAGACCGCTTGTGGCTTGTGGGTGTTTGATATGATCATCATCTGCTGCCGGCGTATTGACGAGTCTTTAGAGTCCTACACAGAGGTTTCCTGGCTCAAGCGAAACGAAATAGGAGCGCATATGAGATATGTGCGGGACCGAGAATAATGCGTGTATGTGATACCGTATTCCATTCTCGCGATGAATGTATCGAATGGTTGTATGCGATATAACCTAGTTATCGATTCAAGCGTTGATTCGATAAGCCGATACATTGTATACTAGTCGGTTGTGTGCGACATGACCGGATCATTGAATCAAGTGTTGATTTAATGATTTAATGTATAATTATATATTTGATATATTACTTTGCATTAACTAGTATCAGTTCACTTTAATTGGATTTTCTCGCTCGGATGTGCACATTGTATATTCGATATAGTTTTGTGCACATGATTATGTCATGTTTGATGATACATGTTAACTTGGATTTGTGTAAAGATTAAACCATGGTTGTGAGAGTGGTTAGGGTTTTGTTTATTCACTTATTATCTTTTTATTCATTTATTCATTCATTTTTGGATAATGATAAGCATAATGCAAAATGGTGGCTTTCTTTGTATTCTAGTTGAAGCTTCTTGAAGACTTTGACCTAGTGACCATTTTGTCTCATGCTTAACCCTAACCATTCCATTCAACCATGATTAACTCTCTACACTTTACCATGGTTTAGATTATGATAAGTTTTGATTTTTCTTTTGATTTTAAAATAACTTATCATATTTCTTTCTTCTTCTTCTTCCTTTCTTCACTTGAAGAAAGCAAGGTCCATCAATGGTGATTGATGCATTTGAGTGAGAAATCCAATTCTAAAGTGAACCCAACTCCTATTTCTTCATCCTCTACCTCTTGCCAAGTAGTAGAGTGTGTTTACTTCACAAGTTTCTTGACTTGGTGAAGTCGGAGCTTGATTTAGCGATGCCTCGACGTAGATGATCTTCGGCACGTCGTCGATGACCTAGCCCGTCCATTCTCCGATGAAGCCGACGCTAGAGCCCGGGATCCATCTTGGACAGCGAGGAGACTTCATTGCGGAGCCGTGGAGGTAGAGAACCGGATCTACAAAGGTTGTATATCCGTATTCTCATAGTTAAGTGTTAACTAGTTAGCTTTTTCGCCTAGTTTTCTAGCAAACGATCCGTAGTCGGGTCTCTCGGCACCTAGATTTTTTGAAATTGGCATGTTCGATGCCTTGTGAGACCTCACTAGGGTGCCTAGAAACCCTACAGTGGTATCAGAGCCTAGCTAGAGCCTTAGGCGAAGTCTAGACGACGTTTGAATCCCGATCAAACCCGAAACCCCATATTTCCCATGCTCTCTGTCCTTTTTTCAAAACTGTGCATTTTTTACACATTAAAAATATGCAGAAAATCAAGCAAGGTTTTATATGAATTACTGTGAAATACGGGGGCCTAATTCGAATAAACCACCGCGGAACCGCGGCACTAGCTTGGCACGTGCGGCGGTTCCGCGGCCGACTGGTCTCCCCTTGCGTTGACTTTTGCACAGTAATTTATATTTAACAGTGATGTGTTCTCTGGATATTTTTAATATTTATTCAAGTGTTGAATAATCTGGGATGTTTTGGAGCTTCGATGATTCGATCGGGTTTATCAAATTTTGTCTGTTTGGCTTTCCGGATAAATTTTAGAATATGTTAAAAAGTTCGACCGGATATAAATACCCAATTTTTCCCCTGTCGGGAAATTTCCAAGTGTTGGATTTTTCCGTAGTTTAACGACGTTCTAAGTAGTGCAAGTAACGCAATGGACCCTCTAGAAGACAACAAACCTTAACTCGATTATGTAACCGTCTTGAACTGCCCTTTGAACCTTCGGGTTTGGGGCAGTACGGCGTGCCACATGTGAGGCGTTGGCATGACCCTTCTACGGCTGGACCGTTGGTACTGAGGCACGAACTGAATGTTGTTAGACTTATTTCATGTGTTGATCTGTATCGGGAAAACTTGGGTGTTCGAATGTTCAATCAGAAAGTTTAACATTTTCTAATTATCTAGAATGGGATACAATAATTGGAATTCACAAAAGTTATGAGATAACTAAATGAATGTTATAAACATAGCACTTTAGTCTCACTTGATCGGTTGCCACGGAATTTTGATGTGATCAAAAGTCCGTTGCAATCACGTAGCGTACGCGGATACTCGCCGGGTAAACTTAATAGACAGCCTCACTCCATAGCCCCGACCAAGTGACTGTAGGAGAACCCCGTCGCCGAAAGCATCCGTCCGGGTGCTCGCGGTAGCGGTGTTCCGCCTTGGTGCACTTCGTCGACGGTATCGGGGGTGCGGCCGCCTACTAAAGTTTGCGACGAGTATTCGATCAGACTGTCGGGAATCTTGTTGAATTGCCCGACTCGATATTGAAAATTGTTTTCGATAATGAGACTAAAATGCGGGGTTTATAATTGTTAGGCATGCGATGTCTAAGGAATTCATTTGGTCAGGCATGCGATGTCTGAGGTGGTTGCGGATTCCAACTGTTGTAGTTTTACACTTTCTTTTCTGTGACCGTAAGTGTAATATGTAATATCGCCGGTTTCGTTGCTATATGTCAACGACAATTGGGATACGCATGTTTACTTACGTTGATGACATGTGATGTTATGTGTTGCTGGATATGTTATATTGGATCGTCGTGTTTGAATAGCCGGGGGTTTTTATGTGAGATGAGTGTTTTTCATTTTCATTCATGTAAAAACTTGTGTGTAATATTCTTTTATTGGGGCGCTTCCAGGTTGCGGAAGTTGTCACCGTTGATGTATATTATTTACTTCACTGCACTAGGATAGACCCAAGGAGGAGGGCACAAGTAACCGGGTTCTGGAGTCCAGTGGGAGACCAACTCGAAGAGTCGGGTCCGGGTCTCCTAACTCCAGAATTGGTAGGGTTGCTTGCCGCTCTCGTAGGGGTCTAGGGGTGTGGGTTTGGCTATTCATCGCGACCGTGGAATCCGTGTTTTATACTGGCTCGTATTGAAAACATGGACGTCCTAGTATATCCAATATTTCATATGATTCTTCTGCTGCGATATCTGTGATGTGATCATGTGATGTTCTGTGATAGATACAGTATATAGTATATATGATATATTATATAGACGTTACTTATGTTTTACACCCGCGCTAGCCCTGCCCTGCTCTGTCGTTAGTTACCTAACCTAACGGTGCACGAGGGGACATCGAGGCGAATGCGGATGGCATAAGTGTACGTCGTATTTATCTGTGATGTTTAGGTACTTAAATGATGGGACTTCATTAATGTTATTAATGAAATAAAAGAAACCTAAGATGTTGTAGAGTCGAATTTCAAAATAAAACAGGTAGCTACAGTTCTTGCTTTGCACAGCGGTATATATGATATATCCTACACCTTATTCGATAGGGAAAGGACCGAGATCCCTTCATCGGGAGTGACTCCTTTAGCAATAACTGGCAGATGCTACAACCTTCGGTTTGTCTTTTGATTGCTTTTAAGTGTTTTTGCTTTGCACAGTGATATATATGATATATCCCGCACCTCATTCGACGAGGAAAGGACCGACGATCCCTTCACCGGGAGTGACTCCTTTAGCAAAACTAGAAAAGCCTCAAAAGCACTCCATTTCAAAATCATTTGATTCTACAACGATATCAAGTTCATTACGCAATAAGTTTTCAGAAAAACCTGTCGTAGCCCTCCGTCATTTCAGATATGTACTGGTTAGTATTCGTGCTGCGCTTGTTGACCTCTGTCAAGGCGTAGTGTGCGGTAGCTGATTAGTGCTTATCTGCATAAGCATATGATGTGATTGATTTAGGGTAGTCGTGCGACCTTGTTGACCTCTGTCAAGGGTCGTGCGGGTGGGTTTACTTCAATCAAGAAATGACGGGTTGAACTTGACTAGCAGCCTATGGTTTGTTGACCTCTGTCAAGGTCATAGGACGCTAGGGGCAAAATATTATCGGGAATTTCAAGTGTTGAAATTTGCAATGAGATTGCATACCTTCTATGAGATAGTTGGATCCCGATACCCGCTGCGAGTAAGAGTTACTCCTGGGAGAGTTTTATACATTACAATTAGCCGATCAAGTAGGTGTCTAGAAAGGTGTCAACGGGGTTACGCCTCTGGGAAAACGAGGTTTACATTAATTAGGTTCGTGCGAAAGCACGGGGGACCTCCCTCAAAGTACCGACACTGGCCTGGCTGAAAGATTGGCGAACTTGTAGTGTGTAATTAATCCCGGCTAGTCTTTCCTTTTAGGGTTTGAAGGAAGATTTGATAAATAGCAGTGGGAGCCATCCTGATTAGATAAAATAATAACCAATCTATTCTTGCAAGAGCGCACGCTGAGTGTTTTCTTCTCTCTCTCTCTCCTGGTAGCGACCATGTCACGCCTTAATCAAGATAATAAAACGGATATTTGACCGAACCCGCTTGTTATACTGAGCTGGGGAACGTTGGTCCCGCTCCAACTTATAATAGTTATAAGACAGAGCAGGAAATTGGGGAATACCAGATTTCCCGTGCTGCCCAAACGAAGAGAGTGCATGCTGATGCATCATCTTCGGGTATGTTCATTATACAGAACTGTTTCTCAGTATCCTCCGCATCCTGAGTATATGATACCGGATCAGGATCCCAGATATGTAAGTTGTTACATAGGGCTACAAAAGAGTAGAAAAACTGAGAACGGGTGATAAGTTTCATGAGACAGAAAACGGGGCAAGAGTTGCAGCCAAGTCTGTCGGTCACTGTCACCCTGTATTACCAATACATTGATTCTGAACGAATGTTATTAGATAGCGAACCTGATATACCAAATCATATCACTTTCTTTGTTAGAAAAGAAAGGATATAATTTTGTATTGATGGATAATGTTTTGAACATTTCCTATATCAAAAGTTGATCGGTTCAGGCACGTTATCTAAAAGCATTGATGTTCTAAATCAAACTACAGTTCTTAGTATACAGAACACACACAAGAGGAAGAGTTCAGAAATGAACGGATTCTTCTTGAGGTATTGTAGACTAGGTCAGATCAATGTGACCCGACTAGCTGGAGTTACATAAAGATGTATATTTAAATTAGTTTGAACTTACATCTTGTGAAACTCGCCAGTCATGTCACAAAGATAAGATGACCATAGCTCCGTTTACTGGAAACAGAGAAAGAGTTAGTGAACTCTTGGGATGATACATGTTGATGTATGTAAGTCCCCTGTCTACACATACCAAGACCGATTCTTTTTACTTCATTACATTCTCTGATAATCTTTCGAGATTCAGACCTATGTTCCTGTTGAAACACATGTCCGAACCTTTTAAGATATTCACAGAATATAAGTTAGAAGTAGAGAACCAGAATACGGGTATAAGTATTATGTCCTATGATGAGATCAGGGAGGAGAATACTTGAGCACGGAAATCCTGGACTATTTTAAAGGAGAATGAGATTCTCTCTCGGCATTACTCCTCCGTATACACCATAGCACGATGGTATATCGGGGCGGAGCAGATACACCCTATTTGATATGGTGTGCTCTATGATGAGTACTACTGAGTTACCTTTTTCCTCAAGGGGTTATGCACTTGAGAAGTTGCATACCTATTGAATAGGGTTCCAATCAAATCAGTTGCCTACCGCTTCATATGTGATATGGTATGGGAAGAGCCCATGTCTTAAGCCAGTTAAGATTTGGGGTTGTCCGGCCTATGTCTAAAAGCAAAAACCGGACAAGCTCGAAGCAAGGTCAGTTATGTAGAACTGGAAATGTTCCAGCTATACAAACTGCAGCAGATGATTTGATAGAGCCAATGGATTCAGTAGATTCCAACGAACCTCAGCCTCTCCGCCGATCTAGTAGGGTTCCTCACCCACCTGAGAGATAATTCAGTTTCTCTATGAAAGTGGGAGCGAGGATTGCATCATGAGATGATGACCCAACTAGTTTCGAGCTGGCCATCAGGAGTGTGACTCTGTAAGAATGGCTGGATGCTTAGTGATCTGAGATGGAATCCTTATACACCAGCAAAGTATGGACTTTAGCTGCTATATCTGAAGGGTTAAATCCCCATCAGGAGCAAGTATATCTTGAGAAGATTACTTGGTGTACATGGAAAAGTTGAGACTTTCAAAGCTAGACTTGTTAAAAGTTTGCATCATTGACCAGGTACGGATAATGATGAAACCTTTTCAAGTAGCTATGCTTAAGTCCATCCAGATCCTACTTGTCATGGCTACATACCATGACTGCGATATCTGGTGGTTGGGTGTCTTGACTGCTTTTCTAAATAATGATTTAGAAGAGAGCGTCTATAAGTACATAGCCAGAGGGCTTCGTAGACAGTGGGAGCAGCGGAAACGTGTGCAAGATGCTTTATAGGATAAAGCAGGCATCGCGGAGTTGGAACATCAGTTTTGATGGATTAGTCAAAGAGTTTGACATCATCAAAATGGTAGATGAACCTTGTATAAACAAAAAGGTAGTAGGGAGTATGGTGACGATCCTCGTAGAGTATGTGGATGACATACTCTTGATAGGGAAGGAGTTTCCTATGCTACGCTCGATCAATCTCCGCTTATCACAATGATTCTCCATAAAGGATCAAAATGATACCTCCTAAATCCTGGGTTCGGATCTATGAGATAGATCTAAATTGGATGTTAGGACTCTCACTAGTTGTAGTGAGACGGTATCAACCGATCCTGGGGAGAATCACTGGAAGGGTTCCAGGGTGATAAAGACGACTGAATGTCAGTCGCAGGCATTGTCTTTACCCTTAGTAAAGGGACGGTATGTTGGAAGAGTTCCAAGCTAGATACCGTGGCATACTAGACGATAAAGGTTGGATACATCGCTACTTAAGATGCTACCAAAGAGGCTGTTTGGGTGTATATTGGTTCATGAGATGAACTATGTTCCTCCCATTGTGTGACAATGGAGTTGTGGCTTATGCCATGGAACGCAGGTCCCATCAGTGATCCAGACATATTCTAAGGCAGTATCACCTGATCGTGGAGATGGTTGATCTCCAGGTGATCAAGGTTAGGAGGGCAGACTCAGAGGACAACACGGCGGATCCACTCGCGAAGGCCTATTCCCAGAGAGAGACTTTTATGGGATGGTTGAGTATGAGATACTACAACCACTGCTACAGATGGCCCTAGTGCAAGTGGGAGATTGTTAGTTATATGTATGCCCTAGAGGCCATTACTGTACATTGGATGTATATTGTAGTGGATGCTGGGACATATATAGGGAGGACTTTCTTGCTCGACATGATAGTATGCTATCTGGTTGCTCTTTACCTTAACGTGTACACTGATTGTCTTTCTGTTACATGTTGGTAAAGCCCTTAGGATGTGTACTTGACTACCTGGACTATGATGCGGATCATACTAGTGGGGACATGGTAATCTATAAGTACATCCTTCAAAGTCCCTAGTCGTGGGTGTATCGAGACGGGGCATCGATATACCAGAGTAGACTAGCGTGTACCTTCTCGACCCATACCGATGGGCGATGGATGATCCCATATCCATCGGTGTTTGACATCAGAGATGATATACGGGTGCTCAGTAGAGACTGGGTACACTGGACGGACTCGCCGAGAACTCCCAGATGGTATTATACCTCACGTCAGATGGCAGTTCTCTGGTGACACTGGTACAGAGTAGTCTGTTGACCCGAGATCGTCATAGAGTCTTGTGTGGTTCCCACTGTGCTTTGATTTCCATCTTACCACGTCCAAGAGGGCATGCAAAACGGTGGTTTTTGGGTACAGTCCCGAGTCACATGGAGGCAATGAGCGATAGGAGGGGATTCGTCTCTCCCGGTATAGGGGGTTGATGTTGCGCTGTGTTCGATTGGCTATAACAGGAAATCCCTGGCCAGGGCTGCTGAGATTTACTGGTAAGTGTTACCAGTAGTTTCTCGAATTGTTATAGACCTCATATCGACACGACTTATCGAGCTATTGGGGTCTGACGTTTACCACCCCTAGGCGAGATATGCGACATATCAGACGATCAGACCGGACTGTACGGTAGTGTTACTGGTTGGATTCACTGGAGTGTGAGCGGGCTTGCTCATCGATCTTCTGATCGCTCAATACCCGGGTGGCCGTTACGTTTAGCAGACCGCTTGCGGCTTGTGGGTGTTTGATATGATCATCATCTGCTGCCGGCGTATTGACGAGTCTTTAGAGTCCTACACAGAGGTTTCCTGGCTCAAGCGAAACGAAATAGGAGCGCATATGAGATATGTACGGGACCGAGAATAATGCGTGTATGTGATACCGTATTCCATTCTCGCGATGAATGCATCGAATGGTTGTATGCGATATAACCTAGTTATCGATTCAAGCGTTGATTCGATAAGCCGATACATTGTATACTAGTCGGTTGTGTGCGACATGACCGGATCATTGAATCAAGTGTTGATTTAATGATTTAATGTATAATTATATATTTGATATATTACTTTGCATTAACTAGTATCGGTTCACTTTAATTGGATTTTCTCGCTCGGATGTGTACATTGTATATTCGATATAGTTTTGTGCACATGATTGTGTCATGTTTGATGATACATGTTAACTTGGATTTGTGTAAAGATTAAACCATGGTTGTGAGAGTGGTTAGGGTTTTGTTTATTCACTTATTATCTTTTTATTCATTTATTCATTCATTTTTGGATAATGATAAGCATAATGCAAAATGGTGGCTTTCTTTGTATTCTAGTTGAAGCTTCTTGAAGACTTTGACCTAGTGACCATTTTGTCTCATGCTTAACCCTAACCATTCCATTCAACCATGATTAACTCTCTACACTTTACCATGGTTTAGATTATGATAAGTTTTGATTTTTCTTTTGATTTTAAAATAACTTATCATATTTCTTTCTTCTTCTTCTTCCTTTCTTCACTTTAAGAAAGCAAGGTCCATCAATGGTGATTGATGCATTTGAGTGAGAAATCCAATTCTAAAGTGAACCCAACTCCTACTTCTTCATCCTCTACCTCTTTCCAAGTAGTAGAGTGTTTTTACTTCACAAGTTTCTTGACTTGGTGAAGTCGGAGCTTGATTTAGCGATGCCTCGACGTAGATCATCTTCGGCACGTCGTCGATGACCTAGCCCGTCCATTCTCCGATGAAGCCGACGCTAGAGCCCGGGATCCATCTTGGACAGTGAGGAGACTTCATTGCGGAGCCGTGGAGGTGGAGCACCGGATCTATAATGGTTGTATATCCGTATTCTCATAGTTAAGTGTTAACTAGTTAGCTTTTTCGCCTAGTTTTCTAGCAAACGATCCGTAGTCGGGTCTCTCGGCACCTAGATTTTTTGAAATTGGCATGTTCGATGCCTTATGAGACCTCACTAGGGTGCCTAGGAACCCTACAAACATAACATCGGTTTCTTTATTAAGTTAAAGAAGGATATAATTCTGTATTGGAGGATAATGCTGTGAACATTTTCCTGAATCAAGAGTTGATTCGTTCAGGCACGTTATATAATAGCATATAAGTTCTAAATCAAACCACAGTTCAAAGTAACTAGAACACACACAAGAGAATCGGTTCAGAAATAAATGAATCCTTCTTAAGGCATTGTAGACAAGGTCATATCAATATGACACGACTAGCTAAGTTACATAAGGATGAATATGAGAATCTGTTCGAATTTTCATCTCAAGCTACTTGCCAGTCTTGTCTTAAAGGTAATATGACCAATACTACGTTTACTGGAAATAGAGAAAGAGTTAGAGAACTCTTGAGATACATACATGATGATGTATATAAGCCTATGTTTACAAATACTAAGGTTGGTTCTTGGTACTTCATTACATTCATCGACTATCTCTCAAGATTCGGACATATGTTCCTGTTGAAACACAAGTCTGAAACTTTTGAGAAATTCAAGGAATATAAGATTGAAGTTAAGAACCAGACGGGTTGAAGTATTAAGTCCTTCGATGTGATCGAGGAGGTGAATACTTGCGCATGGAGTTCCTGGAGTTTCTAAAAAGGAGAATGTGATTCTCTCTCAGCTTACTCCTTCGAGTACACCACACCACAACGGTGTTTCGGGGCGGAGGTATCGCACCCTATGAGATATGACGTGCTCTATGATGAGTACTGTCGAGTTACCTGTTTCATTTTGGTGTTATGCACTTGAGAAGTTGCATACCTATCGAATAGGATTCCGTCCAAATCAAGGGCCTACCACTACATATGAGATATGGTGTGGGAAGAGACCATGCCTTAAGCGAGTTATGATATGGGGTTGTCCGGCTTATGTTGAAAGGCAGAATCCGGACAAGCTTGAGGCAAGGTCGGTCATGTACAAGTTTGTTAAGATATCCCAAACATTTACGAGGGAATATCTTCTACCACATAGAGGAGCAAAACGTGTTTTGTTTCTCAACATGCCACCTTTTTAGAAAAGGAATTTCTTGTTTAGAAATTTGTGGTCATGAGATAGAACTGGAAGGAGTTCCAGCTAGACAAACTAACAGCTGATGATTTGGTGAAATCAAAATATTCAATAGTCTCCAACGAACCTTAGCCTCTCCGCGAATCTGGTAAGGTTCCTCATCCACTTGAGAGATAATACGGTCTTCTCGGTGACAGTGGGAGCGAGGATTGCATCAATGTAGATGATGGCCCAACTAGGTTCAGGCAGGCCATCACGAGTGACGACTCTGTGAAAAGGCTGGATGTTATACGATCAAAGATGGAATCCATGTACACCAACAAAGTATAACTTTGCATGTTGCACCTAAAGGGGTAAAACCCATTGGGAGTAAATGGATCTTGATAAGATTATTGGTGTAAATGGAAAAGTTGAGACTTTCAAAGCTATTCTTAAGTCCATCAGGATCAATATGCGCATCGCGGAGTTGGAACATCTGTTTTGATGTGACAGTCAAAGAGTTTGACTTCATCAAAATGGTAAATGAACCTTGTATATACAAGAAGGTTGTAGAAAGTGAGGTTGGCTTCCACGTATTGTAAGTAGATGACATACTCTTGATAGAAAATGGTTTCCTATGCTGCACTCGATCAAGCTCCTCTTATCACGGGGATTCTCAATAGAAGATTTGGATGATACCTACTACATCTTATGGAATATGATCTATAGTGATAGATCTAAGTGGATGTTGGGAGTGTCCCAAATCCAGGTACATTAACACCATACTAAAGGGGATTAGTATGGAAGATTCTAAGCTTGGCGGTTCGCAGACTTACTCATGGATCACTCACGTGCAAGGGATACCCTATGCTTTGGCAGTAGGCTCTATCAGAGTATGCGATATTATGTACCAGACCAGATGTAGATGACTCACTAGGTGTAGTGATCAGGAATCAATCAGATCTTGGGAGAATCACCGGCAAGTTGTGGAGGAAATTCTTAAGTACATGAGAATCACTAAAAGAAAGTTCATGGTTCGAGCTTCCAGAGTGATAAGGTCGACTGAGAGTCAGTCACATGCATTGTCTTTACCCTCAATGCAAAGACGGTATGTTGGAAGAGTTCCAAACTAGATACCGTGACATACTAGACGATAAAGGCTGAATACATTGCTACCAATGATGCTGCTAAAGTGTGTCTGGGCATTTCTTTTTCATGAGATGAACAAGGTTCCTACCATTGAGTGTCCAATAACTGTTATTGTGACAACAATGGAGTTGTGGCTTTGGCCTAGGAATGCAGGTCCCATCAACATTCCATACATGTTCTGAGGCTGGTATCACCTAATTAGGGAGATGGTCGATCACCAATGTTAGTTATATGTATGCCCTAGAGGCCATTACTGTACATAGGATGTATATTGTAGTGGATGCTGGGACATATATAGGGAGGACTTTCTTGCTCGACATGATAGTATGCTATCTGGTTGCTCTTTACCTTAACGTGTATACTGATTGTCTCTCTGTTACATGTTGGTAAAGCCCTTAGGATGTGTACTTGACTACCTGGACTATGATGCGGATCATACTAGTGGGGACATGGTAGTCCATAAGTACATCCTTCAAAGTCCCTAGTCGTGGGTGTATCGAGATGGGGTATCGATATACCAGAGTAGACTAGCGTGTACCTTCTCGACCCATACAGATGGGCGATGGATGATCCCATATTCATCGGTGTTTGACATCAGAGATGATATACGGGTGCTCAGTGGAGACTGGGTACACTGGACGGACTCGCCGAGAACTCCCAGATGGTATTATACCTCACGTCAGATGGCAGTTCTCTGGTGACACTGGTACAGAGTAGTCTGTTGACCCGAGATCGTCATAGAGTCTTGTGTGGTTCCCACTGTGCTTTGATTTCCATCTTACCACGTCCAAGAGGGCGTGCAAAACGGTGGTTTTTGGGTACAGTCCCGAGTCACATGGAGGCAATGAGCGATAGGAGGGGATTCGTCTTTCCCGGTATAGGGAGTTGATGTTGCGCTGTGTTCGATTGGCTATAACAGGAAATCCCTGGCCAGGGTTGCTGAGATTTACTGGTAAGTGTTACCAGTAGTTTCTCGAAGTGTTATAGACCTCATATCGACACGACTTATCAAGCTATTGGGGTCTGACGTTTACCACCCCTAGGCGGGATATGTGACATATCAGACGATCAGACCGGACTGTACGGTAGTGTTACTGGTCGGATTCGCAGGAGTGTTAGCGGGCTTGCTCGTCGATCTTCTGATCGCTCAATACCCAGGTGGCCGTTACGTTTAGCAGACCGCTTGCGGCTTGTGGATGTTTGATATGATCATCATCTGCTGCCGGCGTATTGACGAGTCTTTAGAGTCCTACACAGAGGTTTCCTGGCTCAAGCGAAACGAAATAGGAGCGCATATGAGATATGTGCGGGACCGAGAATGATACCAGTATGTGATACTGTATTCGATTCTCGCGATTAGTGACATTGATCGGTTATATGCGATATAGCCGGGTTATCGGATCAAGTGTTGATTCGATAAGTTGTTACTGTTGATATTAGTCGGTTATATGCGATATGACCGGATCGTTAAATCAAGTGTTGATTTAATGATTTAATGTATAATTATATATTTGATATATTAATTTTCATTAACTAGTATCGGTTCACTTTAAAATGGATTTTCTCACTCAGGTGTGCGCATTATATATGCGATATGATTTTGTGCACATGATTGTATCATGTTTGATGATGCATGCTAAATTGGTTAGGTGTAAAGATTAAACCATGGTTGTGAATGGTTAGGGTTATGTTTTCTTTTTCATTTATTTATTTATTAGTTATTCATTTGGAAAAGAAAATTAAAAGCAAAAAGGGAAAAATGGTTGCTATTATGTTTTGTTCATGAATCTTCATGAAGCTTTGACTTAGTTAACCATTTTGTCTCATGCTTAACCCTAACCACTCCACTAACCCTAGTTCACTCTCTACAACTAACCATGGTCATGTTATGATAAGAATGAGTTTCTTTTCTAATTAAAATAATTCTTATCATAACAAGCTTCTTCTTCTTCTTTCTTTTCTTCACTTGAAAAAGCTTGATTGCATCAATGGTGGATTGATGAAATGAGTGAGAAATCCAATTCTAAAGTCTACCCACTTCCTAATTCTTCATCCTCTACCTCTTGCCAAGTAGTAGAGTGTGTTTCCTTCACAAGTTTTCAAAGCTAGGTGAAGGAGGAGCTTGATCTATCGATGCCTCGACGTAGATCATCTTCGGCATGGACATCGACGACCTAGCTCGCCATTTCTCCGACGAAGCCGACACTAGAGCCCGGATTCTTTTTGGACAGCGGAGACGACTTCGTTGCGGAGCTATGGAGGTGGAGCACCGGATCTACAAAGGTTGTATTTCCGTATCTTATAGTTTAGTTGTAAACTAGCTTGTGTTTCGCCTAGATTTCTAGCAAACGATCCGTAGTCGGGTCTCTCGGCACCCTTAAAATTTTAATTTGGCATGATCGATGCCTTGTGAGACCTCACTAGGGTGCCTAGGAACCCTACAGTGGTATCAGAGCCTAGCTAGAGCCTTAGGCGAAGTCCAGACGGATTTTGAACTCCGAACGAACCCGAAATCCTAACACACCCATGCTCTCTGTCCAATTTTCAAAAACAGGGATTTTTCAGTATTAAAAATATGCAGAAAAACATGCAGGAAAATCTAAGAGTAACTGTGTAATTCGTAGCCCTAATTCAATTAAAGCGCCGCGCTTCCGCGGCACGAGCATGGCTCATGCGGCGGAAGCGCGGCCGGTTTGTCGTTTTCTGAGGTGACGTTTACACAGTAACTCCTATTTAACTGTGCTTGTTTCCCTGGGTATTTTTGATATTTTTTCAAGAGTTGAATTTTCTGGAGTTGTTTTGGGGATTCGGTGTTTCGATCGGAGTATCAGATTTTGTCTATGTGGCTTTCCGGATAAATTTTAGAATATGTTAAAAAGTTCGACTGGATATAAATACCCAATTTTTCCCCTGTCGGGAAATTTCCAAGTGTTGGATTTTTCCGAAGTTTAACGACGTTCTAAGTAGTGCAAGTAACTCGATGGACCCTCTAGAAGACAACAAACCTTAACTCGATTATGTGACCGTCTTGAACTGCCCTTTGAACCTTCGGGTTTGGGGCAGTACGGCGTGCCACATGTGAGGCGTTGGCTTGACCCTTCTACGGCTGGACCGTTGGTACTGAGGCACGAACGGAATGTTGTTACACTTGTTTCATGTGTTGATCAGTTTCGGGAAAACGGGTGTTCGATTGTTCGATCGGAAAGTTTAACATTTTCTATTTATCCGGAATGGGATACAATAATTGGAATTCACAATAGTTATGAGATAACTGAATGAATGTTATAAACGTAGCACTTTAGTCTCACTTGATCGGTTGCCACGGAATTTTGATGTGATCAAAACTCCATCGCAATCACGTAGCGTACGCGGATACTCGCCGGGTAAATTTAATAGACAGCCTCACTCCATAGGCCCGACCAAGTGACTGTAGGAGAACCCCGTCGCCGAAAGCATCCGTTCGGGTGCTCGCGGCAGCGGTGTCCCACCTTGGTGCACTTCGTCGACGGTATCGGGGGTGCAGCCGCCTACTAAAGTTTGCGAAGAGCATTCGATCAGGATATCGGGAATCTTGTTGAATTGCCCGAGTTGATATTGAAAAGTGTTTTCAATGATGTGACTAAAATGCAGGGTATATAATTGTTAGGCATGCGATGTCTAAGTAATTCATTTGGTCAGGCATGCGATGTCTGAGGTGGTTGCGAATTCCAACTGTTGTAGTTTTACACTTTCTTTTCTGTGACCGTAAGTGTAATATGTGATATCGCCGGTTTCGTTGCTATATGTCAACGACAATTGGGATGCGCATATTTACTTACGTTGATGACATGTGATGTTATGTGTTGCTGGATATGTTATATTGGATCGTCGTGTTTGAATAGCCGGGGGTTTTTATGTGAGATGAGTGTTTTTCATTTTCATTCATGTAAAAACTTGTATGTAATATTCTTTTATTGGGGCGCTTCCAGGTTGCGGATGTTGTCACCACTTGTATATTATTTACTTTTCTGCACTAGGATAGACCCAAGGAGGGGAGCACAAGTAACCGGGTTCTGGGGTCCAGTGGGAGACCAACTCGAGGAGTCGAGTCCGGGTCTCCTAACCCTAGAATTGGTAGGGTTGCTTACCGCTCTCGTAGGGGTCTAGGGGTGTGGGATTGGCTATTCATCACGACCGTGGAATCCGTGTTTTATACTGGCTCGTATTGAAAACACGGACGTCCTAGTATATCCAATATTTCATATGTTTCTTCTGCTGTGTTTTATCTGAGATCATGCGATGTTCTGTGGCAGATATTATATATAGTATATATGATATATTATATAGACGTTACTTATGTTTTACACCCGTGCTAGCCCTGCCCTGCTCTGTCGTTAGTTACCTAACCTAACGGTGCACGAGGGGACATCGAGGCGAATGCGGATGGCATAAGTGTACGTCATATCTATCTGTGATGTTTAGGTACATAAATGATGGGACTTCATTAATGTGATTAATGAATTAAAAGAAACCTAAGATGTTGTAGAATCGAATTTTAAAATTAAAACAGGTAGCTACAGTTCTTGCTTTGCACAGCGGTATATATGATATATCCTGCACCTTATTCGATAGGGAAAGGACCGAGATCCCTTCACCGGGAGTGACTCCTTTAGCAATAACTGGCAGATGCTACACATTCGGTTTGGTTTTTGATAGCTTTTAAGTGTTTTTGCTTTGCACAGTGATATATATGATATATCCCGCACCTCATTCGACGAGGAAAGGACCGACGATCCCTTCACCGGGAGTGACTCCTTTAGCAAAACTAGAAAAGCCTAAAAAACACTCCATTTCAAAATTCATTCGATCCTACAACGATATCAAGTTCATTACGCAATAGGTTTTTAGAAAAACCTGTCGTAGCCCTCCGTCATTTCAGATAAGTGCTGTTTAGTATTCGTGCTGCGTTTGTTGACCTCCGTCAAGGCGCAGTGTGCGGTAGCTAACCAGTATTTATCTGCTTGTGCATATGATGCAGATTGAGTTAGGGTAGTCGTGCGGCCTTGTTGACCTCCGTCAAGGGTCGTGCGGATGGGTTTAATTCGATCAAGAAAGACGGGTTGAACTTGACTAGTAGCCTATGGTTTGTTGACCTCCGTCAAGGTCATAGGGTGCTAGGGGCAAAATATTATCGGGAATTTCAAGTGTTGAAATTTGCAATGAGATTGCATACCTTCTATGAGATAGTTGGATCCCGATACCCGCTGCGAGTAAGTGTTACTCCTGGGAGAGTTTTATACATTACAATTAGCCGATCAAGTAGGTGTCTAGAAAGGTGTTAACGAGATTACGCCTCTGGGAAAACGAGGTTTACATTAATTAGGTTCGTGCGAAAGCACGGGGGACCTCCCTCAAACTACCGACACTGGCCTGGCTGAAAGATAGGCGAACTTGTAGTGTGTAATTAATCCCGGCTAGTCTTTCCTTTTTGGGTTTGAAGGAAGATTTGATAAAAAGCAGTGGGAGCCATCCTGATTAGATAAAACTATAACCAATCTATTCTTGCAAGAGCGCACGCTGAGTGTTTTCTTCTCTCTCTCTCCTGGTAGCGACCATATCACGCCTTAATCAAGATAATAATACGGATTATTGACCGAACCCGCTTGTTATACTGAGCTGGGGAACGTTGGTCCCACTCCACCTTATAATTGTTATAAGACAGAGCAGGAAATTGGGGAATACCAAGATTCCCGTGCCGCCCAAACGAAGAGAGTGCATGCTGATGCATCATCTTCGGGTGTGTTCATTATACAGAACTGTTTCTCAGTATCCTCCGCATCCTGGTATATGATACCGGATCAGGATCCCAGATATGTAATATGTTACATAGGGCTACAAAAGGGTAGAAAAACTGAGAACGGGTGATAAGTTTCATGAGACAGAAAACGGGGCAAATGTTGCAGCCAAGTCTGTTGGTCACTGTCACCCTGTATTACCAATACATTGATTCTGAATGAATGTCATTAGATACCGAACCTGATATACAAAATCATATCAGTCTCTTTAATAGTAAAGAAATGATAAAATTTTGTATTGTTGGATAATGTTTTGAACATTTCCTATATTAAAAGTTGATCGGTTCAGGCACGTTGTCTAAAAGCATTGACGTTCTAAATCAAACTACAGTTCTTAGTATATGGAACACACACAAGAGGAAGAGTTCAGAAATGAACGATTCCTTCTTGAGGTATTGTAGACTAGGTCAGATCAATGTGACCCGACTAGCTGGAGTTACATAAAGATGTATATTTAAATTAGTTTGAACTTACATCTTGTGAAACTCGCCAGTCATGTCACAAAGATAAGATGACCATAGCTCCGTTTATTGGAAACTGAGAAAGAGTTAGTGAACTCTTGGGATGATACATGTTGATGTATGAAGATCCCCAGTCTGCATATGCCAAGACCGGTTCTTTGTACTTCATTACATTCTCTGATAATCTCTCGAGATTCAGACATATGTTCCTGTTGAAACACAAGTCTGAACCTTTTGAGATATTCACAGAATATAAGCTAGAAGTAGAGAACCAATACGGGTATAAGTATTATGTCCTATGATGAGATCAAGGAGGAGAATACTTGAACACGGAAATCGTGGACCGTTCTAAAGGAGAATGAGATTCTCTCTCAGCATTACTCCTCTGTATACACCATAGCACGATGGTGTATCGGGGCGGAGCAATCACACCCTATATGATATGGTGTGCTCTATGATGAGTACTACTGAGTTACCTTTTTCCTTAAGGGAGTTGTGCACTTAAGAAGCTGCATACCTATTGAATATGGTTCCAATCAAATCAATTGCCTACCACTTCATATGTGATATGGAAGGGGAAGAGCCCATATCTTAAGTTAGTTAAGATTTGGGGTTGTCCGGCCTATGTCTAAAAGCAAAATCTGGACAAGCTCGAGGCAAAATCTGTAATGAAGAACTGGAAATGTTCCAGCTATACAAACTGCAGCAGATGATTTGATAGAGCCAAAGGATTCAGTAGATTCCAATGAACCTCAGCCTCTCCGCCGATCTAGTAGGGTTCCTCACCCACCTGAGAGATACTTCGGTTTCTCTATGACAGTGGGAGCGAGGATTGCATCATGAGATGATGACCCAACTAGCTTCGAGCTGGCCATCAGGAGTAAGACTCTGTAAGAATGGCTGGATGTTTAGTGATCTGAGATGGAATCCTCATACACCAACAAAGTATGGACTTTGGTTGCTATATCTGAAGGGTTAAATCCCCATCAGGAGCAAGTATATCTTGAGAAGATTACTTGGTGTATATAGAAAAGTTGAGACTTTCAAAGCTAGACTTGTTAAAGGTTTTCGTCATCAACCAGGCGTGGATAATGATGAAACCTTTTCCAATACCTATGCTTAAGTCCATCCAGATCCTACTTGTCACGGTTACATACCATGACTATGATATCTGGTGGTTGGGTGTCATGACTGCTTTTCTAAATGATGTTTTAGAAGAGTGCGTCTATAAGTACACAGCCAGAGGGCTTCGTAGACAGTGGGAGCAGCGGAAACGTATGCAAGATGCTTTATAGGATAAAGCAGGCATCGCGGAGTTGGAACATCTGTTTTGATGGATTAGTCAAAGAAGTTGACATCATCAAAATGGTAGATGAACCTTGTATAAACAAAAAGGTAGTAGGGAGTCTGGTGGTGATCCTCGTAGAGTACGTGGATGACATACTCTTGATAGGGAAGGAGTTTCCTATGCTACGCTCGATCAATCTCCGCCTATCACAATGGTTCTCCACATAGGATCAAAGTGATACCTCCTAAATCCTGGGTTTTGGATCTATGAGATAGATCCAAATGGATGTTAGGATTCTCACTAGATGAAGTGAGATGGTATCAATCGATCCTGGGGAGAATCACTGGAAGGGTTCCAGGGTGATAAAGACGACTGAATGTCAGTCGCAGGCATTGTCTTTAACCTCAGTAAAAGGACGGTATGTTGGAAGAGTTCCAAGCTAGATACCGTGGCATACTAGACGATAAAGGCTTGATACATCGCTACTTAAGATGCTACCAAAGAGGCTGTTTGGGTGTATATTGGTTCATGAGATGAACTTTGTTCCTCCCATTGTGTGACAATGGAGTTGTGGCTTATGCCAAGGAACGTATGTCCCATCAGTGATCCAGACATATTCTAAGGCAGTATCACTTGATCATGAAAATGGTTGATCTCCAGGGTGATCGAGGTTAGGAGAGTAGACTCAGAGGACAACACGGCGGATCCACTCACGAAGGCCAGTTCCCAGAGAGAGACTTTTATGGGATGGTTGAGTATGAGATACTACAACCACTGCTACAGATGGCCCTAGTGCAAGTGGGAGATTGTTAGTTATATGTATGCCCTAGAGGCCATTACTGTACATAGGATGTATATTGTAGTGGATGCTGGGATATATATAGGGAGGACTTTCTTGCTCGACATGATAGTATGCTATCTGGTTGCTCTTTACCTTAACGTGTATACTGATTGTCTCTCTGTTACATGTTGGTAAAGCCCTTAGGATGTGTACTTGACTACCTGGACTATGATGCGGATCATACTAGTGGGGACATGGTAGTCCATAAGTACATCCTTCAAAGTCCCTAGTCGTGGGTGTATCGAGATGGGGCATCGATATACCAGAGTAGACTAGCGTGTACCTTCTCGACCCATACAGATGGGCGATGGATGATCCCATATCCATCGGTGTTTGACATCAGAGATGATATACGGGTGCTCAGTGGAGACTGGGTACACTGGACGGACTCGCCGAGAACTCCCAGATGGTATTATACCTCACGTCAGATGGCAGTTCTCTGGTGACACTGGTACAGAGTAGTCTGTTGACCCGAGATCGTCATAGAGTCTTGTGTGGTTCCCACTGTGCTTTGATTTCCATCTTACCACGTCCAAGAGGGCGTGCAAAACGGTGGTTTTTGGGTACAGTCCCGAGTCACATGGAGGCAATGAGCGATAGGAGGGGATTCGTCTCTCCCGGTATAGGGAGTTGATGTTGCGCTGTGTTCGATTGGCTATAACAGGAAATCCCTGGCCAGGGTTGCTGAGATTTACTGGTAAGTGTTACCAGTAGTTTCTCGAAGTGTTATGGACCTCATATCGACACGACTTATCAAGCTATTGGGGTCTGACGTTTACCACCCCTAGGCGGGATATGCGACATATCAGACGATCAGACCGGACTGTACGGTAGTGTTACTGGTCGGATTCGCAGGAGTGTTAGCGGGCTTGCTCGTCGATCTTCTGATCACTCAATACCCGGGTGGCCGTTACGTTTAGCAGACCGCTTGCGGCTTGTGGATGTTTGATATGATCATCATCTGCTGCCGGCGTATTGACGAGTCTTTAGAGTCCTACACAGAGGTTTCCTGGCTCAAGCGAAACGAAATAGGAGCGCATATGAGATATGTGCGGGACCGAGAATGATACCAGTATGTGATACTGTATTCGATTCTCGCGATTAGTGACATTGATCGGTTATATGCGTTATAGCCGGGTTATCGGATCAAGTGTTGATTCGATAAGTTGTTACTGTTGATATTAGTCGGTTATATGCGATATGACCGGATCGTTAAATCAAGTGTTGATTTAATGATTTAATGTATAATTATATATTTGATATATTACTTTTCATTAACTAGTATCGGTTCACTTTAAAATGGATTTTCTCACTCGGGTGTCCGCATTATATATGCGATATGATTTTGTGCACATGATTGTATCATGTTTGATGATGCATGCTAAATTGGTTAAGTGTAAAGATTAAACCATGGTTGTGAATGGTTAGGGTTATGTTTTCTTTTTCATTTATTTATTTATTAGTTATTCATTTGGAAAAGAAAATTAAAAGCAAAAAGGGAAAAATGGTTGCTATTTTGTTTTGTTCATGAATCTTCATGAAGCTTTGACTTAGTTAACTATTTTGTCTCATGCTTAACCCTAACCACTCCACTAACCCTAGTTCACTCTCTACAACTAACCATGGTCATGTTATGATAAGAATGAGTTTCTTTTCTAATTAAAATAATTCTTATCATAACAAGCTTCTTCTTCTTCTTTCTTTTCTTCACTTGAAAAAGCTTGATTGCATCAATGGTGGATTGATGAAATGAGTGAGAAATCCAATTCTAAAGTCTACCCACTTCCTATTTCTTCATCCTCTACCTCTTGCCAAGTAGTAGAGTGTGTTTCCTTCACAAGTTTTCAAAGCTAGGTGAAGGTGGAGCTTGATCTATCGATGCCTCGACGTAGATCATCTTCGGCATGGACATCGACGACCTAGCTCGCCATTTCTCCGACGAAGCCGACACTAGAGCCCGGATTCTTTTTGGACAGCGGAGACGACTTCGTTGCGGAGCTATGGAGGTGGAGCACCGGATCTACAAAGGTTGTATTTCCGTATCTTATAGTTTAGTTGTAAACTAGCTTATATTTCGCCTAGATTTCTGGCAAACGATCCGTAGTCGGGTCTCTCGGCACCCTTAAAATTTTAATTTGGCATGATCGATGCCTTGTGAGACCTCACTAGGGTGCCTAGGAACCCTACAACCAAGGGATCGAGGTCAGGAGAGTAGACACGAAGGATAACACAGCGGATCCACTCACAAAGGCCTTACCCCTAAAGAGACTTCTATGGGATGGTTGAGTATGGGATACTACAACCACTACTAAATTGTTGGGTATTGGATACTACAACAGATGGCCTTAGTGCCAGTGGGAGAGTGTTAGTTATATGTATGCCCTAGAGGTCATTACTGTATATACGATGTATATTGTAGTGGATGCTTGGACATATATAGGGAGGACTTTCTTGCTCAACATGATAGTATGTTTTCTGGTTGCACTTTATCTAAACATGTACACTTATTGTCTCTCTATTACATGTTGATAAAGCCCATAGGATGAGTACTTGACTACCAGGATTATGATACATATCATACTAGTAGGGATAGGGTAGTCGCTAAGTACATCCTTCAAATGTTCCTAGTCATAGGAGTATCGAGATAGGGCATCGATACTCCAGTGTAGACTAGCGTATACGCTTCTCGACCCATATGATGGACGATGGATGATCCCATATCTATTGGTGTTTGACATCAGAGAAGGTATACGAGTGCTCAATGGAGACCGGATACACTGAACGGACTCACCGAGAACTCCTAGATGGTATTATACCTATCGTCGGATAGCAGTTCTCTGGTGACACTGGTATAGGTTAGTTTGTAGACCCGAGATCGTCATAGAGTCTTGTGTGATTCCCACCATGCTTTGATTTCCACCATACCATGGTCAAGAGATCATGCAAAAAGGTGGTTTTTGGGTGCAGTCCCGAGTCGCATAGAGGCAATGAGCGATAGGAGGGGTTTCGTCTCTCCCGGTATTTAGAGTTGATGTTGCGCTATGCTCGATTGGCCATAACAGGAAATCCCTGGCCAGGGCTGATGAGATTTACTGGTAAGTGTTGCCAGTAGTTTCTCGAACTGTTATGGACCTTGCATCGGCATGACTTATCAGGCTATTGGGGTCTGACGTTAAACCACCCCCAGGCTGTTGATATACGACATATCAGATGAAGATACCGGACTGTACGGTAGTGTTACTGATTGGATTCGCATGAGTACGAGCAGGCTTACTTGTTTATCTTCTGATCCCTCAATACCGGGGCGGCTGTTACGTTTAGCAGACCGCTTGCGGCTTGTAGGTGTTTGATATGATCATCACCTACTGCTGGCGTATTGACTAGACTTAAGAGTCCTACACAAAGGTTTCCTAGTTCATGCGGAACGAAGTAGGAACACATATGTGATACGTACGGGACCGAGATTAGCACGTGTATGTGATACCGTATTCTATTCTTGCGATATGTGGCATTCATTGGTTATATGTGATATAGCCAAGTTATCGGATCAAGTGTTGATTCGATAAGTTGATACATTTGATATTAGTCGGTTATATATGATATAGACGGATAATTAAATCAAGAGTTGATTTAATAATTTAATGTATAATTATATATTTGATATATTACATTACATAAACTAATATTAGCTCACTTAAGTAATTCTTTTTCTCACATTTGATACACTTTACATATATGTGATATATGTATTGTTTTCTATTTGCATACATTACATATATGTGATATATATTATGTATCATGCTAGGTTACACTTGCAACATGTATGAACGATACTTTTACCATGCTAGGGTTTAAGGTAGGGTTTTATTTGTTTTAAGCAAATCAAACATTTGGATTTAGTCAAGATTAAGCTTGGAGAAGCTAGTAGAACATTGACTTATTCAACTTGTTTGTCTAGCTTAAAATATTTGTTAACCCAACCCTTAACCTTAGACAATGGTTTATTCTCTAAATGAGTTAGGCATGACAATAACTCATCCATGGTTGCAATTCTAACCTCACTCTCTCATTCATTTTCTTCATCACTTCTTCTTCCTCAAGAGAAAAAGCTTGCTAGCTTTTTCTAAGTGATGATTTATTGTGAGAAAAATAAAACTAAAGTGATCGCACTTCCTACTTCATCATCCTCTACTATTAGCCATTTAATTTAGGGTGTTTGCTTCACTAATCTCACCATTAGTGAAGAGATAGCATGAGCTAATGTCTCCTCGACGCAGATCATCTTCGACCTCGAAGGTATCGATGCAAGCTTGTTCATATCTTCAAGGGAGCCTTTCTAGAGTCCGGGAGTTCATGATCGTAGTGAAGGGACTACTACACGGAGCTATTGAAGTGAAGTACCGGTCTACAAAGGTTGTATTCCTTGTTCACTTTAGTTGCAAAGTTGTTTGCATTCGTTTTGTCGGATTTTCTAGTATCGATTCTAGGGTTAGGGTTAGCTAGAACGGCAAAATTTTAATTATGGCATGGATGATGCCTCCTGAAACCTTGCTGCCGTGATAGGCAACCCAACAATTTATAAGGCTAGACTTGTTGCAAAGGGTTTTCATCAAAGACCTTGTTTGGACTATGATGAATCCTTTTCTCCAGTGGCTATGCTCAAATCCCTTCGGATCCTTCTTTCCATTGCTGCCTTCCACGATTATGAGATCTGGCAGATGGATATAATGATGGCTTTTCTAAATGGTAATTTGGAAGTGTGCGTCTATATGGATCATCTAGAGGGTTTCATTCAGAGTGGGAGCAGCGGGAAAGTGTGCAAGTTGCTTAAGTCCATTTATGGACTAAAGCAGGCATCGCGGAGTTGGAACATCTTTTTTGATGATACTGTCAAGGAATTCGACTTTATCAAAAATCCAGATGAACCATGCATATATAGTAAGATTGTAGGGAGAACTGTGGTATTCCTCGTCTTGTACGTGAATGACATTCTCTTAATAGGAAATGACATTCCTATGCTACAGTCAGTCAAATGATTCTTGTCACAGAGGTTCTCCATGAAGGACCTGGGTGTTGCCTCCTACAATCTGGGAATCCAGATCTATCGTGATAGGTCTAAACGGATAGTTGTATATTCACAGTTAAGGTACATCGACACCATACTGAAAAGATTCAGTATGAAAGATTCAAAGCGCGGTAATCTACCGGCTTATCACGGAATCACCCTCTCCAAAGAGATGTCTCTAAAGACAGATTTAGAAAGGGTTCGCATGTTAACTATACCTTACGCATCAGCGGTGAGCTCTATAATGTATGTGATGTTGTGTACCAGACCAGATATAGCATACGCATTGAGCGTTGTAAGCCGGTATCATTCAAACCCAGAGGAGAAGCACTGGATAGCAGTAAAGAACATTCTCAAGTACCTCAGAAGGACTAAGAAGATGTTCTTGGTGTATGGCAGAAAAGAACTCCAGATCAAGGTCTTTGCTGACTCCAGCTTCCAGAGTGACAAGGATGACTCCAAATCCATGTCGGGATATGTCTTTACCCTCAATGGAGGGACGGTCTGTTGGAAGAGCTCCAAGCAGGACACCGTTGCTGACTCGGCAATGGAAGCAGAGTACATAGCTGCTTGCGCTGCCGTAAAAGAAGCAGTCTGGATGAAGAAGTTCCTCATAGAACTCCATGTGGTTCCGCCCAATGTTGATCCAATACCGCTGTATTGCGAAAACAACGGCGCTATAGCTTTAGCGAAGGAACCAAGGTCCCATCAAAAGTCCAGACACATTTTGAGGCGGTACCACCTGATCACGGAGATCATAGATCGCCGGGAGATCGAGGTGCGAAGAGTAGATACAGAGAATAACACTGCAGATCCACTCACGAATGCCATCCCTCAGACATAATTCGAGAGGCTGATCGAGATGATAGGTCTGCGATACGCCTGTACATGGCCCTAGTGGAAGTGGGAGATTGTTAGTGATGTATGTCCTAGAGGCCATTATTGTATAATACTGGTTTGTATATTACTTAATGGAAGCTTGGGATATTCACAGTTGTATTGACAGTCTTGCTCAAAATGGTAGTATGCTACTTGGTTTGTTTCTACTTCAATATTTTCATGTGTTTCTTTTAGCATATCGCTTATACATATTCGTAGAGCCCTTAGGATCTTTGCTTGAATACCAGCGTTGTGATGGTAGACACACTAGTGGGGGCTGGGTAATCTACAAGCACATCCTTATACTGACCCCTAGTATTAGGATTATCGAGACGGGGCATCGATACTCCGGAGTAGACTGGTGTATACACTTTTCATCCAAGCAGGGGAGATGGTCAGTCCGACAGCCATTAGCACATCGTACAGGAGATAGTATGCAGGTGCTCATTAGATTATGAATACACTGGGCATGATTCGTCGGGAACTGTTGATGGGTATTATACCTATCGTCGGGTAGCAGTTCCCAGGTGACATGAGTACAGCTTAGTCCGTCGACTTGACACTGCTACTTCGCCTCAAGCGTGTTCCTACTGTACTTTGATTACTACCCTACTACGGCTCAAAGGAGTCATGCAAACAGGTAGTAGTTCTAGTTGCTTGGATCTAAGGTCTGTTGTGTTGTTTGTTTTTGTTAATTTTGGATATACTGTTATCTTTTTACTGTGGCAATACGGGGTATTTCGAAGTCGTAGTTTTAACGTCGTTTAAAGTTTCAAGTTGTGATATATGTGTTTGGAAATGTCGACTAATTGCTATACATCGATTAGTCGGGGTTGCACATATCTGTGTTGTTGTTCTTGTGGTTTGTGTATATGAACTTATTAGATCGTCATGGATGAATAGCCGGGGGATGTGAGATGAGGGTTTTTCATTCGATGTAATAATGTAAAGTGATGTAATATTATTTTGCGGGGCACATCCGGGTTGAAGTTGTAGCCACCGTTTTATATTATTTCTTTTACTGTTTTCTGCTCCTAGGATAGACCCAAGGTGGGGTGCACAAACTACCAGGTACTTTGAAGTGCCGAGTGGCCTACTCACTTTGTTGAGGGAGGTTACTTCACTTCGGGTATTTGGCGGGTAGTTTGCTGCACCCGTAGGGGTCTGGGTGGGGTTTTACTATTCATCACGGTTGTGGAATCCGACTTTCGTTACAGGCTTAAACGAAACGCGGAATTCCTAGTATATCCAATATGTTCATATGTGATCTGGAATGCCTATTATTGCATGAGTCGAATGTATATATCTATATATGATATCTAGTAGGCGTTACTTATATTCTGCATCCGCGCTAGTCCAGCCCCCGCTCTGTCGTTAGTTAAGTAACCTAACGGGTGATGACGGGGCCCAGTGATGAATGCGGATGGTATAAGCAGACGTTATATTTTCGTTTCTCTCTATAATGATAGGTGTAAGTGATGGGACGCATTATATTAATGCAAAGCAAAGAAACTAAAGCTGAATCGTCGAAAACAAATTTTAAAACCACTCGGTTTTTTCAAAACAACGGAATTTTAAAGTGCGAAGCTTAAACCACTCCTTTTAAAAGCTATCAGGTTCCTTCAATTATATCAAGTTCACTACGTTCATGATTTCGCCAAAACTATTCGTAGCCCTCCGTCATTTCATATGAATAGTCAGTAGTATTCAAGCTATGTTTGTTGGCCTTCGTCAAGGCATAGTGATTGGTAGTTGTCGGGTGTTCATATGCAGCGTAGATTGGTGCGTTGGTTTGGGACAGTCGTATTACTTTGTTGGCCTTCGTCAAGGGTACATACAAGTGGGTTCAAATTAACCTGGACAATGATGGGTAGAACTTGACATATGACTTATGATTTGTTGGCATTCGTCAATGTCATAGGATTCACATCTGGAGTTTCTAAAGAAACTAAAAGTTGCTAGTGATGCATACCATTTGGAGTTTGATAATGTTGGTAGGATTCCTTCAGTATTATTACATAATGATATTTGGATCACAACCTACAGTGAGTATTTGCTACTCCTCGGGAGATTTTTCACTTAACGATCAAAACTATAAACCAAGTAGGTGTCTAGAACGGTGTTAGCGGGGCTACGCCTCTAGAGAAAAGAGGTTATTTAATTAAGGAACTTCACGAAAGCATCTTAAAACCTCCCTCGAAGTACCGACATTAGCCTGGACGAACGGTTAAGCAAGAATTGTACGGTGAGATCCATCATGACTAATTCTTCTTTTATGGTTTGAGGAAGGATTCGAGAAAAAGTGGGAGCCATCCTGTTTAGATAAATTAAAAACCAATCTAAACTTGCAAGGGCATCATGCTAAGTATTTTCTTCTCTCTCTTTTAATTGCAGTGACCCCGTGACCGGACATAGGTTACATCTAGATAATAAAATGACTGAATCTGATTATAATGATTGGCAAAGGTCTGTCCAGATGTCCATTACTTACAAAAAGTTGGGACACCTCTTTACTACTCAAGCCCCTGGCGTCTCAGGTCCAATTTCCACCATCATGGATATTGATACCCGTAAGAAATCAGAAAAAGACAGTACGAATGCCAAGTACCTTGTGTTGGCCTCAGTAGATGGTGCAAACGGGAGGCAGCACGAGAAGATGGACTTAGCTTCCATCTTCCTCCATAACAAAGTTTTATATGGAGTGAAATCTTGTATCACAAGATATGAGACCTTGAAAGAATTGCTTCAAGTGAGGTTGGCTATCGGGTCATCCGTAGGGGACAACGTCTTTACGATGACTAGCTATATTGATAAGCTCACGGACCTGGAGACCACGTTGGAGAACGAGTCACATACTGACTTGATTCTACAGTCCCTATCTTCTACTTACGCCCAAGGGAAGAAAGTTATACTTCCAGTTGAGGGCACCCTGAAGGAAACCAGGGAGACACCCGCTCAGATTATTGTGGAATCTTCCTCTTCTGGATCCAAGGCGGAAGCTAAGGGTGAGAAGAAGAAGACCTCTACAAAGCCGATATGCGGTGTCAGTAAGATAGAAGGACATGGAATGGCAAAAGTTTCGGGGCTAACAGTAGGGAAGGAGGGTTGTTCCTATTGTTGCGGGAAAGGACATTGACAGAGGGATTGCAGGGCTTGTAAAGCCAGTAGCCAGGATTCGAAGCACATTATGGCTTCGGCTTCGAGTGTGTTTGTAATAGAAAACTGTCTGTCAATTAACTCTACTTCCTGGGTACTAGATACCGGATCAGGATCTCATATCTGTAATTCATTACAGGATTTGAGAAACCGTAGAGTTATCAGGGTAGGTGATATGACTCTCAGGGTGGCTAACGGAATGAGCATGGACGCTGAATCCGTAGGGGAATATCACCTAGGATTGACGAGTGGGCAGCTATTGATTCTACGTAACTGTTTGTATGTACCTAGTCTAGCTTGTAATACCATATTTGTATCCTTACTTTCTAAGGAAGGATATGATTTTACATTTGTAAGCGATATGATCCACATCCACCTAAATCAAAATCTGATTGGGTCAGGTACATTAGATAACGATATATACGTATTAAATCAAGCTCGGGTTTTTAGTGTCCAGAACACACTTAAAAGAAAGTCTCCGGAAACAAATCTGGCTTTCTTTTGGCATTATAGACTGGGTCAAATCAATGAAACACGATTGATGAAGTTACATAGAGAGGGATACTTGGATCCGTTCGAATATCAGTCTTATGCAATTTTTTAATCTTGTCTCATGGGAAAGATGACAAAGACTCTGTTCACTGTACACGGAGTAAGAGCGAGTGAGCTCTTGGGACTCATACACAGCGATGTATGCGGTCCAATGTCTACACATGCATGAAGTGGTTATTCCTATTTCATTACTTTTACGGATGATTTCTCCAGGTATGGACATGTCTTCTTGATGAAGCATAAATCGGAGGCCCTTGAGAAATTTCGAGAATATAAGAATGAAGTGGAAAAAAACAGGCAAAAGTATCAAGACACTAAGATCTGATCGAGGTGGTGAATACTTGAGTGCCGAGTTCCTGGACTACTTAAAAGAGAATGGAATTCTCTCTCAGCTTACTCCTCCATACACACCTCAACACAACGGTGTATCGGAAAGATGGAATCGAACCCTATTGGATATGGTTCGTTCCATGATGAGTAAGGATGAGTTACTGTGATCCTTCTGGGGTTATGCACTAAAATTAGCTGCATATATTTTGAACAAGATTCCAACCAAGACTGTGCCTACCACACCATATCAGATGTGGTGTGGGAAGAAACCCTATCTTAAGTACCTTAAGACATGGGGATGTCCATCTTTTGTTAAAAAGAAGCATGCGGACAAGCTCGAGTGTCACTACCCGTAATTAGCACGTGACCGGCACTTAAATTACGCAACGTCTAAAGGCGTAACATAAATCAAGTAAGCCGAAGCCCAGAAAATCTAAACCTTTTTGCTGAAAATAGTGGGGGTGCAGTTTTGAAATAAAGGTATAATGAATCACCTTTTTCTTTAAATGCATAGCCAATGAAACAAGAAAATGCAAGTAGATTATAGTACAGTTGAAAACATGTTTCGTCTTTAAAAATTAGGGCAGCACTTCCCTTGTATATTTTGGTCCAAAAACATATACACAACAATATATAGGCATCCCCAAGCGGGAGCTAGCTCTTCGCCAACTAGCGGAATCACAACCACGCAATAACATATATGCGACGCCCAACGGTGAAGATCTACCCAGAAAGAACAATAAATGAGCAAGACATCAAAACTCAAGAAGCGAACATAAACCCATCGCTATAAGTCTCGCATAAAAACCAAGTCTGACCAGGTCTACCAATATACAATTCTAGTCTCTGATTTGATTTGATCTGATCTGGTCTGATGGAGTTTATCTAGATACAACAGAGTATAAAGTACAAGAGTGGGCACGATCCAACATGTGTCCCACCTACCAAAGCAAAACACTCTGGATGAAGCTGTGTGCCAGCGATACCGCAACTAATCCTAAGCGGTCAAACCTGCAAGAACTGTGGCACAACAGGGATGAGTTGCCAACTCGTGAGTAGAAAACATCGGCAAGTAGAAAAAGAATAAAACAACGATTTCCTAGGTCACTATATGTTGAAGGTAATACTATGATATCTAGGGTGACCAAGTACGCATATATGTCAACAATCGAGTCAATACAATGATATATATAAATAACATCCGACATCATATGCCTATATGCTTGTGGATATCATCCACGTGTCCATCAACGACATAAACAATATCATGGAACCTGAGTGTTCCACACCGACACTCAAAATATCATGAAAACATATACATGTATAAATATGAGGATATCAACCACGTGTGTCCATCAATGACACATAAAAATCATGGAACCTGAGTGTCCAACACCGACACTCGAAACATCATGAAAACATATGCATGTATAAATATGAAGATATCAACAACGTGTGTCCATCAACTACACATCAAAATCATGGAACCTGAATGTCAAACACCGACACTCGAAACATCATGGAACTCGTGTCCAGCATCGAAACGTAAATCCTCATATCTCAGGCGCCGCATACTCAGATTGGCCCTCATATCAATCTCATCTCAGGCGATGTATCCTCAGATCGGTCATCATATCCATCTCATATCATAACTCCAAAACGGTATCCTCCGGATATCCGCCAAGTTCTATACAATCACCAGTAGGTAGTGCTCTCCTGCCAGGCTCATCGCCTAACAATACGAGTCTTCTTGCCCTGGGGTACCTCACCGGGTCCACCATGTACCCGCAGACGGTGCCTACCGCTCTTCGAATCGGGTATACTCACTGCTCAGAACTTAGAAAACTTATGGTGGACACCTCGAAATATCATATCAAGGGAAATCGCATTTTTAACACAATACAAAATTTCCTTTGAAATTAAACTGCGGTTCTCAAAACCAGAGATCTCATAAAAACAGCATCTCAATGCATATAACCATAAAGTACGATGTATGCAATATAGAGTAGTAATATGAGCATATCGAGTATATCATGCAAGCATGTTAAGTGATAATACTGAACAATGAATGTATCATGATAGGACAGTTCTACTGTGTAAGTAGCATGGCAATTACCAATGATGAATGTGTGTAAGCCGGCAAATCTGTATAAGTGTAACATGCGCATCAACGGTAATTGTGCAGGTGTACTAGCAATGATATTATATAACATTAAATACTGAAAACATGATAGGTATCACATGAGGAATAATCCAACATAAACATGAACTATAATAAGGTGGCCTCTTAGGTCAACGATCCCGCCTCATAGTATCAGGTGTCGCAATATCCTCGATCAACATTCTCAATTCATGAGCGCGGATCAAACATTCGGTAAACGCGTCGCGTACGGTAATCCATCGTACGGTGTCACAAACAGAGTAGGGAATCTATCATCCTATTCGCCAGCAAAGGTACAGATCTATAATCTCGTACGACATACCTTATCAATCACATAACACATCTATAACAATCTTATATCATGTCATCTTGCATATACGTTAAATGTAGTTAATCTCAATTCATATCGATCTCGATTTCATATCCTATCATTATCAACCCATATTTTTCCTCTTTCAATTCATACTTATCATGATTCACTTCTCATTTTATATTCTATCATCTCAATATCCCATATCATGTTATCTTATATACCTATATCATATTCTCAAGCCAATATATATTTATTAGTGTCAACTTTTATCATATCATATCTTACTAAATCCTATAATTATGTTATCTTATGTTCGTAGCATATCCTTTATCAAATTATAATTTATATCACAATCTTCCATATCAATAGTTGCGGGGGTGCTATACGCGGTCCACCCGAATTCCCCCGTAGATATAAATCTACTCACCTGCTAAACTCCTCGTTTAGCCGAAGTCGATGTGCTTCGTCGTCTTGAAAGTCCACGCAAAGGTACCTACAATCAATACACAATCGCAATGCAATTCTATTAAAACCAATATCCGAAAACTGATACGGCACATGAATCGCTTATAGGTTAGAACCTATAGCTTCGCATGAAAAATCAACCAGATAACCCTCGTCCGTTGATGTACAAACGTCCAACGACGGAATCCAAAAATCAAATACCAAAACCAAGTTTCACAATTCGGAAAATGAAATTCAGCAACATGAGAAATCTATCCCAGATTTTACTCTAGGTCAAACTAGGGAATTTTGCATATGGGGTTGCTCTAGATATAAGATAAAGGAACCACGATACAAAAATCAACACATTTCACCCTAATATGTCCGTAATTTGCGGCCACCAAGAATAAATCTGCGGCCAGAATAGGAGGGCAGGGGCTCGGATTTCTAGGGTAGATTCCTGGTTGCCTGCATGACTCTCTGTTATGGGAACTTATCTTATAGTGGTCTCGGGTCATAGCAGATCTCAATATCCCATCACAAATCACCCAAAATACGATATCGACCAATTTCAAAGTTCGTGTTTTGGTTTCTTTTCTCTGTTCTTGGCCAATAGAACAATCTCTAAAGTCTTGGAAACACACACTGCACATCAAATTAACACTTAACATCAACTTGGAATTTTCTAAGATCACATAACCTAATTATTTCAAATTCTAAACTAACTAGGATAATTAAAAACGAATATTAATCTAAAGTGAAGGGATTACCTCAATTTGGCAACTTAGGAAATTCTTGAGTTGCCTAAAGTCTTCAAAATCCATACTTGATTGGTTCAAAGGGTTTAGAATGAGATTGTGCATGTTTTATATGAAGGTGGCATGGGGTTTTGGAAAGTATTTTGAGATGATGCAAGGAGGTAGTGAGGGATGAAGGATGCATGATGAAAGAATGATGAAACAATGGGGAAAATGAGCAGCCAAGTCTCTCCCTCTCTCTCTTATGCTCACTCTTTCACTCACAATTATCCCCAACACTCACTCTCTCAACAAAATATCTCTTTTGTTTCTTCTATTTTTTGTTTCACACTCATAACTCTTCTCTTTTCTTTTCTTTTCTTTTTTTCCCTTTCCTCAAAACTCACAAATACAAACACAATAACAATGAATAACATGCACCTGACATGGTTCGCTAGCCATGGAAAATTTAAAAACACGGATTTGGATTAATCGCGATTAGTAGTGCACTAATCAAAATTAATTTAAACTTGCATATATTAAATTATAAAAATGCCAAAATCCGATAAATATCTTTTTAATGAATAAATCATTTTAATCTCCGATTATTTTCCAAATATTGGTATATACTTATCCATTTTATGAAAAAACCTTATTCGCAAATCGAATAGTTTTCGCAAAATATATTATTTTAATATTAAATTTCCAAAAATAATATTCTATATTTCTGAAATGTTACATCGAGGCACGCTTAGTACTGTGTAAGTTTGTGGGATATCCAAAGAACTCCAAGGGGTATCTTTTTTATTACGCAGAGGAACAAAAGGTTTTTGTTTCTCGTTATGCCCACTTCTTGGAAGCTGAAGTTTTACAAAATCAGAAAAGTGGGAGCGCAATAGAACTGAAAAAAATTCCAGAAACACAAGTGATTAGTGTCGATTATAAGATCCAAAATATTTTTACCGCAATCAAGAACGGCGTCGCATGAAGCTAGCCGGTGAAAACGGGTCGGTCCACAGGGATGTGTAATTTTCCTAAGTGTTCTCACGAGTTGATTCCAATGGTTGTTTGGTTTTGTTTTAATTGAATCTAAAACTAAGTTGTACGATGATAAAGAAACTTGCTAGGATTAGGTCTAAGGTAGGGTTTGATAAGATTGAATGTCACATCTCTTTCATTGCCCTAAATGAAATCTTTTAGAAGTTATAGCAACTATTAAAAAAAGGGATTAGGATGATTGGGAAGAAACGAAGTTTCTTCCTCTAGATCCTTGTCCGTCCGTTTCTTCCTCTAGATCCTTGTCCGTCCTTTCTTAATATTTGCTCTAACCTTCATGGAAGACATGCATGTCCGGTCCTTTATACTACGGTTTCACCGTTACCTCGTGGGTAGGGTGTCGTAGGGAGCGGATCATGCATGCATGCATGAAGTTCTAGTTATGAAAAATAATTGGGCATGAAAGAGATGAGATATATTCATCTCTCAATCCCTCCCTTAATCCTAACCCTAACAAGCGAGGAAATTACTCGCTCATTAGGGGATCTTCTAAAAATAACATTTTAAAATAACTTACCTACTACAGTTTAAGAAAGATTACACTAGATTAAACTAGGGCAATGAAAAGATTTATCTAAGGCAAGAATTAAATTATAAAACTAGGGCAAAGAATGAATTGTAAACTAGGGCAGAAAATGAAATGAACTTACAGGAAAATGATGCTCTTCAATCCTCAAAATATTCTGAATTTTTATTAATTGAAAAGAGGCATCCCCATTACAGTATTTTGATTACATATTTATAAGGAAACAGGGAAATTTAGGATTACGGGATTCGCACATGTGCGATTACAAAAATACCCCCGAAAAATCCCAACCTTCACACTGACGCACCGACGGAAGAAATCTGCACCGACATGTGCGTCAGATGGCCGCGGAACCGCGGCATGGGTAGGCCTTGGGCCGCGGTTCCGCGGCCCATTGGTCAGATCGTTGACTGAAATTTATTGTACTTCTTCTTGATGCTTTGGGCTTTCTATTTTTATAGTTCTTTTCTCCATTGGACTTCTGGGTTTTCTCCAGATCTTCAGTGAAACTTGTAATGATCTTTTAACCGTTCACTTTGACATTTTGGACCTTGCATTGCCTTGTACAATTATGAATTGTTCTTCGTCTAGGCTTGACTAGGATCCTTCCATTTGTTGGTCGAAAGTCCCTTTTTGTGTCGTCTTCTGTCTTTTTCACTGTTTTCGCTCCAAGAACCTGTATCCTGTAATATGCAGCAGACATGCGTCAAAAGCACCTGTTTATTTATAAAACGAATAAGAATGGGGAATATAATAATGCGATATTATGATATGAACAAATACCCCCAAACTTATCTTTTGTTCGTCCTCGAGTAAACTTTGTATTTTATTCTCGATAAAACCTAACCGCGCTTTCGCAGGGAAACGCGATTGCACTGAGCTCGTGCAACAAGCCGTTAAACCTCTAGATGTCCCTAGTAGGAGGAGTGTTGTCTCCTGAGGGTTTTCAGTGGATACTACCCACAAAATCCTATCAATTTGGCTCATTAACTTTAATTCTCCAATTAGGTTTTCTAACAAGGAATTCTATTATCGTCGACTTGTAAACTATCCACCCATATTCTTCAACTTCCTCATAATTTAACTTAAGATTATATATGTTCGATAGACTCACTCAGCTTTCAGCATTTCTTAAGTTTTCCTTCTAAGGTTCCATCTCCACTTGGGAATTTTTCTATCAACTCTACTAAAGATACAAGTTCTATTCTTCATTCCTTTCTCTTATCTCAATTCTAATCATATATCCCCACGTGTGTGTATAAATCACCCCTACACTTAGAAATTCAAATCAAGCAATCAGACTCTTGTCCATTGTCCAAAGCTAATTAACTGGTGAATTCACATCCTTCATGAGATTGTTAATACTTCTTGAGGTATCAACAACCGATTACAAGATATGTTTGCACTTTAAAGCGTAATTCCTAGTCTTGCAACACCCAAGGCTTTTAGCAGTGACTCCCAAACCAGTTGGTCTAAGGCACTAGGTGATGAAACACCCTTGCTAAATATTTTTCTATTTTTGCAGCCTTAAGTAATCACAAAGACCAGTGTTCATTTTTTCTTTATTCACATTTTTTTTTATTTTCTTCGTACTAAGGACTTTAGACAAGAGCATTTCAAGGTCTCTTCTACTATTCCAAGTTTCAAGGTGCGTGATTGTGCAAATTGTAGGGTATACATTTTCAGAGTATAGACTTAAGCTAGGAATTATTTTTCAAACTTATACTCTAATAAGCATATCAATATTTTTCCTTTATTTCAACTTAGGCCAAAAAGTGAACTCAAAATTTGCCTAGTTCTAAATAAACTACAAAGACATATATTTTCTACCGTTAATCTTTAAAGAAGGTTATTTTTAGGGTTTTTAATTTACTAGGTCTAAGATCTAGTTGTTCTTGGTCAGTTAACCTATCTGTCAAACTCAAGTTAAATATGGTCAATAATTTTTATAATTTTTGAAATTTTCAATTTTTTATGGTTTTCAAATAAATATGCAAATGCAAAAATATGTACATATGAATGCGAAGGAGGAAAACGTACCGAGCATACCCCCAAACTTAAACTTGACATTATCCTCACTGTCATGCTGCACCTAGAGGGTCAAAATGTCGGCACTCCCCTGTTTATTTATTTCTAAATTTTTTTATTGTTAAAAGAAAAACAAAAATATATACAGAAAGTCTCCCCCCAAACTTCAGTGAAACAAAGTTAGACATTACTGCCAGACTTTGCACAGACCAAACATCAACACCAACCAGTCGAAAAATTTATCTGTAAAGAGTGTCGGTTGGTGAAAGAACATGTTGTACCGATCCAAAAAGACTTGGGGAAGATAGAAGTGGTGGTGGGGCAAGTATGGAAGTGAATAGATATGATGTGGTGATGAATCAAAACGAGAATGGGAATGATCAGCAATCAGTAGAATATTGGCATTCTCGTGGCTTATTAAAAGAAAATAGGGTGGTTCAACTTCTAAAGGAGGAGGTTGACTAACCACAATATCCCCAAGATGTTTCTGTGGATCCGTTATTGACTTGGCATCATCCATCATATGCATATGATATTCAATTATGAGGGAACTAATCTCCTCGATGTCCGCTATAGTCCAATCGAAAACTTGCCGCCTATCTTGTAAGACTTTTAAAATAGCGTTCTCTTGCTCAAAAGCTAGAGAGGCTGATATTATAATGGGAAATGTCTCTTTCTCACCTATGTGAGTATATTTAAGGTGAGACGGCAAGGGCATGAGCTCGAGTTTCGAAGGCGAAGGAATCATAGGTAAAATTAGGGAATCTACCTCGAACTCGAAGGACTCTAGCATAGGTTCGAAATCACTGCAAACAACCGATTCGGATGGTTCAACCAACTCATCCAAAAATTCAAAAGACCCATATTCGGGCTGTGAGTGTTCATCATCCGAAAAAGTGAAACATTCATAATCAATATCGGTTGTGCCAACTGTGGTAGGCTTAATGAAGGACGCACTAGTGGCGTCGAAACTGTTCTCATCAAACAAGAAACCTTCAAACTCGCAGTCCTCCTGCGTGATTTCGTGAATAGACCAAACTTCTCTAGTATTAGGCATGGGGGACAGACTTCCTAACTTGTAAATATTGAACTCACTAGACGTCTTCCCGAAGGATAGAGTCATGGAGCCATTGCGACAGTTTATTACGGCATTGGAAGTGGCCAAAAATGGTCGACCGAGAATCACCAGAATTTGGTTCCGTGAGTTAGCAACAGGTTGTGTGTCCATAACAATAAAATCAACTGGGAATATGAACTCCTCAACTTTGATCAACACATCCTCTAGCTCACCCCTTGGATGAGTGATTGATCGATCAGCCATCTGGAGAGTACAGTGAGTGGACTTAAGCTCTCCAATGCCTAATTGCTCGTACACAGAATAAGGTAGCAAATTGACACTAGCACCAAGATCTAGTAGTGCTTTATTGATGTTCTTGTCCCCAATTGTTATCGAAATAGTAGGACAACCGGGGTCCTTTTGCTTTTGGGGTAAAGAATTGACAAGAGTATCGCTAATACCACTAGCCACAAAAACTTTCTTTGGTACTTTTGACTTCCTCTTTTTGGTGCATAAGTCCTTTAAGATTTTTGCATATGAAGGAACTTGTTGGATCGCATCCAAAAGAGGGATATTTATGCTAAACTGTTTGAACAGCTCAACAATCTTTGGAGTTGGTCTATTGGATCTCAACCGGTTTGGAAAAGGAGCATTTTGAAATGTTGTTGAGTCCAATTTTTGCGGATCAGATTGTTGAGTTGGAACGGAACCCTGTGTAGATGTGTTCATGTTGTGAGAAGGGGTCCGTTCGAGCTAGAAGGAGTAGAGCCTTGTGAATGATGGAGAGCAGGCTCTAACGATGAAGAAGAAGGTGAAGAAGAACCACCGGCAGGGGTGTCATCGTGAATACCCATATTGTTTTGCAACATTTTTTCCGATCTCAACGTGGTCACAGCGTTTACGTTATGAGTTTGCTGTTGATATGCAGCATGTGCGTGACCGGGATTGGGCAGTGGTTAAGATGTGAGCTTTCCTTTCTCTCGCTCGCTCAATGCTGCATTGAGTTGTGCAATTTGTGCCTCAATAGATTTGATGCTTTGATCTTGTGAGGCACTGTTTTGCACCAAAGATTGAATGGAAGTCTCTAGTCTTGCTGTAGACTGTGTAGATTGCTTTAGGAACGCATCTAGACTTCTTTCGAGCGAGCTAACCTTGTCATTGTTAGGTTGAAAAAAATTGTTTGGCGCGTAAGAATTATTAGGCACAAAATTGTTCACTTGATTAGGGTAAGGTTGCTGTTGGAAAAGTTGTTGAAATTGAGTTTGTGGGGGTGCTTGTTGTTTTTGTGGAGGAGGCCCTTGAAAATTGTTGATTTTGGTTCCAAGCGAAATTTGGGTGACTCCTCCACCCCGGATTGTATGTCGAAAAGTATGGATCTTTTCTCTGTCGTTGCTGAAAGGCAGCATTGACTTGATCATGTCCTTGAGTAGATGTATTGTAAGGATACTCTTCGGTTAAGTGTGATGGAGCCGAACAACAAGCACACACAGTTCGTGGAGGCATAACAGGGGAAGGAGAAGACGACGAGATTTTGGTCTCAATCGCTTCTAGGTTTTTCGTAAGAGCGGCCATCTCGGCCTTCATAGCAATTGACATCTCTACTTGATATATGCCTGCCCTTGATTGACCACTAGAAGAAGATGATGTAGTCTTGGAGCTCTCCCACTGAATTGTTTGTTCACTAAGATCCTCAAGAAACTGCCACGCTTCCTCACTAGATTTGGAGAGAAAATGACCTTGACAGATGGTTTCTAACAACTGCTTCGTTGCCGAGTTCAATCCCTCGTATAATGTTTGGCAAAGTTGCCAACTTTCGATCCCATGATGAGGGCATTGAACGAGTAGGTCTTTAAATATCTCAAAACACTTCCAAAATGGTTCGGAAGGATGTTATGAAAATTGTATAATCTCATTGCGGATTCTAGCAGTTTTGTGATGAGGATAGAACTTCTTAAGAAAAGCCTTCACAAATTCGTCCCAATTTCTAATGGAATGTGATGCTGTGTTGAATAGCCACTTCTCGGCTAGGTCACATAAGGTGAAAGGAATGACCCTTAGCCTTATAGCGTCATCACTTAATTGGGTCGTTTTCATCATAGCGCAAACATTTTGGAATTTATTAATAAAAATATACGCATCTTCTGATTCCAAACCATGAAATTTCGGCAGCATATTGATGAAATGTGGTTTTATTTCAAAATTGTCCCCATTTGCCGGTGGGGGTGAAAGACAGGTGGGTAAAGAAGTGCGGACAGGGTAGAAGAGATCCTGGAGCGCAACTCGTGCGGGCGCTTCAACAGGCGGTTGATTCGGGTTGTTCGCACATGACGGTGGTGGAATCATTCCCGTCGGTAAGGTATCGTTGGGGTTGAATCCCGACATGCCTTCGGAGGAAGAATTTGAAGGTGGAGGTAAGGAAGTGGACGGAATTTCGACTTCGGTATCGAAAGGTATGTCGGTCGGTATTAACGAAACATGGACTAATCGGGCGCTAGTGTCCCTAGTCCAAAGTGACATACACTAAAGGGTAGTGTAGTCAGAAAAAAAAATGAAAGACAGAATGTGGAGGTAAGATAACGTCAATGAAAGGAAGTGGTGTAAGCGAGGTGCAAGTTTTCTTTAGCGACAAGGTGCAAGTTTTGAAAAGATTTTTCTTTTTTTTATTTATGTTTGTGAGAGTTTTGCAAAGAGGTTTTTGAAAAGAGACTTGAGACGCAAACGCGATCAACCACACATGCACAATCAGGCCTAGATCTAGGGTCACCTAGGTCAGCTAGACAGCTCCTAACTAGGGCTAAAAATAGGACCTCAAACCGCCTCTTAACCGTCAATTGCGGCCAGGTAAGTGCCGGGTAAGTGGGAGGCTCCCCACTATAAGTAGCGGTCCTAATTAAGTAACCACTTGCCTTGACACACTTTCCTAGACACCGCAAAGTCAGTTAGGATAAACGGTCGATGCCTATGTCAAGTCCTTTGTCCTATTGAGCTCGAAATCCTTAGGGCTGAGTCTAGTATTTTTTAATTAAAAGTGGTCGATGCAATTGCTTTAAGTGTTTTCTGGGGTTCTGGGAAGGGTGATGAAATCCCCACCCAATCTGAGTTTGGTCAATAGCCCCTTAAAGTCCGATTAAATTAAGCAAAACATTAAATTCACTTGCAATCAATTATTTTTAGCGCGGCGCAAAGAAACCTGCAGAAAATCTGTTATTGAGAAGAGAGAAGAAGATTTTTAGCGCAAAGAAATCTTGCAGAAAATTTCGCAAAAGGATATATTGTAGGTTGCAGAGGGGAGAAGGAGAGAACAAACCATGCAAATCTGAGGAGATCACTTGGCAGCCACGCGGCGGAACCGCGGTTTAGAGCGCACAAAGGCCGCGGAAACGCGGTCTCGTTGAGGGATCGGTGCTCCAAAAAATTTCTGCACCTCTGTTGTGGAATTTCCCCTCTGTTCTGATGTGATTGTTTTTGTTTCTTACTCTGTAAATTTCCAGATCCGAGATTCCTCACTGTTCCTGCAAAACTTCAAAAGATAAACCCTTCAAACAGATAAAAATTGATAAAAAATTTTATTACTTTTTGAAATTTTCAGTTTTTTATGATTTTAAAATTTATATCAACCCGAAATTACAAAAAGGAAATTTTTACGCCATCCCCGGCAACGGCGCCATTTGATTAGTGTCGATTTTAAGATCAAAAATATTTTTACCGCAATCAAGAACGGCGTCGCATGAAGCTAGCCGGTGAATATGGGTCGGTCCACAGGGATGTGTAATTTTCCTAAGTGTTCTCACGAGTTGATTCCAATGGTTATTTGGTTTTGTTTTAATTGAATCTAAAACTAAATTGTACGATGATAAAGAAACTTGCTAGGGTCAGGTCTAAGGTAGGGTTTGATAAGATTGAATGTCACATCTCTTTCATTGCCCTAAATGAAATCTTTTAGAAGTTATAGCAACTATTAGAAAAAGGAATTGGGATGATTGGGAAGAAACGAAGTTTCTTCCTCTAGATCCTTGTCCGTCCTTTCCTAATATTTGCTCTAACCTTCATGGAAGACATGCATGTCCGGTCCTTTATACTACGGTTTCACCGTTACCTCGTGGGTAGGGTGCCGTAGGGAGCGGATCATGCATGCATGCATGAAGTTCTAGTTATGAAAAATAATTGGGCTTGAAAGAGATGAGAGATATTCATCTCTCAATCCCTCCCTTAATCCTAACCCTAACAAGGAGAAAATTACTCGCTCATTAGGGGATCTTCTAAAAATAACATTTTAAAATAACTTACCTACTGCAGTTTAAGAAAGATTACACTAGATTAAATTAGGGCAATGGAAAGATTTATGTAAGGCAAGAATTTAATTATAGAGCTAGGGCAAAGAATGAATTGTAAACTAGGGCAGAAAATAAAATGAACTTACAGAAAAATGATGCTCTTCAATTCTCAAAATATTCTGAATTTTTATTAATTGAAAAGAGGCATCCCCATTACAGTATTTTGCTTACATATTTATAAGGAAACAGGGAAATTTAGGGTTACGGGATTCGCACATGTGCTATTACAAAAATACCCCCGAAAAATCCCAACCTTCGCACCGACGCACCGACGGAAGAAATCTGCACCGACACGTGCGTCAGATGGCCGCGGAACCGTGGCATGGGTAGGCCTTGGGCCACGGTTCCGCGGCCCATTGGTCAGATCGTTGACTGAAATTTATTGTACTTCTTCTTGATGCTTTGGGCTTTCTATTTTTATAGGTCTTTTCTCTATTGGACTTCTGGGTTTTCTCCAGATCTTCAGTGAAACTTGTAATGATCTTTTAACCGTTCACTTTGACATTTTAGACCTTGCATTGCCTTGTACAATTGTGAATTGTTCTTCGTCTAGGCTTGACTAGGATCCTTCCATTTGTTGGTCAAAAGTCCCTTTTTGTGTCGTCTTCTGTCTTTTTCACTGTTTTCGCTCCAAGAACATGTATCCTGTAATATGCAGCAGACATGCGTCAAAAGCACCTGTTTATTTATAAAACAAATAAGAATGGGGAATATAATAATGCGATATTATGATATGAACAAAAAGCTATTACTAAAAGCTTGGTAGAACTAGAGGTTTCAGAAGAACCGGACATCCCAGCGCCACTCCACAGAACTAATAGGCAGTCTCATCCGCCCAAGAGATACTACGGTTTTCTCATAGACGGGGATCGAGAGGATTGCATCATTGATAATGATGAGCCTCCTAGCTTCCAGCAAGCCATTCAGAGTGGCAACTCGGTAAAATGGCTGGATGCTATGCGGACTGAAATAGATTCCATGTACACCAACAAAGTTTGGACTTTGGACTTTGCTCCAGAAGGGGTAAAACCCATAGGATGCAAATGGATCTTCAGAAAGAAGATTGGTGTAGATGGACTGGTTGAAACTTATAAGGCTAAACTTGTTGCAAAGGGTTTTCGTCAAAGACCTAGTTTGGACTATGATGAAACCTTTTCTCCAGTGGCTATGCTCAAATCCATTCGGATCCTTCTTACCATTGCTGCCTTCCACGATTATGAGATCTGGCAGATGGACGTAAAGATGGCTTTTCTAAATGGTAATTTAGAAGAGTGCGTATATATGGATGAGCCAGAGGGTTTCATTCAGAGTGGGAGCAGCGGGAAAGTGTGCAAGTTGCTTAAGTCCATTCATAGACTAAACCAGGCATCACGGAGTTGGAATATCTGTTTTGATGATACTGTCGACTTTATCAAAAATCCAGATGAACTATGCATATATATTAAGATTATAGGGAGAACTGTGGTATTTCTCGTCTTGTACGTGGATGACATTCTCTTGATAAGAAATGACATTCCTATGCTACAGTCAGTCAAAGGATTCTTGTCACAGAGGTTCTCCAAGAAGGACCTGGGTGATGCCTCCTACAATCTGGGAATCCAGATCTATCGTGATAGGTCTAAACGGATAGTTGTATATTCACAGTTAAGGTACATCGACACCATACTGAAAAGATTCAGTATGGAAGATTCAAAGCGCAGTAATCTACCGGCTTATCACGGAATCACCCTCTCCAAAGAGATGTCTCTAAAGACTGATTTAGAAAGGGTTTGCATGTCAACTATACCTTACGCATCAGCGGCGAGCTCTATAATGTATGCGATGTTGTGTATCAGACCAGATATAGCATACGCATTAAGCGTTGTAAACCGGTATCAGTCAAACCCAGAGGAGAAGCACCGGATAGCAGTAAAGAACATTCTCAAGTACCTGAAAAGGACTAAGGAGATGTTCTTGGTGTATAATAGAAAAGACCTCCAGATCGAGGCCTTTGCTGACTCCAGCTTCCAGAGTGACAAGGATGACTCCAAATCCATGTCGGGATATGTCTTTACCCTCAATGGAGGGGCAGTCTGTTGGAAGAGCTCCAAGCAGGACACCGTTGCTGACTCGACAATGGAAGCGGAGTACATAGATGCTTGCGATGCCGCAAAAGAAGCAGTCTGGATGAAGAAGTTCCTCACAGAACTTCAAGTGGTTCCATCCATTGTTGATCCAATACTGCTGTATTACGACAACAACGGCGCTATAGCTTTAGCGAAGGAACCCAGGTCCCATCAGAAGTCCAGACACATTTTGAGGCGGTACCACCTGATCAGGGAGATTATAGATCGCCGGGAGATCGAGGTGAGGAGAGTAGATACGGAGTATAACACTGCAGATCCACTCACGAAGGTCATCCCTCAGACACAGTTCGAGAGGCTGATCTAAATGATAGGTCTGCGATACGCCTGTACATGGCCTTAGTGCAAGTGGGAGATTTTACTGATGTATGCCCTAAAGGTCATTATTGTATCATACTGGTTTGTATATTACTTAACGGAAGCTTGGGATATTCACAGTTTTATTGAAAGTCTTGCTCAAAATGGTAGTATGCTACTTGATTTGTTTCTACTTCAATATGTGCATGTGTTTCTTTTAGCATATCGCTTATACATATTAGTAGAGCCCTTAGGATCTTTGCTTGATTACCAGCATTGTGATGGCAATCACACTAGTGGGGGATGAGTAATCTACAAGCACATCCTTATACTGGTCCCTAGTCGTAGGATTATCGAGATGGGTCATCGATACTCCGGAGTAGACTAGTGTATACGCTTCTCATCCCAGCAGGGGAGACGGTTTGTCCCATAGCCATTAGTACGTCGTACTGGAGATAGTATGCAGGTGCTCATTATGTTATGAGTACACTGGACAGGACTCGTCGGGAGCTGTTGGTGTGTATTATACCTATCGTCGGGTAGCAGTTCCCAGATGACATGAGTACAGCTTAGTCCGTCGACTTGACACTGCTATTTCGCCTCGAGTGTGTTCCCACAGTACCTTGATTACTATCCTACCACGGCTTAAAGGAATCATGTAAATAGGTAGTAGTTGGGTGCAGTCCCAAAGCACTTGCAGGCAGTGGCAGTTAGATAGGATTCGTCTCTCCCGGTATTGGGGGTTGATATCACGCTGTGTTTGGAGAGCCATTACACAAAGTCCCTGACCAGAGCAAGCGAGATTTACTGGTAGGTATTCTAGTAGTTTCTTAGGGTGTTCTGAGCTATACTCCGACACGACTTATTGCGCTATTAAGGGTCTGACGATTACCATCCCCTTAGGCCCGATATGTGATACTCTTAGACGAATAGACCGGACTGTACGGAGATTGCCACATACAGGCTCAATAGGAGTTCGAATGGGTTTGCTCATCGGCCTTCTTATCGACAAATACCTGGGTAGCCGTTACGTCCAGCAAGTACCGCTTGCGGCTTGTGGTTAAACCTACTTCCAGTGTACTGTCGAGTCTTTAGAGTCCCACACAATTCCCTGCATCGGGCGAAAGATGTAGATGTCGTATGGTTTTATGACATGGCTATGATCATGTGCGTGCACTTGTGTGCGTTTGATGTTCGGGCGGATGATACTAGTGGGCTTTGGTTTAAGCCGGATCATAGTATTGTATTGATGGTTTTGTTTCATCTCTTTGTATTCGCATTCTTCGGAATGCGGATGTAGCTATGTATATACGGATGAGGGGAATTCTCGTAATTAGCTCGGGAAAGCTTCCAGAAGTGGACACCTAATAGGCTTTGATTTCTTTTTAGGTATTAAACTAAATGGGTGGAGAAATGAGGTGGATTTGAGCATTGAACCTAGCATGGCTACTTGGTGACTCATGGCTATGACTCACTACAAGATATTTGTGAACTCATTAGATATTTGTGTGAGAAATATCTCCACAATTATTGAATAAGACTCACTCATTCTAAAGGGGGCATCCAAGCTTTTCTCAATGCTCACAACTCTATTCTCATTTTCTCAAGTCCTTCACTTCTTTCTCATAAATCCTAATTATCTCATGAGTTGATAAACATACGGTTCAAAGACACAAAGCATTCCATCCTCACTCTCTACATCACCTAGGCCATCTACTCTAGCAAGCTACTTGCCCTAGTTACCTCGGAGTTGAGGTTGGAGCTCGGACTATAGACTCTCAGGTGGATTGTCTTTGACTCGAGGAAGCCGACGAGGAAGCCATGATCCGTTACGATATTTGGAGCTTAAGATGACAAGGAGGACAGTGAGTAGAGGACTCGAAGGACTTGGTTTCATGAGGTATAACATTCATCCGAGTAGTTAAACCTCACACAGTATTTTGTTAGCTAGGGTTTAGCATCGATCCTGGTGTTTAAGTTCGTGTTGCGAGCTTCGAAAAATCGTTTTTTGAAAATTCCGCCTCCCCGCGGACACACGGGGTGCGTGACACGGACTTACAGATGAACCGTATATTCAGGCCGTTTCTTGATCAGTTTATCATCGTGTTCATTGAGGACATACTAGTATACTTTTGGAGCCGAGAGGAGCCTGGGCAGTATTTGAGGATTTCGTTGCAGATTTTGAGGGAGCACCAGCTATTCGCTAAATTATCCAAGTGTGTTTTCTGATTGAATGGTGTTGACTTCTTGGGTCACTTAGTTATGAGAGAGAGTATACGTATAGAACCGAAGAAGATCGGGGCCGTTCAGCACTAGCCCAGACCTGTATCAGTTATGGAGGTTCATAGCTTTTTGGGTTTGGCTGGATACTATCGACGTTTCATACAGGATTTTTCTCGTATAGCTGCACTATTGACCGGGTTGACCCGGAAGGGAGTTCCTTTTCTATGGACCGAGGCATGCGAGCAGAGCTTTCAGCAGTTGAAGACTCGTTTGACTACGGCGCTAGTATTATCTTTGCGTTCAGGATCAGGCGGTTTCGTTGTTTATTGCGATGCTTCTCGACAGTTGAAGAAGCACGAGCAGAATTCTCCCACTCATGACTTAGAGATGGCTGTGGTGGTTTTTTGAACTCAAGATCTACAGACACCACGTATACGACGAGTCGTGCCAGATATTTATGGACTATAAGAGCTTAAAGTACATCTTTCGGCAGCGAGATCTAAATTTGAGACAGCACCGTTAGATGGAGCTAGTGAAAGACTATGACTGCGAGATTATTTATCATCCGGGAAAGGCGAATGTTGTAGAAGATGCTTTTTGTCGGAAGCCCGGAGGTAGCTTGTCTGGTTTGAGCGCGGTTCAGAGACAGTTGACGGCAGATTGGCAGATTCTATTTGGTAGACGAGTATAGTTCGAGTTCACTTCGACTGGGAGACACCTTGCCCGTGTTCATGCACAACCACGGTTACTTGATCGTATCCATGAGGCACAGTCCAATAACGTTCGTTTTTCAGAGATCATAGAGCAAGTTCGACGGGGCAGGGATTTAGAGTTCATGATCAATGATCAGGGAATACTACGATTTGGGACTCGACTATTAGTGCCAGATTCCGAGGGAATGAGATGCGAGATTTTAGATGAGGCATATTAGTCGAAATTTAGTGTTCATCCGGGTTCCACCAAGATGTATCATGACTTGAGAGAAGTCTACAGGTGTGAAGGGATGAAGAGAGATGTCACAGATTTTGTTTTGGGATGCTTGACTTGTCAGCAACTCAAGGCCGAGCATCAGAGGCCAACAGGAGAGTTACATCCCTTGCCCATTCCGGAGTGAAAATGGGAGCAGGTCTCTATGGACTTCGTTGTGGGTAAACCCAGGAACAATCGAGGGTATGACTCTATTTGGGTGATAGTGGACCGATTGACGAAAGCATCTCACTTTCTTCCAGTAAAGACCACTTTTGGATTCGTTCAGTATGTTCAGATATATGTTGATGAGATTGTGCGACTACATGGAGTTCCGACTTGTATTGTGTCCGAACGGGACACCCAGTTCACCAGCCGACTATGGCAGAAACTTCAGGAGGCTTTGGGTACCAGATTGAGTTTCAGTGCAACTTCTCATCCGCAAACCGACGGTCAGTCAGAGCGGGCCATTCAAACTTTTGAGGACATGCTCCGAAATTGTGCTTTAGATTTCATGGCAGTTGGGATCGTCACTTGCCCTTGATAGAGTTTTCCTATAATAACAACTTCCAAGAAACGATTCAGATGGCACCCTTCGAGGCATTATATAGGAGGAAATTTCGATCGCCCGTATGTTGGACAGAGCTCAGTGAGAGCGGCATTTTAAAGCCGTAGATTCTGCAGGAGACGGCCGAAAAGATTCAGTTGATTCATGATAGGATGAGAGCGGCCCATAGCAGGTAGAAATCTTATGCGGACCGACGTCGGCGCAGACTTAAGTTTACGGTAGGCGATCATGTGTTCTTGAGGGTCTCTCCGATGAAGGGCATGTTGAGATTCAGGACGAAAGGGAAGCTTAGTCTTAGATATGTGGGTCCCATTGAGATTCTCGAGCGAGTCGGCTCAGTTGGTTATCGGTTGGCTCTTCCACTCATCTTTCCAAGTGTTCACCCCGTGTTTCATGTATCGATACTCCACAAGTATCTTCATGACCCCTCTCATGCGATTCAGTATCAGACGATCCGGCTGGAGCGCGATCTTTCTTTCACCGAGCAGCCGGTAGTCATTCTAGATCGGCAGGTGAAGAAATAGAGGTCCGAGGTCATACCGTTCGTAAAGGTTCTTTAGCGTGGCCGAACAGCGAAGAGGTCACGTGGGAAGCCGAGGGAGAGATGAGGAAGAAATATCCCCATCTCTTCGTAGGTACGCGTAGTTAGATTTTAAATTCGGGGACCGAATTTCTTTAAGGGAGAAGATTGTAACGTTCTGAAAATTCGATTAGGTTAATTATGTATTAATTATTGATAATACGTGTTTTCCGTAAAAACCAAGATATAATTATTTTTCCACATAGACTTAAATATACCTATTTTAACTATGTTATTCCTAGTGTTGGTATTTAATTAGTCACCTATTAATTGCTAGTTTACTTAAATATTTTCCTTATTATTTATTTTCAATTATTAATTTAATCGTATGCTTATACACTAAATTAGTGTTAATCACAATTAGAATGGGTTAATTACACACTAGTGCACCATGACAACTTAATATTCACTTTGTAACATATTCTTTATTTCTAAAATTCTCTCAAAGTTTCTAGACAATTCTAGGAGCAACTTAAATAGAAAATAAAAATAAATAAACAAACAAATAAATGAATGAAAGATTAGATGTATGTGTGGGGGAGGGGGGTAAGGTTACTTCTCTCTCTCTCAATTACCCTCACTCTCCTTCCCCCTCTCATTCTGGCCGAAACTTGGACAGCCATATTCCCCATTTCACCATCTCATTTCCACTTCAAAATAATTCTCAAATTTTCATTAAAAATCCATACAAAATCTCACTAATCCCTAGTTAAACCTTTACCGAAAATTCCTTGGCCTAAACTAGCTTGGATCTTGAAGCAAGATGGCATTTTGGGAGGCCAAGTTGCATGTTAGATCTCTAAATTGTTGAGGTATAAATCTTAACCCTATGGTTAAATTGTTGGTTAATTACTTTAATCTAACTTATTTAGGTATAAATATGGTTCTAATTGCATATTTGAGTTTTTAAAGAGAAGGGTTTGACTTCAAGTTAGGGTTTTTATCAATAAATTAAGTTAACTAAGTGTAGATTATCATCTTAAGACTTGCAAAATCTAATCTAATTTTTAATTTGCTAATTGTTACTTTTAAATTGTCCTAATTAAATATTCTTGCAAACTAATTTCATGATTAGTGTGTAAATATGTGAGATTAAAATTTAGTTAATAATTATGTGGCCTAATTAAGATATTAAATGAACATTGTGGCCACTAAATTTGCTAAAACATCTAGATTTGGACTAAAATGGTTAATTATTGCTTACTAGGTTTTTGGAATAAATAGATTTTAATTAAGTTAAGGTTGGAATGATCTACAACCTATTTCCTCAAGATATTTAGTGTGTTGTGAATGCGCGATTGGTACGATCGGATTCTAGGCTAGGCGGTTGTCACATATACCGACCACTAGTTATGGTTTGTGGCGTTGTCGCGAGCGCGTTTTGTGCACCAAGTGCATGCGCGTCTAGTTAGTGCGCGTTGGTTGTCTTGTATCGTTGTGTCCGCGACTATTTATATATCTATTCTCTTATTCACTTGTGTGCAATTCTAGGATCGGTTGCAGAGATGTTGGACGCGTCGCGGAAAGGAAAGGCTATGATCGAATCAGTTTAGCCGAGACGTCCCGGTGAGTAGATGTACACATCTATGGGTGGGACCGTCTGGATGGCGCAAGGTGCCCGATAGTTAGGATTACTAGTAGTGCTTGTATTTATATGCGTAGTCTCCTAGTCATTCATCTCATTGCATTGCATCATCTTATATACATATGATATTATCTCATAGGACACTTGCACCATTACCATTGGTTCATGCTGCACATGCACTATTCATACGAACACACACGCCTTTGGTAATTGCTATGCTACGAACACTATAGAACTTGCTTAAATCAATATCTAAAACATTTGCATCATATATGATATGTAAACTGGTAGTTGTATATTCATTTCATCAAGATTGATACGTAGGATGGCTAGTCACATATACATACCTCATTGCATCATATTTCATACATAGTTTCTGGTCATGCGTCGCATGGTATATATTATCGTATCATAGACTTCCATCATCATCGACATGATTACATACTGTGATTCTTCGTGAGGATTTCATTACTTATGATGTTTCTGGATTTTGGGAAAACCGCAAGAATTTTATAAACCTAGTATCATTTTAAAAATAGAAATTTGCGGTTTCACGTGATATGATGTGTGTGGCGTCCACCATGAGTTTTCTCGGTTCTTGAGCTGTATCATATACCCGATTCGAGGAGGGGGATGCACCGTCTGTGGGTACATGGTGGACCCGGTGAGGTATCCCGAGGCAAAATGGATGTATTGAGAAGGCGTTGAGCCCGGCAGGGGAGCAGTACCTACCGATGATGTCTGACGCGGCTAATATCCGGAGGATACCGACCGTAGTCATGAGATTTGATGGTATGAGCCGACCCGGACTGACGGAGCCCGAGGTATTGAGATATTAAGATATTGAGACATTGAGATATTGATATATACATATATTGTGTAGATGCCTGACATGGATTTTCAGTTGATTTCATTGATGACACTTCAGTTATTGCACAGAAGTTTTACTAAGATAAGAATACAGATTTTCTCATACCAGATGTATTCAGGTTTTCGTAGTTGGTTATGCATTCATGTTGCATACATACTAGTGCATTGTCGTATATTTGTATATGTAGGGTGGGACGCATTAGCGGGCATGCTTACGATAGCCTTGTTAGATGTTACTTACTACTTACGAGTTGGCAACTCACCCCCGGTGTGCCACAGTATCTTGTAGGTCCGACCCATCAGCATAGTAGCGGCGGGCGTACTTCTTCTTTTACTTCTTTTGCTTGAACTTGCGGCTTTGCTCGTAGGTGGGTTGCGAGGATATTTTTGTTCCCACCTTGTGTATTATTATTGTATCTAGTACACTCCATCTACCTTATCTACCGTTCTTCACCAGTTGTATATTGGACTTCGATGGTGAGCTTGGGAGATTTGTATGTATTTTATTTCTGGTGTCGATGCTCACTTGAGCCGACGGGGTGCTTTCTTATTTCTTGCTTTCATATGCTTATCTCATATTATGATGATATATATTACTTATGGTTGTGATTCCACCTTTGGTGAAGAGCTAGCTCCCGCTTGGGATGCTTTTATTCATTACTTGTGTATTCATGTGTTGTACCCGTTTGGGGCAAGTATTTACAAAGGAAACTTTGCCGAAATTCTCGGGAAAATTTGATATTTTAAAATGTTTTAATGCGACCTTATTTTTTTAAAATTGCATTTTAAGTTAAGTTTTTCTTCACTCTATTTGCTTAAATGGTTTAGATTTTCTGGGCTTTGGCTTAGTTAGATTACGTTATGCCTCTAGACATTTCGTAATTTAAGTATCAGTCATGTTCCGTATTTTCGGGTCGTGACAGATATGGTCTATCCCACAGCCATTAGTACGACATGCTGGAGATAGTATACAGGTGCTCATTAGGTTATGAGTTACACTAGACAGGACTCGATATGAACTGCTGGTAGGTATTATACCTATCGTCAGGTAGCAGTTCCCAGATAACATGAATACAGGTTAGTCCATTGACTTGCCATCGCTACTTCGTCTCGAGTGTGTTCCCACTGCACTTAGATTACTACCCTACCACGTCTCAAAGGAGTCGTACAAACAGGTAGTAGTTAGGTGTAGTCCCGAATCACTTGGAAGCAGTAGCGGTCAGATAGGTATTGGGGGTTGATATCGCCCTGTGTTCGGAAAGCCATTACACAAAGTCCCTGACCAGGGAAGTCGAGATATACTGGTAGGTACTCCAGTAGTTTCTCAGGGTGTATTGGGCTCTACTCCAGCACGACTTATTGAGCTGTTAGGGGTCTGACCTTTACCATCCCCTTAGGCCCAACATGCGAGTATCTTAGACGAACAGACCGGACTGTACGGAGATTTTCACAGACAGGCTCAGTAGGAGTTCGGGTGAGTTTGCTCATCGACCTTCTTATCTACAGATACCTAGGTAGCCGTTGTGTGCAGCTAGTACCACTAACGTTCTTGTGGTTAAACCCACTGCCAGCGTACTGTCGAGTCTTTAGAGTACCACACAGAGGGTTTCCCTGCTTCAGGCGAAAGATGTAGAAGCCATATGGTTTTACGGCAGGGCTATACGATCACATACGTGTACTTGTACACGGATGATGTTCGGGCGGACAATACTAGTGAGCCTTGGTTTAAACTGGATCCTAGTACTATATTATTGGATTGTTATCATCTTATTGTATTCATATTTTTCGGAATTCGAATACTGGTATGTATATACGGTGAGGGCATTCTTGTAATTTGGCAAGACATGCTTCAAGAAAGGACACATCATTATTAATTTATCCATTTTATTAAATGGATTAATGAGGTGGAAAAGGGAGAGATATTATTGGTATGGCGTGAAGCATGGCTTAGCTATTTGTTTATTAGTTTCGCATTACTGTTGAAGTATGGTAAGGATTTTATATTTTGAAAAATTCCATGCTTCAATGAGTAATGAGATATGAGCCATTCTTCACTCATACAACCATAGCTCATTTGCAAGTTTCCATTCTCTCTCTTGATTTTCTCTCTTTCTTCCTCAAGTGATCCTTACCATCATATGTGTTGTGAAACAAAGGATCAAGTGAGACAAAACAATCTATTAGACTCTCTACATCATCTAGGCTACTTGGATTAGCGATCTAAGTACCCTAGTTAATTCGGTTTTGAAGTTGAAGCTTGAAGAACATACTCTCGGGTGGATCATCTTTGACGCGAGGAGACCGACGTTGCAACCTCCATCCGCTCTCCGTGGAGCTCAAGACGAGGAGGAGATCAAGACCCGAAGGACTGGTTCTTGGAGGTATAACCATCTATCAAAGTAGTTAAACCTCCATAGCTAATTATTAGTTAAGGTTTTCGAATAGATCCTGAAGTTTAGTCGATGTTGTGAGCTTTGTATAAATCGTTTTTGAAAATTCCACCTTCCCGCGAACCCGCGGGGTGCGCGACATTGACTTACAATATCAACCTTTTCAAATTTTCACCCCTTCTCATGTTGATACCTCTTCTGAGGGTAACATGGCGACTCATAAATCAATGTCCATTACTAAACGAATTGCACAATTCCGTAGCCGATCTTTCTTGCCTTTCACCACTCCAGATTCTTTAGGACAACAGTTCCAACCATCTTCATACCAAGATGTTGATCATAATCCTTCCCATTCTACACAACCATTCAATTCCTATCAATCCTACCCGACTTTCACACCTTCAGTAGAAATCACTTCTGAACAACAAATTGGGAGTTTCACGTATCCGAACGAATTTAAATCTTTTACTGAAACCCCTTCACAACCCATGTCTAGTCTGGAAAAATCATTAGAAGAATTTTGGGTAGTTTCATGCTGACAAATGGAGGAATTGAATGCATCCATGGCAGCCCTCATACAACCTAACAAACCAGCAACTAGTTCCCAACTAGCTCAAAATTTTACAATGTATGATGTGATGATTGAATATGATGATGAGTTGAGTAGTGAAAGTGTGCAATCCACCCTTCCAAATCAATCCTACCCATTCCAAATAGAATTCCACAACTCCAGTTTCAAAATTCTATCGAGTACACCAAATGATTCACCAATTGAAGATGGAATGTTTGATAATTTGTGCGACTATGTAGTGATTGATTTACCCAATTATGAAGGGTTCCTTTCAAGTGAAACTGATGCCACTCCATTTGATCTCTACATCCCTACTCTATAAATCCAGCCGATTGAAAATCATGCTTTTGTTGAGGTGTGTAAGAACTTTAAGTTTAACTTGATTGAGGATATCGATATTGGTGATAATTTTGAAGATGAACCCACAAATTTGGATGAGATTTTCTCACCATTTCAACACCTTCCTTTAGATCCATATGGACATCATCCTGAACCATTAAATGATTCTCCTAAACCCCATTTACATCTTAGGGTTGTTGATAATGATTTGATCGAGTACATAGATGATCTGGATTTTGAGGTGAATTTAGAGGAAATTTTTGAGGATAAACACGTTTTATTAGATGAGTCAGATGTTCCGATTCATCATGTCCCCTCCGTCGACTATGAATATCCTCCTGCGCTTCTAACTGATACCATTCCTCAGTTACTTCCCTCCATCATTTCCTTACCACAAGACCATTTGATACCTTCATTTCCGTCATCTGGTTCACCAAGTTTGAGCCTATGTTTTCTGGCGAATCTTGAACGTTTTGACCCTTTTTCTCAGCGTATTGATAATTTAGTGCAGTTAGAAAACTCTAATTTCAAATCATTACAGACTGTACTAAATCACTCAATCAATTTTCAACCTCGAGTTCACACTTCGTTCCTTTCTCCCTTCCGTTCATCTCCTCATCTACCGAGACCGTATACCACCCCATCCACGGATGGTCTCGCATATCCTTCATTTCTTTTCTTCACGCATTCTTCCACCAACCCTAGGCAAATCACGATAGAATTTTTGAATGGTTGGTATTAACATTTGGTCTGTGTAAGCCTTATCTAGATTAATGATTTAACCCTCCTAATTTTAAACTTCAACTCTTAAATAGTGGAAACACTATTTCACTTAAATTTGGGGGGCCCTTTTCTGTGTATATATTTTGTTTCCTTTTTCTTATGTATGTGTGTGTGTGTGTATAAAATAGTGAACCGACAAATTTTGATCCCTCGGCAATTTTGACCCTCTTTGTGTAGCATGACAGTGATGGCACTGTCAAGTTTAAGTTTGGGGGTATGCTTGGTAAGTATCTCTATCTTTTGCATTCATTTGTATATTCTGCATTTGCATACATATTCAAAAACTCATAAAAATCAGAAAATTTTCCAAAAACATAAAAAAAAACTTTATCGTCAAGTTAGCTAGTAGAAGAACTTAGATTCAAAATTCCGACAGTTTAGTTTGATAAGATAAGACCAACTAAATCCTATTTTTAGATTTTGAAACCTGAAAGATAACCCTCCTTTGAGTTAACCATAGCTAATATACGTCTTTGCATCACACTACATGTGTCGTGAGTTTTGAAAATTAGATGACAAGTCTGATATGTCTTAGAACTTTTAAATTGATAACTATTTTTTGAGGATCAAACAGATTTGTTCAAAAATAAGTAATATCAAGAATAGTTTATAAAGTAAAGTTGATATGAAGGGATATTATTGAAGCCTTAATAGGAACTAATTCTAAAGAATAAACCATCTGTAACTTGATTGGAGTGATTACACACCTGATCCACACAAACACATCTTTTATCCTGAAAACAATTGAACAACTGGTTATATCTCCGTTCGCAATGAATTATTATGATTTTCACACCAAAATGAGTCCTTTTGTTTTATGGCCTAGGTAACTTAGGCAATTAAGTCCGTCGGGGTGTCTCTACACCTAATACCTTAAAACCAACTGGTTTTGGTGCATTGGCCCAAAGCTCACTAAGAAGTCTAGAAAGTCTATTTTAAAACAAAGTTAAGAAAGTGTTCTCTTCGTGTTAAAATTCATAACGGTCCTTTGTGTGAGAATAATCTTGATAAAAGAAAAGTTTTTGTAAAAATATTTTTAAAAAACAGAGATATGAAGGTTTTATCCTACGATAAAGACTATGCACATTCACGAAGGTGTGTATGATACGAAAACAAGTAAAAGGTGGAGTGAAAAATAAGACCTTGTTTTCTGTTAAGAAAAATAGAAATTCTGAATTTGTAACCTAACTCGAAAACGAAACTTGAGAAAAACTTAAATTCTTTATAAACTTGTGTGATCCTTTTAATGTTTTATCTGGTCTTTATTTTGTGACATGTTGACTCTAATCGATCTTTTTGAAACATAACGGCACTATTTGCACCGTACGTAAAGACGTATAGAATCTTAAGTTAAATAAGAAATGAGGTGTGAAAAACAAAGGGTTCGATATTTCTAACTTAGAATAATAGAATCTCTAGCTTTGAAGCAAAACCCTAAGATTAGAATTGACAGTTATTTTGCAAAACTAGCTTGACAGGATTTTATAGGTGTAATCCGCTGAAAACCCTCAGTAGACAACACTCCTCTTACTAGAGACACCTAGAGATTTAACGGCTTATTACACGAGCTCGGTGCAATTGCGTTCCCTACGAAAGTGAGGTTATGATTTTGTTTTGCTCGGGACGAGCAAAAGATAAGTTTGCGGGTATTTGTTCATCACGAAAAACTGCATTTCAATACCGCTCATTCATTGTCATTTTTGTGATATATCAGTACTATTAACCCGTGTCTGCTCAATAAATACAGATTGCAGGTATTCATGACAAAACACTGAAAACACACTTAAATACACGGATACGACATTTGTGTATCGACACTGCAACCGGAACAGAAAACCGATCAATATTCAAAGAGTTTCTTTTTGCAACAAACATGTGTACATATTTTTATCAAAAATAATGCAACAATACAAGTGTGAACACAAACCTCTTTTGAGGTATAAATCATGGTGGGTCAGCCTAGCACAAGTGGGCACATAAGAATCATGACTTGTGCAAGTAGATGAGCAAGTGGGTGTATGATAAGTGAAGCATAAATGTGTGATGTGATTTAAAAGTTACAATTTCCCTCCAAATCTACAGATCAATACCCAAGTTATTATAGAAGAATAAAACAATACCAGTGAGATCATGGAGAGGATATAAGATCGCCACAAGAAAACGGGCCCACCACGCTATAGTAAACCGCCAGAATTGGCCAAATTCCCGTTACCATCGGTCCCAACTATCTCTTTTTGGCTCCAATTTTCTTCTGGTCATTCCATGTTGTCACATCATCTCATTTTTATTGTTTTTTTGTTGATTTTGTGTCTATAAATACCAGAATAGAGAGCAAGCTCAAGAGCATACTTTGATACACTCTATTCCAATTTCATTTTGCAATCTTGTTAAAGCTTTGTACATAGTGGTTAGTTTACTTTGAGTTCCTTACCTTCTCTTGATCTTGCAACCTATTCATTGATCTTGCAAGTTTAGGTTTTGGTTATTGAACTCATTGTTTGTATCTTGGAGTTGAACTTAATAAAGCTTTCATTTTGATGCACTTTGGTTCTTAGTATTTTCTTTTCTTTACTTACTTGCAATTTAATTTCTTGCAATTTACTTACTTACAAATGGTGTTTTCTTTGATCTCTTCTCTTTTGTAATTTCCTTTGATGTTGGTTATGGTTTGTGAGTAGTGGATATTATTAGGGAAAGAGAGTGGTTGTGCAAGTTAAGGTTCACTTTTGCTCATTTCGTTTACCCGATACTTGCTAATTGAACTTCGTCCAAACCTCACGCAAGCGCTCCGTTAGGCACCCTACCCTACCACGGTATTGGTGGTCCCTAACCGTTACCGGTTGCGTTTGGTTTGGCTGGAGGAAAAAGTCAAGAGACAAGAACGGACGGACAAGGGCCAATAAGCCGGATTTCACAAATACCGTATTAAATACCCTAATCCATGTTGTTGCCGATTACTCAAGCTTCAATAGTCAAGCTAGGCACAAAAGAATGAGTAAGGATTTTCCTAACTTATACTAACATATCTCTATCCCTAACAGGATTATATTTTTCATATATAAACGCATAAGGTAGAATCGAACAATTCGGACCTTTGGCTTAACTCATGAGAACAAGAACGTAAAACTCACCATCTCCCTGCGGATGACCCGTACTCATTACGGCTATCTACACGCGACACCATTTTGATTGCGGTTAACTTTAAAACTTAAGATACGACACATAAAATCTCATTTCGATCAGGGGACCTGTGGCGAATGCGGATGGTATAAGCGTACGTTCTATTTTCGTTTCTTTCTGCAATGATAGGGTTAAATTATGGGACAACATTAATATTGTTTAATGCAAAGAAAACAATCCAAAGTTAAATCGTTGGAACATTTTCAAAACCACTTGGTTTTCTTTAAAAATAACTTTTAAATGCGGAGCCTAAACCACTCCTTTTAAAAGCTATCATGGTTCCTTCGACTAAATTAAGTTCATTACGTTCACGGTTTTCACCCAAACTAGTCGTAGCCCTCCGTCATTTCAGATGGGTATTCAGTAGTATTCAAGCAATTTATTTTGACCTTCACCAAGGCATAGTGATTGGTAGCTGCTGGGTATTCATCTGTAGCATAGATAGATGCGTTAATCTGGGACAAGCGTACAACTATTTTGGCCTTCGTCAATGGTTTGTACAAATGGATTCAGATTAACCTGGACAATGACGCGTAGAACTTGACTTGCGTTTTATGATATTTTGTCCTTCGTCAAGGTCATAAGAGCTTTGGGAAAAAATCCACATCGGGAGTTTCAAAGGAAAAAGAAACTTGCTAATTTTGCATACCATCTGGAGTATGATGATTTTGGTAGGATTTCTTCCAAGTTGTCACACAATGTTAGTTGGATCCCGATCCCACCATGAGTTTTATTACTCCTCGGGAGAGTTTTTCACTTTACAATCAATGCTATAAACCAAGTAGGCATCTAGAACGGTGTTAGCGGGGCTATGCCTCCAAGGAAAAGAATTATTTAATTAAGGAATTTCACGAAAGTGTTGTAAAACCTCCCTCAAAATACCGACACTTGCCTGGCTGAAAGGTTAAGCAAGAATTGTAGAATGTGATTAATCCTGAATAATTCTTCTTTTATAGTTTGAAGGAGGATTTAAGGAAACAGTGGGAGCCATCCTATTTAGATAAAATAATAATCAATCTAAAATTGTAAGAGTATCATGCTGAGTGTTTCTTCTCTCTCTCCTAATTGCAGCGACCAAAATGACCGGGCTTAAGTTAATACTAAATAAAAATATATTGACTAGGTCAAACTATAAAGATTAGCCAAGAAATGTCTAGATGGACATTACCTATGACAAGCTGGGCTACCTCCTTACTGCCAAAGCCCACGCCATCCATGGTCCAAATTTCACCGTCGCGGATATTGAGATCCATAAGACATAGGAATTAGACTGTGCGAAAGCCAAGTGCCTCGTTTCGGCCTCTATGGATAATGAACACCATAGGAGACACGAGAAGATGGACTTAACTTCCATCTTCCTCCATACCAAGGATTTATATGGAGAGTAATCTCGTATCGCAAGATACAAGACCTTGAAGAAATTATTTCAGACGGGGTGGGCTATCGGGTCATCTGTAGGGGGACCACATCCTTAAGATGATCAGCTAAATTGAAGAGCTCGCGGACCTTGAGACCATGTTGGAAATCGAGTTGTATATATACTTGATTCTACAGTCCCTCATCTTTACTTATACCCAGTTTATATTGAATTTCAATATTCAAGGGAATAAAGTTATACTTCCAGAGCTCCTCAACATGTTGAGGAGTGCAGAGGGCACCTTAAAGAAAAATAGAGAGACACCCGCTTTGCTTATTAGGGAATCTTCTAGATCTAAGGCAAAAGCCAAGGGGAAGAAGAAGAAGGCCCCCACGAAGACGAAAGGCGGTGTCGGTAAGGTACAGGGAAATGGCAAGGAAAATGTTGGGGGACAACTGTAGGGAAAGAGGAATGTTTCTATTGTCACGTGAAAAGGAATTGGAAGAAGAACTGCATGGCTTGGAAAGCCAAGAACCAGGATTCGAAGCAAGTTGTGGCTTCGGGTTCATGTGTGTTTATGATTGAAAACTGTCTGTCAACCAACTCTACTTTCTGGATATTGGATACCGATTCAGGATCTCATATATATAATTCATTGCAGGCACTGAGAAGCCGTAGAGTTATAAAGTCAGGTGATATGACCCTCAGGGTTGCTAACGGAGCAAGCGTGGATGTTGTTTCCGTAGGGGAATATCATCTAGGATTGACAAGTGGATACATTTTGGTTTTGCGTAACTGTTTTTTTATACCTAGTTTGACATGTAATATCATCTCTGTATCTTTACTGTCTAAATAAGGTTATGATTTTACATTTGCAAGTAATGTTGTAAACATTCACCTTAATCATGGTTTGATTGGATCAGGTACACTAGACAACGGTGTATACATATTAAATAAACACCAGGTTTTCAATGTCCAGAACATGTAAGTCGATGCCATGCACCCCACGTGTTCGCAGGGAGGCAGAGTTTGCAAAAAATGATTTTTATAAGCTTCGTAACATCGACTAAACTCCAGGATCGATACTAAACCCTAACTAACAATCTAGCAAAGAGGTTTAACTACTATGTGTGAGTGTTATACCTCAAGTTCTCGCTGTCCTTCACCTCTTCGATGTCCTTCTCCAAGTCGTGAGCTCCTCGAAGTGAGAACGGATTGCACCTCCTCCTCGTCTTCTCCAAATCGTAGAAGATCCACGCGAGAGATCCGAGTTTGAGCTAAACCTCTAGCTTGAGGCAACTAGGTCACTTGGTGTGCCAAACTAAGTAACCTAGGATGTGTAAAGAGTGATGAGGGATCAAGTTGTCTCACTAAACCCTAGGATTCTCAACTCATAAGATGGTTAGGGTTTGAGAGGAGATGGAGAAAAACTTGAGGAAAATGAGGAGGAGAAAGTATCTGTAGATTTTTTTAGTGAAAAAGAATTAGTGAAATGAGCTAGAGTTTTGGAATTTAAATGAAAGGAAAATATCTCACAAATATCTAACAAATATCTAAGTCAAAAAATGCCAAATGAGTCCAAGAAAGTCAAAGTGAAACCCTAATCCATTTCACTAAAATACCACAAAGTTTCCTCTTTCATTTCCTCCACCTCAAAAAGATTTTACTAATAAAGAAAAACCCTAATTTGAGGTGTCGTTCTCCATGTTGTAATCTTGTTCAAATTACAAGAATACCCCTCTCATCCGTATATACATACCCGCATCCGTATCCCGAGAAATACGAATACAATGAGACGAAACTAATCCAATAATCAAATACCAAGATCCGGCTTAAACCAAAGCCCACTGGTATTTTCTGCCCGAACATCATATGCGCACAAGTACATGTATGTGATCGAACCCTGTCGTAAAACCATACGACCTCTACACGTTTCACCCGAAGCTGGGAAACCCTCTGTGTCGGACTCTAAAGACTCGACAGTACTCTGGCAGTAGGTTTAACCAAAAGCGCGTCAGTGGCACTAGCTATACATAACGGCTACTCAGGTATCTGTCGACAAGAAGGTCGACGAGGAAACTCATCCGTACCCCTACTGGGCCTGTCTGTGGCAATCTCCATACAGTCCGGTCTGTTCGTTTAAGAGTATCACATATTGGTCCTAGGGGGAGGCAAGCGTCAGACCACTAATAGTGCAATAATTCGTGTTGGATTGCGGCCAAAAACACCCTGAGAAACTACTGGAATCCCTACCGGCAAATCTCGCTTGCCCTAGACAGGGACTTTGTGTAATGGCTTTCCGAACACAACGCGACATCAACCCCTAATACCGGAAGAGACGAATCCTATCTAACCGTCACTGCCTCCAAGTGCTTCGGGACAGCACCCAACTACTACTTGTTTACATGACTTAGCAAAGCCGTGGTAGGGTAGTAATCTAAGAATAGTTGGAACACACTTGAGGCAGAGTAGCAGTGTCAAGTCGACGGACTAAGCTGTACTCATGTCACCCGGGAACTGCTAGCTGACGATAGGTATATTACCAACCAGCAGTTCTCTACGAGTCTGTCCAGTGTAACTCATAACCCAATGAGCACATGCATACTATCTCCAGTACGATGTACTGATGGCTGTGGGACAGACCATCTCCCCTGCTGGGAAGAGAAGCGTATACACTAGTCTACTCTGGAATATCAATGCCCTATCTCGATAATCCTGCGACTAGGGACCTGTGTAAGGATGTGCTTGTAGACTACCCAGCCACCACTAGTGTGATTTCCATCACAATGCTGGTAGTCAAGCAAAGATCCTAAGGGCTCTATCAATATGTATTAGCGATACGTTAAAAGAAACAGAAACAAACCAAGCAGCATACTACTATATCGAGCAAGACTGTCATAAATCTGTGTATATATCCCAAGCTTCCTGTTGGGGTAAAAATTTACACCCCGGTTGACCAAGTCAAAGTCCAAGTCTACCCCAAGCCAAGTGGGCCCAAGCCCAGACCCAGTGGGCCCATGCCCGGGTCGAGCCCGAACATGAAGCGGCCGGCCTCCCCCCACGCCAAGATAAAATTTTTGTAATAAATAATTTTTTTGCATTTCTGTTATTTTATTTTATGGATAAATGTAAGAAAATGGGCATAAAGCCAAATTTTTGTAAAGCCCATGGCTTATGCGCAAAAAGAAATGGCACATGAGCCATGGGATAGGCAAAATGCCATTTTTGTGAAGCCCAAGGGGCTATGTGCAAAGTGTATGGCCTATAAAGGCAAAGATAGTGAAACATCTCAACAACTTTTTCTCTCTCCAGAAATTTTCTAGATCTGAGATCTCTTCCTCCTTCCTCAAGGTTCTAAAACCTTCTTTTCCTTTTGAATTAAATCAAGAGTTTAACTCTTCCTTTTCTAAAATAAGTAGATTTCCACCACAAAACCTACGAAGGGGAGCTCGGATCTCGAATCAGATCTCGAAAAGAGGAGGCTTTTAAGGCTCATCCCCTTTTCTCCAAGATCCCGCCGGTCAAGAGTAAGAAGAAGGAGACCCATCTCCAGAAATCTAACTTTGGACAGACCCAAGGCTCAAAAGAAGAGCAATAAGTCCCCAGGAGTTTAACTCCTTTCTAAATCTGCTGGAGTTTAACTCCATAAATTAATTTCTGTTGGAGTTTAACTCCATAAATTTGTTTCTGTTAGGAGTTCAACTGCGAAAATTCCCTTGGAAGTTCAACTCCCCAGCCTAGGGGCTAGGCTTCCTTTTCCGTGGGTTTTTCCCACGGTCACGTGTGCCCACGTGACCCCAGGGCGCTAAGGCGCCCATCGGTCACGTGTGCGCACGTGACCCCGGGGCGCTAAGGCTCCCATCGGTCATGTGTGCGCACGTGACCCCGGGGCGCCAAAGCGCCCGTCGGTCACGTGTGCGCACGTGACCCCCGGGGCGCCAAGACGCCCATCGGTCACATGTGCCCACGTGACCCCGGGGCGCCAAGGCGCCCATCGGTCACGTGTGCCCACGTAACCCCGGGGCGCCAAGGCGCCCATCGGTCACGTGCGCGCACGTGACCCCGGGCATTAAGGCGCCCACCTGCCGTGCGAGCGTCCTTTAGACGCCATTTTGTTTTCTTTTCCCCCTCGTTTTACGCGCACTCCCCAACAAAATCCCTTATGGAGTTTAAACCCTTAAAATATATATATATATATATATATATATATATATATATATATTCTTTGGAGTTTAACTCCACAATAAAGTTCTATTTTAGGAGTTTAAACTCCGCATAAAATTCTTTTAGGAGTTTAACTCCATTTAAAATTCTTTGGAGTTTAACTCCATAATAAAATTCCTTTTGAAATTAAACTCCACTTTAAAAAAACGGGGGGGGGGGGGGGAAGGAAAACATACACAGATTCCACGACACTGCCTTCCGTTAGAAAAAAATTTTCTAACGGGGCGCTGCCCCGCACCCCGCAAGGGGGCTGCTAGCCCCCTTGACCCCCAGTCCGCTATCCGGGTAGCGGGACCCCCGTAAAAAAACTCTGCGGGGCCCCCGATATATCCAAAACCCCTTCAAAACACGATACGGTACATTGAGTTCGCATGACCAGTTTAACCCGTCAATCGGAGGTTCCTTCGCCCCAAATGCGAGGGGTAATTAACGGCAGCTTAGTCCGCGGCTGTCGGAGATTCAGATCCCCACAATCAATAAACCCCGGCCTACCCTAGGCAGGGGGAATCTGTAATGCGCCTGACAAGCGCGCGCGTATTCCCATCTCAATGGGGTGACGAAAAACACCTTACAGATTCTGGCACGCCCGGTGGGACCATCTCTCCTCCCATATCTCGGGTTAAGCGTTCATGCGAACTCATTTAGCATATACGCCGATGTTTGTACTGAAATAATTTCTTTCTTTCGTGCAGCAATCAACTTTCAATGACGATGTCTCCCCAGACTGTTAGTTATATGTATGCCCTAGAGGCCATTACTGTACATTGGATGTATATTGTAGTGGATGCTGGGACATATATAGGTAGGACTTTCTTGCTCGACATGATAGTACGCTATCTGGTTGCTCTTTATCTTAACGTGTATACCTTCTGTCTTTCTGATTACATGTTGATAAAGCCCTTAGGATGTGTACTCAACTTCCAGGACTATGATGCAGATCATACTAGTGGGGCCTGGGTAGTCAATGAGTACATCCTTCATTGTTCCTAGTCGTGGGAATATCGAGACGGGGCATCGATATTCCAGAGTAGACTAGCGTATATCTTCTCGACCCATGCGATGGGTGATGGATGATCCCATATCCATTGGTGTTTGACATCGGAGATGGTATACGGGTGCTCAGTGGAGACTGGGTACACTGAACGGACTCGCCGAGAACTCCCAGACGGTATTATACCTCACGTCAGATGGCAGTTCTCTGGTGACACTGGTACAGCTTAGTCTGTTGACCCGAGATCGTCATAGAGTCTTGTGTGTCTCCCACTGTGCTTTGATTTCCACCCTACCACAGCTCTACTGAGTCGTGCAAACAGGTGGTTTTTGGGTACAGTCCCGATTCACATGGAGGCAATGAGCGATAGGAGGGGATTCGTCTCTCCCGGTATTGGGGGTTGATGTTGCGCAATGCACGACTGGCCATAACAGGAAATCCCTAGCCAGGGTTGCAGTGATATACTGGTAAGAGTTATCAGTAGTTTCACGAATGTTATGGACCCTACGTCGGCATGACTTATCAAGCTATTGGGGTCTGACGTTTACCACCCCTATGCGAGATATGCGGCATATCAGACGAACAGACTGGACTGTACGGTAAGTGTTACTGGTTGGATTCACAGGAGTGTGAGCGGGCTTGCTCGTCGATCTTCTGATCGCTCAATACCCGAGTGGCCGTTACGTTTAGCAGACCGCTTGCGTCTTGTGGGTGTTTGATATGATCATCATCTGCTGCCGGCGTATTGACGAGTCTTTAGAGTCCTACACAGAGGTTTCCTAGCTCAAGCAAAACGAAATAGGAGCGCATATGAGATATGTGCGGGACCGAGAATAATGCGTGTATGTGATACCGTATTCTATTCTCGCGATGAATGTATCGATTGGTTATATGCGATATAACCTAGTTATCGAATCAAGGATTGATTCGATAAGCCGATACATTGGATACTAGTCGGTTATATACGATATGACCGGATCGTTAAATCAAGTGTTGATTTAATGATTTAATGTATAATTATATATTTGATATATTACTTTGCATTAACTAGTATTGGTTCACTTTAAATGGATTTACTCACTTGGTTTGTGCACATTGCATATGTGATATATTTTGTGCACATGATTGTATCATGTTTGATGATATATGCAAGCTAGGGTTAGTGTAAAGAATTAGACCATGGTTAAGATTATGATTAGGGTTTTCTTTTTTCTTATTTATTTATTTATTTATTTTGGAAAAAGATGAGAAAAGAATGGTTGCATTTTTCGTTTGCTAGTTGAAGATTCTTGAAGCTTTGAATTAGTCCACCATTCTTGTCTCATCCTTAACCCTAACCATTCAAGTTAACCATGGTCCATTCTCTACAACTAACCAAGGGTTAGTAAATGATAAGTATTGATTTATTTATCATTTACATAATACTTATCATATTCTTTTTCTTCATCTTCTTCTTCTTCAACATGAGAAAAAAGCTTGCTACATCAATGGTGATTGATGAAAAAGTGTGGGAAATCCAAAACTAAAGTCTACCCAATTCCTATTTCTTCATCCTCTACCTCTTGTCAAGTAGTATAGGGTGTTTCCTTCACAAGTTTTCAAGGCTTGGTGAAGTTGGAGCTTGTTCTTGTGATGCCTCGACGTAGATCATCTTCGGCATCGAACCGACGATCAAGCCCGCCCATTCTTCGATGATGCCAATGCTAGAGTCAAGGGTTCGATTTGGACAGCGGAGGGAGATCATCGCGGAGCTTAGGAAGTGGTGGACCGGATCTACAAAGGTTGTAGCCCCTTTCCTTTAGCTATATTTCCGTTTACTTGCTTGCTTCACCTATTTATCTAGTTAACGATCCGTATTAGGGTTTATAGGCACTTGTAAAATTTGATTTGTGCATGTTTGATCACTTGTGAGACTCCATTAGAGTGCCTAGGAACCCTACACAGACGAATTCAGCTTCCAACGTGACCCCGATTCCGTACGTGGTCAAGATCAACGCTCGTGTAGTTCTCCCCGCAAGCCTCAGTCGACAGTGGGAGGAACCGCCCCGCCAGTTTGGCTCCGTCATCATCTACCCTGCCGGAAGCGCTCATCTGGCGGAGATCCCGGCAGAATAGGTGGCCAAGCCGGTCTCAAGGGGTAAGAGGCCGAATGTCGTGATCGCCAAGGCACCACAACCGAAACTTAAGACGGTATCTGAACGATTCTCTGGTGCTCCAGCGGGGGGCAAGAACTTCGGTACAAAGGGCAACATCAAATGTTGCGGACAAGCTCAGGAGATGACTCCAACAAATGCACAATTGAGCGTATCTCCAAGGCCTTTCATCGCCCAGTCTGCGGCGTCTTCCCAAAGAGCCGAAGTCTGCCAGGTGCTTAGAACAGAAAAGTTAAGGCAGAAGTGTCTCAAGTATCGAGCCAACAAGAGGGCCAAGGCTTCGGCCAAATGGAATTGTGTGAAGTTCCATGTGCAGGGTTTCCCCGCGACGACGGCTGAGTCGGACGTGAGAATCAGCAATTCCTTCGAGCCTCTGAGGTGGGTTCAGAAAAATGCCATGACCGCCAGAATCAAGAAGACAGCGGTCCGAACAGTGCCGCAAGGAGACGTGTCCCGGTCCCAACAGAAAAAGTATGACACTGTCTCTTCAAGGGTCTATCAGGCGCTCTATGCCGCACGAAAGCAGCAGGGCAAATCCAGAAAAGAAGTGCCAGCACCATTCAAGAACCTGGTTAGGCCAGTCACCTTCAATCGACTACCAGCTACCGAAGCAAGGGGGTCAAGACAGCGATCCGTGAAATCAGCCGCCAATGATAGAAAGACGGCCGGATATATCATCCATACGGTCTATATGGCGGGCGGGCGCCCCAGCGACAACCTTCGCAGCAAAAGCAAGGATGGGGCCACCACATCCCAAGTCCAATCTAGCCTGAATGTGGTTGCCGCCGCCCAAGAACAGCCGCCTCCGCTGGATGAAGAAAACCCTCTCGATGAGAATGATAGGCAGATAGACCCCTCGGTCCATGCAGAGTCAAGCTCGGACAGCGAGGAAGAGCCAACTTTCCGCCCCAGGACCGCAGAGCAAGAGCTGCTTCAAGAGCTTCGAAAACAGCTCAGGAGCAAGGATAAAGAGATGGCCAAGCTCTATTCGAAGATTGACGACCTAACAAACGTTGTGATGCTGCTTACGGCTTAAATTGCTCGAGCGCATCCCAATCAGGCACAAGCCGGTACTAATCAGCCGGGTGACGACAATCCGAGGCAGCCAATGCCTGTTCCTTTAGGACCAAGACTGGTCGAGCCAAATGAAAGCCGGCTACATTCCGCTTCTGGGGACGCCTTGGCCCCAGATAGCACTATCCCGCTAACACAGGATCGGATAATGGATTTGGTCACCAGCAACGTTAAAACATTGGTGGCCAAAGCTGAAGCTCAGAAAGAAATCGGCAGTAGTGGGCGGCCATATCCCGCGTAGTACGATCTGATTGAGTTCCCAAGCGGCTACGTCATTCCTAAGTTCGGAAGATTTGATAGAACGGGGAATGCAAATCAGTACGTCGCCCACTTCAAAGCATCGTGCGGAAATACAGGGGGGAATGACGCGCTCCTTCTTCGTCAGTTTATCAACAGCCTGACCGGCGTCGCCTTTGACTGGTATGCGAGTATACCGGACGGGTCCGTCATTACCTTCGCCCAAATGGAATCCCTGTTTCGGCAAAGGTTCATGAGTGTCAATGATAAAATCTCCATTGCTGACCTTGTGAGGACCAAGCCGGGGAAGAATGAAAGAAACACCGACTTTATCACCCAATGGCGTAATCTCACAGTCAAGTGCGAACCGCCGCTGGAGCAGGACTAGTCCGTCAGCCTTCTCATTGGGAACCTCAGAAATTGGATGGTCCCATTCTTGTGTACAGCGGGCCTCAAGACATTTCAGGAGCTAACCAAGAAAGTCCAAATGCTGGAACGCTCGAAGCAGGAGTCCCCGCCGGATTCTCAAAGAGACAAAACTTGGAAAAGCAAGCGGGACGACAACCGCAGAAGCGGGAGTTCCAGCAGTACCAATGTCTTCAGTGCGTCCGACAATGAAGAAAAGCGAAGGGCGGCCGAATCCAAAACTAACCGGTCTTGAAAGCCCTTGCTGGGAGGAGATGGGCCCACCCTAGAGGAAAAAAAGAACAAGGTTTACTCTTTCAGAAGGGACAAGGTTCGTAAGATATTTAAAGATGCCTTGAACAACGGCCTACAATTGCCGGAGTCGAAAAGACCCCAGGAAGAAAAAATGACCGACAATCCTCTGCATTGCCCGTACCACCGAGTAGTGAGCCATACGATCGAGGATTGCTATATCATCAAAGAATGGGTCGAGAAGCAGTACAAGGCTGGAGAGATCGAGCTATCCAAAAGCGTGTTGGTAAACAATCAAGTTGCAACCGCCAACTTTATACAAACAAAAGTTGAAGCCTTCTGGGAGCTGACAGCTGAACCTGCTGCCCTGACAAACGAAACTGACTCATCGCGGCCTCCGTGGAGTACACACATATCTAATAAGATGAAGAAGATGCTGAAGATGCTTCAGAAAGAGCCCAGGATGGAATGGGAAGGACAGAAGAAGCCTACCAGTCCAGCTGCCAATGCGGCTCCATCAGGCTCAAAATCCAAGAAGCTCAAGAAGAAGAAAAGTGCAGCTCGGTGCGAAAAAGAGTCTGCAGGGAGATCGACCATTCAAAAATATATCGATTCCCTTGAAGAATATGAACAAAAGGAAAGAACATTGATTCAATTAAAGGAGTTCTTCCCTGTACAAGCGGCTGAAATTCTGGAGGAGTTAGAAGAAGACTCCAATGAAGAGATCCCAGTAGTGACCTGCTACGCCATCCATCTTGGCAGCGACTCCGAGGATGATCTCTGTATTCCCGAAGAGGACGAGGTGCTCACCACAAAGGCCAATCAAATCCAGCTCAGAAGCGGCAGGGCTCTACCGCAAAATCAGGGCAACACCCCAAAAGGGAAGGAAAAACAAGTTGCTAATGAAGAAGATGGCTGAGAACCGGCAGATGAAAACATAAGTCCTTCCTCGGTGGACTATAATGTCTTGGCGCATCTCCGGAAGCTTCCGTCTCTCCTGAGCATCTACGACGCCTTGGTCCTATCTAAGGAGCTTAGAGATATTCTCATCCACGCTCTACAAAACCTTGAGCGGTATCAGGCTCACTTTGGGGAAATTAATATGAAAGAAGCCCAGCACGCTTTGCATGCCGCCGCAGTCACATTTAAGGATGAAGACTTGCTACTGGGAACGGCTGAGCATAATCGGCCGCTTTACGTGACCGGGTATAGCGACGGAGATCGAATTAATCGCAAATTGATTGACCCGGGGTCCTCAGTGAACATCATGAACTTGCGAACTCTGAAGAGTTTATCAATGGACGTCCGACACCTGTCAAGGGAAAGGATTGTCATTCAAGGCTTCAACCAAAATTGCCAGCAAGTTCTGGGGTCCATAGCTCTGCCAATCAAATTCGGGGATCTGCAAACTGAAGCTAAGATATACGTGATCGATGCCGACACGTCTTATAAGATTCTCTTAGGGCGGCCGTGGCTCCACGATTATGGCATCATTCCGTCAACTCTCCATCAATGCATGAAGTATACTAAAAATGGCGAAGAAAGACGCGTTGACGGAGACATTCAGCCGTTCGGTGTGCATGAAGTCCGGTATGAAGATTCTCGGTACTTTATGAACCACCAAAATGCTAAGCCACAACTGACTGAGGATAGACTGGCCCTAAGACTCAAAAGCAAATCTGCGCCGGCTATCACTTTCAAAAGCAAAATTACCCAAGCGCGCCCGCATTTCGGCAGCGATACTGATGGGTCCGACGCTGGAAGCCCGTCCTTCCGCAAAACTCGCCCTCATTTCGACAGTGATACGGACGAATTTGTTACTGAAGGCCCATCTAGCAGCAAAGCCTGCCCTCATCTTAGCAGTGACACTGAAGAGTCAGAAGAAGAGGACCTGCTATGCAACAGCTGTGCAGATTGGCCCCCCGTGCAGCAAGCGAAACTACGAGAGACCTTCGAAGTCGCAGAAGGGTCCCTGGCCATCACAAGGGTGCCGGAACGGATGTGCAAAGAGCTCGATGCATTGTCAGTCTCCACCGTGGACCAGCTGAAAACTTTCTACGTGCCCGGGAGGAAAAATGGACAGAAGGGCATCCTGTTTTACAGGTCAAACCCCGTTGTGCACCTGGACGACCTTTCTGTCGTGTGCCTTCCCTATGAGAGAGGCATAAGAGCCGTCCTCAATCCCAGATACTATGCGCCCGAGATGCGGGAATACTTTAAGAAGTGGGGATGCCGGTTATATCAAACGGAGTCCGAAGCAAAGTTTTACGAAGGACTATGGTATCCGCCCCAGGTCCGAGCACTCATCGATGGACGAATTCCAGATAGACGGGGCATAGGCTACATTCAACCTGGTCCCAAAGAGTGCTACATGATCCATGTTGGTGAGGCCAGTGAAAGATCAAATGATGATGACGAGATAGCCGAGCCAGAAGAGGCTCCTCACGAAGATGGCGGACAAGCAACCTTTGATGAGCTAACCGAGATTGACTTAGGAACGCCCGATAATCCAAGGCCGACCTACATCAGCTCACTCTTGTCGGAGGAGATGAAAGAGCAGATAATTGCCATGTTGCGTGAGTTCGTTGACTGCTTCGCGTGGACGTACAAAGAAATGCCTGGCCTTTCCCCTGAGGTAGCCGTGCATAAGCTGGCTATATCTCCTGATGCTAAGCCAGTCAAACAAGCTCCTCGAAGAATGAGAAGGGAGTTGGAAGAAAAGGTCATCGAGGAAACCAAGAAACTCATCGATACCGGCTTCATCAGGGAAGAGAAATATGCAGACTGGATCGCATGCATAGTCCCAGTGAAGAAGAAAAATGGGCAGATCCGAGTTTGTGTCGATTTCAGGGACCTCAACAAGGCATGTCCTAAAGACGACTTCCCGCTACCGGTCATGGAAATGATGGTCGATGACACCTCAAATTATGAACTGTTCACCTTTATGGATGGCTCGTCTGGATATAATCAGATCAAGATGTCGCCTAAGGATGAGAAACACACAGCATTTCGAACCCCGATCGGAATATATTGCTACAAGGTAATGCCGTTCGGATTGAAGAACGCAGGTGCTACATATCAAAGGGCAATGACTAATATCTTTGATGACCTAATCCATAAAGTCGTCGAATGCTATGTTGATGATCTGGTCGTCAAGACTAAAGCCAAGGCCGATCATATACAAGATCTCAAGACCGTTCTCACTAGACTGAGGGAATACGATCTGAAGATGAATCCTCTGAAGTGCGCTTTTGGCGTGTCATCGGGAAAATTCCTGGTCTTCATAGTCCGACATCGAGGGATCGAAGTTGACCCATCAAAGATAAAGGCCATCATAGAGATGCCCACTCCGAAGAGTCTTACGCAGCTAAGATCTTTTCAAGGCAAGCTAGCTTATATACGGAGGTTTATCTCAAATTTATCAGGGAGATGTAGGCCCTTCTCAAAGCTCATGAAGAAAGGAGCTCCTTTTATCTGGGATGCCGAATGTCAAGCAGCGTTCGAAAGCATCAAACAATACTTGTTGCACCCTCCAGTGCTGGCCGCTCCCATTCCAAATAAACCGTTGATTCTCTACACTGCCGCGCTGGACGAGTCACTCGGTGCGCTCCTTGCCCAGAATAACGAGGAGGGAAAAGAAAATGCCCTCTACTACCTCAGTCGAACTCAAGTCGGGGCGGAACACAACTACTCCCCAATCGAAAAGCAATGCCTGGCTCTAATATTTGCTGTGAAGAAGTTGAGGCACTATTTGCTCGCTCATCGGGTTATGCTGATCTCCAAGGTTGACCCGCTCAAACACTTGATGACCAAAGCGAGCCTAGCCGGCAGAATGGCAAGATGGGCTGTTATGCTACTTGAGTTTGACATAGTTTACACTCCTCAGAAAGCAGTAAAAGGGCAAGCTCTTGCAGACTTTCTCGCTGCTCATCCTATACCAGAAGGGTCGCCGCTAGATTGTGAGTTACCCGACGAACAAGTGCTGCACCTCGAGGAAGATGAGCCATGCTGGGAGCTCTACTTCGATGGAGCCTCATCAATAAGGACCTCCAGTAAATCAAGCGTCCCGGAGATAAAAGCAGGGATAGGATTGGTGTTCATCACACCATCAATGGGAACCCTACGGCGTTCTTTCGCTCTCACCGAGCCTCGCACAAACAATGAGGCCGAGTATGAAGCTCTGATAGCTGGTTTGGAGCTCGCCATAGAAATGGGAATCCTTCGGCTATGGGTTTACGGTGACTCCCAGCTTGTCGTCAACCAAGTAAGCGGCGACTATAAGATATACAAACCCGAGTTAGCTCGGTACAGAAGCCGGGTGGTGGAACTCATGAAACGGTTCACTCATATCGAACTGACAAGAGTTCCTAGAGCATTGAACGGAAAAGCCGACATACTCGCTCGCCTAGCCAAGGAGCTGGCTGATCCTGATATGGACGAAATTCTGATCACAGTGAGGAGCCGACAAATTCTACCCCCAGTCTCTCTACGAGAAGAGGAGAGCGCGGAACAGGAGAGCAGTCCTGCCGAAGAAGCTTCGATCATCCAAGACGAGCCCGATTGGAGAGAACCCTTCATAGAGTACCTCCGATACGAAAAGCTGCCCGAAGAAAAATCTACGAGGATTCAGCTGAAGAAAAGAGCTCTCCGATACGTGTTTGTAAATGACACGTTATACCGCAGGTCATATGACCAACTCTGGCTCAGGTGCCTGTCATCGGCCGAAGCCCAAAAGGTCATGAAAGATGTTCACTCGGGCGTTTGCGGTGCTCACCAATCTGGCCCCAAGATGCGACTTCAAATCAAACGGCTTGGGTATTACTGGCCCACCATGATACGGGATTGCGGAGAGCATGCAAAGAAATGTTATATCTGCCAAATTCACGGTGATTTTATTCACAAGCATCCCAATCCATTGCATCCTACGGTAGCGTCGTGGCCCTTCGAAGTCTGGGGCACCGACATTGTTGGCCCAATTGATCCTCCGTCATCCAAAGGTCATCGGTTTATACTGGCCACCACAGACTACTTCTCCAGATGGGCTGAAGCTGTCCCGCTAAAAGAAGTCAAGACAAAAGATATTCTGACATTCTTCCAACATAATATTCTATACCGCTTCGGTACACCAAGAAGAATCATTTCTGACAACGGGCCTTCTTTCAAGAGCTTCAATGTCTCAAGGTTCGCTGCTCAGCACAAGATAGACTGGAGATATTCCTCCATCTATAATCCAAGAGCCAATAGGCTAGCCGAAGCCTTCAATAAGACCCTATGCAAGCTCCTGAGGAAAAATGCTTCAGCCAACAAGAGAGACTGGAATCTCAAGCTTCACGAGGCATTGTGGGCATATCGTACCACGCACCGTACTCCAACTCAGTCCAATCCATACTCATTGCTCTTCGGAGTGGAGGCGGTCCTCCCCCTCGAAGTCGAAGTTCCAAGCTTAAGAATGGCCATTCAGCATGAGTTGACGGAGGAGGAAAACGTGCTCCTTTGACTTGAAGAACTAGATGCCCTCGAAGAAAAGAGGCTCGCGGTGCAACAAAGTCTGGAGCTATACCGAGCCCAAATGTCACGGGCCTATGACAAGATAACCCGTCTCCGTGCTTTCAACAAAGGTGAATTGGTGTTGGTCCTCAAAAGACCGATCGTCCCCAATCGACATGCTAAGGGAAAATTCGAGCCAAACTGGGAAGGACCATACGTCATCGAGAAAGTCTTCGACGGTGGATCCTACCGACTAATAAGTGTCGAGGGAGAAAGGCCCATGCCACCCATCAATGGCTAATATCTCAAGAAATACTACACGTGAATGCTCCAAGTCGCAGGCGAATTGAGCACTTCAGCCCTACGGTCTGGATCATACATCCTATAAAACCGTATACAATCCACGGGCGTGAAAACAATCTCAATCTCTCCTAAGTCCTACTGGTGAGACCGCATTCAAAGGCAAAAAAAAAATAAATAAATAAAAATAAATAAAATAAAATGATATGTCCACAAGCAAAATGGGCACGGATGAAAACCCGAAAGGGCTCCGTGAGTAAAAACAGCACGACTACCGGCGAGTTTGTGAAAACCCGAAAGGGCGCAAACTCGTAAAAAAAACGGGAGATGAAATGCACTCGCAAAGTCCTCTCGACTTTGAGAGGAGAAAATTCCCGCGTGAGATCTTTACGACTCACAAAGGAGCAACACACTGGGGAGTCCCCACGACTTCCAAGGAGAAAATACACCTACGGGATCCTTACGACCCGTAGGGAGAAAATGCTTTGTGAGACCCTTACGGCTCACAAAATGGAAAAGCCTTAGGTGACAGGGATCTAAACCTGTCTCCTAAGCCACCATTTCCCAAATCCTTCCGGGGCAAATGATGAGTTGCTCCTGGCAATATTCCAGTGCAGCAATGCAGATGCCAAAACAAAACCAATTCCCAAATCCTCTCGGGGCACATGATGAGTTGCTCCTGGCATTATTCCAGTGCAGCAGTACAGATGCCAAAACAAAACCAATTCCTAAATCCTCCCGGGGCACATGATGAGTTGCTCCTGGCATTATTCCAGTACAGCAATACAGATGCCAAAACAAAATCAATTCCCAAAACCTCCCGGGGCAAATGATGAGTTGCTCCTGGTATTATTCCAGTGCAGCAATGCAGATGCCAAAACAAAATCAATTCCCAAAACCTCCCGGGGCAAATGATGAGTTGCTCCTGGCATTATTCCAGTGCAGCAATGCAGATGCCAAAACAAAACCAATTCCCAAATCCTCCCAGGGCACATGATGAGTTGCTCCTGGCATTATTCCAGTGTAGCAATGCAGATGCCGACAAAAAACCAATCCCAAATCCTCTCATGGCAGACGATGATTCGCTCCTGGTACCATATCCCAGTATAGCGATGCTGATGTCAACCCAAATCAAAATCAACAAGTCAACGTCCGCTCCGACACTGCAGAAAGCGGGGTAAGTCAGAATCCAATCTCGACACCGCAAGAAGCGGAGCAAGTCAAGTCTACCCCTGACACTGCAAGAAGCAGAGCAAGTCAAATCAAGAACCGACCGTCCACGTCGCTAAAAAGGCAAAACCGACCGTCCACGTCGCTAAAATGGAAGCACCGACCGTCCAAGTCGCAAAAAGGGCAGAACCGACCGTCCAAGTCGCAAAAAGGGCAGAATCGGCCGTCCACGTCGCTAAAAGGGCAGCATCGACCGTCCAAGTCGCTAAAAGGGCAGCATCGACCGTCCACGTCGCTAAAAGGGCAGCATCGACCGTCCACGTCGCTAAAATGGCAGCACCGACAGTCCACGTCGCTAAAAGGGCAGCACCGACCGTCCAAGTCGCAAAAAGGGCAGTATCGACCGTCCACGTCGCAAAAAGGGAAGCACCGACCGTCCACGTCGCTAAAAGGGCAGCACCGACCGTCCAAGTCGCAAAAAGGGCAGCATCGACCGTCCACGTCGCTAAAAAGGCAGAACCGACCATCCACGTCGCTAAAATGGCAGCACCGACCGTCCATGTCGTAAAAAAGGCAGAACCGACCGTCCAAGTCGCAAAAAGGGCAGAATCGACCGTCCACGTCGCTAAAATGGCAGCATCGACCGTCCACGTCGCTAAAAGGGCAGCACCGACAGTCCAAGTCATAAAAAGGACAGTATCGACCGTCCATGTCGCTAAAATGGAAGCACCGACCGTCCACGTCGCTAAAAGGGCAGCACCGACCGTCCAAGTCGCAAAAAGGGCAGTATCGACTGTCCACGTCGCAAAAAAGGCAGCACCGACCGTCCACGTCGCTAAAAGGGCAGCACCGACCGTCCAAGTCGCAAAAAGGGCAGCATCGACCGTCAACGTCGCTAAAAGGGCAGAACCGACCGTCCACGTCGCTAAAATGGCAGCACCGTCCAAGTCGCAAAAAGGGCAGAACCGACCGTCCAAGTCGCAAAAAGGGCAGAATCGACCGTCCACGTCGCTAAAAGGGCAGCATCGAACGTCCAAGTCGCTAAAAGGACAGCATCGACCGTCCACGTCGCTAAAAGGGCAGCATCGACCATCCACGTCGCTAAAATGGCAGCACCGACCGTCCACGTCGCTAAAAGGGCAGCACAGACCGTCCAAGGCGCAAAAAGGGCAGTATCGACAGTCCATGTCACAAAAAGGGCAGAACCGACCGTCCACGTCGCTAAAAGGGCAGCACCGACCGTCCAAGTCGCAAAAAGGGCAGAACCGACCGTCCACGTCGCTAAAAGGGCAGCACCGACCGTCCAAGTCGCAAAAAGGGCAGCATCGACCGTCCAAGTCGCTAAAATGGCAGCACCGACCGTCCACGTCGCTAAAATGGCAGAATCGACCGTCCAAGTTGCAAAAATGGCAGCACCGACCGTCCACATCGCTAAAAGGGCAGCACCGACCGTCCAAGTCGCAAAAAGGGCAGAACCGACCGTCCAAGTCGCTAAAAGGGCAGCATCGACCGTCCAAGTCGCAAAAAGGGCAGCACCGACCGTCCAAGTCGCTAAAAGGGCAGCATCGACCGTCCAAGTCGCAAAAAGGGCAGCGCGGGATTTCTACAAAGCGGGAACCAGATCGCTCCGGGCCAGGGAAACGTCTGTCATGAACATTCCGTCTCGGAGACATGTCAAGCAATGACCGTCCATGTCATAAAAAGGGCAGTGCCAGCTTCCCAAAAAGCGGGAACCAAATCAGGTTGCCTCCAAGTAAAAGAAGATCCATAAATTTCATGCACACGACCCACATATGTGGTGTGCATTTATTGATGGGGGGCAATTTGTTGGGGTAAAAATTTACACCCCGGTTGACCAAGTCAAAGTCCAAGTCAACCCCAAGCCAAGTGGGCCCAAGCCCAGACCCAGTGGGCCCATGCCCGGGTCGAGCCCGAACATGAAGCGGCCGGCCTCCCCCCATGCCAAGATAAAATTTTTGGAATAAATAATTTTGTTGCATTTCTGTTATTTTATTTTATGGATAAATGTAAGAAAATAGGCATAAAGCCAAATTTTTGTAAAGCCCATGGCTTATGCGCAAAAAGAAATGGCACATGAGCCATGGGATAGGTAAAATGCCATTTTTGTGAAACCCAAGAGGCTATGTGCAAAGTGTATGGCCTATAAAGGCAAAGATAGTGAAATATCTCAACAAATTTTTCTCTCTCCGGAAATTTTCTAGATCTGAGATCTCTTCCTCCTTCCTCAAGGTTCTAAAACCTTCTTTTCCTTTTGAATTAAATCAAGAGTTTAACTCTTCCTTTTCTAAAAATATGTAGATTTCCACCACAAAACCTACGAAGGGGAGCTCGGATCTCCAATCAGATCTCGAAAAGGGGAGGCTTTTAAGGCTCATCCCCTTTTCTCCAAGATCCCGCCGGTCAAGAGCAAGAAGAAGGAGACCCATCTCCAGAAATCTAACTTTGGACAGACCCAAGGCTCAAAAGAAGAGCAATAAATCCCCAGGAGTTTAACTCCTTTCTAAATCTGCTGGAGTTTAACTCCATAAATTAATTTCTGTTGGAGTTTAACTCCATAAATTTGTTTCTGTTAGGAGTTCAACTCCGAAAATTCCCTTGGGAGTTCAACTCCCCAGCCTAGGGGCTAGGCTTCCCTTTCCGCGGGTTTTTCCTGCGGTCACGTGTGCCCACATGACCCCAGGGCGCTAAGGCGCCCATCGGTCACGTGTGCGCACGTGACCCCGGGGCGCTAAGGCGCCTATCGGTCACGTGTGCGCACGTGACCCCGGGGCGCCAAAGCGCCCGTCGGTCACGTGTGCACACGTGACCCCCGGGGCGCCAAGACGCCCATGGTCACGTGTGCCCACGTGACCCCCAGGGCACCAAGACGCCCATCGGTCACGTGTGACCCCGGGGCGCCAAGGCACCCATCGGTCACGTGTGCCCACGTGACCCCGGGGCGCCAAGGCGCCCATCGGTCATGTGCGCGCACGTGACCCCGGGCATTAAGGCGCCCACCTGCCGTCCAAGCGTCCTTTAGACGCCATTTTGTTTTCTTTCCCCCCTCGTTTTACGCGCACTCCCCAACAAAATCCCTTCTGGAGTTTAAACCCTTAAATATATATGTATATATATATATATATATTCTTTGGAGTTTAACTCCACAATAAAGTTCTATTTTAGGAGTTTAAACTCCGCATAAAATTCTTTTAGGAGTTTAACTCCATTTAAAATTCTTTGGAGTTTAACTCCACAATAAAATTCCTTTTGAAATTAAACCCCACTTTAAAAAAAAGGGGGGAAGGAAAACATACACAGACTCCACGACACTGCCTTCCGTTAGAAAAAAAATTTCTAATGGGGCGCTGCCCCGCATCCCGCAAGGGGGCTGCTAGCCTCCTTGACCCCCAGCCCGCTATCCGGGTAGCGGGTACCCCCGTAAAAAAACTCTGCGGGGCCCCCGATATATCCAAAACCCCTTCAAAACACGATACGGCACATTGAGTTCGCATGACCAGTTTAACCCGTCAATCGGAGGTTCCTTCGCCCCAAATGCGAAGGGTAATTAACGGCAGCTTAGTCCGCGGCTATCGGAGATTCGGATCCCCACAATCAATAAACCCCGGCCTACCCTAGGCAGGGGGAATCTGTAATGCGCCTGACAAGCGCACGCGTATTCCCATCTCAATGGGGTGACGAAAAACACCCTACACTTCCAAAATGTAATATACAAACTAGTACTATACAATAATGGCCTCTAGAGCATATTACACTAACAATCTCCCACTTGCACTAAGGCCATGTGCTGGCATAAAGTAGACCTATCATATCGAATAGCCTCTTGAACTGCGTCTGAGAGATGGCCTTTATGAATGGATCTACAGTGTTGTCCTCAGTAGAAACTCTCCGTACCTCGATCTGCCAGCGATCCACGATCTCCCTGATCAGGTGATATTGCCTCAAGATGTGTCTAGACTTCTGATGGGAATGGGTTCCTTTGCTAAAGCTATAGTCCCGTTGTTGTTATAATACAGAGATATTAGATCAACAATGGACAGAACCACCTTAAGTTCTGTTAAGAACTTCCTTATCTAGACTTCTTCTTTTGCGGCATTTGAAGCTACGATATACTCCGCTTCCATCGTCGAGTCAGCAACGACATCCTGTTTGGAGCTCTTCCAACAGACCGCCCCTCCATTGAGGGAAAAGACATAACCCGACATGGACTTGGAGTCATCCTTGTCACTCTGGAAGCTGGAGTCAGCAAAGGCCTCGATCTGGAGGTCTTTTCCGCCGTAAACTAAAAACATATCCTTAGTCCTTCTCAGGTACTTGAGAATGTTCTTTACTGCTATCCAATGCTTCTCCCCAGGGCTTCACTGATACCAAATTACCACGCTCAGTGCATAAGATTCATCTAGTCTGGTACACAACATCGCATATATTATAGAGCCTACCGCAGAAGCGTAGGATATAATAGACAAGCGATCCTTATCCAAATCAGCCTTGGGAAACATCTTTTTGGAGAAGGTGATTCTGTGACAAGCCGGTAAATTACCGTGCTTTGAATCTTCCATACTAAATCTTTTCAGTATGGTGTCGATGTACCTGGACTATGAAAGTCTCAACATCCTCTTAGATCTATCACGATAGATCTGGATCCCTAGAATGTATGAGGCATCACCCATGTCTTTCATGAAGAACCTTTGTGAAAAGAACCCTTTCACAGATTGTAGCATAGGAATGGCATTTCCTATCAAGAGAATGTCATCCATGTACAATAGTTCATGCTACAATCTTACTATAAATGCATGTCTCATCTGGATTTTTGATAAAATCAAATTCTTTGACTGTCTCATCAAAACAGATGTTCCAACTCCGCGATTCCTGCTTTAGTCCATAGATAGACTTAAGCAACTTGCACACTTTCTCGCTGCTCCTACTCTGAATGAAACCCTCTGGCTGGTCCATATAGATGCACACTTCCAAATTTCCATTTAGAAAAGCGGTTTTTACGTCCATCTGCCAAATCTCATAATTGTGGAAGGCAGCAATGGCAAGAATGATCCGAATGGATTTGAGCAAAGCCACTGGAGAAAAGCTTTCATCATAGTCTAAACCAGGTCTTTGACGAAATCCTTTTGCAACAAGTCTAACCTTAAAGGTTTCAACCTGTCCATCTACACCAATCTTCTTTCTGAAGATCCATTTGCAGCCTACGGGTTTTACCACTTCTGGAGCAATGTCCAAAGTCCATACTTTGTTGGTGTACATGGACTCCATCTCGGTCCGCATTGCATCCAGTCATTTACCGAATCTTTGCTCTGAATGGCTTGCTAGAAGTTAGTTGGCTCATCATTATCAATGATGCAATCTTCTCTATCCCCGTCTACGAGAAAAACGAAGTATCTCTCGGGCGGATGAGACAGCCTACTACTCCTGCGGAGTGGCGCAGTAATGCCCTATTCTTCTGAAACTTTTGGTTCCACCAAGCTTTAAGTAATAGCTTGTGGTTCTGGAATTTTTTCCAGTTCTATTGCGATCCCACTGGTTTCTTTTTCTAAAAATGATGTTCCAAAAAGTGAGAATGACGAGAAACAAAAACCTTTTGTTTCTCTGCATAATAAAAAAGATACCCCTGGAGATCTTTGGGTATCCCACAGACTTACACAGTACTGAGCGTGCCTTGAGCTTGTCCGCATGCTGCTTTTTAACAAAAGCTGGACATCCCTATATCTTCAGATATTGAAGATAGGGTTTCTTCCCACTCCACATCTGATGTGGTGTGGTAGGCACGTCTTAATAGGAACCTTGTTCAAAAAATATGCAGCTGATTCTAGTGCATAGCCCCAGAATAATCGTGGTAACTCAGCGTTACTCATCATGAAACGTACCATGTCCAATAGGGTTTGGTTCCGTCTCTCCGGTACACTGTTGTGTTGTGGTGTGTATGTAGATGTAAGCTGAGAGAGAATTCCATTCTCTTTTAGGTAATCCAGGAACTCGGCACTCAAGTATTCACCACCTCGATCAGATCTCAGTGTCTTGATAATTTTGCCGGTTTTTTTTTTCCACTTCATTCTTATATTCTTGGAATTTCTCAATGGACTCGGATTTGTGTTTCATCAAGAAGACATGTCCATACCTTGAGAAATCATCCGTAGAAGTAATGAAATAGGAATAACCACTTCTGGCATGTATAGACATTGGACCACACACGTCGCTGTGTATTAGTCCTAAGAGCTCGCTCGCTCTTACTCCGCGTCCAGTGAACGGAGTCTTTTTCATCTTTCCTTTGAGACGTGATTGACAAGTTGCATAAGATTGATATTCGAACGGATCCAAATATCCTTCTTTATGTAACTTGGTCAACCTTGTTTCGTTGATGTGACCTAATCTACAATGCCATAAGAAAGCATGATTTATTTTTGGAGTCTTTCTTTTATGCATGTTCTGGACATTGAAAATTTGTAGTTGGTTTAATATGTATATACCGTTGTTTAGAGTACCTGACCCAATCAGACCATGATTAAGGTGGATATTTACGACATCGCTTACAAATATAAAATCATAACCTTCTTTAGATAACAAAGACACATAAATGATATTACAAGTCAAACTAGGTACACAAAAACAGTTGCGCAAAACCAAAATATATCCACTCGTCAATCCAAGGTGATATTCCCCTACGGACACAGCATCCACGCTCGCTCCGTTAGCAATCCTGAGGGTCATATCACCGGTCTTTAGAACCCTACGGCTTCTCAGTGCCTATAAAGAATTACAGATATGAGATCCCGATCCGGTATCCAATACCCAGGAAGTAGAGTTGATTGACAGACAATTTTCAATTACAAACACACCTGAAGCCGAAGCCACAACTTGCTTCGGGTCCTGGTTCTTGGCCTTCCAAGCCCTGCAATCTTTCTTCTAACGGCCCTTCTTATGACGATAGAAGCATTCTTCCTTTCCAACTGTCGGCCCCGCTACTCTTTCCTTGCCCTTTGCTTCCACCTTACTAACACCGCCTCTCGGCTTGGTGGGGCCTTCTTCTTTTTCCTTTGGCTTTCGCCTTAGATCTAGAAGAGGAAGCTCCACCAACAAGTAGAGTGAGCGTTTCCCTGGCTTTTTGCAGGGTGCCCTCAGCGCTCCTCAACATATTGAGGAGTTCCGGAAGTTCAACTTCTTTACCTTGAATATTAAAATTCAAGATAAACTGGGCATAGGTGGAAGGGAAGGACTGCAGAATTAAGTCTGTATACAGCTCATTCTCTAACGTGGTCCCGAGGTCCGCGAGCTCTTCGATATAACCGATCATCTTAAGGACGTGTTCCCCTACAGATGATCCGACGGCCAACCTCGCCTGAAATAACTTCCTCGATGTCTCGTATCTTGTGATACGAGATTACTCTCCATATAATTCCTTGGTATGGAGGAATATGGATTCAAGATCCATATTCACGTGCCGCCTCTGGTGCTCATTGTCCATAGAGGCCAGCACGAGGCACTTGGCCTTCGCGCAGTCAATCTCCTAGCTCTTACGGATTTCCTTATCCGCGACACTGGAGTCTGGACCTGGGACGGTGGGGGTTTTAGTAGTAAGGACATACCCCAATTTGTCATACGTGATTGCCACCTTGACATTCCTGAACCAATCTTTGTAGTTTGGCCCTGTCAATATATTTTTATCTAAAGTAACTTAAGGCCCATCATCTTTGGTTGCTGCAATTCGGAGAGAGAGAAGAAACAATTTAGCATGATGCTCTTACAAGTTTAGATTGGTTTTTAGTTTATCTAAACAGGACGTCTCCCACTGTTTCTCGAATCCTTCTTTAAACCATAAAAGAAGAATTAGTCAGGATTAATCTCACCATACAATACTTGCTTAACCTTTCAGCTAGGCTAGTGTCGGTACTTCGAGGGAGGTTTTACGATACTTTTGCGAACTTCCTTAATTAAATAACCTCTTTTCCCTCGAGGATTAGCCCCGCCAACACTGTTCTAGACACCTACTTTGTTTATACCATTGATCGTTAAGTGAAAAAATCTCCCTAGGAGTAGCATATACTCACAGTATGATCGGGATCCAAATATCATCGTGTGATAAAGTCGAAGGAATCCTACCAAAATTATCACACTCCAAATGGTATGCAACACTAGAAAGTTTCAGTTTCTTTAGAAACTCACGATGTGGATTTTTTCCCCATGCTCTTATGACCTTGACGAAGGCCAACATATCATAAGTCACATGTCAAGTTCTACCCATTATTGTCCAGGTTAATTTGAACCCACCCGTACATACCCTTGACAAAGGCCAAAATAGCAGTACGACTGTCCCAAACCAACGCATCTATCTATGCAACAGATGAATATTTAGCAGCTACCAATCTCTATGCCTTGGCGAAGGTCAAAATACATAGCATGAATACTACTGAATATCCAACTGAAATGACGGAGGGCTACGAATTGTTTTGGCGAAACCGTGAAGGTAGTGAACTTAATATAATCGAAGGAACCTGATAGCTTTTAAAAGGGGTGTTTAAGCTCCGCATTTTTAAAAGTTTTTCTGTTTTGAAAAAAACCGAGTGGTTTAAAAATTGTTCCAATGATTCAGCTTTAGTTTGTTTGCTTTGCATTAATATAATGCAGTCCCATCAATTAACCTACCATTGCAGAAAAAGACGAAAATACAACGTACGCTTATATCATCCGCATTCGCCATGGGCCCTGTCTTACACCGTTAGGTTAGATAACTAACGCCAGAGCTGGGGGCTGGACTAGCGCGGATGCAAAACATAAGCAACGTCTATTAATATATATATATATATATATATATATATATAATATCCATTCGTCAGACGCAATAATAGGCATTCCAGATCACAGATGAACACATTGGATATACTAGGAATTCCGAGTTTCGTTTAACCCTGTAACGAAAGGCGGATTCCACGGTCGTAATGAATACCCAAACCCACGCCAGACCCCTACGGGTGCGGCAAACTACCCGCCAAATACCCAAAGCGAAACAACCTCTCTCAACAACGTGAGTAAGCCACTCGGCACTTCAAAGTACCCGGTAGTTTGTGCACCCCACCTTGGGTCTATCCTAGGAGCAATAAACAGTAAATGAAATAATACAGCAGTGGCTACAACCTCAACCCGGATGTGCCCCGCGAAAAAATATTACAACAATTTACAATTTATAATTTACATTTGAAAGAAAGAATATAACACCTCACATCCCCGGCTATTCATTCACAACAATCCAATAAGCCCATATACACAAACTAAACATCACAGAAATGTGCAACCCCCAACTAACCGACATATAGCAATTAGCGGAAGTTTACGAACACATATATCACAACTTGAAACATTAAATGATGTTAAACTGCGACTTCGAAACACCCCGTATTGCCACGGCGAAGAATTGTCAGTATATTCAAAATTGGCAAAAATAAACAACTCCTGAAACACTAGATCCAAGTCACAAAGCCACAGACCAAAACACGAAGTAATCCCCTTCAATTAAACCGGTGAGGCCGGAAATTTCCTTAATGTGGCCGGCCAAAATCCGAGGGGATTGTCTCGTTTTTGGTGAGTGTTCATTTTACAGTTCAAGGAGTACTCTGCAGTAGCTAAAATAATTTTTAGAGCCTCGGAAAAATTCAACAGAAACTAGGATCTACGTTTCGATGTTTACGGGTTATTTCGGTTTCGTAGTTTTAGTTGTCATTTAATCTGTTAGCTATAGTTTAGTCGGCTCTGATACTACTGTATGTCAATGCCACGCACCCCACGTGTTCGCGGGGAGGTGGAGTTTGCAAAAAACGATTTTTATAAGCTTCGTAACATCGACTAAACTCTTGGATCGATACTAAACCCTAACTAACAATCTAGCAAAGAGGTTTAACTACTATGTGTGAGTGTTATACCTCAAGTTCTCACTGTCCTTCACCTCCTCGCTATCCTTCTCCAAGTCGTGAGCTCCTCGAAGTGAGAACGGATTGCACCTCCTCGTCGACTTCTCCAAATCGTAGAAGATCCACCCGAGAGATCCGACTTTGAGCTAAACCTCTAGCTTGAGGCAACTAAGTCACTTGGTGTGCCAAACTAAGTAGCCTAGGATGTGAATAGAGTGATAAGGGATCAAGTTGTCTCACTAAATCCTAGGATTCTCAACTCATGAGATGGTCAGGGTTTGATAGGAGTTGGAGAAAAGCTTGAGGAAAATGAGAAGGAGAAAGTATCTGTAGATTTTTTTAGTGAAAAAGAATTAGTGAAATGAGCTAGAGTTTTGGCATTTAAACCAAAGGAAAATATCTCACAAATATTTAACAAATATCTAAGTCAACAAATGCCAAATGAGTCCAAGAAAGTCAAAGTGAAACCCTAATCCATTTCACTAAAATACACAAAAATTTCCTCTCTCATTTCCTCCACCTCAAAAAGATTTTACTAATAAAAAAACCCTAATTTGAGGTGTCATTCTCCATGTTGTAATCTTGTTCAAATTACAAGAATACCCCTCTCATCCGTATAAACATAGCCGCATCCGTATCCCGAGAAACACGATTACAATGAGACGAAACTAATCCAATAATTAAATACCAGGATCCGGCTTAAACCAAAGCCCACTGGTATTGTCCGAACATCATATGTGCACAAGTACACGTATGTGATCGAACCCTATCATAAAACCATACGACCTTTACACATTTCGCCCGAAGCTGGAAAACCCTCTGTATGGGACTCTAAGGACTCGACAGTACTCTGACAGTGGGTTTAACCACAAACGCGTCAGTGGCACTAGTTGTACGTTAGGGCTACCCAGGTATTTGTCGACAAGAAGGTTGTTCAGTCAAAAATATCGCACTTTTGATATGACATTTTTCTTACTTTTCTTAAATATCTAAAGGTGTTTATTATAAATATGACACATATGAGGGTTTATCTGTAAAAATACTATTTTCATATGTTTATATATTATAATTAACATTATGAAGGAAAATATATTATATAATATTTATATAATATTTTGATAATTTAAATATGCATATCATATCAAATATCCTTAATCAATATTCTTAAAATATAATATCATATCAAATTGGTTAGGATAATATCTCAAAAATACCAAAAATATTACTAACATTATTCTTTGAGATATGGTGCAAGCTTTGGCTCAGGTCAGGAGATCGAGATGTTGAGATGTCGGAAATCAAAAATCTGCCAAAATATTAAAGAAAATCGAAGAATCAATACTAGCAGAGACTCAGGAAATATTTTCAAGTTCCAAACATCAACTAAATCTCCATGTGTCAAAAGAATAAAGCCCCAGAAATTTGCATCTAATATCTCACCAACAAACCGCGGATCCGCGGCCAAACCATGCAATATGTGGCGGATCCGCGTCCGATTCACCGAATCAGGAGTTAGGATTTTCAGGTTGGATTTGCTACAACTAACCCTAATTCTGGGGATCTTTGGTTTCTGGCTTTGGGGCTATATAAAAGACCGTGGGCTAAACTTAGAAATCATCAATCTTTTACACAAGCTAATCACTGTCGAAGAACAAGTGATCCAAGACAGGCCCAAGATTCGACGTGATAAAGCGACGTGAGATTCGACGGAACATCTACATCCGACAAGGCAGAGATCGAGAGCAAATTCTTCTTCCTCTTGTAATCTAAACTTGAAATGTTTACTTGTGAAGTTGATTAATAAAGGTAGATCTTTAGTTTAATTAATTAGTAGTTTAATTATTTAGTTACATTATGAATTCCATCGCTATCCGTTCTTCTATCTCCATCATGCGCGAGTAATTCTCTGCTTGATAAGGTTCATAGGATTAGGGTAGATCAATGGATGAGAAAATATTTTAACGTCTTTTATATCTTATGAAGTTTATAAACTTTAGCAAAAGAATCGTTAACATCCTTATCGGGCGCGCTACCAATTTATTGCTAGTCTCGACCGCGATTTGAGATCAGATTAACAATTGTTTTGTTAAGGGCTAGACATGAATAGAGATCAAAGAAAGGACAAGGGTCAATAGTGTGGAAACCCTAGTTTCTTCCAAGAATCTTAATCCTCATTCATCACTATCAATCTAGTTTTAAATATATCAAAAGATAAAAGGAGCCATCTTTATTACTCATCCAGGATTACTAAATCCTAACGAATCCTGCAAGCCCTCTTCTGATATAAAATCTACATCCGTCTTTAGACTAGATCTATATTTTACATCCGTTTTTAACGTAGATCTAGATTCTATAACTATTCTTCACTATTATCTATTCTTCTTCCTCTTCCTAATCAACATGTCTAAAGAAAGATTAAAAGATTCCACATATCCCTGAGAACGACCGGTACTCATCCCGGTCTAGCTACACGCGACACCGTTATTAATTGTGGTTATTTCTACAAACACTTCTTTAAAACAGATCAATCAAATGGCGCCGTTGCCGGGGATACGTGCATAATTTTTTTATTCTTACTACTCGTGTTGAATTCTTATTCGATCCATATCATAAAATAAAACAAAACAGCAAATTATGTATTTAACGATTAGTCTGCCATTTTTGCGAGGGAATCTGGAGTCATTTTAGCAAGGAAATAAAGATTCAGAGACATTCATCAAGACCCAGAGGAGCAAAGAAAACCATAGTAAAAAAATTAAACAAAGAACCCCCTAAAGCGCGGCGGAACCGCGGCTATTGTGTGCAAACGGCGGCGGAACCGCGGCGGTCTTGGGGAGTTGTGCCCTCAAACTTTTCTGGTATCTTTTCTATCTCTTTCTCTCTCCTCTGAAAAATCCAATATTATATTTTCTGCAGGATTCTTTGCAAAATATCGCCGCTCAAAAATCTTTTTTGCGTGTTTTGTTTCGCGGGTTGTTTTTGCATATTTTAATACGGACTTTAAGGGGCAAAGACCAAATTCATATTAGGTGGGGATTTCATCACCCTTCCTAAGCCCCACAAATCACAAAACGAGTATCTGCATCACCCTACATTAATTAAAAAATATCTAGACCAAGACTCTAAGGACCGCCGTGCTTAATAAGGACAGAGAAAGGTCGTGGGTAATCTATCGTTTATCCTCATTACTTTTGTGGTGTCTAGGAAAGTGTGTCTAAGGCAAGTGGTTAATTAATTAGGCCCTCTATTTTCGATGATTCGTATAGCGGATACCTCCTACTTACCTGGCACTTATCTGGCCACAAGAGTCATAAAGAGGTGGTGGAGGATTGATCCTGCGTCTTGTCCTTTGGAAGTCTAGGAGCGGTCTAGAGACTTGACCTAGGTAACCTTAGTTATAGGGTTGATTATGCATTTTTGTGTGATTTATCTCACGTATGACACTTTTCAAAACAAACCCATTTTAAATCACACACACGCTGCCACTTGCGCTAAACCCACTTAGTGCATGCTCGGCTGGACACGGGATTCTAGTATCCGCCTTGTCCGCGTTCCTGCTATCGACTCCGAAGTAGGTACTTCTTCATCTCCTTTTTTCCCTTCCACCCACCACATCGAACGAGATGGACGGTTCTCTATCAGATTATAATACCATCCTGCTGCCACCCGTCGGTGCGCAGAATCCGCCGCGCATCTCTCTCCAAGAAAGATGTAATCCCATGCGCGAACCCCTTCTTACCTGTCTATCTATTCCACCAGCCATTGAGGATAATTTTGAAATTAAACCCCACTTCATCAAACTGTTGCCTAAATTTCACGGGCTTGAATCCGAAGACGCATACGTTTTTATAAACAAATTCGAAAACGTATGCGCAATGATGGGTACGTCACAACTGTCTGTGGATGCTATGCGCTTACGTCTTCTCCCTTTTACTTTGTGCGATCTAGCAGAAAAATGGCTTTATAACACTGCCTCACATTCTATTTCCAAATGGGATGAATTCGTTGTAGCATTCCTTAAGAAATTTTATCATAATCATAAGACCGCCCACATTCAAAGCGAGATTAACTAATTTACCCAACTTCCCAATAAACCATTTTGGAAATGCTTTGAACGGTTTAAGGATCTTCTTCTACAATGCCCTCATCACGGAATCAATAGATGTGACCTTTGTCGCATTATATATTAGGGTGTTGATCCAACAACAAAACAGATGCTTGAAACCATGTGTCAATGCCGTTTCCTGTCTAAAGATGATGGTGAAGCTTGGAAATTTCTGGAAAATCTCGCTGAACAAACTCTACAGTAGGAAAGCGTTAGACCTGCATCGTCTAGGGGAGGCATCCATCAGCTCGATATTTCCATCACAGTGAAAGCCGAAATGGCCGCGATACAAAAGAAACTCGATGCTATAGAAAACAAAGTCTCTTCAGCCCCCCTAAACCAATTTACGCTCCCCAAAACCGGGTGTGGTTGCTATTCCAACCCATCACATCTAACGGAAGAATGTCCTTTGAATCCACCGTTTCAAGGTCAAGAACAAATTAATGCTACTTTTCAGCAACGACCTCGAAACAATCCTTATTCTTCCACATATAATCAGGGATGGAGGAATCATCCTAATTTTGCTTGGAACCATAACCAAAACCAAAATCAAAACCAGTTCCAAATCAATTATCAAAGACCTCCACAGCAACAGCAACCACACCCACAGAGTCAACACCCCTTTCATTCGCAACATTTTCAAAATCCGGCCAACAATTCTACACCTTATAATAGTTCTTTCCAAACGGCCGGTAACGAAAACTCATCTCCACTCGAACGAAGCGTGGATATGTTTATTAAACATTCCATGCAATCGACGGATGAAATAAAGTCTTCTATCCAATCATTAACATAGACCACCACCTCCCATGGTGAAAGTATAAAATCGATAGAAGCACAACTTGCACAAATAAATGATGCGATGAGTGCGAGAGAAAAAAGGAAACTTCCACCTCAACCTATACCTAATCCTGGCCACTCACAAAGTTATAATGTGAGTGTTGTTACCACGTTGAGATCAGGAAGTGTGCTGGATAACCAAGTGGGTGAACACTTTGATGATATTAATGATACCCCGGCTTCTACTTCTTCTTCTATTTCTTCTAGTCCACTACCTTCTTTTGAGCCTATTCTCCGTTTTCCCCAAGGCTCGAACACTTAGCCCAATTTCTCATGTCAACCTAAAAAAATCCTAACTCCAATTCTGAGATCCATTCCATCCCCACAATCCTCTCCAATGTTGGACCCAACCCTTATTGATAAAGCACCTTATCCAAACAGGTTAAGGGGTAATAGACCAAGTCCACAAATGAAGAAGATTGTGGAAATTTTTAAGCAACTTAACATAAACATTCCTCTCCTAGATGCTATTCAACAAGTTCCGTCTTATGCAAAAATTCTAAAGGACTTGTGCACTAGGAAGAGAAAAACTCAAGTACCTAAAAAAGTTTTCTTAGCGAGTAATGTAAGAATTGCTTTTACCCAACAACTACCCAAGAAACGAAAGGACCCCGGAAGTCCTACCATATCTATTTCTATTGGGGGAAAAGATATCAGTCGTGCTCTACTCGATTTATGCGCTAGTGTTAACTTGCTTCCGTATTCTGTGTATGAACAATTAGGGATCGGAGAGTTAAAACCGGCGCACTGCACCCTTCAGATGGCTGATCGATATATCACCCAATCTATGGGTGAGCTGATGTGTTAATAAAATTCGGAGAATTTATATTCCCTGTGAACTTTATCGTTATAGAAACATAGCCTGTAGCGAACCCACGAAACCAAATTCTGGTGATTTTAGGTCGACCTTTTCTTCCGACTTCCAACGCAATAATCAATTGTCGAAACGGCTTTATGACCCTATCCTTCGGGAAGATGTCAATTGAGCTTAAAATTTACAAGTTGGGAAGTGAACCCTCCGAACCTTATGCTCAAGTATTAACTGTCAAAGCAATAAATTTCGACAACAGCGAATTTGAACAGCTTCACGATTTTGATCTTGACTCCGCTAGTACGTTGTTGTTTGACCCTGCTATTTGTTATACACATACAGACACTTCTATCGAGCTATCCGGGTCAACATCTAACGCTGAATATGAACCTTTTATAAAGTCCGAGTATCATCCCGTTCTTTCCGATGAGATTATTATTCGGGATATCGATGAAAGCTTTGAAGAAATTTTCGCAGAAGAACTCGCATTCTTAGAAAACATGGGTGTTGTCACGACCAGAAATTTAGTTCATGACCGGCACTTAAATCACGCCACGTCTAAAGGCGTAACGTAAATTAAGTAAGCCGAAACCCAGAAATCTAAACCTTTTAAAGAAAATAAAGAGGTGAAGTTTTGAAATAAGGGTATGATGAAATCAAATGTTTTCTTAAATGCATAGAAAAAGGAACATGAAAAATGCAAATTTATTTTATTAGTTGAAAAACATGTTTCGACTTTTAAAAATTTGGGCAGCACCTCTTTTGTATATTTTGATCCAAAACCATATATACATAATAAGAATAAAGGTATCCCCAAGCGGGAGCTAGCTCTTCGCCAATCGGAGGATTCATAACCACGCAAGACAGTATATATGTATACGATGCCCAACGGCGAAGATCAACACCAAAAAAAGAGAATGTAAAGCAAGACATCAGACCCACCAAGCGAACATAAACCCTCGCTCTAAGTCTCGTAAGCACAAGTCTCACTAAGTCTCACTACATATACAAATACTAGTTTCTGATTTGATAGAGTTAACTAGACACAAAAGGAACAATAAATACAAGAGGGGTACAATCCAACATGTACCACCTACCAAATCAAAACACCCGAATGCAGCTATGTGCCAGCGATGCCGCTACTGATCCATGCGATTAACCTGCAAGAATTATGGCACAACGGGGGTGAGTTGCCAACTCGTGAGTAGAAAATATCAACAGGTAGAAATCGAATAAACAACGATTTCCTAGGTTAACTATATCATGAAGGTAATACTATGATATCTAGGGTGACCGTATCTGTATATGTGCCAACAATACACAATCTCTATAAGCATGCGGATATCATCCGACCATACAATCAATACCTGTATGCATGTGGATCTCTTCCACGTGTTAACCAATGACACAACAACATCATGCATGTAAGTGTCATAAAGCATATGCATGAAAGTATGAGGATATAAATCCATGTATGTCCCTCGCGACATATCAAAATCATGGAACCTGAGTGTCCAGTATCAACACTCGAAATATCATGAAACCCGTGTCCAACATCGACAGGTAAATCATCATATATCTCGGGCTCCGTCAGTCCGGATCGGCCCACGAGCTCCGTCTGCGGGATCGGCCTTCAGGATCCGGCAGAATGGGTGGGTCAGCCCCTATCTATCTCTCGACTCCGGTCGGTATCCTCCGGATAACCGCCAGGTCCAACCAATCACCGGTAGGTAGTAGTCCCTCTGCCAGGCTCATCGTCTACTGCACAACTGCCCTTTCTTACCCAGGGGTACCATACTGGATCCACTATGAACCCGCAAACGGATCATCCAGCTCCTCGAATCGGGTTTCATATATCACACGTCTCAGAACGAGAAAACACATGGTGCACGCACTAAAATAGCATATCAAGAGAAACCGGGTTTTTAAAACAATACATACTTTCTTTTGAAATAACCACGGTTCTCAAATCCAGAAATCTCATGAGAACAGCATATCTCAATGCGTATAATCATAAAGCATGATGTATGCGACATATAACAGAATGTAAGCATATCCGTATTTCATGCAACATGGAATAGTGATGTGAACATAGCAAGTGAATCATGCAAGGAATCATATCATGATGCAGCAATTCTACTGTGTAAGTGACATAGCAATTATCGGTGATGAAGTGTGTAAGCCGGACGATCTGTGTAAGTGTACATACGCATCATCGATAATGGTGTAGGTGAACTAGCACAGGTATATGTAATGCAATGAGAATGACATAAACGTAGCATAAAGTACATCGTCAGCTAAATGCTATAAGGTATACATATCTAACATGACCGTGTCGGTGAATCTATCAATCGGCATTCAGCCTCACAACATCACATACGGTATAATCTATCGTACGACATCCTCTAGTCAAGGGTATGGATCAATCATCGAATAAACTCATCACGTACGATAAATCATCGTACGGCGGCATTAAAAAATTTAGGATCCTAACAACCTGTATGACAATGAGGGTATGGACCTAACGTCTCGTACAGAATATCACCCATGATTAACGACGTCATATAAACCTATATGCCTATAACCCAGGTCACATCCATAACAATCTCATATAGAGGGGCCGGCAAAGGTATCAATCCTCTCATATCGACTCGCATCTGTATACCGACATATCAATCAAGTCATCATATCACATCGTATATTCTTTTCATCACCTTGAGTCATCTTACATCAAGTCAATTTTATATATACATTCTACCTTATACATCAAATGTCATACTATTCTAAAACTCATACATATTCTAGTGCAACTACATATCTATAAGTCGTGATTCACATTCACTTTTCATATCCCTAAATCTTTCATCTCATATCTCAAAATATATATTCAATCGCCCATATCATATCTAACTATCTTTTTAACCATACCATAGTTTTCTAATCTAGGTTTCTACAACTGTATCCTACAGATAGGTTTCCATTTATAATTTGCGGGGGTGCTATACTCCATCCACCCGACTTCCCCTTAGATAGATCTACTCACCTTGATCCTTGCTTGCTGAAGTCGATGTGCTCCGTCGTCTCGGAATCCACGCGAAGGTACCTACAACATCAATACACAATCGCAACGCTATTAACATCAAGTTCCGAAATCCAATACGGCACGCGCATTGCTTATAGGTTAGAACCTATAGCCTACGCGTACAAAATCAACCAAACAACCCTTGTCGTTGGCGTACAAACATCCAACGACCCAATACAATATTAAATACTAAACCAAGAATTCAAAATATGTAAAACATAACCCCAAACCAAAATAGAAACCCAAGAAATCACTCCTAGATTTCATTTCAGGTAAAAAGGAGCTAAACTAGCAATGCAGTGGGTTTGTATATGAGATAAGTGAGCTACTGGACCAACCTAGACCCAACCAGCCTCAAAATGGCCGGCCACACACACCAAAATTCCGGCCATCTCGGCCCAGACAGTTCCGTTGGGGTTCGTCTTCGTAGGCTGGTCTCCTAGTGTCTTAAATAGGTCCCTGGTATTGTTTGATTTTCTCAGAATTAACCCAGGTTGCTCCAGATTCCCTGTAGGCCAACACAAGCTACAAAAACTGACATTGTGACGTCTAAGTTCGTATTTTGGTTTCTATTCTCATTTCCAGGTTAGGGAATCGATCTTTAATCCTTTGAACAGCCACTAAGTAACCCAAGTCCACACAATCATTGTTAGTTATATGTATGCCCTAGAGGCCATTACTGTACATGAGATGTATATTGTAGTGGTTGCTTGGACATATATAGGTAGGACTTTCTTGCTCGATATGATAGTATGCTATCTGGTTACTCTTTATCTTAACATGTATACTGATTGTCTCTCTGTTACATGTTGGTAAAGCCCTTACGATGTTTACTTGACTACCTCGATTATGATGTGGATCATATCGGCCAGTTATGAGCCTCATATCGGCATGACTTATCGAGTTATTGGGGTCTGACGTTTACCACCCCCAGGCGAGATATGCGACATATCTGACGAAGAGACCAGACTGTACGGTAGTGTTACTGATTGGATTCGCAGGAGTATGAGCAGGCATGTTTGTTGATTTTCTAATCGCTCAATACCCGGGTGGCCGTTACGTTTAGCAGACCGCTTGCGGCTTGTGGGAGTTTGATATGATCATTACCTACTGCCGGTGTATTAACGAGTCTTAAGAGTCCTACACGGATTTTTCCTGGTTCATGCGAAACGGAGTAGGAGCACATATGTGATATGTGCGGGACCAAGATTAATGCGCGTATATGATACCGCATTTTATTCTCGCGATTTGTGACATCGATTGGATATATGTGATATAGCCGGGTTATCGGATCAAGTATTGATTCGATAAGTTGTTACATTAGATATTAGTCGGTTATGTATGATATAGCTGGATTATTAAATCAAGTGTTGATTTAATAATTTAATGTATAATTATATATATGATATATTAATTTACATTAACTAATATTAGCTCACTTAAACATCTCCTTTTCTCACTTATGTACACTTAGTATATATGAGATATATATTAATGTACATTATTTTGTGTCATGCTTGATGCCACATGTGACATGGGTGTATGTGAGTTACACTATGCTTATAATAATGGAATGATTTTATTTATTTAAAGTTAATCCAAATTAATGGTAATTAGTCACATGCTTGGAAGCTTGGAGAAGCTTGTAGCATCTTTGACTTAGTCCACTAGTTTTGTTTTACTTGTTGATATTTATTAACATAACCATTATTGTAACCCATGGTTTATTCTATACATGAGTTAGTGTATGACACTAACTCACCCATGGTTGCAATTCTCACCTCATGAGTTCATTTCTCTCTTCTTGATTCTTCACTTGAGCTTCTTCTTCATGAGAAAAAGCTTACTAGCTTTTCTCAAGGTGAGAAAATATTGTGAGAAAAATAAATCTAAAGTGAGCCCATTTCCTACTTCATCATCCTCTACTACTTGCCATTTAGTTTAGGTTGTTTGCTTCACTAATTTGACAATTAGTGAAGAGGTAGCATAAGCTTGAATCTCCTCGACGTAGATCATCTTCGGCCTCGAAGACTTCGAGCAAGCTTGTTCATTTCTTCGGGAGAACCCATTCTAGAGTTCGGGTGTGTAAGTACACGGCGGCGCCCCGGCCGTCAATCCGACACCGGAATGCGGAAACGAAAATTTTCTAACAACTAGAAACCGGCACCACCGCACACTAGAAACCCGGATCAGGCCATTAACCTAACTACTAGCAAACAAAAAGATGGGTAGAGAGATATACCAAGAGATCCGTATCCTTCGGTCTTCGTCTCCACTCCGATCTCCTCACGGAATCTCCGGTCGTCGCCTCCTCGTCGAAACGGGCACCACATCGCCGAATTCTTTTACGGGCTCCTACCTCTGGACCGAGGCAACTCAGGCGCGAAGTTGGCTAGCCGACGCGTCCAAGGTTGCTGTAGGTGTAATGTAGAAACTTGTCTCTTTGGGGCTTATGAAATTGCCATGATAATATGGAGGTGAAGAAATCAATTATGGAAATGTGCTTAGGAATTTGGTGGCAAGAAATATGAGATGAACCATTTTCCCTCACATGAAAATGAACTCCCTCTCCCTCCCAAAAAGCGGCCGGCCCCTCTCCTCAAAATGGTGATGGGAAGAGAATGCAATAATGCAAGAAAGAATAAGCATGATAAAAGAGAAGAAAAATGGTCACACTCACTTCTAATCTCATCATATCACAAACCATCACATTTAATGCAAAGGAAGAGACCAAAATGGAATCTCATCATGAAGGAACTATCATGAAGCTCTCATATGCAAGAAACCCCTCCACAATAAGTAATTTGCATAATAGCAAATTACCCCCTCCATCGGAAAATTCCTGTCGGGAAGGAACAAATGAACACTGGCCGGAACGGAATGCAAACTGGCAACTTCAGAAAACTGATCCCGTAATAAATTACAGGAAAACTCCGCGACTGCATATACATGCCAGCATTTGAATTCCCACTGAATACAAATGCAAAGAGACAAAACTACACTGTCTAATACTAGGATTCGGCTTAAACCAAAGACGGCTAGTAAAATCCGTCCAATCATGATCCGTGCAATACCGCACTTATCTGATCGAACCCTGCCATATCTCCATACGGCCTGTACAGCGTTTCGCCCGAAACTTGAGTAACTGTGTGTGGTGGACTCAAAAGACTCGTCAATACTATGGCTGTGGATTTAACCACTAGCACGTCAGAGATATTAGCCATACGTGACGGGCTACCAGCTATTAACCAAAAGGGACGTCGATGAGCGAACTCATCCTGACACCCTACTGAGCCTGTCAGTGACAATATCCGTACAGTCCGGTCCGTTCGTCTATGAGCATCGCATGGCGGGCCTAGGGGGTTGGTAAAAGTCAGACCCCCAAAAGCAGTACAAGTCGTGTCGGAGTGTAGCCCAGAACACCCTGAGATACTATTGGAATACCTACCAGTAAATCTCCTACCTTGGCCAAGGACTTTTCATGTACTGGCTCTCCTAGACACATCGTGACATGACTCCAAATACCGGGAGAGACGAACCCCTGCCGATCCGCTCACTGCCTCCATGTGGCTCGGGACTGTACCCAACTAAAACCTGTTTTCACGTCTCCTTTGAGCGTGGTAGGGTAGTAATCAAAGCACAGTGGGAACTCACACGAGACAAATGAAGATCTCAGGTCGATGAACTAACCTGTACACATGTCACCAGGGAACTGCTATCTGACGTCAGGTATAATACCAACTAGCAGGTTCCCGGCGAGTCCTGTCCGGTGTACTCATAACACAATGAGCACCTGTATACATCTTAGGTGCACCAACTGACACCAGTGGCTTATGAGACCGGCCACCGCCCCTCATCGGGGTCTCGACTGTATACACTAGTCTACTCTGGAGTATCGATGCCCTGTCTCGAAACTCCCACGACTAGGGACCTTTTAAGGATGTGCTTATAGACCCCAGCTCCCACGTATATGATCGCCCTCATACTGCTGGTAGTCAAGCAAGAATCTTAGGGGCTCTATCAACGTGTAATAGCGACTTGTAAGGTCACCTAAAGCAGTACACGATGATAAAGATAAACCAGATAGCATACTGTCATCTTGAGTAAGACTGTCCTACCGGGATATGTCCTCCCTCAATCATTGCAATCACGTGCCTGTGATCCAATAATTGACTCTGAGGGCACTATCTCCAACAATCTCCCACTTGCACTCAAGGCTAATTATTGCAATGTCGCATACTCACAGCCCGTGTGATACCGAACACCCAAATCCTCTACTAGTCAGTCTCACAAAGCTCGTTTGCGAAACTATTGCGTTCGAGGAATAGCCTCAGTGAGTGGATCCGCTGTGATGTTTCTTTCTATGTATCTCTTTTTCTCAAGTTCGCGGAGAAAGCTATCTCCCGAAATGAGCAATACCTGTCTTAGAATATGTCTGGATATCTGATGGGACCTAGCTCATAAGTGAACTCCAAATCCAAACTTCTCAGACTGTATCGTCAACTGAACTTAATCAGTATCCTGCGCCATGCCTTCCCTTAGTATCCACCTGGACCACCTGTCCAAAATACTGCCCCTCGTCAAAGGGAAAACTATAACTCTGACAGCCACTCTGCCATCCAGGTCACCTTGGAAGCCTGGAATGATAACTGTCTTCCGAAGGAGAATGCTGTTATCATATCCCTAGAACATCAACTTATGTTCTAAAACTGCTTCCGACTGTTTCTCCCGGATTGGATCAATATCAACTTATTGCATCTACTGCAAAAACAACATCTGGTGTGGTACTTGACATCTCATGATCAACTCAATTGCCTAAGCAAGTGATCTGCCAATCATGCGTATCCCTCTCCCCTTTAGTCTGTAAGACACCTTTAGAGAGGGTTACTCCATTACTTGCAGGTACACCACCATGCCAGGAGTCCTCCATTCTAAATACTCTTAGAATGCTGTCTAAGTACCCTGATTAGGAAACCACCCAAATCTAGATCTAAAACCATAGATCTAGTAACCAGAATGTACGATATAAGATCCAAGTCCTGTGTGGAGAAACCACTGTGTGACAACCAAAGTATAACCGATCGTAGTATAGGAATATCACTTCCTACTCCGTGTATCTCATCAAATACCAGGACATCACAGCCTACTACCTTCTTAACAGATCCATCCCCTATTCTGATAAAGTCAAACCTATGACTGTCACATCAGAAATAGATGATCTATCTCCGCTATATCTGCTTTAGTCTATAAATAGACATAAGCCACTTGTCCACCATGCTTCCGCTGCTCCCACTGACTACGACAACCCTTTGGCAGAGTCATATAGACGTACACTTCTAAAGCCAGTTTAGAACGACGCTATACTCATCCTCCTGCCGGGTCTCACAGTCTGGAACAACAGCAATGGCAAGTCTGGGTAAAAAAGAACCTCCCTGTCACCGTCCTTGAGGCTACCGGAGTACCTCTCGAGCGCCTGAGGTTACCCACCATATCTGCGGAGTGGCCAATGGAATGTCAAACCAGATTGAATCTTTAGGTTCTTATCAAATCTTCAGTAATCGTTTGCGGTTCTGGAATCACTTCCAGTTCTACCATACTCCCACTACTGTTTTCTGAAAAAATCCATTTTTGTTAAAACTGTGGCGAGTTAAGAACAATATCACTATTGATATTCCAGATGGTAGAAAGTCAACCCTCGTCATAGCTCGGGTCAACCCACAAAAAGACATTACAGAAACGTACCTTGAGTTGTCCAGTGTCTGGTTTTAAGCATAAGCTGGACAACTCCCCGTACCTTGACAATGTCAAGATATGAACTGTTCTATATCCAATATAGAAACAGAGGCACTGATTTAATTGAACCAGATTCAAATCATGCAGCTGTCTCCAGTGCATGTCAACTAAATGGAAGGAGGCCGATCAGCGTTACTCAACTTTGGAGTACTTCCAATTATGAGTAACCTGAAAGAGAAGCAAGTTCTCTTAATCATTACTATCAACTGAATACCATACACAAGTATCTACATCTTCGATCACCTTGAAGAATCCCGATACTTGCAATACCTGGTTCTCTACTTTAATCTTATACTTATAACTTCTCAAAACTTGGACCCTGCGTTTCAACGAAACACCTGTCTAAGAACTAGAGAAGTCACAAGTAAACAGAATATAGTACGAGTACCTACCCCTCTGTCCTAATGGACACTGGATAACATACAATACTCTGTGTAAGTCCTTTGAGTCAAATGACTCATTCACTGTGTGTCGTAGGTTGAAAACTGTACTTATGGTTAAGAAGAATTACACTGCTGTTTAATGCTCCTTACCGAACCATCTACTGATATAGGTAAATATCATAGACATAATTTCAAAAATGTATATCTCACTCTATAAAATTAGACGTACAGATATATCAATTTGAAATTGGTGCATTATAACGGATATTCAAAACCAAATATTTGCCGTCTGGTAAACAACCCAGGTGACTTCCTCAAATATCACCAATTACAACGAATCCCAATATAATGAGGATGATCACCTAATTCCCAATAACTTACTCCCACTCATCATCTGTAAAACCATACAGATGTGTGAATCAAACCTGGTAAATACATACCGTGGAGTAAGTGTCTAATTGGGAAATCGGTTTTCTTTTAACAGTACACAGTGAAACTGAAACATTGAAATGTTTCGTAGGGATATTCGGGTATTCTTAGTAATGCCTCTTCCATTATCAGATTCACAACTATAACCGTATATCTCTTCGCCATCTCTCCAAATCCCTTTATATGTCTTTAGTCATTACCTTCTGCACACCCTCTTAGGCTAAATGGTTTTCTTCCTTCCCTACCGTTCGGCACCAGCCTATGGTTTGGAAGAAGACTATCCAATAAGCATAATGGGTGTACTGTCCTAATCCTAGGAGCACTCACAATGCGAGAGAAGGTGAAGATAAAAGACAACCGAATAAACCTTATTCCTATTTCTCCTGAACCAGAATCCATCCCCGAACTGGAATAATTTCCTTTCGAGTTCGTATATAACCATACGATGGAGTATCCAATAAACTGTGGATCTTTGTAGTGATACGAAGTGTCCTGGAGAAATACAAAGGTGATTTAGGATTGGCGAAGAAATACTTGGTTTGGTCGTGAATAGCAGTCGCAATTTACTTTGCCCTCTTACTAATCCCTTGATATGTCTTTACTTAATACCTTCTGTACACCTTAGTTAGGCTAATTGGTTTTCTTCATTCCCTACCGGTCGGCACCTGCCTAAGGTTTGGAAGAAGACTATCCAATTTGCGTAATAGGTGTACTATCTCCTAAACCAAGGAGTACTCGCAACCTGAGAGAAGGTAAAAGGAAAAGACAACTGAATAGTCCTATTCGTTTTCTCCAGAACCAGAAACCATCCTCGAATAAATTCCTTCGAGTTCGTATATAACCATACGATGGTTTTGTCTAATGGAAGTGGACGTTCGTAGTAATACGGGGTGTCCTAGAGAAAAGGGTAAAAGTAGGAGTGGCAATGAGGTATGCAACTCTGACAACCCAAAAGCCAGTCTTATAAGAAGGTTCGGTTAATCTTGGTCACTGAGTCATAGTCTAAGGTCGGGTCATGGTCGCTGCCAAAGAGAGAGAGAAAAAAAACACTCAGCGTGCACTCTAACCTAGATCAGAATGGTTATCACTTTATCTAATCTGGAAACCTCCCACAGTAACCTCAAATTCTTCTCCAAACCCGAAAGAAGAATTAGTCGGGATCACCCGAGAAGTAAACCAACTCATCAGTGGGAATTGGGATCCAACTATCATCGCATGATAACGTGACGGAATCCGCTCACGTTATCACACTCCAGAAGGTATGCGCATATCTGGAAAGTTTTAGTTTCTTTAGAAACTCCCGATGTGGATTTTTACCCCATGCTCTTATGATCTTGACGAAGGCCAACAAATCATAAGTCACATGTCAAGTTCTACCCGTCATTGTACAGGTTATTTGAACCCACCCGTACAAGCCCTTGACGAAGGCCAACAAGGCTATACGACTGTCCCAAACCAACGCATCTATCCATGCAGCAGAAAGGTAATAAGCAGCTACCATACACTATGCCTTGATGAAGGCCAACAAACATAGCATGAATACTACGTGCTACCCGTTTGAAACGACAGAGGGCTACGAATGGTTTCTGGCGAAAACCTTTAACGTAATGAACTTGATATCGTTGAAGGAACCGGATAGCTTTTAAAAATATAGTGACGAAAACCTTTGCTAAAGAGGTCACTCCCGGTGAAGGGATCTCGGCTCTTTCCTCGTGGAATGAGGTGCAGGATATTCCAACTGAATACCACGATGTAAAGCAAAAGTAAACGACTATAGTGAAGTTATTTCCCTAACGCAAACTTCTGTCCAAGGGGTCACTCCCGGTGAAGGGATCTCGGCCCTTGCCTCGTCGACTGAGGAGCTGGATATTCATAACCGAATACTACTGTGCAAAACAAAAGAGAACGCCCTTGCAATAATAGCTTTTTGAAAAATGTTCCAACAGCATCAGAATAGGTTTGTTTATCTTGCATTGATCCGAATCAACGCAGTCCCATCAATTGATCACACCAATAAAGAATGAAAATAATGATGTACGTATATGCCATCCGCATTCGCCACTAGGTCCCGTCATCACCTGTTAGGTTACTTAACTAACGACAGAGCGGGGACTGGACTAGCACGGATGCAAAACATATACAACATCTACTAGTATATATATCAATATATAATATTCACTCAACGCGTGATAAAATGCAACATCACAGAAATGTAACCAGCATCACAGAACAATACAGATATCTGGGATCCCCGGGTTTCACAAAGCCGCTACTGAAACCCGACGTTCCCCTGGTCGTGTGGATAGCCTGTGCAATGAAATCCTAGACCCTTACGGGCGCGGCAAGTTACCCGCCAAAACCTGAAGCGAGGCATCCCCCTTCAGCAACATGAATGGACCACCCAGCACTTCACGGAATCCGGTAACTTGGGCATCCCTCCTGGGTCAACCTGTACCCCCAACGAGTGTGGCGAATAGCCCGCCAATTCTAGAGTAAAGCCCCCTCCGTCTCAAAGCCATGTGATACGGGCTCGTTGCCCTCTAGAACCCGGCTATCCGTGCACCCCTCCGCGGGGTAAACCTAGTACAGAAAGTAAAAATATACATACAACGGGTACATCGACCTCGGCCCGGTCGTGCCCCAAAAGAATAATATACAAACAGGCAGTGACGGCAGTCCACATGTCGGACGCTCGCCCCGCAATATCAAATGTACATATAAAACAAAACTGTACTGACATTGCATCCAGGCTATCCCCCATGACGAATCCGCAACATCACAGCACAACACAGAACATCAACGTGAATGTCACGTTCGCAAATCCGACTAAAAGGGCTATAACAGATAGACTGGATTTACCGATCGAGTGACATTCACGGTCGCAGATATAATGTAAATACTGTGAACTAACATGTTTAAACTTTTCGATCGATCAGATTTACCCAAGTGGGGCCCAAGCACAACTGCAGCACTCGGAGAAAATCTGGGCCCAAAAAGAATATTCCAAAAACCCCAATTTCATCATAGAAAGCCACTGAAGAAATTTGGTGCAGAGAGGGGTCAAAATGGCGGCGGAACCGCGGCCCAAGCATTGGTTTGGCCGCGGTTCCGCGGTGAGATGATGACGTCACGCAACCAAATTTTTACAGAATGCTTATAATTACCTGCACGTGTTTCTGCAACAACCTGAAAAAATTTTCGAGCCCAAAAAAATTTCGACAGAAACATATGCTATGAAAATGCGGTTTTGGGATAAATGTTCGATCGAACTTGTAAACACATTAGAGCAAGCTAGACTAGGTTAATGGTGAGGCTCTGATACCACTGTAAGTGCACGGCGGCGCACCGGCCGTCAATCCGATGCCGGAATGCGGAAACGAAAATTTTCTAACAACTAGAAACCGGCACCACCGCGCACTAGAAACCCGGATCGGGCCATTAACCTAACTACTAGAAAACAAAAAGATGGGTAGAGAGATATACCAAGCGATCCGTGTCCTTCGGTCTTCGTCTCCACTCCGATCTCCTCGCGGAATCTTTGGTCGTCGCCTCCTCGTCGAAACGGGAACCACATCACCGAATTCATTTACGGGCTCCCACCTCTGGACCGAGGCAACTCGGGCGCGAAGTTGGCTAGCCGACGCGTCCAAGGTTGCTGTAGGTGTAGTGTAGAAACTTGTCTCTTTGGGGCTTATGAAGTTGCCATGATAATATGGAGGTGAAGAAATCAACTATGGAAATGTGCTTAGGAATTTGGTGGCAAGAAATATGAGATGAACCATTTTCCCTCACATGAAAATGAACTCCCTCTCCCTCCCATAAAGTGGCCGGCCCCTCTCCTCAAAATGGTGATGGGAAAAGAATGCAATAATGCAAGAAAGAATAAGAATGATAAAAGAGAAGAAAAATGGTCACACTCACTTCTAATCTCATCATATCACAAACCATCACATTTAATGCAAAGGAAGAGACCAAAATGGAATCTCATCATGAAGGAACTATCATGAAGCTCTCATATGCAAGAAACCCCTCCACAATAAGTAATTTGCATAATTGCAAATTACCCCGTCCATCGGAAAAGTCCGGCCGGGAAGAAACAAATTAAAACTGACCGGAACAGAATGCAAACTGGCAACTTCAGAAAACTGATCTAGTAATAAATTACAGGAAAACCCCGCGATTGCATATACATGCCAGCATTTGAATTCCCACTGAATACAAATGCAAAGAGACAAAACTACACTGTCTAATACTAGGATCCGGCTTAAACCAAAACCGGCTAGTAAAATCCGTCCGATCATGATCCGTGCAATACCGCACGTATCTGATCGAACCCTGCCATATCTCCATACGGCCTCTACAGCGTTTCGCTTGAAACTTGAGTAACTATGTGTGGTGGACTCTAAAGACTCGTCAATACTATGGCTGTGGATTTAACCACTAGCATGTCAGAGGTATTAGCAATACGTGACGGGCTACCAGCTATTGACCAAAAGGGACGTCGATGAGCGAACTCATCCTGACACCCTACTGAGCCTGTCAGTGACAATATCTGTACAGTCCGGTCCGTTCGTCTATGAGCATCGCATGGCGGGCCTAGGGTGTTGGTAAAAGTCAGAGCCCCAAAAGCAGTACAAGTCGTGTCGGAGTGTAGCCCAGAACACCCTGAGAAACTACTGGAATACCTACCAGTAAATCTCCTGCCTTGGCCAAGGATTTTTCATGTACTGGCTCTCCTAGACACAGCGCGACCTCACTCCCAATACCGGGAGAGACGAACCCCTGCAGATCCGCTCACTGCCTCCATATGGCTCGGGACTGTACCCAACAAAAACTTGTTTGCACGTCTCCTTTGAGCGTGGTAGGGTAGTAATCAAAGCATAGTGGGAACTCACACGAGACAAATGACAATCTCAAGTCGATGAACTAACATGTATACATGTCAGCAGGGAACTGCTATCTGACGTCAGGTATAATACCAACTAGCAGGTTCCCGGCGAGTCCTGTCCGGTGTACTCATAACCTAATGAGCACATGCATACATCTTAGGTGAACCAACTGACACCAGTGGCTTGTGAGACCGGCCACCACCCTTCATCGGCGTCTTGACTGTATACACTAGTCTACTCTGGAGTATCGATGCCCTGTCTCGAAACTCCCACGACTGGGGACCTTTTAAGGATGTTCTTATAGACCCCAGCTCCCACGTATATGATCGCCCTTATACTGCTGGTAGTCAAGCAAGAATTCTAGGGGCTCTATCAACGTGTAATAGCGACTCGTAAGGTCACCTAAAGTAGTACACGATGATAAAGATAAACCAGATAGCATACTTTCATCTTGAGTAAGACTGTCCTACCGGGATATGTCCTCCCTCAATCATTGCAATCACGTACCTGTGATCCAATAATTGACTCTTATAGCACTATCTCCAACAGGGTGTTCATGACTTGCAGCGAAGGGACTACTACACGGAGCATTCGAAGTGAAGGACAGGTCTACAAAGGTTGTATTCATCATTCACTTAGATGTAAAGTTATTTACATGTTGTTTCGTCACATTTTCTAGTAAAGATTCTATGGTTAGGGTTAAATAGAACGGCAAATTTTTGAAATTGGCATGGACGATGCCTTCCGGAACCTTACTGCCGTCCTAGGGAACCCAGCAGTGGTATCAGAGCTACTACGCATTGGATGTCGACCTATGGGGGGTTCTCATTGTATGACAGTGTGGCGAAGCATAGGCTCTTACCCCCATGATGTCCCGAGACCAGAAGGTGTTTCGGCGGGTTGTAGTCCTTGCGAGGGGGCATGCGTAAAAAGTAGCTGCTGAAGGACCCGTTGGTGCCACAGCGACCCCATTGGATGGGGTGGCTGCCTGACCAGCAGTGGTATCAGAGCTATGCTAGAAAATTAGACGATGTTTGTTAGATTACGAAATCGAAACGACTCCGAAACTTGAAACACAAAATTGTAGTTTCTGTCGATTTTGAAAAGTATTCAAAAATCATTTAAATAATTGTAGAATGTTGTATGTGACGCAACATGAACACACAAGAAAATTTAGCCCATCTCGCCGTATTTGTCCGAGCACTATAATGATTTTTCCGAGCTCGCCGGCCTTGTAGTGGGCTTTGGGGTTGAATTTTTTGGTGTGTTCCACAATCTGGGTTTTGGTGTTTCAGGTGTTGTTTGTTTTTTCCAAAAATTGCATGTGATGCAGTCTTACACTATAAGCAATTCGGAGTGTTTCGTATTCGTAGTTTTAACATTGTTTCGGGTATTCGCATGATTGTCTAGGCGAAGTTAAAAAGTTCGATCGAATGTCAAAAATCCATTTTTCCAAGTTTATGGTATTCAGAAAAACATGCAAGTAATTCTGTGGACCCTCTAGAAGAATGAAACCCTAACTCGATATAATGACCATGGAACGCTTACGGACCTTAGGCTTTGTGGCAGTTCCGCGGTGCCATTAATGAGGCTTGGGTTTGCCCTTCTACGGTTGGTCCATAAGTACTGTGGCATGTTCTGGGTATTTGTGAACAATGCTCAAGTGTTGAGCTGTCGGGAAATTATGGGGCTTTGATGAATCGATCGAAAAGTTTAATGTCGTCCGGATATCATGTGATGGGATACAATACTTGGAATCCACGAGGAAACTAATTTGAATTTTATAAATGTAGCAATTTAGTCTCATTTGATCGGTTGCCACGGAATTTTGATGTGATCAAAAGTCTGTCGCAATCACGTAGCGTACGCGGATACTTGCCGGGTAACATTATTAGATAGCCACGCCCCATAGCCTTGACCAAGTGACTGTAGGAGAACCCCGTTGCCTAAAGCATCCGTTCGGGTGCTCACGGCTGTGGTGTTCCGCCTAAGTGCACTTCATCGATGGTATTGGAGGTGCGGCCGTCTACTAAAGTTTCCGACGAGCATTCGATCAGTTTATCGGGAATCTTGTTGAATTACCCGACTTTTTATTGAAAAGTGTTTTCAATATCGAGACTAAAATGCGGGGTTTATAATTATTAGGCATGTGATGTCTAAGGAATTCATTTGGTTGGGCATGAAATCCAAAGTATGTGATGCATTGGGTTTATGATATCCAAGGTGGTTGCGAATTCCAATTGTTGTAGTTTTTCACTTTCTTTTCTGCGACCGTAAGTGTAATATGTGGTGTATCACCGGTGTTTCCTGATTTAAAATCAGGAAAGCCTACGGAAAAGGCTTTAGAAAAGGGTCACGTGCTTGCACGTGACCAGTAGTCACGTGTTGGCACATGACATCTAAAATCATCGGCAAGGCAAATTCAGTTTCCCAACTACATCAAAGAAAAGGGCTTCAGAAAGGGTCACGTGCTCCCACGTGACCAGGGTCACGTGTTGGCACGTGACATTCAAAAGCAGCAGACTCAATTCCCTGATTGAATCAAGAAAAAGGAGCCAGACGAGGGTCACGTGCTCACACGTGACCAGGGGACACGTGGTGGCACGTGACAGCTAAGCAGCGACCAGAAGACAGAACGCAGAAAGAAAGAAGAAAGCTCACTCCAAGAGGGTCACGTGCCCACACGTGACCAAGGGTCACGTGGCTACACGTGACTGGATTTCAAAGCCAATCTTTTAACAGAATCAAATTCTGAGGAGAGATCATTCAAATCTTTCCAAAGGAAAAAGATTATAAGCAACCGATTGAATTAAAGATTTAAAGGTGATTGAATACCATCTATCTATGGGAAAATCTCGAATTTGGAAAGATTTCCCCTTTAAATCTAACCGAAATAACAAAGGAGAATCTCTGGATTTAAAATCCAATGGTGAATAAAATTCACCTAATAATCCAAAAGTCCAAAACAAATGGTGAATACAAATCAAATCTCTCAATGAAAGATTCGCCAAAACTAATTGATTCGGCTGCTTCTTCTATAAATAGGAGCCAAGAGACACAGCGAGGGAGATATAGAGAAAGAGAGGGATAGAAAGGGAAAAAAAAGGAATCAAGGCACAAAAACAGAGGAGAGCCTTGATACTTTGGAGGAAATTGGATCCTCTGCAAAAGAAAACCCTAGGTAAGAAAGGGAAGGCTTTTTGAAAGAAAAAGAGAATTTAATTCTCAACAGAGTTTAACTCTGATATAAAACAGAAGAACATAGTTCTCTCTTTGGTGGAGAATCTGTAAAGTGCACATCTCCCCTTGAGTTGAGAATTTAATTCTCAATAGGTTGAGATCCTGCCATGCAGATCCAAAGCATAGAGAGGGAATGGAAGTATGAGAATTTAATTCTCACAGAACTATAGGAATTTAATTCCTTTAAAATAAAATTAGGGATTGACCCTGTGTTATAGGAATTTTATTCCTTCAGAATGAACAGAATCAGGGTTTAACCCTAGTTAAGAACTTAGTTCTGTTAAAACAACAGGAATTTAATTCCCTTAATCTCATTCCCTAGAATAATCCTTTAACAGAGAGTGGGAGTTTAATTCCTTAAAGCTTTTATTAGGGTTTAACCCTATTCAGATCTTCACATATATGAGGAATTTAATTCCTACAGAAAATTCAGAGTTCAACTCTATCCCAGAATATAAATCTTCAAAAGGAAGTAGGAATTTAATTCCTCTGAAATTATTGTCAGGGTTCAACCCTACGAGGAATTTAATTCCTGAAAGGGATTAACAGATCTTTTAAAACATACATAGAGGCAGGGTCACGTGTCACCACGTGACCCCTAAAAAGATCTATAAAAAAGCCCCTTTGAGGCAGGGCCTCACGTGACTCACGTGACCCTTGGCAGAGGCTTTAACATACTCCATTTAAACACCCGTCACGTGATGGCACGTGATGCTCCAAAAGATGCGATATTCTCTACAGAACAAATGAAGGGAGGGCGCCCTCACGTGCTACCACGTGACCCCTCTTGCCTTAGCGTCTAACGCTAAATTGGAACCCCTGAATCCAGTGTTAAAACACTGTTGAACCTTAGTGTTCAACATTAATCAAAGAACTTTATTTGCAGTGTTCAACACTGATTACCTTAGTGTTTAACACTAATTTTAGATCTCTGTTGCCAGTGTTTAACACTGATCTGTTTTAGTGTTTAACACTAATTTGAAAGCCTTGTTGCTGGTGTTTAACACCAACTATCTTTTAGTGTTAAACACTAACTTGTCAATCTCATTCCCAGTGTTCAACACTGATTGGTCTTTAGTGTTTAACACTAGGCATTAGCCCAATTGGCTAAATGGCCAGAGGCAAAGCCTCTCCTTCAATGGACCAACAGGAAGCCAATATTCCAGACATGATTGGACTTAGCCCAAAATGGCCATAAGTCCTCAGTTCAGACTTAACTGGGCTAATGGGCTCATAACATAATTAATTAGGCCAAAGACTATTTAATCAACCCCAGCTCAAGGGTACATCTCTTCACTCCTTTGATACTTAGCGTTGTAATTCCTCAACGTCTTCAAAGAGGTGACGGGTCCCGAAGACCACACATTGACATGGACTGTGGGGTCCTTAAACTCATGGACTATGAGGTCCTTAACCTTGACCGAGATGTCTTAAAACTAACTATGGACTGTAGGGTCCTTAAACTCATGGACTATGAGGTCCTTAACCTTGACCGAGATGTCTTAAAACTAACTGTGGACTGTGGGTCCTTAAACCCATGGACTATGACGTCCTTAACCTTGACCGAGATGTCTTAAAACTAACTTTGGACTGTGGAGTCCTTAAATCCACGGACTACGGGGTCCTTAACCTTGACCGAGATGTCTTAAAACTAACATTGGACCGCAATGTCCTTAAACTACCCATGGACCGCAATGTCCTTAAACTACCCATGGACCGCAATGTCCTTAAACTACCTACCGACCGCAACGTCACTAAACTAAACAACAGAGCCCCCTTTTTATTGCTCTCTTGCTGGATCTAAACGATCCCGTTAAGTTGATCTTAGTCTAAAAACTAGACTAACTTATCCTTAACAAACGTTTAAGTCGATCTTAGGCTCAAATGAGGCTAACGTATCCTTAAACCCAAACCCCCAAACCCAAATCTAAGATAATACGGATTTGGACTAGTCCACGCCCTACGGGCGACGACATAACTCGGTCTCCGTATACAATCCACGGGCAACAAAACACAAAACAAACACACACGATGTAGGGTTCCTAGGCACTCTTGTGAAGGTTCATAAGGCATCAAACATGCCCGGATTAAATTTTAGACGTGCCGAATAACCCAAAGCCGGGATCTTTGCTAGATTATTAGGGTTTAACATGCAAGAAGATAACTTTTATCTATGTGTGAGGGATTACAACCTTTGTAGTCCGCTACTTCACTTCACAAGCTCCGAGTAGAAGTCCCTTTGCCGCGATCCATGATCTCCCGGACTCATGAGAGGCTCCACGACTCGAACGAACCATGCTAGCTCGAAGTATTCCAAATCTCCGATGATCTACCTTGAAGTTGCTACGACTCAAGCTTTCTCACTCAAAAGAGAAGAACACACTAATCCCATGGGCTAGATGAGATGAGGATGAGAGAGTAGTAATTTTGCTTTCTTTTTAAATCATTTTCTCAATTTATTTCATCACTTAAAGAAAAACTAGCAAGCTTTCTTGAAGAAGGAAGAAGATGATAATGAAAAAATAATAATCTCTTTTTCTTTTGTGATGAATAGAATAAAACCAATATGATTGATTATTAACCATGGTCAAGGATGAGTGGCTAGGATTTTGTAGAGAAATAACTAGAGTTAGGGTTTGGTTGAGTTAAAGAAAGGTGTCATCCAAAATATCCTAAGAATGACAAAAGGAAAAGCTTCTAGAAGATGCATGAAACATCTAACCCAAATCAAACCCTAATCTCATTTAATCATCCTTAAACATGTTTAACAATTAATCATAACATGTCACAATAATATATATCACATATATATATTATATATTTGCAACAAAAGAAAATAATACAATTAACATATATCGCATATATATCAATTTATCATCCACTGAGAAAATGAAATAATAAAGCGAGCCAATATTAGATAATGTAATACAATATATCATATATATTATTATACATTAAATCATCGAATCAACACTTGATTCGACGATCCGGCTATATCGAATATTACCGACTAATATATCATGTACCGATTCATCGAATCAACACTTGATCCGATGACCCGGTTCATATCTAAATATCCTGAGAATATAATACGGTATCCCATATCGCATTATTCTCGTTCCTGCGCGTATCACATATGTGCCACTACTCCGTTTCACCTGAGCCAAGAAACCTCTGTTTAGGACTCTAAAGAATCGTCAATACGCCGGTAGCAGGTGATGATCATATCAAACACCCACAAGCTGCAAGCGGTCAGCTAAACGTAACAGCCATCCAGGTATTGAGCGATCAGAAGATTAACAAGCTAGCATGTGCGTTCTCCTGTGAATCCAACCAGTAACACTCCCGTACAATCCGGTCTGTTCGTCTGATATGTCGCATATCAAGTCTAGGGGTGGTATACGTCAGACATCAGTAACCGATAAGTCGTGTCGATGTGTGGCTCATAACGGGTCGAGAAACTACTAGTAACACTTACCAGTAAATCTCCATATCAGCCCTGGCTAGGGACTTCCAGTTATAGCCAATCGAACACAGCACAACATCAACTCCCTATACCGGGAGAGACGAATCCCCTCCTATCGCTCATTGCCTCCATGTGATTCGGGACTGTACCCAAAAGCCACCGTTTTGCATGCCGTCTTGGACGTGGTAAGGTGGAAATCAAAGCACAGTGGGAATCACACAAGACTCTATGACGATCTCGGGTCTACAGACTACCCTGTACCAGTGTCACCGGAGAACTGCCATCTGACGTGTGGTATATCACCATCTGGGAGTTCTCGGCGAGTCCGTCCAGTGTACCCAGTCCCTACTGAGCACCCGTACACCATCTCTGATGTCTAACACCGATGGATATGGGATCATCCATCGCCCATCATATGGGTCAAGATGCGTATACGCTAGTCTACTCTGGTGTATCGATGCCCTGTCTCGATATACCCTCGACTAGGAACAGTTATAGGATGTACTCATCGACTACCGTGGCCCCACTAGTATGATCTCATCATAGTCCCAGTAGTCGAGTACAGATCCTAAGGGCTTTATCAACATGTGAGAGTAAAACAGTAAACCAATACAAGTCAACATGTTAAGATAAAGTGAAACCAAATAGCATACTATCATGACGAGCAAGAAAGTCTTCTCTATATATAACCAAGCATCCATTATAATATACATCATATGTACAACAATGGCCTCTAGGGCATATACATAACTAACAATCTCCCACTTGCACTAAGGCCAGCTGCTGTAGTATCTCATACCTAGCATCCCGAATAATCTCTCAAACTGTATCTGGGGAATAGCCTTCGTGAATGGATCCGCAGTGTTGTCCTTCGTATCTACTCTCCTGACCTCGATCTCCCGGCGATCAACTATCTCCCTGATCAAGTGATACCGCCTCAGAATATGTCTGGACTTTTGATGGGATCTGGGTTCCTTGGCCAAAGCCACAGTTCCATTGTTATCGCAATACAGAGGTATTGGATGCTCAATGGATGGAACCACACCAAGTTCACTAATGAACTTCTTGATCCAGACAGCCTCTTTGGCAGCATCGTTGGCAGCGATGTATTCAGCCTCCATCGTTGAGTCTGCAACGGTATCCTGTTTGGAACTCTTCCAACATACCGCCCCTCCATTGAGGGTAAAGACAAAACCCGAATGCGACTTAGAGTCGTCCTTATCACTTTGGAAGCTGGAATCGGTAAAGGACTCCACCTGGAGTTCTCTGTTACCATACACCAAGAACATCTCCTTAGTCCTTTGTAAGTACTTGAGAATGTTCTTCACAGCTGTCCAATGACTCTCTCCAGGATCTGCTTGATACCGACTCACTACACTTAGTGAGTATGCTACATCGGGTCTGGTACATAGCATCGCATACATGATAGAGCCTACTGCCGAAGCATAGGGTATCCCTTGCATGCGAGCTCTCTCCAAATCAGTCTTGGGAGACATCTCTTTGGAGAGAGTGAGTCCAGAGATCGTGGGTTGGTTCCCACGCTTGGATTCTTCCATACTAAACCTCTTTAGTATGGTGTCAATGTACCTGGATTGGGACAATCCCAGTATCCGTTTAGATCTATCTCTATAGATCATGATTCCCAATATGCAGGAGGCATCACCTAGATCTTTCATTGAGAATCTCTGTGATAAGAAGAGCTTGACTGATTGCAGCATAGGAATATCATTTCCTATCAAGAGTATGTCATCCACGTACAATACGAGGAAGACAACCTTACCCTCTGCTACCTTCTTATAAATACAAGGTTCATCTATATTTTTGATGAAGTCAAACTCTTTGACTACAACATCAAAACAGATGTTCCAACTCCGCGATGCTTGCTTTAACCCATAAATGGATTTAAGTAGCTTGCACACCTTTCCGCTGCTCCAACTATCTATGAAGCCTTCTGGCTGAGTCATGTAAACGCTCTCTTCTAAATCACCGTTTAGAAAGGCGGTCTTAACATCCATTTGCCAGATTTCGTAGTCATGGTATGCAGCAATGGCAAGTAAGATCCGGATGGACTTAAGCATAGCCACTGGAGAAAAGGTTTCGTCATAATCCACACCTGGTCGTTGACGAAATCCCTTTGCTACAAGTCTAGCTTTGAAAGTCTCAACTTTTCCATCTACACCAAATTTCTTTTTAAAGATCCACTTGCTCCCAATGGGTTTTACCCCTTCAGGAGCATTTTCCAAAGTCCATACTTTATTGGTGTACATGGATTCCATCTCAGATCGCATTGCATCCAGCCATTTCACAGAGTCACTACTCGTGATGGCCTGCTCGAAACTAGTCGGGTCATCATCATCCATGATGCAATCCTCGCTTCCACCATCAATGAGAAAACTGCAGTATCTCTCAGGTGGACGAGAAACCCTACTAGATCGGCGGAGAGGCTGGGGTTCGTCGGGTACTACTGAATCCTTTGGTTCCACTAAATCATCTGTTGTAGTTTGTTGTGCTGGAACCTCTTCCAGTTCTACCTCAATGCTACTGTTCTGTTTCATAAGAAAACCTTTTTCTAAGAAAGTGGCATGTCGAGAAACAAACACCTTTTGTTCCTCGGGGTGGTAGAAAATATACCCTTGTGAGTTTTTGGGATATCCTACAAACTTACATAAAACAGATCTTGCCTCGAGTTTGTCCGGATTTTGTCTTTTGACATAGGCCGGACAACCCCATATCTTAATGTAATTAAGATGTGGTCTCTTCCCTTTCCATATCTCATATGGAGTGGTAGGCACAGATTTGGTAGGAACTCTATTCAATAGGTCTATGGCTGTCTCAAGCGCATACCCCCAAAAAGAAATAGGTAACTCAGCTGTACTCATCATCGAGCGCACCATATCTAATAGGGTGCGATTTCTTCGCTCAGATACACCGTTGTGCTGTGGTGTATAAGGAGGAGTAAGCTGAGAGAGAATCCCATTCTCTTTTAGATAATCTAGGAACTCACTGCTTAAGTATTCACCTCCTCGATCAGATCGAAGAATCTTAATACTTTTGCCCGTTTGATTCTCTACTTCTTGCATATATTCTCTGAATTTCTCAAAAGCTTCAGACTTGTGTTTCATCAGGAACACATATCCGAATCTTGAGAGATCGTCAGTGAATGTAATGAAGTAGGAAGAACCGTTCCTGGCATGCGTAGACATGGGACCGCATACATCACTATGTACTAGTCCTAAGAGTTCAGTAACTCTTTCTCCGTGTCCACTAAACGGAGCTTTGGTCATTTTTCCTTTGAGACATGAATGGCAAGTATCATAAGATGATAATTCGAACAGATTCAAATAACCATCTTTATGCAACTTAGCCAGTCGTGTCGTATTGACATGACCAAGTCTACAATGCCACAAATAGGATTCGTTCATTTCTGAACTTTTCCTCTTGTGTGTGTTTTGTATATTCAGGACTGTATTCTAATTTAGAATGAATATACCATTATGTAACGAGCCTGATGCAATCAACTTTTGATCTAGGAATATGTTCATAACATTATCCTGTACTACAAAATTATATCCCTCTTTACTCAATAAAGAAACTGATATAATGTTGCACATCATGTTCGGTATATAATAGCACTCATTTAGAATCAGTGTATTACGACTTGGTAATACAAGGTGATATTCGCCAACAGCTTTGGCTACAATACTCGCACCGTTCCCTACTTGAACGGAATGATCACCTTTTCCCAGTTCTCTACCTTTACGTAGCCCATGTAACTGTTTACATATGTGGGATCCTGATCCGGTATCTAATACCCAGGACGTAGGGTGAACTGAGAAACAGTTCTCAATAACTAACACACCCGAAGAAGATGCATCAACATGTATGTTCTTTTGGGCGGCGTGGGAATCCAGATATTCTCCTGTTTCCTGTTCAGTCTTATAACTCTTATAAGAAAGAACGGGTCCAACATTCCCTTGCTCAGTACAATAATTAGGTTTAGTCAATACATCCATATTATTATCTTGATTATGGCATGATATGGTCGCTACCTGGAGAGAGAGAGAAGAAAACACTTTAGCGTATGCTCTTGCAAGATTAGATTGGTTATTATCTTATCTAATCAGGATGTCTCCCACTGTTTTTATCAAATCTACCTTAAAACCCTAAAAGGTAAGATTAGCCGGGATTAATTACACCTTACAATTTCGTCAATCTTTCAGCCAGATCAGTGTCGGTACTTTGAGGGAGGTTCCCCGTGCTTTCGCACGGACCTAATTAAAGTAAACCTCGTTTTCCTAGAGGCGTAACCTCGTTAACACTTTTCTAGACACCTACTTGAATGACTAATTGTCCTGTGTAAAACTCTCCCAGGAGTAACTCTTACTCGCAGTGGGTATCGGGATCCAACTATCTCATAGGAGGTATGCAATCTCATTGCAAATTTCAACGCTTGAAATTCCCGATAATGCTTTTACCCCTAGTGTGCTATGACCTTGACGCATCCCAAACAACCCATAGTCCACTAGTCAAGTTCAACCCGTACATTTCGTGATTGAATCAAACCCACCCGTACGACCCTTGACGCATGCCAAACAACGCCGTACGAATACCCTAATCCAATCGCATCTCATGCTACAGATAAGTAATAATCAGCTACCGTACACTACGCCTTGACGCATGCCAAACTACCGTAGCACGAATACTAAATATTACTTATCTGAAATGACGGAGGGCTACGCAGGTTTTTCTGAAAACCTTGAGCGTATTGAACTAGATATCGTCGTAGAATCATGTAGTTTTGAAAAGGAGTGTTTTTGAGGCTTTTCTTAGTTTCGCTAAAGGGGTCACTCCCGGTGAAGGGATCGTCGGCCCTTTCCTCATCGAATAAGGTGCAGGATTTATCATATATACCGCTGTGCAAAGAAAAACTCTAAAAGCAATCAAAAGACAAACCGCGTTTTGTAGCATTTGCCAGTTTTGCTAAAGGAGTCACTCCCGGTGAAGGGATCTCGGTCCTTTCCTCATCAAATAAGGTGCAGGATATATCGTATATATCACTGTGCAAAGCAAAACTGTAGCTATCCCTTTTATAAAGTTTTTGATTCTACAACATCTTTAGGTTTCTTTTCTTTTATTAATCTCATTAATAAAAATCCCATCAGCTTATGCTTCCTAAGCATCACAGAAGAAACGAAAGCAGTAATATTTATATATCAGCATATATATATAGTATAAGCATTCGTCTCAGGCAGTAATATGATCTCATCACAGAACATTGCAGCAGAAGAACATATATGAAATATTGGATATACTAGGACGTCCGTGTTTTCAATACGAGCCTGTATAAAACACGGATTCCACGGTCGCGACGAATAGCCAAACCCACATCCCAAGACCCCTACGAGAGCGGCAAGTAACACTGCCAATTCTAGGGTTAGGAGACCCGGTCTCGACTCCTCGAGATGGCCTCCCACTGGACCCTAGAACCCGGTTACTTGTGCTCCCTACCTTGGGTCTACCTAATGCGGAAAAGTAAATAATATACACTGGTGACAGCAACCGCAACCTGGAAGTGCCCCAAATAAAAGAATATTACATTACAAATGAATTTTACATGAATGAAAATAAAAACCCTCATCTCACATAAAACCCCCGGCTATTCAGAACGCGACGATCCAATATAACATATCACAGCAACACATAATATCTCATATCATCAACGTAAGTAAATATGCGCATCCCAATTGTCGTTGACATATAGCAACGAAACCGGCGATATCACATATTACACTTACGGTCACAGAAAAGAAAGTGTAAAACTACAATATTTGGAATCCACAATCACTTTAGACATCGTAAATTCGAAATATCACATACTCCGCATTTCATGCCTAACTCTATGAATTCCACATATTGTATCACATTCCAGATAAACAGACAGTATTAAACTTTCTGAACAGATAATCAAACACTTAAAATTTCCTAAACTGCTCAACACTTGAGCGGAGTTCAAATAATCCCAGAATATGTCACAGTACCGGTGATCCAGCCGTAGAAGGGTCAAGCCAACGCCTCACATGTGGCACGCCGTACTGCCCCAAACCCGAAGGTTCAAAAGGCAGTTCAAGACGGTCACATAATCGAGTTAAGGTTTGTTGTCTTCTAGAGGGTCCACCTCTTAACTTGTACAATTTTTCCGAAAGATTTAAACCCGAATAAATTTCAACACTTGAAAGTTTGCCGTACCGGGAAACAGTAAGTTAATGAAATCCGTTCAAATAGTTTAACAGTTTCTAAATATCCGGAAAGAAATACGAATTTAAAATTTCCGATCGAGTCTACTATTACAAAATAAACCCCAGAATTTTAAACACCTGAAACAGATTAAAAATACCCAGAAAAGTCAACAAGTACCTACGGATATTACCAGGAAGCCACATGTCGCCAATCGATCAATCCGCCGCGGAACCGCCGCGCAAGCAAGCTTGCGCCGCACTTCCGCGGCCGTTTGATCGAATTGGGGGCTCGGGCTTCTTAGTAATTCTTATAATTCCCTTCTGATTTTTTTACATATTTTTAATTCAGAAAAATCCCAAAATTTAAAAAATTTCCAGAGAGGGGTTTTTTGCGTCGTTTCGGGTTCGATCGGAGTTTTAACTTCATAAACACATCGCCTAATGCTCTAACCTGGCTCTGATACCACTGTAGGGTTCCTAGGCACTCTTGTGAAGGTTCATAAGGCATCAAACATGCCCGGATTAAATTTTAGACGTGCCGAATAACCCAAAGCCGGGATCTTTGCTAGATTATTAGGGTTTAACATGCAAGAAGATAACTTTTATCTAAGTGTGAGGGATTACAACCTTTGTAGTCTGCTCCTTCACTTCACAAGCTCTAAGTAGAAGTCCCTTTGCCGCGATCCACGATCTTCCAGACTCATGAGAGGCTCCACGACTCGAACGAACCATGCTAGCTCGAAATATTCCAAATCTCCGATGATCTACCTTGAAGTTGCTACGACTCAAGCTTTCTCACTCAAAAGAGAAGAACACACTAATCCCATGGGCTAGATGAGATGAGGATGAGAGAGTAGTAATTTTGCTTTCTTTTTAAATCATTTTCTCAATTTATTTCATCACTTAAAGAAAAACTAGCAAACTTTCTTGAAGAAGGAAGAAGATGATAATGAAAAAATAATAATCGCTTTTTCTTTTGTGATGAATAGAATAAAACCAATATGATTGATTATTAACCATGGCCAAGGATGAGTGGCTAGGATTTTGTAGAGAAATAACTAGAGTTAGGGTTTGGTTGAGTTAAAGAAAGGTGTCATCCAAAATATCCTAAGAATGACAAAAGGAAAAGCTTCTAGAAGATGCATGAAACATCTAACCCAAATCAAACCCTAATCTCATTTAATCATCCTTAAACATGTTTAACAATTAATCATAACATGTCACAATAATATATATCACATATATATATTATATATTTGCAACAAAAGAAAATAATACAATTAACATATATCGCATATATATCAATGTATCATCCACTGAGAAAATGAAATAATAAAGCGAGCCAATATTAGATAATGTAATACAATATATCATATATATTATAATACATTAAATCATCGAATCAACACTTGATTCGACGATCCGGCTATATCGAATATTACCGACTAATATATCATGTACCGATTCATCGAATCAACACTTGATCCGATGACCCGGTTCATATCTAAATATCCTGAGAATATAATACGGTATCCCATATCGCATTATTCTCGTTCCTACGCGTATCACATATGTGCCACTACTCCGTTTCGCCTGAGCCAAGAAACCTCTGTGTAGGACTCTAAAGAATCGTCAATACGCCGGTAGCAGGTGATGATCATATCAAACACCCACAAGCTGCAAGCGGTCAGCTAAACGTAACAGCCACCCAGGTATTGAGCGATCAGAAGATCAACAAGCTAGCCTGTGTGTTCTCCTGTGAATCCAACCAGTAACACTCCCGTACAATCCGGTCTGTTCGTCTGATATGTCGCATATCAAGTCTAGGGGTGGTATACGTCAGACATCAGTAACCGATAAGTCGTGTCGATGTGTGGCTCATAACGGGTCGAGAAACTACTAGTAACACTTACCAGTAAATCTCCATATCATCCCTGTCTAGGGACTTCCAGTTATAGCCAATCGAACACAGCACAACATCAACTCCCTATACCGGGAGAGACGAATCCCCTCCTATCACTCATTGCCTCCATGTGATTCGGGACTGTACCCAAAAGCCACCGTTTTGCATGCCCTCTTGGACGTGGTAAGGTGGAAATCAAAGCACAGTGGGAATCACACAAGACTCTATGACGATCTCGGGTCTACAGACTACCCTGTACCAGTGTCACCGGAGAACTGCCATCTGACGTGTGGTATATCACCATCTGGGAGTTCTCGGCGAGTCCGTCCAGTGTACCCAGTCTCCACTGAGCACCCGTACACCATCTCTAATGTCTAACACCGATGGATATGGGATCATCCATCGCCCATCATATGGGTCAAGATGCGTATACGCTAGTCTACTCTGGTGTATCGATTCCCTGTCTCGATATACCCTCGACTAGGAACAGTTATAAGATGTACTCATCGACTACCGTGGCCCCACTAGTATGATCTCATCATAGTCCCAGTAGTCGAGTACAGATCCTAAGGGCTTTATCAACATGTGAGAGTAAAACAGTAAACCAATACAAGTTAACATGTTAAGATAAAGTGAAACCAAATAGCATACTATCATGACGAGCAAGAAAGTCTTCTCTATATATAACCAAGCATCCATTATAATATACATCATATGTACAACAATGGCCTCTAGGGCATATACATAACTAACACACGACACGAAGTGACCATCTGGAGAAGGAGAAAGTTGTTACCGCAATGCGGTAGCGTAATTAACTGCAGGGGGTTGCGCCTGCAGGGAAGAGCGTCCCCACAATCAAAAATCCCTCAAGCAAGGGGGAATCTGACGAAGTCTGCTACATCGGACGCATCCTTTCAAACCTTCGATACATGGTGCCATAAATCAACTTGGCATCTTCGGAGAGGTGGACGGATAGCACCAATTACCATCCGCCCCGAATTTCAGGCGAGACGTCCAGTCGCGCCGTCCTTCGGAGGGGAACAGATTCTGGCACGCCCGGTGGGACCTTTTCTTCTTTCCACTCCACACTTCGTGTGTCGTGATTCGCGAACCAATTGCGGTTCGCTAATGGTTGCCCTTGGGTTTCAAGATACTAAGACTTGGCGTCTTGCTTATTGCAGAAAGCAAAGAATCGATGGCTTCTGCGAAATGCTCTAACTGCTCGGACTGCAATTGCAACCAACGCTCTGCCTCGCCAGGAGGTATAGCCTACGGACCCCAAGCTGCTTCGCTATTCACAATGCCCGTGGAACAGGTCACTCGAGCCACCACAGGATTGTTTTTTGGGACCATGCTCCTGCCAACAAGCTTCCCCGCTCCGGTGCTGACAACGGAAGCTCCCAAGAAGTCGGTCTTTGATCGTCTTACCCCTGCCGCGGCCCCTCTCAACGGGTCTCCCAACACCAGCGCCTCGGTCTTCTCTAGATTGGGCCAAAACTCCTGTGGACCCATAATGGGGCCTACAATCCCAGAGAAGGCTGTTTCTAAGAAAGTGACCGGCCCTACTCCTGAAGTCGTCAAAGCGGCTTCCCCTGCCACAAAGTCGGTCTTTACAAGATTGACGGCTCCAGCTCCCGCTATCCAAAGGACGTCGGTCTTTGACAGGCTAACACCAGCAACGACCCCCCACCTACACAGGGGGCAAGACGAAGCCATTCTCACCGCTGAACCAACGCCGTCCGCTCGATACGCTCGACGTCGCCACTGGCGCCGAGTAAGGAAGGCTGGGGGCAACTCCCCCTCTGGGCTAACTCCACCAGCCCCAACGGTGGAAGTTAATGCTGCCGTTCCAACTGGGAACAGCTTCGAGATGCTAAATAAGGTGCGAAGGAATTCTCCTACTGCGGTGCTAAAGAGGTCTCCTCCTCCACTAAAAAAGGTTGCGGAAATAAAGTCAGAACAGCCCCGATCTCCTCAACGGCTGTCTTCCAAAATCTATAAGGTTTGGCGGCAGGCCCGAGATTCGATGATCGATCCAAACTTCTCCCGCCAGCACAAGAAGCTGAAAATCCAACAGGAAACCAGTTACCAGGCTAAACCACGAAAGACTGTCTGGGTGCCCGCCTCAACGGCCCCCTCAACTTCCACTGCTCATAAAAGGAGGAAGCCAGAGAAGATCCCCCAGCCTGCAACGACAGCTAAAGGCACTACGCCCAGAAGCCCTAAGTCTGGGGGCATGATGGTCCATACCGTATACATGGCATCAGGAAAGGAAGACAGCCATGCGTCTACAGGTCATAGACCGCTTACACGGTCGGTAACCAAAGCTCAGGAGAAACAGCAAAAGCTCCAGGAAATGATGAATGCTATGGCCGCACTTACCGGGCCAAAAGAAAACCCAGAAACGTCCTCGGACGAACGCCATGAGGAAGAAACCGACGCCGAATTCCTTCACCGAATACTGGAGAAGAAGGACAAAAAGGCTGCTGAACAAGCAGCCAACATACAGCGTATGGGCCTCCTCTTCTAAGATATGATAGGAATGATGATCCAACAGGACCCACCCACTGAGGATCCCCCGATCGTCCTTGAAGACGACCGGGGAGAAACGTCAAATCCATCACCGGCCCTCTCAATGGCCAAAGAGGAGAAAATCTCTAAGGCTGATTTGGTCGACTATATAGCCCAACAAATCCGGGTTCACCATGCGACTGAGGCAGCTGGTCAAATCGTAAAAATGGGGCGGCCATATCCAAGCTGGTACGACCAAATCAAGTACCCACCAGGTTACACAATTCCCAAGTTCCATGTTTACAAGGGAACCGGCAATCCCCACCAACATGCCGCCCAGTTCAGGGCCCTTTGTGGTAACACCGGCGGTGATGATAAACTGTTGCTTCGCCAATTCATGGGCAGCTTATCAGAAACAGCGTTCGAATGATATTCAGAACTCCCGAACGATTCTATCAAGACGTTCGCTGAAATGGAGTTTCTATTCACTCAGCGATTCGCAAGCGCCAGCGAACGCACTCCAATAACGGCATTGATTAACGCCAGGGTAAAACCAGGCGAAACTTGGGTCCGGTATGCTATACGCTGGCGGAATTTATGGTCGAAGTGCGAGCAACGCATTGAGGAAGCACCCACAGAGGGCATGTTCGTGGGAACCCTAGACCTTCACGCAACTATCTCCCAGTTTATGATGTTCTTTAAGCCAACCACACTCTAGGCTTTAATCGACAAATTGGCTCAGATGGACCAGATGGGTCATAGACCACCTCCCTCGAAGCCGGAACCTCGGAATGACAAGGGTAAAAGAAGGGCAACCTTCGTCGCAAATGCCCAGCAGCAACCTAACGCCCCGAAGCTGGCGGATCAATTGGAAGAAAGATGCCGGTATTATAATGAGAAGATGAAGCGTCCCTACTCGTTCCCACAAGAAAAGATGAAACGGTTATTCTAGCTGGCAGTACGCAACAGACTTATAAACCTACCAAATCCAAGGCGACCGCCGCAACCCACTGAGGTGAATAACCCTAACTATTGCCCTTACCATCAAACGGTAAGTCGTCCGATTGAGGATTGCTTCGTTTTCAAAGGATGGATTGAAGATCAATACCTTCAGGGGAAGTTTGCACTGTCCCAAAAGTGGAAGGTGAACCCACCACAGCCGCATACTCCTAAGAAAGCAGATACACCGGGGGCAACCTGTTCTCTTATTGAAGAAGCTCCATGGGAGGTCGTGCTGTCAACTAAAACCAAAAGAATGCTGAGGGACCTTCATGCGTGCCCTGCGGTCGAATGGAAGGACCCGCTTGAACCTCGAATTATCGAAGGGATGTTGAAGCCGCGCCCAGCTACGAAGACTCGTGGTGATGGCCCAAATACTCACGCCCAACCGTCCAAATCTTCGAAGAAAAAGAAGAAGAAATCCAAGAAGCCCGTGAAGCCGGGAGACGAGCACACGAACTTGCAGAAGCAAATCGACGCGCTGGAAGAGTACAATCAAAAGGCGCGAACTCCTGTCACGCTGCAGGAGTTCCTCAGCCACATCTTTCAAGAGGAAGATGATGGAGAGAGCTCGTCGAACGAATTCGAGGGATATGTGGCAAGTTGTAACGTAATATCCCACTCGTTTGCCGACGATGAGAAAACTCCTAGCACTAAGAAACTAGGGACAGAGCCTGAACCAGAGCGTGTGTGGCCAACAGATGAAATGATCGACGCCTTTCTGGACGAGATTCGTCTAAAGAGTAAAGCGGATCAGGAGCATGAGATGGCCGCATCGGAAGGAGCCAAATGCAGGCGACTGAACGAAAGAGTTGAAGTACTCGCGCCAGATCGAAAGGCATCCAAGACAGACAAGAAGATATTCAAGACGAGGAAAAGGTTTGCCAAAGCCATGTCAATGGGAATGAAGCTACCACCCTCGGAAGAAAACACGCTCAATGGGGCGGAGAGGCACCCTGATTATTGCGCATATCATCGGAAAATTTCACACCCCACGGAGGAGTGCGACGCCTTTAGGATATGGTGGCAAGGATATGTTGCTCATCGGCAACATTTTAAGCGTATGAAACGCAAGACTCGTCGGGAACGAAGAAGTACTGCTGAAGGGCACAACAGAACTACTGGCAACTGTTCCATGGCTAACACCGGGGGGTCATAAGTTCTCACCTTTGGGAGCGACTCTGATGAAGAAATGGCTCTGGGCCCTCTCTTTAAAGAATCCGTTTTAGGGAAAGAGGAGGAACCGGAGGCCTGCGAAAACATTCAGCTGCGCAATCGCACGCTCCCAGAAAAGAATCTCAGGCCCGCAAATAGAAAAGATAAGGGAAAGGAAAAGGTCACTGAGGATATCACTTTAGATGACCAAGTCATGAAAGAGCTGACTACCAAAGACCCTCCCGGGAAGGGTAAGGTAGACTACAATATCCTAGCACACCTAAGGAAGCTACCTTCTCAGCTTAGCATTCTCGATGCCCTCCTATTATCAAAAGAAGCGCGAGATTCACTAATTAAGGTGTTACAAGAACCTGAGCAATTCCAAGCCTTCCTCGCCACTGAAAGGATGAAGGATGAACTGGAAAAAGTGCATACGGCCGACATCACTTTCGGTGACGAAGACCTCCTTCTCGGGACGTGTGACCACAACCACCCCCTATATGTCTCTGGATACTGCCATGATATCAAGATAGGCAAGATCCTAGTGGATAATGGATCCTCCGTCAATCTCCTTAACATTCGGGTGTTAAAGGAAATTTGCATGAGTGTGCAACACCTCGCTCGTGGCAAAATTACCATCTCCGGTTTCGATTCACAATCGTCACGGACTCTCGGATCCGTGATACTAACATTACGCTTTGGACTACTCGTCACAGACATCAAATTCCATGTCATTGACGCCAAGACCTGCTACAACGCCTTGCTCGGTTGTCCTTGGTTACACGAGTACAACATCATCCCTTCTACACAACATCAGTGTATGAAGTACTTTAAGGATGGTTTCGAGTATACCGTAACAGGTGAGCTGAACCCATTTTCCGTAAACGAAGTCCGCAAATACGAAGATGTGAAGTACTTTTTGCCAGATTTCGAGGATACAGAAAGGTGTCGCAAGCCGGAGAACAAAGCCGCCGCCACCATCCCTGTTTTCGGGAGCGATACTGAAGGAGAAGAAGAGAAAGTTTATAATAGGCCATCTCAATGCAACAACCCAGGGACATCCGCCCCCATGTTGGTCTTCGGAAGTGACTCGGAAGATGAGGTTAATGCCGTGTTCTCCAATCGGCCGTCAATACAAGCACCCCCTAGCGATGATCAGAGTTTGCAAATCACCATAGTGCCGCGAGAACACTACAAGGATCTCGACACACTTCAAGCTTACAATGTGCAGGACCTGCAAACGTTTTATGTCCCTCCCAGGCAAAGGGGTGAGAAGGTGATCCTATTCTACCGATCCTCAGAGTCGAAAATAGAGAAAGAGATCTGGCATGGCGCGGATGCTACACTCGACAGGCTCAAACCCATCCGTTTGCCCAGATATTACACAAATGGACTAAAGAGGCTATTGAAGCGCTAAGGAATACCCTTAAAACAGACTGTTCGACAAGCTCGGTTCTACAACAGGATTTGGGAGGTCCCTGGGACTCAGCGCAAATTGCCCAACGGGAAAATGGAAACACTTGGGCTTGGATACATAAGAGCCGGAAAACGGGAACGGGCCCACAGTAACTACGCCATATATACCTTTGATGAAGAAGAGGACGCCCTGTCGGGAAATGCCAACCCCTCATCAAAACTAGATCCCGCGATTGAAGTGTCGAGTCCGTCATTTGAAGAACGGATGGACAAGCTTATCAGGAAAGCGGGTCAAAAAGCTTGGGAAGACTACAACCGCGAGATGGCCATCTACGAGAAGGCCAGGACGCAACGTCTATTTCAACAGGCTGCAAAAGACAAATATGCTCATCCCTGTCAACCCGTTGTACGAAAGGCCCGACGCAGAGGCAGAAATAAATCAAGAAGCGGAAAGAGGAGCCGACAACAACGACGCAGGATTAGAGAGTTACGTGATCGGGTATTGCGCGGGTCGGATTTGTCCCTCATGAAGAAGATGAGTCGAGCGTACTCCTTCCCCTGAGACAAGACGGAGAGGTTACTCGAGCTTGCTATAAAACATCAAATGATCGCACTTCCGGAGTCTAAGCACCCTGAGCAAGTTAACGAAGTTTCTTATCCGGGCTATTGCTCTTATCACCGAGCCATAGGACACCCTATCGAAGACTGCTTCACCTTCAAGAACTGGGTCGAAGACCAGTACCAACAAGGCAGATTTGCTTTATCCAACAGCTGGAAGGTAACGCCGCCACAAAAGCACGAACCCAAAGCCGCAAGAGCAGAGCTGGATCCACATCGGTCTTGGAAGCGGATTCGCACTTGTCACATGATTACGATATTAAAAGAAGAGCCCGAGAACATGGATGACCTTCCCTGGTGCTTTGAGAACAGCGATGATGAGGTGGTCTCGGAATTTCCGCCAGCTCCAAAAGAACTGGAAGATGGCATACATACTACTGCAGATAACCTCAAGAAGATTGAGTTGGGATCGGCAGATGACCCGCGACCGACATTTATCAGCGAGCTGCTATCTGAAGAAAGGGTGGCTGCGTTAAAGAACGTGCTTCTACAGCATAAAGACTGCTTCGCGTGGAGCTACTCCGAGATGCCAGGATTGGATCCGGAGATTGCTGTGCATAAATTAGCAATATCCCCAGATATCAAGCCAGTCAAGCAGGCGCCGAGAAGGATGCGGCTCGAGCTTGAGATGAGCATCAACGCCAAAGTAAAGAAGCTGATCGATTCTGGATTTATCCAAGAAGTCCAGTATCCTGATTGGATCGCCAACATCGTCCCGGTAATGAAGAAAAATGGGACGGTACGCATATGCGTGGATTTCAGGGATCTTAATAAAGCCTGCCCGAAGGACGATTTCCCAGTACCGGTAACCGAGCTAATGATAGATAACACGACCACTCACGAGGTTTTCTCCTTTATGGACGGTTCATCAGGATACAATCAGATAAAGATGCATCCCGAAGACCATAAGCACACCGCTTTCCGGACCCTGTTGGGTATATTCTGCTACAGGGTTTTGCCCTTTGGTCTAAAGAACGCCGGCGCTACCTACCAAACGGCTATGACAAAGATCTTCGACGACCTCATACATGACATCGTCGAGTGCTATATCGATGACCTTGTAGTGAAGAGCATGTCATACGAAGAGCATTTAAAGCATCTCGAGACTGTATTTCAACGCCTTCGGCAGTATAATTTGAAGATGAATCCCCTCAAATGCGCGTTCGGAGTCTCCTCGGGTAAATTCCTAGGATTCATCATCCGACACCGAGGTATCGAAATAGATCCATCTAAGATCAAGGCGATTATGGAAATGCCTCCGCCAAGAACCCTCAAACAGTTGCGGTCTCTCCAAGGGAAGCTCGCATACATCCGGCGATTTATCGCCAATCTTTCAGGCAAGTGCCGTCCTTACAGCCACCTGATGCAGAAGGGAACTCCATTCGTTTGGGATCACAAATGCCAAGGTGCACTAGACGAGATCAAGCAGTACCTGCAGAACCCTCCGGTGCTGGCTGCGCCGGTCAAAGGAAAACCCCTCATTCTTTATACAACCACCCTCGAAGGTTCCTTAGGCGCATTATGGGCATAAGAGAACGATCAAGGAAAAGAGAGAGCACTCTACTACTTAAGTCGAGTTCTGCTGGGGGCAGAAAGTAACTACTCTCCCATTGAAAAACACTGCTTGGGGTTAATCTTCGCGATAACAACACTCAGGCACTATGCGTTGGCGCACGAAGCCCGTCTAATCTCGAAGGTGGACCCCCTTAAATATTTGATGTCAAAGGCTATATTGACGGGTCGACTCGCTAAATGGGCTCTACTCCTGATGGAGTTCTCGATAACGTATCGACCTCTTAAGGCAGTGAAAGGCCAGGCCATTGCCGACTTCCTTGCTGAGCATCCAGTACCTGCCGGTTCTCCTCTGAACTACGATTTTCCGGACGAACATGCATTCGATGCGATCGGCGGTAGTGATACCCGATGGGAACTCTATTTTGACGGGGCATCTTCCATGAAGAAGTGCAAACAATGTACCCCCATAATCAAATCGGGAGTAGGCCTTATCTTCGTAACCCCACAAGGAAGGATAATGCGCTTTGCTTTCTCCTTAACGGAATCGAGGACGAACAATGAAGCCGAATATGAAGCTTTGATAGCGGGCCTCGAGATCGCCATTGACATGGGAATTGAAGACCTCCTTATATACGAGGACTCCCAGCTGGTCGTTAGTCAAGTAAACGGCGACTACCAAACATGCAAACCGGAATTGGTGAAGTACGGCGAAAAGGTGCAATAACTATTGACCCAAATTCCCTCCTACACTTTGGAAAGTATACCACGTGCGGAAAATAGCAAAGCAGACGCGCTAGCTAAGCTCGCTAAAGAACTAGCTGACGAAAACCTCGATGACGTCAAAATCATGATGCAAAGCCGTCGAGTGCTCGCCCTGGCAGAAATATCTCCGGAATCATACAAAGAAAAGGGAGCGGCTGAGCAGACGACCCTACAAATAAAAGACCGTGAGAAGGCTGAGGACTGGAGGGAAGTCTTCATAGACTACTTTAAGTCCCACCGAATGCCCGAAGGAGCGTCCTCAAAACATCAGCTCATGAAACGAGCTCTATCTTTCACTTTCGTCAATGATACTCTGTATAAGAGGTCGTTTGATTCTCTGTGGCTAAGATGTTTAAGACCGGACGAAGCAGAAAGAGTCTTTCAAGAGGTTCATGACGGAATCTGTGGTTCTCATCAAGCAGACCCGAAGATGAAGTTAAAAATTAAACGGATAGGTTACTACTGGCCCACGATGATCCAGGACTGCCTCGAGTATGCGAAGCAATGCCACTCATGCCAAATCCATGGGGATTTCATCCACCAGCATCCGAATCCACTACATCCAACGGTGGCTAGCTGGCCATTCGAAATGTGGGGGACTGACATAGTCGGCCCCATTGAACCAGTATCGTCCAAGGGACATCGTTTCATCTTGGCGATGACTGATTACTTCTCCAAATGGGCGGAAGCAGTACCGTTGAGGGAAGTGAAGACGGAGAATATCCTCCACTTCTTCAAGACGCACGTCATCTATCGGTTTGGAACCCCACGGCGAATTATCTCCGATAACGGGCCAGCCTACAGAAGCCATAAGATTAGCCGCTTCGCGCAGCAGCACAATATAGACTGGAGATATTCTTCAGTCTATAATCCACGAGCTAACGGTCTGGCCGAGGCCTTCAATAAGACCTTGACAAAAATCATAAAAAAGACGGTGTCCCGAAATAAGAAAGACTGGCATGAGAGGCTGCAAGAGGCCCTTTGGGCCTATCGAACTACATTCAAGACGTCCACGAACACAACGCCGTACGCGTTGGTATTTGGGACGGAAGCAGTGCTCCCCCTTGAGATAGAGTTACCCTCTCTACGAGTGGCAGTCCACCACGAGCTGACGGACAAAGAAAATGCTCACCTTCGGCTTGAAGAGCTTGATGCCCTCGATGAAACCCGGCTCATAGCGCAACAAAATCTAGAGGCCTACAAAGCAAAGATGACGCGCTCGTACGAAAGATTGACCAGGCCGAGGACATTCCGCCAAGGCGAACTCGTACTAGTGGTCAAAAGACCTATGATCCCCAATCGCGTCAAGCGGGGAAAATTCGAGCCAAACTATGAAGGCCCGTACATCATAGACAAGGTCTACCAGGGTGGAGCCTATCTACTCATGGACATGCACGGTAAGAGGCCTTTCAGGCCAATAAACGACCGCTTCTTAAAGAAATACTATGCTTAATGAGCCACAGCCTGGGTCAATGATAGATGACGACGACTATGTCCGCTCGCTATCTTCCTAAGCTAAGACTTTATAAGCAGTAGCCGACCTTCCCCTTAACGACGGACCGAAATGTCCTTAAACTAATAACGGACCGAAACGTCCTTAAAATTATCGACGGACCGAAATGTCCTTACACTAATAACGGACCGAAACGTCCTTAAAACTATCGACGGACCGAAATGTCCTTAAACTAATAACGGACCGAAACGTCCTTAAAACTATCGACGGACCGAAACGTCCTTAAAGTAACGACGGACCGAAACGTCCTTAAACTAACGACGGACCGAAACGTCCTTAAACTAACGACGGACCGAAACGTCCTTAAACTAATGACGGACCGAAACGTCCCTAAACTACTACCGCAGCATCCTTAGGCTGACAAGATGAATAAAAAAAATAAAAAAAATATAAAATAAAAAAAACGGTATTTCCATAAGCAAAATGGGCACGGATGAAAACCCGAAATGGCTCCGTGAGTAAAAACAGCAGGGCTACCGGCAAGTGTTCGTGAAAACCCGAAAGGGCGCGACCTTGTAAAAAAAAGAGAAAAAGAATAAAAAAAAACGGTATGTCCATAAGCAAAAGGGGCACGGATGAAAACCCGAAAGGGCCCCGTGAGTAAAAACAGCAGGACTACCGGCGAGTGTTCGTGAAAACCCGAAAGGGCGCAACCTCGTTAAAAGACACTTACAAGATCCTCTCGACCTTGTAAGGAGAAACCACCCGCGTGGGATCCTTACGACTCACAAGGGAACGACGCACTTAGGGATCCTCACGATTCCTAAGGAGAAAATACACTTGCGAAATCCTTACGACTCGTAAGGAGAATTCTCTTATAGGACCCTCACGGCTCATAAGACTTGAAAGTCTTAAGTTACAGAAGCATAAACCTGTTCTTAAGCAAATCCCCCACAACCTTCGATATTTCCCTACAAGCGGCTCAATACTGACCCTTGTATACAATCCACGGGCACGAATAAACATTTCCCCAGCAAAGTCGCACCCGTGACTAGGGACATGTCCATATGGTGAACAACCCTTATAATTCCTCTCGACTTATAAGGAGAAAACCCTCTTGTAGGATCCTTACGACTTACAGAGGAACATACACTTAGGAATCCTCACGATCCCTAGGGAGAAAATACACCTACAAGATCCTCATGGCTTGTAGGGAGAAATACCTTTGTAGGACCCTTACGGCTCATGAAGTCAAAAGCCTTGGTCGACAGGACCCTTAACCCTGTTTGCTAAGCCACCTTTGTTCAACATCGACAGAGGCAAATGATGATTCGCTCCTGGCAACATCCCAGTTGTAGCGGTGCTGATGCTGAAATTGGTGTCTAAAATCCAAGCTTGCGGCGAAAAAGCTAGCAAGCCACGCATGCATACAAAATAGCCGAAATGATGGGGCAACTTGCAATAAAAAGCAGCAAGTAAAAATGTATGCATAAAAAATAGCCGAAATGATGGGGCAACTCGCAATAAAAAGCAGCGAGCAGAAAATAAATAAATAGCCGAAATGATTGGGCACCGCGAAAAATAGCCGAAATGATGGGGCAATCGCGACCTCCGCGATATAAAAGCTGAAATGATAGAGCATCGCGGAAAATGAAATAAAATATAAATTAATAAAAGGGGGTTTCAATTTATGCCCTACAGGTGATGTTCCATCACACCCTGTACACAATCCAAGGGCGTAAACAAAAAGGGATCATCCGCCTCCCCCAGGTTTCATCAGAAGAAGAAGCCAAGTCTCGACGGGCCAAAGGAGACCTGGAGATAGTTTCAACACTCGTCTCGTAACAACGGACACAACTCTAAGCTAAGTGGAACAGCGGCAACTCCCAGTTCCATGGCTCGGTGGTATACATATCGCCAACAGTCAAACCTCCATCCCGTGAAATGCGGATACAATCAGCAAAATTCCTGGTTACGTGGAACGCGGATAACGTCACTCTTTGACCCCATGGAAAACGTCCAGAGCGGATCCTGGTCCTCGCTGAGCACGGCAGTGAACCCGTGTGAAGCATCCAGAGCGGATCCTGGTCCTCGCGGAGCACGGCAATGATCCCGTGTAAAGCATCCAGAGCGGAGCCTAGTCCTCGCCGAGCACGGCAGTGAACCCGTGTGAAGCATCTAGCGCAAAATTCCTGGTTACGTGGAACGCAGATAACGTCACTCTTTGATCCCGTGGAAAACGTCCAGAGCGGATCCTGGTCCTTGCGGAGCACGGCAGTGAACCCGTGTGAAGCATCCAGAGCGGAGCCTAGTCCTCGCCGAGCACGGTAGTAAACCCGTGTGAAGCATCTAGTGCAAAATTCCTGGTTACATGGAACGCGGATAACATCACTCTTTGACCCCGTGGAAAATGTCCAGAGCGGATCCTGGTCCACACGGAGCACGGCAGTGAACCCGTGTGAAGCATCCAGAGCGGAGCCTAGTCCTCACCGAACACGGCAGTGAACCCGTGTGAAGCATCTAGTGCAAAATTCCTGGTTATGTGGAACGCGGATAATGTCACTCTTTGACCCTGTGGAAAACGTCCAGAGCGGATCCTGGTCCTCGCGGAGCACGGCAGTGAACCCGTGTGAAGCATCCAGAGCGGAGCCTAGTCCTCGCCGAGCACGGCAGTGAACCCGTGTGAAGCATCTAGTGCAAAATTCCTGGTTACGTAGAATGCGGATAACGTCACTCTTTGACCCCGTGGAAAACGCCCAGAGCGGAGCCTGGTCCTCGCCAAGCACGGCAGTGAACCCGTGTGAAGCATCCAGAGCAAACACCGGACTGTGGGGTCTTTAAGATCCACGGACTATGATGTCCTTAACCTCGACCGTAATGTCTTAAAACTAACGATCAACCACCCCGATTCCCTACGGATTCTGCCTTGGTTTAAGGGTACATCTCTTCACTCCTTTGATACCTGGCGTTGTAATTCCTCAACGTCTTCAAAGAGGTGACGGGTCCCTGCAAACTAACATCGGACTGTGGAGTCCCTAAATCCACGGACTATGAGGTCCTTAACCTTGACCATGATGTCTTAAAACTAACATCGGACTGTGGAGTCCCTAAATCCACGGACTATGAGGTCCTTAACCTTGACCGTGATGTCTTAAAACTAACATCGGACTGTGGAGTCCCTAAATCCACGGACTATGAAGTCCTTAACCTTGGCCGTGATGTCTTAAAACTAACATCGGACTGTGGAGTCCTTAAATCCACAGACTATGAGGTCCTTAACCATGACCGCGACGTCTTTAAACTACGATACCTGGAGCAGCCTCTGACCCCGTGAAACACGGATAAGGATGACCACATCCAGCACTTGCAAGTCCTCACGACCTGTAAGGAAGAAAAACTCTCTTGTGAGATCCTTACGACTCTCAAGGGAAAACCCGCTTAAGAATCCTCACGATTCTTAAGAAGAACTTATACCTATGGGATCCTCTCGATCTGTAGGGAGAAAAACTCTTTATGAGACCCTCGTGGCTCATAAAATGCAAAAGTCTTAAGAAGCAGATCTTAACCCTGAATCCTGAGCCATCGCTGTCCTGCAAGGAAATCAAGATAGAATATCCACAGAATATATTCAATAAAAAGGGGACACACCATTGAGAAGGAAAATGTATTTTTTATACATAAACCAAAATGGATACAAAGTACAATTCATGAAAGAAACAAAAAAAAGATACTCTCATTCATGAGTATGTACAAAAAAAAAGGAAAAGATACAAGTCCTCAAGCCGGCGGGTGGTGTAGTAATTTTACCAGCTCATCGTTTTGTTGCTGAGCCACGGCTTCATGACGCAAGATCTCCAGAAGACGAGCCTCCGCCTGAGCTTGCTGAGCCTGATATGAAGCAAGCCGAGCTTCGACCTCTTTCTCGGTGGCTTTATGAGCCTCGACCCTCTCACGAGTGAACGTGGCAGCTTTGTCGAGAGCCACCACCTCTTTGATGGACTCCTGCAGCACCCGCCAGAGTTCATAGCTTTGTTGGCCTTGGCGGTAAGAGTGGCGCGAAGCTCGCTCAGCGCCTTGGAAGCTAGCTCCCTCTCCGAAAATTTACGGCCGAGCCCTTTTCTCGCACAACAATATGTTCGCTACGTGTCGCTCTATCAGGCCACGTAAGCTCGTTTTTGTGACCGCGGCCTTGGAAACAAGACATTTACAAGACCGTATAAATGGGCTTCCGGTCGACGGGAATAATCGATCTAAAACGCGCTCACATCACCTGATGTGAACAGCAAAAAGAAAGATTTCCGACGTATTTCAAGCATGCATTCGCAATCATATGAGTATTCAAGAAATAATAATAGAATTTGCAATCGTATGAACATTCATAATGCCCAAAAAGGTCTGATACGCATGAAAGTGATGATAGCATTTACAACCAAAGAAAGTTCTCATAAGAAGAATACAAAGTTTATTTATGCAAGCAGAAACATACATACTAGCACCAAGCCTACATGGAAGTTCGGCATAAAGCATAAAAAAGGAGGGACTAATTTAAAAATGTTCTACGCTAACGGGAAAAGGTCACCAAACACGGGATCAATGGCACAGGGGTTAATGAAGCAGAGGACAAAATTCTCCATCTCTCTCTCTGCTTTCTCCAGCACATCAAAGCGACGGTTCTCAAGAGGAGTCGCTCCCCATCGATTGGCGCCGTGTTCGTCCGCGAAAGCAGACATAATAGCTCGCCGGGCCTTTATCTAGCTCAGCAGATGAATTGAGCAATCCTTCAAAGCCTGAGTAATCAGGCACGCTTCATGAAAGCCCTCGAGCTTTTCTTCAGCCGCGTCAAGCATCGCCAGGGTCATCTCTGCCGGGTGAGGAGGGATGTCGGCAAGCACGGCCGTGAGAATCATCCGGAGCCAGAGGGAACCCATCGGGAGGGGGGACCCCTACGAATCGAGAGTTCATACATTGCTGAGTCGCATTCGTCGTCGGTAAGGAGTGGATCCACCAACCGAGCAGCAAAGCGGGGGATCATCTCCTCGATAGGCACTTCCCATGGCTGTCGACGAGCGTGTGGACGGTTGCAGGACATGGCACTCAGCTACTTCTCAAATTAAATCACGTCAATATGGGAATAAATTTCTCTGTGAAGAGGAAATAGGCTATGGCCTCAAGACTATAAAGGGGAGCATTAAATGCTGCGCGCGAAAGAAAATTGCATGATGGAACCCTTCCAAGGCCCAAAAAAGGGAAGACATTGGAAATCAGGAAAAGGAGCGATTTCCAAGGCGCCTTCTCTGCATCCAATGCCATGCACAGAAATATGGCATGAAAAATTGAATAGCCCCATAAAAGTCCCCTCATGTGTGGGCTACGTGAGCACCATGCTTGGTGCGTACTAAAAAGTGAAACAATGCCTTGCACGCTAAACACATCAACAGCAACAATAAAAAAAATGATGAATGACAAAATTCCAAAAAAGGGGGGGCATGCAAACATAAAAGGACACGATAAGTTTATCATTCATGCTTTAAAAAGGTTCATACAAAATGAAAAGAAAACGATTACAACGGCAAGACCTCAGGCGTGGGGCACGGATTGAGAAACTCAAGTTTGACCTTGTCCAAGATCCTCCAAGCATTCCGAACCGCCCGAGTATGTTTTCTCTCGCGATCACAAGCGTCGGGGTCCTCGCGGATGTCCTCCACACTCCGGTAGGCGGCAAGAATGGCCGACTGCTGAAACGCCTGTTGCAAAAGATCAATGAGGTTGTCACGCCTTCTCTTCGAGATCAGACTCATCAGATACACCGAATGTATCTTATCCTCGGCAATGTCCTATGCCCTGAGTGGCACACCGGCGCAGAAGAGAGGAAGCGCCTCCCAAATCGTCAGCACGATGAGCCTCAGAAGAGAAGAGCGACGGGGGAGTAGCCGATGGTTGTACTCGTCAAAGCGGCTCATAATCTCAGCACACTGAGCGTTGGTGAACTCCTGATTCTGACTACGACCCAGGGCACGGATATTCCCGTAGGAAATGATTTCGTTGAGATTATACAAATAAGCGTCCATGATACATGAAATAAAAATCAAGACGATTTATTACAAACCCTCTTCTTCTTCACTAATCACAGAATGACAACCTAGGGTAAGGAGACCCTAAGAAGCCCCTATAAGGAAGAACTTAGTTCTTCACAGGAATTGAATTCCTTTTAGAAAAAGGAATTAAATTCCCCAAAATGCCTTCTTTATGAACGGAGTTAAACTCCATGGATTCGAACTGTCATCATCATCTCTTTGGAAGATCAGATGAACCCTAAAAGAGAATTACTGCTGAAGATTAATTGGTTTCATGGGTTTATGTTGAAAAAGGGTAAGAACCCTTGTTTTGGATTTAAAATCCAAAGGAATGTGAAAGTTTACTGTTTGTCCAAGAACATTACCTGAGGAAAAGGGTCACTTGAACAGAGTTAAACTCTGAAGATTGTTTCAAGACAGAGAACTAAGCTCTGGAAGCGAGAATTAAATTCTCAAGGGAAAAAGTTCTCAAAATAAGAAGATGAGCAAAGTGAAGGCTCTTCTGAAGAGACATGGGTATTTATAGGAAGTGATGGAAACGTTTCATCTCCCCAAATCCCTAAAGGAATCCAACGGTCACAAAAGGTGACAGCGTTGCACTCATGTGCGGACACGTGAGAACAACGCTGTGGGGGCATTTGTTTCCTAATTTAAAATCAGGAAAGCCTACGGAAAAGGCTTCAGAAAAGGGTCACGTACTTACACGTGACCAGCAGTTACGTGTTGGCACGTAACATCTAAAAGCATCGGCAAGGAAAATTCAGTTTCCCAACTACATCAAAGAAAAGGGCTTCAGAAAGGGTCACGTGCTCCCACGTGACCAGGGTCACGTGTTGGCACATGACATTCAAAAGCAGAAGACTCAATTCCCTGATTGAATCAAGAAAAAGGTGCCAGACGAGGGTCACGTGCTCATACGTGACCAGGGGACATGTGGTGGCACGTGACAGCTAAGCAGCGACCAGATGACAGAACGCAGAAAGAAAGAAGAAAGCTCGTTCCAAGAGGGTCACGTGCCCACACGTGACCAAGGGTCACGTGCCCACACGTGACCAAGGGTCACGTGCCCACACGTGACCAAGGGTCACGTGGCCACACGTGACCGGCTTTCAAAGCCTATCTTTTAACAGAATCAAATTCTGAGGAGAGATCATTCAAATCTTTCCAAAGGAAAAAGATTATAAGCAACCGATTGAATTAAAGATTTAAAGGTGATTGAATACCATCTATCTATGGGAAAATCTCGAATTTGGAAAGATTTCCCCTTTAAATCTAACCGAAATAACAAAGGAGAATCTCTGGATTTAAAATCCAATGGTGAATAAAATTCACCTAATAATCCAAAGGTCCAAAACAAATGGTGAATACAAATCAAATCTCTCAATGAAAAATTCGCCAAAACTAATTGATTCGGCTACTTCTCCTATAAATAGGAGCCAAGAGACACAGCGAGGGAGATATAGAGAAAGAGAGGGATAGAAAGGGAAAAAAAAAAAGGAATCAAGGCACAAAAACAGAGGAGAGCCTTGATACTTTGGAGGAATTTGGATCCTCTGCAAAAGAAAACCCTAGGTAAGAAAGGGAAGGCTTTTTGAAAGAAAAAGAGAATTTAATTCTCAACAGAGTTTAACTCTGATATAAAACAGAAGAACATAGTTCTCTCTTTGGTGGAGGATCTGTAAAGTGCACATCTCCCCTTGAGTTGAGAATTTAATTCTCAATGGGTTGAGATCCTGCCATGCAGATCCAAAGCATAGAAAGGGAATGGAAGTATGAGAATTTAATTCTCAAAGAACTATAGGAATTTAATTCTTTTAAAATAAAATTAGGGATTGACCCTGTGTTATGGGAATTTAATTCCTTCAGAATGAACAGAATCAGGGTTTAACCCTAGTTAAGAACTTAGTTCTGTTAAAACAACAGGAATTTAATTCCCTTAATCTCATTCCCCAGAATAATCCTTTAACAGAGAGTGGGAGTTTAATTCCTTAAACCTTTTATTAGGGTTTAACCCTATTCAGTTCTTCACATATATGAGGAATTTAATTCCTACAGAAAATTCAGAGTTCAACTCTATCCCAGAATATAAATCTTCAAAAGGAAGTAGGAATTTAATTCCTCTGAAATTATTGTCAGGGTTCAACCCTACGAGGAATTTAATTCCTGAAAGGGATTAACAGATCTTTTAAAACATACATAGAGGCAAGGTCACGTGTCACCACGTGACCCCTAAAAAGATCTATAAAAAAGCCCCTTTGAGGCAGTGCCTCACGTGACCCACGTGACCCTTGGCAGAGGCTTTAACATACTCCATTTAAACACCCGTCACCTGATGGCACGTGATGCTCCAAAAATGCGATATTCTCAGCAGAACAAATGAAGGGAGGGCGCCCTCACGTGCTACCACGTGACCCCTCTTGCCTTAGCGTCTAACGCTAAATTGGAACCCCTGAATCCAGTGTTAAAACACTGTTGGGCCTTAGTGTTCAACACTAATCAAAGAACTTTATTTGCAGTGTTCAACACTGATTACCTTAGTGTTTAACACTAATTTGAGATCTCTGTTGCCAGTGTTTAACACTGATCTGTTTTAGTGTTTAACACTAATTTGAAAGCCTTGTTGCTGGTGTTTAACACCAACTATCTTTTAGTGTTAAACACTAACTTGTCAATCTCATTCTCAGTGTTCAACATTGATTGGTCTTTAGTGTTTAACACTAGGCATTGGCCTAATTGGCTAAATGGCCAGAGGCAAAGCCTCTCCTTCAATGGACCAACAGGAAGCCAATATTCCTGACATGATTGGACTTAGCCCAAGATGGCCATAAGTCCTCAGTTCAGACTTAACTGAGCAAATGGGCTCATAACATAATTAATTGGGCCAAAGTCTATTTAATCCACCCCGGCTCAAGGGTACATCTCTTCACTCCTTTGATACTTGGCGTTGTAATTCCTCAACGTCTTCAAAGAGGTGTCGGGTCCTGATGACCACACATTGACACGGACTGTGGGGTCCTTAAACTCATGAACTATAAGGTCCTTAACCTTGACCGAGATGTCTTAAAACTAACTACAGACTGTGGGGTCCTTAAACTCATGGACTATGAGGTCCTTAACCTTGACCGAGATGTCTTAAAACTAACTGTGGACTGTGGGGTCCTTAAACCCATTGACTATGACGTCCTTAACCTTGACCGAGATGTCTTAAAACTAACTTTGGACTGTGGAGTCCTTAAATCCACGGACTACGAGGTCCTTAACCTTGACCGAGATGTCTTAAAACTAACATTGGACCGCAATGTCCTTAAACTACCCATGGACCGTAATGTCCTTAAACTACCCATGGACCGCAATGTCCTTAAACTATCTACCGACCGCAACGTCACTAAACAAAACAACAGAGCCCCTATTTTATTGCTCTCTTGCTGGATCTAAACGATCCCGTTAAGTTGATCTTAGTCTAAAAACTAGACTAACGTATCCTTAAAAAACGTTTAAGTCGATCTTAGGCTCAAATGAGGCTAACGTATCCTTAAACCCAAACCCCCCAAACCCAAATCTAAGATAATACGGATTTGGACTAGTCCACGCCCTACGGGCGACGACATAACTCGGTCTCCATATACAATCCACGGGCAACAAAACACAAAACAAACACACACGACACGAAGTGACCATCTGTAGAAGGAGAAAGTTGTTACCGCAATGCGGTAGCGTAATTAACTGCAGGGGCTTACGCCTGCAGGGAAGAGCGTCCCCACAATCAAAAACCCCTCAAGCAAGGGGGAATCTGACGAAGTCTGCTACATCGGACGCATCCGTTCAAACTTTCGATACATGGTGCCATAAATCAACTTGGCATCTGCGGAGAGGTAGACGGATAGCACCAATTAGCATCTGCCCCGAATTTCAGGCGAGACGTCCAGTCGCGCCGTCCTTCGGAGGGGAACAACCGGTTTCATTACTATACGTCAACGACAATTGGGATATGCATATTTACTTACGTTGATGACATGTGATGTTATATGTTGCTGTGATATGTTATATTGGATCGTCGTGTTTGAATAGCCGGGTTTTTTTTATGTAAGATGAAAGTTTTTCATTTTCATTCACATAAAAGCTTATATGTAATATTCTTTTATTGGGGCACTTCCGGGTTGAGGATGATATCATCATTGTTGTATATTATTTACTTTTCTGCATTAGGATAGACCCAAGGAGGGGAGCACAAGTAACAGGGTTCTAGAGTCCAGAGGGAGACCTTCTCGAGGAGTCGAGTCCGGGTCTCCTAACTCTAGAATTGGTAGGGTTGCTTGCCGCTCTCGTAGGGGTCTAGTGATGTGGGTTTGGCTATTCATCATCACCGTGGAATCCGTGTTTTATACAGGATTAATATAAAACCCGGAAATCCTAGTATATCCAATATTTCATATGTTGTTTTCTGCGGCGATATTCTATGATGTGATCACTTTATATGATGGGATAGATACTATATATAGTATATGTGATATATTATATAAACGTTGCTTATGTTTTACACACGCACTAGCCCTGCCCGCTATGCCGTTAGTTACCTAACCTAACGGTACATGACGGGACATCAAGGCGAATGTGGATGACATAAGCGTACGTTGTATTTATCTGTGATGTTTAGGTAACTTAAATGATGGGACTTCATTAATGAGATTAATGAAAGAAAATAAACCTAAAGATGTTGTTGAAGTTTGTTTTATAAACTGGTAGCTCTAGTTCTTGCTTTGCATAGTAGTATTCCTTGTAGAATATCCAGCACCTTATTCGATAAGGAAAGAGCTGAGATCCCTTCACCGGGAGTGAACTCTTTCGCGAAACTAGCAGATGCTACAAACTCGGTTTGTCTTTTGATTGCTTTTTATAGTTTTTGCTTTGCATAGTGGTATTTGTGAAATATCCTACACCTTGTTCGATAAGGAAAGAGTTGAGATCCCTTCACCGGGAGTGACCTCTTTAGCAAAACTAGTAAAAGCCTCAAAAACACTCCGTTTAAAATTCACTCGATTCTACAACGATGTCAAGTTCATTACGCAAACGGTTTTCTTAAAAACCTGTCGCAGCCATCCGTCATTTTAGATAAGTACTTCATAGTATTCGTGCTACATTTGTTGGCTTTCGTCAAGGCGTAGTGTGCAGTAGCTATTTATGCTTATCTGCAAAACCATATGATGTGATTGAGTTAGGGTAGTCGTGCTACTTTGTTGGCTTTCGTCAAGGGTCGTGCGGGTGGGTTTAGTTCAATCATGAAATGTACGGGTTGAACTTGACTAGCAGCCTATGGTTTGTTGGCTTTCAGCAAAGTCATAGGATGCTAGGGGCAAAATATTATCGGGAATTTCAAGTGTTGAAATTTGCAATGAGATTGCATACCTTCTATGAGATAGTTGGATCCTGATACCCACTGGGAGTAATTATTACTCCTGGGAGAGTTTTGCACTTTACAATTAGCCTATCAAGTAGGTGTCTAGAAAAGTGTCAACGGGGTTACACCCCTGGGAAAACGAGGTTTATTTTAATTAGGTCCGTACGAAAGCACGGGGAACCTCCCTCAAAATACCGGCACTAGCCTGGCTGAAAGATTGGCGAACTTGTAGGGTGTAATTAATCCCGGCTGGTCTTTCCTTTTATGGTTTGAAGGAAGATTTGATAAAAACAGTGGGAGTCATCCTGATTAGATAAAATAATAACCAATTTAATCTTATAAGAGCGCACGCAGAGTGTTTTCTTCTCTCTCTCTCCAGGTAGCGACAATGTCACGCCTTAATCAAGATAATAATATGGATATTATTGACCAAACCCGCTTGTTATACTGAGCTGGGGAACGTTGGTCCCACTCTAACTTATAATTGTTAGAAGACCAAGCAGGAAATTAGGGAATACCAGGACTCCCATGCCGCCCAAACGAAGAAAGTACATGCTGATGTATATTCTTCGGGTATGTTCATTACCGAGAAATGTTTCTCAGTATCCTCTACGTCTTGGGTATGAGATACCGAATTAGGATCCCATATATGTAATCTGTTACATGGGCTACAGATAGGTAGAGAACTGGGAATGGATGATAAGTTTCAAGAGTTGGAAACGGTGCAAGTGTTGCAGTCAAGTTTGTTGGCAGTTATCACCCTGTATTACCAAATACATTGATTCTGAATAAATGTTATTAGATACCGAACCTGATATACAATATCATATCGGTCTCTTTATTAAGAAAAGAAGGATATAATTTTGTATTGTTGGATAATATTTTGAACATTTCCTATATCAAGAGTTGATTGGATCAGGCACGTTATCTAATGACATATACTTTCTAAATCAAACTACAGTTCTCAACGTACAGAACACAATCAATAGGAAGAGTTCAGAAATGAACAAATCCGTCTTGAGGCATTGTAGACTAGGTCATATCAATGTGACCCGACTAGCCAAGTTACATTAAGATGCATATTTAAATCAGTTTGAATTTACATCTTGTGAAACTTGCCAATCATGTCACAAAGATAAAATGACCATAGCTCCGTTTACTGGAAACAGAGAAAGAGTTAGTGAACCCTTGGGATTGATACATGATGATATATGCAGGTCCCCTGTCTACACATGCCAGGACTGGTTCTTTATACTTCACTACATTCATTGATGATCTTTCAAGATTCGCATATGTGTTCCTATTGAAACACAAGTCTGAAGCTTTTGAGAAACTCATAGAATATAAGTTAGAAGTAGAGAACCAAGGATATAAGTATTATGTCCTTTGATGTGTTCAGGGAGGAGAATACTTGAGCACGGAGATCTTGAAGTATTCAAAAGGAGAATGAGATTCTCTCTCAGCATTACTCCTCCGTATACACCACAGCATGTCGGTGTATCGGGGTGGAGAGATCGCACCCTATTAGATATGGTGCGCTCTATGATGAGTACTACTGAGTTGCGTATTTCCTTTTAGGGTTATGCACTTGAGAAGGTGCATACCTATTGAATTGGGTTCCAACCAAATCAGGTGCCTACCACTCCATATGTAATGGTATGGGAAGAGCCCGTGTCTTAAGCAAGTTAAGATTTGGGGTTGTCCGGCCTATGTCTAAAAGCAAAATCCGGACAAGCTCGAGGCAATGTCAGTTCTGTAGAAGTTTGTTGGATATCCCGAGCATTCGCAAGGGAATATCTTCAACTGCACCGAGGAACAAAATGAAAGGTTCCTAGGCACCCTAATGAGGTCTCACAAGGCATCGATCATGCCAAATTAAAATTTTAACGGTGCCGAGAAACCCGACTACGGATCGTTGGCTAGATGTTTAGGCGAAAACATAAACTAGTTAACACTTAACTAAGGGAATACGGAAATACAACCTTTGTAAATCCGGTGCTCCACCTCCATAGCTCCGCAACGAAGTCCTCTCCGCTGTCCAAATCAAATCCGGGCTCTAGCGTCGGCTTCATCGGAGAATCGACGGGCTAGGTCGTCGACGACGTGCCGAAGATGATCTACGTCGAAGCATCTCTAGATCAAGCTCCACCTTCACCTAGTCTTGAAAACTTATGAAGGAAACACACTCTACTACTTGGCAAGAGGTAGAGGATGAAGAAATAGGAAGTGGGTAGACTTTAGTTTTGGATTTCTCACTCTAATTCATCAATCACCATTGATGAAGTCAAGGTTTCTTCTTTGGTTCAAGGAAGAAGAAGAAGAAAAGATATGATAAGTTCTAATTAAAAAAGAAAAGAATATCAATTCTTATCATAACTTGACCATAGTTAAGTGTAGAGAACTAATCATGGTTTGATGCAATGGTTAGGGTTAAGCTAAAAACAAAATGGTCATCAAGTCAAAGCAATCATGAAGCTTCATGAATGTACAAAAGAAAATGCCACCATTTTATCATTTCATTTCCTTTTTCCAATAAGAAAAAGATAAATAAATAAATGAATAAAATGAATAAGCAAATAGCAAACCCTAACCATTCCATTAACCAAGGTTTAATTCTATACACTTAATTAAAAGGGCATGTATCATCAAACATGATACAAGCATGTGCACAAAATCATATCGCATATGCAATGCGCACACCCGAGCGAGAAAATCCATTTAAAGTGAACCGATACTAGTTAATGCAAAGTAATATATCAAATATATAATTATGCATTAAATCATTAAATCAACACTTGATTTAACGATCCGGTCATATCGCATATAACCGACTAGTATCATTAGTGACAACTTATCGAATCAACACTTGATCCGATAACCCGGCTATATCGGATATAACCGATCAATGTCACATCGCGAGAACCGAATACAGTATCACATACTGGTATTATTCTCGGTCCCGCACATATCTCATACGCGCTCCTATTTCGTTTTGCTTGAGCCAGGAAACCTCTGTGTAGGACTCTAAAGACTCGTCAATACGCCGGCAGCAGATGATGATCATATCAAGCATCCACAAGCCGCAAGCGGTCTGCTAAACGTAACGGCCACCCGGGTATTGAGCGATCAGAAGATCGACGAGCAAGCCCGCTCACACTCCTGTGAATCCAACCAATAACACTACCGTACAGTCCGGTCTGATCGTCTGATATGTCGCATATCTTGCCTAGGAGTGGTAAACATCAGACCCCAATAGCTCGATAAGTCGTGTCGATATGAGGTCTATAACAATTCGAGAAACTACTGGTAACACTTACCAGTAAATCTCAGCAACCCTGGCCAGGGATTTCCTGTTATAGCCAATCGAACACAGCGCAACATCTACTCCCTATACCGGGAGAGACGAATCCCTTCCTATCGCTCATTGCCTCCATGTGACTCGGGACTGTACCCAAAAACCACCGTTTTGCACGCCCTCTTGGACGTGGTAAGATGGAAATCAAAGCATAGTGGGAACCACACAAGACTCTATGACGATCTCGGGTCAACAGACTACTCTGTACCAGTGTCACCAGAGAACTGCCATCTGACGTGAGGTATAATACCATCTGGGAGTTCTCGGCGAGTCCGTCCAGTGTACCCAGTCTCCACTGAGCACCCGCATATCATCTCCGATGTCAAACACCAATGGATATGGGGTCATCCATCGCCCATCTGTATGGGTCGAGAAGGTACACGCTAGTCTACTCTGGTATATCGATGCCCCATCTCGATACACCCACGACTAGGGACTTTGAAGGATGTACTTATGGACTACCATGTCCCCACTAGTATGATCCGCATCACAGTCCAAGTAGTCAAGTACACATCCTAAGGGCTTTACCAACATGTAACAGAGAGACAATCAGTGTACACGTTAAGGTAAAGAGCAACCAGATAGCATACTATCATGTCGAGCAAGAAAGTCCTCCCTATATACGTCCCAGCATCCACTACAATATACATCCAATGTACAGTAATGGCCTCTAGGGCATACATATAACTAACAATCTCCCACTTGCACTAGGGCCATCTGTAGCAGTGGTTGTAGTATCTCATACTCAACCATCCTATAAAAGTCTCTCTCTGGGAACAGGCCTTCGTGAGTGGATCCGCCGTGTTGTCCTCTGAGTCTACTCTCCTAACCTCGATCACCCTGGAGATCAACCATCTCCATGATCAAGTGATACTGCCTTAGAATATGTCTGGGTCACTGATGGGACAGGCGTTCCTCGGCATAAACCACAACTCCATTGTCTCACAATGGTAGGAACGTAGTTCATCTCATGAACCAATATACATCCAAACAGCCTCTTTGGTAGCATCTTAAGTAGCGATGTGTCCTGCCTTTATCTTCTAGTATGCCACGGTATCTAGCTTGGAACTCTTCCAACATACCGTCCCTTTACTGAGGGTAAAGACAATGCCTGCGACTGACATTCAGTCATCTTTATCACCCTGGAACACTTCCAGTGATTCTCCCTAGGATCAATTGATACTATCTCACTACAACTAGTGAGAATCCTAACATCCATTTAAATCTATCTCATAGATCCAAAACTCAGGATTTAGGATGTATTACTCTGATCCTACACGGAGAATATTTGTGATAAACGGAGATTGATCGAGCGTAGCATAAGAAACTTCTTTCTTATCAAGAGTATGTCATCCACGTACTCTACGAGGATCACCACCATACTCCCTACTACCCTTTTGTTTATACAAGGTTCATCTACCATTTTGATGATGTCAACTTCTTTGACAAATCCATCAAAACAGATGTTCCAACTCCGCGATGCCTGCTTTATGCTATAAAACATCTTGCACACGTTTCCGCTGCTCCCACTGTCTACGAAGCCCTCTGGCCGTGTACTTATAGACGCACTCTTCTAAAACAACATTTAGAAAAGCAGTCATGGCACCCAACCACCAGATATCGTAGTCATGGTATGTAGCCGTGGCAAGTAGGATCTGGATGGACTTAAGCATAGCTACTGGAAAAGGTTTCATCATTATCCACGCCTGGTCGATGACGAAAACCTTTAACAAGTCTAGCTTTGAAAGTCTCAACTTTTCCATGTACACCAAGTAATCTTCTCAAGATATACTTGCTCCTGATGGGGATTTAACCCTTCAGATATAGCAACTAAAGTCCATACTTTGTTGGTGTATAAGGATTCCATCTCAGATCGATAAACATCCAGCCATTCTCACAGAGTCTCACTCCTGATGGCCAGCTCGAAACTAGTTGGGTCATCATCTCATGATGTAATCCTCGCTCCCACTGTCATAGAGAAACCGAAGTATCTCTCAGGTGGGTGAGGAACCCTACTAGATCGGCGGAGAGGCTGAGGTTCGTTGGAATCTACTGAATCCTTTGGTTCTATCAAATCATGTGCTGTAGTTTGTATAGCTGGAACCTTTCCAGTTGTACTTAACAGACCTTGCCTCGAGCTTGTCCGGATTTTGCTTTTAGACATAGACCGGACAACCCCAAATCTTAACTAACTTAAGATATGGGCTCTTCCCATTCCATATCACATATGAACTGGTAGGCAATTGATTTGATTGGAACCCTATTCAATAGGTATGCAGCTTCTCAAGTGCATAACTCCCAAAAGGAAATAGGTAACTCAGTAGTACTCATCATAGAGCACACCATATCAAATAGGGTGTGATTGCTCCGTCCCGATATACCATCGTGCTATGGTGTATACGGAGGAGTAATGCTGAGAGAGAATCTCATTCTCCTTTAGAATAGTCCAGGATTTCCGTGCCCAAGTATTCTCCTCCTTGATCACATCAAAGGACATAATACTTATACCCGTATTGGTTCTCTACTTCTCGCTTATATTCTGTGAATATCTCAAGAGGTTCGGACTCATGTTTCAACAGGAACATATGACTGAATCTTGAGAGATTATCAGAGAATATAATGAAGTATAAAGAATCGGTCTTGGCATGTGTAGACAGGGGACCTACATACATCAACATGTATCATCCCAAGAGTTCACTAACTCTTTCTCTGTTTCCATTAAACGGAGCTATGGTCATCTTATCTTTGTGACATGACTGGCGAGTTTCACAAGATGTAAATTCAAACTAATTTAAATATACATCTATATGTAACTCTAGCTAGTCGGGTCACATTGATCTGACCTAGTCTACAATACCTCAAGAAGAATCCGTTCATTTCTGAACTCTTCCTCTTGTGTGTGTTCCATATACTAAGAACTGTAGTTTGATTTAGAACGTCAATGCTTTTAGACAACGTGCCTGAACCGATCAACTTTTGATATAGGAAATGTTCAAAACATTATCCATCAATACAAAATTATATCATTTCTTTACTAATAAAGAGACTGATATGATTTTGTATATCAGGTTCGGTATCTAATAACATTCGTTCAGAATCAATGTATTACAATACAGGGTGACAGTGACCAACAGACTTGGATGCAACACTTGCCATGTTTTCTGCCTCATGAAACTTATCACCCGTTCTCAGTTTTTCTACCCTTTTGTAGCCCTATGTAACAGATTACATATCTGGGATCCTGATCCGGTATCATATACCAAGGATGCGGAGGATACTGAGAAACAGTTCTGTATAATGAACACACCCGAAGATGATGCATCAGCATGCACTCTCTTCGTTTGGGCGGCACGGGAAATATGGTATTCCCCAATTTCCTGCTCTGTCTTATAACAATTATAAGTTGGAGCGGGACCAACGTTCCCCAGCTCAGTATAACAAGCGGGTTCGGTCAATAATCCGTTTTATTATCTTGATCAAGGCGTGATATGGTCGCTACCAGGAGAGAGAGAAGAAAACACTCAGCGTGCGCTCTGTCAAGAATAGATTGGTTATTATTTTATCTAATCAGGATGGCTCCCACTGCTTTTTATCAAATCTTCCTTCAAACCCTAAAAGGAAAGACTAGCCGGGATTAATTACACACTACAAGTTCCCCAATCTTTCAGCCAGGCCAGTGTCGGTACTTTGAGGGAGGTCCCCCGTGCTTTCGCACGAACCTAATTAATGTAAACCTCGTTTTCCCACAGGCGTAACCCCGTTGACACCTTTCTAGACACCTACTTGATCGGCTAATTGTAATGTATAAAACTCTCCCAGGAGTAACTCTTACTCGCAGCGGGTATCGGGATCCAACTATCTCATAGAAGGTATGCAATCTCATTGCAAATTTCAACACTTGAAATTCCCGATAATATTTCGCCCCTAGCTCGCTATGACCTTGACGCATGCCAAACAACCCATAGTCTGCTAGTCAAGTTCAACCGGTACATTTCTTGATTGAATTAAACCCACCCGCACGACCCTTGACGCATGCCAAACAACGCCGTACGAATACCCTAATCCAATCGCATCATATGCTGGCAGATAAGCACTAGTTAGCTACCGTACACTACGCCTTGACGCATGCCAAACAACCGCAGCACGAATACTAACTAATACTTATCTGAAATGACGGAGGGCTACGACAGGTTTTTCTGAAAACCTATTGCGTAATGAACTTGATATCGTTGTAGGATCGAATGAATTTTTAAAATGGAGTGCTTTTGAGGCTTTTCTAGCTTTGCTAAAGGAGTCACTCCCGGTGAAGGGATCGTCGGTCCTTTCCTCGTCGAATGAGGTGCGGGATATATCATATATATCACTGTGCAAAGCAATAACTCTTAAAAGCAATCAAAAGACAAACCGAGTGTGTAGCATCCGCCAGTTATTGCTAAAGGAGTCACTCCCGGTGAAGGGATCTCGGTCCTTTCCTCATCGAATAAGGTGCAGGATATATCATATATACCGCTGTGCAAAGCAAGAACTGTAGCTACCTGTTTTATTTTGAAATTCGATTCTACAACATCTTAGGTTTCTTTTATTTCATTAATCACATTAATGAAGTCCCATCATTTAAATACCTAAACATCACAGATAAATACGACGTACACTTATGCCATCCGCATTCGCCTCGATGTCCCCTCGTGCACCGTTAGGTTAGGTAACTAACGACAGAGCGAGGCAGGGCTAGCGCGGGTGTAAAACATAAGTAACGTCTATATAATATATCATATATACTATATACTGTATCTATCACAGAACATCACATGATCACATCACAGATATCGCAGCAGAAGAAACATATGAAATATTGGATATACTAGGACGTCCGTGTTTTCAATACGAGCCAGTATAAAACACGGATTCCACGGTCGCGATGAATAGCCAAACCCACACCCCTAGACCCCTACGAGAGCGGCAAGCAACCCTACCAATTCTGGAGTTAGGAGACCCGGACTCGACTCCTCGAGTTGGTCTCCCACTGGACTCCAGAACCCGGTTACTCGTGCTCCCCTCCTTGGGTCTATCCTAGTGCGGAAAAGTAAATAATATACAAAAGGTGACAACTTCCGCAACCTGGAAGCGCCCCAATAAAAGAATATTACATACAAGTTTTTACATGAATGAAAATGAAAAACACTCATCTCACATAAAAACCCCCGGCTATTCAAACACGACGATCCAATATAACATATCCAGCAACACATAACATCACATGTCATCAACGTAAGTAAATATGCGCATCCCAATTGTCGTTGACATATAGCAACGAAACCGGCGATATCACATATTACACTTACGGTCACAGAAAAGAAAGTGTAAAACTACAACAGTTGGAATCCGCAACCACCTCAGACATCGCATGCCTGACCAAATGAATTACTTAGACATCGCATGCCTAACAATTATAAACCCCGCATTTTAGTCTCATTATCGAAAACTCTTTTCAATATCAAGTCGGGTAATTCAACAAGATTCCCGACATCCTGATCGAATGCTCGTCGCAAACTTCAGTAGACGGCCGCACCCCCAATACCGTCGACGAAGTGCACCAAGGCGGAACACCGCTGCCGCGAGCACCCGAACGGATGCTTTCGGCGACGGGGTTCTCCTACAGTCACTTGGTCGGGGCTATGGAGTGAGGCTGTCTATTAAGTTTACCCGGCGAGTATCCGCGTACGCTACGTGATTGCAACGGACTTTTGATCACATCAAAATTCCGTGGCAACCGATCAAGTGAGACTAAACTGCTATGTTTATAATATTCACTCCGTTATCTCATAACTTTTGTGAATTCCAATTATTGTATCCCATTCCGGATAAATAGAAAATGTCAAACTTTCCGATCGAACAATCGAACACCCAACTTTTCCCGATACAGATCAACACATGAAATAAGTCTAACAACATTCAGTTCGTACCTCGGTACCGACGGTCCAGCCGTAGAAGGGTCAAGCCAACGCCTCACATGTGGCACGCCGTACTGCCCCAAACCCGAAGGTTCAAAGGGCAGTTCAAGACGGTCACATAATCGAGTTAAGGTTTGTTGTCTTCTAGAGGGTCCATCGCGTTACTTGCGCTACTTAGAACGTCGTTAAACTTCGGAAAAATCCAACACTTGGAAATTTCCCGACAGGGGAAAAATTGGGTATTTATATCCGGTCGAACTTTTTAACATATTCTAAAAAATATCCGGAAAGCCAAATAGACAAAATTTGATACCCCGATCGAAACACCGAATCCCCAAAACAACCCCAGAAATTTCAACTTTGGAAAATATTTTAAAAATTCCCAGAAAACTCAGCATAATTTAACAGGAGTTACTGTGCAAACAGTGTACGATGACGTCATCATTCCGCCGCGGAACCGCCGCAGAAGGCAGGCTTCTGCCGCGGTTCCGCCGCGGTTTGTACTGTTCATCGGAAAAATTTTGCATCATAATTCTTATTTTTCCCTGCTGAATTTTTTAGCAATTTTTAATTTGAAAAAATCCACGTTTTCAGAAAACGTCCAGAGAGCATTTTCCGGGTTGGTTTCGGGTTCGTTCGGGCTTCAAATTCCGTCTAGACTTCGCCTAAGGCTCTAGCTAGGCTCTGATACCACTGAAAGTCAGGCAGCCACCCCATCCAATGGGGTCGCCGTGGCACCAACGGGTCCCTCAGCCGCTACTTTTTACGCATGCCCCCTCGCGAGGACTACAACCCGCCGGAACACCTTCCGGTCTCGGGACATCGTGGGGGTAAGAGCCTATGCTTCGCCACACTGTCACACAGTGAGAACCCCCCATAGGTCGACATCCAATGCCTAGTAGCTCTGATACCACTGAAAGGTTCCTAGGCACCCTAATGAGGTCTCACAAGGCATCGATCATGCCAAATTAAAATTTTAACGGTGCCGAGAAACCCGACTACGGATCGTTGGCTAGATGTTTAGGCGAAAACATAAACTAGTTAACACTTAACTAAGGGAATACGGAAATACAACCTTTGTAGATCCGGTGCTCCACCTCCATAGCTCCGCAACGAAGTCCTCTCCGCTGTCCAAATCAAATCCGGGCTCTAGCGTCGGCTTCATCGGAGAATGGACGGGCTAGGTCGTCGACGACGTGCCGAAGATGATCTACGTCGAAGCATCACTAGATCAAGCTCCACCTTCACCTAGTCTTGAAAACTTGTGAAGGAAACACACTCTACTACTTGGCAAGAGGTAGAGGATGAAGAAATAGGAAGTGGGTAGACTTTAGTTTTGGATTTCTCACTCTAATTCATCAATCACCATTGATGAAGTCAAGGTTTCTTCTTTGGTTCAAGGAAGAAGAAGAAGAAAAGATATGATAAGTTCTAATTAAAAAAGAAAAGAATATCAATTCTTATCATAACTTGACCATAGTTAAGTGTAGAGAACTAATCATGGTTTGATGCAATGGTTAGGGTTAAGCTAAAAACAAAATGGTCATCAAGTCAAAGCAATCATGAAGCTTCATGAATGTACAAAAGAAAATGCCACCATTTTATCATTTCATTTCCTTTTTCCAATAAGAAAAAGATAAATAAATAAATGAATAAAATGAATAAGCAAATAGCAAACCCTAACCATTCCATTAACCAAGGTTTAATTCTATACACTTAATTAAAAGGGCATGTATCATCAAACATGATACAAGCATGTGCACAAAATCATATCGCATATGCAATGCGCACACCCGAGCGAGAAAATCCATTTAAAGTGAACCGATACTAGTTAATGCGAAGTAATATATCAAATATATAATTATGCATTAAATCATTAAATCAACACTTGATTTAACGATCCGGTCATATCGCATATAACCGACTAGTATCATTAGTGACAACTTATCGAATCAACACTTGATCCGATAACCCGGCTATATCGGATATAACCGATCAATGTCACATCGCGAGAATCGAATACAATATCACATACTGGTGTTATTCTCGGTCCCGCACATATCTCATACGCGCTCCTATTTCGTTTTGCTTGAGCCAGGAAACCTCTGTGTAGGACTCTAAAGACTCGTCAATACGCCGGCAGCAGATGATGATCATATCAAGCATCCACAAGCCGCAAGCGGTCTGCTAAACGTAACGGCCACCCGGGTATTGAGCGATCAGAAGATCGACGAGCAAGCCCGCTCACACTCCTGTGAATCCAACCAGTAACACTACCGTACAGTCCGGTCTGATCGTCTGATATGTCGCATATCTTGCCTAGGGGTGGTAAACGTCAGACCCCAATAGCTCGATAAGTCGTGTCGATATGAGGTCTATAACAATTCGAGAAACTACTGGTAACACTTACCAGTAAATCTCAGCAACCCTGGCCAGGGATTTCCTGTTATAGCCAATCGAACACAGCGCAACATCTACTCCCTATACCGGGAGAGACGAATCCCTTCCTATCGCTCATTGCCTCCATGTGACTCGGGACTGTACCCAAAAACCACCGTTTTGCACGCCCTCTTGGACGTGGTAAGATGGAAATCAAAGCACAGTGGGAACCACACAAGACTCTATGATGATCTCGGGTCAACAGACTACTCTGTACCAGTGTCACCAGAGAACTGCCATCTGACGTGAGGTATAATACCATCTGGGAGTTCTCGGCGAGTCCGTCCAGTGTACCCAGTCTCTACTGAGCACCCGCATATCATCTCCGATGTCAAACACCAATGGATATGGGATCATCCATCGCCCATCTGTATGGGTCGAGAAGGTACACGCTAGTCTACTCTGGTATATCGATGCCCCATCTCGATACACCCACGACTAGGGACTTTGAAGGATGTACTTATGGACTACCATGTCCCCACTAGTATGATCCGCATCACAGTCCAAGTAGTCAAGTACACATCCTAAGGGCTTTACCAACATGTAACAGAGAGACAATCAGTGTACACGTTAAGGTAAAGAGCAACCAGATAGCATACTATCATGTCGAGCAAGAAAGTCCTCCCTATATACGTCCCAGCATCCACTACAATATACATCCAATGTACAGTAATGGCCTCTAGGGCATACATATAACTAACACAAAAGGTATTTTGTTTCTCGACATGCCACCTTTTTAGAAAATGAATTTCTTGTGAAGAAATTAGTGGTCATGGGGTAGAACTGGAATGAATTCCAGCTATACAAACTACAGCTGATGATTTGGTAGAACCAGAAAATTCAATAGTTCCCAATGAACCTCAACCTCTCCGCCGATCTAGTAGGGTTCATCACCCACCTGAGAGATACTTCGGTTTTCTCAATAATAGTGGGAGCGAGGATTGCATCATGAGATGATGACCCAACTAGTTTCAAGCAGGCCATCAAGAGTGAGGACTCTGTAAGAATGGCTGGATGCTAAGCGATCTGAGATGGAATCTATATACACCAACAAAGTATGGACTTTGGTTGCTATATCTGAAAGGTTAAACCTCCATCAGGAGCAAGTATATCTTGAGAAGATTACTTGGTGTAAATGGAAAAGTTGAGACTTTCGAAGCTAGACATGTTGTAAAAGGTTCTCTTCATCGACCAGGTATGGATTATGATAAAACCTTTTCTAGTGCCTATGCTTAAGTCCATCCGGATCCTACTTGCCATTGCTACATACCATGAATATGATATCTGGCAGTTGGGTGTCATGACAGCTTTTCCAAATATTGATTTAGAAGAAAGCGTCTATAAGTACACAGCCAGAGGGCTTCGTAGACGGTGGGAGCAGCGGAAATGTGTGCAAGTTGCTTTACAGGTTAAAGCAGGCATCGTGAAGTTAGAACATCTGTTTTGATGTGGTAGTCAAAGCGTTTGATTTCATCAAAATAGTAGATGAACCTTGTATATACAAAAAGGTAGTAGAGAGTAAAGTGGTCTTCCTCGTATTGTACATGGATGGCATACTCTTGATAGGGAAGGTGTTTCCTATGCTACACTCGGTCAATCTCCTCTTATCACATTGATTCTCCATATAGGATCAAGGTGATACCTCCTAAATCCTGGGTTTTGGATCTCTGATATAGATCTAAGTGGATATTAGGATTCTCACTAGGTGTAGTGAGATGGTATCAATCGATCCTAGGGAGAATCACTAGATAGCTTCCAGGGTGGTAAGGTCGACTGAATGTCAGTCACAGGTATTGTCTTTACCCTCAATGGAGAGACGGTATGTTGGAAAAGTTCCAAGCTAGATACCGTGACAAACTAGACAATAAAGGCTTGATACATCGCTACCAACGATACTACCAAAAAGGCAGTATGGGTGTATTTAAGTTCATGAGATGAACTTCGTTCTTACCATTGTGTGACAATGGAATTGTGGCTTATGCCTAGGAACCCCTGTCTCATCTATGACCCAGACATATTCTAAGGCAGTATCATCTGATCATGGAGATGGTTGATCTCCAGGGAGATCGAGGTTAGGAGAGTAGACTCAGAGGACAACACGGCGGATCCATTCACAAAGGCCTTCTCTCAGAGAGAGACTTTTATGGGATGGTTTAGTATGAGATACTACAACCACTGCTATATGATGGCCCTAGTGCAAGTGGGAGATTGTTAGTTATATGCATGCCCTAGAGTCCATTACTGTACATGAGATGTATATTGTAGTGGATGCTTGGACATATATAGGGAGGACTTTCTTACTCGACATGATAGTATGCTATCTGGTTACTCTTTATCTTAACATGTATACTAATTGTCTCTCTGTTACATGTTAGTAAAGCCCTTAGGATGTGTACTTAACTACCTCAATTATGATGCGGATCATACTAGTGGGACAAAGGTAGTCGGTAAGTACATCCTTTAATGTCCTTAGTCGTGGGTGTATCGAGATAGGGCATCGATATACCAGAGTAGACTAGAGTATAGCTTCTCGACCTATGTAGATGGGCGATGGATGATCCCATATCCATTGGTGTTTGACATCAGAGACGGTATACGGGTGCTCAGTGGAGACTGGGTACACTTGACGGACTCTCCGAGAACTCCTAGATGGTATTATACCTCACGTCAGATGGCAGTTCTCTGAAGACACTGGTACAGGTTAGTCTGCCGACCCGAGATCGTCATAGAATCTTATGTGATTCCCACTGTGCTTTGATTTACACCATACCACATTCAATAGGACGTGCAAAATGGTGGTTTTTGCGTACAGTCCCGAGTCAAATGGATGCAATGAGCGATAGCAGGGGATTTCGTCTCTCCCGGTATTAGGGGTTGATGTTGCGCTGTGCTCGAATGGCTATAACAAGAAAGTCCCTGGCCATGGCTGTTTATGAGATTTACTGGTAAGTGTTATCAGTAGTTTCTCGACCAGTTATGAGCCTCATATCGGCACGACTTATCGAGTTATTGGGGTCTGACGTTTACCACCCCCAGGCGAGATATGCGACATATCTGACGAAGAGACCGGACTGCACAGTAGTGTTACTGATTGGATTCGCAGGAGTATGAGCAGGCATGCTTGTTGATCTTCTAATCGTTCAATACCCAGGTGGCCGTTACGTTTAGCAGACCGCTTGCGGCTTGTGGGTGTTTGATATGATCATCACCTACCGCCGGTGTATTGATGAGTCTTTAGAGTCCTACACAGATTTTTCATGGTTCATGCGAAATGGAGTAGGAGCACATATGTGATATGTGCGGGACCAAGATTAATGCGTGTATATGATACCGCATTTTATTCTTGCGATTTGTGACATCGATTGGATATATGTGATATAGCCGGGTTATCGGATCAAGTGTTGATTCGATAAGTTGTTACATTAGATATTAGTCGGTTATATGTGATATAGCCGGATTATTAAATCAAGTGTTGATTTAATAATTTAATGTATAATTATATATGTGAATATTAATTTACATTAACTAATATTAACTCACTTAAACATTTCTTTTTCTCATTTATGTACACTTAGTATATATGAGATATATATTAATGTACATTATTTTGTGTCATGCTTGATGCCACATGTGACATGGGTGTATGAGACTTACACTATACTTATAATAATGGAATGGTTTTATTTATTTAAATTTAATCAAAATTAATGATAATTAGTCACATGCTTGGAAGCTTGGAGAAGATTGTAGCATATTTGACTTAGTCCACTAGTTTTGTTTTACTTGTAGATATTTATTAACCTAACCATTATTGTAACCCATGGTTTATTCTCTACATGAGTTAGTGTACGGCACTAACTCACCCATGGTTGCTATTCTCACCTCATGAGTTCATTTCTCTCTTCTTGATTCTTCACTTGAGCTTCTTCTTCTTCATGAGAAAAAGCTTACTAGCTTTTCTCAAGGTGAGAAAATATTGTGAGAAAAATAAATCTAAAGTGAGCTCATTTCCTACTTCATCATTCTCTACTACTTTCCATTTAGTTTAGGGTGTTTGTTTCACTAATTTCACAATTAGTGAAGAGGTAGCATGAGATTGAGTCTCATCGACGTAGATCATCTTCGGCCTCGAAGACTTCGAGCAAGCTTGTTCATTTCTCCGGAAGAACCCTTTCTAGAGTTTGGGAGTTCATAACTTGCAGCGAAGGGACTACTACATGGAGCATTAGAAGTTAAGGACCGGTCTACAAAGGTTTGTATTCTTCATTCACTTAGATGTAAAGTTGTTTACATGTTGTTTCATCATATTTTCTAGTAAAGATTCTATAGTTAGGGTTAACTAGAATGGAAAAAATTTGAAATTGGCATAGATGATACCTCCAGGAATCTTGCTGCCTTTCTAAGGAACCCAGCAATCACCTAAACCCTTCTCTTGAAATTTCTAAACATCACATAACTTAACCAAATCAACTTCTAACTAGACTAGGATACCAAGAAACTTAAAACTAACTAAATGAAAGATGATATACCTCATTTGGGCAACTCAAGAAAAAACCTAGATGCCCAGGTTCATCAAAATCCAACTTTGATTGGTCCAATGTGTTGAGGATGAGATGGGGATCATTTTTAATGAAGAGGGTGTAGGGTTTTGGGAAGGAAATTTAAATGAAGCTTGGGGGTGAAGGTGGAGGGAAATGAGGAGGAAGAAGATGAATTAAAATGATGGGGGATGAGGAAATGGCAGCCCCCCTCTCTCTATCTTTTATTCTCACCATCTCTCAATTATCACATGTCACAAGTGGTCCCCCCTCTCTCTCTCCTCAATAATTCATTCTCTTATCTTTTTCTTCTCTCTTTTCCCTTCTCACAATTAACACCAAACACAATTAAAACAACATGTAACCAAAATGTAACATGACATAGTGCACCAGCTATGGGAAAATGTAGAAACACGGATTTAGACTAATCGTGATTAGCAGTGCAGTAATCGGGTTAATTTAAAACTTGCATATAACAATTATAAAAATGTCATATCCGATAAATATATTTTTAAATGAGTAAATCAATTTTATCCTCAATTATTTCACAATTATTGGTATATATTTATACCATTTTACGAATACCCCAAATTTCGCAAGTCGGGTAGTTTTTGCGAAATATATTATTTTAATATTAAATTCCAAAAATAATATTTTATATTTTCTGAAATGTTACAATATTCCCCCCTAAAATACATTCGGTCCCCGAATTTAAATTTAAACCCCCAAATACTAAAATATTTCAATACTCAACTCAAATCAACGGGGCTCCGAAATCACGGAAGATACCGAAATACCACAGCGTATCAAGTGCGCATGAAAAAAAGTATAAAACTCAAAATCGAACTCCATAAATCATCACGCAAATCATCGGACTTGCACGCATATCATCGGAGTTACAATGGAGATACAGATCGCGAAATCCACTACCGAAATCCAATATACACTAGTCAAATACAATTATACATATATAGTTTGCATCCTTGGAAAAACGTTCAAAAACTGCATAAAACTCATGCAAAATCTCTTCTGAATCGTCGTGTGATGCGTAACTCAAGGCATAAGCGACGGACACTCATTTGTAAAGTAATAAATATACATTCATAAATGTTTTCCTAAAATATACGTTCCGTCTTTTGAAAATATCCCAAAAGGTTTTCCTTTGTAAACGTTCGTGTCGCTCACGGAAAAATATGAAATAGCGAGACTATAGCTCCTTTGTGAAAACCTATTGTTAAGCTTTTAATGTATGCAAGTACTCAGTTACTGTTCTCAGATCAGTCATGTTCGGCTACTATATAATATAGTGTCTATCATGAAAACAAAGTGCTCAACAGCAAAATCAGCCTCAAAAAGCGTATCCAACATCACGTACGTCTGGTGCGCACGTAAATCAAATCCAATACAAGTGCTACGATATGCACGAAAGTCAAAACTAAGTGCAACGGGTGGGCACGAAAACATCTGTCCAGTGCAACGGATGTGCACGACAACAACATCAAGTGCATCTAGAGTGCACGAAAGTCTCAACCTAGTGCAACTAACCTGCACAATGAAAAGCCCTATCGAGTGCATCCGGTGTCCACAAAATCACATCATATCATGCGTCCAACATGCGCGGAAATCCAAATCAAATACATCCATCATGCATAATGAAATCTAAATCAAGTGCATCCAATGCATTCAAAATCTAATACCAAGCGCATAATATGCGCAAAAATCCAATCCAAGCGTGTCAAGTCTGTAATAAGCATTTAGTGCAGTAGCATGCACGAAAACGAATATCAAGTGCAAACGCACAAAAAACACAAATTTGGTAATACAAATGCTCAAAGACATAAATCAGGTGCAACCAAGGTACGGAGTATAAATCCGGTGCAACTAATGCACGAAATACCAAGCTGGTGCAACAAATACACGAAATAACAATCTGGTGCAACAAATGCACGAAATAACAATCTGGTGCAACAAATGCACGAAATAACAATCCGGTGCATCCGGTGCACGAAATATAACTCTAGTGCATCTAGTGCACGAAATACAAATACATGCATCCAGTGTACGAAATACAAATACAGTGCAACAAACAGCGTAAAAACCTAGTGCAACCATTGCAAAAAAATACAGATCGGATGCAACAAGTGCACGGAAATGCATCAATAACTCAAATGCGTATAAAAAAAACACCGAGTGTACCAAGGTGTATATAATCCAAAAACGTGTGCAACTGCGTGCACAAAACACGTATCAATGCACTGCAAGCACATGTAAGCTATACCGAGTGCAAAAATCAAATCGAGTGCGTACCACATGCACAAAATCAAATCAACTGTATGAAATCCACGAAAACATAAACACATGCTACGAAGGTACAAAATCTACATCAAGTGCAATAGATATGCACAAATCGCAATCAACATAATGATGTATAAAATATATATCAAGTGCGATAACTATGCACAAAAATATAAATACCCAGCAGGTGCAGCCATAGTACACGAAGTCAATATCATGAAACTCAATCATCAAAACTCAAATCCCAGTGATATAAGCATGATACTCGGATCACAAACGCAAATCGCAACAAATGACATCGAGGTACACCTCCTATAATATCGAAAAATATCGGTGCACCTAAAACTTGCAGAGCAAGAACATCCGCTTGCCTCCTGCTCACGGTCTGGCGTTTTCTATCTCTGGGTCCTTATTTTCTCTATGTATTACCAACCTCGCAATCCCTCGGCTCGTCGGCCCAGTCAGGTGTACTAACGGAAATGATTCCGCTCTGGCACTCCTATGGTCATCTCTCGGCCAATTAGCACGACCACTCTTAAAGCAGCACGTCACTGGCGTCGGCCTCTGGCCCTCTGAATACACGTGACACAACTGATCCTCGGTGCAAATCTTATCTCAGCAGTGTCCTGGAAGGCACCTGCTCAAGGTCACTTCCGATCTTGCCTATGCCGAACTGTACGGAGGCTAGTTCTCTCGCATAATCTTTTCTCGTTTTCTGGACATCTGCGTTCTAAGCACAGCATTTTCTCGGGAACTGGCCGTATCCCAACGCCTCTGAATACATATCAGATCTCTAATCTCAACGGGGAGTAACAACAGCTCGTCAGCATCTCGAACAAACCACTTGCTCCACTCATCTTTATTATCGTCCACATCGACGTCATGTCATGTTATCTGTGTACTGCAATTATTCTCGGCTACGGTCAATCCGGAATCTCTCACACAGACTCGAAATTACGAACTCGGAATCTTCATCACTCTGTAGAAGATATCTGGCCGAACACGTCCTTGGGAAGTCGTCCCAAATCATCGGAGGAATACTCCATATTCGTCCGTTCTCGATCATCTCACAACGCATCTGGGTGAGGTCCTCTATCCGAAGCTGGTCCACTTTATTGATCTCCTATCGAAGCATCCAACGAACAACATCCGCTCTGAATTGATCTACTCTAGATCTGAGTAAAACTCTCCACACTGGAATTCTTCAACTCAACTGGGCCTACGTCGGCGCATCAAATCTGACGAATCACTTCCATCTCTCAACTCAAGATAGACTAGCCATCATCTGTCACATCTCTGCCTGAAAGCTCCAGCGATCTCAGCTCGTAAGCTCTGGAAGCGACATCCCATCAATCTCAGCAACAGCTGGGTCATCTTTCTGTAAGGTACACGACATCACGATCTCTGAGATAGGCTGTACATCAACAGTCCTCTCACAACAGACAACCTCTAACAGTGGCCCAATCATCCGGTGCCAAACCGAACACTTGCCTCAAACGAGAGGTCACAACACAAACACTAACTCGAGACGTTCCCATGTCACTAGAAAACACAATGGTCAGTTCTCATCCATGACGAGCTCGCCTTTACCGCCTCACTAGCAGCAGCTCAATCTGCGCTCAAACCATGGTGACAGAAACCTCAAGCATGCATCGATGAAGGTAGATCAACGGAATGAAAGGAATCAACGATCCAGAATGGATACATGATCATAAGGAGGAACAGAATCAATGAGAGTATGATCATGGAAACGAATAGAATCAAGGATCTCAAATGGATGTAAGATCAAGGGGACGATGAGAATCATAGATCTCAAAATATGTACATCCAAAGGTTTCTTAAGTGGAGTATCGTATTGTAAATATGCCGCGGAACATACGTACGGTACGTCACTCTACTCAAGCTACCTACTCCATCAATCAGGGTCAACCTAAGAAACGAAAGTTCGGGTCTAATACCCTCCTGTTCAAGTCTAAGTTCCATAAGCTCAAGCCTAGGTTCCGAAATACATATACGCCCTAGACTCCGCATAATCAAATATAGACTCGAACCAAGGTTAAACCTAGCGCTCTGATACCAACTTTGTCACGACCCGAAATTTAGTTCGTGACCGGCACTTAAATTGCGCCACGTCTAAAGGCGTAACGTAAATTAATTAAGCCGAAGCCCAGAAATCTAAACCTTTTAAAGAAAATAAAGACGTGAAGTTTTGAAATAAAGGTATGATGAAATCAAATGTTTTCTTAAATGCATAGAAAAGGGAACATGAAAAATGCAAATTTATTTTATTAGTTGGAAAACATGTTTCGTCTTTTAAAAATTTGGGCAGCACCTCTTTTGTATATTTTGATCCAAAACCACATATACATAATAAGAATAAAGGCATCCCCAAGTGGGAGCTAGCTCTTCGCCAATCGGCGGATTCACATCCACGCAAGACAGTATATATGTATACGACGCCCAACGGCGAAGATCAACACCAAAAAATGAGAATGTAAAGCAAGACATCAAACCCACCAAAAAATCTCGCTCTAAGTCTCGCAACCATAAGTCTCACTAAGTCTCACTACATATACAAATACTAGTTTCTGATTTGATGGAGTTAACTAGATACAATAGGAACAATAAATACAACAGGGGTACGATCCAACATGTACCACCTACCAAAGAAAAACACTCGAATACAGCTATGTGCCAGCGATGCCGCTACTGATCCATGCGGTCAACCTACAAGAACTGTGGCACAACGGGGCTGAGTTGCCAACTCGTCAGTAGAAAACATCAACAGGTAGAAATCGAATAAACAACGATTTCCTAGGTCAACTATATCATGAAGGTAATACTATGATATCTAGGGTGACCGTATCTGCATATGTGCCAATAATAAACAATCTCTATAAGCATGTGGATATAATCCGACCATACAATCAATAACTGTATGCATGTGGATCTCATCCATGTGTCAACCAATGACACAATAACATCGTGCATCATAAAGCATATGCATGAAAGTATGAAGATATAAATCAATGTGTGTCCCTCGCGACACATCAAAATCATAGAACCTGAGTGTCCAGCATCGACACTCAAAATATCATGAAACCTATGTCCACCATCGACACGTAAATCCTCATATATCTCGGGATCTATCAGTCCGGATCAGCCCACGGCCTCCGTCTGCAGGATCGGCCCTCGGGCTCCAACAGAATAGGTCGGCCCCTATCCATCTCTCGACTCCGGTCGGTATCCTCTGGATAACTGCCAGGTCCAACCAATCACCGGTAGGTATTAGTCCCTCTGTCGGGCTCATCGTCAACTGCACAACATCCCTTTCTTGCCCCGGGGTACCATACCGGGTCCACCATGAACCCGCAAACGGATCATCCAGCTCCTCAAATCGGGTTTCACATATCACACGTCTCAGAACCGAGAAAACGCATGGTGGGCGCACTAAAATATCATATCAAGAGAAACCGGCTTTTTAAAATAAAACATACTTTCTTTTAAAATAACCACGGTTCTCAAATCCAGAAATCTCATGAAAACAACATATCTCAATGCGTATAATCATAAAGCATGATATATGCGACATATAACAGAATGTAAGCATATCCGTATATCATGCAACATGGAACAGTGATGTGAACATAGCAAGTGAATCATGCAAGGATTCATATCATGATGGAGCAATTCTACTGTGTAAGTGACATAGCAATTATCGATGATGAAGTGTGTGAGCCGGCCGATCTGTGTAAGTGTACATATGCATCATCGATAATGGTGTAGGTGTACTAGCACAGGTATATGTAATGCAATGAGAATGACATAAACGTAGCATAAAGTACATCGTCGGCTAAATGCTATAAGGTATACGTATCTAACATGATCGAGTCGGTGAATCTAACAATCGGCATCCAGCCTCAAAACATCACGTATGGTATAATCTATCGTACGGCATCCTCTAGTCAAGGGTATGGATCAATTATCGAATAAACTCATCACGTACGGTAAATCATCGTACGGTGGCACTAAACAATTTGGGATCCAAACAACCTATATGACAATGAGAGTACGGACCTAACGTCTCGTACGACATATCACCTATGATTCACGACATCATATATACATATATGCCTATATCCTAGGTCACATCCATAACAATCTCATATAGGGGGCCCGGCAAAGATATCAATCCTATCATATCGACTCGCATCCGTATACCGACATATCAATCAAGTCACCATATCACATCGTATATTCTTTTCATCACCTTGAGTCATCTTACATCAATTCAATTTTATATATACATTCTACCTTATACATCAAATGTCATGCTATTCTAAAACTTATACCTATTCTAGTGCAACTACATATCTATAAGTCGTGATTCATATTCACTTTTCATATCCCTAAAGCTTTAATCTTATACCTCAAAATATATATTCAGTCGCTCATATCATCTCTAACTATCTTTTTAACCATATCCCTAGTTTTTTAATCTAGGTTTCTACGACTATATCATACAGATCGGTTTGCATTTATAATTTGCGGGGTTGCTATACGCCATCCACCCGACTTCCCTCGTAGATATAGATCTACTCACCTTGATCCTTGCTTGCCGAAGTCGATGTGCTCCGTTGTCTCGGAATCTACATGAAGGTACCTACAACATCAATACACAGTCGCAACGCTATTAACATCAAGTTCTGAAATCCAATACGGCACGCGCATTGCTTATAGGTTAGAACCTAGCTTACGCGTACAAAATCAACCAAACAACCCTCTTCGTTGACGTACAAACATCCAACGACCTAATACAATATCAAATACTAAAACCAAGAATTCAAAATATGTAAAACATAACCCTAAACGAAAATAGCAACCCGAGAAATCACTCCCAGATTTCATTTCAGGTAAAAAGGAGCTAAACTAGCAATGCAGTGGGTTTGTATATGAGATAAGTGAGCTAGTAGACCAACCTAGACCCAACCACCCTCAAAATGGCCGGCCACACACACCAAAATTCCAGCCAGCTCGGCCTAGAGACCTCCGTTGGGGTTCGTCTTCACAGGGTGGTCTCCTAGTGTCTTAAATAGGTCCCTGGTATTGTTTGATTTTATCAGAATTGCCCCAGGTTGCTCCAAATTCCCTGTAGGCCAACACAAGCTACAAAAACTAATATTGAGACATCTAAGTTCGTATTTTGGTTTCTATTCTCATTTCCAGGTTAGGGAATCAATCTCTAAGCCTTAGAACAGCCACTAAGTAACCCAAGTCCACACAATCACCTAAACCCTTCTCTTGAAATTTCTAAATATGACATAACTTAACCAAATCAACTTCCAACTAGACTAGGATACCAAGAAACTTAAAACTAACTAAATGAAAGATGATATACCTCATTTAGGAAACTCAAGAAAAACCCTAGATGCCCAGGTTCATCAAAATCCAACTTTGCTTGGTCCAATGTGTTGAGGATGAGGTGGGGATCATTTTTAATGAAGAGGGTGTAGAGTTTTGGGAAGGAAATTTAGATGAAGCTTGGGGGTGAAGGTGGAGGGAGATGAGGAGGAAAACGATGAATTAAAATGGTGGGGGATGAGGAAATGGCAGCCCCTCGCTCTCTCTATCTCTTATTCTCACCCTCTCTCAATTATCACATGCCACATGTGGTCCCCCCCCCCCCTCTCTCCACTCAATAATTCATTCTCTTCTCTTTTCCCTTCTCACAATTAACACCAAACACAATTAAAACAATATGTAACCAAAATGTAACATGACATGGTGCACTAGCCATGGGAAAATGTAGAAACACGGATTTGGCCTAATCGCGATTAGCAATGTACTGATCAGGTTTAATTTCAAACTTGCATATAACAATTATAAAAATGCCAAATCTGATAAATATATTTTTAAATGAGTAAATCATTTTAATGTTCAATTATTTCACAATTATTGGTATATATTTATACCATTTTACGGAAACCCTAAATTTCGCAAATCAGATAGTTTTCGCGAAATATATTATTTTAATATTAAATTCCAAAAATAATATTTTATATTTTCTGAAATGTTACAGGTGTTGTGATGAATCAACCTCAACACAAAGAAGTTGAACCATCACCCATTCTTCTTATCAATAACAAGAATGCGAGTAATCCACCATCACTGTTTCGTCTCTATAAACTGAGACGTAAACACGTTCTATTCTACCCCTTATCCTCTTCCCATTTCTTCACGTCGATAGGTGACGTGTTCTTCTACCAACAAGTGTATTATATCGATAAAATATTTGAATGGTTGGTATTGAATTTTGGTCTTTGTAAAGCTTTGCATAGACTAATAACTTTAACCCCCATCATAATTTTAAATGCTCAATACGATTTTACTCAAGTTTGGGGGGAGGGATATATTTTGGCTCTTGAAAAAAAAATTACAAAATTATGAGCCAAAAATAAGTTTGGGGGAGGATTTCACTTTCATTATTTCTTGTCCCCGTTACTTTTCCTCTCAAGTCTACAGTTTTTTTAAGCTTGACAGATGACATAAGTGAGGACACTGCTGCAAACAGGTTTAGGGGAGGTTTGTGCTTATTTACGCATTGTTTTGCATCATACTATATATAAGCAAAAAAAATTGATAATGAATGTTTGAAAGTGAAAATTTACATATGAAATATAGGAATAGTTTGAGGAAAGCAAGAAAGTCAGATATTTTCTTAAACGAAACTAGTAATAAATAGTTATGAGCCGTTGTCCCAAGGGTTAGTTAGATGAAGGAAATTACTAATCTGAGGATAAAAATAAGTTCGAAAAATAGTCTATATTCTTAGGTCCAAACTTTTGAATGTTGATACCCTACTATACGCACTTATACACATCTTGAATCTTGGGATAGTAGAAGATACCTTGAAATGCTCTTGTCTAAAAGCCTTAGTATGAAGGAAAATAAAATAAAATATAAGTGGTGAAGAAGAAAATGAACACCGGTTTTGTATTTACTTAAGGCAGCATAAAAAAATATAGCGAGGGTGCTTTATCACCTAGTGCCTTAGACCAACTGGTTTGGGAGCCACTGCTAAGTCGTAGGTGTTGCAAGACGAGAAATTACGCCTTAATACGTGAGCACATTTTGTAATCGGTTGGTTAGTAGCTCAAGAAGTATTAATGGTCGCATGAAGAATGTGTGAGAAATTCCATCTAAAATATTCACCAACTAAAAAGTACTAAGGAAGATGGACAAAAGTATGATAGCTTGAATTGAATTCTCTAAGTTTAGGGATGTCTTTTACACACACGTAGGGGTATATGATCAATGTTTGGAGGAAAGATAGGGAGGAAAACTAAAGACAATGTTTTATTGAAGGATAATGTGATTTCTAACATCTTTTTACGACCATTAAGATAGGGCTCATGACATCCAAAAAACTGGTGTAGTTGGAAACTCTAATTTTCAAGTTCTTTCTTTTATAATTCTTATCTTTGTATGTAACTTTCACTATCATTCTTTTATTATAGGATTTTGTGGGTGTAATCCGCTGAAAACCCTCAGGAGACAACACTCCTCCTACTCCAGACGCCTAGAGGTTTAACGGCTTGTTGCACGTGTTCAGTGCAATCATGTTGCCTATGAAAATGTGCTACTTATGTTTTTCTTTTTCTTTCGCCCTCTCTTGAATAAATAAGTTTGATCGGGACGATCAAACTTAAGTTTGGGGGTATTTTCTCAGTCGAAAATATTGCACTTTTGATATGACATTTTCCTTACTTTTCTTAAATATCTAAAGGTGTTTATTATCAATATGACACATATGAGGGTTTATCTGTAAAAATACTATTTTCAAATATTAATATATTATAATTAACATTATGAAGGAAAATATATGCATATAATGTTTATATAATATTTTGTTAATTTAAATATGCATATCATATCAAATATCCTTAATCAATATTCTTAAGATATAATATCATATCAAATTGGTTAGGATAATATCTCAAAAATACCAAATATTACTAACATTATTTTTTAAGATATGGTGCAAGCTTTGGCTCAGGTCAGGAGATCGAGATGTTGAGATGTCAGAAATCAAAAATCTGCCGAAATATTAAAGAAAATCGAAGAATCAATACTGGTAGAGACTCAGGAAATATTTTCAAGTTCCAGACATCAACTAAATCTCCATGTGTAACAAGAATAAAGCCCCAGAAATTTATACTCAGTATCTCACCAACAAATCGCGGATCCGCAGCCAAATCATGCAATATGCGGCGGATCCGCGGCCGATTCACTGAATCAGGAGTTAGGATTTTCAGGTTGGATTTGCTACAACTAACCCTAATTCTGGGGATCTTGGTTTTCTGGCTTTGGGGCTATATAAAAGACCGAGGGCTAAACTTAGAAATCATCAATCTTTTACACAAGCTAATCACCGTCAAAGAACAAGTGATCCAAGACAGGTCCATGATTCGAAGTGATAAAGCGGCGTGAGATTCGACGGAACATCTACATCCGACAAGGCAGAGATCGAGAGCAACTTCTTTTTCCTCTTGTAATCTAAACTTGAAGTTTATGCTTGTGAAGTTGATTAATAAATGTAGATCTTAAGTTTAATTAATTAGTAGTTTAATTATTTAGTTACATTATGAATTTCATCTCTATCTGTTATTCTATCTCCATCTGCGTGAGTAATTCTCCGCTTGATAGGGTTCGTAGGATTAGGGTAGATCAATGGATGAGAAAATATTTTAACTTCTTTTATGTATTATGAAGTTTATAAACATAGCTAAAGAATCATTAACATCCTTATCGGGCGCGCTACCAATTTATTGCTAGTCTCGACCGCTATTTGAGATCAGATTAACAATTATTTTGTTAAGGGCTAGACATGAATAGAGATCAATGATAGGACAAGGGTCAATAGTGTGGAAACCCTAGTTTCTTCCAAGAGCCCTAATCCTCATTCATCACTATCAATCTAGTTTTAAATCTATCAAAAGATAAAAGGAGTCATCTTTATTAGTCATCCAGGATTGCTAAATCCTAACGAACCCTACAAGCCCTCTTCTGATATAAAATCTACATCCGTCTTTAAACTAGATTTATATTCTACATCCGTGTTTAACGTAGATCTAGATTCTATAACTATTCTTCACTATTATATATTCTTCTTCCTCTTCCTAATCAACACGTCTAAAAAAAGATTAAAAGATTCTACATATCCCTGAGGACGACCCAGACTCATCCCGGTCTAGCTACACGCGACACCGTTATTGAATGCGGTTATTTCTATAAACACTTCTCTAAAACAGATCAATCAATGGTCGACGAGGAAACTCATTCGTACCCCTACTGAGCCTGTCTGTGGCAATCTCCGTACAGTCCGGTCTGTGTTAGTTATATGTATGCCCTAGAGGCCATTACTGTACATTGGATGTATATTGTAGTGGATGCTGGGACATATATAGGGAGGACTTTCTTGCTCGACATGATAGTATGCTATCTGGTTGAACTTTACCTTAACGTGTACACTGATTGTCTCTCTGTTACATGTTGGTAAAGCCCTTAGGATGTGTACTTAACTACCTGGACTATGATGCGGATCATACTAGTGGGGACATGGTAGTCCATAAGTACATCCTTCAAAGTCCCTAGTCGTGGGTGTATCGAGACAGGGGCAACGATATACCAGAGTAGACTAGCGTGTACCTTCTCGACCCATACAGATGGGCGATGGATGATCCCATATCCATTGGTGTTTGACATCAGAGATGATATACGGGTGCTCAGTGGAGACTGGGTACACTGGACGGACTCGCCGAGAACTCCCAGATGGTATTATACCTTACGTCAGATGGCAGTTCTTAGGTGACACTGGTACAGAGTAGTCTGTTGACCCGAGATCGTCATAGAGTCTTGTGTGGTTCCCACTGTGCTTTGATTTCCATCTTACCACGTCCAAGAGGGCGTGCAAAACGGTGGTTTTTGGGTACAGTCCCGAGTCACATGGAGGCAATGAGCGATAGGAGGAGATTCGTCTCTCCCGGTATAGGGAGTTGATGTTGCACTGTGTTCGATTGGCTATAACAGGAAGTCCCTGGCCAGGGTTGATCAGAGAATTGCTGGTAAGTGTTACCAGTAGTTTCTCGACCCGTTATGAGCCTCATATCGACACGACTTATCGAGCTATTGGGGTCTGACGTTTACCACCCCTAGGCAAGATATGCGACATATCAGACGATCAGACCGGACTGTACGGTAGTGTTACTGGTTGGATTCACTGGAGTGTGAGCGGGCTTGCTCGTCGATCTTTTGATCGCTCAATACCCGGATGGCCGTTACGTTTAGCAGACCGCTTGCGGCTTGTGGGTGCTTGATATGATCATCATCTGCTGCCGGCGTATTGACGAGTCTTTAGAGTCCTACACAGAGGTTTCCTGGCTCAAGCGAAACGAAATAGGAGCGCATATGAGATATGTGCGGGACCGAGAATAATGCGTGTATGTGATACCGTATTCTATTCTCGCGATGATTGTATCGAATGGTTGTATGCGATATAACCTAGTTATCGAATCAAGGATTGATTCGATAAGCCGATACATTGATATTAGTCGGTTATATGCGACATGACCGGATCATTGAATCAAGTGTTGATTTAATGATTTAATGCATATTTATATATTTGATATATTACTTTGCATTAACTAGTATCGGTTCACTTTAAATGGATTTTCTCACTCGGATGTGCGCATTGCATATGCGATATGATTTTGTGCACTTGGTTGTATCATGTTTGATGATGCATGCCTTTTGGTTAAGTGTAAAGAATTAAACCTTGGTTAATGAAATGGTTAGGGTTTACTATTTCCTTATTTATTTATTCATTTATTTATTCTTTTGGAAATAGAAAAGCAAATGAGAAAATGGTGGCTTGTTTTCTTTTGTTCATGAAGCTTCATGAAGACTTTGACCAAGTGACCTTTTTGTCTCATGCTTAACCCTAACCATCCCACTAACCATGATTTATTCTCTACACTTGACCATGGTTTGGTCATGATAAGTATTCTTTTAATTTTATTTTTGGAATTAACTTATCATAGCTTTATCTTCTTCTTCTTCTTCATCTTCAATGAAGAAACCTCCACTTCATCAATGGTGATTGATGAAGATGAGTGAGAAATCCAATTCTAAAGTCTACCCACTTCCTATTTCTTCATCCTCTACCTCTTGCCAAGTAGTAGAGTGTGTTTCCTTCACAAGTTTTCAAGGCTCGGTGAAGGTGGAGCTTGATCTAGTGATGCTTCGACGTAGATCATCTTCAGCACGTTGTCGATGACCTAGCCCGTCCATTCTCCGATGAAGCCGACGCTAGAGCCCGGGATCCGTCTTGGACAGCGAGGAGACTTCATTGCGGAGCCGTGGAGGTGGAGCACCGGATCTACAAAGGTTGTATATCCGTATTCTCATAGTTAAGTGTTAACTAGTTAGCTTTTCGCCTAGTTTTCTAGCAAACGATCCGTAGTCGGGTCTCTCGGCACCTAGATTTTTTGAAAATGGCATGTTCGATGCCTTGTGAGACCTCATTAGGATGCTTAGGAACCCTACAGTGGTATCAGAGCCTAGCTAGAGCCTTAGGCGAAATCTAGACGGAATTTGAAGTCCGAACGACCCGAAAACCCAAACCTAAACATGCTCTCTGTCCTTTTTCTAAAATCTGGGATTTTTCAACATTAAAAATATGCAGAAAATCAAGCAGGGTTTTCTAGGAATTACTGTAAATTTCGTGGACCTAATTCCATTTTTCCACCGCGGTTCCGCGGCATGAGCAAGGCTCATGCGGCGGATCCGCGGCCGTACGGCCACATTGTCCAATGAATCTTACACAGTAACTCCTATTTAATTATGCTGGATTTTCTGGGAATTTTTAATATTAATTCTAGAGTTGAATTTTCTGGGATTGTTTTGGGGAATCGGTGTTTCGATCGGAGTATCAAATTTTGTCTATGTGGCTTTCCGGATAAATATTAGAATATGTCAAAAAGTTCGACCGGATATAAATACCCAATTTTTCCCCTGTCTGGAAATTTCTAAGTGTTGGATTTTTCCGTAGTTTAACGACGTTCTAAGTAGTGCAAGTAACTCGATGGACCCTCTAGAAGACAACAAACCTTAACTCGATTATGTGACCGTCTTGAACTGCCCTTTGAACCTTCGGGTTTGGGGCAGTACGGCGTGTCACATGTGAGGCGTTGGCTTGACCCTTCTACGGCTGGACCGTTGGTACTGAGGCACGAACTGAATGTTGTTAGACTTATTTCATGTGTTGGATTGTATCGGGAAAACTTGGGTGTTCGATTGTTCGATCGGAAAGTTTAACATTTTCTGTTTATCTGGAATGGGATACAATAATTGGAATTCACAATAGTTATGAGATAACTGAATGAATGTTATAAATCTAGCAATTTAGTCTCACTTGATCGGTTGCCACGGAATTTTGATGTGATCAAAAGTCCGTCGCAATCACATAGCGTACGCGGATACTCGCCGGGAAAACTTAATAGACAGCCTCGCTCCATAGCCCCGACCAAGTGACTGTAGGAGAACCCCGTCGCCGAAAGCATCCGTTCGGGTGCTCGCGGCAGCGGTGTTCCGCCTTGGTGCACTTCGTCGACGGTATCGGGGGTGCAGCCGTCTACTGAAGTTTGCAACGAGCATTCGATCAGAATGTCGGGAATCCTGTTGAATTGCCCGACTTGGTATTGAAAAGTGTTTTCGATAATGAGACTAAAATGCGGGGTTTATAATTGTTAGGCATGCGATGTCTAAGTAATTCATTTGGTCAGGCATGCGATGTCTGAGGTGGTTGCGGATTCCAACTGTTGTAGTTTTACACTTTCTTTTCTGTGACCGTAAGTGTAATATGTGATATCGCCGGTTTCATTTCTATATGTCAACGACAATTGGGATGCGCATATTTACTTACGTTGATGACATGTGATGTTATGTGTTGCTGGATATGTTATATTGGATCGTCGTATTTGAATAGCCGGAGGGTTTTATATGAGATGAGTGTTTTTTCATTTTCATTCATGTAAAAACTTGTATGTAATATTCTTTTATTTGGGGCGCTTCCAGGTTGCGGAAGTTGTCACCGTTGTTGTATATTATTTACTTTTCCGCACTAGGATAGACCCAAGGAGGGGAGCACAAGTAACCGGGTTCTGGAGTCCAGTGGGAGACCAACTCGAGGAGTCGAGTCTGGGTCTCCTAACTCTAGAATTGGTAGGGTTGCTTGCCGCTCTTGTAGGGATCTAGGGATGTGCGTTTGGCTATTCATCACGACCGTGGAATCCGTGTTTTATACTGGCTCGTATTGAAAACACGGACGTCCTAGTATATCCAATATTTCATATGATTCTTCTGCTGCGATATCTGTGATGTGATCATGTGATGTTCTGTGATAGATATAGTATATAGTATATATGATATATTATATAGGCGTTACTTATGTTTTACACCCGCGCTAGCCCTGCCCCGCTCTGTCGTTAGTTACCTAACCTAACGGTGCACGAGGGGACATCGAGACGAATGCGGATGGCATAAGTGTACGTCGTATTTATCTGTGATGATTAGGTACTTAAATGATGGGACTTCATTAATGTGATTAATGAAATAAAAGAAACCTAAGATGTTGTAGAATCGAATTTCAAAATAAAACAGGTAGCTACAGTTCTTGCTATGCACAGAGGTATATATGATATATCCTGCACCTTATTCGATGAGGAAAGGACCGAGATCCCTTCACCGGGAGTGACTCCTTTAGCAATAACTGGCAGATGCTACACACTCGGTTTGTATTTTGATTGCTTTTAAGTGTTTTTGCTTTGCACAGTGATATATATGATATATCCCGCACCTCATTCGACGAGGAAAGGACCGACGATCCCTTCACCAGGAGTGACTCCTTTAGCAAAACTAGAAAAGCCTCAAAAACACTCCATTTCAAAATTCATTCGATCCTACAACGATATCAAGTTCATTACGCAATAGGTTTTCAGAAAAACCTGTCGTAGCCCTCCGTCATTTCAGATAAGTTGTATATAGTATTCGTGCTGCATTTGTTGGCTTTCGTCAAGGTGCAGTGTGCGGTAGCTATATGCTGCTTATCTGCTAGCATATGATGCGATTGGATTAGGGTAGTCGTGCGGCTTTGTTGGCTTTCGTCAAGGGTCGTGCGGGTGGGTTTAATTCGATCAAGAAATGTACGGGTTGAACTTGACTAGCGGGCTATGGTTTGTTGGCTTTCGTCAAGGTCATAGCACGTTAGGGGCAAAATATTATCGGGAATTTCAAGTGTTGAGATTTGCAATGAGATTGCATACCTTCTATGAGATAGTTGGATCCCGATACCCGCTGCGAGTAAGTGTTACTCCTGGGAGAGTTTTATACATTACAATTAGCCGATCAAGTAGGTGTCTAGAAAGGTGTCAACGAGGTTACGCCTCTGGGAAAACGAGGTTTACATTAATTAGGTTCGTGCGAAAGCACGGGGGACCTCCCTCAAAGTACCGACACTGTCTTGGCTGAAAGATTGACGAACTTGTAGTGTGTAATTAATCCCGGCTAGTCTTTCCTTTTAGGGTTTGAAGGAAGATTTGATAAAAAGCAGTTGGAGCCATCCTGATTAGATAAAATAATAACCAATCTATTCTTGCAAGAGCGCACGCTGAGTGTTTTCTTCTCTCTCTCTCCTGGTAGCGACCATATCACGCCTTAATCAAGATAATAATACGGATTATTGACCGAACCCGCTTGTTATACTGAGCTGGGGAACGTTGGTCCCGCTCCAACTTATAATTGTTATAAGACAGAGCAGGAAATTGGGGAATACCAGATTTCCCGTGCCGCCCACACGAAGAGAGTGCATGCTGATGCATCATCTTCGGGTGTGTTCATTATACAGAACTGTTTCTCAGTATCCTCCGCATCCCTGGTATATGATACCGGATCAGGATCCCAGATATGTAAGTTGTTACATAGGGCTACAAAAGAGTAGAAAAACTGAGAACGGGTGATAAGTTTCATGAGACAGAAAACGGGGCAAGAGTTGCAGCCAAGTCTGTCGGTCACTGTCACCCTGTATTACCAATACATTGATTCTGAACGAATGTTATTAGATACCGAACCTGATATACCAAATCATATCACTCTCTTTGTTAGAAAAGAAAGGATATAATTTTGTATTGATGGATAATGTTTTGAACATTTCCTATATCAAAAGTTGATCGGTTCAGGCACGTTATCTAAAAGCATTGATATTCTAAATCAAACTACAGTTCTTAGTATACAGAACACACACAAGAGGAAGAGTTCAGAAATGAACGGATTCTTCTTGAGGTATTGTAGACTAGGTCAGATCAATGTGACCCGACTAGCTGGAGTTACATAAAGATGCATATTTAAATTAGTTTGAACTTACATCTTGTGAAACTCGCCAGTCATGTCACAAAGATAAGATGACCATAGCTCCGTTTATTGGAAACAGAGAAAGAGTTAGTGAACTCTTGGGATGATACATGTTGATGTATGTAGGTCCCCAGTCTACACATGCCAAGACTGGTTCTTTGTACTTCATTACATTCTCTGATAATCTCTCGAGATTCAGACATATGTTCCTGTTGAAACACAAGTCCGAACCTTTTGAGATATTCACAGAATATAAGTTAGAAGTGGAGAACCAATACGGGTATAAGTATTATGTCCTATGATGAGATCAAGGAGGAGAATACTTGAGCACGGAAATCCTGGACTATTCTAAAGGAGAATAAGATTCTTTCTCAGCATTACTCCTCTGTATACACCATAGCACGATGGTATATCGGGGTGGAGCAATCACACCCTATTTGATATGGCGTGCTCTATGATGAGTACTACTGAGTTACCTTTTTCCTTAGGGGGTTATGCGCTTGAGAAGATGCATACCTATTGAATACGGTTCGAATCAAATCAGTTGCCTACCACTCCATATGAGATATGGTCTGGGAAGAGCCCATGTCTTAAGTCAGTTAAGATTTGGGGTTGTCCGGCCTGTGTCTAAAAGCAAAATCTGGACAAGCTCGAGGCAAAGTCTGTTATGTAGAACTGGAAAGGTTCCAGCTATACAAAATACAGCTGATGATTTAATAGAACCAAAGGATTCAGTAGATACCAACGAACCTCAGCCTCTCCGCCGATCTAGTAGGGTTCCTCACCCACCTGAGAGATACTTCGGTTGCTCTATGACAGTGGGAGGGAGGATTGCATCATGAGATGATGACCCAACTAGTTTCGAGCTGGCCATCAGGAGTGTGACTCTGTAACAATGGCTGGATGCTTAGTGATCTGAGATGGAATCCATGTACACCAACAAAGTATGGACTTTGGTTGCTATATCTGAAGGGTTAAATCCCCATCAGAAGCAAGTATATATTGAGAAGATTACTTGGTGTAGATGGAAAAGTTGAGACTTTCAAAGCTAGACTTGTTAAAAGTTTGCATCATTGACCAGGTGTGGATAATGATGAAACCTTTTCAAGTAGCTATGCTTAAGTCCATCCAGATCCTACTTGCTACGGCTGCATACCATGACTACGATATCTGGTGGTTGGGTGTCATGACAGCTTTTCTAAATGATGTTTTAGAAGAGAGCGTCTATAAGTACACAGCCAGAGGGCTTCGTAGACAGTGGGAGCAGCGGAAACGTGTGCAAGATGCTTTATAGCATTAAAGCAGGCATCGCGGAGTTGGAACATCTGTTTTGATGGATTAGTCAAAGAAGTTGACATCATCAAAATGGTAGATGAACCTTGTATATACAAAAAGGTAGTAGGGAGTATGGTGGTGATCCTCGTAGAGTACGTGGATGACATACTCTTGATAGGGAAGGAGTTTCCTATGCTACGCTCGATCAATCTCCGCATATCACTATGATTCTCCATATAGGATCAGAATGATACCTCCTAAATCCTGAGTTTTGGATCTATGAGATAGATTTAATTGGATGTTAGGATTCTCACTAGTTGTAGTGAGATAGTATCAATTGATCCTGGGGAGAATCACTGGAAGTGTTCCAGGGTGATAAAGGCGACTGAATGTCAGTCACAGGCATTGTCTTTACCCTCAGTAAAGAGACGGTATGTTGGAAGAGTTCCAAGCTAGATACCGTGGCATACTAGACGATAAAGGCAGGATACATCGCTACTTAAGATGCTACCAAAGAGGCTGTTTGGATGTATATTGGTTCATGAGATGAACTATGTTCCTCCCATTGTGTGACAATGGAGTTGTGGCTTATGCCAAGGAACGCATGTCCCATCAGTGATCCAGACATATTCTAAGGCAGTATCACCTGATCATGGAGATAGTTGATCTCCAGGGTGATCGAGGTTAGGAGAGTAGACTCAGAGGACAGCACGGCGGATCCACTCACGAAGGCCTATTCCCGGAGAGAGACTTTTATGGGATGGTTGAGTATGAGATACTACAACCACTGCTACAGATGGCCCTAGTGCAAGTGGGAGATTGTTAGTTATATGTATGCCCTAGAGGCCATTACTGTACATTGGATGTATATTGTAGTGGATGCTGGGACATATATAGGGAGGACTTTCTTGCTCGACATGATAGTATGCTATCTGGTTGAACTTTACCTTAACGTGTACACTGATTGTCTCTCTGTTACATGTTGGTAAAGCCCTTAGGATGTGTACTTAACTACCTGGACTATGATGCGGACCATACTAGTGGGGACATGGTAGTCCATAAGTACATCCTTCAAAGTCCCTAGTCGTGGGTGTATCGAGACAGGGGCATCGATATACCAGAGTAAACTAGCGTGTACCTTCTCGACCCATACAGATGGGCGATGGATGATCCCATATCCATTGGTGTTTGACATCAGAGATGATATACGGGTGCTCAGTGGAGACTGGGTACACTGGACGGACTCGCCGAGAACTCCCAGATGGTATTATACCTTACGTCAGATGGCAGTTCTCAGGTGACACTGGTACAGAGTAGTCTGTTGACCCGAGATCGTCATAGAGTCTTGTGTGGTTCCCACTGTGCTTTGATTTCCATCTTACCACGTCCAAGAGGGCGTGCAAAACGGTGGTTTTTGGGTACAGTCCCGAGTCACATGGAGGCAATGAGCGATAGGAGGGGATTCGTCTCTCCCGGTATAGGGAGTTGATGTTGCACTGTGTTCGATTGGCTATAACAGGAAGTCCCTGGCCAGGGCTGATCAGAGAATTGCTGGTAAGTGTTACCAGTAGTTTCTCGACCCGTTATGAGCCTCATATCGACACGACTTATCGAGCTATTGGGGTCTGACGTTTACCACCCCTAGGCAAGATATGCGACATATCAGACGATCAGACCGGACTGTACGGTAGTGTTACTGGTTGGATTCACTGGAGTGTGAGCGGGCTTGCTCGTCGATCTTCTGATCGCTCAATACCCGGGTGGCCGTTACGTTTAGCAGACCGCTTGCGGCTTGTGGGTGCTTGATATGATCATCATCTGCTGCCGGCGTATTGACGAGTCTTTAGAGTCCTACACAGAGGTTTCCTGGCTCAAGCGAAACGAAATAGGAGCGCATATGAGATATGTGCGGGACCGAGAATAATGCGTGTATGTGATACCGTATTCTATTCTCGCGATGATTGTATCGAATGGTTGTATGCGATATAACCTAGTTATCGAATCAAGGATTGATTCGATAAGCCGATACATTGATATTAGTCGGTTATATGCGACATGACCGGATCATTGAATCAAGTGTTGATTTAATGATTTAATGCATATTTATATATTTGATATATTACTTTGCATTAACTAGTATCGGTTCACTTTAAATGGATTTTCTCACTCGGATGTGCGCATTGCATATGCGATATGATTTTGTGCACTTGGTTGTATCATGTTTGATGATGCATGCCTTTTGGTTAAGTGTAAAGAATTAAACCTTGGTTAATGAAATGGTTAGGGTTTACTATTTCCTTATTCATTTATTCATTTATTTATTCTTTTGGAAATAGAAAAGCAAATGAGAAAATGGTGGCTTGTTTTCTTTTGTTCATGAAGCTTCATGAAGACTTTGACCAAGTGACCATTTTGTCTCATGCTTAACCCTAACCATCCCACTAACCATGATTTATTCTCTACACTTGACCATGGTTTGGTCATGATAAGTATTCTTTTAATTTTATTTTTGGAATTAACTTATCATAGCTTTATCTTCTTCTTCTTCTTCATCTTCAATGAAGAAACCTCCACTTCATCAATGGTGATTGATGAAGATGAGTGAGAAATCCAATTCTAAAGTCTACCCACTTCCTATTTCTTCATCCTCTACCTCTTTCCAAGTAGTAGAGTGTGTTTCCTTCACAAGTTTTCAAGGCTCGGTGAAGGTGGAGCTTGATCTAGTGATGCTTCGACGTAGATCATCTTCGGCACGTTGTCGATGACCTAGCCCGTCCATTCTCCGATGAAGCCAACTCTAGAGCCCGGGATCCGTCTTGGATAGCGAGGAGACTTCATTGCGGAGCCGTGGAGGTGGAGCACCGGATCTACAAAGGTTGTATATCCGTATTCTCATAGTTAAGTGTTAACTAGTTAGCTTTTCGCCTAGTTTTCTAGCAAACGATCCGTAGTCGGGTCTCTCGGCACCTAGATTTTTTGAAAATGGCATGTTCGATGCCTTGTGAGACCTCATTAGGGTGCCTAGGAACCCTACAGTCTGTTCGTCTAAGAGTGTCATATATCGGTCTTAGGGTGAGGCAAGCGTCAGACCCCTAATAGTGCAATAAGTCGTGTTGGAGTGCGGCCAAAAACACCCTGAGTAACTACTGGAATCCCTACCGGCAAATCTCGCTTGCCCTGGCTAGGGAATTTGTGTATTGGCTTTCCGAACACTGCGCGACATCAACCCCCAATATCGGGAAAGACGAATCCTATCTTACCGCCACTGCCTCCAAGTGCTTCGGGACTGCACCCAACTACTACCTGTTTGCATGACTCAGCAGAGTCGTGGTAGGGTAGTAATCTAAGAACAGTGGAAACACACTTGAGGCGAAGTAGCAGTGTCAAGTCGATAGACTAAGCTATACTCATGTCACCTGGAAATTGCTACCTGACGATAGGTATATTACCAACCAGCAGTTCCCCACGAGTCCGTTAAGTGTAACTCATAACCCAATGAGCACCTGCATACTATCTCCAGTACGACGTACTGATGGCTGTGGGACAGACCATCTCCCCTATTAGGAAGAGAAGCGTATACACTGGTCTACTCTGTGTAAGTCTACGGTAGCGCCCCGGCAATCTAACAGACGCCAAATGCAGAACAAAAACTTTTACAACTGGCGCTATCGTGTACTATAACCCGGATCTGCCATTATTGCTAAACTAACAAACTACAAAGTTGGTAGAAATGTTATACCGAACGATCCGAGTCCTTCGGTCTTCAACCATCATCCCACGCTTTGTTGCGGCTGTTCCGATCTCCTCGATCTCCAGTCTTCTCGTCCTGGTGGCACCACGTCAACGGATCTTTAAACAGGCTCCCGCCTCTGAACCGAGGCAACTCGGACATCAAGTTTGCTAAAAGAGATGACCATGATTGATGTAGAGAATGAATAGAACACTTTGCCTCGCTTCGACCAAAACTATGGACGAACGGTTAATGAAGTTGCCATTTGAATCGGGTAAATGAGAAATCGGCTATTCTAATTTTCATGAACCAAACTCTATCTTTTTTTCTTTTGCAAAATCAATTCCATATCTCTCAAGAGAGGGGCCGGCCACTATTTGAGGAGGTGGGGGGATGAGTGTAGGAAGGGAGAGGGTGACCATTAGCACAAAAAGAAAGGCAAGAGTCAATAATGCACCTCACTTAAACATTAAATCCAATCCATGAATCACCTTAACTCTTCATCACACATTTAATGCCAACTAATGATTCATGAATCTAGTCACCTAATCTAGAACCTTCTAGAACCATGACTCACCCAATGATGAAAAGATAAATCCGTATTAAACCGAATGTTTAATACGGCCGAAAGTAAACTGGAAACTGGCAACTTCCAAAAGCGATCCCGAAACAAATTTCAGGATAACCCCGTAACAGTATAAACATACCTGCATTTGTATTACGACCGAATACAAATGCAACTGAGAAAAAGATATTATATCTACACAGTATAATACTCGGATCCAGCTTAAACCAAAGCCCACCAGTATTATCTGCCCGAAATATGACACGTGCGTAAACGCACGTGCATTTTCCGAACCCTGCCATAAAACCATACGGCCTCTACAACGTTTCGCCCGAACTTGGGAAACTGTCTGTGGAGAACTCTAATGACTCATCAACACACTGGCACGAGGTATAACCACTAGCACGTCAGAGGTACAAGCTGTACGTAACGATTGCTTATGCATTGATTGGAAGGGAAGCAGACGAGCGAACTCATCCAGAAACCCTAGTGAGCCTGACAGTGACAATATTCGTACAGTCTGGTCCGTTCGTCTAAGAGTATCGCATATCGAGTCTAGGGGGTGGATAAAGTCAGACCCCTAATAACGTGATAATTCGTGTCGGTATGAAGCCCATCACCTAGTGAGAAACTATCGATCCTAGATCGGTAATTCTCACATACCCCAGCCGAGGATTTCTAGTGATGGCCACCCGGGCACTGCGCGACATCAACCCCTAATACCGGGAGAGACGAATCCCCGACGATCCGCTCACTCCTCCATGTGGCTCGGGATTGTACCTAACTAAAACCTGTTTGCACGTCTCCTTTGAGCGTGGTAGGGTAGTAATCAAAGCACAGTGGGAACTCACACGAGACAAATGATGATCTCAGGTCGACAAACTAACCTGTACACATGTCACCAGGGAACTGCTATCTGACGATATGTATAATACCAACTAGCATGTTCCCAGCGAGTCCAGTCCGGTGTACTCATAACGCAATGAGCACCTGTATACATCTTAGGTGAACCAACTGACACCAATGGCTTGTAAGACCGGCCACCGCCCCTCGTCAGGGTCTCGACTGTATACACTAGTCTACTATAGAGTATTGATGCCCTGTCTCGAAACTCCCACGACTAGGGACACTTTAAGGATGTGCTTATAGACCCCAGCTCCCACGTATATGATCGCCATCATACTGCTGGCACTCAAGCAAGAATCCTATGGGCTCTATCAACATGCAATAGTGAATTAAAGCATGTTTACGATGATAAAGACAAACCAGATAGCATACTATCATCTCGAGTAAGACAGTTTTATCGGTATAGGCCCTCTCTCAATCATCATGATCACGTACCTGCGATCCAATAATTGACTTTGAGGGCACTATATCCAACAATCTCCCACTTGCACTTAAGGATAATTATTGCGATGTCGCATACTCATAGCCCGTGTGATACCGAACACCCAACTCCTCTACTGAAATAGCCTTAGTGAGTGGATCCGTCCTGATGTTTCTTTCTATGTCTCTCTTAATCTCAAGTTCGCGGAGAAAGCCATCTTCCGAATCGAGTAATACCTGTCTTAGAATATGTCTGGATATCTGATGGGACCTAGTTCATAAATGAACTCCAAATCCAAATTTCTTAGACTGTATCGACAACTGAAACTAATCAGTGTCCAGCACTATGCCTCCCACAGTATCCTCTTGGACCATCTGTCCATAATACTGTCCCTCGTCAGAGGGAAAACTATAACTCTGATAATCACTCTGTCATCCATGTCACCTTTGAAGCCAGGAATGATAACCGTCTCCCAAAGGAGGCTGCCGTCATCAAATCCCTAGAACATTCAATTATGTTCTAAAACTGCATCCTTATGTTTCTTCAGGATTGGGTTAATATAAACTTATCGCATCTAGTGCAAAAACAACATCTGGTGTGGTACTTGACATCTCACGATTGACTCAATTGCCTAAGCAATTGATCTGCCAATCATGCACATTCCTCTCCTCTTTAGTCTGTAAGACACCTTTAGAGACGGTGACTCCATCACCTGCAGGTACACCACCATGCCAGGAGTCATCTATTCTAAATACTATTAGAATACTGTCAAAGTACACATATTGGGAAACTACCCAAATCTAGATCTAAAACCATAGATCTAGTTACCAGAATGTCAGATATTATATCCATATCCTTTGTGGAGAAAACAACTGTGTGACAACCACAGTACAACCGATCGTAGTATAGGAATTTTACTTCCTACTCTGTGTATGTCATCCAAATACTAGGATATCACACCCTACTACCTTCTCAAGAGATCCCTCCCCTATTCTGATGAAGTCAAACCTAAGACTGTCACATCAAAAACAGATGATCTATCTCCGCTATATCTGCTCTAGTCTATAAATAGACATAAGCTACTTGCCCACTATGCTTCCGCTGCTCCCACTGACCACAACAACCCTCTGGCAGAATAATATATACGTGCACTTCTAAAGCTAGTTTAGAACGACGCTATACTTAACCACCTGCCGGGTCTCATAGCCTGGAACAACAGTAGTGTCAAGTCTGGGTAAACAAGCACATCCCTGTCACCGTCCTTGAGGCAACCGAAGTACCTCTCGGGTGTCTGAGGTTACCCACCATATCTGCGGAGTTGCTAATGGAATGTCAAACCTGATTGAATATATAGGTCCTATTAAATTTTCCGTAATCGTTTGCCGTTCTGGAATCACTTCCAGTTCTACCATACTTCCGCTACTGTTTTCTAAAAAAATCCATTTTACTAAAACTGTGGCGAGTTAAGAACAATATCACTATTGATCTTCCAGATGGTAGAAAATCAACCCTCGTTAAAGCCAGGGTCAACCCACAAACTGCCATTACAGAAACGTGCCTTTAGTTATCCAGAGTCTGGTTTTAAGCATAAGCTGGACAACTCATCGTACCTTAACATCGTTAAGATATGAACCATTCTATATCCAATATAGAAACATTGACACTTATTTAATTGGAACCAGATTCAAATCATGCAGCTGTCTTCAGTGCATATCAACTTAATGGAGAGAGGCTAATCAGTATTACTCAACTTAGGAATACATCCAATTATGAGTAACCCGAAAGAGAAACAAGTTTCTCATAACCATTTCAATCAACTGAATACCAATCACAAGAATCTACATCTTCGATCTCTTTGAAGAATCCTGATACTTGCGATACCTGGTTCTCTACTTTATTCTTATACCCACAACTTCTCAAAATTTAGACATTGTATTTCTACGAAACACTTGTCTAAAAACTAGAGAAGTTACAAGTAAACAGAACAGAGTACGAGGACCGACCCCTTTATCCTGATGGACACTGGACAACATACAATACTTTGTATAAGTCTGCTGAGTTGAATAACTCAAAACCTGTGCGTCGTAAGTTGAAAACTGTACCCAGACGATTTCCTCAAATATCACCAATTACAACGAATTCCGATATAATGAGGATGATCACCTAATTCCCAATAACTTACTCCCACTCATCATTTGTAGAACCATACAGATGTGAGAATCTTACCCGGTAAATACATACCCTGGAGTAAGTATCTAATCGGGAAATCGGTTTTCCATTAACAATGCACTGAAACATAAAATTGTTTCGTAGGGGTATCTTGGTATTCCTAGTAATGCCTCTTCCATAATCTAATTGATGATTTTAACCGTATATTTCTTTGCTTTGTCTCTAAAACCCTTTATTTGTCTTTACTCATTTCCTTCTGTACACCGTCGTTAGGCTAAATGGTTTTCTTCCATCCCTACCGTTCGGCACCAGCCTATGGTTTGGAAGAAGACTATCCAATAAGCATAATAAGTGTACTCTCCTAATCCAAGGAGTACTCGCAACCTGAGAGAAGGTGATGATAAAAAACAACTGAATAAACCTTATTCCTATTTATCCTGAACCAGAATTCATCCTCGAAAAAGATCCTTCGAGTTCGTATATAACCATACGATGGATTTATCCAATGGAATTGGATGTTCGTAGTGATACGGGGTGTTCTGGAGAAATGAAAGGTGAATTAGAAGTGGCGATGAAATACGTGGTTTGGTCGTGAATGTTAGCAGTCGCAATTTACTTTGCCCTCTTTTCTAATCCCTTTATTTTTGTCTTTAGTTATTACCTTCTGTACACCCTACTTAGGCTAATTGATTTTCTTCATTCCCTACCTTTCGGCACCTGCCTATGGTTTGGAATAAGACTATCCAATAAGCGTAATAGGTGTACTCTCCTAGACTAAGGAGCCATCGCAACCTGAGAGAAGGTGATAATAAAAGAAAACTGAATAAACCAATTCTATTTCTCCTGAACCTGGATCCATCCTCGAAGAAGTCCTTTCGAGTTCGTATATAACCATACGATGGATCTATCCAATGGAAGTGAATGTCCGTAGTAATACGGGGTGTTCTGAGAAATACAAAGGGTAAAAGAAGGAGTGGCAATGACTTATGCAACTTTAGACAATCCAAAAGCCAGTATTTTAAGAAGGTTCGGTCAACTTGGTCACTGAGTCATAGTCTAGGGTCGGTCAAAGGTCACTGCCAAAGAAAGAGAGAGAGAGAAAAGAAACACTCTGCGTGCACTCTAACCTAGATCAGAATGGTTATCAATTTATCTAATCAGGAAACCTCCCACTGTAATCTCAAATTCTCCTCCAAACCTGAAAGAAGAATTAGTCGGGATCACCAGAGGAGTAAACCAACTCATTAGTGAGAATCAGGATCCAACTATCATCGCATGATAACTTGATGGAAGCCACTCAAGTTATCACACTCCAGAAGGTATGCGCATGCCTGGCAAATTTCAGTTTCTTTAGAAACTCCAGATATGATTTTTACCTCATGCTCTTATGACCTTGACTTTAGTCAACAAATCATAAGTCCATGTCAAGTTATGCCCGTCATTATCCAGGTTAATTTGAACCCACCCGTACCTACCCTTGACTTTAGTCAACAAGGTAGTACGACTGTCCTAAACCAACGCATCTATCTATGCAACAGATGAATACCCAGCAGCTACCAAATACTATGCCTTGACTTTAGTCAACAAACATAGCTTGAATACTACTGACCATCCATAAGAAATGATGGAGGGCTACGGCTGGTTTTTTGCGAAAAACCTTTAACGTAATGAACTTGATCTCGTTGAAGGAACCTGATAGCTTTTTATAAAAATATAGTGACGAAAATCTTTGCTAAAGAGGTCACTCCCGGAGAAGAGTTCTCGGCTCTTTCCTCGTGGAATGAGGTGCAGGATATTCTAACTGAATACCGTGATGCAAAGCAATTTGTAATCGACTATAGTGAAGTTATTACCCTGACGCAAACTTCTGCCCAAGGGGTCACTCCCGGTGAAAGGATATCAGCCCTTACCTCGTCGTATGAGGTGCAGGATATTCCATCTGAATATCACTATGCATAACAAAAGGAAATTTCTTTGTAATAACACTTTTTAAAACTGTTCCAACAACATCAAATATAGGTTTGTTTTCCTTTGCATTGATCAGAATCAATGCAGTCCCATCAATTAATCACACCAGTTAAGAACGAAAATATAATGTACGTATATGCCATCCGCATTTACCAATGTGTCCCGTCATCACGCGTTAGGTTACTTAACTAACGACAGAGCATGGACTGGACTAGCGCGGGTGTAAAACATATACAACATCTAATATTATATATACCAATATACAATAATCGCTCCAGGCGTGATAATATGCAACATTACAAAAAAGTAATAAGCATCACAGAACAATACAGATAATCTGGGATCCCCAGGTTTCACAGAGCCGCTACTAAAACCCGACGTTCCCCTGGTCGTGTGGATAGCCTGTGCAATGAAACCTAGACCCCTGCGGGTGCGGCAAGTTACCAACCAAAACCTGAAGCGAGGCAGCCCCCTACAGCTTAGTGAATGGACCACCTGGCACTTCACGGAATCCGGTAACTTGAGCACCCCTCCTTGGGTCAACCTGTACCCCCTACGAGTGCGGCGAAAAGTCTGCCAATTCTAGAGTAGGGCCCCTCTGCCTCTCAAAGCCATGAGATACGACCCGTTGCCCTCCAGAACCCGGCTATCCGTGCACTCCGTCACAGGGTAAACCTAGTACAGAAAAGAAAAATATGTACAACGGGTACATCGACCTCAGCCCGGTTGTGCCCCAAAAGAATATTATACAAACAAACAGTGACGGCAGTCCACATGTTGGACGCTCGCCCCGCAATATCAAATGTACAAATAAATTCAAACAGCACTATCATTGCACACTGCTATCCACCAAGACATATCCGTAACATCACAGCACAACACAGAATATCAACGCGAATGTCACATTCGCAAATCCGTCTAAAAGGACTATAGCAATTAGACGTGGTTTACCGCTCGAATGACATTCACGGTCGGAGATATAATGTAAACACTGCATACTAACAAGTTTAATATTTCGATCGATAAAACTTCCCGAAGTGGGCCCCACTTACATGTGGTGTACGGTAATAAAATCTGGGCCCAAAAGAAATATACCAAAAACCAAAATTTCCCCAGACAAACTCACTGGAAAAAATTGGATCACTGTTCCCACATACTGGTCGCGGTTCCGCGATCAAACCCTAGCTTTGACCACGGATCCGCGGCGGTACTGTGGGATCACGTGCCCAAAATTTCCCAGAAAGCATAAAAAAGCCTACTCTGTTTTTTGTGATATGTAAAATAATTTTTAGACCCTTTTAAAAATCGACAGAAACTTTTGTACAGAAAATTGCAATTTCTAAAATTCGGTTCGATCGATGTTTTAAACGTGTTAGCACAAGTTAGTAAAGCTTAATAGCGAGGCTCTCATACCACTGTAAGTCCACGGTAGCACCCCGGCCGTCTAACAGACGCCAAATGCGGAACAAAAACTTTTACAACTGGCGCTATCGTGTATTATAACCCGGATCTGCCATTATTGCTAAACTAACAAACTACAAAGTGGGTAGAAATGTTATACCGAACGATCCGAGTCCTTCGGTCTTCAACCATCATCCCACGCTTTGTTGAGGCTGTTCCGATCTCCTCGATCTCCATTCTTCTCGTCCAGGTGGCACCACGTCAACGGATCTTTAAACGGGCTCCCGCCTCTGAATCGAGGCAACTCGGACATCAAGTTTGCTAAAAGAGATGACCAAGATTGATGTAGAGAATGAATAGAACACTTTGCCTCGCTTCATCCAAAACTATGGACGAATGGTTAATGAAGTTGCCATTTGAATCGGGTAAATATGAAATCGGCTATTCTAATTTTCATGAACCAAACTCTATCTTTTTTTCTTTTGCAAAATCAATTCCATATCTCTCAAGAGAGGGGCCGGCCACTATTTGAGGAGGTGGGGGGTGAGTGTAGGAAGGGAGAGGCTGACCATTAGCACAAAAAGAAAGGCATGAGTCAATAATACGCCTCGCTTAAACATTAAATCCAATCCATGAATCACCTTAACTCTTTATCACACATTTAATGCCAACTAATGATTTATGAATCTAGTCACCTAATCTAGAACCTTCTAGAACCATGACTCACCCAATGATGAAAAGATAAATCCGTATTAAACCGAATGTTTAATACGGCCGAAAGAAAACTGGAAACTGGAAACATCCAAAAGCGATCCCGAAACAAATTTCAGGATAACCCCGTAACAGTATAAACATACCCGCATTTGTATTACGACCGAATACAAATGCAACTGAGACAAAGATATTATATCTACACAGTATAATACTCGGATCCGGCTTAAACCAAAGCCCACCAGTATTATCTTCCCGAAATATGACACGTGCGTAAACACACGTGCATTTTCTGAACCCTGCCATAAAACCATACGGCCTCTACAACGTTTAGCCCAAACTTGGGAAACTGTCTGTGGGGAACTCTAATGACTCATCAACACACTGGCACTGGTATAACCACTAGCATGTCAGAGGTACAAGTTGTACGTAACGGTTTCCTATGTATTGATTAGAAGGGAAACTGACGAGCAAACTCATCTAGAAACCCTGGTGAGCCTGACAGTGACAATATCCATACAGTCCGGTCCGTTCGTCTAAGAGTATCGCATATCGAGTCTAGGGGGGTGGATAAAGTCAGACCCCTAATAACGCGATAATTCATGTCGGTATGAATCCTATCACCTAGTGAGAAACTATCGATCCTGGATCGGTAATTCTCACATACCCCGGCCGAGGATTTCTAGTGATGGCCACCCGGGCACTGCGCGACATCAACCCCCAATACTGGGAGAGAAGAATCGCCGACGATCCGCTCACTGCCTCCATGTGGCTCGGGACTGTACCCAACTAAAACCTGTTTGCACATCTCCTTTGAGCGTGGTAGGGCAGTAATCAAAGCACAGTGGGAACTCACACGAGACAAATGACGATCTCAAGTCGACAAACTAACCTGTACACATGTCACCACGGAACTGCTAGCTGACGATATGTATAATACCAACTAGCATGTTCCCAACGAGTCCTGTCCGGTGTACTCATAACGTAATGAGCACCTGTATACATATTAGGTGAACTAACTGACACCAATAGCTTCTGAGACCGGCCACCGCCCCTCGCCGGGGTCTCGACTGTATACACTAGTCTACTCTGGAGTATCGATGCCCTGTCTCGAAACTCCCATGACTAGGGACACTTTAAGGATGTGCTTATAGACCCCAGCTCCCACGTATATGATCGCCATCATACTGCTGGCAGTCAAGCAAGAATCCTATGGGCTCTATCAACATGAAATAGTGAACCAAAGCATGTATACGATGATAAAGACAAACTAGATAGCATACTATCATCTCGAGTAAGACAGTTTTATCGGTATAGGCCCTCTCTCAATCATCATGATCACGTACCTGATTTCCAATAATTGACTTTGAGGGCACTATATCCAACACTCTGGAGTATCGATGTCCTATCTCGATAATCCTATGACTAGGGACCTATGTAAGGATGTGCTTGTAGACTACCCAGCCCCCACTAGTGTGACTGCCATCACAACGCTGGTAGTCAAGCGAAGATCCTAAGGGCTCTATCAATATGTATTAGCTATACGTTAAAAGAAACATATACACATATTAAGATAGATACAAACCAAGTAGCATACTACTATATCGAGCAAGACTGTCATAAATCCGTGTATATATTCCAAGCTTCCAAAATGTAATATACAAACTAGTATTATACAATAATGGCCTCTAGGGAAAATTACACTAACAGAACACACTTAAAAGAAAGTCTCTAGAATTAAATCAAGCTTTCTTATGGCAATGTAGACTAGGTCACATCAATGAAACACGTTTGACGAAGTTACATAAAGAAAGATATTTGGATTCGTTTGAATATCTGTCTTATGCAACTTGTCAATCATGTCTCAAAGGAAAGATGAAAAAGACTCCATTCACTGGACATGGAGTAAGAGCCACCGAGCTTTTGGGACTCATACACAGTGACGTGTGTGGTCCAATGTCTACATATGCAAGAAGTGGTTATTCCTACTTCATTACTTTACAGATGATTTCCCAAGGTATGGACATGTATTCTTGATGAAACATAAATCCGAGGCCTTTGAGAAATTCCAAGAATACAAGAATGAAGTGGAAAAACAAACAGGCAAAAGTATCAAGACACTTCGATCTGATCGAGGTGGTGAATACTTAAGTGCCCAGTTCCTGGATTATTTAAAAAAGAATGGAATTCTCTCTCAGCTTACTCCTCCATACACACCTCAACACAACGGTGTATCGAAAATGCGGAATCACACCTTATTAGATAAGGTACATTCCATGATGAGTAATGCTGAGTTACCGCGATCCTTCTGGGGTTATATACTAGAATCTGTTGCATATCTTTTGAACAAAGTTCCTACTAAGTATGTGCCTACCGCACCATATGAAATGTGGAGTGGGAAGAAATCCTATCTTAAGTATCTTAAGATATGGGGATGTCCAGCTATTGTCAAAAAGCAACATATGAACAAGCTCGAGGCACGATCAGTACTGTGTAAGTTTGTGGGATACCCAAGGAACTCCAGGGGGTATCTTTTCTATTATGTAGAGGAACAAAAAGTTTTCTTTTCTCGGCACGCCCACTTTCTGGAGACTCGATTTCTTGAAAAAGAAATAAGTGGAAGCGCAATAAACTAGAAGAAATTCCAGAACCACAAACTATTACTAAAAGCATGGTGGAACCAGATGTTTCAAAAGAACCGGACGTCCCTGCGCCACTCCGCAAATCTAGTAAGCAATCTCATCCGCCCGAGGGATACTATGGTTATATTATAGAAGGGGATAGAGAGGATTGCATCATCAATGATGATAAGCCAACTAGTTTTCAGCAGGCCATTACGAGCAGAGACTCAGTAAAGTGGCTGGATGCAATGCGGACCGAAATGGAATCCATGTACCCCAACAAAGTTTAGACTTTAGACATTGCAACTCAAGGGGTAAAACCCGTAAGCTGGAAATGGATCTTCATAAAGAAGATTGGTGCAGATGGACAGATTGAAACTTATAAAGCTAGACTTGTAGCAAAAGGTTTTCGTCAAAGACCTGGCTTGAACTATGATGAAACCTTTTCTCCAGTGGCTATACTTAAATCCATTCGGATCCTACTTGCCATTGTTGCCTTCCATGATTATGAAATTTTGCAGATGGACGTAATGACCGCTTTTCTGAAAGGAAATTTAGAAGAGTGTGTTTATATGGATCAGCCGGAGGGTTTCATAGAGAATGGGAACAGCGGAAGAGTGTGTAAGTTACTTAAATCCATTTATGAATTAAAGAAAGTATCGCGGAGTTAGAACATCTGCTTTGATGAGACGGTCAAATCTGCTTTGATGAGACGGTCACAGAATTTGACTTTATCAAAAATCCAGTTGAACCACGCATTTATAGTAAGATTGTAGCAAGAACTGTAGTATTTCTCATCTTGTACATAGATGGCATTCTCCTGATAGGAAATGACATTCATATGCTACAATCAGTCAAAGGATTCTTGTCACAGAAGTTCTGTTAATTATGTATATGCCCTAGAGGCCATTATTGTACATATGATGTATATTATAATGGATGCTTGGATATATATAGAGAGGACTTTCTTGCTCGACATGATAGTATGCTATTTGGTTTCACTTTATCTTAACATGTTGACTTATATTAGTTTACTGTCTTACTCTCACATGTTAATAAAACCCTTAGGATATGTACTCGACTACTGGGACTATGATGAGATCATACTAGTGGGGCCAGAGTAGTCGATGAGTACATCCTATAACGGTTCCTAGTCGAGGGTCTATCGAGACAGGGCATCGATACACCAGAGTAGACTAGCGTATACGTATCTTGACCCATATGATGGGCGATGGATAATCCCATATCCTTTGGTGTTTTGACATCAGAGATGGTGTACGGGTGCTCAGCGGAGACTGGGTACACTGGACGGACTCGCCGAGAACTCCCAGATGGTATTATACCTCACGTCAGATCGCAATTCTCTGGTGACACTGGTACAGGTTAGTCTGTAGACCCGAGATCGTCATAGAGTCTTGTGTGATTCCGAATGTGCTTTGATTTCCACCTTACCACGTCCAAGAGGGCGTGCAAAAGATGGATTTTGGGTACAGTCCCGAATCACATGGAGGCAATGAGCGATTGGAGGGGATTCGTCTCTCCCAGTAAAGAGAGTTGATGTTGTGCTGTGTTCGATTGACTATAACTGGAAGTCCCTGGCCAGGGCTGATAGAGAGTACTACTGGTAAGTGTTACCAGTAGTTTCTCGACCCGTTATGAGCCTCATATCGACACGACTTATCGAGCTATTGGGGTCTGACGTTTACCACCCCTAGGCAAGATATGCGACATATCAGACGATCAGACCGGACTGTACGGTAGTGTTACTGGTCGGATTCACTGGAGTGTGAGCGGGCTTGCTCGTCGATCTTCAGATCGCTCAATACCCGGGTGGCCGTTACGTTTAGCAGACCGCTTGCGGCTTGTGGGTGTTTGATATGATCATCGCCAGCTGCCGGCGTATTGACGAGTCTTTAGAGTCCTACACAGAGGTTTCCTGGCTCAAGCGAAACGAAATAGGAGCGCATATGAGATATGTGCGGGACCGAGAATAATGTGTGTATGTGATACCGTATTCCATTCTCGCGATGAATGTATCGAATGGTTGTATGCGATATAACCTAGTTATCGATTCATGCGTTGATTCGATAAGCCGATATATTGTATACTAGTCGGTTGTGTGCGACATGACCGGATCATTGAATCAAGTGTTGATTTAATGATTTAATGTATAATTATATATTTGATATATTACTTTGCATTAACTAGTATTGGTTCACTTTAAATGGATTTTCTCACTCGGATGTGCGCATTACATATGCGATATGATTTTGTGCACTTGATTGTATCATGTTTGATGATACATGTTTACTTGGTTAAGTGCAAAGAATTAAACCATGGTTAAAAGAATGGCTAGGGTTTCATTTCCTTTATTTATTCATTTATTTATTTATTTATTCATTTTGGAAAAGAAGAGAAAAGAATGGTTGCTAGTTTTGGAGTTTAGTTGAAGCTTCATGAAGCTTTGATCAAGTCAACCATTCTTATCTCATCCTTAACCCTAACCATTCCCACTAACCATGATTCATTCTCTACACTTGACTATAGTTAATGATATGATAAGTATTTGTTTTTCTATTATTTTTAATTAACTTATCATATATTTCTTTCTTCTTCTTCTTCATGAGCAAGGAAGAAAAAGCTTTCATTCATCAATGGTGATTGATGATAAAGAGTGAGAAATCCAATTCTAAAGTCTACCCACTTCCTATTTCTTCATCCTCTACCTCTTGCCAAGTAGTAGAGTGTGTTTCCTTCACAAGTTTTTAGGGCTTGGTGAAGGTGGAGCTTGATTTAGCGATGCCTCGACGTAGATCATCTTCGGCATGGACATCGACGACCTAGCTCGCTTTTTCTCCGACGAAGCCGACTCTAGAGCCCGGATTCCTTTTGGACAGCGGAGATGACTTCGTTGCGGAGCTATGGAGGTGGAGCACCGGATCTACAAAGGTTGTATTTCCGTTTTCCCATTAGTTAATTGTTAACTAGTTTACTTTTCGCCTAGAAATCTAGCAAACGATCCGTAGTCGGGTCTCTCGGCACCCGTAAAATTTTATAATGGCATGTTCGATGCCTTGTGAGACCTCATTAGGGTGCCTAGGAACCCTACAGTGGTATCAGAGCTACTAGGCATTGGATGTCGACCTATGGGGGGTTCTCACTGTGTGACAGTGTGGCGAAGCATAGGCTCTTACCCCCAGGGTGTCCCGAGACCGGAAGGTGTTCCGGCGGGTTGTAGTCCTCGCGAGGGGGCATGCGTAAAAAGTAGCGGTAGAGGGACCCGTTGGTGCCACGGCGACCCCATTGGATGGGGTGGCTGCCTGACCTACAGTGGTATCAGAGCCTAGCTAGAGCCTTAGGCGAAGTCTAGACGGAATTAGAACTCCGATCGACCCGAAACCCCGACATGAAAATGCTCTCTGGACATTTCTGTAAAACGTGGTTTTTTGTCAATTAAAAATGCTTAAAAAATTCAGCAATGAAATCCAAGAATTACTGTGCAAAACGTTTCCCATGAACAGTGCAAATAGCCGCGGAAACGCGGCAGAAGCCTGGCTTCTGCGGCGCTTCCGCGGCAAGTTGGTGACGTCAGCCCTTGGTTTTTCCACAGTAATTCCTGATAAATTCTTCTGAGTTTTCTGGGAATTTTAAATTGATTCCAGAGTTTTATTTTCTGGGTTGGATTGGGAACTCGATGAATCGATCGGATTTTTAACTTTGTCTATGTGGCTTTCCGGATAAATTTTAGAATATGTTAAAAAGTTCGACCGGATATAAATACCCAATTTTTCCCCTGTCGGGAAATTTCCAAGTGTTGGATTTTTCCGAAGTTTAACGACGTTCTCAGTAGTGCAAGTAACACGATGGACCCTCTAGAAGACAACAAACCTTAACTCGATTATGTGACCGTCTTGAACTGCCCTTTGAACCTTCGGGTTTGGGGCAGTACGGCGTGCCACATGTGAGGCGTTGGCTTGACCCTTCTACGGCTGGACCGTTGGTACTGAGGCACGAACTGAATGTTGTTAGACTTATTTCATGTGTTGATCTGTATTGGGAAAACTTGGGTGTTCGATTGTTCGATCGAAAAGTTTAGCATTTTCTATTTATCTGGAATGTGATACAATAATTGGAATTCACAATGAGTTATGAGATAACTGAATGAATGTTATAAACATAGCAGTTTAGTCTCACTTGATCGGTTGCCACGGAATTTTGATGTGATCAAAAGTCCGTCGCAATCACGTAGCGTACGCGGATACTCGCCGGGTAAACTTAATAGACAGCCTCACTCCATAGCCCCGACCAAGTGACTGTAGGAGAACCCCGTCGCCGAAAGCATCCGTTCGGGTGCTCGCGGTGGCGGTGTTCCGCCTTGGTGCACTTCGTCGACGGTATCGGGGGTGCGGCCGTCTACTGAAGTTTGCGACGAGCATTCGATCAGGATGTCGGGAATCTTGTTGAATTGCCCGACTTGATATTGAAAAGAGTTTTCGATTTTGAGACTAAAATGCGGGGTTTATAATTGTTAGGCATGCGATGTCTAAGTAATTCATTTGGTCAGGCATGCGATGTCTGAGGTGGTTGCGGATTCCAACTGTTGTAGTTTTACACTTTCTTTTCTGTGACCGTAAGTGTAATATGTGATATCGCCGGTTTCGTTGCTATATATCAACGACAATTGGGATGCGCATATTTACTTACGTTGATGACATGTGATGTTATGTGTTGCTGGATATGTTATATTGGATCGTCGTGTTTGAATAGCCGGGGGTTTTTATGTGAGATGAGTGTTTTCTTTTTCATTCATGTAAAAACTTGTATGTAATATTCTTTTATTGGGGCGCTTCCAGGTTGCGGAAGTTGTCACCTCTTGTATATTATTTCCTTTTCCGCACTAGGATAGACCCAAGGAGGAGGGCACAAGTAACCGGGTTCTGGAGTCCAGTGGGAGACCAACTCGAGGAGTCGAGTCCGGGTCTCCTAACTCCAGAATTGGTAGGGTTGCTTGCCGCTCTCGTAGGGGTCTAGGGGTGTGGGTTTGGCTATTCATCACGACCGTGGAATCCGTGTTTTATACTGGCTCGTATTGAAAACACGGACGTCCTAGTATATCCAATATTTTATATGATTCTTCTGCTGCGATATCTGTGATGTTCTTTGATAGATACAGTATATAGTATATATGATATATTATATAGATGTTACTTATGTTTTACACCCGCGCTAGCCCTGCCCTGCTCTGCCGTTAGTTACCTAACCTAACGGTGCACGAGGGGATATCGAGGCGAATGCGGATGGCATAAGTGTACGTCGTATTTATCTGTGATGATTAGGTACTTAAATGATGGGACTTCATTAATGTGATTAATGAAATAAAAGAAACCTAAGATGTTGTAGAATCGAATTTCAAAATAAAACAGGTAGCTACAGTTCTTGCTTTGCACAGCGGTATATATGATATATCCTGCACCTTATTCGATAGGGAAAGGACCGAGATCCCTTCACCGGGAGTGACTCCTTTAGCAATAACTGGCAGATGCTACACACTCGGTTTGTCTTTTGATAGCTTTTAAGAGTCTTTGCTTTGCACAGTGATATATATGATATATCCCGCACCTCATTCGACGAGGAAAGGACCGACGATCCCTTCACCGGGAGTGACTCCTTTAGCAAAACTAGAAAAGCCTCAAAAGCACTCCATTTTAAAAATCATTTGATTCTACAACGATATCAAGTTCATTACGCAATAGGTTTTCAGAAAAACCTGTTGTAGCCCTCCGTCATTTCAGATAAGTATTAGTTAGTATTCGTGCTGCGGTTGTTTGGCAAGCGTCAAGGCGTAGTGTGCGGTAGCTAACTAGTGCTTATCTGCCAGCATATGATGCGATTGGATTAGGGTATTCGTACGGCGTTGTTTGGCATGCGTCAAGGGTCGTGCGGGTGGGTTTAATTCAATCAAGAAATGTACGGGTTGAACTTGACTAGCAGACTATGGGTTGTTTGGCATGCGTCAAGGTCATAGCGAGCTAGGGGCAAAATATTATCGGGAATTTCAAGTGTTGAAATTTGCAATGAGATTGCATACCTTCTATGAGATAGTTGGATCCCGATACCCGCTGCGAGTAAGAGTTACTCCTGGGAGAGTTTTATACATTACAATTAGCCGATCAAGTAGGTGTCTAGAAAGGTGTCAACGGGGTTACGCCTAGGGGAAAACGAGGTTTACATTAATTAGGTTCGTGCGAAAGCACGGGGGACCTCCCTCAAAGTACCGACACTGGCCTGGCTGAAAGATTGGCGAACTTGTAGTGTGTAATTAATCCCGGCTAGTCTTTCCTTTTAGGGTTTGAAGGAAGAATTGATAAAAAGCAGTGGGAGCCATCCTGATTAGATAAAATAATAACCAATCTATTCTTGCAAGAGCGCACGCTGAGTGTTTTCTTCTCTCTCTCTCCTGGTAGCGACCATATCACGCCTTAATCAAGATAATAATACAGAAAATTGACCGAACCCGCTTGTTATACTGAGCTGGGGAACGTTGGTCCCGCTCCAACTTATAATTGTTATAAGACAGAGCAGGAAATTGGGGATTACCAGAATTCCCATGCCGCCCAAACGAAGAGAGTGCATACTGATGCATCATCTTCGGGTGTGTTCATTATACAGAACTGTTTCTCCGTATCCTCTACGTCCTAGGTATGTGATACCATATCAGGATCCCAGATATGTAATCTGTTACATAGGGCTACAGAAAGGTAGAGAACTGAGAACGGGTGATAAGTTTCATGAGGCAGAAAACGGGGCAAGTGTTGCAGCCAAGTCTGTTGGTCACTGTCACCCTGTATTACCAATACATTGATTCTGAACGAATGTTATTAGATACCGAACTTGATATACAAAATCATATCTGTCTCTTTATTAGTAAAGAAACGGTAAAATTTTGTATTGTTGGAAAATGTTTTGAACATTTCCTATATCAAAAGTTGATCGGTTCAGGCACGTTATCTAAAAGCATTGATGTTCTAAATCAAACTACAGTTCTTAGTATATGGAACACACACAAGAGGAAGAGTTCAGAAATGAACGAATCCTACTTGAGGTATTGTAGACTAGGTCATATCAATGCGACCCGACTGGCTGAGTTACATTTAGATGCATATTTGAATTAGTTTGAACTTACATCTTGTGAAACTCGCCAGTCATGTCACAAAGATAAGATGACCATAGCTCCGTTCAATGGAAACAGAGAAAGAGTTAGTGAACTCTTGGGATGATACATGTTGATGTATGTAGGTCCCCAGTCTACAAATGCCAGGACTGGTTCTTTGTACTTCATTACATTCTCTGATAAATCTCTCAAGATTCAGTCATATGTTCCTGTTGAAACATGAGTCCGAACCTTTTGAGATAGTCACAGAATATAAATGAGAAGTAGAGAACCAAAATACGGGTATAAGTATTATGTCCTTTGATGTGATCAAGGAGGAGAATACTTGTGCATGGAATTCCTGGACTATTCTAAAGGAGAATGAGATTCTCTCTCAGCATTACTCCTCTGTATACACCATTGCACGATGGTATGTCGGGGCGGAGCAGATACACCCTATTTGATATGGTGTGCTCTATGATGAGTAATACTGAGTTACCTGTTTCCTTATTGGGAGTTATGCACTTGAGAAGCTGCATACCTATTGAATAGGGTTCAAATCAAATCAGTTGCCTACCACTTCATATTTGATATGGAAAGGGAAGAGCCCATGTCTTAAGCTAGTTAAGATTTGGGGTTGACCGGCCTGTGTCTAGAAGCAAAATCCGGACAAGCTCGAGGCAAGGTCTGTAATGTAGAACTGGAAAGGTTCCAGCTATACGAACTACAGCAGATGATTTGATAGAACCAAGGGATTCAGTAGATACCAACGAACCTCAGCCTCTCCGCCGATCTAGTAGGGTTCCTCACCCACCTGAGAGATACTTCTGTTTCTCTATGACAGTGGGAGCGAGGATTGCATCATGAGATGATGACCCAACTAGTTTCGAGCTGGCCATCTGGAGTGGGACTCTGTAAGAATGGCTGGATGTTTAGCGATCTGAGATGGAATCCTTATACACCAACAAAGTATGGACTTTGGTTGCTATATCTGAAGGGTTAAAACCCCATCAGGAGCAAGTATATCTTGAGAAGATTACTTGGTGTAGATGGAAAAGTTGAGACTTTCAAAGCTAGACTTGTTAAAAGTTTGCATCATTGACCAGGTACGGATAATGATGAAACCTTTTCAAGTAGCTATGCTTAAGTCCATCCAGATCCTACTTGTCACGGCTACATACCATGACTACGATATCTGGTGGTTGGGTGTCATGACTGCTTTTCTAAATGATGTTTTAGAAGAGTGCGTCTATAAGTACACAGCCAGAGGGCTTCGTAGACAGTGGGAGCAGCGGAAACGTGTGCAAGATGTTTTATAGGATAAAGCAGGCATCGCGGAGTTGGAATATCTGTTTTGATGAAGTAGTCAAAGAGTTTGACATCATCAAAATGGTAGATGAACCTTGTATAAACAAAAAGGTAGTAAGGAGTATGGTGGTGATCCTCGTAGAGTACGTGGATGACATACTCTTGATAGGGAAGGAGTTTCCTATGCTACGCTCGATCAATCTCCGCTTATCACAATGATTCTCCACATAGGATCAAAGTGATACCTCCTAAATCCTGGGTTTTTGGATCTATGAGATAGATCTAATTGGATGTTAGGACTCTCACTAGTTGTAGTGAGACGGTATCAACCGATCCTGGGGAGAATCACTGGAAGGGTTCCAGGGTGATAAAGGCGACTGAATGTCAGTTACAGGCACTGTCTTTACCCTCAGTGGAGGGACGGTATGTTGGAAGAGTTCCAAGCTAGACACCGTGACATACTAGACGATAAAGGCAGCATACATCGCTACTTAAGATGCTACCAAAGAGGCTGTTTGGGTGTATATTGGTTCATGAGATGAACTATGTTCCTCTCATTGTGTGACAATGGAGTTGTGGCTTATGCCAAGGAACGCCGGTCCCATCAGTGATCCAGACATATTCTGAGGCAGTATCACTTGATCATGGAGATGGTTGATCTCCAGGGAGATCGAGGTTAGGAGAGTAGACTCAGAAGACAAACACAGCGGATCCACTCACAAAGGCCTATTCCCAGAGAGAGACTTTTATGGGATGGTTGAGTATGGGATACTGCAACCACTGCTACAGATGGCCCTAGTGCAAGTGGGAGATTGTTAGTTATATGTATGCCCTAGAGGCCATTACTGTACATAGGATGTATATTGTAGTGGATGCTAGGACATATATAGGGAGGACTTTCTTGCTCGACATGATAGTATGCTATCTGGTTACCCTTTACCTTAACGTATACACTGATTGTCTCTCTGTTACATGTTGGTAAAGCCCTTAGGATGTGTGCTTGACTACCTGGACTATGATGCGGATCATACTAGTGGGGACATGGTAGTCCATAAGTACATCCTTCAAAGTCCCTAGTCATGGGTGTATCGAGACGGGGCATCGATATACCAGAGTAGACTAGCGTGTACCTTCTCGACCCATACAGATGGGCGATGGATGATCCCATATCCATTGGTGTTTGACATCAGAGATGATATACGGGTGCTCAGTAGAGACTGGGTACACTGGACGGACTCGCCGAGAACTCCCAGATGGTATTATACCTCACGTCAGATAGCAGTTCTCTGGTGACACTGGTACAGAGTAGTCTGTTGACCCGAGATCGTCATAGAGTCTTGTGTGGTTCCCACTGTGCTTTGATTTCCATCTTACCACGTCCAAGAGGACATGCAAAACGGTGGTTTTTGGGTACAGTCCCGAGTCACATGGAGGCAATGAGCGATAGGAGGGGATTCGTCTCTCCCGGTATAGGGAGTTGATGTTGCACAGTGTTCGATTGGCTATAACAGGAAGTCCCTGGCCAGGGCTGATCAGAGAATTGCTGGTAAGTGTTACCAGTAATTTCTCGACCCGTTATGAGCCTCATATCGACACGACTTATCGAGCTATTGGGGTCTGACGTTTACCATCCCTAGACAAGATATGCGACATATCAGACGATCAGACCGGACTGTACGGTAGTGTTACTGGTCGGATTCACTGGAGTGTGAGCGGGCTTGCTCATCGATCTTCAGATCGCTCAATACCCGGGTGGCCGTTACGTTTAGCAGACCGCTTGCGGCTTGTGGGTGTTTGATATGATCATCGCCTGCTGCCGGCGTATTGACGAGTCTTTAGAGTCCTACACAGAGGTTTCCTGGCTCAAGCGAAACGAAATAGGAGCGCATATGAGATATGTGCGGGACCGAGAATAATGCGTGTATGTGATACCGTATTCCATTCTCGCGATGAATGTATCGAATGGTTGTATGCCATATAACCTAGTTATCGATTCAAGCGTTGATTCGATAAGCCGATACATTGTATACTAGTTGGTTGTGTGCGACATGACCGGATCATTGAATCAAGTGTTGATTTAATGATTTAATGTATAATTATATATTTGATATATTACTTTGAATTAACTAGTATTGGTTCACTTTAAATGGATTTTCTCACTCGGATGTGCGCATTACATATGCGATATGATTTTGTGCACTTGATTGTATCATGTTTGATGATACATGTTTACTTGGTTAAGTGCAAAGAATTAAACCATGGTTAAAAGAATGGCTAGGGTTTCATTTCCTTTATTTATTCAGTTATTTATTTATTTATTCATTTTGGAAAAGAAGAGAAAAGAATGGTTGCTAGTTTTGGAGTTTAGTTGAAGCTTCATGAAGCTTTGATCAAGTCAACCATTCTTATCTCATCCTTAACCCTAACCATTCCCACTAACCATGATTCATTCTCTACACTTGACTATAGTTAATTATATGATAAGTATTTGTTTTTCTATTATTTTTAATTAACTTATCATATATTTCTTTCTTCTTCTTCTTCATGAGCAAGGAAGAAAAAGCTTTCATTCATCAATGGTGATTGATGATAAAGAGTGAGAAATCCAATTCTAAAGTCTACCCACTTCCTATTTCTTCATCCTCTACCTCTTGTCAAGTAGTAGAGTGTGTTTCCTTCACAAGTTTTTAGGGCTTGGTGAAGGTGGAGCTTGATTTAGCGATGCCTCGACGTAGATCATCTTCGGCATGGACATCGACGACCTAGCTCGCTTTTTCTCCGACGAAGCCGACTCTAGAGCCCGGATTCCTTTTGGACAGCGGAGATGACTTCGTTGCGGAGCTATGGAGGTGGAGCACCGGATTTACAAAGGTTGTATTTCCGTTTTCCCATTAGTTAATTGTTAACTAGTTTACTTTTCGCCTAGAAATCTAGCAAACGATCCATAGTCGGGTCTCTCGGCACCCGTAAAATTTTATAATGGCATGTTCAATGCCTTATGAGACCTCATTAGGGTGCCTAGGAACCCTACACATAACCCCCAAAAGGAAATAGGCAACTCAGTAATACTCATCATAGAGCACACCTTATCACATAGGGTGCAATTGCTCCGCCCCGATACACCAACGTGCTGTTGTGTATACGGAGGAGTAATGCTGAGAGAGAATCTCATTCTCCTTTAGAATAGTCCAGGAATTCCATGCTCAAGTATTCTCCTCCCTAATCACATCATAGGGCATAATACATATACCCATTTTTGGTTCTTTACTTCTAACTTATATTCTTTGAATTTCTCAAAAGCTTCAGACTTGTGTTTTAACAGGAACATATGTCCGAATCTTGAGAGATCATCAGTGAATGTAATGAAGTATAAAGAACTAATCCTGGCATGTGTAGATAGGGACCTACATACATCATCATGTATCAATCCCAAGAGTTCACTAACTCTTTCTCTATTTCCAATAAACGGAGCTATGGTCATCTTATCTTTGTGACATGACCGACAAGTTTCATAATATGTAAATTCAAACTGATTTAAATATGCATCTTTATGTAACTTCAGCTAGTCGGGTCGCATTGATATGACCTAGTCTACAATGCATCAAGAAGGATTCGTTCATTTTTGAACTCTTCCTCTTGTGTGTGTTTTGTACGTTAATAACCGTGGTTTGATTTAGAACGTATATGCTTTTAGATAACGTGCCTGAACTGATCAACTCTTGATATAGGAAATGTTCAAAACATTATCCAACAATACAAAATTATATCCTTCTTTACTAAATAAAGAGACTGATATTATGTTATATATCAGGTTCGGTATCTAATAACATTCGTTCGGAATCAATGTATTTCGTAATACAGGGTGATAACTACCAACATATTTGGCTGCAACACTTGCACCGTTTCCAACTCTTAAAACTTATCACCCATTCTCAGTTCTCTACCTATCTGTAGCCCATGTAACTGATTAAAGATGCGGAATCCTGATCCGGTATCACATACCCAGGACGTAAAGGAAATTGAGAAACAGTTCTCTGTAATGAACACACCCGAAGATGATGCATCATCATCTACTTTCTTCGTTTGGGCGGCACGGGAATCCCGGTAATCCCCAATTTCCTGCTCGATCTTATATCAATTATAAGTTGGAGCGGGACCAACGTTCCCCAACTCAGTATAACAAGCGGGTTCGGTCAGTACATCCGTATTATTATCTTGATTAAGATGTAACATGGTCGCTACCTGGAGAGAGAGAGAAGAAAACACTCTGTGTATGCTCTTGCAAGATTAGATTGGTTATTAATTTATCTAATCAGGATGGTTCTTACTGTTTTAGTCAAATCTTCCTTCAAACCCTAAAAGGTAAGACTAGCCGGGATTAATTACACCCTACAAGTTCGCCAATCTTTCAGCCAGGCCAGTGTCGGTATTTTGAGGGAGTTTCCCCGTGCTTTCGTACAGACCTAATTAAAATAAACCTCGTTTTCCCAGAGGCATAACCCCGTTAACACCTTTCTAGACACGTACTTGATTGACTAATTGTAATGTGTAAAACTCTCCCAGGAGTAACTCTTACTCGCAGTGGGTATCGGGATCCAACTATCTCATAGGAGGTATGCAATCTCATTGCAAATTTCAACACTTGAAATTCTCGATAATGTTTTGCCCCTAACCTCGTATGACCTTGACAAAGGTCAAAAAAGCATAGGATGCTAGTCAAGTTCAACCCGTCATTTCCTGATTGAATTAAACCCACCCGCACGACCCTTGACAAAGGCCAACAAGGTTGCCCGACTACCCTAACTCAATCGCATCATATGCTTATGCAGATAAGAAGTAATCCACTACCGCACACTACGCCTTGACAAAGGCCAACAAACGCAGCAAGAATACTAAGTATTACTTATCCGAAATGACGGAGGGCTACGACAGGTTTTTAAGAAAACCTTTTGCGTAATGAACTTGATATCGTCGTAGAATCGAGTGATTTTGAAAAAGAGTGCTTTTGAGGCTTTTACTAGTTTTTCTAAAGAGGTCACTCCCGGTGAAGGGATCTCGGCTCTTTCCTCATCGAATGAGGTGCAGGATAAGCAAAAACTATAAAAGCAATTAAAAGACAATCCGAGTTTGTAGCATCTGCTAGTTTCTCTAAAGAGGTCACTCCCGGTGAAGGGATCTCGGCTGTTTCCTTATCGAATAAGGTGCTTGATATTCTACAAGGAATACCACTATGCAAAGCAAGAACTAGAGCTACCAGTTTTTAAAACAAGTTTCTACAACATCTTTTAGGTTTTTTTTATTTCATTAATCTCATTAATGAAGTCCCATTTATTATACTTCCCAAGCATTAGATATGAAACGAAAGCAGCAATATTAATTATATCTCTTATATATAATATATATGCATTCATCTCAGAATATAATCAATGATCACATCACAGAATATCGCAGTAGAATAAAACATATGAAATATTGGATATACTAGGATTTCCGGGTTTTAAATTAAGCCTGTATAAAGCACGGATTCCACGGTCGTGATGAATAGCCAATCCCACACCCCTAGATCCCTACGAGAGCGGAAAGGAACCCTACAAATTCTAGAGTTAGGAGACTCGGTCTCGACTCCTCGAGATGTTCTCCCACTGGACCTTAGAACCCGGTTACTTGTGCTCCCCGCCTTGGGCTTATTCTAATACGGAAAAGTAAATAATATACAATTGTGACATCATCCTTAATCCGGAAGTGTCCCAACAAAAGAACATTACATACAATGAATTTTACATGATTGAAAATAAAAATCCTCATCTCACATAAAAACCCCCGGCTATTCAAAACACGACGATCCAATATAACATATCACAGCAACACATAACATCATATGTCATCAACGTAAGTAAATATGCGTATCCCAATTGTCGTTAATATATAGCAACGAAACCGGCGATACACCACATATTACACTTACGGCCGCAGAAAAAAAAAGTGAAAAATTACAGCAGTTGGAATCCGCAACCAGCTTAGACATCATAAACCCAATATATTACATATATTGGATTTCATGCCTAACCAAATGAATTCCTTAGACATCGCATGCCTAACAATTATAAACCCCGCATTTTAGTCTCGATCTCGAAAACACTTTTCAATATCTAGTCGGGCAATTCAACAAGATTCCCGACATCCTGATCGAATGCTCGTCGGAAACTTTAGTAGATGTCCGCACCCCCCGATGCCGTCGACAAAGTGCACTAAGATGGAACACCGCTGCCGCGAGCACCCGAACGGATGCTTTTGGCGACGGGGTTCTCCTACAGTCACTTGGTCGGGGCTATGGAGCATGGCTATCTAATAATGTTACCCGGCGAGTATCCGTGCACGCTACGTGATTGCAACGTACTTTTGATCGCATCAAAATCCAGTGGCAACCGATCAAATGAGACTAAACTACTAGATTTATAAAATTCAAATTAGTTTTGATTCCAAGTATTGTATCCCATCACATAATATCCGGACGACGTTAAACTTTTTGATCGATTCATCAAAGTCCCACAATTTTCCGACAGCTCAACACTTGAGCACAGTTCAATAATACCCAGAAGATACCACAGTACCTATGAACCAGCCGTAAAAGGGTCAAACCAACACCTCACATGTGACAACGCTGAAATACCACAAACCCTAGGGTTTAGTGGCGGTTCTGTCAGTCACATAATCGAGTTAAGGTTTCGTTCTTCTAGAGGGTCCACAGAATCACTTGCATATTTTTCCAAATACGTTAAACTTGGAAAAATGGGTTTTTGACAATCGTTCGAACTTTCTAATTTCGTCCAGACAACATGCGAATAACCCAAAATAATGTTAAAACTACGAATACAAAACACTCCTAATTGCTTATAGTGTAAGATTACATCACATGCAAAATTAGCAAAAATAAACAACACCTAAAACATCAAAACCAAGTCACTTGAATACAGTCAAAAATTCAGAGGGTTCTGCTCGGATTTGGCCGAGATTGGGGGTATGGTGGCCGGCCAAAATTGCATGAAACCCCCTCAAATTTTCACAGTGTTCATATTATATCACATACAACACTCTGTACTTGTTTAAAAAGTTTTTTGAAAAACTTTTAAAATCGACAGATACTTCAATTTTCCGTTTTAAGTTTCAGAGTATTTCGGTTTCGTAATCTTAACAAAATCTATCTAAATTTCTAGCATGGCTCTGATACCACTGCAGGGTTATCTAGAACGGCAGCAAGGTTTCGGGAGGCATCGTCCATGCCAAATTCAAAAATTTGCCGTTCTAGCTAACCCTAACTAAGAATCGTTAACTAGAAATCCGACGGAATGAAAATGCCAACACTTTTCAAGTAAAGAGAGCAAGGAGTAAAACCTTTGTAGACCGGTCCTTCACTCAATAGCTTTGTGTAGCAGTCCCTTCGCTGCGATCGTGAACTCCAGACTCTAGAGAGGCACCCATGAAGAAACGAACATGCTTGTTTCGAAGTCTTCGAGGCTGAAGATGATCTACGTCGAGGAGACACTAACCCAAGCTATCTCTTCACTAACTATAGAATTAGTAAAGCCAACACCTTAAACTAAATGGCAAGTATTAGAGGATGATGAAGTAGGAAGTGGGCTCACTTTAGATTTCATTTTCTCACATTTTTTTCTCATATCTCCATTGAAGCTAGAAAGCTTTGAGGAAAAAGAAGAAGAAGAATGAACTCATCATATGAATTAATCCAAATGAATTATTGCAACCATGGGTGAGTTAAGCCCTCATACCTAACTCATGTAGAGAATAAACCAAAGGCTAAGGTTAAGGGTTGGGTTAACAAATATCCTAAGGAATGACAAAATAGTGGACTTTGTCAATATTCTACAAGCTTCTTCCAAGCTTGAAAATATTGACTAAGTCTTTTCTCTTTTGTGATAACTTAAGCAATAAATAAAACCCTAACTTAACCCTAGCATGGTATAAGTCTCATACACCCATCTTGCTTGTATCATCAAGCATCCCACAATACATGTACACAAATATACATATCACATATATACAACGTGCACATCTAGTCAGAAAAGAAATATTAAGTGAATTAATATTAGTTAATGTAATTTAATATATCAAATATATAATTATACATTAAATTATCAAATCAACTCTTGATTTAATAATCCGGCTATATTACATATAACCGACTAATATCATAGTAACAACGTATCGAATCAACACTTGATCCGATAACCCGGATATATCGCATATAACCGACCAATGTCACAAATCACGAGAATAGAATATGGTATCTCATATCGTATTAATCTCGGTCCTGCACATATCACATATGTGCTCCTACTCCGTTTCGCTTGAGCCAGAAAACCCCTGTGTAGGACTCTAAAGACTCGTCAATACGCTGACAGTAGGTGATGATTATATCAAACACCCACAAGCCGCAAGCGGTCTGCTAAACGTAACGGCCACCCGGGTATTGAGCGATCAGATGATCAACAAGCAAGCTTGCTCACACTCATGCGAATCCAATCAGTAACATTACCGTACAGTCCGGTCTCTTCGTCTGATATGTCGCATATCTTGTCTAGGGGTGGTAAACGTCAGACCCCAGTAACTCGATAAGTCATGCCGATGTGAGGCTCATAACGGGTCAAGAAACTACTGATAACACTTACCAGTATATCTCTGAAGCAGCCCTGTCCAGGTACTTCCTGTTATAGCTAATCAAGCACAGTGCAACATCAACTCATAATACCGGGAGAGACGAAACCCCTCCTATCGCTCATTGCCTCCATGTGACTCGGGACTGTACCCAAAAGCCACCGTTTTCACGTTCTCTTGAACGTGGTAAGGTGGAAATCAAAGCACAGTGGGAATTACACAAAACTCTATGACGATCTCGGGTCTACAGACTAACCTGTACCAGTGTCACCAGAGAACTGCTATCTGACGATAGGTATAATACTATCTAGGAGTTCTCGGCGAGTCCGTCCAGTGTACCCAGTCTCCACTGAGCACCCGTATACTATCTCTGATGTCAAACACCAATGGATATGGGATCATCCATCACCCATCTACAAGGGTCGAGATGCTATACGCTAGTCTACTCTGGTATATCGATGCCCTGTCTCGATACACCCACGACTAGGAACATTTGAAGGATGTACTTAATGACTACTCTGTCCCCACTAGTATGATCTGCATCATAGTCCTGGTAGTCAAGTACTCATCCTAAGGGCTTTATCAACATGTAATATAGAGACAATCAGTGTACATGTTAAGATAAAGAGCAACAGATGGCATACTATCATGTCGAGCAAGAAAGTCCTCCATGTATATGTCCAAGCATCCACTACAATATATATTGTATGTACAATAATGGCCTCTAGGGCATATATATAACTAACACTATCATCTCGAGTAAGATTGTTCTCTCATATAGATCCTCCTTCAATTACAATAATTGACTTGAGGGCACCTATATCCAACAATCTCCCACTTGCACTTAAGGCCAATTGTTGCGGTTTCTCATATCCAACTTCTGTACTTACAGTTTCGCAAACTGTGTTCGAGAACTCGCTTCAATGAGTGGACTCGGCACAGTTCATCTCTCCGTTTCTCTCTGAATCTCGACTTCGCGGAGATCAAGTATCTCTCAAATTGAGCGAACCAGACTTAGTATTTGCCTGGACTAACAGTGGGATAATGTTCATAAATGAACAATTATATCCAGCAAATTCTCAGGTGGTATCTTTTGCTGATTCACAATCAGTATTTAGCACCACGACTACCTTAGTATCCTACTTGGAACTCTTTCTAATATAATGCTCCTCAAAAGAGGATAAACTTATAATTCGCGACAGACACTCTGTCTTCCATGTTTCCTGAGAAGCTAGAATTGGTAACCACCTCCTTCAAGAGACTGCCATTACCAAACCAAGAACATCAAATGCTCTTCACTGCTACCCCATGTTTTCCCAGGATTAGGCTGATATCCATATCCTATATAGAGAAACACATGTGACCACTATTGTTTTACCGATTTGCAGCATAGGAACATCACTTCCTATCATGAGTATGTCATCCACATATCATATGAGGAATCTGACAACACTTTCTACTACCTTCTTATAAATATCAGGTTCATCTCTTATATTAATAAAGTCAAACATTTTAACTGTATCATCAAAACAGATGATCCTTCTCTGCTATACCTGCATTAGTCTAAAGACAGACTTAAGCAACTTACACGCTTTCCGCTGCTCCCACTGACTACGATAACCCTCTGGCAGAGTCATAGATGTACACTTCTAAATCCAATTTAGAAAGACGTTATAGTCATCCACATGCCAGATATCATAGTCATGAAAGACAACAATGACAAGTTATATCCGTATGGACTTCAGCGCAGGTACTGAAGTAATAGTTTCATCACAATCCACAATGGGTATTTGATGAAATCTTTTAACTAAAAGTCTAGCCTTATTAGGTTAGTACCTTTCCATTTGTACTGATCTCGCAAGATCTACTTGCTCCCAATGGGTTTTACCTCTTCAGGATCACCTAACAAAGTCCACAATTTGTTGTAGTGCATGAAGTCCAACTAGGATATTTAGGCATCCCGTCATCAGTCGGAAGTCACCATTCATGGCTTGCTGATAACTAGTAGGGTCATTATCACATGATGCGAGCCTCCTTGTCACTGTAAACGAGGAAACCGTAGTACCTCTCAAGTGGTTGAGGTCACCTACTAAATCTGCAGATTAGGCTAAGATCTGTCAGGATCAATTGAATGTCCAGGTTCTATTATATCTTTAGTAACTGTTTATGGTTCTGGAATCACTTCTAGTTCTACCATACTCCCATTAATTTCTTTTGCAAGAAATTCCTTTTCTAAAAAGATGATGTGTCGAGAACAAAACAACTTTTGATCCCGAAAATGGTAGAAAGTTAAACTCTCGTCAATGCCCGGGATAACCCACAAACTTCTATTACTGAAACGCGCCTTGAGTTAATCCGGATCGAGGTTTTAAGTAAAAGACAGAAAACTCAATATCTTAACAATCTTAAGATGATAACCCAATTTATATCAGATATAGAATATGGGGAACATATTTAGGTGAAACCAGTGTCAATTGATATGCATCTATTTCTAGTGCATCCCTTAATCGAAAAAGGAAATTCAGCATTACTCATCATGGTGCACACCCACGGATGAGTAATCTGAGAGAGAATCAAATTCTCAATTATATTACTATGGAATACCTAGCATAAGTATCAACATCTTCGAACACTTCGAAGAATTTTAATACTTCTAACATTTGATTCTCTAATTTATTCCTATATCTTATGAACTTCTCAAAATCTTTGGACTTTGCATTTCAACAAAAATGAGTGTCTAAAACCAGAGAATTCATAGTAAAACAAAACGAAATATGAGTACCAACCTCTTGTCCGTGCGGATATTGGACAACATACATCATTATGTATAAGTATTTTGAGTTCACTAACTTATACTCTGTGTGTTATAATTTGAAAACTGTATTTTGGTTAAGAATGTATATCCAGTTATTCAATGCACCCATACCCAATCATCAAATGATAAAGGCAAATGTTTATAACATATTTTTTAAAAATTTATATCCCACTTTATCAAATAAAGAGACAGATATATCAGTTTACAAAAGCTGGTGCATAATAACAGATATTCAAAACCAAAAGTTTGCCGAAAGGCAAAATCAGGCGATTTCCCCAATAGCAACAATTGCTCTGATATCCGATATTGATGATCAAATCACCTTTCTAATAATCTAATTTTTCTAAGTATCTATAACAACTTACAGATGTGAGATATTAATCCGGTATCTATATACCCAGAATTCAAAATTAATTGGAAAACAGTTTTCGATTACAATCATATAGAATCCACGAAACATCAAAATGTTTCAAGGGGTGGCCGGGTATTCCAAGTAATGACTCTTTCATTGCCCAGGGTCATAACAGTAGTTGTATTTTCCTTTGTGCTCACTTCGTCCCCAATTGTTGTCTCTCTTTCTTACCTTATTTATACTGAATTTATACTAGTTGGTTTCTTCTCACCCTTCTTTTCAGCTCCAGCATCGGGATTGGAATAAGACTATCCAATAAGCGTAACTGGTATATTCTCCTTATTTAAATAGCTCTCAAACTTGAGATAAGGTGGAGAGGAGAGACAAATGAATTGTATCATATACAATTCACTTTCTCTAGAACCTGTGGCCATCTTCGAAGGAAACAATTTTTTCGAGTTCATAAATAACTGTACGATGACCTTCTAAGCAATATGGATCTCTGTATCGGATACAGAGTGTTCTGGAGGAAGAAAAAAGGGAAGCGGGAGGGGTAAGGACATATGCGACTATGTCGTGAAATAGGGCAATCATGACATTCCAGAGCCATTAATTGTAAAAAGGTTCGGTTAACTTGGTTTACGAGTTCTTAGTTTAGGCTCAGTCTTAGGTCGCTGCCAGAGAGAGAGAGAGAGAGAAAAGAAACACTCGTCGTGTACTCTAACTTAGATTAAATTGGTATATTTATCTAATCAGGATGGCTCCCACTGTTCCGTGAAATCCTCCTTCAAACCCTGAAAGGAGAATTAGCCGGGATCATATCCCTAGAGTAGCTATTACTCACAGTGGGAATCGGGATCTAAACTATCATGGTGTGGTAACCTTAACGGGGTCAACAAGTCACCCCACACCATAGAAGGTATGCAATCTCATTGCAATTTTCAACACTTGAAACTCCCAATATAGGTTTTTACCCCTAATGACTTATGACCTTAATGAGGTCAACAAATCATAAGTCGCTAGTCAAGTTCAACTCGTCATTTCATGATTAATTTAGACCCACCCGCACGACCCTTAACGAGGTCAACAAAGTCGTACAACCGTTCTAACTGTAAGTTGATGTCACACACCCCACATGGTTTGTGGAGAGGCGAAATTTACAAAAAACAATTTTATACAAGCAATATCGACTAAACATCCAAGATTATTTAGAAACCCTAACTAGCTAAACACAAAGAGGTTCTAAACTACTATGATAGTGGTTTATAGCTCCAAGATACAAGTCCTTCGGATCGTCTTCTTCTCTTCTTGAGCTCCTAGATTTTGGGATCAAGCTCGGTCGTCGGTCTCCTCGTGTCGAAGAAGATCCACCCGAGAGTCTATGGTTCAAGCTCTAACCTCAAGAATGAGGTAACTAAAGTACCTAGTTTGCTAATCTAGGTAGCTTAGGAGATGTAGAGAGTTAATTGGTCTAATTTATCTCAAAGAACCCTACAATTCACAACACATATGAGGGTTAGGGTTTGAGGAAGAAGGAGGAGAGCAATGGAGAGAGAATGCAAGTGTAGAATGAAAAAATAGAATGAGCAAGTGAAGAATGGCTAAGACTTTTTCCAAAAAATCAAGCATACATTATTTTTCCATAGAAAAATGTAACCATGCTTGAATAGTAAGAGTAAATGAAAAAACAAAAGAATTAGCCATGCATCATCCCATGCCTCAAATATCTCCATTTATCCACCTCATTATCTATTTTCCAAAAATAGATTTGTGCAAAATGAGGTGTCTCCTTCTAGAAGCAGTTCTTGCAAAATTACAAGAACACCCTCATCGTATATATATACCCGTATTCGTACTGCAAAAAATACGAATACCGCGAGATAAAGATAAACCAATAATATAATATTAGAATGCGGCTTAATCCTAAGCCCATTAGTATTATCCGTCCGAACAACATCTGTGCAGCTAGTACACGTATATGATCAGAACCCTGCACGTAAAACCATACGGCCTCTATATCGTTTCGCCTGAACCAAGGAAACCCTCTGTGCGGGACTCTAAAAACTTAACAATACGCTGGCAGTGGGTTTAACCACAAGTCTGTTAGTGGTACTAGCTATACGTAACGGCTACCCAGGTACCTGTCGAATAAGAAGGCTGATGAGCGAACTCATCCGAACTCCTACTGAGCCTGTCCGTGACAATCTTCATACAGTCTGGCCTATTCGTCTAAGAGTATCGCAAATCGTGCCTAGGGATGGTAAACGTCAGACCCCTAATAATGCAATAAGTCGTGTTGGTATAGAGCCCAATACACCCTGAGAAACTACTGGTGTACCTACTAGTAAATCTCACTTATCCTGGCCAGGGAATTTTTGTATTGGCTAACCATACACAGCGCGATATCAACTCCCAATACCGGGAGGTACGAATTCCTTCTTTCCCCTACTACCTCTAAGTGCTTCGGGACTGCACCCAACTACTACCTGTTTGCATGACACATTTGAGCCGTGGTAGGGTAGTAATCTAAATACAGTGAGAACACACTCGAGATAAATAGTGATGTCAAGTCAACAGAATAACCTGTACTCATGTAAGTAGGGAACTGCTAACTGACATTAGGTATAATACCAACCAGCAGTTCCCAGCGAGTTCGTCCAGTGTAACTCATAACCCAATGAGCACCTGTATACTATTTCAGGTACCGTATACCAATGGCTGTGGGAAAGTCCACATCCCCTGAAAGGGATAAGATGAAAGTCGACCTTAGCACCACCATGAGGTTCTAGAGGCATCAAGCATGCCAAATTTTAATTTTATTAAGTGCTAAGTTAGACTAACAAGATCTTTACTAGAATATTTTGGGTTTGTCTTTGTGATGTGATGAACTTAAGAGAAGAAAAGTGCATACAACCTTTGTAGTTCGATTCCTTCTCTTCAATAGCTCCGGGTTGAAGTCCACGCGACTTTACTAGGCTCCTCTTCGAGGAACCTCCTTCGTGATCTTCGCGCCAAAGACGATCCACCCGAAGTCCACAAGATCAAGCTAACCCTTCACTAATCTCATTAGTGAAGGCAACACTCCACATCAAATTGCTAATCTAATGTGTGATGGTGAAGTAGGGGTTTAATTTGCTCACTAGTTTGTGTTCAAGCTTCATGGTTCACATCATATGTGAGGGTTGAAGCTTGAACCATGGGATTGAGGAAGAAGAAGAAGCTAGAGAGCAACCATGTGAGCAAAGTAAGCAAAATGGCTATGTGTTGAGAATGAAACTAGAATGAATGGCAACTCTTGACCCCCACTCATTCAAGTATGTAATTTTGCAATATAAAATTTCAACCATACTTGAATAGTGAGTTAAGATGAATAAACAAAAATAAAACCCATGCTTGCAACCATGCTCTCATTTTCCACCTCATTTCTATTTTTCTCAAAAGTAGAAAATCAAGACATGCTTCATTATTATATATTAATATATATATATATAATGAAGAATAATTAGTGAGCTAATGATATTATTTAAGATATAATTATATCACATATAATGTATATCACATTATTAAATCAACACTTGATTTAATAATCCGGTTATATCACATATGACCGACTAATATCATTTATCTGTATATCACATTATCAAATCAACACTTAATTCGACAATCTGGTTATATCAGATATAAACGAACCGATAACAGATAACTTCCATATTACAATACGGTATCACATACACGTATTTAATCAGGCCCATACACACATCACATATGTGTCCTACTTCGTTTCGCTTGAACCAGGGAACTTCTGTGTGGGACTCTAAAGACTCGTCAATACACAAATAGTAGGTGATGATCACATCAGTCACCTATAAGCCGTCAGCGGTACTAGCTGGACGTAACGGTTACCCGGGTATTGAGCGATATGAAGATCAACAAGCAAGCTCGTCCATACTCTCCATGAAGCCTATCAGTAACACTACCGTACAGTCCTGTCTCATCGTCTGATATGTCACATATCATGTCTAGGGGTGGTAAAAGTCAGGCCCCGGTAATGTGATAAGTCATGCTGATGTCTGTCCTATAACGGTTCGAGAAACTACTGATAACTCTTATCAGTAAATCTCAGCAGCAGCCCTAGCCAGGGACATCCAGTTATAGCTAATCGAGCATAGCGCAATATCAACCCCCAATACCGGGAGAGACGAAACCCCTTCTATCTCCCATTGCCTCCAAGTGACTCGGGACTGTACCCAAAATCCATCTGTTTGCACGACTCCTTTGAGCCGTGGTAGGGAGGAAATCAAAGCACAGTGGGAGCCACACAAGACTCTATGACGATCTCGGATCTACAGACTAATATGTACCAGTGTCACCAGAGGACTGCTATCTGATGATAGGTATACTACCACATAGGTGTCCTCGGCGAGTCCTGTTCGGTGTACCCATTCTCCAATGAGTATCTGTGTAAAATCATTGATGTCACACACCAATGGTTGTGGGATCAACTATCGCCCTTTAAGGGACAAGAAACGTACACACTAGTCTACACTGGAATATCGATGCCCTGGTCTCGATATTCCCACAACTAGGAACTGATTAAAGGATGTACTTGTGCACTACCCTGGCCCCACTAGTATGATCTCATCATAATCCAGGTAGTCAAGTATATATCCTAAGGTCTTTATCAACACGTGAGAGCAAGACAGTAAAGAATACAAGTCAACATGTTAAGATAAAGAGTAACCAGATAGCATATTATCATGTCGAGCAAAAATGTCCTCTCTCTCTATATATATGTCTAAGCATCCACTATAATATACATCACATGTACAATAATGGCCTCTAGGGTATACATAACTAACAATCTCCCACTTGCACTAAGCCCATGTGTTGTAGTATCTCATACACAACATCCTAAAAAGTCTCTCAAATTGTATCTGGGGGAGGGCCTTTATGAGTGGATCTGCTACATTGTCCTTCGTGTCAACCCTTCTGATCTCGATCTCCCGGCGATCTCGTATCTCCCTGATCAGGTGATACCGCCTCAGAATATGTCTGGATCTTTGATGGGACCTGGGTTCCTTAACCAAAGCCACCGCTCCATTGTTATCACAATACACAGGTATTGGATGCTCAATGGATGGAACCAAACCAAGCTCAGCAATGAATTTCTTCATCCAGACAGCTTCTTTGGTAGCATCGTTGGCAGCAATGTATTCGGCCTCCATCGTCGAGTCTGCTACGGTGTCTTGCTTGGAACATTTCCAATACACCGCCCCTCCATTGAGGGTAAAGACAAAACCCGAGACCGACTTACTATTGTCCTTATCACTCTGGAAGCTCGAATCGGTAAAAGACTCCACCTGGAGTTCACCATTACCATATACCAAGAACATTTCTTTAGTCCTTCTCAAGTACTTAAGAATGTTTTTCACAGCTGTCCAGTGGTTTTTCCCAGGATCTGATTGATACCCGCTCACTACATCTAGTGAGTAAGCTACATCCGGTTTGGTGCATAACATCGCATACATGATAGAGCCTACTGCCGAAGCATAGCGTATCCCTTGCATGAGAGCCCTTTCCAAATCAATCTTGGGAGATATCTCTTTGGAGAGAGTGATTCCTGAACAAGCGGGTACATTACCATGCTTGGAATCTTCCATACTAAATCTCTTTAGTATCGTGTCTATGTACCTGGATTGGGACAATCCCAAAATCCTTTTAGATCTATCTCTATATATCTTTATCCCCAGAATATAGGAGGCATCACCAAGATCTTTCATGGAGAACTTGAGTGATAAGAAGAGTTTGACCGAGTGTAGCATAAGAACATCGTTTCCTATCTAGAGTATGCCATCCATGTACAATACGAGGAAGACCACCTTACTCTCTACATCCTTCTTATATATATAAGATTCATCTATATTTTTGATGAAGTCAAACTCTTTGATAGCTTCATCAAAACAGATGTTCCAACTCCGTGATACCTGCTTTAATCCGTATATGGATTTAAGCAACTTGCACACCTTTTCGCTGCTCCCACTGTCTACGAAGCCCTCTGGCTGTGTCATGTACACGCTCTCTTCTAAATCACCATTTAGAAAAGTGGTCTTGACGTCCATCTGCCAGATTTCGTAGTCATGGTATGCAGCAATGGTAAGTAGGATCCTGATGGACTTAAGCATAGCGATAGGAGAGTAGGTTTCATCATAGTCGATGCCAGGTCGTTGACGAAAACTTTTTGCTACAAGTTTAGTTTTGAAAGTCTCAACTTTTCCATCAACACCTATCTTCTTTTTGAAGATCCACTTGCTCCAAATGGGTTTTACCCCTTCAGGAGCAACTTCCAAAGTCCATACTTGGTTGGTGTACATGAATTCCATCTCGGATATCATAGCATCCAGCCAATTCACAGAGTCTCCACTTGTGATGGCCTTTTCGAAACTAGTCGGGTCATCATCTTCCATTATGCAATCCTCGCTCCCACCGTTTATGAGAAAATCGTAGTATCTCTCAGGTGGATGAGAAACCCTACTAGATCTGCGGAGTGGCTGTGGTTCGTTGGGCACTATTGGATCCTCTGGTTTTACCAAATCGTCAGTTGTTTTTTGTACTGCTGGAACTTCTTCCAGTTCTACCTCACTGCCACTAATTTTTTTACAAGAAAGTCCTTTTCTATAAAGGTGGCATGTTGAGAAACAAACACTTTTTGTTCCTCTGAGTGGTAGGAGATATACCCTCGCGAATTCTTGGGATATCCTACAAATTTGCACAATACTGACCTTGCCTCGAGCTTTTCCGGATTTTGTGTTTTCATATAGGCCGGTGATTGATAGGATGTTTCGTGTATGCTTTTTGAAATCAAAGTTAAGAATATCGCAATCAATAACGGTATCGCTTGGTAGCTAGCCGATTGAGTACGGGTCGGTCCACAGGGAAAACGTGTTCTTTTCTTATTGTTCTAACGAGTCAATTGCTATTTGTGGTAGGTTTTGATTTTTATAAAAACTGAAATTGAATTTGATTTGGATTAAAACCTTGCTAGGATTAGGATTAGGTTAGTTTGGAAAGTTAATTCTACTCACCGCTTCCTTTGCCTTAATTAAGAACTTAGGTGTTAAGGTAATAGTTAACAAAGGGGATTGGCACGAGTAGGAAAAAACGTAGTTTCTTCCTTTTGGTCCTTGTCCGTCCTTTCTTAACTCTTAGCCCTAACCTCTATGTAAATCAACCACAACCGGTCTAACTAGGGATTCACCGCTATCTCATAGGATAGGGTGCCGTAGTGAGCGGTGTGTGTTTTATTTGAATAGAGACCTAATTTAAAATATTGAACGGGCAAGAAAGGAGTGAGAGATTTCCATCTCGAAAACTTACCCAATCCCGACCCTAACAAGTGAGGAACTACTCACTCATTAGGGAAATGGTGACAAAATTCATTTTTATGTTTTTTATTAACCTAATTAACTTGTAGATAAATAAAGACAGGTAAAATCGCAGAAAAATAATTACGCAATTTAAGAAGAACATAAGATGAAAGAAATAAAAACTTATTTTTATTGATGCACTCTTTGACGATTACAAGGGAATTAAAAATCTAATCTAGAATTAAAAAGAGGCATGCCCCAAAAGAGGTTGTAGGCTTTTCTATTTGTAGATAGGAGAAACCCTAGGATTTACATCTGATCCACATCTGAAATTACAAGACTCTCCTAAGAAAACCGGGTCAATGCACCGACTCCTACCGACACGCACCGACACGTGCTCTGCACGGCCGCGGATCCACGGCGGAATACCTTATTTGGCCGTGGATCCACGGCCATCTTGAGGGTTCTCTGTCTCAACTCTTTAGGACTGCTTCATGTTGCATTTTACTTCTGGTTTCTTCACTTGGTTTCTCAGAATTTCTTCTATTTTCTTCCAGATTTCCATAGTGCAGAATGTTGTGGACTTTTACCGTTAGCTTCGTGTTGAAGTCTTGAATCTTGTGCTGCCCTTATACGTTGTACAATCGAACTGTTCATTGATCTTCATTTGTTCCTTAAACTGTAGGCGGTATCTTGCAGATTCATCTATTTGTTGGTCGTAGTCTCACATTTGTACCGTCTTTTCACCATTTTCACTGTATTGTTCTGAGAACCTGTAACCTGCAACTATTTAGCAGACATGTATCAAAAGCACCTATTTATTTGCAATATGATTAAGAATGGGGAATATAATAATGCAAAATTCTGATATGAACAAATACCCCCAAACTTATCTTTTGCTTGTCCCGAGCAAAAACCAATTTATTCCCGAAAAAACCTAACCTCACTTTCGCAGGGAATCGCGATTGCACTGAGCTCGTGTAACAAGCCGTTAAATCTCTAGGTGTCCCTAGTAGGAGGAGTGTTGTCTCCTGAGGGTTTTCAGCGGATACTACCAACAAAATCCGATCAATTTGGCCTCTTGACTTTCATTCTTCAATTCGATGTTCTATCAAGAAATTCTATTATCTTCAACTTAGAAATCATCAACCCATATTTTTCACGCTTTCTTTTCATTTAACTTAAGATCGTATATATTCTGTAAATTTATTTAGCTTTCAGTATCTTTTGAATTTTCCTTCTAAGGTTCCATCTCAACTTAGGAATTTTTATCATCTTTACTAAAGATATAAGTCCTATTTTTCATTCCTATCTCTCATCCAAACCCAATCATATACCCCTACGTGTGTGTATGTATCACCCATACACCTAGAAATTCAATTCAAGTTATCATACTTTTGTCCATTATCCAAAGTACTTTTAGTTGGTGAATTTAGATGAAATTGCTCACACATTCTTCATGCGACCGTTAATACTTCTTGACGTAATAACGACCGATTACAAAATGTGTTTGCGCATTAAGGCATAATTCCTCGTCTTGTAATACCTAAGGCTTTAGCAGTGACTCCCAGACCAGTTGGTCTAAGGCACTAGGTGATAAAGCACCCTCACTATATATTTTTATTTTACGCAGCCTTAAGTAATTACAAAACCAGTGTTCATTGTTTTTATATCTCTTTATTCACACTTATACTTTTATTCAACTTTTTTCTCATATTGAGGATTTTAGACAAGAGCACTTCAAGATATCCTCTACTATCCCAAGTTTCAAGGTGCGTGTATGTGCGATTTGTAGGGTATATACTTTCAGAATTTAGACTCAAGGTTCGGAATTATTTTTCAGACTTACACTTTAAAAAAAAATTCAATACTCTTCCCTTATTTTGACCTATCCCAAGAACGGAACTCAAAATTTGCCTATTTCTAAATAAACTACAAGGACATATATTTTCTATAATTAAACTTTAAGAAAGGTTATTTTTAGGGTTTTTAATTTACTAAGTTTAGGATCTAGTTTTTCCTAGCTAGTCAATTGTCTTGGCAAACTTAAGTCAAATATGGACAAAGTTGAATTTTTCAATTTTTTATAATTTTTTAAAAAAAATTCAAATTTTTATTTGATTTTTTTAAATATTTTTTTTATATTTTCAATATTTTTATATTTTTTTAATTTTTTATAAAGATGCAATGCAGAATTAAACATGAAAAGAAAGAAAAAAATATGTACAAAAATTAAAATATACAATGCAATGATAACTATTTACAAACCACCTCCTCCCCCAAACTTACCAAAAGCAGTGCCCTAACTGCTCAGGCCCTCGCCGTCCCCTTGAACGCGAACGGGAACGCTCCTCTCGCGCTAGCAGCGTAGATACCCCATGTTCAATCTCAGTCACACGGTGATCCAAGTTGGTCACCATCCCCACCAAATTATCAATCCCCCTATGGATCTCCTCATTAAACATGCATGTTCTATGGGGGCAATCTCTTCCTCGCTCGCGGTCGAGCTCGAGCTGGGTGTTCTGGCGGGTATAGGACGTGGATACCCCCTTAATGAGAAGCCTAATGGGTATACCTACATGTATGTAGAATTCAAATTCCTCCACAGGGAGGAAATGGCGACACGGTTGTGTCACTAACATAGGGCATGGGTAATTTGCGGCCCTTTTTCCAGCACCAATTGAATTAAGAAAAACCGTGCACATATCAAATCTAGAGTTCCTAGTTATTAGGGTGTGCACGATATGAAGAGACGGCGTAAAAAATGTAGTATTATGTGAACTGCTAAAAATGTTGTTTTGTGCCCAACGACACACGGTTAATACATTGGCGAAGAGGGTTCTAGCCTGTATTCCCTTCCTAGGTTCCCTCGAACAGTCGTTACCCATTAAGGGCATGTAATCTTCAAATTGAAGCGGTTGGTCGTGAACAGGTAATCTGGGAATTAAGGTAACTTCATTGATGAAGTCCCTGTCAATGATAATTTCCCAATCGCCCCACAGTAATTTAATAAAACCGTATTGTGTAAGACAGCCTTCCTCCATTCACTCGTAAAAACGAGTGACTAGATCTGGAAGAGTGTAAGTATTGAGATGATTATAAATTAAAAAGTTTCACCCCCTCCGTATAATTTCATCACGAAAATAACTTCCGTAAATTGTGTGTGAAAAGATTTGTGAGAAATCACGTTCTAATTGCATGCTTGGTGCCATCACACAAAGTTCAGATCATCTAAAAATAATTAACAGAGAGGACAAAGAGATGCAAACCTCCTCTGAGAAAATTCAGAGGGAGAAGTGGCAGGGGCGCGACGGAAACGTGTCCGAATAAGGGTTCCTGCGGCGGTTGGGTGGCGGCACAGAAAGATCTCGCTGGAAAATCTTGAGCGGTGGCTAGGGTTTGCCGAGAGGTGAAAAATTAGGGTTAAGAAAATAGAGAGGGGTCCGGATTTATTTATAGGGGGAGTGTGTTGGTTATTTGCAAAAAGCCCCTCTTAAAAAGAGGAAATTATTTCTAAATAAAATTTTTATATTTATTTTATTAAAACCGGAAATTTACAAAAATACCCCAAAAATTTTTTATTTTCAAAATTTCATTTTTTAATTTTGTTTTTATATAATTACAAATAATACATACCCCCAAACTTGTTTGAAATAATGTTTTGGCTAGATACTCGAAATTCAGGGGTAAATGGAGGAAGATCAGTCAATATAAATTGGCTCCTGTAAAAACAGGAGCTCCTCCAAAGAGTCCACTGTGAGGAACAGTTTAAGTCGATGTCCGTTCACTTTAAATATTGAACCGTCCTCTGGATTTTCTAGATCGACCGCACCGTGCGGATATACAGTGCGTATCAAAAATGGCCCTTTCCATCGAGATCTGAGCTTGCCGGCATGGAAATGTAATCGAGTATCATAAAGTAAAACCTGTTGACTAGGTTTGAAAGTCTTGCGCATAAGGTGTTTATCGTGGAACATCTTCATTCGGTTTTTAACAACTACTGCGTTCTCATAGGCTTCATCCCGCATCTCGTTTAATTCGTTCAACTGCAGCTTTCTATTGCTGCCCGCATCTCCCAAAGATAGGTTCAACTCTTTTATTGCCCAAAATGCCTTATGCTTTATTTCAACTGGAAGGCGGCAAGCCTTTCCATAAACAAGTATATATGGAGACATGCCAAGATCGGTCTTATAGGCAGTACGGAATGCTCAAAGGGCATCGATAAGTTTTGATGACCAATCTTTACGGTTTTTTGAAACCGTTTTCTCCAATATTTGTTTAATCTACCGATTTGAAATCTCGGCTTGTCCATAAGTTTGGGGATGATAGGGCGTTGACAGCTTGTGAGTAATGGAGTATTTCCGCATTAAGGACTCGAAAGTCCTATTACAAAAGTGAGATCCATTATCACTGGTAATCGCGCGAGGATGCCCAAACCGAGAAAAAATATTTTCTTTGAGAAATCTAACGAAAACCTTGTTGTCATTAGTTCGGATGGGCACAGCCTCGACCCATTTTGAAACATAGTCAACAACGAGTAGAATGTACATGTTCCCAAAAGAGTTGGGAAATGGTCCCATAAAGTCTATCCCCCAAACGTCAAAAATTTCAACAACCAAAATTGGTTGGAGCGTCATTTCATTTCTCCGAGATTCCGGCCCAAGTGTTGGCACCGGGAGCACGTCTTGCAGTATTCATATGCGTCTTTAAAAAGTCGTGGCCAGTAGAAACCACACTGCATGTTTAATGAGGACAGCACATTGATAAGATGTCATATGTAATTTACTGTGCAAGTAGGACTTTGAACGATGCCCAAATTTATTACAAAACTACCGAGAAAGAACTCTTGGTAGTTGTATTTGCATTAGAGAAATTCAGGCCCAACTTGATTGGCTCGGCAATAGTGGTTTACACCGATCACTCTGACCCACGACACATTTTATTGAAGAAGGATGTTAAGGCCAAGCTAATACGTTGGATCCTGTTGTTACAAGAATTTGATCTTGTCATACGAGACAAGAGTGGATGTGAAAACGTTGTAGCCGACCATCTTTCACGCATCAATTCTTCACCAACGTTGATCATATCAATAAATGACTCCTTCCCTTACGAACAGCTCTTGACCGTATCCTGCGAACCTTAGTTCATGGATATTGTAATTATCTAGCGACGGGACTTATTCCTAGCGATTGGTCGAAACAAGACAATCTTCGATTTCTATCCCAAATAAAATACTTTTACTGGGATGAACCTTATTTGTTTAAGTATTGTTCCGATCAAATCATTCACAGATGTGTCCCTAAAGATGAATTCAAGAGTGTATTGTCTTTTTGTCATGATCAGGCATGTGGCGGTCACTTTGGTCCATGTAAAACGGCGGAGAAAGTTTTGCAATGTGGCTTTTATTGGCCAACATTATTTAAAGACGCATACGTTCATTGCAAAAATTGTCCACGATGTCAACACATGGGTCGGATTTCATAAAGAAATGAAATGTCGCTCCGACCTATCTTGGTTGTGGAGATATTCGATGTTTGGGGTATTGATTTTATGGGCCTTTTTCCCAACTCCTTTAGGAATTTATATATCTTGTTAGTAGTTAATCATGTCTCAAAATGGGTGGAAGCAATACCGTGTAGCACTAATGACAACAAGGTTGTTATTAAGTTCCTTAAAGAAAATATCTTTTCGCGATTCGGGCACCCTCGCGCTATAATTAGCGACAACGGGACGCATTTCTGTAATCGGTCTTTCGAGGCTTTGATGCGGAAATATTCAATCAACCACAAACTTTCTACGCCCTATCATCCCCAAACGAGCGGGCAAGCTGAGATTTCCAATAGGCAGATCAAACAAATTTTGGAGAAGATGGTTTCTAAAAACCGTAAAAATTGGTCAACTAAATTGATGAATGCTCTTTGGGAATTTCGTACCACTTATAAGACCGATCTTGGTATGTCTCCATACCGTCTATTGTTTGGAAAGGCTTGCCACCTTCCTGTCGAGATCGAACATAAAGCAATGTTGGCTATTAAAGAGCTTAACTTCGATTTTGATCAAGCCTGCAGCTATCGGAAACTGCAATTAAATGAGCTAAGCGAACTCCGCGATGAAGCTTACGACAATGCGGTTATAGTAAAGAACCGGACTAAAGTGTTCCACGATAAAAACATTTTTAGAAAAACCTTCACACCGGGACGACAAGTCCTTTTTTACGATTCCCGTCTTCATCTTCATCCGGGTAAGCTAAAATCTCGTTGGAAGGGACCTTTTGTGGTGCGGTATGTATATCCGCACGGGGCAGTAGAAGTTGAAAATGTTAAAAATGGTTCAATTTTTAAAGTAAATGGGTATATATTGAAATCGTATTTTTATGTTGACCCAGCGGAGGAGCTCCTATTTTTACAGAAGCCACTTTATTATAACTAAATTTGCTCCGCCTCACCTCCATGTTTCGATAACATTGTCTCATTTTAAGAATGGAGGTGGGTGAAAAAGGACTTAACTGAATATCCATGTGTGTCAAAGCATAAGTTTGGGAGTAGTTTTCATTTAACTATTATTTTACTCCTATCATTTTCTCTCTCTAAGTCTACAGGTCTATGCGCTCAAAGAACAATATCAGTGAGGACACTGCTGAAAACGGGTTTGGAGGAAAGGTTTGTATTCACTGAATCATCTTTTAGCACGAGGCACTATACAAAAAAATTTGATAATGAAAGATTAGAAAGTGAAAAATTACATATGAAAGATAGGAATAGTTTGAGAAAAGTAAGAAAGTTAGATGTTTTCTTAAACGAAGCTAGTAATAAGTAGTTATGAGCCGTTGTCCCAAGGGTTAGTAAGATGAAGGAAATTACTAATCTGAGGATAAAAACAAGTCTAAAAATAGTCACTATTCTTGAGGCCAAATATTTGAACGTTGATACCCTACCATACGCACTGTCACACATCTCGAAACTTGGGATAGTAGAGGATACCTTGAAATACTCTTGTCTAAAAGCCTTGGTATGAAGGAAATAAAAATATATAAGTGTTTGTAGAAAAAGAAAAAAATGAACACTGGTTTTGTAATTATCAAGGCAGCATAAAAAATATAGCGAAGGTGTTTTATCACCTAGTGCCTTAGACCAACTGGTTTGGGAGCCACTGCTAAGTCTTAGGTGTTGCAAGACTAGAAATTACGCCTAAATAAGCGAGCACATTTGGTAATCGGTTGGTTAGTACCTCAAAAAGTATTAACGATCGCATGAAGAATGTGTGAGAAATTCCATCCAAAATATTCACCAACTAAAAAGTACTAAGGAAGATGGACAAGAGTATGATAGGTTGAATTGATTTCTCTAAGTGTAGAGATGTCTTTTACACACACGTAGGGGTATATGATGAATGTTTGGAGGAGAAATAAGAAGGAAAGCTGAAGACGAAGTTTTATTGAGAGATGATGTGATTTCTAACATCTTTTCACGACCATTAAGATAGGGCTCATAGCAACTGAAAAGCTAGTGTACTTGGAAACTCTTCTTTTCAAGTTCTTTCTTTTATAGTTCCTATCTTTATATGTAACTTTCACCATTTTTATTTTATTATAGGATTTTATGGATGTGATCCGCTGAAAACCCTCAGAATACAACACTCCTCCTACTGGGGACACCTAGAGGTTTAACGGCTTTTTGCACATGCTCAGTGCAATCGTGATGCCTACGAAAGTGTGCAACTTAGGTTTTTCTTTTTCTTTTTCTTTTTCTCGTTATCTTGAATAACTAGTTTGTTCGAGACGATCAAAGTTAAGTTTGGGGGTATTTGTTCAGTCGATAAAACTGCACTTTTGATATGACATTTTCCTTACTTTTCTTAAATATCTAAAGGTGTTTATTATAAATATGACACATATGAGGGTTTATCTGAAAAATATTATTTTCGTATGTTTATATATTATAATTAACATTATAAAAGATAATGTATGCATATAATATTTATATAATATTTTGATAATTTAAATATGCATATAATATCAAATATCCTTAATCAATATTCTAAAAATATAATATCATATAAAATGGTTAGGATAATATCTCAAAAATACCAAATATTACTAATATTATTCATTGAGATATTGTGCAGAAATTATATCAGGACTGGAATCAAGGAAATCCAAGATATCGAGCTCAAATCTGGCAAAATATTGAAGTAAATCATGAAATCAATTCTGGCAGAGACTTAGAGAAGATTTCCAAAATCCAGATATTCAAAAGATCACCACATGTCAACTAGATAAAGGTCCAGAAATTTACATCCAAGACCCCACCAGAGTGCCACCCAACCGCGGCCATAACCTACAATATGCGGCGGAACCGCCGCCGATATGGTGAGTTGGGATTTAGGATTTTCTATGTAGGATCATCTAAAAAAACCCTGATTTATGGAATCTAGGGATTGCAACTTCTGTGACTATAAATAGAACCCAGAGCCCCTCTTGGAAGATCATCAAACCGAAGAGATCACGAAATTCAAGTTGACTCACGCATCCAGGTTGATCAATCAGCTGTTCATTTATCTCCTTCAAGATAAATCGAAAAGCGAACTAGGGTTTTGCATTCCATTTTCTAAAGGAACAAAAAGTGTAATTGATCAAGTTAATTAATAAAGGTAGTTGTTTTATTCTTATTGCATTTATTTTTTATTTACATCATGATCTCCATCCGTTCTTCTATATCTATCATGCGCGAGTAATTCACCGCTTGATAAGGTTCGTAGGATTAGGGTAGATCAATGGAAAATGAAAATTTTCTTAACTTCTTTTAAGTCTTATGAAGTTTATAAACATTAGCAAAATAAATGTTAACATCATAATCGGGCACGCTATCAATTTATTGATAGTCTTGACCGCGATTTGAGATTAGATTAACAATTGTTTTGTTAAGGGCTAGACATGAATAGAGATCAATTAAAGGACAAGAGTCAATAGTGTGGAAACACTAGTTTTTTCCAAGAACCCTAATCCTCATTCATCACTATCAATCTAGTTTTAAATATAACAATAGATAAAAGGAGTCATTTTTATTAATCATCCATTACTACAAATCCTAACAAACCTTACAAGTCTTCTTCTGATATAAAATCTATATTTTTATTTAAACTAGATCTATTTTCTACATCCGTATTTTGACGTAGATCTAGAAACTATTCTCCACAATTTTTTATTCTTCTATTCTTCCTCTTTTTCAACACGTCTAAAGTAAGATTCAACGTTACCCTGAGGACGACCCGTACTCATCTCGGCTAGCTACACGCGACACCGTTATTGATTGCGGTTATTCTATAAACACTTCTTTAAAACAGATCAATCGGTATCCAATATCCCGGATGATCAGAACCATTTTATATATTTCAGTGTATTTGGTACGATATACGAACCGATATGAATAAGTGGAGAAACGGTCTTCGGACTTGGAAAGATGAATATGGATTGACTGGTGTAAACACATTTCAATTTTACGGTCAGGACGATCCATTTATCTTTTCGCGACAAGTGTTTCAAGTATACTACTTACAGTGTTTGAAACATCCGGGATGGAGTGTCGTATGCCGTCGGAAACCCAGAGATGTTTACAATGTCTCAGAATTCGAGAATCGTATGGAGGACGGTGATGAGGATGAAGAAGACTTAGAGTGCCCTGACCGTCTGTCTCCAAAGACGGATTGTCTTCAGCTGATCGTGAAGTTACGTGGGTTAGGAATGATATCGATGATGAAATACAAATAGATATGTCTAATGCATGTACGAAAAGAAAAAGATTATCAGTAATGTTATATTATTACTTCACATTTTCTACGATCTATACATATATTGCATGCACGTGTAATGATTGTATTTTTATCTAGGTCTGATGACGACGCCAGGAGCAACGATGGGCGGCAGGAGCTGTTGGATATGTATGCCCTAGAAGCCACTATTGTATAGTACTAGTTTGTATATTACATTTTGAAAGCTTGGGATATACACATGGATTGACGACAGGCTTGCTCGATATTATAGTATGCTACTTGGTTTGTATCTATCTTAATATGTGTATATGTTTCTTTTAACATATCGCTAATACATATTGTTGGAGCCCTTAGGATCTTTGCTTGACTACCAGCGTTGTGATGGTGATCACACTGGTAGGGGCTGGATAGTCTATAAGCACATCCTTATACAGGTCCCTAGTCGTAGGATTATCAAGACAGGGCATCGATACTCCAGAGTAGATTGGTGCATACGCTTCTCATCCCAGTAGGGAAGATGGTCTGTCCCACAGCCATCAGTACGCCGTACTAAAGATAGTATGCAGGTGCTCGTTAGGCTACGAGTACACTGGACAGGACTCGTCGGGAACTGTTGGTTGGTATTATACCTATCATCAGTTAGTGTAGGGTTAGTATAGCACCTTGTGAAGGTTTTGGCAAGTATCAATCATGCTACTTTAAAATTTTTGGGGTGCTAAACAAACCCTAACCAAGATCTTAACTAGAGACTTAGGGTAAACAAAGCAAGTAAACAACTTTACTTCTAAGAGTTTGGGATTACAACATTTGTAGTCCGTTCCTTCACTTTATAAGCTCCGTGTTGAGGTCCCTTCGCTGCGATCATCATGTACCCGGACTCAAGAGAGGCTCCATGAAGAGAAAGATGCAAGCTTGCTTCCAATCTTCAACTAATAAGATGATCTACCTTAAAGAATCTCAAACCCAAGCTCATGCTTCACTAATCAAGTATTAGCAAAGTAAACACCCTAATCTAAGTGGCTAGAATAGATGAGGATGATGAAGTAGGAATTTAGCTCTTTTTTGTTTTCAATTTCTCACTTTATTTCATCACAAACCCAAAAGCTAGAAAGCTTTTTCAAGAGGAAGAAGAAGAAGAAGAAGAAATCAATTTGTGATGAATAATGAAATCATTATTATGGTTACAAATCAACCATGGGTTAAAAATTACGACTTAACCCTTGTAGAGAATTAACTAAGGTAAAGGGTTTGGGTTGGGTTAAAGAAATATCTACTCAAAATATCAACACAAAATATCTTAGCATAAAACAAAAGAAAGCTTCATGAAGCTTCATGAAAAAGCTAACCCAAATCAAACCCTAACTTGTTTAATCTCCACAAATCATGTTGCATTTGTAATCATAACTTATTACAATATTATATATCACATATATAATGTATTTTTGTAACAAAAGAAAATAATACAATTAACATATATCGCATATATATCAATGTATTATCCGGTGAGAAAATGAATCAGTAAAGAGAACTTATATTAGTTAATGTAATATAATATATCAAATATATAATTATATATTAAATTATCGAATCAACACTTGATCCGATAATCCGGCTATTTCACAAATAACCGACTAATATAATCTGTATCAGTTCATCGAATCAACACTTGATCCGATGACCCGACTATATCACATATACCCGGCCGATATCACATATCGCGAGAATCCAATACGGTATCACATACACGTATTGTTCTCGGTCCCGCACATATAACATATGTGCTCCTACTCCGTTTTGCCTGAGCCAGGAAACCTCTGTGTAGGGCTCTAAAGAATCGTCAATATGCCGGCAGTAGGTGATGATCATATCAAACACCCACAACCTGCAAGCGGTCAGCTAAACATAACAGCCACCCGTGTATTGAGCAATCAGAATATAAACAAGCAAGCCTGTACATTCTTCTGCGAATCCAATCAGTAACACTCCCGTACAGTCCGGTCTCTTCGTCTGATATCTCGCATATCCAGTCTAGGGGTGGTAAACGTCAGACCCCAGTAACCGATAAGTTGTGTCGATATGAGGTCTATAACAGTTCGAGAAACTACTGATAACACTTACCAGTAAATCTCAGCAACCCTGGCCAGGGATTTCCAGTTATAGCCAATCGAACACAGCGCAACATCAACTTCCTATACCGAGAGAGACGAAACCCCTCCTATCGCTCATTGCCTCCATGTGATTCGGGACTGTACCCAAAAGCCACCGTTTGCACGCCCTCTTAGATATGGTATGATGGAAATCAAAGTACAGTGGGAATCACACAAGACTCTATGACGATCTCGGGTCTACAGAATAACCTATACCAGTGTCACCAGAGAACTGCCATCTGACGTAAGGTACAATACCATCTTGGAGTTCTCGGCGAGTCCGTCCAGTGTACCCAGTCTCCACTGAGCACCCGTATACTGTCTCTGATGTCAAACACCAATGGATATGAGATCATCCATCGCCCATCTACATGGGTCGAGAAGCATACGCTAGTCTACACTGGTATATCGATGCCCTGTCTCGATACACCTACGACTAGGAACATTTAAAGGATGTACTTAGCGACTACACTGTCCCTACTAGTATGATCTACATCATAGTCCTGGTAGTCAAGTACTCATCCTAAGGGCTTTATCAACATGTAACATAGAGACAATCAGAGTACATATTAAGATAAAGAGCAACCAGATAGCATACTATCATGTCGAGCAAGAAAGTCCTCCCTATATATGTCCAAGCATCCAATACAATATACATCATATGTACAGTAATGGCCTCTTGGGCGTGCATATCACTAACAATCTCCCACTTGCACTAGGGCTATTTGTTGTGGTATTGATTGTAATATTTTCTTGATTGGATGTAAGTAAGTATCGAATCAAATGATCCCCGGCAACGGCGCCATTTGATTGTAATATTTTCTTGATTGGATGTAAATCAAATATCGAATCAAATGATCCCCGGCAACGGCGCCATTTGATTGAATGAAATTCTTGATGTGTAGTATGTATCAACTCAAATGATTCCCGGCAATGGCGCCATTTGATTGAAAAGAATTCGGATTGTGTATAATGAGAAAATTGTAAAGAAATCACAACCAAAAATTATTTGACCGCAATCAACTACGGTGTCGGATGTAGATTGTAAGTGAGTGCGGATCGTCCACAGGGACAGTGTAATCGTTCGTCTTTTGAATTAGATGAGTCGAAACTTTAAGAGAAAGAAAACAAAACAAAACAATTCATGATTTATATTTGAAGTTCAAGAATTAGAAAATATAGATCTAATAATAAGAAAAAGATAGAATCAAGAATTGAGAGTTTGTTGATTTTTCCAACCAAATATCAAGAATCGAAATGAGGCTCGTAGGAATCGATCGGATCTATAGATGTGATGTAATCTTATAATTACGTATTCTTATCCTTCGATGAATTGATACTAGATCGATGATGATCTACGAGAATTTAGGATTTCTTGTGAAACTAGGGTTTCATCTTATCCCTTGTTCTTTCATCGATATCATTCATATTCTAGCCTCTAGTTAATTCAAGAAACGATCGTAGATACCTAATTTCGAGCGATCACAATCAAGAAAGTATCGCTACGAAACTAGGTCATCGATTCTTGAACTTGCTAGGGTTTACAAAACTCGTAGGACTTAAAAATCGTTTTGAGATTTGTTACATCATCTTTCTATTGATCGTCTTGACTCCTTAACAAGCGGAGTTTTACTCAAACATCACAACAAGAACAACAATTACAAATTGAGATCTAATCATGATGCAAGAATTAAAAGAAAGCAAGATAAAAGAATTTCACCTTTTATTTATATCAACAATTTCGTTACAATCGCTCAAGAACTACAAGAGGAAGAACTCGATAGTCGATTTGGCTTCGCTCGGCTCCGTGAGTCACGGATCGGCTTGGATCACTTGCTCGATTGGAGATCGGCTCGGCTCCTAAAAGGTTGAAGGGATTCTTACTTGATTGGTACTCAAGATCTTGAATTTGGAGTGGAATTAGGGTTAGGGTTTCGTACAAGCCTTATCACTAGACTTGTGGAAGAAGATGAAGAATTGAAGAAGACTAAAGATTATGGAAGAATTAGCTAACTAAAGAACAACCTCAACCCTTTAGATCTAGGTTCCTATTTATAGCCATCTAAACCCTAGATCTAGGATTTGAATTTTAAGTTTCCCTCCAAAAGTTTGTTGAGGAAATTTGAATTTCCCTCCAAAAGTTAGTTAAAGGAGAAGCTTCTAGATGTGATTAGTTAGGAGGGAGCTTCTAGAAGAGGTTGGTTAGAAGCTTAATTAAGATTAGCTTTGCTTAATGATCTTTGCTGATCTGGCAGAAGACTCTGGGGAATTCTGGAATTTGACGTGTCAAAATGAGGTGTAGGCCTTGAGATAGGAGTTTTGCACTGAAAATGGAAGCTTGATCTGACCAAACCACCGCGGAACCGCGGCGCAAGCCGGCTCCCGCCGCGGTTCCGCGGCTCTTTAGAGGCTTTAGGGCTTGCAACTTTTGGTGATGATTTGGGCTGACTTGTGGGCCTTTCTTTGATATGTTGATTTTTATATTTCTTTTTGAATTGCTACCAGATCTGAAATCATTGAGTTGGTGTATTTTTGATCAGCTTCTTTTGACTTTGCTCCTGCAATTTCCTGCACAAATCTCGACACAAGTGTTGCGCAAATACAGAGATGATGCGATGCCATGATAAACACAATTTCCTCAGAAATGTCGGTTTTAGAGTCTAACACATGCAATCTGATATTTCAGGACTGTTTTGCTAATATGTGAAATATGAATACCGAACACTTCTAAATGAGTGCAAATGATAGGGAAATTGCCGTGTTAAAAATACATTATTTTCGACTGATCAGGTATCTGTTAGTTATATGTATGCCCTAGAGGCCATTACTGTTCATTGGATGTATATTGTAGTGGATGCCGGGACATATATAGGGAGGACTTTCTTGCTCGACATGATAGTACGCTATCTGGTTACTCTTTACCTTAACGTGTACACTGATTGTCTCTCTGTTACATGTTGGTAAAGCCCTTAGGATGTGTACTTGACTATCTGGACTATGATGCGGATCATACTAGTGGGGACATGGTAGTCCATAAGTACATCCTTCAAAGTCCCTAGTCGTGGGTGTATCGAGACGGGGCATCGATATACCAGAGTAGACTAGCGTATACCTTCTCGACCCATACAGATGGGAAATGGATGATCCCATATCCATTGGTGTTTGACATCAGAGATGATATACGGGTGCTCAGTAGAGACTGGGTACACTGGACGGACTCGCCGAGAACTCCCAGATGGTATTATATCTCACGTCAGATGGCAGTTCTCTGGTGACACTGGTACAAAGTAGTCTGTTGACCCGAGATCGTCATAGAGTCTTGTGTGGTTCCCACTGTGCTTTGATTTCCATCTTACCACGTCCAAGAGGGCATGCAAAACGGTGGTTTTTGGGTACAGTCCCGAGTCACATGGAGGCAATGAGCGATAGGAGGGGATTCGTCTCTCCCGGTATAGGGGGTTGATGTTGCGCTGTGTTCGATTGGCTATAATAGGAAATCCCTGGCCAGGGTTGCTGAGATTTACTGGTAAGTGTTACCTGTAGTTTCTCGAATTGTTATATACCTCATATCGACACGACTTATTGAGCTATTGGGGTCTGACGTTTACCACCTCTAGGCGAGATATGCGACATATCAGACGATCAGACCGGACTGTACGGTAGTGTTACTGGTTGGATTCACTGGAGTGTGAGCGGGCTTGCTTGTCGATCTTCAGATCGCTCAATACCCGGGTGGCCGTTACGTTTAGCAGACCGCTTGCGGCTTGTGGGTGCTTGATATGATCATCACCTGCTGCCGGCGTATTGACGAGTCTTTAGAGTCCTACACAGAGGTTTCCTGGTTCAAGCGAAACGAAATAGGAGCGCATATGAGATATGTGCGGGACCGAGAATAATACGTGTATGTGATACCGTATTCCATTCTCGCGATGAATGTGTCGAATGGTTGTATGCGATATAACCTAGTTATCGAATCAAGGATTGATTCGATAAGCCGATACATTGTATACTAGTCGGTTGTGTGCGACATGACCGGATCGTTAAATCAAGTGTTGATTTAATGATTTAATGCATAATTATATATTTGATATATTACTTTGCATTAACTAGTATCGGTTCACTTTAAATGGTTTTTCTCACTCGGATGTGCACATTGTATATGTGATATATTTTTAGTGCACTTGATTGTATCATGTTTGATGATACATGTTAGCTTGAGTTTGTGTAAAGATTGAACCATGGTTATTTAAATGATTAGGGTTTACATTTTCATATCTATTTATTTATTTATTTATTATGGAAATGATAATGAGAAGAATGGTTGCTACTTTTGTTTTATTCTTTGAACCTTCATGAAGCATTGACTTTAGTCAACCATTCTTATCTCATCCTTAACCCTAACCATCCCAACTAACCTTGGTTTAATCTCTACACCTAACCATGGTTTGCTTATGATAAGAATTGATTTTCTTTTCTATTTTAATTATTCTTATCATAACATTCTTCTTCTTCTTCCTTGAACTCAAGAAGAAAAAGCTTTCTTCATCAATGGTGAATTGAGCAAACAAGTGAGAAATCCAATTCTAAAGTCTACCCACTTCCTATTTCTTCATCCTCTACCTCTTGCCAAGTAGTAGAGTGTGTTCTCTTCACAAGTTTTTGGACTTGGTGAAGTTGGAGCTTGATTTAGCGATGCCTCGACGTAGATCATCTTCGGCATGGACATCGACGACCTAGCTCGCTTATTCTCCGATGAAGTCGACGCTAGAGCCCGGATTCTTTTTGGACAGCGGAGAGGACTTCGTTGCGGAGCTATGGAGGTGGAGCACCGGATCTACAAAGGTTGTATTTCCGATTACTTATAGTTAAATTGTTAACTAGCTTCTTTTTCGCCTAGTTTTCTAGCCGACGATCCGTAGTCGGGTCTCTCGGCACCTAGAATTTTTTGAAATTGGCATGGTTGATGCCTTGTGAGACCTCACTAGGATGCCTAGGAACCTTTCAGTATCGCATACCCAACAATCAGCTATGGTTGAAATATCTCATACTCAACCATCCCATAAAAGTCTCTACTGGGAAATAGGCCTTTGTGAATGGATCCGAGTTGTTGTCCTCTATGTCTACTCTCCTAACCTCGATCTCCCTGGAGATCAACCATCTCCATGATCAGGTGATACTGCCTAAGAATATATCTGGATTTCTGATGGGACGGGGGTTCCTAGGCATAAGCCACAATTCCATTGTCACATAATGGTAGGAACTAAGTTCATCTCATGAACTATTATATATATCCAGACTGCCTCTTTGGTAACATCCTTGGTAACGATGTATCTTGCCTTTAATCCTCTAGTATGTCACGGTATCTAGGTGGAACTCTTCCAACATACCGTCCTTCCACTGAGGGTAAAGACAATGCCTGTGACTGACATTCAGTCGTTCTTATCACCCTGGAACCTTTTCAGTGATTCCCCCCAGGATCGATTGATACCATCTCACTACAACTAGTGAGAATCCTAACATCTAATTAGATTTATCTCATAGATCTAAAACCCAAGATTTAGAAGGTATCATCTTGATCCTTATATGGAGAATCCTTGTGATAAGAGGAGATTGACCGAGCGTAGCATAGGAAACACCTTCCCTATCAAGAGTATGTCATCCACGTACAATACGAGGATTACCACCATTTTCCCTACTACCCTTTTGTATATACAAGGTTTATCCACCATTTTGATGAAGTCAAACTCTTTGACTACTACATCAAAACAGACGTTCCAATTCCGCGATGCCTGATTTATCCCATAAAATATCTTGCTCACGTTTCCACTGCTCCCACTGTCTACGAAGCCCTCTAGCTGTGTACTTATAGACGCTCTCTTCCAAATCATTATTTAGAAAAGCAGTCATTACACCCAACCGCCAGATATCGTAGTCATAGTATGTAGCAGTGGCAAGTAGGATCTGGATGGACTTAAGCATAGCTTTGAAAGTCTCAGCTTTTCCATGTACACCTAGTAATCTTCTCAAGATATACTTGCTCCTGATAGGGATTAACCTTTTAGATAAAGCAACCAAAGTCCATACTTTGTTGGTGTATAAGGATTCTATCTCAGATCGCTAAGCATCCAGCCATTCTCACAGAGTCCCCACTCCTGATGGCCTGCTCGAAACTAGTTGGGTCATCATCTCATGATGCAATCCTCGCTCCCACTGTTATAGAGAAACCGAAGTATCTCTCAGGTGGATAAGGAACCCTACCAGATCGGCGAAGAGGCTGAGTTTCGTTGGAAACTATTGAATTCTCCGGTTCTACCAAATCATCAGCTGCAGTTTGTTTTAGCTGGAACTACTTCCAGTTCTACCTTATGACCACTAATTTCTTCACAAGAAATTTCCTTTCCAAAAGGTGGCATGCTGAGAATCAAAACGTCTTTTGTTCCTCAGTTTGATAGAAGATATTCCCTTGCGAATACTTAGGATATCCAACAAACTTCCACAGAACGAACTTTGCCTCGAGCTTGTCCGGATTTTGCTTTTAGATATAAGCCGAACAACCCCAAATCTTAACATACTTTAAGACATGGGCTCTTCCCATACCGTATCGTATATGGAATGGTATGCATCTGATTTGGTTGGAACCCTTTTCAATAGGTATGCAACTTCTCAAGTGCATAACCCCAAATGAAAATAGGCAACTCAGTGGTACTCATCATAAAGCACACCATATCATATAGGGTGCGATTGCTCCGCCCCGATACACCGACGTGCTGTGGTGTATTCGGAAGAGTAATGCTGAGAGAGAATCTCATTCTCCTTTAGAATAGTCCAGAAATTCCGTGCTCAAGTATTCTCCTCCTTGATCACATCAAAGGACATAATACGTATACCCGTTTTTGGTTCTTTATTTCTAACTTATATTCTGTGAATATCTCAAAAGCTTCGGACTTGTGTTTCAACAGGAACATATGTCTGAATCTTGAGAGATCATCAGTGAATGTAATGAAGTACAAAGAACCGGTCCTGGCATGTGTAGACAGGGGACCTTACATACATCATCATGTATCAATCCTAAGAGGTCATCAACTCTTTCTCTGTTTCCAATAAATGGAGTTGTAGTCATCTTATCTTTGTGACATGGCTGGCAAGTTTCACAAGATGTAAATTCAAACAGATTTAAATATGCATCTCTATGCAACTTAGCTAGTCGGGTCACATTGATAAGACCTAGTCTACAATACCTCAAGAAGGATTCGTTCATTTCTGAACTCTTCCTCTTGTGTGTGTTCTGTACGTTAAGAACTGTGGTTTGATTTACAATGTCAATACTTTTAGATAACGTGCCTGAACCGATTAACTCTTGATATAGGAAATGTTCAAAACATTATCCATCAATACAAAATTATATCCTTCTTTATTAAATAAAGAGACTGATATGATGTTGTATATCAAGTTCGGTATCTAATAACATTCGTTCCGAATCAATGTATTTGGTAATACAGGGTGATAACTGCCAACTGCTTAGCTTGCAACAGTTGCATCATTTCTAACTCTTGAAACTTATCACCCGTTCTTAGTTCCCTACCTACCTGTAGCCCATGTAACAGATTACATTTGCGGGATCCTGATCCGGTATCCCATACCCAGGACGTAAAGGATACTGAGAAACGGTTCTCGGTAATGAACACATCCGAAGAAGATGCATCAACATACGCTTTCTTCGTTTGGGCGGCACGGGAATTCTGGTAATCCCTTATTTCCTGCTCAGTCTTATAACAATTATAAGTTGGAGCGGGACCAACGTTCCCCAGCGCAGTATAATAAGCGGGTTCGTTCAATACATCTGTATTATTATCTTGATTAAGGCGTGACATGTGAAGACAAAATGGTCTTTGAGTCAAACCTTCATGAAGCTTCATCAAGCTTCATGACAAAAAGAAAACCATTTTGTTTTCATAAAATTATTTAAATAAAAAGGAATGGATAAATAAATGAGTGATTAAAACAAAACCCTAATTATCTACTTAACCATGGTTTTATTCTTTATACTTAACCATATAAACATGCATCATCAAATATGATACATACAAGTGCACAAAAGTATATCACATATACATCATGCACATCAAGTGAGAAAATCCATTTAAAGTGAACCTATATTAGTTAATGTAAAGTAATATATCAAATATATAATTATACATTAAATCATTAAATCAACACTTGATTTAACGACCCGGTCATATCGCATATAACCGACTAATATCAATAGTAACAACTTACCGAATCAACACTTGATCCGATAACCCGGCTATAACGCATATAACCGATCAATGTTACAAATCGCGAGAATCGAATACAGTATCACATACTGGAATTATTCTCGGTCCCGCACATATCTCATATGCGCTCCTATTTCGTTTCGCTTGAGCCAAGAAACCTCTGTGTAGGACTCTAAAGACTCGTCAATACGCCGGTAGCAGATGATGATCATATCAAGCACCCACAAGCCGCAAGCGGTCTGCTAAACGTAATGGCCATCTGGGTATTGAGCGATCAGAAGATCGACGAGCTAGCCCGCTCACACTCCTGTGAATCCAACCAGTAACACTTACCGTACAGTCCGGTCTGATCGTCTGATATGTCGCATATCTCACCTAGGGGTGGTAAACGTCAGACCCCAATAGCTCGATAAGTCGTGTCGATATGAGGCTCATAACGGGTCGAGAAACTACTGGTAACACTTACCAGCAAATCTCTGATCAGCCCTGGCCAGGGACTTCCCTGTTACGGCCAATCGAGCACAGCGCAACATCAACCCCCAATACCGGGAGAGACGAAACCCCTCCTATCGCTCATTGCCTCCATGTGACTCGGGACTGTACCCAAAGACCACCGTTTTGCATGCCCTCATGGACGTGGTAAGGTGGAGATCAAAGCACAGTGGGAATCACACAAGACTCTATGACGATCTCGGGTCTACAGACTAACCTGCAAAAGTGTCACCTGAGAACTGCCATCTGACGTGAGGTATAATACCATCTGGGAGTTCTCGGCGAGTCCGTCCAGTGTACCCAGTCTCCACTGAGCACCCGTATACCATCTCTGATGTCAAACACCAATGGATATGGGATCATCCATCGCCCATCTCATGGGTCGAGAAGCGTATACGCTAGTCTACTCTGGTATATCGATGCCCCGTCTCGATACACCCACGACTAGGGACCTTGAAGGATGTGCTTATGGACTACCATGTCCCCACTAGTATGATCTGCATCATAGTCCAGGTAGTCAAGTACACATCCTAAGGGCTTTACCAACATGTAACTATAAGACAGTATAAAGAGACTAGTGTACATGTTAAGATAAAGAGTAACCAGATACCATACTATCATATCGAGCAAGAAAGTCATCTCTATATATGTCCAAGCATCCAATATAATATACATCATCTGTACAATACTGGCCTCTAGGGCATACATACAACTAACAATCTCCCACTTGCACTAGGGCCAGCTGCTGTAGTATCGCATACCGAGCATCCCGAAGAGTCTCTCAAACTGTATCTGGGGAATGGCCTTCGTGAGTGGATCCGCCGTGTTGTTCTTCGTGTCAACCCTCCTGACCTCGATCTCCCGGCGATCAACTATCTCCCGGATCAGGTGATACCGCCTCAGAATATGCCTGGATCGCTGATGGGACCTGGGTTCCTAGGCCAAAGCCACCGCTCCATTGTTATCGCAATACAAAGGTATTGGATGCTCAATGGATGGAACCACACCAAGTTCAGTAATGAACTTCTTGATCCAGACAGCCTCTTTGGCAGCATCGTTGGCAGCGATGTATTCAGCCTCCATCGTCGAGTCTGCCACGGTTTCCTGCTTGGAACTCTTCCAGCTAACCGCCCCTCCGTAAAGGGTAAAGACAAAGCCCGACTGCGACTTAGAGTCGTCCTTATCACTCTGGAAGCTCGAATCGGTAAAGGACTCCACTTGGAGTTCTCCGTTACTATACACCAAGAACATATCTCTAGTCCTTCGCAAGTACTTGAGAATGCTCTTCACAGCTGTCCAGTGACTCTCTCCAGGATCAGCTTGATACCTGCTCACTACACTTAGTGAGTATGCTACATCGGGTCTGGTACATAGCATCGCATACATGATAGAGCCTACTGCCGAAGCATAGGGTATCCCTTGCATGCGAGCTCTCTCCAAATCAGTCTTGGGAGACATCTCTTTGGAGAGAGTGACTCCAGAAATCGTGGGTAAGTTCCCATGCTTGGACTCTTCCATACTAAACCTCTTTAGTATGGTGTCAATGTACCTGGATTGGGACAATCCCAAAATCCGTTTGGATCTATCTCTATAGATCCTGATTCCCAATATGCAGGAGGCATCACTAAGATCTTTCATTGAGAATCTTTGTGATAAGAAGAGCTTGACCGATTGCAGCATAGGAATATCATTTCCTATCAAGAGTATGTCGTCCACGTACAATACGAGAAAGACAACCTTACTCTCTGCCACCTTCTTGTAGATACAAGGTTCATCTGGATTTTTGACGAAATCAAACTCTTTGATAACGATGTCAAAGCAGATGTTCCAACTCCGCGATGCTTGTTTTAATCCATAAATGGATTTAAGCAGCTTGCACACCTTCCCGCTGCTCCCACTGTCTACGAAGCCCTCTGGCTGAGTCATGTACACGCACTCTTCTAAATCACCATTTAGAAAGGCGGTCTTAACATCCATTTGCCAGATTTCGTAATCATGATATGCAGCGATGGCAAGCATGATCCGGATGGATTTAAGCATAGCCACTGGAGAAAAGGTTTCGTCATAGTCCACACCTGGTCTTTGACGAAAACCCTTTGCTACAAGTCTAGCTTTGAAAGTCTCCACTTTCCCATCTACACCAAGTTTCTTCTTGAAGATCCACTTGCTCCCAATGGGTTTTACCCCTTCAGGAGCAACGTCCAAAGTCCATACTTTGTTGGTGTACATAGATTCCATCCCGGACCGCATAGCATCCAGCCATTTCACTGAGTCCCCACTCGTGATGGCATGCTCGAAGCTAGTTGGGTCATCATCCTCCATGATGCAATCCTTGCTCCCACCATCCATAAGAAAACCGTAGTATCTCTCAGGTGGGCGAGGAACCCTACTAGATCGGCGGAGAGGCTGGGGTTCATCGGGAACTACGGAATCCTCTGGTTCAACCAAATCTTCTGTTGTAGTCTGTATTGCTGGAACCTCTTCCAGTTCTATCTCAATGCCACTTATCTGTTTCATAAGAAAACTTTTTTCTAAGAAAGTGGCATGTCGAGAAACAAACACTTTTTGTTCCTCGAAGTGGTAGAAGATATACCCTCGCGAATGTTTGGGATATCCAACAAACTTACATAGAACAGACCTTGCCTCGAGCTTGTCCGGATTTTGTGTTTTAACATAGGCCGGACAACCCCATATCTGAATAAAATTAAGACATGGTCTCTTGCCATTCCATATCTCATATGGAGTGGTAGGCACTGATTTGGTCGGAACTCTATTCAGTAGGTATGCAGCAATCTCCAGTGCATATCCCCAGAAGGAAATAGGTAACTCAGCTGTACTCTGAAGGGTTACTAGGCACGCGCACAAGGGTCTACGAGGCATCAACCATGCCCGAATAAAAATTTAGCCGTGCCGAACAACCCGAATACGGAACTTTAAACTAGAGATTAGGCGAAAACTAGCATGCTAAACATTTTAACACTAAGTGAGAGGGATTACAACCTTTGTAGATCCGGTCCTTCACTTCATATGCTCCGTGTTGTGGTCCCTTCGCTGCGATCATCGGGATCCGGACTCTCGAGAGGTTCCACGAAGAGAAAGACGCAACCTTTGCTTCCGATCTTCGATACTAAGATGATCTACCTTGAAGTTTCTTTAACACAAGCTAACACTCATGAAATGATGTGAACACCCTCATCTAAATGGCAAGGGAAGATGAGGATGATGAAGTAGGATTTTTGCTCTCTTTATTTTTCTTTTTCTCATATTTATTCATCACCTTTGAAAATCAAGCAAGCTTTTCATGAAAGAATGAAGGGAGAAGATGAACAATAATGTTGAATTCTTTTGTGATGAATAGGAAAAGGAGATAATGATCAATTATGCAACCATGGTTCACTTAACCATTGTAGAGAATTAACCAAGGGTTAGGGTTTTGGGTTGAGTTAAGAATGAGTCATATGAAAATATCTTTATCATGACAAAACAAAAACCTTCTAGAATCATCTAGAAACCATTAACCCAAATCAAACCCTAATCTTGTTTAATCTCTACTAAACATGTTGCATTATTTATCATATCATGTTACAATATTATATATCACATATACAATATTTATTGTAACCAAATAAAATAATACAATTAACATATATCGCATATATATCAATGTATTACCCGAGTGAGAAAAAGAATCTTTTAGTGAGCAAATATTAGTTAATGTAATTTAATATATCATATATATTATTATACATTAAATTATCGAATCAACACTTGATTCGACAATCCGGCTATATCGCATATAACCGACTAATATTTATCCGTACCGATTCATCGAATCAACACTTGATCCGATGACCCGGCTGATATCAAATATCGCGAGAATATAATACGGTATCACATATCGCATTATCCTCGGTCCCGCACATATCACATATGTGCTCCTACTCCGTTATGCCTGAGTCAAGAAACCTCTGTGTAGGACTCTAAAGAATCGTCAATACGCCGGCAGTAGGTGATGATCATATCAAACACCCACAAGCTGCAAGCGGTCAGCTAAACGTAACAGCTACCCAGGTATTGAGTGCTTAGAAGATCAACAAGCAAGCCTGTACATTCTCCTGCGAATCCAAACAGTAACACACCGGTACAGTCCGGTCTCGTCGTCTGATATGTTGCATATCTCGCTTAGGGATGGTAAACGTCAGACCCCAGTAGCTTGATAAGTCGTGTCGATTTGAGGTCTATAACAGTTCGAGAAACTACTGATAACACTTACCAGTATATCTCAGCAACCCTAGCCAGGGATTTCTGGTTATAGCCAATAGAACACAGCACAACATCAACTCCCTATACCGGGAGAGACGAATCCCCTCCTATCGCTCATTGCCTCCATGTGATTCGGGACTGTACCCAAAAGCCACCTTTTTGCACGCCCTCTTGGACGTGGTATGATGGAAATCAAAGCACAGTGGGAATCACACAAGACTCTATGACGATCTCGGGTCGACAGACTACTCTGTACCAGTGTCACCGGAGAACTGCCATCTGACGTATGGTATAATACCATCTGGGAGTTCTCGGCGAGTCCGTCCAGTGTACCCAGTCTCCACTGAGCACCCGTACACCATCCTTGATGTCAAACACCGATGGATATGGGATCATCCATCACCCATCAGATGGGTCAAGATGCGTATACGCTAGTCTACACTGGTGCATCGATGCCCTGTCTCGATACACCCACGACTAGGAACAGTTATAGGATGTACTCGTCGACTACTGTGGCCCCACTAGTATGATCTCATCATAGTCCCGGTAGTCGAGTACATATCCTAAGGGCTTTATCAACATGTAATATAGAGACAATCAGAGTACATGTTAAGATAAAGTACAACCAGATAGCATACTATCATGTCGAGCAAGAAAGTCCTCCCTATATATGTCCTAGCATCCACTACAATATACATCGTATGTACAGTAATGGCCTCTAGGGCATACATATAACTAACAATCTCCCACTTGCACTAGGGCCATCTGTTATGGTATCGCATACCCAACAATTAGCTGCGGTTGTAGTATCTCATACTCAACCATCCCGTAAGAGTCTCTACTGGGAAAAAGGCCTTTGTGAATGGATCCGCGCTGTCGTCCTCTGTGTCTGCTCTCCTAACCTCGATCTCCCTGAAGATCAACCATCTCCATGATCAGGTGATACTGCCTAAGAATTATATCTGGATTTCTGATGGGACGGTAGTTCCTTGGCTAAAGCCACAACTCCATTGTCACACAATGGTAGGAACGAAGTTCATCTTATGAACTTATAAACATCCAGACTGCCTCCTTTGTAGTATCCTTGGTAACGATGTATCTTGCCTTTAATCGTCTAGTATGTCACGGCATCTAGCTTGGAACTTTTCCAACATACCGTCCCTCCACTGAGGGTAAAGACAATGCCTGCGACTGACATTCAGTCGTCCTTCTCAGCCTGGAACCTTTCCAGTGATTCTCCCCAGGATCGATTGATACCATCTCACTACAACTAGTGAGTGTCCTAATCATCCATTTAGATCTATCTCATAGATCCAAAAACCCAGGATTTAGGAGGTATCACCTTGATCCTATATGGAGAATCCTTGTGATAATGCGGAGATTGACCGAGCGTAGCATAGGAAACTCCTTCCCTATCAAGAGTATGTTATCCACGTACTCTACGAGGATCACCACCATACTCACTACTACATTTTCGTATATACAAGGTTCATCTACCATTTTGATGAAGTCAAACTCTTTGACTACCACATCAAAACAGATGTTCCAACTCCACGATGCCTGTTTTATCATATAAAACATCTTGCACACGTTTCCGCTGCTCCCACTGTCTACGAAGCCCTCTGGCTGTGTACTTATAGACGCTCTTTTCTAAAACATCATTTAGAAAAGCAGTCATGACACCCAACCACCAGATATCGTAGTCATGGTATGTAGCCGTGGCAAGTAGGATCTGGATGGACCTAAGCATAGCTTTGAAAGTCTCAACTTTTCCATGTACACCAAGTAATCTTCTCAAGATATACTCGCTCCTGATGGGGATTTAACCCTTCAGATAAAGCAACCAAAGTCCATACTTTGTTGGTGTATAAGGATTCCATCTCAGATCTATAAGCATCCGGCCATTCTTACAGAGTCCCACTCCTGATGGCCAGCTCGAAACTAGTTGGGTCATCATCTCATGATGCAATCCTCGCTCCCACTGTCATAGAGAAACCGAAGTATCTCTCAGGTGGGTGAGGAACCCTACTAGATCGGCGGAGAGGCTGAGGTTCGTTGGAAACTATTGAATCCACATTCAATAGGTATGCAGCTTCTCAAGTGCATAACTCCCAAAAGGAAATAGAAAACTCAGTAGTACTCATCATAGAGCATACCATATCACATATGGTGCTATTGCTCCGCCGCGATACACCGACGTGCTGTGGTGTATACGGAGGAGTAATGCTGAGAGAGAATCTCATTCTCCTTTAGAATAGTCCAGGAATTCCGTGCTCAAGTATTCTCCTCCTTAATCTCATCAAAGGACATAATACTTATGCCCGTATTTTGGTTCTCTACTTCTAACTTATATTCTGTGAATATCTCAAAAGGTTCGGACTTGTGTTTCAACAGGAACATATGTCTGAATCTTGAGAGATTATCAGAGAATGTAATGAAGTACAAAGAACCATTCTTGGCATGTATAGACAGGGGACTTTCATACATCAGCATGTATCAATCCCAAGAGTTCACTAACTCTTTCTCTGTTTCCAATAAACAGAGCTATGGTCATCTTATCTTTGTGACATGACTGGCAAGTTTCATAAGATGTAAATTCAAACTAATTTAAATATGCATCTAAATGTAACTTTAGCCAGTCGGGTCGCATTGATATGACCTAGTCTACAATGCCTCAAGAAGGATTTGTTCATTTCTGAACTCTTCCTCTTGTGTGTGTTCCGTACACTAAGAACTGTAGTTTGATTTAGAACGTCAATGCTTTTAGATAACGTGCCTGAACCGATCAACTCTTGATATAGGAAATGTTCAAAACATTATCCAACAATACAAAATTATATCCTTTCTTTACTAATAAAGAGACTGATATGATTTTTGTATATCAAGTTCGGTATCTAATAACATTTGTCCAGAATCAATGTATTCAAGTAATACAGGGTGATAGTGACCAACAGACTTGGCTGCAACACTTGCACCGTTTTCTGTCTCATGAAACTTATCACCCGTTCTCAGTTCTCTACCTATCTGTAGCCCATGTAACAGATTACATATACGGGATCCTGATTCGGTATCACATACCCAGGACGTAAAGGATACTGAGAAACAATTCTGTGTAATGAACACACCCGAAGATGATGCATCAACATGCACTTTCTTCGTTTGGGCGGTACGGGAATTCTGGCAATCCCCAATTTCCTGCTCTGTCCTATAACAATTATAAGTTGGAGCGGGATCAACGTTCCCCAGCTCAGTATAACAAGCGGGTTCGGTCAATATATCCGTTTTATTATCTTGATTAAGGCGTGATATGGTCGCTATCTGGAGAGAGAGAGAAGAAAACACTCAGCGTATGCTCTTGCAAGATTAGATTGGTTATCTAATATATCTAATCAGGATGTCTCCCACTGTTTTAGTCAAATCTTCCTTCAAACCCTAAAAGGAAAGACTAGCCGGGATTAATTACACGCAACAAGTTCGCCAATCTTTCAGCCAGGCCAGTGTCGGTACTTTGAGGGAGGTCCCCGTGCTTTCGCACAAACCTAATTAAAGTAAACCTCGTTTTCCCAGAGGCGTAACCCCGTTAACACCTTTCTAGACACCTACTTGATCGGCTAATTGTAATGTGTAAAACTCTCTCAGGAGTAACTCTTACTCGCAGCGGGTATCGGGATCCAACTATCTCATAGAAGGTATGCAATCTCATTGCAAATTCCAACACTTGAAATTCCCGATAATATTTTGCCCCAAGCCTCCTATGACCTTGACAAAGGCCAACAAACCATAGGCTGCTAGTCAAGTTCAACCCGTCATTTCTTGATTGAAGTAAACCCACCCGCACGGCCCTTGACAAAGGCCAACAAGGTCGCACGACTACCCTAATCCAATCTGCATCATATGCATAAGCAGATAAGTACTATTCAGCTACCGCACACTACGCCTTGACAAAGGCCAACAAACGCAGCACGAATACTAAATAGTCCTTATCTGAAATGACGGAGGGCTACGACAGGTTTTTAAGAAAACCCTTTGCGTAATGAACTTGATATCGTTGTAGAATCGAGTGATTTTAAATGGAGTGTTTTTTAGGCTTTTCTAGTTTTGCTAAAGGGGTCACTCCCGGTGAAGGGATCGTCGGCCGTTTCCTCATCGAATAAGGTGCAGGATATATCATATATACCGCTGTGCAAAGCAAGAATTATAGAAGCAATCAAAAGACAGACCGAGTTTGTAGCATCTGCCAGTTATTGCTAAAGGAGTCACTCCCGGTGAAGGGATCTCGGTCCTTTCCTTATCGAATAAGGTGCTGGATGTTCTACAAGGAACACCGCTATGCAAAGCAAGAACTAGAGCTACCAGGTTTTATAAACAAGTTTCTACAACATCTTAGGTTATTTTATTTCATTAATCTCATTAATGAAGTCCCATTTTAATTATGCTTCACAAGCATCTCTTTTGAAACGAAATCTGCAATATCACATATATCTCATATATATAATATAAACATTCGTCACAGGCAGTAATATGATCTCATCACAGAACATTGCAGCAGAAGAACATATATGAAATATTGGATATACTAGGACGTCCGTGTTTTCAATACGAGCCTGTATAAAACACGGATTCCACGGTCGCGATGAATAGCCAAACCCACATCCCTAGACCCCTACGAGAGCGGCAAGTAACACTGCCAATTCTAGGGTTAGGAGACCCGGTCTCGACTCCTCGAGATGGTCTCCCACTGGACCCTAGAACCCGGTTACTTGTGCTCCCCGTCTTGGGTCTACCTAATGCGGAAAAATAAATAATATACAACGGTGACATCTTCCGCTACCTGGAAGTGCCCCAATAAAAGAATATTACATACAAATGAATTTTACATGAATGAAAAACAAAAACTCTCATCTCACATAAAACCCCCGGCTATTCAAAAGCGACGATCCAATACAACATATCACAGCAACACATAATATCTCATATCATCAACGTAAGCAAGTATGCGTATCCCGATTGTCGTTGATGTATAGCAACGAAGCCGGCGATACACCACATACTACGCTTACGGTCACAGAAAAGAAAGTGTAAAACTACAACAGTTGGAATCCGCAACCTCTTTAGACATCGCATGCCTAACCAAATGAATTCCTTAGACATCGCATGCCTAACAATTATAAACCCCGCATTTTAGTCTCACTATCGAAAACTCTTTTCAATATCAAGTCGGGCAATTCAACAAGATTCCCGACGTCCTGATCGAATGCTCGTCGCAAACTTTAGTAGACGGCCGCACCCCTGATACCGTCGACGAAGTGCACCAAGGCGGAACACCGCTACCGGGAGCACCCGAACGGATGCTTTCGGCGACGGGGTTCTCCTACAGTCACTTGGTCGGGGCTATGGAGTGAGGCTGTCTATTAAGTTTACCCGGCGAGTATCCGCATACCCTACGTGATTGCGACGGACTTTTGATCACATCAAAATTCCGTGGCAACCGATCCTCTGAGACTAAACTGCTATGTTTATAATATTCAAATTAGTTATCACATAACTACCTATGGATTCCAATTATTGTATCACATTCCAGATAAATAGAAAAAGTTAAACTTTCCGATCGAATTGTCAAGTACCCAAGATTTCCCCAATATATCTCAACACTTGAAATCAGTTTAAAAACGTCCATCACATGCCACAGTACCAATGGTCCAGCCGTAGAAGGGTCAAGCCAACGCCTCACATGTGGCACGCCGTACTGCCCCAAACCCTAAGGTTCAAAGGGCAGTTCAAGACGGTCACATAATCGAGTTAAGGTTTGTTGTCTTCTAGAGGGTCCATCGAGTTACTTGCACGACTTAGAACATTCTTAAACACGAGGAAAAATCCAACTTTTGAAAAAATTTCCGACAGGGGAAAAAGTGAGTTATTGATATCCGTTCGAACTTTTTAACAGTTTCTAAAATTTATCCGGAAGACCACATAGATAAAATCTAATAATCCGATCGAATCATCGAATCCCAAAACAACCCCAGAAAATTCAACTCTTGAATAAATATTAAAAATTCCCAGAAAATCCAGCATAATAAAATAGGAGTTACTGGGCAAACAAAAATTGATGACGTCATCATTGCGCCGCGTAACCGCCGCATAAGGCATGCTTCTGCCGCGGTTCCGCCGCGCTTCTTACTGTTCATCAAAAAAAATTTTACCGTAATTCTTAGAATTCCCTGCTGAATTTTTTAAGCATTTTTAATTTGGAAAAATCCCAGTTTTTAGAAAAAGTCCAGAGAGCGGGTTTTAACGGGGTTTCGAGTTTCGATTGGACTTTAAACTTCGTCTAGACTTCGCCTAAAGCTCTAGCTTGGCTCTGATACCACTGAGGGGTTACTAGGCACGCGCATAAGGGTCTACGAGGCATCAACCATGCCCGAATAAAAATTTAGCCGTGCCGAACAACCCGAATACGGAACTTTAAACTAGAGATTAGGCGAAAACTAGCATGCTAAACATTTTAACACTAAGTGAGAGGGATTACAACCTTTGTAGATCCGGTCCTTCACTTCATATGCTCCGTGTTGTGGTCCCTTCGCTGCGATCATCGGGATCCGGACTCTCGAGAGGTTCCACGAAGAGAAAGACGCAATCTTTGCTTCCGATCTTCGATACTAAGATGATCTACCTTGAAGTTTCTTTAACACAAGCTAACACTCATGAAATGATGTGAACACCCTCATCTAAATGGCAAGGGAAGATGAGGATGATGAAGTAGGATTTTTGCTATCTTTATTTTTCTTTTTCTCATATTTATTCATCACCTTTGAAAATCAAGCAAGCTTTTCATGAAAGAATGAAGGGAGAAGATGAACAATAATGTTGAATTCTTTTGTGATGAATAGGAAAAGGAGATAATGATCAATTATGCAACCATGGTTCACTTAACCATTGTAGAGAATTAACCAAGGGTTAGGGTTTTGGGTTGAGTTAAGAATGAGTCATATGAAAATATCTTTATCATGACAAAACAAAAACCTTCTAGAATCATCTAGAAACCATTAACCCAAATCAAACCCTAATCTTGTTTAATCTCTACTAAACATGTTGCATTATTTATCATATCATGTTACAATATTATATATCACATATACAATATTTATTGTAACCAAATAAAATAATACAATTAACATATATCGCATATATATCAATGTATTACCCGAGTGAGAAAAAGAATCTTTTAGTGAGCAAATATTAGTTAATGTAATTTAATATATCATATACATTATTATACATTAAATTATCGAATCAACACTTGATTCGACAATCCGGCTATATCGCATATAACCGACTAATATTTATCCGTACCGATTCATCGAATCAACACTTGATCCGATGACCCGGCTGATATCAAATATCGCGAGAATATAATATGGTATCACATATCGCATTATCCTCGGTCCCGCACATATAACATATGTGCTCCTACTCCGTTTTGCCTGAGTCAAGAAACCTCTGTGTAGGACTCTAAAGAATCGTCAATACGCCGGCAGTAGGTGATGATCATATCAAACACCCACAAGCTGCAGGCGGTCAGCTAAACGTAACAGCTACCCAGGTATTGAGTGCTCAGAAGATCAACAAGCAAGCCTGTACATTCTCCTGCGAATCCAAACAGTAACACTCCCGTACAGTCCGGTCTCGTCGTCTGATATGTTGCATATCTCGCCTAGGGGTGGTAAACGTCAGACCCCAGTAGCTTGATAAGTCGTGTCGATTTGAGGTCTATAACAGTTCGAGAAACTACTGATAACACTTACCAGTATATCTCAGCAACCCTGGCCAGGGATTTCCGGTTATAGCCAATCGAACACAGCACAACATCAACTCCCTATACCGGGAGAGACGAATCCCCTCCTATCGCTCATTGCCTCCTTGTGATTCGGGACTGTACCCAAAAGCCACCTTTTTGCACGCCCTCTTGGACGTGGTATGATGGAAATCAAAGCACAGTGGGAATCACACAAGACTCTATGACGATCTCGGGTCGACAGACTACTCTGTACCAGTGTCACCGGAGAACTGCCATCTGACGTATGGTATAATACCATCTGGGAGTTCTCGGCGAGTCCGTCTAGTGTACCCAGTCTCCACTGAGCACCCATACACCATCCTTGATGTCAAACACCGATGGATATGGGATCATCCATCGCCCATCAGATGGGTCAAGATGCGTATACGCTAGTCTACACTGGTGCATCGATGCCCTGTCTCGATACACCCACGACTAGGAACAGTTATAGGATGTACTCGTCGACTACCGTGGCCCCACTAGTATGATCTCATCATAGTCCCAGTAGTCGAGTACATATCCTAAGGGCTTTATCAACATGTAATATAGAGACAATCAGAGTACATGTTAAGATAAAGTACAACCAGATAGCATACTATCATGTCGAGCAAGAAAGTCCTCCCTATATATGTCCTAGCATCCACTACAATATACATCGTATGTACAGTAATGGCCTCTAGGGCATACATATAACTAACATACTCATCATAGAGCGCACCTAATAGGGTGCGATTTCTCCGCTCCGATACACCGTTGTGCTGTGGTGTATATGGAGGAGTCAGCTGAGAGAGAATCCCATTCTCTTTTAGGAAGTCCCGGAATTCATTGCTCAAGTATTCACCTCCTCGATCAGATCGTAGGATTTTAATACTTTTTCCGGTTTGGTTCTCAACTTCTTGTTTATATTCCCTAAATTTCTCAAAAGCTTCTGATTTGTGTTTCATCAGGAACACATATCCGAATCTAGAGAGATCGTCAGTGAATGTAATGAAGTATGAAGAACCATCCCTGGCATGTGTAGACATGGGACCGCATACATCACTATGTATCAGTCCCAAGAGTTCGGTAACTCTTTCTCCGTGTCCCGTAAACGGAGTTTTGGTCATCTTGCCTTTGAGACATGACGGGCAAGTGTCATAAGATGAAAATTCAAACGGATTTAAATATCCATCTTTATGCAACTTAGCAAGTCGTGTCGCATTGATGTGGCCCAGTCTACAATGCCACAAGAAGGATTCGTTGAGTTCAGAACCTTCCTCTTGTGTGCGTTTGTTATACTCAGAACTGTTGATTGATTTAGAACATAAATGCCATTGCATAACGTGCCTGATCCAACCAACTTTTGGTTACGGAAAATGTTCATAACATTGTCCTGTAATACAAAATTATATCCCTCTTTACTTAATAAAGAAACCGATATAATGTTGCATATCAGGTTCGGCATGTAATAGCATTCGTTCAGAACCAATGTATTACCAGTTGGTAATACAAGGTGATATTCCCCGACAGTCTTAGCTGCAACAATTGCACCATTTCCAACTCTAATGTCTTTATCACCTTCTCCAAGTTCTCTACCTTTCCTGAGCCCATGTAACTGATTACATATATGGGATACTGACCCGGTATCCAATACCCAGGACGTAGAGCAAATGGAGAAACAGTTCTCAGTAACGAACACACCCGAAGAAAATGCATCAACATGTACTTTCTTCAATCGGGTGGCATGGGAATCCTGGTATTCCCCTATATCCTTTTCATTCCTATAACTCTTATAGGAAAGAACGGAACCAACGTTCCCCAGCACAGTATAACATGCGGGTTCGGTCGCTACCTGGAGAGAGAGAGAAGAAAACACTTTAGCGTATGCTCGTGCAAGATCAGATTGGTTATTATCTTATCTAATCAGGATGGCTCCCACTGCTTTTTATCAAATCTTCCTTCAAACCCTAAAAGGAAAGACTAGCCGGGATTAATTACACACTACAGGTTCGCCAATCTTTCAGCCAGGCCAGTGTCGGTACTTTGAGGGAGGTCCCCCGTGCTTTCGCACGAACCTAATTAATGTAAACCTCGTTTTCCCAGAGGCGTAACCCCGTTGACACCTTTCTAGACACCTACTTGATCGGCTAATTGCAATGTGTAAAACTCTCCCAGGAGTAACTCTTACTCGCAGCGGGTATCGGGATCCAACTATCTCATAGAAGGTATGCAATCTCATTGCAAATTTCAACACTTGAAATTCCCGATAATATTTTGCCCCTAGCATCCTATGACCTTGACGGAGGCCAAACAACCCATAGTCCGCTAGTCAAGTTCAACCCGTCATTTCCTGATTGAATTAAACCCACCCGCACGACCCTTGACGGAGGCCAAACAATGCCGTACGAATACCCTAATCCAATCGCATCATATGCAAGCAGATAAGCACTAGTTAGCTACCGTACACTGCGCCTTGACGGAGGCCAAACTACCGCAGCACGAATACTAACTAATACTTATCTGAAATGACGGAGGGCTACGCAGGTTTTTCATAAAAACCATGAGCGTAATGAACTTGATATCGTTGTAGAATCAAATGAAGTTTTGAAATGGAGTGATTTTGAGGCTTTTCTAGTTTTGCTAAAGGGGTCACTCCCGATGAAGGGATCGTCGGCCCTTTCCTCGTCGAATGAGGTACGGGATATATCATATATATCGCTGTGCAAAGCAAAAACCCAAAAGCAGTCAAAAGCAAACCGAGTGTGTAGCATCTGCCAGCTATTGCTAAAGGAGTCACTCCCGGTGAAGGGATCTCGGTCCTTTCCTCATCGAATAAGGTGCAGGGTATATCATATATACCGCTGTGCAAAGCAAGAACTGTAGCTACCTGTTTTATTTTAAAATTCGATTCCACAAGATCTTAGGTTTCTTATCTTTTATTAATCACATTAATGAAGTCCCATCATTTAAATACCTAAACATCACAGATAGATATGACGTACACTTATGCCATCCGCATTCGCCTCGATGTCCCCTCGTGCACCGTTAGGTTAGGTAACTAACGACAGGGCAGGGCAGGGCTAGCGCGGGTGTAAAACATAAGTAACGTCTATATAATATATCATATATACTATATACTATATCCATCACAGAATCACAACACAGATATCGCAGCAGAATCAACATATGAAATATTGGATATACTAGGACGTCCGTGTTTTCAATACGAGCCAGTATAAAACACGGATTCCACGGTCGTGATGAATAGCCAATCCCACACCCCTAGACCCCTACGAGAGCGGCAAGCAACCCTGCCAATTCTGTTAGTTGTATGTATGCCCTAGAGGCCAGTATTGTACAGATTTTGTATATTATATTGGATGCTTGGACATATATAGAGATGACTTTCTTGCTCGACATGATAGTATGCTATCTGGTTGATCTTTATCTTAACATGTACACTAGTCTCTTTATACTGTCTTATAGTTACATGTTGGTAAAGCCCTTAGGATATGTACTTGACTACCTGGACTGTGATGCAGATCATACTAGTGGGGACATGGTAGTCCATAAGTACATCCTTCAAGGTCCCTAATCGTGGGTGTATCGAGACGGGGCATCGATATACCAGAGTAGACTAGTGTATACGCTTCTCGACCCATGAGATGGGCGATGGATGATCCCATATCCATTGGTGTTTGACATCAGAGATGGTGTACGGGTGCTCAGTGGTGACTGGGTACACTGGACGGACTCGCCGAGAACTCCCAGATGGTATTATACCTCACGTCAGATGGCAGTTCTCAGGTGACACTTGTACAGGTTAGTCTGTAGACCCGAGATCGTCATAGAGTCTTGTGTGATTCCCACTGTGCTTTGATCTCCACCTTACCACGTCCATTAGGGCGTGCAAAACGGTGGTCTTTGGGTACAGTCCCGAGTCACATGGAGGCAATGAGCGATAGGAGGGGTTTCGTCTCTCCCGGTATTGGGGGTAGATGTTGCGCAGTGCTCGATTGGCCGTAGCAGGCAAGTCCCTGGCCAGGGCTGATCAGAGATTTGCTGGTAAGTGTTACCAGTAGTTTCTCGACCCGTTACGAGCCTCACATCGGCGCGACTTATCGGGTTATTGGGGTCTGACGTTTACCACCTCTAGACTTGATATGCGACGTATCAGACGAAGAGACCGGACTGTACGGTAAGTGTTACTGGTCGGATTCGCAGGAGTGTGAGCGGGCTAGCTCGTCGATCTTCTGATCGCTCAATACCCGGGTGGCCGTTACGTTTGGCAGACCGCTTGCGGCTTGTGGATGCTTGATATGATCATCATCTGCTACCGGCGTATTGACGAGTCTTTAGAGTCCTACACAGAGGTTTCCTGGCTCAAGCGAAACGAAATAGGAGCGCATATGAGATATGTGCAGGACCGAGAATAATGCGTGTATGTGATACCGTATTCCATTCTCGCGATATATGTATCGAATGGTTATATTCGATATAACCTAGTTATCGAATCGAAGATCGATTCGATAAGCCGATACATTGAATACTAGTCGGTCATGTGCGACATGACCGGATCATTGAATCAAGTGTTGATTTAATGATTTAATATATAATTATATATTTGATATATTACTTTGCATTAACTAGTATTGGTTCACTTTAAACGGATTTTTCTCACTTGGATTGCACATTGTATATGTGATATACTTTTGTGCACTTTTTTGTATCATGTTTGATGATACTTGATAATGTGGTTAAGTGTAAAGGGTTAAACCATGGTTAAGTGATGATTAGGGTTTTGGTTTTTCATTTATTTATTTGTTTATTTATTTGAAAAGGATTAAGTTAAGAATGGTGGCTTATTTTGGAGCTATGTTGAAGCTTCTTGAAGCTTTGACAAAGTCCACCATCCTTATCTCATCCTTAACCCTAACCACTCTAACTAACCTTGGTTTAATCTCTACACTTGACCATGGTCAAGATATGATAAGTATTCATATTAGTTTTATTTTAAAAAAAAAAGACTTATCATTCTTTCTTGATCTTCATCTTCTTCTTCTTCTTCAAGCTTGCTACTTTAATGGCAACTTGAGATCTAGTGAGATAAATCCAATTCTAAAGTGAACCCACCTCCTATTTCCTCACCCTCTACCTCTTGCCAAGTTGTTTTGGGTGTTTTCTTCACAAGTTTCACAACTTTGTGAAGTCGGAGCTTGAGTTTGTGCAACCTCGACGTAGATCGTCTTTGACACGAAGCCGACGACCTATTCCGCACGTTTCTCCGATGAAGCCGTCACGAGAGTCCAAGCTTCAAGATGGACAGCGAGAGGACGCCCTCGTGGAGCTAAGGAAGTGGAAATCCGGATCTACAAAGGTTGTAGCATCTAACTTTTAGTTAAAGTGTTAACTAGTTTATAGTTTCGCCTAGAATTCTAGCGACGATCCGTAGTCTAGGGTTTCTCGGCACCATTATTATTGAAATTGGCATGTTCGATGCCTTGTGAGACCTCACTAGGGTGCCTAGGAACCTTTCACTGGTATCAGAGACTAGCTAGAGCCTTAGGCAAAGTCCCGACGGAGTTTGAAGTCCGAACGAACCCGAAAACCCATTTCTAACATGCTCTCTGTCCTTTTTCCAAAACTGTGCATTTTTGTCAATTAAAAATATTCAGAAAATCAAGCAGGGTTTAATTTGAATTACTGTGAAATCCGAGGACCTAAATCAAATATTCCAGCGCGGAACCGCGGCACGTGCTATGCATTGTGCGGCGGTTCCGCGGCCTTACTGTTCATTTGTGCACTTTAAGTTTCACAGTAACTCTCATTTTTCTGTGGTGGTTTTCCTGGAGATTTTTAATAGTCATTCAAGAGTTGAATTTTCTGGGGTTGTTTTGGGGATTCGGTATTTCGATCGGATTATCAAATTTCGTCTTTTGTGTATTTCCGGATAATTTATAGAATATGTTAAAAAGTTCGACCGGATATAAATACCCAATTTTTCCCCTGTCGGGAAATTTCCAAGTGTTGGATTTTTCCGGAGTTTAACGACGTTCTAAGTAGTGCAAGTAACGCGATGGACCCTCTAGAAGATAACAAACCTTAACTCGATTATGTGACCGTCTTGAACTGCCCTTTGAACCTTTGGGTTTGGGGCAGTACGGCGTGCCACATGTGAGGCGTTGGCTTGACCCTTCTACGGCTGGACCGTCGGTACTGAGGCACGAAATGAATGTTGTTAGACTTATTTCATGTGTTGAGTTGTATCGGGAAAACTTGGGCATTCGACTGTTCGATCGGAAAGTTTAACATTTTCTGTTTATCTGGAATGTGATACAATAATTGGAATTCACAAACAGTTATGTGATAACTGAATGAATGTTATAAATCTAGCAATTTAGTCCCATATGATATTGAAAAGAGTTTTCGATAATGAGACTAAAATGCGGGATTTATATCTGTTAGGCATGTGATGTCTAAAGAAGTTGCGGATTCCAATTGTTGTAGTTTTACACTTTCTTTTCTGTGACCGTAAGTGTAGTATGTTCATATCGCCGGTTTCGTTGCTATACGTCAACGACAATTGGGGTATGCATACTTACTTACGTTGATGACATGTGATGTTATGTGTTGCTGGATATGTTATATTGGATCGTCGTATTCGAATAGCCGGGGGTTTTTATGTGAGATAAGTGTTTTTCATTTTCATTCATGTAAAAACTTGTATGTAATATTCTTTCATTTGGGGCGCTTCCAGGTAGCGGAAGTTGTCACCCGTTGTATATTATTTACTTTTCCGCATTAGGATAGACCCAAGGAAGGGAGCACAAGTAACCGGGTTCTGGGGTCCAGTGGGAGACCAACTCGAGGAGTCGAGTCCGGGTCTCCTAACCCTAGAATTGGCAGGGTTGCTTGCCGCTCTCGTAGGGGTCTAGGGGTGTGGGATTGGCTATTCATCACGACCGTGGAATCCGTGTTTTATACTGGCTCGTATTGAAAACACGGACGTCCTAGTATATCCAATATTTCATATGTTTATTCTGCTGCGATATCTGTGATGTGTTTCTGTGATGGATATAATATATAGTATATATGATATATTATATAGACGTTACTTATGTTTTACACCCGTGCTAGCCCTGCCCTGCTCTGTCGTTAGTTACCTAACCTAACGGTGCACGAGGGGACATCGAGGCGAATGCGGATGGCATAAGTGTACGTCATATCTATCTGTGATGTTTAGGTATTTAAATGATGGGACTTCATTAATGTGATTAATGAAAGATAAGAAACCTGTTAGTGTTTATGCCCTAGAAGGCCATTACTGTATCATACTAGTTTGTATATTACTTAATGGAAGCTTGGGATATTCGCATGTGTATAACAGTCTTGCTAAACATGGTAGTATGCTACTTGGTTTTTCTATCTTAATATGTGAGTGTACGTATTGATAGAGCTCTTAGGATCTTGCTTGTCTACCAGCGTTGTGATGGCAGTCACACTAGTGGGGGCTGGGTAGTCTACAAGCACATCCTTATTCAGGTCCCTGGTCGTTGGATTATCGAGACAGAGCATCGATATCCGGAGTAGACTAGTGTGTACGCTTCTCATCCCAGTTGGGGAGATGGTCTGTCCCACAGCCGTCAGTACGTCGTACTGGAGATAGTATGCAGGTGCTCGTTAGGTTACGGGTACACCGGACAGGACTCACAGGGAACTGTTGGTTGGTTTGATACCAGTCGTCAGTAAGCAGTTCCCAGGTGACATGAGTACAGCGTAGTCCGCAGACTTGACACTGCCACTTCGCCTCGAGTGTGTCCCACTGTTCTTAGATTGCTACCCTACCACGGCTCATAGGAGTCGTGCAAACAGGTAGCAGTTGGGTGCAGTCCCGAGCACTTGGAGGCAGTGGCGGTTAGAAAGGATTCGTCCCTCCCGGTATTGGGAGTAGATATCGTGCTGTGTCAGAGAGCCATTACGCAAAGTCCCTGGCCAGGGCAAGCGAGATTTGCTGGTAGGTTCCAGTAGTTTCTCAGGGTGTAATGGGTTTCACTCCGACACGACTTATACCGCTATTAGGGGACTGACGCTTGCCGCCCCCCTAGGCCCGATATGCGATAGTCTTGGACGAACGGACCGGACTGTATGGAGATTGTCACATCAGACTCAGTAGGAGTTCGGATGGGTTTCCTCATCGGCCTTCTTATCGACGACTACCTGGGGACCGTTACGTACAGCTAGTGCCGCTTGCGGTCTGTGGTTAAACCCACTGCCAGCGTAGTAGTCGAGTCTCTAGAGTCCCACACAGAGAGTTTCCTACTCCAGGCGAAACGATATAGAGGTCGCATGGTTTTGCGACAAAGGGTTCGGACGCATACGTGCGTTTACGCACGTACGACTTTCGGACAGTTTTTACCAGTCGGCTTTGGTTTAAGCCAGTTACTGGTATCCGGTTATTGGATTTTTACAGTCTAAAGTTTTTCCGTATTTTTGCGGATAGGAGGGGCGTTCTCGTAATTGTACGAGAAGCTTCTAGAAGATGTGACTAAGGAGGTTAAGGTGACATAAGCTTTGGATAAGATTAATGATGTCATGAGGGTGATTCATCATGATCATTAATGCACCATAAATGCTTAATGACTCATGTTAATGAATCACCTCTTTTCATTTATGAAGCATGCTTATTCATTTCTTTTATTCATTATTCTAAAATAAGAATGCTTCATAATATATTATGATACACTCTCTCTCATCTCATTATCTCATCTCACATTCTCTCTCCTCAAGCTCTCATCTTCAAGAGACTAATCCTTAATCCTCATGTGTTGAGATCAAAGGTTTAGTTAGACTTAAACATCCATTACCTTCACTCTATATCATCCTTTCTTCTTTGATTAGCAATCAAAGTAGATTAGTTGCCTCAAGTTAGAGGTGTAGCTTGGAGTTTTGCTCTCGGGTGGATCGTCTACTACCTAGAGAAGGCCGAGGAGAACAAGGAGATCGTAAAGACGAAGGACTAGTTTCATTTGGTATAATCCCTAAACACAATAGTTAAGAAACTCTTTGTGTGCGGTTATTTATAGTTTAGCTTCGATTCAAGCGGTTAGTCGATGTTCGTTCTTTAAACTTGATCGTTTTTGAAAATTCCGCCTCCCCACAAGTACTGGGGTGTACTACATCGACTTACAGTGGTATCAGAGCCTCGCTAAACACTAAATAACTTGATTGCAAATTTGTACGAATTTCGAACGGAAAAACGAAGCCGGAAAACCCTAAATCTGTTCAGTTTCTGTCGAACTTAAAATGATGTCCAAAAATTTTTCAGGTAAGTTCAGAGAGCTTGAAAAGACACCAGAAGAACACCCAAGAAAAACAGTCGCCTGAATCGTCTAACTCGCCGCGGAACCGCGGCCTCAGCCTACTGAGTCGCCGCGCTTCCGCCGCCGAGTTGGCGAGTCAGGAGTCGATTTTTCTTCTGTTGCTTCTGTGTATTATTTGGGGTTTTCTGGAATATTTAATATTTGCTCAGGTTACAGTTTAACAGAGCAGATTTTGGAGCAATATTAATAATGTTTAGTCGATCGAAATTGTACAGTATTTGCATGTTGGATTATATCTGTGATTGTTTAATGTGTTCGTAAACCTCCCCTAACTGCTAGTATGTCAGTTGGCAGGGGGTTGCACATTTCTGAAATGGTTATATCTGTTTGTGCATATAAACTGTATTGGACTGTTGTGGTGTATAGCCGGGGTTTAGCAATGGGTTATTGTTTAATTCATTTGTTGTAAATGTAATTTGTTGTAATATTATTTTGCGGGGCACATCCAGGTTGCGGTTGTAGCCACCGTTGTATTATTTCATTTTACTGTTTTTGCTCCTAGGACTGACCCAAGGTGGGGTACACAAACTGCCGGGCGGGTAGTTTGCCGTACCCGTAGGGGTCGAGGGTGGGGTATCGGCTATTCATCACAACTGTGTAATCTGTCTTTTCTTGCAGGCTCAAAAGAAATACAGATTGCTTGCAAATCCAATATTGTTTATCTGTGTTCTGGAATGTATATCATTGCGTCAGACGAATGTAAAATATCTATATTTATGATAGCTATTTAGACGTCATTTATGTTTTACACCCGCGCTAGCCCAGCCCCCGCTCTGTCGTTAGTTAAGTAACCTAACGGGTGATGACGGGACCCAGTGGCGAATGCGGATGGCATAAGAGGACGTTGTATTTTCGTTGTTTTCTGCAATGATAGGTTAATGATGGGACGCATTATCTGTAATGCAAAGAAAACAAACCAAAGTTTAAATCGTTGGAACAATTTAAAAGAAACCACTCGGTTAATTTTAAAACAGATATTTTTAAATGCGGAGCTTTAACCACTCCTTTTAAAAGCTATCAGGTTCCTTCGGTTATATCAAGTTCACTACGTTCACGGTTTCGCCAAAACCATTCGTAGCCCTCCGTCATTTCATTTGGGTATTCAGTAGTATTCAAGCTATGCATTTTGGCCAAAGTCAAGGCATAGTGTTTGGTAGCTGCTGGGTTTTCATTTGTTGCATAAGATAGATGAGTTGGTTTGGGACAGTCGTATTACCATTTGACCAAAGTCAGGGGTATATACGGATGGGTTCAAATTGACAAGATAATGACAGGTAGAACTTGACATGTGACTTATGACATTTTGACCAAAGCCAAGGTCATAAGAGCATGGGGCAAAAACTTATATCGGGAATTTCTAAAGAAACTGAAATTTGCAAAGAGATGCATACCATTTGGAGTTTGATGAATGTTGGTAGGATTCCTTCAACATTATCATACGATGATATTTGGATCCCGATCCTACTGTGAGTATATGCTACTTATCAGGATATTCGTCACTTAACGATCAATGCTATAAACCTAGTAGGTGTCCAGAAAGGTGTCAGCGGGGTTACGCCCCCAGAGAAAAGAGGTTATTTAATTAAGGAACTTCGCGAAAGCGTTGGAAAACCTCCCTCGAAGTATCGACACTGGCCTGGCTGAACGGTTAAGCAAGTATTGTACGGTGAGAATAGTCCTGGCTAATTCTTCTTTTATGGTTTGAGGAAGGATTCGAGAAACAGTGGGAGCCATCCAGTTTAGATAAACTTAAAACCACTCTAAACTTGCAAGAGCATCATGCTAAAGAGTTTTCTTCTCTCTCTCCTAATTGCAGCGACCCTGAAAATGACTGGACTTAAGTTACTTTTAGAGAAAAATATACTGACGGGGCCAAACTATAAAGATTGGCTGCGGAATGTCAAAATGGCTTTGACCTATGACAAACTGGGGTACGTCCTCACCGCTACGGCACCTGCTGTCCCTGGTCCCAAATCCAGCAATGCGGATAAGGAAATCCGCAAAACCTGGGATTTAGATTGCGCGAGAGCCAAGTGCATCGTGCTTGCCTCGATGAACAATGAACATCAGAGGAGGCACGAGGATATGTCCCTAGATGGCATATTTCTCCATACAAAGGAACTTTATGGAGAGCAATCTCGTATAGCAAGATACGAGACCTCTAAGAAATTATTTCGAGCGAGGTTGGCTGTCGGGTCATCGGTAGGTGAACATGTCCTACAGATGATCGGCTATATTGAGGAGCTCGCAGACCTTGGGACGACTTTGGATAATGAGCTCTATACAGACCTTATTCTCCAGTCCCTTCCTCCCACCTACGTCCAGTTTATCCTCAACTTCAATCTTCAAGGAAAAGAAGTTGAACTTGCGGAACTCCTGAACATGTTAAGGAGTGCAGAGGGCACCTTGCAGAAGGCAAGGGAAACACCCGCTATGTTTGTTGGCGGTGCATCTTCTTCCGGGTCCAAGGCTAGGGCCAAAGGAAGGAAGAAGAAGGCCGCACCCAAACCTAGAGGAGGTGTTAGTAAGGTGGGAGGGAAGGGAAAGAAAAAGTTTGCAGCACCGGTAGTTGGCCAGGATGAGTGCTTCCATTGTCACAGGAAAGGGCACTGGAAGAAGGATTGCAAGGCGTGGAACGCCAAGAACCAGGAACCGAAGCAAGCTGTGGCTTCGACTTCAGGTGTGTTTGTAATTGAGAATTGTCTGTCGATCAACTCTACTTCCTGGGTATTGGATACCGGATCAGGATCTCATATTTGCAATTCATTGCAGGCACTGAGAAACCGTAGAGTGCTGAAGGAAGGTGATATGATCCTCAGGGTTGCTAACGGAGCTAGCGTGGGAGCTGCGTCCGTCGGGGATTATCACCTAGGATTGACGAGTGGACATATTTTGGTTTTGCATAACTGTTATTTTGTACCAAGCTTAACGTGTAATATCATATCAGTTTCCTTGTTATCAAATAAAGGTTATGATTTCACGTTTGTAAGAGATGTTGTTAACATCCACCTTAATCATGGTTTGATTGGGTCCGGTACATTAAATAACGGCATATATGTTTTAAACCAACTCCAAATTTTCAATGTCCAGAACACACTAAAAAGAAAGTCTCCAGATTTAAATAAAGCTTTCTTATGGCATTGTAGACTGGGTCACATCAATGAGAGAAGGTTGACTAAGTTGCATAGAGAAGGATATTTGGACACGTTCGAATATCAATCTTATGACACTTGTCAATCCTGTCTCAAAGGAAAGATGACAAAGACTCCATTTACTGGACAAGGAGTAAGAGCGAGCGAGCTCTTAGGACTCATACACAGCGATGTATGCGGTCCAATGTCTACACATGCGAGAGGTGGTTTTTCCTATTTCATTACTTTCACGGATGATTACTCAAGATACGGATTCATTTATCTGATGAAACATAAATCCGAGGCTTTTGAGAAATTCCAAGAGTATAAGAATGAAGTAGAAAACCAAACCGGCAAAAGTATTAAGACACTAAGATCTGATCGAGGTGGAGAATACTTAAGTGCCGAGTTCCTTGGTTACCTAAAAAAGAAAGGAATTCTCTCTCAGCTTACTCCTCCATACACTCCACAGCATAACGGTGTATCGGAGAGACGGAATCGAACCCTATTGGATATGGTACGATCCATGATGAGTAATGCTGAGTTACCGCGATCTTTCTGGGGTTATGCGCTAGAATCAGCGGCATATCTTCTGAACAGGGCTCCTACCAAGACTGTGCCTACCACTCCATATCAGATGTGGACTGGGAAGAAACCCCATCTTCAGCATATGAAGATTTGGGGATGTCCAGCTTTTGTTAAAAAGCAGCATGTGGACAAGCTCGAGGCACGATCAGTAAAATGTTTGTTTGTGGGATATCCAAAGAACTCCAAGGGATATTATTTCTATTACGCAGAGGAACAAAAGGTTTTTGTTTCTCGTAATGCCCATTTTCTGGAAAATCAGTTTTTAGAAAAGGAAATAAGTGGGAGCGAAATAGAACTGGAAGAAATTCCAGAACCATAATCTACTAGGTTTGGTAGAACCAGTAGTTCAAGAAGAACAAGACATTCCCGCACCCCTCCGCAGGAGTAGTAGGCCGTCTCATCCGCCTGAGAGATACTACGGTTTTCTCATAGATGGGGATAGAGAGGATTGCATCATAGATGATGATGAACCTACTGACTTCCAGCAGGCCATCCAGAGCGGCGACTCGGTACGATGGCTAGATGCAATGCGGACCGAAATGGAGTCCATGTACACCAACAAAGTATGGACTTTGGACTTTGCTCCAGATAGGGTAAAACCCATAGGATGCAAATGGATCTTCAAGAAAAAGATTGGTGTAGATGGACAGGTAGAAACCTATAAGGCTAGACTTGTTGCAAAGGGTTTTCGTCAAAGACCTGGTTTGGACTATGACGAAACTTTTTCTCCAGTGGCTATGCTCAAATCCATTCGGGTCCTTCTTGCTATTGCTGCCTTCCATGATTATGAAATCTGGCAGATGGACGTAAAGACGGCTTTTCTGAATGGAAATTTAGAAGAGAGCGTCTATATGGATCAGCCAGAGGGTTTCAATCAGAGTGGGAGCAGCGGGAAAGTATGCAAGCTGCTTAAGTCTATTTATGGACTAAAGCAGGCATCGCGGAGTTGGAACATCTGTTTTGATGAGACAGTCAAAGAGTATGACTTTATCAAAAATCCAGATGAACCGTGCATATATAGTAAAGTTGTGGTCAGAAGTGTCGTATTCCTCGTCTTGTACGTGGATGACATTCTATTGATAGGAAATGACGTTCCTATGCTACAATCTGTCAAAGGATTCTTGTCACACAGGTTCTCCATGAAAGACCTGGGTGATGCCTCGTACATTCTGGGGATCCGGATCTATCGTGATAGATCCAAGAGGATGTTGGGACTTTCGCAGTCCAGGTATATCGACACTGTACTGAAAAGATTCAGTATGGAAGATTCTAAGCGCGGTAATCTACCGGCTTGTCACGGAATCACCCTCTCCAAAGAGATGTCTCCCAAGACTGATTTGGAAAGGGAACGCATGTCTATTATACCCTACGCTTCTGCGGTAGGCTCTATAATGTATGCGATGTTGTGTACCAGACTAGATGTAGCTTACGCACTGAGCGTGGTAAGCCGGTATCAGTCAGACCCAGGGGAGAAACACTGGATAGCAGTAAAGAACATTCTCAAGTACCTGAGGAGGACTAAGGAGATGTTCTTGGTTTACGGCGGAAAAGACCTCAGGTTGGAGGCCTTTGCTGATTCCGGCTTCCAGAGTGATAAGGACGATTCCAAATCCATGTCGGGTTATGTCTTTACCCTCAATGGAGGGGCGGTGTGCTGGAAGAGCTCCAAGCAGGACACCGTTGCTGACTCGACGATGGAAGCGGAGTATATAGCTGCTTGCGATGCCGCAAAAGAAGCAGTCTGGATGAAGAAGTTCCTAACAGAACTTCAGGTGGTTCCTACCATAGTTGATCCAATACCTCTGTATTGCGACAACAACAGAGCTATAGCTTTAGCGAAGGAACCAAGGTCCCATCAGAAGTCCAGACACATCTTGAGGCGGTATCACCTGATCAGGGAGATCATTGATCGTCAGGAGATCGAGGTTCGGAGAGTTGCTTCAGAAGAGAACATTGCTGATCCATTCACGAAGGCCCTTCCTCAGATTCAGTTCGAGAGGCTACTCGAGATCATTGGTCTACGATATGCCAGTACATGGCCCTAGTGCAAGTGGGAGATTGTTAGTGTTTATGCCCTAGAAGGCCATTACTGTATCATACTAGTTTGTATATTACTTAATGGAAGCTTGGGATATTCGCATGTGTATAACAGTCTTGCTAAACATGGTAGTATGCTACTTGGTTTTTCTATCTTAATATGTGAGTGTACGTATTGATAGAGCTCTTAGGATCTTGCTTGTCTACCAGCGTTGTGATGGCAGTCACACTAGTGGGGGCTGGGTAGTCTACAAGCACATCCTTATTCAGGTCCCTGGTCGTTGGATTATCGAGACAGAGCATCGATATCCGGAGTAGACTAGTGTGTACGCTTCTCATCCCAGTTGGGGAGATGGTCTGTCCCACAGCCGTCAGTACGTCGTACTGGAGATAGTATGCAGGTGCTCGTTAGGTTACGGGTACACCGGACAGGACTCACAGGGAACTGTTGGTTGGTTTGATACCAGTCGTCAGTAAGCAGTTCCCAGGTGACATGAGTACAGCGTAGTCCGCAGACTTGACACTGCCACTTCGCCTCGAGTGTGTCCCACTGTTCTTAGATTGCTACCCTACCACGGCTCATAGGAGTCGTGCAAACAGGTAGCAGTTGGGTGCAGTCCCGAGCACTTGGAGGCAGTGGCGGTTAGAAAGGATTCGTCCCTCCCGGTATTGGGAGTAGATATCGTGTTGTGTCAGAGAGCCATTACGCAAAGTCCCTGGCCAGGGCAAGCGAGATTTGCTGGTAGGTTCCAGTAGTTTCTCAGGGTGTAATGGGTTTCACTCCGACACGACTTATACCGCTATTAGGGGACTGACGCTTGCCGCCCCCCTAGGCCCGATATGCGATAGTCTTGGACGAACGGACCGGACTGTATTGAGATTGTCACATCAGACTCAGTAGGAGTTCGGATGGGTTTCCTCATCGGCCTTCTTATCGACGACTACCTGGGGACCGTTACGTACAGCTAGTGCCGCTTGCGGTCTGTGGTTAAACCCACTGCCAGCGTAGTAGTCGAGTCTCTAGAGTCCCACACAGAGAGTTTCCTACTCCAGGCGAAACGATATAGAGGTCGCATGGTTTTGCGACAAAGGGTTCGGACGCATACGTGCGTTTACGCACGTACGACTTTCGGACAGTTTTTACCAGTCGGCTTTGGTTTAAGCCAGTTACTGGTATCCGGTTATTGGATTTTTACAGTCTAAAGTTTTTCCGTATTTTTGCGGATAGGAGGGGCGTTCTCGTAATTGTACGAGAAGCTTCTAGAAGATGTGACTAAGGAGGTTAAGGTGACATAAGCTTTGGATAAGATTAGTGATGTCATGAGGGTGATTCATCATGATCATTAATGCACCATAAATGCTTAATGACTCATGTTAATGAATCACCTCTTTTCATTTATGAAGCATGCTTATTCATTTCTTTTATTCATTATTCTAAAATAAGAATGCTTCATAATATATTATGATACACACTCTCTCATCTCATTATCTCATCTCACATTCTCTCTCCTCAAGCTCTCATCTTCAAGAGACTAATCCTTAATCCTCATGTGTTGAGATCAAAGGTTTAGTTAGACTTAAACATCCATTACCTTCACTCTATATCATCCTTTCTTCTTTGATTAGCAATCAAAGTAGATTAGTTGCCTCAAGTTAGAGGTGTAGCTTGGAGTTTTGCTCTCGGGTGGATCGTCTACTACCTAGAGAAGGCCGAGGAGAACAAGGAGATCGTAAAGACGAAGGACTAGTTTCATTTGGTATAATCCCTAAACACAATAGTTAAGAAACTCTTTGTGTGCGGTTATTTATAGTTTAGCTTCGATTCAAGCGGTTAGTCGATGTTCGTTCTTTAAACTTGATCGTTTTTGAAAATTCCGCCTCCCCACAAGTACTGGGGTGTACTACATCGAATTACAAAACCTAAGATGTTGTAGAATCGAATTTTAAAATAAAACAGGTAGCTACAGTTCTTGCTTTGCACAGCGCTATATATGATATACCCCGCACCTTATTCGATGAGGAAAGGACCGAGATCCCTTTACCGGGAGTGACTCCTTTAGCAATAACTGGCAGATGCTACACACTCGGTTTGCTTTTGACTGCTTTTGGGTTTTTACTTTGCACAGCGATATATATGATATATCCTGCACCTCATTCGACGAGGAAAGGACCGAGATCCCTTCACCGGGAGTGACTCCTTTAGCAAAACTAGAAAAGCCTCAAAATCGCTCCATTTCAAAACTTCATTTGATTCTACAACGATATCAAGTTCATTACGCTCATGGTTTTTATGAAAAACCTGCGTAGCCCTCCGTCATTTCAGATAAAGACTGTTTAGTATTCGTGCTGCGTTTGTTGGCCTTTGTCAAGGCGTAGTGTGCGGTAGCTGAATAGTGCTTATCTGTTTGTGCATATGATGCAGATTGTTTCAGGGTAGTCGTACGACCTTGTTGGCCTTTGTCAAGGGTCGTGCGGGTGGGTTTGATTCAATCAAGAAATGACGGGTTGAACTTGACTAGCATCCTGTGATTTGTTGGCCTTTGTCAAGGTCATAGGACACTAGGGGAAAAATATTATCGGGAATTTCAAGTGTTGAAATTTGCAATGAGATTGCATACCTTCTATGAGATAGTTGGATCCCGATACCCGCTGCGAGTAAGAGTTACTCCTGGGAGAGTTTTACACAGTGCAATTAGCCGATCAAGTAGGTGTCTAGAAAGGTGTCAACGGGGTTACGCCTCTGGGAAAACGAGGTTTACATTAATTAGGTTCGTGCGAAAGCACGGGGGACCTCCCTCAAAGTACCGACACTGGCCTGGCTGAAAGATTGGCGAACCTGTAGTGTGTAATTAATCCCGGCTAGTCTTTCCTTTTAGGGTTTGAAGGAAGATTTGATAAAAAGCAGTGGGAGCCATCCTGATTAGATAAGATAATAACCAATCTGATCTTGCACGAGCATACGCTAAAGTGTTTTCTTCTCTCTCTCTCCAGGTAGCGACCAGTTCATGCCTTAATCAAGATAATAATATGGATGTATTGACCGAACCCGCATGTTATACTGTGCTGGGGAACGTTGGTTCCGTTCTTTCCTGTAAGAGTTATAGGAATGAACAGGATACAGGGGAATACCAGGATTCCCATGCCACCCGAATGAAGAAAGTACATGTTGATGCATTTTCTTCGGGTGTGTTCGTTACAGAGAACTGTTTCACCATTTGCTCTACGTCCTGGGTATTAGATACCGGGTCAGGATCCCATATATGTAATCAGTTACATGGGCTTAGGAAAGGTAGAGAACTTGGAGAAGGTGATAAAGACATCAGAGTTGGAAATGGTGCAATTGTTGCAGCTAAGACTGTCGGAGAATATCACCTTGTATTACCAACTGGAAATACATTGGTTCTGAACGAATGCTATTACATGCCGAACCTGATATGCAACATTATATCGGTTTCTTTATTAAGTAAAGAGGGATATAATTTTGTATTACAGGACAATGTTATGAACATTTTCCATAACCAAAAGTTGGTTGGATCAGGCACGTTATGCAATGGCATTTATGTTCTAAATCAATCAACAGTCCTGAGCATAACAAACACACACAAGAGGAAGAGTTCTGAACTCAATGAATCCTTCTTGTGGCATTGTAGACTGGGTCACATCAATGCGACACGACTAGCTAAGTTGCATAAAGATGGATATTTAAATCCGTTTGAATTTTCATCTTATGACACTTGCCAGTCATGTCTCAAAGGCAAGATGACCAAAACTCCGTTTACGGGACACGGAGAAAGATTTACCGAACTCTTGGGACTGATACATAGCGATGTATGCGGTCCCATGTCTACACATGCCAGGGATGGTTCTTCATACTTCATTACATTCACTGACGATCTCTCTAGGTTCGGGTATGTGTTCCTGATGAAACACAAATCAGAAGCTTTTGAGAAATTTAGGGAATATAAGCAAGAAGTTGAGAACCAAACCGGAAAAAGTATTAAAATCCTACGATCTGATCGAGGAGGAGAATACTTAAGCAATGAATTCCTGGACTTCCTAAAAGAGAATGGGATTCTCTCTCAGCTGACTCCTCCATATACACCACAGCACAACGGTGTATCAGAACGGAGGAACCGCACCCTATTAGATATGGTGTGCTCTATGATGAGCACAGCTGAGTTACCTATTTCCTTCTGGGGTTATGCGCTTGAGACAGCAGCATACCTATTGAATCAAGTTCCATCTAAATCTATACCTACCACACCATATGAGATATGGAGTGGGAAGAGACCATGTCTTAAACGAGTTAAGATATGGGGTTGTCTGGCCTATGTCAAAAGGCAAAATCCAGACAAACTCGAGGCACGGTCAGTTCTATGTAAGTTTGTGGGATATCCTAAACATTCAAATGGATATCTCTTCTACCACAGTGAACAACAAAAGGTGTTTATTGCTCAACATGCCACCTTTTTAGAAAAGGAATTTCTTGCAAAAGAGATTAGTGGCTCTGAGGTAGAACTGGAAGAAGTTCCAGAAACACAAACTATAACTGAAGATTTAGTGGAACCAGAAGATTCGGTAGTACCCGACGAACCTCAGCCTCTCCGCCGATCTGGTAGGGTTTCTCGTCCACCTGAGAGATACTACGGTTTTCTCATTGATGGTGGAAGCGAGGATTGCATCATGGAGGATGATGACCCAACTAGCTTCGAGCAGGCCATCACGAGTGGGGACTCAGTGAAATGGCTGGATGCTATGCGGTCCGAGATGGATTCCATGTACACCAACAAAGTATGGACTTTGGAAGATGCTCCTGAAGGGGTAAAACCGATTGGGAGCAAGTGGATCTTTAAGAAGAAACTTGGTGTAGATGGGAAAGTGGAGACTTTCAAAGCTAGACTTGTAGCAAAGGGTTTTCGTCAAAGACCAGGTGTGGACTATGACGAAACCTTTTCTCCAGTGGCTATGCTTAAATCCATCCGGATCATGCTTGCCATCGCTGCATATCATGACTACGAAATCTGGCAAATGGATGTTAAGACCGCCTTTCTAAACGGTGATTTAGAAGAGTGCGTGTACATGACTCAGCCAGAGGGCTTCGTAGACAGTGGGAGCAGCGGGAAGGTGTGCAAACTGCTTAAATCCATTTATGGATTAAAGCAAGCATCGCGGAGTTGGAACATCTGCTTTGACGTCGTTATCAAAGAGTTTGATTTCGTCAAAAATCCAGATGAACCTTGTGTCTACAAGAAGGTGGCAGAGAGTAAGGTTGTCTTCCTCGTATTGTACGTGGACGACATACTCTTGATAGGAAATGATATTCCTATGCTGCAATCGGTCAAGCTCTTCTTATCACAAAGATTCTCAATGAAAGATCTTGGTGATGCCTCCTGCATATTGGGGATCAGGATCTATAGAGATAGATCCAAACGGATTTTGGGATTGTCCCAATCCAGGTACATTGACACCATACTAAAGAGGTTTAGTATGGAAGAGTCCAAGCGTGGGAATATGCCCACGATCTCTGGAGTCACTCTCTCCAAAGAGATGTCTCCCAAGACTGATTTGGAGAGAGCTCGCATGCAAGGGATACCCTATGCTTCGGCGGTAGGCTCTATAATGTATGCGATGCTATGTACCAGACCCGATGTAGCATACTCACTAAGTGTAGTGAGCAGGTATCAAGCTGATCCTGGAGAGAATCACTGGACAGCTGTGAAGAGCATTCTCAAGTACTTGCGAAGGACTAGAGATATGTTCTTGGTATATGGTAACGGAGAACTCCAAGTGGAGTCCTTTACCGATTCGAGCTTCCAGAGTGATAAGGACGACTCTAAGTCGCAGTCAGGCTTTGTCTTTACCCTTTACGGAGGGGCGGTTAGCTGGAAGAGTTCCAAGCAGGAAACCGTGGCAGACTCGACGATGGAGGCTGAATACATCGCTGCCAACGATGCTGCTAAAGAAGCTGTCTGGATCAAGAAGTTCATTTCCGAACTTGGAGTGGTCCATCCATTGAGCATCCAATACCTTTGTATTGCGATAACAATGGAGCGGTGGCTTTGGCCAAGGAACCCAGGTCCCATCAGCGGTCCAGGCATATTCTGAGGCGGTATCACCTGATCCAGGAGATAGTTGATCGCCGGGAGATCGAGGTCAGGAGGGTTGACACGAAGAACAACACGGCGGATCCACTCACGAAGGCCATTCCCCAGATACAGTTTGAGAGACTCTTCGGGATGCTCGGTATGAGATACTACAGCAGCTGGCCCTAGTGCAAGTGGGAGATTGTTAGTTGTATGTATGCCCTAGAGGCCAGTATTGTACAGATTTTGTATATTATATTGGATGCTTGGACATATATAGAGATGACTTTCTTGCTCGACATGATAGTATGCTATCTGGTTGATCTTTATCTTAACATGTACACTAGTCTCTTTATACTGTCTTATAGTTACATGTTGGTAAAGCCCTTAGGATATGTACTTGACTACCTGGACTGTGATGCAGATCATACTAGTGGGGACATGGTAGTCCATAAGTACATCCTTCAAGGTCCCTAGTCGTGGGTGTATCGAGACGGGGCATCGATATACCAGAGTAGACTAGTGTATACGCTTCTCGACCCATGAGATGGGCGATGGATGATCCCATATCCATTGGTGTTTGACATCAGAGATGGTGTACGGGTGCTCAGTGGTGACTGGGTACACTGGACGGACTCGCCGAGACTCCCAGATGGTATTATACCTCACGTCAGATGGCAGTTCTCAGGTGACACTTGTACAGGTTAGTCTGTAGACCCGAGATCGTCATAGAGTCTTGTGTGATTCCCACTGTGCTTTGATCTCCACCTTACCACGTCCATTAGGGCATGCAAAACGGTGGTCTTTGGGTACAGTCCCGAGTCACATGGAGGCAATGAGCGATAGGAGGGGTTTCGTCTCTCCCGGTATTGGGGGTAGATGTTGCGCAGTGCTCGATTGGCCGTAGCAGGCAAGTCCCTGGCCAGGGTTGATCAGAGATTTGCTGGTAAGTGTTACCAGTAGTTTCTCGACCCGTTACGAGCCTCACATCGGCGCGACTTATCGGGTTATTGGGGTCTGACGTTTACCACCTCTAGACTTGATATGCGACGTATCAGACGAAGAGACCGGACTGTACGGTAAGTGTTACTGGTCGGATTCGCAGGAGTGTGAGCGGGCTAGCTCGTCGATCTTCTGATCGCTCAATACCCGGGTGGTCGTTACGTTTGGCAGACCGCTTGCGGCTTGTGGATGCTTGATATGATCATCATCTGCTACCGGCGTATTGACGAGTCTTTAGAGTCCTACACAGAGGTTTCCTGGCTCAAGCGAAACGAAATAGGAGCGCATATGAGATATGTGCAGGACCGAGAATAATGCGTGTATGTGATACCGTATTCCATTCTCGCGATATATGTATCGAATGGTTATATTCGATATAACCTAGTTATCGAATCGAAGATCGATTCGATAAGCCGATACATTGAATACTAGTCGGTCATGTGCGACATGACCGGATCATTGAATCAAGTGTTGATTTAATGATTTAATGTATAATTATATATTTGATATATTACTTTGCATTAACTAGTATTGGTTCACTTTAAACGGATTTTTCTCACTTGGATTGCACATTGTATATGTGATATACTTTTGTGCACTTTTTTGTATCATGTTTGATGATACTTGATAATGTGGTTAAGTGTAAAGGGTTAAACCATGGTTAAGTGATGATTAGGGTTTTGGTTTTTCATTTATTTATTTGTTTATTTATTTGAAAAGGATTAAGTTAAGAATGGTGGCTTATTTTGGAGCTATGTTGAAGCTTCTTGAAGCTTTGACAAAGTCCACCATCCTTATCTCATCCTTAACCCTAACCACTCTAACTAACCTTGGTTTAATCTCTACACTTGACCATGGTCAAGATATGATAAGTATTCATATTAGTTTTATTTTAAAAAAAAAAGACTTATCATTCTTTCTTGATCTTCATCTTCTTCTTCTTCTTCAAGCTTGCTACTTTAATGGCAACTTGAGATCTAGTGAGATAAATCCAATTCTAAAGTGAACCCACCTCCTATTTCCTCACCCTCTACCTCTTGCCAAGTTGTTTTGGGTGTTTTCTTCACAAGTTTCACAACTTTGTGAAGTCGGAGCTTGAGTTTGTGCAACCTCGACGTAGATCGTCTTTGACACGAAGCCGACGACCTATTCCGCACGTTTCTCCGATGAGGCCGTCACGAGAGTCCAAGCTTCAAGATGGACAGCGAGAGGACACCCTCGTGGAGCTAAAGAAGTGGAAATCCGGATCTACAAAGGTTGTAGCATCTAACTTTTAGTTAAAGTGTTAACTAGTTTATAGTTTCGCCTAGAATTCTAGCGACGATCCGTAGTCTAGGGTTTCTCGGCACCATTATTATTGAAATTGGCATGTTCGATGCCTTGTGAGACCTCACTAGGGTGCCTAGGAACCTTTCAAATTCTAGGGTTAGGAGACCCGGACTCGACTCCTCGAGTTGGTCTCCTACTGGACCCCAGAACCCGGTTACTTGTGCTCCCCTCCTTGGGTCTATCCTAATGCGGAAAAGTAAATAATATACAAAGGGTGACAACTTCCGCTACCTGGAAGTGCCCCAAATGAAAGAATATTACATACAAGTTTTTACATGAATGAAAATGAAAAACACTCATATCACATAAAAAAAACCCGGCTATTCGAACACGACGATCCAATATAACATATCCAGCAACACATAACATCACATGTCATCAACGTAAGTAAATATGCGCATCCCAATTGTCGTTGACATATAGCAACGAAACCGGCGATATCACATATTACACTTACGGTCACAGAAAAGAAAGTGTAAAACTACAACAATTGGAATCCGCAACTTCTTTAGACATCGCATGCCTAATCAAATGAAATACTTAGACATCACATGCCTAACAGATATAAATCCCGCATTTTAGTCTCATTATCGAAAACTCTTTTCAATAACATGTGGGACTAAACTGCTAGATTTATAACATTCATTCAGTTATCTCATAACTGTTTGTGAATTCCAATTATTGTATCACATTCCAGATAAACAGAAAATGTTAAACTTTCCGATCGAACAGTCGAATACCCAAGTTTTCCCGATACAGCTCAACACATGAAATAAGTCTAACATTCAGTTCGTGCCTCAGTACCAACGGTCCAGCCGTAGAAGGGTCAAGCCAACGCCTCACATGTGGCACGCCGTACTGCCCCAAACCCGAAGGTTCAAAGGGCAGTTCAAGACGGTCACATAATCGAGTTAAGGTTTGTTGTCTTCTAGAGGGTCCATCGCGTTACTTGCACTACTTAGAACGTCGTTAAACTACGGAAAAATCCAACACTTGGAAATTTCCCGACAGGGGAAAAATTGGGTATTTATATTCGGTCGAACTTTTTAACATATTCAAAAAATTATCCGGAAATACACAAAGACGAAATTTGATAATCCGGTCGAAACACCGAAGCTCTAAAACACCCCAGAAAAATAAACTCTGGAATAATTATTAAAAATACCCATAAAACTCAGCTGCAGAAACTATGAATTACTGTGCAGAGGAGGAAGGATGACGTCAGCAAGCCGCCGCGGAACCGCCGCCTAAGCTGGCTTAGGCCGCGGTTCCGCCGCGCTTGTCACTGTTCATTGAAAAAAAATTGCATCGTAATTCTTAGAATTCCCTGCTGAATTTTTTAAACATTTTTAATATTGAAAAATCCCAGATTTTAGAAAATGTACAGAGAGCATGTTAGGTTTAGGGTTTCGGGTTCGTTCGGGCTTCAAATTGCGTTTAGACTTCGCCTAAGGCTCTAGCTAGGCTCTGATACCACTGTAGGGTTCCTAGGCACACAGTAGAGGTCTCACAAGGCATCAACCATGCCATTTTACAAAAATATGGTGCCGAGAAACCCTAGTTAACGGATCGTTGCTAGAAATCTAGGCGAAAAGTAAACTAGTTAACACTTAACTACTAGAATATGGAAATTACAACCTTTGTAGATCCGGATATCCACCTCCACGGCTCCGCAACGAAGTCTCCTCGCTGTCCAAGTCGAACCCCGGGCTCTAGCGTCGGCTTCATCGGAGAATGAACGGGCTTGGTCATCGACGACGATGCCGAAGATGATCTACGTCGAGGCATCGCTAGATCAAGCTCCCACTTCACAAAGTGATGAAACTTGTGAAGAAAACACACTCTACTACTTGGCAAGAGGTAGAGGATGAAGAAATAGGAGGTGGGTTCTCTTTAGAATTGGATTTCTCACTCTCAAGCTCAAGTTGCCATTGATGGCCTCAAGGTTTCAAACTTGAAGATGAAGAAGAAGATGAGCTAGAATTATGATAAGTCCTTTTTTAAAATGAAAAGAAAAACAATACTTATCATAATCAAACTAAGGTTAAGTGTAGAGAGCAAACCATGGTAAGTGGGAATAGTTAGGGTTTAACAACATGGTCGCTACCTGGAGAGAGAGAGAAGAAAACACTCAGCGTATGCTCTTGCAAGATGAAATCGGTTATTATCTTATCTGATCAGGATGTCTCCTACTGTTTTTATCAAATCTTCCGTCAAACCCTAAAAGGTAAGATTAGCCAGGATTAATTACACCTTACAAGTTCGCTAATCTTTCATCCAGGCCCGTGTTGGTACTTTGAGGGAGGTTCCCCGTGCTTTCGCACGGACCTAATTAAAGTAAACCTCGTTTTCCCAGAGGCATAACCCCGTTAACACCTTTCTAGACACTTACTTGATCGGCTAATTGTCCTATGTAAAATTCTCCCAGGAGTAACTCTTAATCGCAGTGGGTATCAAGATCCAATTATCTCATAGGAGGTATGAAATCTCATTGAAAATTTCAACAATTGAAATTCCCGATAATGCTTTTGCCCCTAGAAACTCATGACCTTGGCTAAGGTCAACAAATCATAAGTACTAGCCAAGTTCAACCCATCATTTCCCGATTGAATTAAACCCACCCGTACGACCCTTGGCTAAGCTCAACAAAGTCGTACGACTACCCTAACTCAATCACATCTCATATTTTAGAAGATAAATACTAATTAGCTACCGTACACTACGCCTTGGCTAAGGTCAACAAACGCAGCACGAATACTAACTAGTCTCTATCTGAAATGACAGAGGGCTACGCAGGTTTTTCAGAAAACCATAAGCGTAATAAACTTGATATCATTGTAGAAACAAGTGATTTTCAAAAGAAGTGTTTTTGAGGCTTTTCTAGTTTCGCTAAAGAGGTCACTCCCGGTGAAGGGATCTCGGCTCTTTCCTCATCGAATAAGGTGCAGGGTATATCATATATTCCATTATGCAAAGCAAGAACTAGAAAATCAATCAAAAGACAAAACCGAGGGTTGTAGCATCTGCCAGTTATTTCTAAATAGGTCACTCCCGGTGAAGGGATCTCGGCTCTTTCCTTATCGAATAAGGTGCTGGATGTTCTACAAGGAACACCGTTATGCAAAACAACAACTAGAGCTACCTGTTTTTGAAAATTCGATTCCATAACATCTTTAGGTTTCTTTTATTTCATTAATCTCATTAATGAAGTCCTATTTTATTATGCTTCCCAAGCATCAGATATGAAACGAAATCAACAATATATAATATATATCACATATATATAATATAAGCATTCATCTCAGGCAGTAATATGATCTCATCACAGAATATTGCAGCAGAAGATAACATATGAAATATTGGATATAGTAGGACGTCCGTGTTTTATATCGAGCCTGTATAAAACACGGATTCCACATTCGTGATGAATAGCCCAACCCACATCCCTAGACCCCTACGAGAGCGGCAAGTAACACTGCCAATTCTAGGGTTAAGAGACCCAATCACGACTCCTCGAGATGGCCTCCCACTGGACCATAGAACCCGGTTACTTGTGCTCCCCTCCTCGGGTCTATCCTAATGCGGAAAAGTAAATAATATACAATGGTGACATCATCCTCAACCCGGAAGTGCCCCAATAAAAGAATATTACATACAATTGAATTTTACATGAATGAAAATAAAAACCCTCATCTCACATAAAACCCCCGGCTATTCAAAACACGACGATCCAATATAACATATCACAGCAACACATAACATCACATGTCATCAACGTAAGTAAATATGCGTATCCCAATTGTCTTTGATGTAAGTCGATGTATTACACCCCACGAGTTGCGGGGAGGCGGAAATATAAAAAACAATCTTTTTCTTTGAACAAACATCGACTAACCGAAAGGATCTTTGCTAAACTATAACTAACACTATCATAGGAGTAATTAGCTACTATGAAAGAAGATTATACCTAATGAACCAAGTCCTTCTTCTTCTCGTTAACCACCTCCTCGTCGGCCTCCTCTTTGTAATAGACGATCCACCTGAGAGCTTCTACTCCAAGCTTTGCCTCTAATCTTGAGGTAACTAGGTTACTCTAATTGCTAATCAAAGTCACATAGGGAATATAGAGTATGATTATGGATTAATGAGTCTTGCTAATCCTTGATCTCAACACATGAGAGGGTAGGATTAGGGTTTGAAGAGAGAGAGCTTGAGGAGAGAGAAGGTGAGAGTGAGAATGAAATGAAATAATAACTTATCTTGAATATATGAAGCATAATGATTTATTAAATGAATAAATCAAATGATTTATCAACCATGCTTCATTCATTCACCTTGTGTGATTCATCTCATGATTCATTAGCCATTAAATGCATCATTAACTCCATGGATGAATCACACAAATGAGTCACTAAATCAATAAATGCAAATGCCACATTAACCCCCAATTCATCATCCTTCTAGAAGCTTCTCGCCAAATTATGAGAACGCCCCTCCTATCCGTGAAAACACGGAAAAACTTTAGACTGTATAAATCCAATAATCCGATACTAGAATCTGGCTTAAACCAAAGCCGGCTAGTACAAACTGTCCGAACATCATATGTGCGTAAAAACACGTATGCGTCCGAACCCTTGTCATAAAACCATACGACCTCTATATCGTTTCGCCCGAAGCAGGGAAACTCACTGTGTGGGACTCTAAAGACTCGACAACTACGCTGGCAGTGGGTTTAACCACAGACCGCAAGCGGCACTAGCTGTACGTAACAGTCCCCAGGTAGATGTCGATAAGAAGGCCGATAAGAAAACCCATCCGAACTCCTACTGAGCCTGATATGACAATCTCCGTACAGTCCGGTCTGTTTGTCTAGGACTATCGCATATCAGGCTTAGGGGGCGGCAAGCGTCAGTCCCCTAAAAGCGGTATAAGTCATGTCGGAGCGAAGCCCATTACACCTTGAGAAACTACTGGAAAACCTACCAGTAAATCTCACTTGCCCTGGCCAGGGACTCTGCGTAATGGCTCTCTGACATAGCGCGATATCAACTCCCAATACCGGGAGAGATGAATCCTGTCTAACCGCCACTGCCTCCAAGTGCTTCGGGACTGCACCCAACTGCTACCTGTTTGCAAGACTCCTTTGAGCCGTGGTAGGGTAGCAATCTAAGAACAATGGGAACACACTCGAGGCGAATCAGCAGTGTCAAATCTGCGGACTATGTTGTACTCATGTCACCTGGGAACTGTTAACTGACGACGGGTATAATACTAACCAACAGTTCCCCGCGAGTCTTGTCCGGTGTACCCGTATCCCAACGAGCACCTGTATACTATCTCCAGTACGACGTACTGATGGTTGTGGGACAGACCATCTCCCCAACTGGGATGAGAAGCGTACACACTAGTCTACTCCGGAGTATCGATGCCCTGTCTCGATAATCCTACGACTAGGGACCTGAAAAAGGATATGCTTGTAGACTACCCAGCCCCCACTAGTGTGACTGCCATCACAACGCTGGTAATCAAGCAAGATCCTAAGAGCTCTATCAATACGTACACACATATTAAGATAGATAAAACCAAGTAGCATACTACCATGTTTAGCAAGACTGTTAATATAACTATGAATATCCCAAGCTTCCATTAAGTAATATACAAGCTAGTATGATACAATAATGGCCCCTAGGGCATATACACTAACAATCTCCCACTTTCACTAGGGCCATGTACTGGTATATCGAAGACCGATCATCTCGAGTAGCCTCTCGAACAGAATCTGAGGTAAGGCCTTTGTGAATGGATCAGCAATGTTCTCATCTGTACCAACTCTCCAGACCTCAATCTCCCGGCGATCTATGATCTCCCTGATCAGGTGATACTGCCTTAAGATGTGTCTGGACTTCTGATGGGAACTGGGTTCCTTTGCTAAAGTTATAGCTCCGTTGTTGTCGCGATACAGCGGTATTGGATCAACAATGGTAGGAACCACCTGAAGTTCTGTTAGGAACTTCTTTATCCAGACCGCTTCTTTTGCAGCATCGCAAGCAGCAATATACTCCGCTTCCATCGTTGAGTCAGCAACGGTGTCCTGCTTGGAACTCTTCCAGCACACCGCCCCTCCATTGAGGGTAAAGACATAACCTGACATAGACTTGGAGTTATCCTTATCACTCTGGAAGCCGGAATCAGCAATGGCCTCGATCTTGAGGTCTTTTCCGCCGTAAACCAAGAACATCTCCTTAGTCCTTCTCGGGTACTTGAGAATGTTCTTCACTACTATCCAGTGCTTCTCCCCTAGGTCTGACTGATACCGGCTTACCACGCTCAGTGCGTAAGCTACATCTGGTCTGGTGCACAACATCGCATACATTATAGAGCCTACCGCAGAAGCGTAGGGTATAATAGACATGCGATCCCTTTCCATATCAGTCTTGGGAGAAATCTCTTTGGATAGGGTGATTCCGTGACAAGCCGGTAGATTACCGCGCTTAGAATCTTCCATACTGAATCTTTTAAGTATAGTGTTGATATACCTGGACTGCGAAAGTCCCAACATCCTCTTGGATCTATCACGATAGATCCGGATCCCCAGAATGTAAGAGGCATCACCCAGGTCTTTCATGGAGAACCTGTGTGACAAGAATCCTTTGACAGATTGTAGCATAGGAATGTCATTTCTTATCAATAGAATGTCATCCACGTACAAGACGAGGAATACGACAGTTCGTGCTACAATTTTACTATATATACATGGTTCATCTGGATTTTTGATAAAGTCATATTCTTTGACCGTTTCATCAAAACAGATGTTCTAACTCCGCGATGCCTGCTTCAGTCCATAAATGGACTTAAGCAACTTGCACACTTTCCCGCTGCTCCCACTCTGATTGAAACCTTCTGGCTGATCCATATAGACGCACTATTCTAAATTACCATTCAGAAAAGCCGTCTTTACGTCCATCTGCCAGATTTCATAATCATGGAAGGCAGCAATGGCAAGAAGGATACGAATGGATTTGAGCATAGCCACTGGAGAAAAGGTTTCGTCATAATCCAAACCAGGTCTTCGACGAAAACCCTTTGCAACAAGTCTAGCCTTATAGGTTTCCACCTGCCCATCTACACCAATCTTTTTCTTGAAGATCCACTTGTATCCTATGGGTTTTACCCCATCTGGAGCAAAGTCCAAAGTCCATACTTTGTTGATGTACATGGACTCCATTTCATTCCGCATTGCATCTAGCCATCGTACCGAGTCGCCGCTCTGGAAGGCATGCTGGAAGCTAGTAGGTTCATCATCATCAATGATGCAATTCTCTCTATCCCCATCTATGAGAAAACCGTAGTATCTCTCAGGCGGATGAGACGGCCTACTACTCCTGCGGAGGGGTGCGGGAATGTCTTGTTCTTCTTGAACTACTGGTTCTACCAAACCTAGTAGATTATGGTTCTGGAATTTCTTCCAGTTCTATTTCGCTCCTACTTGTTTCCTTTTCTAAAACCTGCTGTTCTAGAAAATGGGCATTACGAGAAACAAAAACCTTTTGTTCCTCTGCGTAATAGAATAGATACCCCCTGGAGTTCTTTGGATATCCCACAAACTTATGTTAGTGTATATGCCCTAGAGGCCATTACTGTTTCATACTAGTTTGTATATTACTTAATGGAAGCTTGGGATATTCACCTTGTATAGACAATCTTGCTCAATATAGTAGTATGCTACTTGGTTTGTTTCTGCTTTAATGTGTACATGTGTTTATTTTAGTATATCACCTATACACATTAGTGGAGCCCTTAGGATCTTTGCTTGATTACCAGCGTTATGATGGCAGTCACACTCGTGGGGGCTGGGTAATCTATAAGCACATCCTTATGCAGGTCCCTAGTCGCAGGACTATCGAGACAGGGCATCGATACTCCGGAGTAGACTAGCGTATGCGCTTCTCATCCCAGTATGGGAGACAGTCTGTCCTACAGCCGTCAGTACGTCATACTTGAGATAGTATGCGGGTGCTCGTTAGGTTACGAGTACACTGGACAGGACTCGTCGGGAACTGTTGGTTGGCACTATACCTATCATCAGTTATCAGTTCCCAGGTGACATGAGTACAGCTTAGTCCGCTGACTTGACACTGTCACTTCGCCTCGAGTGTGTTCCCACTGTACTTAGATTACTATCCTACCATGGCTCAAAGGAGTCGTGCAAACAGGTAGTAGTTGGGTGCAGTCCCGAACCACTTGGAGGCAGTGACGGTTAGACAGGATTCGTCTCTCCCAGTATTGGGGGTTGACATCGCACTGTGTCTAGGAGAGCCATTACACGAGTAGTCCCTGGCCAGGGCAAGCGAGATATACTGGTAGGTTTCCAGTGCTATCTCAGGGTGTTCTTGGCTACACTCTGACACGACTTGTACCGCTATTAGGGGACTGACGTTTACCGCCCCCTAGGCCCGCCATACGATGTATCAAACGAACAGACCGGACTGTATGGAGATTGTCACATTCAGACTCAGTAGGAGTTCAGATGGGTTTCACCTCGTCCGTCTTCTTGTCGGCATCTACCTGGGGACCGTTACGCACAGCTAGTGCCGCTTGCGGTCTGTGGTTAAACCCACTGCCAGTGTAGTGTCGAGTCTTTAAAGTCCCACACAGAAAGCTATTCGCCTTTAGGCAAAAGAGTAGAGGTCGCATGGTTTTGCGACAGGGTTCGGTCACATCCGTGCACTTGTGTACGTTTGGTGTTCGGACAGTCAACACTAGCGGGCTTTGGTTTAAGCCAGATCCTAGTGTACATTTTGGGATTGGTTTTTATCTCGTTTTTATTCGTGTTCCTCGGAACGTGGATGCGGGTGTGTATGCACAGTTGACAGAGAGACAGAGGCAGAGGATTCTCATTGGGGTTGTTGACTGTTGACTATTGACTTTTGGCTAAACCCTAATGAGAATAAGAAATATAATTAACAATAATATTAATTAAGTATTATAGTGACATGGTTGTTGAGGGGTTGACTTTGTTGACTTGTTGACTTTGTTGACCGGTTGACTAGGTTGGACTAGTTGACCATCATCATGGCAATGGCTATCATTTCATGGCAAAGACTTTTGCTTGCTTGTTTATTTTTGCAAAATGAGTGCATGAAATGATATAGCCATTTTTACTTGAACCATCACACAATACTTGATTACTATTTTTGTTATGATGGTTTTGGATTATGAGAGCTTGGATGGCAAAAGAGTTACTCATTCTCTCATTTCATTTCTCTCTCTTGCTTGAGCTCTCCCTCTTGCTCTTCCTCTTGCTCTCTCTCTAGCTCAAGGCAACACCCTCTCATGAGTTGAGAAACATTGCCTTAGAGATAAAAGAAAACCCATATCACTTCTCTACTCATCCTAGATCACAAGGTTTAGCAAACCAAGTGTTCTAGTTTCTTCAAGTTCGAAGAAGAAGCAAAAGGTAGAAGCTTTCAGGTGGATCCATCTTCGGCGCAAGGAGACGACGAGGTGAGGTCGATCCGTACACCGGAAAGAGTTAAAGACGAAGGAGTTCAAGAAAGGTATAGCCCCCTAACCGAGTAGGTAAAACTCTAGTTAGGTTGTTAGGTAGTTATTTAACAAAGATCTGTATTTTGAGTCCATGTTACCACCTCTTGAAAAATCGATTTTCAACATTTCCGCAAGCCCGCAAGTACCGGGAGAGGTAACGTGGACTTACAACTTACACTGTACTGATCGTGCCTCGATTTTGTCCGCATGTTGCTTTTTAACAAAAGCTGGACATCCCCATATCTTCAGATACTAAAGATAGGGTTTCTTCCCACTCCACATCTGATATGGCGTGGTAGGTACAGTCTTGGTAGAAACCCTGTTCAAAAGTTATGCCGCTGATTCTAGCGCATAACCCCAGAAAGATCGCGGTAACTCAGCATTACTCATCATGGAACATACCATATCCAATAGGGTTCGATTCCGTCTCTCCGATACACCGTTATGCTGTGGAGTGTATGGAGGAGTAAGCTGAGAGAGAATTCCTTTCTCTTTTAGGTAACCTACGAACTCGGCACTTAAGTATTCACCATCTCGATCAGATCTTAGTGTCTTGATACTTTTGCCGGTTTAGTTTTCTACTTTATTCTTATACTCTTGGAATTTCTCAAAAGCCTTGGATTTATGTTTCATCAAGAAAATGAATCCGTACTGATTAGTCGAAAATATTGCATATTTTAGCCGGCAATTTCCTCATCATTTGCATTCATTTAGAAGTGTACGGTATTCATATTTCACATATTAGCAAAACTGTCGCAAAATATCAGTTTGCATGTGTTAGACTTTAAAACCGGCACTTTAAAGGAAATTGACCGCATTTCATGGCATCACATCATCCCTATATTGCGCAACACTTGTTTTGAGATCTCGTACCTAGAGTAATCATCCGTAAAAGTAATGAAATAGGAAAAACCACCTCTTGCATGTATAGACATTGGACCATATACATCGCTGTGTATGAGTCCTAAGAGCTCGCTCGCTCTTACTCTATGTCCAGTGAATGGAGTCTTTGTCATCTTTCCTTTGAGACATGATTGACAAGTGGCATAAAATTGATATTCGAACGAATCAAAATATCCTTCTCTATGTAACTTAGTTAACCTTGTCTCATTGATGTGACCTAGTCTACAATGCCATAAGAAAACCTTATTTATATCTGGAGACTTCTTTTTAGTGTGTTCTGGATATTGAAAATCTGTAATTGGTTTAAGACATATATACCGTTATCCAGTGTACCGGACCCAATCAAACTATGATTAAGGTGGATGTTAACAACATCGTTTACAAACGTGAAATCATAACCTTTATTTGATAACAAGGAAACTGATATGATATTACACGTTAAATTAGGTACACAAAAACAGTTATGCAAAACCAAAATATGTCCACTCGTCAATCCCAGATGATAATCCCTTACAGACACAGCTCCCACGCTAGCTCCGTTAGCAACCTTTAGGGTCATATCACCATCCTTCAGCACTCTACGGATTCTCAGTGCATGCAATGAATTGCATATATGAGATCCTGATCCGGTATCTAATACCCAGGAAGTAGAGTTGATTGACAGACAATTCTCAATTACAAACACACCTGAAGTCGAAGCTACAGCTTGCTTCGGTTCCTGGTTCTTGGCGTTCCACGCCTTGCAATCTTTCTTCCAGTGCCCTTTCCTATGACAATAGAAGCACTCATCCTTGGCCACTACTGGCACCGCAATATTTTTCTTTCCCTTCACTCCCACCTTACCAACACCTCCTCTAGATTTGGTGGCGGCCTTATTCTTCCTTCCTTTGGCCCTAGCCTTGGACCCGGAAGAAGAAGCACCGCGAACTAACATAGCGGCTGTATCCCTTGCCTTCTGCAAGGTGCCCTCTGCACTCCTCAACATGTTAAGGAGTTCTGGAAGTTCAACTTCTTTTCTTTGAATGTTGAAATTCTGAATAAACTGGGCATAGGTGGAAGGGAGGGAATGGAGAATCAAGTCTGTATAGAGCTCATTATCCAAAGTCGTCCCGAGATCTGCGAGCTCTTCAATATAGCCAATCATCTTTAGGACATGTTCTCCTACCGATGATCCGACGGCAAACCTCACCTGAAACAAGTTCTTTGAGGTCTCGTATCTTGCTATACGAGATTGCTCTCCATAAAGTTCCTTTGTATGGAGAAATATGGATTCAAGATCCATATCCTCGTGCCTCCTTTGATATTCATTATTCATCGAGGCAAGCACGATGCACTTGGCCTTCGCGCAATCTAACTCCCAGGTTTTGTGGATTTCCTTATCCGCAATACTGGAATCTGGACCAGGGACTACAGGTGCCTTAGCGATGAGGACATACCCTAATTTGTCATAGGTCAAAACCATTTTGACATTCCGCAGCCAATCTTTATAGTTTGGCCCTGTCAATATATTTTTTTCTAATGGTAACTTAAGTCCTGTCATGTTCTGGGTCGCTGCAATTAGGAGAGAGAGAGAGAACACTTTAGCATGATGCTCTTGCAAGTTTAAAGTGGTTTTTAGTTTATCTAAACTGGATGGCTCCCACTGTTTCTCGAATCCCTCCTCAAACCAAAAAGGAAGAACTAGCCAGGACTATTCTCACCGAACAATACTTGCTTGACCGTTCAGCCAGGCCAGTGTCGATACTTCGAGGGAGGTTTTCCAACGCTTTCGCGAAGTTCCTTAATTAAGTAACCTCTTTTCTCTGGGGCGTAGCCCCGCTGACACCTTTCTAGGCACCTACTTGGTTTATAGCATTGATCGTTAAGCGACAAATATCCTGATGAGTAGTATATACTCACAGTAGGATCGGGATCCAAATATCATTGTATGATAATGTTGAAGGAATGCTACCAACATTCATCAAACTCCAAATGGTATGCATCTCTTTACAAATTTCAGTTTCTTTAGAAATTCCCGATATAAGTTTTTGCCCCATGCTCTTATGACCTTGGCTTTGGTCAAAATGTCATAAGTCACATGTCAAGTTCTACCCGTCATTATCTTGTCAGTTTGAACCCATCCGTACATACCCCTGACTTTGGTCAAATGATAATACGACTGTCCCAAACTAACTCATCTATCTATGCAACAAATGAATACCCAGAAGCTACCAAACACTATGCCTTGACTTTGGCCAAAATGCATAGCTTGAATACTACTGAATACCCAAATGAAATGACGGAGGGCTACGAATGGTTTTGGCGAAACCGTGAACGTAGTGAACTTGATATAACCGAAGGAACCTGATAGCTTTTAAAAGGAGTGGTTAAAGCTCCGCAATTAAAAATATCATCTGTTTTAAAATAACCGATTGGTTTCTTTTAAATTGTTCCAACGATTTAACTTTTTGGTTTATTTTCTTTGCATTATAAAATAATGCGTCTCATCATTTAACCTATCATTGCAGAAAACAATGAAAATACAACGTCCTCTTATGCCATCCGCATTCGCCACGGGGTCCCGTCATCACCCGTTAGGTTACTTAACTAACGACAGAGCGGGGGCTGGGCTAGCACGGGTGTAAAACATAAGTGACGTCTAAATAGCTATCATATATAGATATTGTACATTCGTCAGACGCAATAATAGGCATTCCAGATCACAGATGAACATTATTGGATATACAAGCAATCCGCGTTTCTTTTGAGCCTGCAACGAAAGACGGATTACACAGTTGTGATGAATACCATTACCCCACCCTAGACCCCTTCGGGTACGGCAAACTACCCGCCAAGTACCCGAAGTAAAGCGGTCTCCCTCAACAACGTAAGTAGGACACTAAACACTTCAAAGTACCCGGTAGTTTGTGCACCCCACCTTGGGTCTATCCTAGGAGCAAAAATCAGTAAAATGAAATAACACAACGGTGGCTACAACCGCAACCTGGATGTGCCCCGCAAAATAATATTACAACATATTACAATTTACATCAGATGAATGAATATAAAAACCCATCTCAAACCCCGGCTAATCATCACAACGATCCAATCAAGTTCATAAGCATAAACAGTAAACTCATTACAGAAATGTGCAACCCCCTGCCAACCGACATACTAGCAGTTAGGGTAGGTTTACGAACACATTATACAATTCACAGATATAATCTAATTAGCCAAACATCGAAGAATTTCGATCGAACAAACACAATAGATTCTACTCCAAAAACTTCTCTGTGCACCTGAGACTTGAGCAGAAAATAAACATTCCAGAAAGAACAAAATCATCACAAAAGACATCTGGGGAATTTTGGGTTGACTCGGCACCAACTCGGCAGCGGATCCGCGGCCGATCGCTTGGATCGGCCGCGGTTCCGCGGCGTCGTGGCCGATTCAGGAACCCAAATTTCTCCAGTATTCTTATATTTTCCTGCATGTATTTGTAGAGGTCCCTGAAAAATTTTTAGACCTCATTTTAAAATCGACAGAAACTCAGTGGATTTGATGTTTTTTCCGGTTCGTTTTGCGTTCGAAATTCTAACGACTTTGCTAATAAGTTAGTTATTGTTTAGCGAGGCTCTGATACCACTGTAAGTCGATGTATTACACCGCATAAGTTGCGGGGAGGCGGAAATATGAAAAACAATCTTTTTCTTTGAACAAATATCGACTAACCGAAAGGATCTTTGCTAAACTATAACTAACACTATCATAGGATAATTAGCTACTATTAAAGAAGATTATACCTAATGAACCAAGTCCTTCTACTTCTCGTTAACCACCTCCTCGTCGGCCTCCTCTTTGTAATAGACGATCCACCCGAGAGCTTCTACTCCAAACTTTGCCTCTAATCTTGAGGTAACTAGGTTACTCTAATTTCTAATCAAAGTCACCTAGGGAATATAAAGTATGATTATGGATTAATGAGTCTTGCTAATCCTTGATCTCAACACATGAGAGAGTAGGATTAGGGTTTGAAGAGAGAGAGCTTGAGGAGAGAGAAGGTGAGAGTGAGAATGAAAAGAAATAATAACTTATCTTGAATATATGAAGCATAATGATTTATTAAATGAATAAATCAAATGATTTATCAACCATGCTTCATTCATTCACCTTGTATGATTCATCTCATGAGTCATTAGCCATTAGCCATTAAATGCATCATTAACTCCATGGATGAATCACACAAATGAGTCACTAAATCAATAAATGCAAATGCCACCTTAACCCCCAATTCATCATCCTTCTAGAAGCTTCTCGCCAAATTACGAGAACGCCCCTCCTATCCATGAAAACAGGAAAATACTTTAGACTGTATAAATCCAATAATCCGATACTAGAATCTAGCTTAATCCCAAGCCGGCTAGTACAAACTGTCCGAACATCGTATGTGCGTAAAAACACGTATGCGTCTGAACCCTTGTCGTAAAACCATACGACCTCTATATCGTTTCGCCCGAAGCAGGGAAACTCTCTGTGCGGGACTCTAAAGACTCGACTACTACGCTGGCAATGGGTTTAACCACAAACCACAAGCAGCACTAGCTGTACGTAACGATCCCCAGGTAGATGTCGATAAGAAGGCCGATGAGAAAACCCATCCGAACTCCTACTGAGCCTGATATGACAATCTCCGTACAGTCCGGTCTGTTCGTCTAGGACTATCGCATATCGGGCTTAGGGGGCGGCAAGCGGCAGTCCCCTAAAAGTGGTATAAATCGTGTCGGAGCGAAGCCCATTACACCTTGAGAAACTACTGGAAAACCTACCGGTAAATCTCACTTGCCCTGGCCAGGGACTTTGCGTAATGACTCTCTGACACAGCGTGATATATGTACGTCTACGGTAGCACCCCGGCCATCTTTCAGACGCCAAATGCGGAACAAAAACTTTTACAATTGGCGCTATCGTATACTATATCCCAGGATCTACCATTAACGCTAAACTAACAAACTGTAAAGTTGGTAGAAATGTTATACCGAACTATCCGAGTCCTTCGGTCTTTAACCATCATCCCACGGTTTGTTGCGGCTTCTCCGAACTTCAGAAACTCCAGTCTTCTCGTCCAGGTGGCGCCACGTCGACGGATCTTTAAACGGGCTCCCGCCTCTGAACCGAGGCAACTCAGACATCAAGTTTGCTAAAAGAGATGACCAAGATTGATGTAGAGAACGAGTAGAACACTTTGTCTCGTTACATCCAAAACTATGGATGAACGGTTAATGAAGTTGCCTTTTGGATTGGGTGAAATGAGAAATCAACTTATGAAATTTCCATGAAGCAAATTTCAAATACTTTTTCCAAATGAATCAATCATTCTTCTTCCCACAAGGGGCCGGCCACAACTTGAAGAGGTGGGGAGTGAGTGTAGGAGAGGAGTGGTGACCATAACAATGAATGAGCTAATGAGTCATTATCAACACCTTGCACAAATAATCAATGCATACAATGAATCATAATCTAGTCATCAACCATCATTAAATGCACAATTAATGAACTAATGACTCACTAGCCTTGTCACCATCTAGAACCATCTAGAACCATGACTCACCCAAAAAATACCTGTTTGCACGACTCCTTTGAGCCGTGGTAGGGTAGAAATCAAAGCACTGTGGGAACTCACACGAGACAAATGATGACCTCAAGTCGATGAACTAACCTGTACACATGTCACCTGGGAACTGCTATCTGACGATATGTATAATACCAACTAGCATGTTCCCGGTGAGTCCTATCCGGTGTACTCATAACATTTAATGAGCACTTGTATACATCTTAGGTGAACCAACTAACACCAATGGCTTGTGAGACTGGCCACCGCCCCTCGTCGGGGTCTCGACTGTATACACTAGTCTACTCTGGAGTATCGATGCCCAGTCTTGAAACTCCCACAACTAGGGACACTTTAAGGATGTGCTTATAGACCCCCAGCTCCCACTTATATGATCGCCATCATAATGCTGACAGTCAAGCAAGAATCCTATGGGCTCTATCAACATATACATGATGATAAAGACAAACCAGATAGCATACTATCATCTCGAGTAAGACTGTTTTATCAGTATAGGCCCTCTCTCAATCATCATGATCACATGCCTGCGACTACGATAATTGACTTTGAGGGCACTATATCCAACAATCTCCCACTTGCACTTAAGGCTAATTACTGCGATGTCGCTGTTAGTGTATATGCCCTAGAGGCCATTACTGTATCATACTAGCTTGTATATTACTTGATGGAAGCTTGGGATATTCACAGTTGTATAGACAATCTTGCTCAAAATGGTAGTATGCTACTTGGTTTGTCTCTACTTCAATATGTGCATGTGTTTCTTTTAGCGTATCGCTTATATACATATTAGTAGAGCCCTTAGGATCTTTGCTTGATTACCAGCGTTGTGATGGCGCTCACACTCGTGGGGGCTGGGTAATCCATAAGCACATCCTTATACAGGTCCCTAGTCGTAGGACTATCGAGACAGGGCATCGATACTCCGGAGTAGACTAGCGTATGCGCTTCGCATCCCAGCGGGGCAGACGGTCTGTCCCACAGCCGTCAGTACGTCGTACTTGAGATAGTATACGGGTGCTCATTAGGTTACGAGTACACTGGATAGGACTCGTCGGGAACTGTTGGTTGGTAGTATACCTATCGTCAATTATCAGTTCCCAGGTGACATGAGTACAGCTTAGTCCGTAGACTTGACACTGTGACTTCGCCTCGAGTGTGTTCCCACTGTACTTAGATTACTACCCTACCACGGCTCAAAGGAGTCGTGCAAATTTAATGAGCTTATTGGATTGTCGCGGATGTTGGTTTGTGTATATGAACTCATTGGATTGTCGCGGATGAATAGCCGAGAATGGGTGTGAGATGAGAGTTTCTTTTTCTTTCATTCATTGTAAAATTTGTAAATTGATGTAATATTATTTATTTGGCCGTACAACCGGGTCGGGGTTGTAGCCGTCATTGTATAATTTCTTTTTACTGTTTTTGCTCCTAGGATAGACCCAAGGTGGGGTGCATAAACTACCGGGTATCTCGAAGTGCCGAGTGGCCTACTCACGGTGTTGAGGGAGGTTGCTTCGCTTCGAGTACTTGGCGGGTAGTTTGCCGCACCCGTAGGGGTCTAGGGTGTGGTTTGGCTATTCATCGCGACCGTGTAATCCGTTTTTCGTTGCAGGCTCGAACGAATCACGGATTCCTAGTATATCCAAAGTGTTCATCTATGATCTGTAATGGCTATCATTGCTATATATCTATATATGATATTTATTTAGGTGTTGCTTATGTTTTGCATCCGCGCTAGTCCAGCCCCCGCTCTGTCGTTAGTTAAGTAACCTAACGGGTGATGACGGGGCCCCGTGGCGAATGCGGATGGCATAAGCGTACACCATATTTTGGTTGTTTTCTGCAATGGTAGGATTTAATGATGGGACGCATTGGAATTAATGCAAGAAAATAAACCAAGTAAAAGTCGTTGGAACACTTTGAAAACTACTCGGTTTTTTTCAAAAACCAGCATTTTAAACGCGGAGCTTGAACCACTCCTTTTAAAAGCTATCTCGTTCCATCGATTATATCAAGTTCACTACGTTCACGGTTTCGCCAAAACCATTCGTAGCCCTCCGTCGTTTCGTATGGATATTCAATAGTATTCAAGCTATGTTTGTTGACCTTCGTCAAGGCATAGTGATTGGTAGCTGTTGGGTGTTCATATGTAGCATAGATAGATTCGTTGGTTTGGGACAGTCGTATTACCTTGTTGACCTTCGTCAAGGGTATGTATGGGTGGGTTCAAATTAACCTGGAAAATGACGGGTAGAACTTGACATGTGACTTATGATTTGTTGACCTTCGTCAAGGTCATAAGAGCATGAGGCAAAAATCCACATGGGAGTTTCAAAAGTACTGAAACTTGCTAGCGCTGCATACCATTTGGAGTGTGATGATTCTGGTAGGATTCCTTCAGTTTTGTCACGCAATGATATTTGGATCCCGATCCTACTGTGAGTATATGCTACTCCTCGGGAACTTTTTTACTTAACGATCAATGCTATAAACCAAGTAGGTGTCTAGAAAGGTGTTAGCGGGGCTACGCCCACAGGGAAAAGAGATTACTTAATTAAGAAACTTCGCGAAAGCATTGGAAAACCTCCCTCGAAGTACCGACACTGGCCTGGCTGAACGGTTAAGCAAGTATTGTACGGTGAGATTGATCCTGACTAGTTCTTCTTTTATGGTTTGAGGGGGGATTCGAGAGACAGTGGGAGCCATCCTGTTTAGATAAATTAAAAACCAATCTAAACTTGCAAGAGCATTATGCTAAGTGTTTTCTTCTCTCTCTCTTAATTGCAGCGACCAAGTGACCGCACCTAGGTTACATCTAGATAATAAAATGACTGAATCTGGCTGTTATGACTGGCAAAGGTCTGTCCAGATGTCCATTGCCCATGACAAGCTGGGAAACCTCTTGACTGATCCAACCCCTGCCGTCTCAGGTCATGTTTCCCCTGTCATGGATATTAATATCCGTAAGACATCGGAAGAAGACTGTGTGAAAGCCAAGTGCCTCGTGTTAGCCTCAGTTGATGGCACATACCAGAGGCAGCACGAGAAGATGGACTCAGTTTCTATCTTCCTCCATAACAAAGATTTATATGGAGAGCAATCTCGTATCGCAAGATATGAGACCTCGAACGAATTTCTTCCAGCGAGGTTGGCTATCGGGTCATCTGTAGGGCGCAACGTCCTTACAGAGACCAGCTCTTTTGAGCTCTCGGACCTGAAGTCCACGTTGAAGAACGGGTCAGATGATGACTTAGTTCAACAGTCTCTACCTACTACCCTGAAGGAAACCAAGGAAGTAGAAAGAAATGGAAGGGCAGAAGTTTCAGGAACAGATGTAGTAAAAGAGGGATGTTCATATTGTTACGGGAATGAACATGGACAGAAGGATTGCAGGGCTTGCAAAGCCAGTAGCCAGAATTCGAAGCATGTTGTGGCTTCGGCTTCGGGTGTGTTTGTAATAGAGAACTGTATGTCAGTTAACCCTACTTCTTGGGTATTGGATACCAGATCAGGATCTCATATCTGTAATTCGTTACAGGCTCTGAGAAACCGTAGGGTTATCAGGAAAGGTGATATGACTCTCAGGTTTGCTAACGGAATGAGCATGTATGCTGAATCCGTAGGGGGATATCATCTAGGACTGACAACTGGGAAGATATTGATTCTGCGTAACTATTTTTATGTACCAGGTGCGACTTGTAATATCATATCTGTATCCTTAATTTCTAAGGAAGGATATGATTTTACTTTTGTAAGCGATGTAGTCAACATCCACCTAAATCAAGTTCTGATTGGGTCAGGTACATTACAAAACGGAATATGCGTATTGAATCAAGCTCAGATCTTCAGTGTCCAGAACACACTTAAAAGAAAGTCTCCGGAAACAAATCAGGCTTTCTTATGGCATTGTAGACTGAGTCACATTAATGAGACACGGTTAACAAAGTTACATAAAGAGAGATACTTAAATCCGTTTGAGTATCAGTCTTATGCCACTTGTGAATCTTTTCTCATGGGAAAGATGACAAAGACTCCATTCACTGGACACGGAGAAAGAGCGAGCGAGCTCTTGGGACTCATACGCAGTGATGTGTGTGGTCCAATGTCTACACAAGCGCGAAGTGGTTATTCATACTTCATTACTTTCACAGATGATTTCTCTAGGTATGGGCATGTCTTCTTGATGAAGCACAAATCCGAGGCCTTTAAGAAATTTCAAGAATATAAGAATGAAGTTGAAAAACAAACAGGCAAAAGTATCAAGACACTGTGATCTGATCGAGGTGGTGAATACTTGAGTGCCGAGTTTCTGGGCTACTTAAAAGAGAATGGAATTCTCTCTCAGCTTACTCCTCCATACACACCACAATACAACGGTGTATCGGAAACGAGGAATCGAACCCTATTCGATATGGTTCGTTCCATGATGAGTAAGGCTGAGTTGTCGCGATCTTTCTGGGGTTATGCGCTAGAAACAGCTGCATGTCTCTTGAACAAGGCTCCAACCAAGACTCTGCCTACCACCCCATATCAGATATGGAGTGGGAAGAAACCCTGTCTCAAGTACCTTAAGACATGGGGATGTCCAGTTTTTGTAAAAAAGCAGCATGCGGATAAGCTCGAGGCACGCTCAGTACTGTGTAAGTTTGTGGGATACCCAAAGAACTTCAGGGGGTCTCTTTTCTATTCCGCAGAGGAACAAAAGGTTTTTGTTTCTCAGCATGCCCACTTCTTGGAAACTGAATTTTTAGAAAATCAGATAAGTGGGAGTGCAATAGAACTGGAAGAAATTCCAGAACCACAAGCTATTACTGAAAGCTTGGAAGAACCAGAAGTTTCAAGAGAACCGGACATCCCAGCGCCACTCCACAGGAGTAGTAGGCAGTCTCATCCGCTCGAGAGATACTATGGTTTTCTCATAGACGGGGATAGAGAGGATTACACCATGGATTATGGTGAGCCTACTAGCTTCCAGCAAGCCATTCAGAGCGGTGACTCGGTAAAATGGCAAGATGCAATGCGGACCGAAATGGAGTCCATGTACACCAACAAAGTTTGGACTTTGGACTTTGCTCCAGAAGGGGTAAAACCCGTAGGCTGCAAATGGATCTTCAGAAAGAAGATTGGTGTAAATGGGCAGGTTGAGACCTATAAAGCTAGACTTGTTGCAAAGGGTTTTCGTCAAAGACCTGGTTTAGACTATGACAAGACCTTTTCTCCAGTGGCTATGCTGAAATCCATTCGGATCCTTCTTGCCATTGCTGCCTTCCACAATTATGAAATCTGGCAGATGGACGTAAAGTCGACTTTCCTAAATGGAAATTTGGAAGAGTGCGTCTATATGGATCAGCCGGAGGGATTCATTCAGAGTGGGAGCAGCGGTAGAGTGTGCAAGTTGCTCAAGTCCATTTATGGACTTAAGCAGGCATCGCGGAGTTGGAACATCTGCTTTGATGATACTGTCAAGGAATTCGACTTTATCAAAAACCCAGATGAACCATACATTTACAGTAAGATTGTAGGGAGAACTGTGGTATTCCTCGTCTTGTACGTAGATGACATTCTCCTAATAGGAAATGATATTCCTATGCTACAGTTAGTCAAAGGATTCTTGTCGCAGAGGTTCTCCATGAAGGACCTGGGCGATGCCAACTACATTCTGGGGATCCAGATCTATCGTGATAGATCTAAGAGGATGTTGGGACTTTCACAGTCAAGGTACATCGACACCATACTGAAAAGATTCAGTATGGAAGATTCCAAGCGTGGTAATTTACCGGCTTGTCACAGGATCACCCTCTCCAAAGAGATGTCTCCCAAGACTGATTTGGAAAGGGATCGCATGTCTATTATACCCTACGCTTCTGCGGTAGGCTCTATAATGTATGCGATGTTATGTACCAGACCAGATGTAGCATACGCATTGAGCGTTGTAAGCCGGTATCAGTCGAACCCAGGGGAGAAACACTGGATAGCGATAAAGAACATTCTCAAGTACCTGAGAAGGACTAAGGAGATGTTCTTGGTGTATGGCGGAAAAGACCTCCAGCTCGAGGCCTTTACTGACTCCAGCTTCCAGAGTGACAAGGATGACTCCAAGTCCATGTCGGGTTATGTCTTTACCCTCAATGGAGGGGCGGTTTGCTAGAAGAGTTCCAAGCAGGAGACCGTTGCTGACTCAACTATGGAAGCGGAGTACATAGCTACTTGCGATGCCGCAAAGGACGCTGTCTGGATGAAGAAGTTCCTCACGGAGCTTCAGGTGGTTCCTACCATTGTTGATCCAATACCGCTGTATTGCGACAACAACGGCGCTATAGCTTTAGCGAAGGAACCCAGGTCCCATCAGAAGTCCAGGCACATTTTGAGGCGGTACCACCTGATCAGGGAGATCGTAGATCGCCGGGAGATCGAGGTGAAGAGAGTAAATACGGAGAACAACACTGTAGATCCACTCACGAAGGCCCTACCCCAGACTCAGTTCGAGCGGCTGATCGAGATGATAGGTCTTCGATACGCCAGTACATGGCCTTAGTGCAAGTGGGAGATTGTTAGTGTATATGCCCTAGAGGCCATTACTGTATCATACTAGCTTGTATATTACTTGATGGAATCTTGGGATATTCACAGTTGTATAGACAATCTTGCTCAAAATGGTGGTATGCTACTTGGTTTGTCTCTACTTCAATATGTGCATGTGTTTCTTTTAGCATATCGCTTATATACATATTAGTAGAGCCCTTAGGATCTTTGCTTGATTACCAGCGTTGTGATGGCGCTCACACTCGTGGGGGCTGGGTAATCCATAAGCACATCCTTATACAGGTCCCTAGTCGTAGGACTATCGAGACAGGGCATCGATACTCCGGAGTAGACTAGCGTATGCGCTTCTCATCCCAGCGGGGGAGACGGTCTGTCCCACAGCCGTCAGTACGTCGTACTTGAGATAGTATACGGGTGCTCATTAGGTTACGAGTACACTGGACAGGACTCGTCGGGAACTGTTGGTTGGTATTATACCTATCGTCAATTATCAGTTCCCAGGTGACATGAGTACAGCTTAGTCCGCAGACTTGACACTGTCACTTCGCCTCGAGTGTGCTCCCACTGTACTTAGATTACTATCCTACCACGGCTCGAAGGAGTCGTGCAAACAGGTAGTAGTTGGGTGCAGTCCCGAAGCACTTGGAGGCAGTGACGGTTAGACAGGATTCGTCTCTCCCGGTATTGGGGGTTGACATCGCGCTGTGTCTAGGAGAGCCATTACACAAGTAGTCCCTGGCCAGGGCAAGCGAGATATACTGGTAGGTTTCCAGTGTTATCTTAGGGTGTTCTGGGCTACACTCCGACACGACTTGTACCGCTATTAGGGGACTGACGTTCACCGCCCCTTAGTCCCGCCATGCGATGTATCAGACGAACAGACCGGACTGTACGGAGATTGTCACATACAGGCTCAGTAGGAGTTCGGATGGGTTTACCTCATCGGCCTTCTTATCGACATCTACCTGGGGACCGTTACGTACAGCTAGTGCTGCTTGCGGTCTGTGGTTAAACCCACTGCCAGCGTAGTGTCGAGTCTTTAGAGTCCCACACAGAGAGTTTCCCTGCATTGAGCGAAACGTGTAGAGGCCGTATAGTTTTACGGCAGGGCTACGATCACTTACGTGCACTTGTGTGCGTATGCTATTCGGGCAGGCAATACTAGTGGGCTTTGGTTTAAGCCAGATCCTAGTATTGCACAGATGGATTTGATTTGTCTTCTGTGCATTCGCATTCTACGGAATGCGGATGCGGGTGTGTATGCACAGTTTTGAGGAGCGATAAAGGAGGAGGTGCCCCATTAGGGTTTTGGCAGTTGGTTCGGCCAAAACCGTAATGTGGCACACTCATTAGGGTTTTGACAATTCGTTTGGTCAAAACCATTATGAGCCGGAGACATTACTTACTAATCCTTTTAGTGATAGATTAGTGATGGCTAATTGCATTGACCATTTGACCACTTAGACCTCTCTTGACTTTGTTGACCCGTTGACCGTATTGACCATTGACCTTCAAGAGAGGTCCACACTCTTTTTTCATTTTCATTTTAATTTTTTGTTTATGATAATGGTCAATTCAATGTGCCATCAACTTTATCATGATAGGATTAGTAATGATGATTTTAGTGTATTATTGCAACCATGGTTCATTTGCTTTAGTTAATTCTTTTTCATTATTTTCTTCTCTTTCTCTCTCTTGAAGTGAGAAGAAAAGAAATGCACCATGGTTGCTAGGTTTTCTCCTTCTTCTTCCTCCTCTTGAAAATTCTTTTGATCTCATGTGTTGAGAGAAAAAGAACCCACATAGACAAACACTTCCATCTTTCTCTTCTACACAACCTAGGGTATCTAGATTAGCGATCTTCTTGCCCTAGTTGCCTCGTCTTGAGGTGGAGCTCGGTGTACATCTCTCAGGTGGATCGTCTTCGACTCAAGAAGGCCGCGGAGGTGACCTAGATCCGGATCGACCCTCGGAGCGTGGATGGACGAGCCGGACAGCGGAGAGAAGACCCAAAGGACCGGTTCCGTGAGGTATATTTTCTACAGCATAGTAGTTAAAGCCTCTTCCTTTTTGCTAGTTTCAAGTTTAGCAAAGATCCTTGCTTTTGATTCCATGTTGCCTTGCGCCAAAATCATTGTTTTTCGCCGTTTCCGCCACCCCATAAGAACTGAGGTGAGCAACGTGGACTTACAGTTGCATACTCATAGCTCGTGTGATACCGAACATCAGTGAGTGGATCCGCCCAGATGTTTCTTTCTATGTCTCTCTGTCTCAAGTTCGCTGAGAAAAACATCTCCCGAAATGAGCAACACCCGTCTTACAATATGTCTGGATATCTGATGGGACCCAGTTCATTAATGAACTTCAAATCCAGCAAACTTCTTAGACTGTATCGTCAACTGAACCTAATTAGTATTCAGCACCATACCTCCCACAGTATCCTCTTGGACTACCTGTCTATAACATTGTCCCTTGTCAGAGGGAAAACTATAGCTTTTACAATCACTCTGTCATCCATGTTACTTTTGAAGAAACAACTGTATGACGACCAAAGTATAACCGATCGTAGTATAGGAATTTTACTTCCTACTCTGCGTATGTCATCCAAATACCAGAACATCACACACTACTACATTCTCAACAGATTCATCCCCTATTCTGATGAAGTCAAAGCCATGACTATCACATCAAAATTAGATGATCTAATCTCCGCTATATCTGCTCAAGCCTATAAATAGACATAAGCTACTTGCCCACTATGCTTCCGCTGCTCCCACTGACCACAACAACCCTCTGGCAGAATAATATATACGTGCACTTTTAAAACTAGCTTAGAACGACGCTATACTTAACCTCCTGCCGGGTCTCATAGTCTGGAACAACAGTAGTGTCAAGCCTGGGTAAACAAGAATCTCCCTGTCACCATCCTTGATGCTACCGGAGTACCTCTCGGGTGTCTGAGGTTACCCACCATATCTGCGGAATGGCTAATGGAATGTCAAACCTGAATGAATATATAGGTCCTATTAAATTTTCCGTAATCGTTTGCGGTTCTGGAATCACTTCCAGTTCTACCATACTCCCACTACTGTTTTCTGAAAAAATCCATTTTACTAAAACTGTGGCGAGTCTAGAACAATATCACTATTTCTCTTCCAGATGGTAGAAAATCAACCCTCGTCAAAGCCAGGGTCAACCCACAAACTGCCATTACAAAAACGTGCCTTGAGTTATCCAGAGTCTGGTTTTAAGCATAAGCTGGACAACTCACCGTACCTTAACATCGTCAAGATATGAACCATTCTATATCCAATATAGAAACTTTGGCACATATTTAATTGGAACCACATTCAAATCATGCAACTGTCTCCAGTGCATACCAACTTAATGGAAAGAGGCTAATCAGCATTACTCAACTTAGGAATCCATCCAATTATGAGTATCCTGAAAGAGAAACAAGTTTCTCAAAACCGTTACTATCAACTGAATACCAATCACAAGAATCTACATCTTCGATCTCTTTGAAGAATCCCGATAATTGCGACACCTGGTTCTCTACTTTGTTCCTATACCCACAACTTCTCAAAACTTAGACATTGTATTTCTACAAAACACTTGTCTAAAAACTAGAGAAGTTACAAGTAAACAGAATAGAGTATGAGGACCAACCCTTTTGTCCTGATGGACACTGGACAACATACAATACTCTGTATAAGTCCACTTAGTTGAATAACTCAAAACATGTGCATCGTAGGTTGAAAATATACAATACTCTGTATAAGTACCCAGGCGATTTCCTCAAATATCACCAATTACAACGAATTCCGATATAATGAGGATGATCACCTAATTCCCAATAACTCACTCCCACTCATCATCTGTAAAACCATACAGATGTGAGAATCATACCTGGTAAATACATACCCTGGAGTAAGTATCTAATCGGGAAATCAGTTTTCCATTAACAATGCACTGAAACATAAATATGTTTCGTAGAGGTATCCTGGTATTCCTAGTAATGCCTCTTCCATAATCCAATTCATGACTATAACCGTATATTTCTTTGCCATCTTCCCAAATCCCTTTATTTGTCTTTATTCATTCCTTTTTGTACATCATCGTTAGGCTAAGTGGTTTTCTTCCTTCCCTATCGTTCGGCACCAGCCTGTGGTTTGGAAGAAGACTATCCAGTAAGCATAATAGGTGTACCCCCTAAACCAAGGAGTACTCGCAACTTGAGAGAAGGTGATGATAAAAGACAACTGAATAATACCTTATTCTATTTCTCCCGAACTGGGGAAAAAGCAAAGGTGAAATAGGAGTGGCGATGAAGTACGCGGTTTGGTCGTGAATGAAAACAGTCGCAATTTACTTTGCCCTCTTTCTAATCCCTTTATTTTGTCTTTACATATTACCTTTTGCACACCCTACTTAGGCTAATTGGTTTTCTTCATTCCCTACCTTTCGGCACATGCCTATGGTTTGGAATAAGACTATCCAATAAGCGTAATAGGTGTACTCTCCTAAACCAAGGAGCCCTCGCAACCTGAGAGAAGGTGATAATAAAAGACAACTGAATAAACCAATTCTATTTCTCCTGAACCTGGATCCATCCTCGAAGAAGTCCCTTCAAGTTCGTATATAACCATACGATAGATCTATCCAATGGAAGTGGATGTCCGTAGTAATACGGGGTGTTCTGAGAAATACAAAGGGTAAAAGAAGGAGTGGCAATGACTTATGCAACTTTAGACAATCCAAAAGCCAGTATTTTAAGAAGGTTCGGTTAACTTAGTCACTGAGTCATAGTCTAGGGTCGGTCAAAGGTCGCTGCCAAAGAGAGAGAGAGAAAAGAAACACTCTGCGTGCACTCTAACCTGAAGGTTGGCCTAGCACCTCATGAATGGTTTGGAAGCATCACATGTACCAATGATGGAATTTTTAGGGTGCTAAGTTAACATGCAAAGGATCGATCCTAGAAAAATTAGGGTTTCAAAAACTTTTCTCATCATCATATGAAAGAAATGCTAGGGTTTAGAGAGTACAACCTTTGTAGCTCCCTACGCTAGACTCCTCGGCTACTTGGGGTTTGAAATAGCTCCGATTGAACTCCTCGAGGTCACCGATGATCCACCCGGAGTCCGCTTTGTCCAAGCTTGCAACTTTATCCGATCAAGTGAACGAAATCAATCTAACACTCTAAACAAGTGGGCTAGACTTGTGTAGAATGGTGTTGTGGTTCTCTTTCTCACTTCAAAATCCAATCTTGATGAGTATATTGCTCACTACAAAGAACTAGAGAGCAAGTTGAGAGAGGAAGAAGAAGATGATGGCAATATGAGAAGATGATAAGAATAATCTCTATCTAGAAAATGGAAAAATATATCAATATATATTTTCTATCTATCATCTCAAACCATGGATGAATCGTTATTGTACTATAGTTAAAACACAAAAGGAAACTTTATCAAAGGTTAAAAGGTGGGTGAGAATGGTTAGGCCAAAAGAAGAGTATAGAACAAATCAATAATGAACCTTTTCTTTCCTTTTATGTTTTAGTATAAATACAATAATAATTCATAAATAAAACCATGGTGTGAGTCTTACATTGCCACCATTTCCTTGTATAATCAACCATGAAAGATGTATGTATGTATGTATGTGTGTGTGTATGTACATCCATATGTGCATGAATCAAAAAGAAGGCATACATGCATGCATACATCGAACTAACTCAAGAAAAGATTTCAAGTGAGAAGCTAATGGTTAAATGAAAAATCAACACTTGATTTATCAATCCGGCCATATCACATATGACCCCTACCAAAAGCAAGCCGCCCGATCAATATACGGTATCCTATACGCGCATTTTAATCGGGTCCATGCGCATATCGCATACGCGCAACACAACGTTTCGCCTGGACTAGGAAACTCCATTGTGGGACTCTGAGACTCGTCAATACGCCGGCAGTGGGTGATGATCATATCAAGCACCCCCAAGCCGCAAGCGGTCAGCTAAACGTAACGGCCACCCGGGTATTGAACGATCAGAAGAGAACAAGCGAACCTGCTACAACTCCCATCGAGCCGATCGGCAACACCTCCCGTACGGTCCGGTCTCCTCGTCTGATATGTCGCATATCAAGTCTAGGGGTGGTAAACGTCAGACCCCAATAACCGATAAGTCGTGCCGATTTTAGGCTCGTAACGGGTCGAGAAACTACTGGTAACACTTACCAGCAAATCTCTGAATCAGCCCTGGCCAGGGACTTCCCTGTTAAGGCCAATCGAGCACAGCGCAACATCAACCCCCAATACCGGGAGAGACGAAACCCCTCCTATCGCTCATTGCCTCCATGTGACTCGGGACTGTACCCAAAAACCACCGTTTTGCACGCCCTCATGGACGTGGTAAGGTGGAGATCAAAGCACAGTGGGAATCATACAAGACTCTATGACGATCTCGGGTCTACAGACTAACCTGTGCAAGTGTCACCTGAGAACTGCCATCTGACGTGAGGTATAATACCATCTGGGAGTTCTCGGCGAGTCCGTCCAGTGTACCCAGTCTCCACTGAGCACCCGTATATCATCTCTGATATCAAACACCAATGGATATGGGATCATCCATCGCCCATCTCATGGGTCGAGAAGCGTATACGCTAGTCTACACTGGTATATCGATGCCCCGTCTCGATAAACCTACGACTAGGGACCTTGAAGGATGTACTTATGGACTACCATGTCTCCACTAGTATGATCTGCATCATAGTCCAGGTAGTCAAGTACACATCCTAAGGGCTTTACCAACATGTAACTATAAGACAGTATAAAGAGACTAGTGTACATGTTAAGATAAAGAGCAACCAGATAGCATACTATCATATCGAGCAAGAAAGTCATCTCTATATATGTCCAGGCATCCAATATAATATACATCATCTGTACAATACTGGCCTCTAGGGCATACATACAACTAACAATCTCCCACTTGCACTAGAGCCAGCTGCTGTAGTATCGCATACCGAGCATCCCGAAGAGTCTCTCAAACTATATCTAGGGAATGGCCTTCGTGAGTCGATCCGCTGTGTTATTCTTCGTGTCAACCCTCCTGACCTCGATCTCCCGGCGATCAACTATCTCCCGGATCAGGTGATACCGCCTCAGAATATGCCTAGATCGCTGATGGGACCTCGGTTCCTTGGCCAAAGCCACTGCTCCATTGTTATCGCAATACAAAGGTATTGGATGCTCAATGGATGGAACCACTCCAAGTTCAGTAATGAACTTCTTGATCCAGACAGCCTCTTTGGCAGCATCGTTGGCAGCGATGTATTCAGCCTCCATCGTTGAGTCTGCCACGGTTTCCTGCTTGGAACTCTTCCAGCTAACCGCCCCTCCGTAAAGGGTAAAGACAAATCCCGACTGCGACTTAGAGTCGTCCTTATCACTCTGGAAGCTCGAATCGGTAAAGGACTCCACTAGGAGTTCTCCGTTACCATACACCAAGATCATCTCTTTAGTCCTTCGTAAGTACTTGAGAATGCTCTTCACAGCTGTCCAGTGACTCTCTCCAGGATCAGCTTGATACCTGCTCACTACACTTAGTGAGTATGCTACATCGGGTCTGGTACACAGCATCGCGTATATGATAGAGCCTACAGCCGAAGCATAGGGTATCCCTTGCATGCGAGCTCTCTCCAAATCAGCCTTGGGAGACATCTCTTTGGAGAGAGTGACTCCAGAGATTGTGGGTAAGTTCCCACGCTTGGATTCTTCCATATTAAACCTCTTTAGTATGGTGTCAATGTACCTGGATTGGGACAATCCCAATATCCGTTCGGATCTATCTCTATAGATCCTAATTCCCAATATGCAGGAGGCATCACCAAGATCTTTCATCGAGAATCTTTGTGACAAGAAGAGCTTGACCGATTGCAGCATAGGAATGTCATTTCCTATCAAGAGTATGTCGTCTACGTATAATACGAGGAAGACAACCTTTCTCTCTGCCACCTTCTTGTAGATACAAAGTTCATCTACGTTTTTGACGAAATCAAACTCTTTGACAACGACGTCAAAGCAGATGTTCCAACTCCGCAATGCTTGCTTTAATCCATAAATGGATTTAAGCAGCTTGCACACCTTCCCGCTGCTCCCACTATCTACGAAGCCCTCTGGCTGAGTCATGTACATGCACTCTTCTAAATCACCGTTTAGAAAGGCGGTCTTAACATCCATTTGCCAGATTTCATAATCATGATATGCAGCGATGGCAAGCATGATCCGGATGGATTTAAGCATAGCCACTGGAGAAAAGGTTTCGTCATAGTCCACACCTGGTCTTTGACGAAAACCCTTTGCAACAAGTCTAGCTTTGAAAGTCTCCACTTTCCCATCTACACCAAGTTTTTTCTTGAAGATCCACTTGCTCCCAATGGGTTTTACCCCTTCAGGAGCAACTTCCAAAGTCCATACGTTGTTGGTGTACATGGATTCCATCTCAGACCGCATTGCATCCAGCCATTTCACTGAGTCCTTACTCGTGATGGCCTGCTCGAAGCTAGTTGGGTCATCATCTTCCATGATGCAATCCTCGCTTCCACCATCAATGAGAAAACCGTAGTATCTCTCAGGCGGATGAGAAACCCTGCTAGATCGGCGGAGCGGCTGGGGTTCGTCAGGTACTACTGAATCCTCTGGTTCTACCAAGTCTTCTGTTATAGTTTGTGTCGCTGGAACCTCTTCCAGTTCTACCTCAATGCCACTTGTCTGTTTTATAAGAAAACCTTTTCTAAGAAAGTGGCATGTCGAGAAACAAACACCTTTTGTTCCTCGGGGTGGTAGAAGATATACCCCTGTGAATTTTTGGGATATCCTATAAACTTACATAAGACTGATCTTACCTCGAGTTTGTCCGGATTTTGTCTTTTGACATAGGCTGGACAACCCCATATCTTAATGTAATTAAGATGTGGTCTCTTCCCTTTCCATATCTCATATGGAGTGGTAGGCACTGATTTGGTAGGAACTCTATTCAATAGGTCCATGGCTATCTCAAGCGCATATCCCCAGAAGGAAATAGGTAACTCAGCTGTACTCATCATTGAGCGCACCATATCTAATAGGGTGCGGTTTCTCCGTTCCGATACACCGTTGTGCTGTGGTGTATAAGGAGGAGTGAGCTGAGAGAGAATCCCATTCTCTTTTAGATAATCCAGAAAATCACTGCTCAAGTATTCTCCTCCTCGATCAGATCGAATGATCTTAATACTTTTGCCCGTTTGGTTCTCTACTTCGTGCTTATATTCTCTGAATTTCTCAAAAGCATCAGACTTGTGTTTTATCAGGAACACATGTCCGTATCTAGAGAGATCGTCAGTGAATGTAATGAAGTAAGAAGAACCGTCCCTGGCATGTGTAGACATGGGACCGCATACATCACTATGTATCAGCCCTAAGAGTTCCGTAACTCTTTCTCCGTGTCCCGTAAACGGAGTTTTGGTCATCTTGCCTTTGAGACATGACTGGAAAGTGTCATAAGATGAAAATTCAAACGGATTTAAATATCCATCCTTATGCAACTTAGCTAGTCGTGTCGCATTGATGTGACCAAGTCTACAATGCCATAAGAAGGATTCGTTCATTTCTGAACTTTTCCTCTTGTGTGTGTTTTGTATATTGAGGACTGTATTTTGATTTAGAATGAATATGCCATTATGTAGCGAGCCTGATGCAATCAACTTTTGATCTAGGAATATGTTCATAACATTATCCTTTACTACAAAATTATATCCTTCTTTACTTAATAAAGAAACTGATATAATGTTGCACATCATGTTTGGTATATAATAGCATTCATTTAAAATCAGTGTATTACCACTTGGCAATACTAGGTGATACTCGCCAACTGCTTTGGCTGCAACATTTTCCCCATTCCCTACTTGAACGGAATGATCACCTTTTCCCAGTTCTCTACCTTTCCGTAGCCCATGTAACATATTACATATGTGGGATCCTGATCCGGTATCTAATACCCAGGACGTAGGGTGAACAGAGAAACAGTTCTCAATAACTAGCACACCTGAAGAAGATGCATCAACATGCATGTTCTTTTGGGCGGCTTAAGAATCTAGATATTCTCCTATTCCCTGTTCAGTCTTATAACTCTTATAAGAAAGAACGGATCCAACGTTCCCCTGCACAGTATAACATGCGGGTTCGGTCAATACATCCATATTATTATCTTGATTAAGGCATGACATGGTCGCTACCTGGAGAGAGAGAGAAGAAAACACTTTAGCGTATGCTCTTGCAAGATCAGATTGGTTATTATCTTATCTAATCAGGATGGCTCCCACTGGTTTTTATCAAATCTTCCTTCAAACCCTAAAAGGAAAGATTAGCCGGGATTAATTACACCCTACAACTTCGCCGATCTTTCAGCCAGGCCAGTGTCGGTACTTTGAGGGAGGTTCCCCGTGCTTTCGCATGGACCTAATTAAAGTAAACCTCGTTTTCCCAGAGGCGTAACCTCGTTGACACCTTTCTAGACACCTACTTGATCGGCTAATTGTCCTGTGTAAAACTCTCCCGGGAGTAACAATTACTCGCAGTGGGTATCAAGATCCAACTATCTCATAGAAGGTATGCAATCTCATTGCAAATCTCAACACTTGAAATTCCCGATAATATTTTGCCCCTAGCGTGCTATGACCTTGACGCATGCCAAACAACCCATAGTCCGCTAGTCAAGTTCAACCCGTACAATTCGTGATTGAATTAAACCCACCCGTACGACCCTTGACGCATGCCAAACAACGCCGTACGAATACCTTAACCCAATCGCATCTCATGCTACAGATAAGTAATAATCAGCTACCGTACACTACGCCTTCACGCATGCCAAACAACCGTAGCACGAATACTAAATATTACATATCTGAATTGACGAAGGGCTACGCAGGTTTTTCTGAAAACCATGAGCGTAATGAACTTGATATCATTGTAGAATCAAGTGAAGTTTTGAAAGTACCGAAGAGTGATTTTGAGGCTTTTATTAGTTTTGCTAAAGAGGTCACTCCCGGTGAAGGGATCTCGGCTCTTTCCTCATCGAATAAGGTGCGGGATATATCATATATATCACTGTGCAAAGCAAAACTCCAAAAGCAGTCAAAAGTCAAACCGAGTGTTGTAGCATCTGCCAGTTTCGCTAAAGGGGTCACTCCCGGTGAAGGGATCTCGTCCCTTTCCTCATCGAATAAGGTGCAGGGTATATCATATATACCGCTATGCAAAGCAAAACTGTAGCTACCCTTTTGTTTGAAAATTTGATTCTACAACATCTATTAGGTTTCTTTTCTCTCATTAATCACATTAATGAAGTCCCATCATTTAAGTCACCTAAACATCACAGATAAATACGACGTACACTTATGCCATCCGCAATCGCCTCGATGTCCCCTCGTGCACCGTTAGGTTAGGTAACTAACGGCAGAGCAGGGCAGGGCTAGTGCGGGTGCAAAACATAAGTAACGTCTATATAATATATTATATATACTATATACTGTATCCATCACAGAACATATCTAATGATCACATCACAGATATCGCAGCAGAAACATAGATATAATGTGGGATATACTAGGACGTCTGTATTTAGTATTTAGCCAACAATAGAAAATACGGATTCCACAGTCGCGATGAATAGCTAAGCCCACACCCTGGACCCCTACGAGAGCGGCAAGCGACCCTACCAATTCTGGAGTTTAGGAGACCCGGTCTTGACTCCTCGAGATGGCCTCCCACTGGCTTTGTCCAAGCTTGCAACTTTATCCGATCAAGTGAACGAAATCAAGCTAACACTCTAAACAAGTGGGCTAGACTTGTGTAGAATGGTCTTGTGGTTCTCTTTCTCACTTCAAAAGCATAAACAAGCAGAGTCATGAATTACTGTAGAAAAACCAGACCATGACCCAACAGAATGGCCGCGGAACCGCGGCCTAAGCAGGCTATTGCCGCGGTTCCACGGTCGTTTTAACTGTTCATGCTCTCGTTTTTTACAGTAACTCTTATATTTACCTGCTGAATTTTTTGCATATTTTTAATTCTGAAAATAACCAGATTTTGAAAAAAGTCCAGAGAGCACCGAAAAAAAACGTATTTTCAGTTCAATCGGAGTTTTAACTTCGTAAAGGTGTCGCCTAATGTTCTAGGTCGGCTCTGATACCAATTGAAGATTAGCCTAGCACCTCATGAATGGTTTGGAAGCATCACATGTACCAAAGATGGAATTTTTAGGGTGCTAAGTTAACATGCAAAGGATCGATCCTAGAAAAATTAGGGTTTCAAAAACTTTTCTCATCATCATATGAAAGAAATGCTAGGGTTTAGAGAGTACAACCTTTGTAGCTCCCTACGCTAGACTCCTCGGCTACTTGGGGTTTGAAATAGCTCCGATTGAACTCCTCGAGGTCACCGATGATCCACCCGGAGTCCGCTTTGTCCAAACTTGCAACTTTATCCGATCAAGTGAACGAAATCAAGCTAACACTCTAAACAAGTGGGCTAGACTTGTGTAGAATGGTGTTGTGGTTCTCTTTCTCACTTCAAAATCCAATCTTGATGAGTATATTGCTCATTACAAAGAACTAGAGAGCAAGTTGAGAGAGGAAGAAGAAGATGATGGAAATATGAGAAGATGATAAGAATAATCTCTCTCTAGAAAATGGAAAAATATATCAATATATATTTTCTATCTATCATCTCAAACCATGGTTGAATCATTATTGTACTATAGTTAAAACACAAAAGGAAACTTTACCAAAGGTTAAAAGGTGGGTGAGAATGGTTAGGCCAAAAGAAGAGTGTAGAACAAATCAATAATGAACCTTTTCTTTCCTTTTATATTTTAGTATAAATACAATAATAATTCATAAATAAAACCATGGTGTGAGTCTTATATTGTCACCATTTTCTTGTATAATCAACCATGAAAGATGTATGTATGTATGTATGTGTATATGTACATCCATATGTGCATGAATCAAAAAGAAGGCATACATGCATGCATACATCGAACTAACTCAAGAAAAGATTTCAAGTGAGAAGCTAATGGTTAAATGATAAATCAATACTTGATTTATCAATCCGGCCATATCACATATGACCCCTACCAAAAGCAAGCCGCCCGATCAATATACGGTATCCTATACGCACATTTTAATCGGGTCCATGCGCATATCGCATACGCGCAACACAACGTTTCGCCTGGACTAGGAAACTCTATTGTGGGACTCTGAGACTCGTCAATACGCCGGCAGTGGGTGATGATCATATCAAGCACCCCCAAGCCGCAAGCGGTCAGCTAAACGTAACGGCCACCCGGGTATTGAACGATCAGAAGAGAACAAGCGAACCTGCTACAACTCCCGTCGAGCCGATCGGCAACACCTCCCGTACAGTCCGGTCTCCTCGTCTGATATGTCGCATATCAAGTCTAGGGGTGGTAAACGTTAGACCCCAATAACCGATAATTCGTGCCGATTTTAGGCTCGTAACGGGTCGAGAAACTACTGGTAACACTTACCAGCAAATCTCTGAATCAGCCCTGGCCAGGGACTTCCCTGTTACGGCCAATCGAGCACAGCGCAACATCAACCCCCAATACCGGGAGAGACGAAACCCCTCCTATCGCTCATTGCCTCCATGTGACTTGGGACTGTACCCAAAAACCACCATTTTGCATGCCCTCATGGACGTGGTAAGGTGGAGATCAAAGCACAGTGGGAATCACACAAGACTCTATGACGATCTCGGGTCTACAGACTAACCTGTGAAAGTGTCACCTGAGAACTGCCATCTGACGTGAGGTATAATACCATCTGGGAGTTCTCGGCGAGTCCGTCCAGTGTACCCAGTCTCCACTGAGCACCCGTATATCATCTCTAATGTCAAACACCAATGGATATGGGATCATCCATCGCCTTATCTCATGGGTCGAGAAGCGTATACGCTAGTCTACACTGGTATATCGATGCCCCGTCTCGATACACCTACGACTAGGGACCTTGAAGGATGTACTTATGGACTACCATGTCCCCACTAGTATGATCTGCATCATAGTCCAGGTAGTCAAGTACACATCCTAAGGGCTTTACTAACATGTAACTATAAGACAGTATAAAGAGACCAGTGTACATGTTAAGATAAAGAGCAACCAGATAGCATACTATCATATCGAGCAAGTAAGTCATCTCTATATATGTCCAGGCATCCAATATAATATACATCATCTGTACAATACTGACCTCTAGGGCATACATACAACTAACATAACCTAGATCAGAATGGTTATCATTTTATCTAATCAGGACACCTCCCACTGTAATCTCAAATTCTCCTCCAAAACTGAAAGAAGAATTAGTCGGGATCACCCGAAGAGTAAACCAACTTATCAGTAAGAATCGGGATCCAACTATCATCGCATGATAACTTGATGGAAGCCACTCAAGTTATCACACTCCAGAAGGTATGCGCATGCCTGGCAAGCTTCTTGTATGTTTGAAACTCCCGATATGATTTTTGTCCCATGCTCTTATGACCTTGACGTAGGCCAACAAATCATAAGTCGCATGTCAAGTTCTACCCGTCATTATCCAGGTTAATTTGAATCCATCCGTACAAGCCCTTGACGTAGGCCAACAAGGCTATACGTCTGTCCCAAACCAACGCATCTATCTATGCAACAAATGAATACCTCAGCAGCTACCAAACACTATGCCTTGACGTAGGCCAACAAACATAGCTTGAATACTACTGACCATCCATAAGAAATGACGGAGGGCTACGGCTAGTTTTTGGCGAAAAACCTTTAACGTAATGAACTTGATCTCGTTGAAGGAACTTGATAGCCTTTTATAAAAATATAGTGGCGAAAACCTTTGCTAAAGAGGTCACTCCCGGTGAAGGGATCTCGGCTCTTTCCTCGTGGAATAAGGTGCAGGATATTCCAACTGAATACCACAATGCAAAGCAACTTGTAATCGACTATAGTGAAGTTGTTACCCTGACGCAAACTTCTGCCTAAGGGGTCACTCCCGGTGAAGGGATCTCGGCCCTTGCCTCGTCGAATGAGGTGCTGGATATTCATAACCGAATACCACTGTGCATAACATAAGGAAACGTCTTTGTAATAACACTTTTAAAAAATTGGTTCCAGCAACATCAAATATAGGTTTGTTTTCGTTGCATTGATAAGAATCAACGCATTCCCATCAATTGATCACACCAGAAAAGAACAAAAATAAAATGTACGTATATGCCATCCGCATTCGCCACTGGGTCCCGTCATCACCCGTTAGGTTACTTAACTAACAACAGAGCGGGGACAAGACTAGCGTGGGTGTAAAACATATAAAACATCTACTAGTATATATATCAATATATAATAATCGCTCCATGTATGATAAGTGCAACATCACAGAAAAGTAATAAGCATCACAAAACAATACAGATAATCTGGGATCCCCGGGTTTCACAGAGCCGCTACTGAAACCCGACGTTCCCTGGTCGTGTGGATGGCCTGTACAATGAAACCTAGACCTCTACGGGTGCGGCAAGTTATCCGCCAAAACCTGAAGCGAGGCAGCCCCCTACAGCAAAGTGAATGGACCACCCAGCACTTCACGGAATCCGGTAACTTGAGCACCCCTCCTTGGGTCAACCTGTACCCCCTACGAGTGCGGCGAATAGCCCGCCAATTTTAGAGTGAAGCCCCCTTCGTCTCAACGCCATGAGATGCGGGACCGTTGCCCTCTAGAACCCGGCTATTCGTGCACCCCACCGCGGGGTAATCCTAGTACAGAAAAGAAAATATATACAACGGGTACATCGACCTCAGCCCGGTCGTGCCCCAAAAGAATATTATACAAACAGGCAGTGACGACAGTCCACATGTTGGATGCTCGCCCCGCAATATCAAATGTACAAATAAATCCAAACAGCACTACCATTGCACACTGCTATCCACCGCGACATATCCGCAACATCACAGCACAACACAGAACATCAACGTGAATGTCACTTTCGCAAACCCGTCTAAAAGAACTATAGCAATCAGACGCGGTTTACCAATCGAATGACATTCACAGTCGGAGATACAATGTAAGTACTATAAACTAACACGTTTAAATTTCGATCGACAAAACTTCCCGAAGTGGGCCCCACGTACATCTGCAGTACAGTAAATAAAAAACTGAGCCCAAAAGAACAGTTCCAGAAACCTCAATTTCTCATGTAGAATCCCCAAAATAAAAATGGCCCAATGATTCACCAAGATGGCCGCGGTTCCGCGGCCAAAGCATGGCTTTGGCGACGGATCCACGACCGTACAGTCTAATCATTGGATTGTTTTTCTTCAGTGTTCTAATAAAAGCCTGCACGATTTTCTGGTATGGTCAAAATAATTTTTAGAACAGATTTAAAATCAACAGAAAATTTAAACTTGGAAATTGCGATTTTTAAAATTCCGTTCGATCGATGTTTTAAACGCGTAGCACAAGTTAGAAAAGCTTAATGGCGAGGCTCTGATACAGTTGTACGTCTACGGTAGCGCCCCGGTCGTCTTTCAGACGCCAAATGCGGAACAAAAACTTTTACAACTGGCGCTATCGTATACTATATCCCAGGATCTGCCATTAACGCTAAACTAACAAACTGTAAAGTGGGTAGAAATGTTATACCGAACGATCCGAGTCCTTCAGTCTTTAACCATCATCCCACGCTTTGTTGCGGCTGCTCCGATCTTCAGAAACTCCAGTCTTCTCGTCCAGGTGGCGCCACGTCGACGGATCTTTAAACGGGCTCCCACCTCTGAACCGAGGCAACTTGGACATCAAGTTTGCTAAAAGAGATGACCAAGATTGATGTAGAGAATGAGTAGAACACTTTGTCTCATTACATCCAAAGCTATGGATGAACGGTTAATGAAGTTGCCTTTTTGGATCGGGTGAAATGAGAAATCAACTTATGAAATTTCCATGAAGCAAATTTCATATACTTTTTCCAAATGAATCAATCATTCATCTTCCCACAAGGGGCCGGCGACAACTTGAAGAGGTGGGGGTAAGTGTAGGAGAGGAGTGGAGACCATAACAATGAATGAGCTAATGAGTCATTATCAACACCTTGCACAAATAATCAATGCATACAATGAATCATAATCTAGTCATCATACATCATTAAATGCACAATTAATGAACTAATGACTCACTAGCCTTGTCACCATCTAGAACCATCTAGAACCATGACTCACCCAAGAAAATATAAATTCGTCTTTAACCGAATGTTAAAAACGGGTGATAGAAAACTGGAAACTGGCAACTTCCAAAAGCGATCCCGAAACGAATTTCAGGATAACCCCGTAACAGTATAAACATACCCGTATTTGTATTACGACCGAATACAAATACAACTAAGACAAAGATATTATATCTACACAGTATAATACTCGGATCCGGCTTAAACCAAAGCCCACCGGTATTATCTGCCCGAAATATGACACGTGCGTTAACGCACGTGCAATTTCCGAACCCTGCCATAAAAACATACGGCCACTACAACGTTTCGCCCGAACTTGGGAAACTGTCTGTGGGGAACTCTAATGACTCATCAACATACTGGCACTGAGTATAACCACTAGCACGTCAGAGGTACTAGCTGTACGTAACGGTTGCCTATGTATTGATTGGAAGGGAAGATGACGAGCGAACTCATCCAGAAACCCTACTGAGCCTGACAGTGACAATATCCGTACAGTCCGGTCCGTTCGTCTATGAGTATTGCATATAAGGCCTAGGAGGCTGGTAAACGTCAGACCCGCAATAGCTGTATAAGTCGTGTCAAAGAGTAGCCCAGAACACCCTGATATACTACTGGAATACCTACCAGTAAATCTCGATTACCCAGGCCAGGGATTTCGTGTAATGGCTCTCCGAAACACAGCGCGATCTCACCCCCAATACCGGGAGAGACGAATCCCCGATGATCTGCTCACTGCCTCCATGTGGCTCGGGACTGTACCCAATAAATACCTGTTTGCACGACTCCTTTGAGCCGTGGTAAGGTAGAAATCAAAGCACTGTGGGAACTCACACGAGACAAATGACGACATCAGGTCGATGAACTAACCTGTACACATGTCACCTGGGAACTGCTATCTGACGATATGTATAATACCAACTAGCATGTTCCCGGCGAGTCCTATCCGGTATACTCATAACATTTAATGAGCATCTGTATACATCTTAGGTGAACCAACTAACACCAATGGCTTGTGAGACCGGCCACCGCCCCTCGTCGGGGTCTCGACTGTATACACTAGTCTACTCTGGAGTATCGATGCCCAGTCTCGAAATTCCCATGACTTGGGACACTTTAAGGATGTGCTTATAGACCCCCAGCTCCCACTTATATGATCGCCATCATCATGCTGGCAGTCAAGCAAGAATCTTATGGGCTCTATCAATATATACATGATGATAAAGACAAACCAGATAGCATACTATCATCTCGAGTAAGACTGTTTTATCGGTATAGGCCCTCTCTCAATCATCATGATCACCTGCCTGCGAATACGATAATTGACTTTGAGGGCACTATATCTAACAATATCAACTCCCAATATCGGGAGAGACGAATCATGTCTAACCGCCACTGCCTCCAAGTGCTTCGGGACTGCACCCAACTGCTACCTGTTTTCACGACTCCTTTGAGCCGTGGTAGGGTAGCAATCTAAGAACAGTGGGAACACACTCGAGGCGAAGCAGCTGTGTTAAGTCTGCGGACTATGTTGTACTCATGTCACCTGGGAACTGTTAACTGACGACGGGTATAATACCAACCAACAGTTCCCCGCGAGTCATGTCCGGTGTACCCGTAACCCAACGAGCACCTGTATACTATCTCCAGTACGACGTACTGATGGTTGTGGGATAGACCATCTCCCCAACTGGGATGAGAAGCGTACACACTAATCTACTCCAGAGTATCGATGCCCTGTCTCGATAATCCTACGACTAGGGACCTGGAAAAGGATGTGCTTGTAGACTACACAGCCCCCACTAGTGTGACTGCCATCACAACGCTGGTAGTCAAGCAAGATCCTAAGGGCTCTATCAATACGTACACACATATTAAGATAGATAAAACCAAGTAGCATACTACCATGTTTAGCAAGACTGTTAATATAACTGTGAATATCCCAAGCTTCTATTAAGTAATATACAAGCTAGTATGATACAATAATGGCCCCTAGGGCATATACACTAACAGTTGAAGTATAGCAACGAAGCCGGCGATACACCACATACTACACTTACGGTCACAGAAAAGAAAGTGTAAAACTACAATAGTTGGAATCCGCAACCACTTTAGACATCGCATGCCTAACCAAATGAATTCCTTAGACATTGCATGCCTAACAATTATAAACCCCGCATTTTAGTCTCAATATCGAAAACACTTTTCAATATCTAGTCGGGCAATTCAAGAAGATTCCCGACATCCTGATCGAATGCTCGTCGGAAACTTTAGTAGACGGCCGCACCCCTCGATGCCGTCGACGAAGTGCACTAAGGCGGAACACCGCTGCCGCGAGCACCCGAACGGATGCTTTTAGTAACGGGGTTCTCCTACAGTCACTTGGTCGGGGCTATGGGGCGTGGCTATCTATTAAGTTTACTCGGCAAGTATCCGCGTACGCTACATGATTGCGACGGACTTTTGAACATATCAAAATCGCGTGGCAACCGATCAAATGAGACTAAAACTTCTAGATTTATAACATTCAAATTAGTTATCTCATAAACACTTGTGGATTCCAAATATTGTATTATATTCCAGATAAATAGACAATGTTAAACTTTCCGATCAAATAAAAAAACACCCAAGATTCCCCAAATAGCTCAACACTTGAGCAGAGTTCAAAAAATCCCAGAACATGGCACAGCCCCAATGAACCAGCCGTAGAAGGGTCAAACCAACGCCTCACATGTGGCAATTCTAAACTACCACAAACCCTAGGGTTCAGTGGCAGTTTTGACGGTCACATAATCGAGTTAAGGTTACGTTCTTCTAGAGAGTCCACAGATACGCTTGCATGATTTTCCGAAAGTTTCAAACTCGTGGAAAAATCCAACACTTGAAAGTTTTCCGACAGGGGAAAAAGTGAGTTATTGATATCCGTTCGAACTTTTTAACAAGTTCTAAATTACCCGAAAAACTAAACGATGTTAAACTTTCCGATCGAATCAACAAATTTTTAAGATCTCCAGAAAACTCAACTCTTGAGTAATATTAAAAATTCCCAGAAGCATGATGTAATACCTACGGATCACCTGTTGAAGTATGATCCCTCAATCCTCATTCTCTGCCGCGGAACCGCCGCCAATAGCATGGTTTGGCCGCGGTTCCACGGTGGCTTGATGGATTTAGGGAGTCGTGCATCACAGATATCCATAGAATCACCTGCTTATTTTTCTGAGTATTTTTAATACGGAAAAAAACAAGTTTTTAAAAAATTTCCAGAGAGTGGTTCAAAATTGATGTTTTGGGGTTCGATCGGACTTTTAACTTCATCTAGACAATGCCTAAAGCTCTAGCTTGTCTTTGATACCACTGTAGGGTTAGTATAGCACCTTGTGAAGGTTTTGGCAAGCATCAATCATGCTACTTTTAAAATTTTGGGGTGCTAAATAAACCCTAACCAAGATCTTAACTAGAGACTTAGGGTAAACAAAGCAAGTAAACAACTTTACTTCTAAGAGTTTGGGATTACAACCTTTGTAGTCCGTTCCTTCACTTCATAAGCTCTGTGTTGAGGTCCCTTCGCTGCGATCATCATGTACCCGGACTCAAGAGAGGCTCCATGAAGAGAAAGATGCAAGCTTGCTTCCAATCTTCAACTACTAAGATGATCTACCTTAAAGAATCTCAAACCCAAGCTCATGCTTTACTAATCAAGTATTAGCAAAGCAAACACCCTAATCTAAGTGGCTAGAATAGATGAGAATGATGAAGTAGGAATTTAGCTTTTTTTGTTTTCAATTTCTCACTTTATTTCATCACAAACCCAAAAGCTAGAAAGCTTTTTCAAGAGGAAGAAGAATAAGAAATCAATTTGTGATAAATAATGAAATCATTGTTATGGTTACAAATCAACCATGGGTTAAGAATAAAGACTTAACCCTTATAGAGAATTAACTAAGGTAACGGGTTTGAGTTGGGTTAAAGAAATATCTACCCAAAATATCAACACAAAATATCTTAGCATAAAACAAAAGAAAGCTTCATGAAGCTTCATGAAAAAGCTAACCCAAATACTAACCCAAATAAAACCCAAACTTGTTTAATCTCCACAAATCATGTTGCATTTGTAATTATAACTTGTTACAATATTATATATCACATATATAATATATTTTTGTAACAAAAGAAAATAATACAATTAACATATATCAATGTATTATCCGGTGAGAAAATGAATCAGTAAAGAGAGTTTATATTAGTTAATGTAATATAATATATCAAATATATAATTATACATTAAATTATCGAATCAACACTTGATCCGATAATCCGGCTATTTCACAATTAACCGACTAATATAATCTGTATCAGTTCATGGAATCAACACTTGATCCGATGACCCGGCTATATCACATATACCCGGCCGATATCACATATCGCGAGAATCCAATACGGTATCACATACACGTATTGTTCTCGGTCCCGCGCATATCACATATGTGCTCCTATTCCATTTTGCCTGAGCCAGGAAACCTCTGTGTAGGACTCTAAAGAATCGTCAATACGCCAGCAGTAGGTGATGATCATATCAAACATCCACAAGCTGCAAGCGGTCAGCTAAACATAACAGCCACCCATGTATTGAGCAATCAGAAGATCAACAAGCAAGCCTGTACATTCTCCTGCAAATCCAATCAGCAACACTCCCGTACAGTCCGATCTCTTCGTCTGATATGTCGCATATCCAGTCTAGGGGTGGTAAACGTCAGACCCCAGTAACCGATAGGTCGTGTCGATATGAGGTCTATAACAGTTCGAGAAACTACTGATAACACTTACCAGTAAATCTCAGCAACCCTGGCCAGGGATTTCCAGTTATAGCCAATCAAACACAGCGCAACATCAACTCCCTATACTGGGAGAGACAAAACCCCTCCTATCGCTCATTACCTCCATGTGATTCGGGACTGTACCCAAAAGCCACCATTTTGCATGCCCTCTTGGACGTGGTATGATGGAAATCAAAGCACAGTGGGAATCACACAAGACTCTATGACGATCTCGGGTCTACAGACTAACATGTACCAGTGTCACCAGAGAACTGCCATCTGACGTGAGGTACAATACCATCTGGGAGTTCTCGGCGAGTCCGTCCAGTGTACCCAGTCTCCACTGAGCACCCGTATACTGTCTCTGATGTCAAACACCAATGGATATGAGATCATCCATCGCCCATCTACATGGGTCGAGAAGCATACGCTAGTCTACTCTGGTATATCGATGCCCTGTCTCGATACACCTACGACTAGGAACATTTGAAGGATGTACTTAGAGACTACACTGTCCCCACTAGTATGATCTTAATCATAGTCCGGGTAGTCAAGTACTCATCCTAAGGACTTTATCAACATGTAACATAGAGACAATCAAAGTATATGTTAAGATAAAGAGCAACCAGATAGCATACTAGCATGTCGAGCAAGAAAGTCCTCACTATATATGTCCAAGCATCCACTACAATATACATCGTATGTACAGTAATGGCCTCTAGGGCATACATATCACTAACAGTTAGCAGTTCCCAGGTGACATGAGTACGTCTTAGTCCGTTGACTTGACACTGCTACTTCGCCTCAAGTGTTCCCACTGTTCTTTGATTGCTACCCTACCACGGCTCTATTGAGTCGTGCAAACAGGTAGTAGTTGGGTGCAGTCCCGAAGCACTTGGAGGCAGTGGCGGTTAGACAGGATTCGTCTCTCCCGGTATTGGGGGTTGATATCGCATTGTGTCTAGGAGAGCCATTACACAAAGTCCCTGGCCAGGGCAAGCGAGATTTACTGGTAATGTTTCCAGTAGTTTCTCTGGGTATTCTGGGCTACACTCCGACCTGAATTGTTCCGCTATTAGGGGTCTTACGTTTACCGCCCCCTAGGCCCGACATGCGATACTCTTAGACGAACAGACCGGACTGTACGGAGATTGTCACATTCAGGCTCAGTAGGAGTTTGGATGGGTTCACCTCATCAGTCTTCTTATCGGCATCTACCTGGCGACCGTTATGTACAGCTAGTACCTCTTACGGCCTGTGGTTAAACCCACTGCCAGCGTAGTGTCGAGTCTTTAGAGTCCCACATAGAGGGTTGTTCACGTTTGGGAAAAGCGGAGTAGAGGTCGTATGGTTTTACGACAGGGTCCGTCCACATACGCGCACTTGTGCGTGTTCGGTGTTCGGACAGTTGATACAAGTAGGCTTTGGTTTAAGCCAGATCCTAGTATTTGGTTTTGGGTTAGTTTGGTCTCATTGTATTCGTGTTCCTCGGAACACGGATGCGGGTGTGTATACACAGTTGACAGAGGCAGAGGAACCTCATTAAGGTTTTGACTATTGACTTGATTAAAACCATAATGAGATGGAGGAAATTGATTAATGAGTTTTAATTAGAGATAATTGTATCATGGTTAATTGGTTTGACCATTTGACTTTGTTGACCCATGTTGACTTAGATATTTTTGTGAGCATGCTTAGCATTAATTGTGACATGATAATGGTCAAATCAACATCAACCATGACAATTTATCCTAATTAAAATTATCATTATTCTTTTTCATCATATAAGAGATATCTCCTCATTCTATCATGATGCATTCTCTCTCTTGCAAGCTCTCTCCTCTTCCTCTCTCAAGGCTCTCTTGTTTCATGAGTTGAAAATCAAGAGATTTGTGAGATCTAACCACTAAAACAACTCTCTACTCACTCTAGGGTTCTTAGTCTAGCACACCAAGCACCTTAGTTACTTCAAGATAGAGGTTAGAGCTCAAGGTAGAGGCCTTCGGGTGGATCTTTCTTTGGCAAAGAGAAGACGGTGAGGAGGAGCCATCAATACCACTCCACTGGGAAGCAACACAAGAAGAGAAGGAGTTCAAGTTTGAGGTATAACTTTCTATCATAGTAGATAGAACCTTCTTTGCTAGTTAGGTTTATGGCAAAGATCCGGGTTTTTAGTGTTATCATAGCGCCAAGTTTATGTTCGTCATAAAATTTTTGTTCCGTATTTGGCCGCGGAAGTTGGCCGGGGCACTAGTGTAACCCTTCATGGTATCAGATCCTACCCATAAACCCTACTAGCTAGTTTGCACAAGGTTAAAATCTTGATTGACAAATTTTTCTGAATCACGAATCTATGTTCATGAGCTTGCTGTCGATTTTCAAAGTTATCCTAAAATTGTTCTGAGTATCTTATAATTATGTGCAGGCGAAACTATAGCTACAGAAAAAATTTGGGGGCCTAACTCCAAAATTACGCCGCGGAAAGTGAGCAAAATGGCGCATTTTGCGGCCCTTCCGCGGCGATTTTTGGGTTACAGTACCCCAAAATTTTTCTGGGGCTCTAGTTCATGAAAATATGATATTTGTGATATATAGTTTTGGCCCGGGTTTATTTAAGTGCTGGATTTGCATTTGGGGCCTATTTGGAAAAGTTTAGTCGGTCGAAATTTTAAATGTGTATTTTACAGTACATTCACTTTTATCTGCGACCGGTAATGTCACTCGATCGGTAAAACTCGTCTGATTGCTATATGTTCTTTTAGACGGGTTTTGCGAACGTGACATTCGCGTTGATGTTTTGTGCTTGTGCTGTGATTGTGGTTGGATAGTCATAATGGATAGCATGTGGTGCAATATTAGTAATACAGTTTATATTCATTTGTACATTTGTTATTGCGGGGCGAGCGTCCGACATGTGGACTGCCGTCTTTGCCGGGTTGTATATTATTTTGGGGCACGACCGAGTTGGGATCGATGTCACCGTTTGTACATATTATTTTCTTTTTTTGTACTAGTATTACCCCGCGGTGGAGTGCACAAATAGCCGGGTTCTAGAAGGCAACAAGCCCGCATCTCATGGCGTTGAGACGGAGGGGACTTCATTCTAGAATTGGCGGGCTATTCGCCACACTCGTAGGGGTATAGGATGACCCACGGAGGGGCGCGCAAGTTACCGGATTCCGTGAAGTGGTGGATGGCCCATTCACTTTGTTGAAGGGGGCTGCCTCACTTCTCGGATTGACGGGTAACTTGCCGCGCTCGTAGGGGTCCAGGTTTTCATTGCACAGGCTATCCACACGACAGGGAACGTCGGGTTTTATTTGCGGCTCAAATGAAACCCGGGGCTCCAAGATTATCCACCATTCTGTATTGCTAGCTCAGATTCTGTGATGTTGATTATTATCATGCCTGGGACGAATTTTGTATATACTTATATATATATATATATATATATATATATATATATATATATATATATATATACTAGTAGATGTTTTATATGTTTTGCACCCATGCTAGTCCAGCCCCCGCTCTGTCGTTAGTTAAGTAACCTAACGGGTGATGACGGGGCCCAGTGGCGAATGCGGATGGCATATACGTACATTGTATTTTCGTTCTTTTCTGGTGTGGTAGGTTACATTGATGGGACAGCATTAATTTTGATTAATGCAAGTAAAACAAACCTAAAAGATGTTGTTGGAACAATTTTCAAAAAGCTGTTATTGCAAAGACGTTCTCTTTTGTTTTGCACAGAGATATTCGGTTATGAATATCCAGCACCTCATTCGACGAGGCAGGGGCTGAGATCCCTTCATCGGGAGTGACCCCTTGGATAGAGCTTTGCATCAGGGTAATAACTTCACTATAGTCGATAACTTTTTGCTTTGTATCGCGGTATTCAGTTGGAATATCCTGCAGCTCATTCGACGAGGAAAGAGCCGAGATCCCATCACAGGGAGTGACCTCTTTAGCAAAAGTTTTCGCCACTATATATTTGTAAAACTACTCAGGTTCCTTCAACGATATCAAGTTCATTATGTTAACGGGTTTTTCGCCAAGAACCCAGCCGTAGCCTCCGTCATTTCCTACAAGTACTACTTAGTATTCGAGCTACGTATTTTAGCATTGTCAAGGCGTAGTGATCGGTAGCTGAGTAATGCTTGTTTGCAGCTTTATTTTTAGATTATTTAGGACAGTCGCATAGCTATGTTGGTATTGTCAAGGGATATGCGGGTGGGTCTAAGTTAATCAAGATAATGACGGGCCAAACTTGACTAGCGGTTTATGATATGTTGGCATTGTCAAGGTCATAAACCGTTAGGGGCAAAATCCACATCGGGTGTCACGACCCGAATATTTCGACTCATGACCGGCACTTAACCACGCTACGTCTACAGGCGTAACGCGACTAAGTAAGCCGAACCCAGAAATCAAAACCATTTAAAAGTAGTGAGTGTTGAAAACATTTAATTAAAAACATTTAGAAAACCTTAATTAGTTCAATGAGGTTCTTTTTAAAGTTAAATTATCCTTATAATAATTTTGGCAGCATTTCCTTTGTAAAAGTAACCCCGAGAATCGGGTAAAACAAGATATAAGTGAAAATGAGATATAATGAACAAAGCATCCCAAACCGGGAGCAATCACGCCCAACGGCGGAAACCATCACCACAAGAGTAATATACGACGCCGTAGCGAAGAATGAGCAAAAAGTAACATCCCAGAATAATAACTGCAAATATAAAGTCGGCTCCCACGAGCTCGACACCAGAATACAAAAATATACATCATCGTCCTCATACTGTCTCTAAGACAAGTACATATATGGTAGATGGAGAATACTAGATACAAAAGTGTGTACAATAAAAGTAACCAGATACCACAACCCACCTAAATAGCAAAATAGCTCTCGCACCAACTGTAGTGGTATCTGAAGCCAAAAGATGCAAAAAGGCAGCCTGCCGCGACTACTCTGAGGGGCAACCTGCAAATACTGTGGCACAACGGGGGTGAGTTGCCAACTCGTGAATAGAGATAACATATAAAGGTAATCACGAGCATGCATGTACTACGCTACGCTATCATATGCCAGCAGGTAAATATATATACGACAAGCAGTAAGTGCAATAATCATGCAAATGCTCTGTCAGGTAAAATAACTACAGGATGAGATACATGATAATCACTGCTGAGCATGGGATAAACAACATCTACACGAAATATCAATCGTGGGAAAAATAGTCGGTGCCCAAGCTGCACCCAAATCCCAAATAAACTCAGGCGCCGGCACCCTCCTCGGCCCTCAAATCCTGTACATCTCTGAGAATCACGAGTGCCCAACATCGGCACCCAAAATATTATAAATACTCGTGTCCAGCATCGACACGCAAATCCTCATACATCGGGCTCCGTAAGTCCGGATCAGCCCACGGGCTCCGTCTGCGGTATCGGCCCTCGGCCCCGACAGTACGGATCATCCCGCATCCATCTCTCGACTCTGGTCGGTATCCTCCGGATAACCGCCAGGTCCAACCAATCACCGGTAGGTACTCGCCCACCTCCAGGCTCAATCGGCAAAGTCCATCGATCATCTTGCTGAGGGGAACCATACCGGGTCCACCACGAACCCGCAAACGGATCATCTACTCCACGAATCGGGTTTCAAGCACACGTCTCAGCACCGAGAAAACGCGTGGTGGACGCACCAAAATATCATATCACATGGAACCGGGTTTTCAAATAGTGCATCATTTCTTAAATAACTCCACGGTCCTCAAAACCAGAAATCACATAAAAATCCAACACCAATGAGTAAATTAAATACGATGTGCTAGGTACATCAAGTCATCATAATATAGGTACAAGGGAGAAACCGCGTTTCTTAAGATAGTTCAGTTTTCAAAGACAGCATGCGGCTTCCAATTTCTATGAAAATCATATCGAATCATATGTGAAATGAACTATAGTATAATGATCATAGCAATTCTACAGTGAGTGTGTCATGGCAATTACTAACGGTGTGTGTGTGTAACATGCAGATTAGTGCCCGTGCAATATAAACCGTTAGTAGTAGTGCGGTGTTCTATCAATTCTAAGTTTTCATACATATAGCAGGGAATGCAGTATGCAACAAAAGTATCCATGAACAGTAAATGTAGGTAAATGCAATGTGTAGCTATAAAGTCCTATCAGCCCTGACGTAGAACGCCATGCGGGCGATATCCCCGTAGATGTTAAATCTACTCACCGAAGTCTCGCGCTAAGTGTAGCCGACGACTTGTTTCCCCTTCTTCGCAGCGTCCGTCTCACTCGCCTGCGAACCTAGATTTACACAATATATCACACATAAGCTCAAATCCACCAAAAACGCAATATTAAGGTCAAACTAGAACCCCGCGTTGCAAACCAAGCGCGCGTGTGCGCGATACGATAAAACGTGTGATCACGCTCCTGAAGCTAACCTGACACGTCACGATATGCAGCACAACCCAAAACTACACACGTATCACGTGTGTCACGGAGATTTCAAATACGGAAAATAGGGTAATAGGTCCCAGATTTTGATACAGAAAGAGTTTTATAAAAATAAATATATCATAAAACCCCAAATATCAGCAGACACCAACCACCTAAACCCCAACCCAAAACCCTCCCATCTGGCCGCAAATTGCGGCCAGAATGACGATTTTGGCGGCCTGGGTAGGGGGGTGGGCTCCCGGGTTTGGTGTGTGCACTCCATACATACTGTGTATATCCCAGTAATTACAATTTTATTCAGAAACACCCCGGGTAGTAGCAGTTTCAACAGAACCCAATTTCAAGTTAAAAATCACACTTTGCGCTAAAATGATACTTTAGGGTATTTTTCTGAAACCTGAAACAACCCCAAGTCTAAAACCACTCTAATATCACATTGCCAAGCTAATCAAGCCATAAAAAGTTAATTTTTATCACAACCTCGCTAAATCCCTTTATAAAGCACAAAACATGCATAAAATGTGATATTTTGCTAGAAATACTATAAGTTATGTAAAAGAGGTGCTAAGGGTGAGTTAATACCTTCAAAACACCTTAAGAAACACCAAAAATCCCTGCTTTTTCCTCAAGTGCGCAGATCCACCACCAAACACCTCAAAAGCTCATTTTTTTCTATGGTTTGTGAAGGAAAAGTGTTGTTTTGAGTAGGGTTTGAATGAGGGTTTAATGAGAAATGAAAAGAGAAGAGAAAAATGGTGAAAATGGTGTTGTTGCTGCTTCTTTTTCTGCTGGAGCTCAGAAGTGAGGGAAAGAGAGAGAAAAGAGAGAGAAACAAAGGTCAAACAAAGTCAAATCCCATACCTAACCACCATACCTTCATTTCTATTTGAATTTGCATTATAAAAAGGGGTTTTGACTTGTTTAAATGGGTGGGATAAATAAAACCATGCAAGAAAAGAAAAAGGGTTAACATGATACATTTCTCATCTAGCCTCAAAATGCTAAGTGTGCATGGTGCACTTAACACAAAATTTCTCACTTAGGGTAATAAGACTAAAAATAATTAGCAACCCTATAAATATATATATAAATGCCCAGTAAAACACTTCACAACATAAAAGACCACTAGCCAAGAAGGAAAATAAGATATCCGTTTTTTTTTTTGAAAAACACGCACACTTGCTAATTAACGCGAAAACATTCTAAACGAATTTCAAGGTGTTACAATCTACCCCCCTTAAAGAAATTTGGTCCCCGAATTTAAAAATCTAACTATACATACCTTCAAAAGGATGGGGATATCTCTTCCTCATCTCGCTCTCGGTCTCCCAAGTGACTTCATCGCCGCTCTGGCCACGCCAAAGTACCTTGACTGACGGTATGTCCTTCGATCTCAATTTCTTCACTTGTCGATCCAAGATCATCACCGGCTGCTCTGCATAGGAAAGGTCACGCTCAAGCTGGATCATCGGGTGCTGAATCGCATGCGAAGGATCATGAAGATATCTGCGGAGCATCGAAACGTGAAATACCGGATGCACGTCTGGAAAACTGGGCGGAAGGGCTAAACGATACGCAACCGCACCAACTCGCTCGAGGATCTCGAAGGGGCCCACATATCTGGGACTAAGCTTCCCCTTCTTCCCAAATCTCATCACACCTTTCATTGGGGAGACCCTCAAGAAAACATGATCACCAACAGAAAACTCGAGTCTGCGCCGACGACGGTCCGCATAAGATCTCTGCCTACTCTGGACTGCTCTCATCCTATCGCGAATCAACTGGATCTTCACGGTCGTCTCCTCCACAATCTGTGGCCCTAAGATACTGCTCTCACTGAGCTCTGTCCAACAGGCGAGCGATCTACATCTCCTCCCATAAAGAGCCTCAAACGGTGCCATCTGAATGGTCTGCTGGTAGCTGTTGTTATTGGAGAACTCTACTAGGGACAAATGATGATCCTAGCTACCTCCGAAGTCTAATACGCACGCTCTGAGCATGTCCTCGAGAGTCTGAATAGTCCGCTCTTACTGTCCGTCGGTCTGCGGATGAAATGCTGTGCTGAAACTCAAGCGGGTGCCCAAAGCCTCCTGAAGCCTCTGCTATAGATGGCTGGTAAACTGGGTTCCTCTGTCGGACACAATACATGTCGGAACTCCGTGCAGTCGTACAATCTCATCAATGTAAATCTGGGCATATTGAGCAAATTCGAAAGTCGTCTTCACCGGTAGGAAGTGAGCCGCTTTCGTCAAACGATCCACGATCACCCAGATGGAGTCATACCCTCGACTAGTCCTGGGTAGACCCACAATAAAGTCCATAGAAATCTGTTCCCATTTCCACTCCAGAATGGGCAACGGCTGTAGCTCTCCCGTGGGCCTCTGATGCTCGGCCTTGACTTGCTGACAAGTCAGGCATCTCGACACAAAATCTGCGATGTCCCTCTTCATCCCGTCCCACCAGTAAACATCTCTCAAATTGTGGTACATCTTGGAGGACCCTGTATGAACACTATAAACCGATCGATGTGCCTCTTCGAGAATCTCACGCCGCAGTCCCTCAGCATCTGGTATGCACAATCTGGTCCCAAATCGTAGTATCCCCTGATCATCGATCACAAACTCGGAAAATCTGCCCTGCCCCATCTGCGTCCTGATCTCTGAACAACGGTCATCACTGTGCTGTGCCTCATGTATACGGTCAAGCAACTGTGGGCGTGCACGAATATGCGCAATCTGTCCTCCGATCGGCGTAAACTCAAACTGTACCCGGCTGTCGCATAAAATCTGCCAATCTGCCGACGACTGCCTCTGTATTGCGCTCAAGCAAGATAGACTACCCCCGGGCCTCCTGCCCAAAGCATCCGCCACTACATTAGCCCTGCCCGGGTGGTACAAGATCTCGCAGTCGTAGTCTTTCACTAACTCCATCCATCGGCGCTGTCTAAGGTTCAGGTCTCGCTATTGGAATATATACTTTAAGCTCTTGTGATCAGTGAATATCTGGCACGACTCGCCGTATAGGTAATGTCGCCAGATCTTAAGTGCAAAGACCACTGCAGCCATCTCCAAATCGTGAATGGGGTAGTTCTGTTCATATTTCTTCAATTGCCATGAAGCATACGCGATCACCCTGTCATGCTGCATCAGAACACACCCTAGCCCCACTAGAGAAGCATCACAATATACCACAAATCCACCTGACCCTGAAGGCAATGATAATACTGGCGTCGTAGTCAGTAGAGCCCGTAACTGCTGAAAACTGTGCTCACACTCCTCTGTCCAAACGAAAGGAACTCCCTTCCGGGTCAACCCGGTCAAAGGTGTAGCAATGCGAGAGAAATCCTGCACAAATCGCCTGTAGTAGCCGGCCGGCCCTAGAAAGCTGCGAATCTCCGTAACTGATGTGGGTCTGGGCCAACTCTGAACGGCCTCGATCTTCTTCGGGTCTACACATATACCGTCTCGTGAAATTACGTGCCCCAAGAATTCTACGCTGTCCAGCCAGAAAGCACACTTGGAGAATTTGGCGAAAAGCTGATGCTCTCTCAAGGTCTGCAGTGTAATCCGCAGGTGCTGCTCGTGCTCCTCTCTACTCCGAGAATACACCAGAATATCGTCAATGAATACAATGATGAACAGATCAAGATACGGCCGGAAAATACGGTTCATCAAATCCATGAATGTTGCTGGCGCATTGGTGAGTCCGAATGACATCACCAAAAACTCGTAATGGCCGTAGCGCGTGCGGAAAGCTGTCCTAGGAATGTCCTCCTGTCGAACCCGCAGCTGATGATAGCCTGATCGCAAATAGATCCTCGAAAAGTACCCTGCCCCCTGAAGCTGGTCGAACAGATCGTCGATACGTGGCAAAGGATATTTATTCTGCACTGTAACCCTGTTCAGCTGGCGATAGTCGATACACAGACGCAAACTGCCGTCCTTCTTCTTGACGAACAGGACTGGAGCACCCCAAGGAGAAACACTGGGTCGAATAAGTCCCTTGTCCAGCAAATCTTGCAACTGGCCCTTCAATTCTTGAAGTTCCGCCGGGGCCATCCGATAAGGCGGTATAGAAATAGGCCCCGTGCCAGGAACCAAATCAATACAGAAAGAAATGTCGCGCTCGGGCGGTAGCCCAGGAAGCTCGTCAGGGAACACATCAGGGAACTCACTAGCAACCGGAACCTGATCCAGAGGAACCTCTGTAGCTCTATTATCACAAACATAGGCGAGAAATCCCTAACATCCCTTCCTCAAAAGCTGTCCAGCGCGAAAAGAAGAAATCACACAGTGTGGGGCAGCACCACGGTCCCCCAACACAACAAAAACCGACTCGCCGGGAAAACAAAATCTAACTGTCTTCTCACGGCAGTCCACAAAAGCATAGAACGTGGCTAACCAATCCATGCCTAAAAGAACGTCGAAGTCCAACATCTCAAGAAGGATCAAATCGACAGGCAACTCTCTCTCGCCAATACAGACGGTACAGGATCGGAACACGTGCCTAGCAATAAACGACTCTCCCACAGAAGTAGTCACAACAAGCAAATGATCAAGCAAACCGGACTCTCTACCCAAACTCGGCACGAAGTGTGTAGATACGTATGAGTGCGTAGATCCGGGATTGAACAATACGTGTGCATCAACAGAACATACTGGAAGGATACCTGAGACCACCGCATTGGACGCATGCGCGTCCTGATGCGTCAAAGCAAAAACTCATGCCTGCCCTCCACCTGTGACTGACTGTCCTCTGCCTCGGTCATCCCGTCCTCTCTGAGCAACTCCTCCACGCCCATGACCTCTTTGTGTGTGAGTCTGACGTGGAGTAACAGTAGGAACAACAGGCAACGCCCTCTGGGGTGGTGAAGGTGGTATGGTGACGTGCGGTGCTGCTGTCTCCCTCCGGTGTATCTCAGGACAATCTCTGACGAGGTGAAGTAAACTGCCGCATCTATAGCAACCTCGCGACGACTGCTGACTCTCCCGTGGATACGAACTAAACATATGGCCTCGTCCCGAATCTCTGCCACTCCTCGCACCTGAACGATACCTGTCGCGGCGTCTGAATGTCTGTCTCCGTGCTGCTATACCAGTACGAACTCTCTTCGGCTCTGGAACTACCGAAGTCTCAGCAAGGCGCTCCTCGACTAATAGAGCTGCATCTACCGCTGCTGCATATGTCTCGTAGTGCTGCGCGCTGATCGCAAGGAACAGTGGTGTAAGCAAGCCTCGAACAAATCTCTTGACTCGCAACTCCTCGGTAGCCACTAGATATGGCGCATAGATAGATAGCTCTGTGAACAGCACATCATACTCTGCCACTGACATCTCCGGAGTCTGGCGTAAGGACTCGAACCTGCATGCTCTAGCATCTCTGACACTCAGGGGAAGAAAGCGGGCAAGGAATAGCGCCACGAACTCTGTCCAGGTCATAGGAGGAAGACCTGCTGCTCTGCCCTTCTCGACTGATTCGCACCATTTCTGCGCAAGACCTTCCAGGCGAAAGCTCGCGAACTCAACCCATCTCGCATCTGCGCATCTAAGGGAACGACATATCCGAGCCATCCTATCAATGAAGGACTGTGGGTCCTCGGCTGCATCGGTGCCTGTGAAGACCGGAGGCTTTAGCCTTATGAACTCTGATAGCGATACTGTAATCACCTCCGTAGCTGCAGGGGCAACTAGCTGTGTGGTAGGTACCATCGAGGTCTCTGTAACGGGTGGAGCTATCTCTGGTCGCTGTGCTCGAAGCGTCTCAACTAGCGATCCTATCATCTGGCGCATCTCCTGCATGCTGGATCCCACCGTCTGGCGCATCTCCTGCATACCAGCCCCTAGCGTGGCGATCTGATCTGTCACAGGAGGAACAACCTGCTCGGGTACAACCGGTGTACTGCCCGGATCAGTCCTCATCTCAGACGAATCAACTCTAATCTCGGCCCTCGCGGCCGCTCTCTGTGCCCTCGTAGTCTTTGGCGGCATAATGGCTGAAAGGAAAATAGGATTCGATAAGGATGCAGAAATCGAATCTCAAGAATGTATATACTCAAAAGGAATTTAAATCAATAAGTCCTAAGGTCGCTTTAGCGGAGTACCGTGTCGTGAGTATGCCGCGGAACATACGCACGCACGCCACTCTGCTTCAGCTACCTACTCCATCATACCAGGTCATCCTACACTCCGAAAGGTAAAACCTACGCTCTGATACCAACTTTGTCACGACCCGAATATTTCGACTCATGACCGGCACTTAACCACGCTACGTCTACAGGCGTAACGCGACTAAATAAGCCGAACCCAGAAATCAAAACTATTTAAAAGTAGTGAGTGTTGAAAACATTTAATTAAAAACATTTAGAAAACCTTAATTAGTTCAATGAGGTTCTTTTTAAAGTTAAATTATCCTTATAATAATTTTGGCAGCATTTCCTTTGTAAAAGTAACCCCGAGAATCGGGTAAAACAAGATATAAGTGAAAATGAGATATAATGAACAAAGCATCCCAAACCGGGAGCAATCACGGCCAACGGCGGAAACCATCACCACAAGAGTAATATACGACGCCGTAGCGAAGAATGAGCAAAAAGTAACATCCCAGAATAATAACTGCAAATATAAAGTCGGCTCCCACGAGCTCGACACCAGAATACAAAAATATACATCATCATCCTCACACTGTCTCTAAGTCAAGTACATATATGGTAGATGGAGAATACTAGATACAAAAGTGTGTACAATAAAAGTAACCAGATACCACAACCCACCTAAATAGCAAAATAGCTCTCGCACCAACTGTAGTGGTATCTGAAGCCAAAAGATGCAAAAAGGCAGCCTGCCGCGACTACTCTGAGGGGCAACCTGCAAATACTGTGGCACAACGGGGGTGAGTTGCCAACTCGTGAATAGAGATAACATATAAAGGTAATCACGAGCATGCACGTACTACGCTACGCTATCATATGCCAGCAGGTAAATATATATACGACAAGCAGTAAGTGCAATAATCATGCAAATGCTCTGTCAGGTAAAATAACTACAGGATGAGATACATGATAATCACTGCTGAGCATGGGATAAACAACATCTACACGAAATATCAATCGTGGGAAAAATAGTCGGTGCCCAAGCTGCACCCAAATCCCAAATAAACTCAGGCGCCGGCACCCTCCTCGGCCCTCAAATCCTGTACATCTCTGAGAATCACGAGTGCCCAACATCGGCACCCAAAATATCATAAATACTCGTGTCCAGCATCGACACGCAAATCCTCATACATCGGGCTCCGTAAGTCCGGATCAGCCCACGGGCTCCGTCTGGGGTATCGGCCCTCGGCCCCGACAGTACGGATCATCCCGCATCCATCTCTCGACTCTGGTCGGTATCCTCCGGATAACCGCCAGGTCCAACCAATCACCGGTAGGTACTCGCCCACCTCCAGGCTCAATCGGCAAAGTCCATCGATCATCTTGCCGAGGGGAACCATACCGGGTCCACCACGAACCCGCAAACGGATCATCTACTCCACGAATTGGGTTTCAAGCACACGTCTCAGCACCGAGAAAACGCGTGGTGGACACACCAAAATATCATATCACATGGAACCGGGTTTTCAAATAGTGCATCATTTCTTAAATAACTCCACGGTCTTCAAAACCAGAAATCACATAAAAATCCAACACCAATGAGTAAATTAAATACGATGTGCTAGGTACATCAAGTCATCATAATATAGGTACAAGGGAGAAACCGCGTTTCTTAAGATAGTTCAGTTTTCAAAGACAGCATGCGGCTTCCAATTTCTATGAAAATCATATCGAATCATATGTGAAATGAACTATAGTATAATGATCATAGCAATTCTACAGTGAGTGTGTCATGGCAATTACTAACGGTGTGTGCGTAACATGCAGATTAGTGCTCGTGCAACATAAACCGTTAGTAGTAGTGCGGTGTTCTATCAATTCTAAGTTTTCATACATATAGCAGGGAATGCAGTATGCAACAAAAGTATCCATGAACAGTAAATGTAGGTAAATGCAATGTGTAGCTATAAAGTCCTATCAGCCCTGACGTAGAACGCCATGCGGGCGATATCCCCGTAGATGTTAAATCTACTCACCGAAGTCTCGCGCTAAGTGTAGCCGACGACTTGTTTCCCCTTCTTCGCAGCGTCCGTCTCACTCGCCTGCGAACCTAGATTTACACAATGTATCACACATAAGCTCAAATCCACCAAAAACGCAATATTAAGGTCAAACTAGAACCCCGCGTTGCAAACCAAGCGCGCGTGTGCGCGATACGATAAAACGTGTGATCACGCTCCTGAAGCTAACCTGACACGTCGCGATATGCAGCACAACCCAAAACTACACACGTATCACGTGTGTCGCGGAGATTTCAAATACGGAAAATAGGGTAATAGGTCCCAGATTTTGATACAGAAAGAGTTTTATAAAAATAAATATATCATAAAACCCCAAATATCAGCAGACACCAACCACCTAAACCCCAACCCAAAACCCTCCCATCTGGCCGCAAATTGCGGCCAGAATGACGATTTTGGCGGCCTGGGTAGGGGGGTGGGCTCCCGGGTTTGGTGTGTGCACTCCATACATACTGTGTATATCCCAGTAATTACAATTTTATTCAGAAACACCCCGGGTAGTAGCAGTTTCAACAGAACCCAATTTCAAGTTAAAAATCACACTTTGCACTAAAATGATACTTTAGGGTATTTTTCTGAAACCTGAAACAACCCCAAGTCTAAAACCACTCTAATATCACATTGCCAAGCTAATCAAGCCATAAAAAGTTAATTTTTATCACAACCTCGCTAAATCCCTTTATAAAGCACAAAACATGCATAAAATGTGATATTTTGCTAGAAATACTATAAGTTATGTAAAAGAGGTGCTAAGGGTGAGTTAATACCTTCAAAACACCTTAAGAAACACCAAAAATCCCTGCTTTTTCCTCAAGTGCGCAGATCCACCACCAAACACCTCAAAAGCTCATTTTTTTCTATGGTTTGTGAAGGAAAAGTGTTGTTTTGAGTAGGGTTTGAATGAGGGTTTAATGAGAAATGAAAAGAGAAGAGAAAAATGGTGAAAATGGTGTTGTTGCTGCTTCTTTTTCTGCTGGAGCTCAGAAGTGAGGGAAAGAGAGAGAAAAGAGAGAGAAACAAAGGTCAAACAAAGTCAAATCCCATACCTAACCACCATACCTTCATTTCTATTTGAATTTGCATTATAAAAAGGGGTTTTGACTTGTTTAAATGGGTGGGATAAATAAAACCATGCAAGAAAAGAAAAAGGGTTAACATGATACATTTCTCATCTAGCCTCAAAATGCTAAGTGTGCATGGTGCACTTAACACAAAATTTCTCACTTAGGGTAATAAGACTAAAAATAATTAACAACCCTATAAATATATATATAAATGCCCAGTAAAACACTTCACAACACAAAAGACCACTAGCAAAGAAGGAAAATAAGATATCCGTTTTTTTTTTTGAAAAACACGCACACTTGCTAATTAACGTGAAAACATTCTAAACGAATTTCAAGGTGTTACATCTGGAGTTTCAAATATATAGGAAACTTGCAGATTTAGCATACCTTCTGGAGTGTGGTGACTAGAGTGGATTCCATCTAGGTCATCACACAATGATAGTTGGATCCCAATCCCACTGATGTGTTGGATTACTCTCGGAAGATTATTTCACTTAACAATCAATGCTATAAACCAAGTAGGTGTCTAGAACGGTGTTACCGGGGCTACGCCTCCAGGGAAAAGAGATTATGTAATTAAGGAACTTCGCGAAAGCGTTGGAAAACCTCTCTCGAAGTACCAACACTAGCCTGGCAGAAAGGTTAAGCAAGTATTGTGACGTGCGATTAATCCTGACTAGTTCTTCTTTTAGGGTTTGAAGAAGAATTTGAGAAAACAGTGGGAGCCATCCTGGTTAGATAAATTAATAACCAATCTAATCTTGCAATAGCGCATGCTAAGTGTTTCTTTTCTCTCTCTCCAAGTAGCAACCATTTCACGCCCTAATCAAGATAATAAAATGTATTGCTTGACCGATCCGATTTCTTATTCGGGGCTGGGGAACGTCAGTTTGGCTCTAACTTACGACAACAGTCATAAGTATAAGCAAGGGAAAGAGGATTGTATGGATTCCAAGGAGACCCAGTTGAAGAAGATGTATAGTATTGCATCTATTTTAGGTGTTCTTGTAATTGAGAACTGCTTTTCGGTCAGCCCTACCTCCTGGGTACTTGATACCGGATCATGATCTCATATCTGTAATTTATTGCAGGGACTGAGAAAAAATAGGAAAGTTGCACCTGGTGATATGTCCCTCAAGGTAGGGAACGGAGCATAAGTTAATGCTGCAGCCGTCGGTGAATATCACCTAGTGTTGCCAAATGGCAATACTATGATTTTGAACAATTGCTACTATGTACCTTCCATGGTTTGCAACATAATATCAGTGTCTTTATTTGATAAAGATGGATATAACTTTGTTCTTGATAGAAATATCATGAACATTTACCTTGATAAGGTACTGGTTGTAGAAGGTACACTGTGTAATGGTATCTATGTTCTAAATCAGAATACAGTTCTCAATGTACAAAACACACGCAAGAGGAAGAGTTCGGATACGAACGAATCCTACTTGTGGCATTGTAGACTTGGTCATATCGGAGAGAAAAGACTAAGTAAGTTGCATAAAGACGAACTCTTGAATATGTTCGAATTTTCATCTTATGAAACTTATCAGTCTTGTCTCAAAGGAAAGATAACCAAATCTCCGTTCACCGGACATGGAGAAAGGGCAGTATGCCTCTTGGGACTCATACACAGTGATGTGTGTGGTCCAATGTCTATACATGCAAGGGGAGGGTTCTCGTACTTCATCACATTAACTAACGATCTCTCTAGGTTCGGATATGTGTATCTCATGAAACACAAATCTGAAACTTTTGAGAAATTCAAAGAATTCAGAAACGAAGTAGAGAACCAGACTGGAAAAAGTATCAAGATCCTCCGGTCTGATAGAGGAGGGGAGTACTTAAGCACGGAATTCCTAGATTACTTAAAAGAGAATGGAATTATCTCTCAGCTTACTCCTCCGTACACACCACAGCACAACGGCGTATCAGAGCGGAGGAACCGTACCCTATTGGACATGGTTCGCTCCATGATGAGTAATGCTAAGTTACATCTTTCATTCTGGGGACTTGCGCTAGAAACAGTAGCGTACTTGCTGAATCAGGTTCCGTATAAATCTGTGCCTAAGACTCCATATGAAATATGGTGTGGTAAAAGACCATATCTTGAACGTATTAAGATATGGGGTTGTCCGGCCTATGTAAAGGTACAAAATCCGGACAAGTTTAAGGCACGATAAGTTTTGTGCAAGTTTGTGGGATATCCTAGAAATTCTCTGGGATATCTATTCTACCACACTGAGGAACAGAAGGTGTTCGTTGCTTGTCGCTCCACCTTTTTAGAATGGCAATTTCATGCAAAAGAAATAAGTGGGAGCACGGTAGAACTGGATGAAATATCAGATCCACAAACTCAAACTGAGGATTTAGTAGAACCAGAAAATTCAATAGTCCCAAATGAATCTCAGCCACTCCGCAGATCTGGTAGGATTTCTCATCCGCCCGAGAGATAATATGGTTTTCTCATAGACGGGGATCGAGAGGATTGCATCTTAGAAGAAGATGATCCTACCAGTTTCAGGCAAGCCATTATCAGTAGGGACTCTGATAAGTGGTTGGATGCTATGCGATCCGAAATGGAGTCCATGTACACCAATAAAGTGTAGACCTTGGATATTGCTCCACCAGGGGTAAAACCCATTGGATGAAAATGGATCTACAAAAGGAAACTTGGTGTAGATGGGCAGGTGGAAACCTATAAGGCTAGACTCATTGCAAAAGGTTTTCGTCAACGACCTGGTGTGGACTATGACGAAACTTTCCTCCAGTGGCTATGATCAAATCCATTCGGATCCTACTTATCATTGCTGCCTTCCATGACTATGAGATCTGGCAGATGGACGTAAAAACGGCTTTTCTAAATGGCAGTTTGGAAGAGTGTGTTTATATGGATCAGCCAGAAGGTTTTGTGGATAGTAGGAGCAGCGGGAAGGTGTGCAAGTTGCTTAAATCCATTTATGGATTAAAGCAGATATCGCGGAGCTAGAACATCTGTTTTCATGAAGCAATCAAGAAATTTGACTTCATCAAGAACGAGGATGAGCCTTGTATTTATAAGAAGATTGTAGGACGAACTGTCATATTCCTAGTCTTGTACGTGGAAGACATTCTTTTGATAGGAAATGATATTCCTATGCTACAATTGGTCAAGCTATTCTTGTCACAACGGTTCTCCATGAAGGACCAGGGTGATGCCTCGTGCATTCTGGGGATAAAGATCTACAGAGATAGATCCAAGAGATTACTGGGACTTTCGCAGTCCAGGTACATAGAGACCGTACTAAAGAGATTTAGTATGGAAGATTCCAAGCGCGGTAATATACCCGCATTGCACAGAATCACCCTCTCCAAGAAAATGTCTCCCAAGACTGACGAGGAGAGGGTTCGCATGAGCACTATACCCTACGCTTCGGCGGTAGGATCTATAATGTATGCGATGCCATGTACAAGACCAGATGTGGCTTACGCGCTAAGCGTGGTGAGCCGGTATCAGTCACCCGAGTGAGAACCATTGGACGGCAGTGAAGAATATTCTCAAGTACCTAAGGAGGACTAAGCAGATGTTCCTGGTTTACGGTAATGGAGACCTCAGGGTCGAGTCCTTTACCGATTCAAGCTTCCAGAGTGACAAGGACTACAACAAGTCTGTCTCGGGTTTTGTGTTTACCTTCAATGGAGGGGTGGTATGTTGGAGGAGTTCCAAATAGGATACCGTCGCAGACTCGACGATGGAGGCTGAATACATTGCTGCAAGCGATACCGCAAAAGAAGCGGTCTGGACGAAGAAGTTCATTAGTGAACTTCAGGTGGTTCCGTCCATTATTGACCCAATACATTTGTATTGCGATAACAATGGGGCTATAGCTTTAGCGAAGGAACCACGGTCCCATCAGAAATCCAGACATGTCTTAAGGCGGTATCACCTGATTAAGGAGATCATTGATCGCCAAGAGATCGAGGTACGGAGAGTGGACACTAAAGACAACACGGCGGATCCATTCACAAAGGCCCTCCCTCAAACACAGTTTGAGCGACTTTTTGAGCTATTGGGTATGCGGTACGCCAGCAGCTGGCCTTAGTGCAGACGTTGAGTATGTGGTACACCAATTACTGGCCTTTAGTGCAAGTGGGAGATTGTTGGATATGTATGCCCTAGAGGCCATTATTGTATAGTACTAGTTTGTATATTACATTTTGGAAGCTTGGGATATATACATGGATTGACGACAGTCTTGCTCGATATTGTAGTATGCTACTTGGTTTGTATCTATCTTAATATGTGTATATGTTTCTTTTAACATATCGCTAATACATATTGTTGGAGCCCTTAGGATCTTTGCTTGACTGCCAGCATTGTGATGGCGATCACACTAGTGGGGGCTGGATAGTCTATAACCACATCCTTATACAGGTCCCTAGTCGTAGGATTATCGAGACAGGGCATCGATACTCTAGAGTAGACTGGTGCATACGCTTCTCATCACAGTAGGGGAGATGGTCTGTCCTACAGCCATCAGTACGTCGTACTAGAGATAGTATGCAGCTGCTCGTTAGGTTACGAGTACACTGGACAGGACTCGTCGGGAACTGTTGGTTGGTATTATACCTATCGTCAGTTAGCAGTTCCCAGGTGACATGAGTACGGCTTAGTCTGTTGACTTGACACTACTACTTCGCCTTAAGTGTGTTCCCACTGTTTTTTGATTGCTACCCTACCACGCCTCTATTGATTCATGCAAATAAGTAGTAGTTGGGTGCAGACCCGAAGCACTTGGAGGCAGTGGCGATTAGACAGGACTCATCTCTCCCGGTATTGGGGGTTGATATCGCGCTGTGTCTAGGAGAGCCATTACACAAAGTCCCTGGCCAGGGCAAGCGAGATTTACTGGTAGTGTTTTCAGTATTTTCTCAAGGTGTTCTGGGCTACACTCCGACACGACTTGTACCGCTATTAGGGGTCTGATGTTTACCGCCCACCTAAGCCCGACATGCGATACTCTTAGACGAACAAACCGGACTGTACGAAGATTTTCACATTCAGGCTCAGTAAGAGTTCGGATGGGTTCACCTCATCGGTCTTCTTATCGGCATCTACCTGGGGACCTTTATATACAGCTAGTACCGCTTGCGGCCTGTGGTTAAACCCACTGCCAGTGTGGTGTCGAGTCTTTAGAGTCCCACATAGAGGGTTGTTCACGTTTGGGCAAAACGGAGTAGAGGTCATATGGTTTTACGACAGGATCCGTCCACATACGCGCACTTATGCGTGTTCGGTGTTCGGACAGCTGATACTAGTGAGCTTTGGTTTAAGCCAGATCCTACTATTTGGTTTTAGGTTGGTTCGGTCTCATTTTATTCGTGTTCCTCGGAACACGGATGCGGGTGTGTATACACAGTTGACAGAGGCAGAGGAACCTCATTAGGGTTTCGACCATTGACTTGATTAAAACCATAATGAGATAGAGGAAATTGATTAATGGGTTTTAATTAGAGATAATTGTATCATGGTTAATTGGTTTGACCATTTGACTTTGTTGACCCATGTTGACTTAGATATTTTTGTGAGCATGCTTAGCATTAATTGTGACATGATAATGGTCATATCAACATCAACCATGACAATTTATCCTAATTAAAATTATCATTATTCTTTTTCATCATATGAGAGCTATCTCCTCATTCTATCATGATACATTCTCTCTCTTGCAAGCTCTCTCCTCTTTCTCTCTCAAGGCTCTCTTGTTTCATGAGTTGAAAATCAAGAGCTTTGTAAGATCTAACCACTAAAACAACTCTCTACTCACTCTAGGGTTCTTAGTCTAGCACACCAAGTACCTTAGTTACTTCAAGATAGAGGTTGGAGCTCAAGGTAGAGGCCTTCGGGTGGATCTTTCTTTGGCAAAGAGAAGACGGTGAGGAGGAGCCATCAACACCACTCCAAGGGGAAGCAACACAAGAGCAGAAGGAGTTCAAGTTTGAGGTATAAATTTTTATCATAGTAGATAGAACCTTCTTTTGCTAGTTAGGTTTATGGCAAAGATCCGGGTTTTTAGTGTTATCCTAGTGCCAAGTTTATGTTCGTCGTAAAATTTTTGTTCCGCATTTGGCCACGGAAGTTGGCCAGGGCGCTAGTGTAACCCTTCAGGAGCATAAGCCGGGGCAGCAGCAGAGGCAGAGTGATTCTGCCACCCAGAGAGCTGCGTAGGGAGCTCCAGAGGACTGGTCTTACACCCCGATCCGTATCCCCATCAGATGACTCCTTCCGTGTGGACTTTGCCACACCTCCAGGTATATTGCACCCATATTCATTTCGAATGTAATATTATAAATATATACGCATATTCCTTTTAAAGTTACTTATATAGTCAATTTTTAATTGTCTAGTTGGTGGTGGTGCATCTACATCCAAGACAGAGCCCACTACCACACCTACATGTATGTTTATATATCATATATTGCATGCATATTGATTTAGAATATTATATTATAGATATACACATATTCTTTTTGCAATTACTTATATAATTAATTTTTGATTGTCTAATTGTAGGTGGTGTCGCCACATCCCAAATAGAGGCCGGTCCCGTACCTGCAGTTATGTTTATATATCCTATATTGCATGCATATTGATTTAGAATGTTATATTATAGATATATACACACATTCTTTTTACAATTACTTATATAATCAATTTTTTATTGTGTCACGACCCAAAATTTGGCACGTGACCGACACTTAAACCACGTAACGTTTACAGGCGTAACGCAATTTAAGTAAGCCGAAAACCCAGAAATCTAAACCATCAAAAGTAGTAAGTGATAAAAACATTGTTAAAAACATTTGGAAATCTCAATTAAAAATCTTTAAAATTTAAATTTATTGTTATAAAATTTTCGGCAGCACCTCCTTTGTAAAAACTAGCCCCGAAACGGGACAAAGATAAGATATAAGTAAAGCAACATATGATATAAATAAAGCATCTCCAAACGAGAGAAAATCATGCCTAAAAGCGGAAACAACCACCACAAGTATATATATACGACGCCGTAGCGAAGAAATGGACAATATAAGTGAAAAACAGCATAAAAGATAAAACTGCATAATAAAAGCCGGCTCACATGAGCTCGACGCCCAAAGTCACAAAATATACAATATCGTCCTCACAACTCGTCTCTAAGTCAATATATGAAAGGGTAGATGGAGAGTAGTATATACAATAAAAGATATACAATAAATATAAACGGATAACCACAACCCACCTACAGCAAACGGCTCACAGCCAACCGTAGCGGTATCCGCTGCAAAAAATACAATAAGAAGAAGCCCTGACGCGACTACTCTGAGGGTCAAACCTGCAAAACACTATGGCACAACGGGGGTGAGTTGCCAACTCGTGAGTAGTAAGTAACATCATAAGGTAATCGCAGGTATGCACATACTGCGATACTCTATCACATGCAATCTAAGAGTATCAATATACTAATATGGATATGCAACAATCATGAAAGGTACTCTATCAGGTGCTACAAATACATGAAGCAATGCATATCAAATGAATACTGAATATGGGATAAAACATGTCATCATCAATAAATCCTCATCGTGGAAAAAAACCGATGTCCATCAAATACGGCCAAAATCCCAATAGCTCAGGCACCGTCGCTCGGATCGACCCTCATATCCTATAAATCTCATGGAACCTGAGTGCCCAACATCGGCACTCAAAAATATCATGAAATACTCGTGTCCAGCATCGACACGCAAATACTCATCTCTCAAGCGCCGCATACCCAGATCGGCCCTCAATATATCTCATGTCATAACTCCCAAACGGTATCCTCCGGATATCCGTCAGGTTCTATACTATCACCGGTAGGTAGTAGTCCCTCCGCTAGGCTCACCGTCTTTCTATATGAGTCTTCTTGCCCCGGGGTACCATACCGGTTCCACCATGTTCCCGCAGACGGTGCCTACCGCTTCTCGAATCGGGTATCTAACACAAGTCTCAAAACCGAGAAAACTCATGGTGGACGCACTGAAATATCATATCAAGAGAAACCGGGTTTTCAAAACAATGCATAATTTCTTGAAATAATACCACGGTTCTCAAATCCATAAATCACATGAAATCTATATCTAAACGCGTAAATCCATGCAATATGATGTATGCAGCATAAAACCGTAATATGAGCATATCAAGGGAAAACCGCTCTTTTAAATGAATCCAATTTTTAAATGTATCATGCGGTTCCCAATTTCTCCAAAATCCAATGCAACATCACATGTGAGCATATATGTAGTTATAACAAGGTATGAATGTACGCAAGTATGTATGTACGCAAGTATGTAGGTACGCAAGTATGTATGTACGCATAATGCAATTCATATACGCAATAGAATAAGAATGATGTCTAATGATAAGATAAGATAAGCAATGTATTATCCAGGGCAATTCTATAGTGTGAGTGTCACGGCAATTACTAACGGTGTGTGTGAGGCATACAGTTTAGTGCTCGTGCAATATGAACCGTTAGTAACAGTGTTGTGTCTCATTAATACTATGTCCGTATGCAACAAGAAATGAGGTATGCAATAATGGTATGCATGCACAATCAATATATATATATATATATATATATATATATATATATATATATATACTTATAACTAATAGTCATATCATTGAATCTAGCACCGACGCATAACGTCATACGGACAATTCCCCCGTAGATGTTAAATCTAATCACCGTGATCTCGAGCTGGGTATATCCAACCACCTTCTTCCCTTTCTTCGCAGCGTCCGAAGTCCCCGCCTGCGATCTTATTAACACATAAAACATAGCAAGGCAAACTTAGGAACCGTCCAATAATACATACAAACGACGTTTAAATCGACGCACCGACTCCAACACCCTCTAAAGTGTTCGCTTAGCGACTATCGTGTGTGGTGACACTCTAAAACAGCCATAAGTGCAGCAATATCGCGAAGCACAGAACTGAGTCGGATACCATGTCGGGTATCGTAATGCGCGTCGTCGAAACACTAAAACTAGCTAATCGATCCCAGATTTCACCCACTGTCAAAACATCAAAATCTAGCAGTACCAAATACCCTAAAACTACTGCAGACAACTACCCACAAAAACTTAACTCCCCGGTCACCAAGATGGCCGAGCTCGCCGGAATTCCATGCAGTGTCGCCGGCCGAAACCGTTCAGTTAGGGTTCGTGCTCCTGGTGTACACTCATGGCAACTAGTACAACACTACTACACTGCTAGTTTTCACAGTAAAGACTCGTAGACACAGCAGGTTACAGATATCCAAAAAGACACCAAAAATACGATATTTCACTAAAACTAAATCTTTATCGTTCTAAACTGAAACTAATTAGCAACACAACATAATAACTACCTAATTAACAGTTAGGGGCCATTACATATCCATACTTGCTCCAAAACCCTAGCTTTCCATGTTCCAAGTGATTCCAGTGGCTTGATCTTGGCTTGTGAGGGGTTTAAGTGAAGTTTAGTGGAGATTTGGTGTGGATTTATGAGGATTTGGATTAGGGTTTAGTGAGTGTTCAGTTGAGAGTGTGAAGAAATGAGAGGAGGAAAAATAATTGAGAAGGAGAGTTGTGAATGAGAGAGTGAGAGATTATGTGAGTGTGCATGTGTGAGGATGAGGGGTGTAGGAATGAGGGGTGAGTTTAGCATAAGCCATGCCTCCTTCTCTCTTCATTAAATGCATGGCATGCTTGCCCCATGCCTCATGATGCCCCCCCCCCCTCTCTCTTCCTCAAGTCAACAATTCAAATCTTTTATTATTTTAAAAACTAAATAATTAATTAATTACATATAACATAATGAAAGAGGTTAAGGTGCCATGGCTACTTAACCATGGTTACCACTAAAAATAACCCTGAGTTAACATGCACATGTGTGTGCAAACCCAAAATAAATATTAATAAAATATTCATTAATTTTTATAAAATATTTGAAAACTATTTTAGTAAACTTTTTATGAAAAATCCGTATTATCGCTTAATTAACCCTAATCGCATTCTAAGGTGTTATAGATTGTCTAATTGTAGGTGGTGTCTCCACATCCCGGGCAGAGGTCACTCTCGCACCTGCATGTATGTTTATATATCCTATATTACATGCATATTGATTTAGAATGTCATATTAAATATACACACATTCTTTTTGCAGTTACTTTTATAATCTATTTTTGATTGTCTAATTGTAGGTGGTGTATCCACATCCGGTGCAGAGGCCACTCTCACTACTTCCGTACCCTCCGTGCAGTCTGCAGGTTAGTATTCTTAAATATAAGTTCTTTTTCACAAAAGAGATGATGATTTGGACACACTAGCCTATCCAAAGGGCCTACAATTACAACTTTGAATTTAGGGTTTGCATATATCTCTATTTTCATAATGCAGATGATTTAAACTCTCAATTAGTTTTACCTTTTTGGTGGATGTAGTCGGCCTTTATTTTTATGAAAATTAGTATTTTCATTTCACATATCCTCTAAAAATAACCATGAACTTCATTTAATTTTATCGTCAATGTTTATTTTCTAGTTGCAGGGGATACATCCACATCTGGGTCACCGGCTGTTCCTCACCGGAGGAATTATCGTCCCGCTTGTGCTGCTGCCCGGGCTCAGGGTCATGCTGCTGTCGCCGGAAGTATATATCGCGCTTCAATTTTCGTTAATTCTTGATTTCTAAATACCGTTTTGTCTTGATATTGCTTGTATATATATTTATCTTGTAGATGTAGGACAGCCACATCTTGAAAGGGAGACTCAACGGCCGAATCAGTCCTACAGACTGAGGCCTGATAGAGCTAGGGGAGGCACCATTTCCCTTCTTCTTTACCCTCAATTATCGCTACACCGGCTATTATACTGAAAGATTCGGCCGGTATATAGGGGATGAGAGCCGCATCCAAAAGAAATATTCTCTTCACGTTGAGTGGGACGATCAGCACCGACACTCCTTTACCCTCTTCTGGGATCAGGCTCGGGTATTAATATATATTTTCATTTGACATATCAAATAAATTTACTATTATTTAACACTTATAATTTAAATACATTATTTTCTTGTATTTACAGTTGGATTACAACTTTCAGCCTGTACCCGACCCTGATCACCCTGACAGAGTGCTCGATCTTCACGCTCTTTACCTGAGCCTCATGAAGAACATGCAATTTAAACTACGATATAATAGAAACAAGCTAAAGATCGATTGCTATATACTATGGCTGGCGACTCCCGAGACGGAGAGAGCGGCTCTCCTACATTCTCTGGCCTTTGCCAGAGTCGACATAGATGCATGGCCTCTTTTGTGCTAGTATTATGAGTCTGCGCGAAAATATGTTTGTAATTTAAATGAAATTCATTATTTAGTATATAATTCATTTTTTGTGTTTCTTAATTAGAAAACTAAATCTGATTGTGTAGTGCAGAAACAGACCGATCAAAATAAGGAGAATAGGAAGTCCTCGAAAAGGGGTCGTCCCACTTACACTGGTGGCTCAAGGAACATTACTCGTGCCATGGAAGTATCGGTAAATTACAATATAACTATTTTGATATAATGCAATATTAAAAGTTATTTTATAATATATGTAAATTTTTGGTGAATTGCAGAGAGCTTAGACCCTGGCGCAGGGTGGTGCACCGAGCATGTTGACCGCGTATCTAGTCATCACGGCACCTCAACAGATCCCGCCACAGGCGAATTTTGATTACCGGAAACTGCTACCTAGGAGTACTGCGTAAATGTTAATATTTATTCTAATTCGAATGAAATTTTTATTTTGATATGTTCAAATTTAAATGATATACTTATGTTTTAATGCTTAACGTGGGTGTAGGAGTGGATGGTGGAGCAGGCAGTGGTATCAGGCATTGATTTCAGCGGACTAGACCGATCCGATCATACTGACCCCAGTCCTAGACGCCGCATACGGAGGGCACCACGGAGGTTGGGGGAAAGGCCGGGGACTTGGTCCTAACAGGGCCCATATGAAGTTGGTCTCCACTCCGGCAGTCACTTCCCCTACCCCCCGTGAGCGACATCTGGAATATGATGTTGCTGCATTGAAGACCACAGTCGAAGAGTTGAAAGAGAAGTTGGTACGTATATTACTTATTAGAAAAATATTATATCATAATATAGATAGTAGCATATGCAATATTAGTAGTCTAGGCTTATTTGATTTTAAACTTAAGTTTGATTAATCTGACTTACATAAAAACTATCTAAACTGAACTCTATAATCATAATCATGCCACATCATTCTTCATTTTGGAGTTTACAAAGTTATGATTATCCAAACTCAAAACTTGAGAAAAAAATATTGCTTTGTAAATTAGATAACTCCAAAACCAAGTATCCCATCAAAGCTAAACAATTAAGGAGAGTGGGCTTACAAGTCAGAGTAAGCATCATTTCTACCTCTACTTAAAATAAACTACAGTTTTTCAAACTAGATACCCAAACTAGGCCTAAGTCCCTAAGTATTCTTAGATACATAACATATAAATTTAAACAGAACATGTGGAATCTCAACAAAGCAAATATAAATCCGCGGTTCAGCAATAATCCGATATTGATACGAATTCGACTAAAATATATTACACCTTCGACTAAAATATATTACACCGCTCTTACTCGTTTATTACACAAATGTAAGTCCATGTCACGCACCCCACAAACTTGCGGGGAGGCGGAATATATGAAAAACGATTATCAAAGCTTCGTAACACGGACTTGAGCGCATGAATCGTTTCTAAACCATTGCTAACTATCTACTAGAGGTTTAACTACTCAGATACGAAGTTATACCTCACGTTACTTGTCCTTCGGGTCTTCATCGCGGTCCTCCACTCCTCGTAGGCTCCTTGGAACATCGGCACCTCAACGGCCTCCTCGAATCAAAGACGATCCACCTGAAAGCTCTTACGCCAAGCTTAATCTCAAACTTGAGATAACTAGGTTGCTCAAGGTGCTAATCTAAGCTACCTAGGGGATATAGAGTAAGGTTATGGATGTATTAGTCTATCTAATCCTTGATCTTAACACATGAGAGGGGAGGATTAGGGTTTCAAGAGAGGATGAGCTTGAGGAGAGAGAAGGTGAGCATGAGAATGAGAAGAAAAATGAACTCACTAGAATATATCAACCATAACAATCAATCAAATAAATAATATATATGATTAATCATTATGGTTGATGCATTCATCTTGTGTGATTCATCATATGACTCATTAACTCATTAATGAATCATTTAATACAAAAGATGAATCACACAAATGAGTCATTAAGCAATTAATGCTCATGCCACCTTAACCCCTTAGTCACCACTTATCTAGAAGCTTCCCGGAAAATTACGAGAACGCCCCTCCAATCCGTGAAAACACGGAAAAACTTTAGACTGTATAAATCCAATAACCTGATACTAGAATCTGGCTTGAACCAAAGCCGGCTAGTAAAAACTGTCCGAAAAGTCGTACATGCGTAAACACACGTACGCGTCCGAACCTTTGTCGTAAAACCATACGACCTCTATATCGTTTCGCCTGGATCAGGGAAACTCTCTGTATGGGACTATAAAGACTCGACACTACGCTGACAGTGGGTTTAACCACAGACCGCAAGCGGCACTAGCTGTACGTAACGGTCCCCAGGTAGATGTCGATAAGAAGGCCGATGAGGAAAACCATCCGAAACCCTACTGAGCCTGATGTGACAATCTCCGTACAGTCCGGTATGTTCGTCTAAGACTATCGCATATCAAGCCTAGGGAGCGGCAAGCGTCAGTCCCCTAATAGTTGTATAAGTCGTGTCGGAGCGAAGCCCATTACACCCTGAGAACCTACTGGAACCTACCAGTATATCTCGCTTGCCCTGGCCAGGGACTTTGCGTAATGGCTCTCTGACACAGCGCGATATCAACTCCCTATACTGGGAAGCCGAATCCCATCTAACCGCCACTGCCTCCAAGTGCTCGGGACTGCACCCAACTGCTACCTGTTTACATGACTCCTTTGAGCCATGGTAGGGTAGCAATCTAAGAACAGTGGGACACACTCGAGGCGAAGTAGCAGTGTCAAGTCTATGGACTATGCTGTACTCATGTCACCTAGGAACTGTTAACTGACGATGGGTATAATACCAACCAATCAGTTCCCTGGCGAGTCCTGTCCGGTGTACCCGTAACCTAACGAGCACCTGTATACTATCTCCAGTACGACGTACTGATGGCTGTGGTACAGACTATCTCCCTAACTGGGATGAGAAGCGTACACACTTAGTCTACTCCGGAATATCGATGCCCTATCTCAATAATCCAACGACCAGGGACCTGTATAGGATGTTGCTTACAGACTACCCAGCCCCCACTAGTGTGACTGCCATCACAACGCTGGTAATCAAGCAAAGATCCTATAGGCTCTACTAATATGTATAAGTGATACGTTACAAGAAACATATGCACATATTAAAGTAGACACAAACCAAGTAGCATACTACCATTTTTAGCAAGACTGTTATATAGAACTGTGAATATCCCAAGCTTCCATTAAGTAATATACAACCTAGTATGATACAATAATGGCCCCTAGGGCATATACACTAACAATCTCCCACTTGCACTAGGGCCATGAGCTGGCATATCGTAGACCTATCATCTCGAATAGCCTCTCGAACTGCGTCTGAGAAAGGGCCTTTTGTGAATGGATCAACAATGTTATTCTCCGTCTCTACTCTCTTCACCTCGATCTCCCGGCGATCTACGATCTCCCTGATCAGGTGATACCGCCTTAAGATGTGTCTGGACTTCTGATGGGACCTGGGTTCCTTCGCTAAAGCTATAGCGCCGTTGTTGTCACAATACAGAGGTATTGGACCAACACTGGTAGGAACCACCTGAAGTTCTATGAGGAACTTCTTCATCCAGACTGCTTCTTTTGCGGCATCGCAAGCAGCTATGTACTCCGCTTCCATCGTTGAGTCAGCAACGGTCTCTTGTTTGGAACTCTTCCAACAAACCGTCCCGCCATTGAGGGTAAATACATAACCTGACATGGATTTAGAGTCATCTTTGTCACTCTGGAAGCCGGAGTCGGCAAAGGTCTCTATCTGGAGGTCTTTTCTGCCATATACTAGGAACATCTCCTTAGTCCTTTTCAGGTATTTGAGAATGTTCTTTACGGCTATCCAGTGCTTCTCCCCTGGGTTTGCTTGATACCTGCTTACTACGCTCAATGCGTGTGCTACATCTGGTCTGGTACATAACATCGCATACATTATAGAGCCTACCGCAGAAGCGTAGGGTATAATTGACATGCGATCCCTTTCCAAATCAGTCTTAGGAGACATCTCTTTGGAGAGGGTGATTCCGTGACAAGCCGGTAGATTACCGCACTTAGAATCATCCATACTGAATCTCTTCACTATGGTGTCTATGTACCTGGACTGCGAAAGTCCCAACATCCTCTTTGATCTATCACGATAGATCCGGATCCCCAGATTGTAGGTGGCATCACCCAGGTCTTTCATGGAGAATTTATGTGACAAGAATCTTTTGACTGACTGTAACATAGGAATATCATTTCCTATTAGGAGAATGTCATCCACGTACAAGACGAGGAATACTACAGTTCTCCTTACAATCTTACTGTATATGCAAGGTTCATCTGGATTTTTGATGAAGTCGAATTCTTTGACAGCATCATCAAAACAGATGTTCCAACTCCGCGATGCCTGCTTTAGTCCATAAATGGACTTAACCAGCTTGCATACTTTACCTCTGCTCCCATTCTGAATGAATCCCTCTGGCTGATCCATATAGACGCTCTCTTCCAAATTACCATTTAGAAAGGCCGTCTTTACGTCCATCTGCCAGATTTCATAATCGTGGAAGGCAGCAATAGCAAGAAGGACCCAAATAGATTTAAGCATAGCCACTGGAGAAAAGGTTTCGTCATAGTCCAAACTAGGTCTTTGACGGAAACCCTTTGTAACAAGTCTAGCCTTATAGGTTTCAACCTGTCTATCTACACCAATCTTCTTTTTGAAGATCCATTTGCATCCTACGGGTTTTACCCCATCTGGAGCAACGTCCAAAGTCCATACTTTGTTAGTGTACATGGACTCCATTTCGATCCGCATTGCATCCAGCCATTTTACTGAGTCACCGCTCTGAATGGCTTGCTGGAAGCTAGTAGGCTCATCATAGTCTATAGTGCAATCCTCTCTATCCCCGTCTATGAGAAAACCGTAGTATCTCTCGGGCGGATGAGACTGCCTACTACTTCTGCGGAGTGGTGTGGGAATGTCCAGTTCTTCTTGAACTTCTGGTTCTACCATATTTTCAGTAGTAGTTTGTGGTTTTGGAATTTCTTCCAGTTCTATTGCACTCCCACTTGTTTCCTTTTCTAAAAATTCAGTTTCCAAGAAGTGGGGATGCTGAGAAACAAAAACCTTTTGTTCCTCTGCGTAATAGAAAAGATACCCCCTGGAGTTCTTTGGGTATCCCACAAACTTACACAGTACTGAGCGTGCCTCGAGCTTGTCCGTATGCTGCTTCTTTACAAAATCTAGACATCCCCATGTCTTAAGATACTTAAGACAGGGTTTCTTCCCACTCCATATCTGATATGGTGTGGTAGGCACAGTTTTGGTTGGAACCTTGTTCAAAAGATATGCAGCTATTTCTAGCGCATATCCCCAGAAAGATCGCGGCAACTCAGCCTTACTCATCATGGAACGAACCATATCCAATAGGGTTCGATTCCTCCTTTCTGATACACCGTTGTGTTGTGGTGTGTGTGGAGGAGTAAGCTGAGAGAGAATTCCATTCTCTTTTAAGTAACCCAGGAACTCGGTACTTAAGTATTCACCACCTCGATCAGATCTCAGTGTCTTTATACTCTTGCCTGTTTGTTTTTCCACTTCATTCCTGTATTCTTGGAATTTCTCAAAGGCCTCGGATTTATGCTTTATTAAGAAGATATATCCATACCTAAAGAAATCATCCGTAAAAGTAATGAAGTAGGAATAACCACCTCTCGCATGTGTAGACATTGGACCGCATATGTCACTGTGTATGAGTCCCAAGAGCTCGCTTGCTCTTACTCCGTGTCCAGTGAACGGAGTCTTTGTCATCTTTCCTATGAGACAAGATTCACAAGTAGCATAAGATTGATATTCCAACGGATTCAAATATCCTTCTCTATGTAACTTAGTCAACCTTCTCTCATTGATGTGACCTAGTCTACAATGCCATAAGAAAGCCTGATTTATTTCTGGAGACTTTCTTTTAAGTGTGTTCTGGACATTGAAAACCTGAGCTTGACTTAATACGTATATACCGTCATTTAATGTACCGGACCCAATCAAAACTTGATTTAGGTGGATGTATACTACATCGCTTTCAAATGTAAAATTATATCCCTCTCTCGAAAGTGGGGATACTGATATGATATTACAAGTCATACTAGGTACATACAGACAGTTACGTAGAATCAATATCTGCCCACTTGTCAAACCTAGGCGATATTCTCCCACGGATTCAGCGTCCACGCTCATTCCGTTTGCAACTCTGAGAGACCAATCACCTACCTTTATAACTCTACGGTTTCTCAAAGCATGTATTGAATTACAGATATGAGATCATGCTCCGGTATCTAGTACCCAGGAAGTAGAGTTAATTGACAAACAGTTCTCAATAACAAATACACTTGAGGCTGAAGCCACAACATGCTTCGTATCCTGGTTACTGGCTTCTAAAGCCCTGCATTTTTTCTGCCTATGCCCAATCCCATAACAATAGGAATGTCCCTCTTTTACTATATCCAGTCCCGAAACTTTTGCCGTTCTCTTTCCTTCTGCTTCCCTGGTTTCCTTCAGGGTAGGAGGCAGAGACTGTAGAATCAAGTCAGTATCTGACTCATTTCCCAACGCAGTCTCCAGGTCCTGGAGCTCATTAATACAGCTAGTCAATGTAAGTACGTTGTCCCCTACAGATGACCCGTCAGCTAACCTCGCTTGAATTAATTCGTTCGAGGTCTCATATCTTGCAATATGAGATTTCTTTCCATATAAATCTTTGTTATGGAGAAAGATGGAAACTAAGTCCGCTGCTTCTGGTATACACCATTAACTGAAGCTAACACGAGGCACTTAGCTTTCGCTTTATCTTTTTCCCTTGTCTGATGGATATCCATATCCGTGACAGTGGAAACTGGACCTGGGACGGCGGGATCTTGAGTACTAATAGGGTGGTCCAGTTTGTCATAGGTAATGGACATCTGGACAGACCTTTGCCAGTCATATAAGTCAGATTCAGTCAATTTGTTATCTAGATGTAACCTATGTGTGGTCACAAGGTCGCTGCAATTTTAAGAGAGAGAAGAAAATACTATTAGCATGATACTCTTGCAAGTTTAGAGTGGTTTAATTTATCTAAACAGGATGGCTCCCACTGTTTCTCGAATCCCTCATCAAACCATAAAAGAAGAATTAGCCAGGACTATTCTCACCGTACAATTCTTGCTTAACCGTTCAGCCAGGTCAGTGTCGATACTTCGAGGGAGGTTTTCCAACGCTTTCGCGAAGTTCCTTAATTAAATAACCTCTTTTCTCTGGGGGCGTAACCCCGCTGACACATTTCTAGGCACCTACTTGGTTTATAGCATTGATCGTTAAGTGACGAATCTCCTGATAAGTAGTATATACTCACAGTAGGATCGGGATCCAAATTATCATTGTATGATAATGTTGAAGGAATCCTACCAACATTCATCAAACTCCAAAATGGTATGCTCTTTCTGCAGATTTCAGTTTCTTTAGAAATTCCCGATGTGGATTTTTGCCCCATGCTTTTATGACCTTGACGAAGGTCAACAAATCATAAGTCACATGTCAAGTTCTACCCGTCATTGTCCAGGTTAATTTGAACCCACCCGCACATACCCTTGACGAAGGTCAACAAGGTAATACGACTGTCCCAAACCAACGCATCTATCTATGCTACATATGAACACCCGACAGCTACCAATCACTATACCTTGACGAAGGTCAACAAACATAGCTTGAATATTATTGAATATCCATATGAAATGACGGAGGACTACGACTGGGTTTGGCAAAACCGTGAACGTAGTGAACTCGATGTAATCGAAGGAACCTGATACTTTTTAAAAGGAGTGGTTTAAAGCTCCGCAATTTAAAATTATGATCCTTTTAAAATAACCGAGTGGTTTCTTTTAAATTTGTTCCAACGATTGAACTTTGGTTTATTTTCTTTGCATTTTAATAATGCGTCCCATCAGTTATCCTATCATTGCAGAAAACAACGAAAATACCACGTCCTCTTATGCCATCTACATTCACCACGGGGTCCCGTCATCACCCGTTAGATTACTTAACTAACGACAGAGCGGGGGCTGGGCTAGCGCGGGTGTAAAACATAAGTGACGTCTAATAGCTATCATATATAGATATTGTACATTCGTCAGACGCAATAATAAGCATTCCAGATCACAGATGAACTTTATTGGATTTATTAGCAATCCGCATTTGCTTTGAGCCTGCAATAAAAGACGGATTACACAGTTGTGATGAATAGCCATTACCCCACCCTAGACCCCTACGGGTACGGCAAACTACCCGCCAAGTACCCGAAGTGAAGCGGTCTCCCTCAACAACGTGAGTAGGCCACTAAACACTTCGACGTACCCGGTAGTTTGTGTACCCCGCTTTGGGTCTATCCTAGGAGCAAAAAAACAGTAAAAAGAAATAATACAACGGTGGCTACAACCGCAACCTGGATGTGCCCCGCAAAAGAATTTTACATCATTTTACATTTACATCGAATGAATGAATATTAAACCCATCTTAAACCCCGGCTAATCATCACAACAGTCCAACACAGTTCATATACACAAACAGTAAATATGTCAGAAATGTGCAACCCCTGCCAACCGACATACTAGCAGTTAGGAGAGGTTTACAAACACATTAAACATTACAGATAAAGACCCAGTTAGCAAATATCTTAGAACATCGATCGAATACCATATTTCATGTCTACCCCAAAAGCAAACCAGCACTGAAGTAACCTGGGAAGAAACAGTATATACAGGAAGACAAAACACCACAAAAAATGAATAACAGTGAAAATACGAGTCAAAACCGAGTTGACTCGGCGGCGGATCCGCGGCCCAAAGCACTGTTTTGCCACGGATCCGCGGCTGTCTTGTCGTTTTGTGCACTCGTATTTTCCCAGAATTCATAAAATTCCCTACTGTGATTTTTAAGACATATCAAATAATTTTTCAGACAGGTTTAAAATTAACAGAAACTAGGAATTTTCAGGGTTTTGTTTTCGTGTTTTCCGTCGATCGAACTTCTAATTAGTTGCTAACAAGCTAGTAATGGTTTAGTTGGCTCTAATACCACTGTAAGTCCATGTCACGCACCCCGCGAACTTGCGGGGAGGCGGAATATATGAAAAACGATTATCAAAGCTTCGTAATACGGACTTGAGCGCATGAATCGTTTCTAAACCATTGCTAACTATCTACTAGAGGTTTAACTACTCGGATACGAAGTTATACCTCACGTTACTTGTCCTTCGGGTCTTCATCGCGGTCCTCCACTCCTCGTAGGTTCCTTAGAACATCGGCACCTCAACGGCCTCCTCGAATCAAAGACGATCCACCTGAAAGCTCTTACGCCAAGCTTAATCTCAAACTTGAGATAACTAGGTTGCTCAAGGTGCTAATCTAAGCTACCTAGGGGATATAGAGTAAGGTTATGGATGTATTAGTCTATCTAATCCTTGATCTCAACACATGAGAGGGGAGGATTAGGGTTTCAAGAGAGGATGAGCTTGAGGAGAGAGAAGGTGAGCATAAGAATGAGAAGAAAAATGAACTCACTAGAATATATCAACCATAACAATTAATCAAATAAATAATATATATGATTAATCATTATGGTCGATGCATTCATCTTGTGTGATTCATCATATGACTCATTAACTCATTAATGAATCATTTAATACAAAGGATGAATCACACAAATGAGTCATTAAACAAAAAATGCTCATGCCACCTTAACCCCTTAGTCACCACTTATCTAGAAGCTTCCCGGAAAATTACGAGAACGCCCCTCCAATCCGTGAAAACACGGAAAAACTTTAGACTGTATAAATCCAATAACCTGATACTAGAATCTGGCATGAACCAAAACCGGCTAGTAAAAACTGTCCGAAAAGTCGTACGTGCGTAAACACACGTACGCGTCCGAACCCTTGTCGTAAAACCATACGACCTCTATATCGTTTCTCATGGAGCAGGGAAACTCTCTGTGTGTGACTATAAAGACTCGACACTACGCTGACAGTGGGTTTAACCACAGACCGCAAGCGGCACTAGCTGTACATAACGGTCCCCAGGTAGATGTCGATAAGAAGGCCGATGAGGAAAACCATCCGAACCCCTACTGAGCCTGATGTGACAATCTCCGTACAGTCCGGTCTGTTCATCTAAGACCATCGCATATCAAGCCTAGGGGGCGGCAAGCGTCAGTCCCCTAATAGTTGTATAAGTCGTGTCGGAGCGAAGCCCATTACATCCTGAGAAGCTACTGGAACCTACCAGTATATCTCGCTTGCCCTGGCCAGGGACTTTGCGTAATGGCTCTCTGACACAGCGCGATATCAACTCCCTATACCGGGAAGACGAATCCTATCTAACCGCCACTGCCTCCAAGTTCTCAGGACTGCACCCAACTGCTACCTGTTTGCATGACTCCTTTGAGCCGTAGTAGGGTAGCAATCTAAGAACAGTGGGACACACTCGAGGCGAAGTAGCAGTGTCAAGTCTGCGGACTATGTTGTACTCATGTCACCTGGGAACTGTTAACTGACGATGGGTATAATACCAACCAATCAGTTCCCTGGCGAGTCCTGTCCGGTGTACCCGTAACCTAACGAGCACCTGTATACTATCTCCAGTACGACGTACTGATGGCTGTGGTACAGACCATCTCCCTGACTGGGATGAGAAGCGTACACACTTAGTCTACTCCGGAATATCGATGCCTTATCTCGATAATCCAACGACCAAGGACCTGTATAGGATGTTGCTTACAGACTACCCAGCCCCCACTAGTGTGACTGCCATCACAACGCTGGTAATCAAGCAAAAATCATATGGGCTCTACTAATATGTATAAGTGATACGTTACAAGAAACATATGCACATATTAAAGTAGACACAAACCAAGTAGCATACTACCATTTTTAGCAAGACTGTTATATACAACTGTGAATATCCCAAGCTTCCATTAAGTAATATACAACCTAGTATGATACAATAATAGCCCCTAGGACATATACACTAACAACAAACACAAAATTTTACAGATTTGGCAGGCTATTTCGACTGCGGCTCCACATGCTTCTCCTTCGGCTGTGGCTCCACAAGCTACTATCTCGGCTGCGGCTGCACAGGACACTCCTATCACTCCACAGCCCACTCAGTCTCCTGTACAGACCGCTCCTTCATTAGTCGAGTTTTTGTCGACCCAAGGCTGCACCGAGGAGCAAATGTGCCAGATTACGGCATTTATTAGAGGTGGAGGAGCTGGACCGATGTAGGATAGATTTATTTATATTTTTGAGGATGGATGTGCTTATTTGATACATATTATATGTTTTGGACGATATCGGTGGTTGTTTAGATGTTTACGATGATTTTAGATTGATTTCGTGTTCTGTTTGTTTATTTCTTTTATATATTATACGCGCGATATTGTCTATGAATATTTCTTCATTGGTTAGATCTTCCAACCATTTCAGAAAACCAGTTCACTGCTATATGATATAAATATTATTGTACACAGGACGGAAAAAAAAAGGGAAGCTCATTTTTAAAAAAATCCTGAAATAATGTTCCTAAGGATTAATCCGTAGGGGCAACTTTTGCATCTACGGATTAATCCGTTGGGACAACTATAGTTCCCATACACATTTATCCGTAAGGACAAAATATCTGATATTTTACTCCTATGGACCCAGTAATATGGGCAAAACTTACCCATACGTATTAATCCGTATGGGCATTTGTAAGACCCTACATATAACTCCGTAGATACAACTATTTTTTTAACAGAAAAATTAAAAAAAATTATGTCTTTACGGAGTAATCCGTAGGGATAAACGTCCCTATCATTTAAGCCATGGGAACAATTTTTACTCCGTAGGGACATGTTCAGGGCTAAGACTTGCACCTGCGGCTTTTCGATCTACGGTGCTATTTTAGGTCCCTACGAATATATCCGTAGGGGATACCGTTTGCCCCTACGGCTAAATCCGTAGGGACATATGGATATTGTGGTAGTGTTAATTTGTAACAAGTCTTCTTAATAAAAGTTTTATTTCTCTTTGTATATTTCACTCGCTTACCAATTCTTCTGCATAAAATCCTCTACTTATAATATAAATATTCTAGTATTAAAACTAGCTAGAGAGCCTAAGAGGGATTGGGGTTTGGTGCTAAGATTTTCCATGCTTAGAGAATTCAAACCGCACATCACCTATCAAGCAAACGCAACACCCATGGGCCTTCCTGTTTTCCATTCACACCCACCATTGGATCGGCGTAATAGCACCAATGCTATTATTGCATAATAGCATGCACCCAGATCCGCATAAGAGTGGTATCATATCTCGTCTTTAAACAAGGAGACACAAATTCTAACATCTATAAGGCAGGCTAGCCACAAGTGAATCAGATCAGGGGACACTTGCTAATGTCCATTACAAATTATGCTTGGGGCCGGTCACAGAGACAAAGAGGGCAATCTTTGGTGCCAAAATGTTTCCCAAAATTTTAACCCAAAACAAACTATAGAGCAAATTATTAATTAACTTATAGACAAAATTTAGAGGTGTCATGCAATTTGGAACCTTGCTAGGCCGAATGCAACCTGACCCGGCCCACCTAGACCTTTGCTCGACGTGGAGTTCTGGTCAAAAATTGGTCCTCTATAATCTTGAACAATTAATGCCTGAAAGTAACAATGATTTTGTTTGAATTCGATTTAAATCTAATCTTTTTAGTTTATATTTAAATCTAATCTTTTATTTAAATTTATATTTATCTCTAATTTAAATATGTATTTATCTCCTAGCATTTATTCACTCTATAAATATAAGTATTTCTTTAGGATTTGATCTATCCATAATGGAGTAGGAGAGATGGCCAAACGCGATCGCGAGATAGAGAGAGGTTTTATAAGAGGCGGTGTTTAATCTCTTATAATTCTTTCTTATAGTGGAAGTTTTCGTCGCGTTTGCGGGATTAAATGCTAATTGGGCAGAACCTGTGTAAATCTTGTGTGTTTTTATCGATATTTTCTTTTCGTGTGATTTGGTATCTCATTCGGAAAGACTTTTTCAATCTACCTTGGTCTTGGATTTCCAATAAATACTTAACACTTACAATATATTTAACTCTCAAGTCTCATATAAATAACTTTTGACAAAAAAAAGACTTATTTAACCACATATAAATAAATGAGCATATGTAAGCGACCTCCCTCAGCGAAACCGCATGGATGCATATGTATCGAGCAAGTATATAATAAGTGACACGGACAAATTAAAATGGTTTTAACCGCCTCTTGTTCATCGATCTTCTTTTTGATCAGTAGTACTACTCATGTTTTGATTCTAGTGTATAACGTATGTGACTTTGCATGTTAACATCCAGATATTGTCAAATATAGATAACATTGATTACTATCTGTGTACATATTCGAATCGACAACAACCGCCTTAGAGAGACCATAGCTCTTGGCTTTGCAATTTTGACATGCATGGCAGGGAACCACAAATGTGGCTGCCGGGCCCACCAGAACAAAGCCTGGCCCATTGGGGCCAGCCTGGAACAGTGATGGGCCTGTCGTAGAGCCTGGTCATGGCCCTAACAAGGTCCAGCCTAAAGACAAGACGGGCCCTCTCAGACGATGGCCCAGAGCTGTCGTACCCATACCTCAACCACCGACCATTTGAATCTTGGTCTAGCTTTCCAAATTTATCATGAAAACATGCCATGGATGCAGCTATAGAATCTATGAATTAAATTTGTTATAGGTTTATTTTCTTGGGTTTGATGATCCTACAAAATTGTAAATGAAACTTCTTATGCAACTTTTTAAAGAAACCAACGGTCTAATAGTACGAGTGATCGGCACGGCTCGTTTTGATCTCTATTATCTAAGACATAAATATACCAATTTCCACATTAATTAGATAATTTTTACTCATACACCAAGAAGCTGCAAAATTTATCGGTTTTTCAAGGGCAAAATTTATCGGTTTTTCAAGGGCAAAACATTAATTAGGTTATTGGCATGTACGCATATTACCAAAGAAGCCGGAATAATATAAAAATACTAAGGGGGCAGGACCGTGCCCGTGCCCTAAATCTCAAATTTATATGTATTGGATAAATTTATTTCATTTTATGTTATTAGATGAGTGGGGGAGATGTTAGTAGTTTTAGAAATCTCCTCTTACTTCTAATGATTTGAAGGAATATTTTTTGGAGGCTTATGTCTATCTTTATTTGTGGTGTTTACTTTGGTTGAGAGCTTGGAGAAAGGAAAGACAGTCTTTATCATCTTTATTTGTGGTGTTTACTTTGGTTCACATGCGATTTAATTTCTATCTTTTATCTTTTATTCGCATTGAATTCAGTGATTTATGGATTATGACATACAAGCAATGAGCTCATGTGTTATGAAATTTTATTTATTTGCAATTTTCTAATGACATTATTCGTTACTAGTAAAAATAAAATAAAATCTTCCACTCTTTATCCATTATTTCTTTTTTCGCTAGTTTCTTTTTTCGCGGTGGATGGAGATTCTCGTGAGAGAGTTTGATCCCGAGAGAGACCATCTCGGTGCGGAGGCGGTTAATCGAATGTGTGAAGTGGGTCTCTGCAACGGCGCCATGTCGTTTTACACTCACCTCCTCGATAGGCATGTCAATGGGCCAGGTCGGATCCGCACGGACACGTTCCAAATCCAAATCCATTTATATTTAATGAATCCAGATCCTTCCATTTATTCAACGAGCCTAGACTGAAAGGATCTATATCTGAATCCATTAATAATCAGGTTCAACCCATTTATCAATATTCTTTTTAACTAGTTTTCATAATTAAAAGAGTTAAAATATTACCATAATCGAGAATAAGCAATGGAGAGAGCACAAATAAAGGGAACGGAAAATTGATGTTAAAATTACTTGTAATTTTGCACGTGCCATGCATGCGGTTTCAAAATAACTAAGCAACAAATGTTTCTTAATTGTAAAAGAAAAAACGGAATCTCATGTGTGAGGAGGTGAGGAGGATCAAATCAAAATGATCCATCTTAAATGGCTAAGAAGCAAATTGGTTACATAATTAGAAACTCTTAGTCAAATTAAATGTCGATAATATCTAAAATAATCTATATGATGTCCCAACAAAGCTCATCTATAAGAGGTAGTATTTTACCCATCTGGTTGAAATCATACCATAATATATCCAAGAGATAAAATGACGGACAACGCCTAGATACTAATGCTAACCAATTGGGCTCTCAAACCAACCACAAGTGAATTAGATCAGGGGACAAAGAGGGCAAATCTTTGGTCCCAATGTTTCCTAAGTTTAAACCCAAAACAAAAGAGCAAATTAATTAATAAATAGACAAATTGTTTAGAGGTGTCAGTTTGGCAGGATGTAACCTGGCCCAAATTCACGAATATAAAATACCTGTCTCTGACCCCATTACAATTTTGGATATGAAAGATCTATTGTCGGTAAACCGTTAATTTTAAACCCGCTAATTCAACGGTGAAAAAGTTGTAGAATCACATGAAATTTGGCATATCCACGTCTTAGATGATAACGCTGAAGATGATGAGTGCCAATCGTCGGAAAACACGATGGAGATTGTATTTTTTCAACGCCATAGAAGGTAATTCCCTCTTACAGCATCTTTACTCCATTATTCTCTCTCTCTCTCTGTCTGTCTCTCTCTGTGGAAGATATATGTGTTTGAGGCCGGTGCCCTTTTTTTACAAAGAGGTTGCCACCTGATACCTCTTTTCATACACACACACACACACATGGCATTGAGCTAATTGTCAGGGACAGAAACAGTTTTATCTAGTATGTTCATTGGTCTTTTCTTGAATTAGTAGTATTCAAGTTCGAGTCTTGCATATATGCAAATGCGGCTTTGCGTGCCATCCGAATATTGTTAAATATAGATAATAATATTAATATCTAACTATTATCTGTACACATATTCGAATCAATAGCAGCCAGCTGAGAGATGGACTTAAAACGGATATGATTGCACAATCCATATTGCTTGACTTGTTGTTTTGAAATGGCAGGGAACCACCAGGTGCCTGTCCAGGCCCAATAAACCAAAGCCTGGCGCATGCGGGCTAGCCTGGAACAGTGATGGGCCTGCAGTTGGTCGTGGTCCTGACAAGGTCCATCCTAGAGACAAGACGGGCCTGTCGGAGCCGTTCATTTCGATCTCCAACTTCTAAAACATAAATTATTCCAATTTCCGCATTGTTTAGATACCTTTTGCTCTTGCATTAGTAGTTGCAAAATGCCAAAGAGGGATTTGCTCGAACGGCACCGACATTCCCGCACTTACAGTATGATAAGGATGATTTTCAACCAATTATGCAGAAAAAGTCCTCTAGAGCCCCGGCCCCAAATCTTATGGGCCCTTGCAAAATGATAATGATAAAAAAAAAAGGAGTTGTAAATTAATGGTTTTTCAAAAATAGCCATTTGATAACTTACGAGCAAAACACAGTGAAATTAAATGATAATGGGTGTATGCATGTTTTAGGGGTAGAGATCAAGATAGCCTTATGCGACCAGTCCAAACTTTTGTCGATATTTGATATCTTAACAAGTTTCATAGGGAAATTTCCTATGCAATTTAATAGGTACATTTTTATCTATTAGGGTAAATTGTCAGAAAACTCCAAGCACTTTTTTCCGCTGTCAAAAACTCCCGGGCCTCGAAACGGAAGTCCCATCGAAATTTTTTCTGCAGTATCTAGTATCTACATACTAGGCAGTATCTATATAGTAGTCTACTATATTTAGCCAATACATACAGACTATTTAGATATCGCAGAAAACCGTTTAGATATTACGGGCAACTGCTAAGATATCGTTGGCTACCGCTTAGATTCGCAGAAAACTAGAAACGGTAGGAAACTACTAGTTATCACGTGCAAGGGGTTTCTTTGACAACTAAAAACATTTTAGAAGGGTTTTAACCACTGTTTCCAGGATTTGATAATGGGAAAAAAATGCTTGGGAGATTTTGACAATTTATCCATCTATTATCCAGGGGTGATGAGATTTGGACCTATGTATACCTTTAGTTGTGCTAGCTCTTTTGGGCCTTGCTGCTAATGGCAACAGGCACAGGCCTGAGTTGAGTTAAGGCCCGAAGAGTTTACCAGATTCAAGCCCAAGAACCTAAAAATGACCTGCATCACATGGAGATGGACCATGGTAGCAAGTAATCATGCTGCAACCTACATGTATTCGTAAATTTATCAGAAAAACAAATACTTTCATTTACTATTTTTGTATTTGTATGTGTTAAAACGTAGAAAGAAAAAATAATAAGAGTATATGTGTCGCTCTCACATTTAATTCAAACTAGTATTTTGCACGTCGACGGCATAAACAACAACAACAACAACTGAGTCTTTTATCCCAAGTATATCGGGTAGGCTACATGAACCAACATGTGAATCACACCGGGTCCAGCACATGAATCCTCCGCCTCCACTCACTCCTATAGAACAATATACTTTCATTGAGACCTTTGGCAACCATATCTTCTCGTATCACCTCCATCCATGGTTTTTTGGTCTCTCTTTCGCCCTTTTGACATTGCCTATATCAATAGTATCCATTTGTCGAACCGGTACTTCCATGGGTCTGCGTCGCACATGACCAAACCATCTTAGCCGATTTTTCCATATTTTCTCCTCCACAAGTGCTACACCAACTTTTACACGAATATCCTTATTTCATACCTTATCTTTTTTAGTGTTACCACATATCCAACGAAGCATGCGCATCTCCGATACGCGTATTTTCTGTGTATAATACTTTTTAGGAGTCCAGCATTTTGTACCATATAATCAGACAGGACGAATAGTGCTCCGATAAAACTTTCTTTTCAATCTCGACGGAAAGTTAATTTCACACAAAAGTTTGCATAATGCAGTCATTACTCATGCTGCACCTATATTTTCATTGACATTATTACAATTGTAATGTTTAAGGTAACCGTTTCATTTATAGCATTTTAAGTGTTATGTAAAATGCTTAGTTTAGTTCTTTTAGTTTATGGCACTATTATCTCTAGCATTGTGTCTTAAATTTGAGACTCCAATTTCAATAAAAGATTTCTAAATGGCTATAAAATTTTCCACAAAAATAAAAAATAAAAAATAAACCCCCTTACCATTTCTTCTAATAACATGTTCAACAAATCTCTCTCAATTATTAACATGCACCGCAAGTATAAAATGCCAGTATTATATATATTATAACTAAAGCGGGACACAAGTAATTCTTCAGCCGGTGTTTTGTCCTTTAGCGGGAAAATTATCCTCTACCCCCAAAATCTAAGGTAATTTGCATTTGGCCCTTCCAACTTGAATAAAGCCGGAAAAACATCTTGGAACGAAGCTAAATATGGAGGATGAGGGGAAAAAATGCACCTTGATCTAAAATCGCAGCAGTTTTAGATTTAAGACAATAATTCTCCTCAAATACAGCTAAATGATTCAGTGATAGAGAGAAGACATTAAGAAAGTGAGCTAGGGAAACATGGATTCAGATGGGCATCTTCATTTCCCGTCGTCAACAACTTGGACTCCCACCGTCTACTTTATCATCATGGCCCCAAGATAAAGAAAATCTCTTTAATACAGCAGTGAATTTGTTGTGCTTTGTTGTGGAACAGGTTTGATGATGCTCGATATCGGTGATCTCCCAGATCATGACACGTGGTAGATGACGTGTCCCAGAGCATGCAAGAAAGGACTTACAATGGCCAACCAGACCACTCCTATGCCCGTCCTACAACAAAGCTGGCCCGCCTCTGAGCGCCCAGCACAATTGGCCTCCTCGACCTCACAACTCGTCTCCGGGCTACCGCAGAACCAAGATACCTCGGCTCTCCCGCTCGTCCACGAGCTCTCCTGCCGAGGTCATCTTCCTCGGTCTCATCGACCGACCAACGGTACCGCTCACAGGCATAACCGCCATCCCGCGAATCTCGCCATGCGCGAGATATCCGCCGGCCACATCTCACGTTCCACGCCATCACGATCCCTCATTAGCGAGCCTGTCTCGCCATTAACGGGAGATCCCGCTCATCACGCGGGCGTGACATCGGGAGCGTAACTGCCGGTGTGATTCTCACGCCTGCCCTGCCTGCTGCCACCGCTATTTAAACTCCTTCTTCAGACGGTTCAAGTAAGCCATTTTTACTCCACTAAGCCGTTACTCTGCTCGGATTTCCTCTCTAGCTTGATCGTCGGAGGGTCCTCGGTGGTACAACCACCCCGGGACTTCCTTGCAGGCAGCTCGGGGACAACCAACCTCAAACCCATTGAGATCCATACACTTCAGGAGCCTGCCTCCAGATCCAATCTCAGCCATCCATCGCCGCCATCAGCATATCAACGGAAGGTAACATCTTGGCGCGATCCGGGTCGCGTCAGCTGGCGCCGTCTGTGGGAAACCTTGATTCCACAAAAACAAAAGTTCATCTTCCGATCCCAATCTAATGGTGAGCGATCATTACGACGATCCAAGCACCAACCGCCGCCTCTCCCTCAACGGAGGCGCGAACGATCCTCCTCCGCCAAATGCCATCAACGCCCTTCCCGACCAGATAGACTGACTCGCGTCCGTCGTGGAAGCACTCATCCGCGTCCAAACGGCAGGGCAAGACCCCCAGGTCGCGGCTCCCCCACATCGGGACCGGGACCCCTACAGGGGAAGAGAAAACCCCGCACGTGCCGACGCTGCCGATCGTCGCCTCACCGTTTCCAATAGCCGCAGGTCCTTCGGACCGACATATTCGATAACCCGGTGGGCCCTGCTCCGTTTGGCTCCGAGGTCTTACGCCAGAGAGTTTCGCCCCGTGTCTCGTCGCACCCCTGTCCCTTCCGAGGTGGTGGCGGTCGGCTCGCCTGTTCGCAAGCATGACCGGCACCCCCTCCCTCGACGGGGTCGCGCACGCGAGACTCTCCACGGCAGCTCAAAAACAGCCCCACCGGGGGGCGTACGGAACCTCACCGAAGGGAACCGAGGCTCGTCCAAAATCATGGTCATGACGGCGGGGGGACGTCGAGTACCTACGAGACTCATCGCCCCACGCCAGCCGCGGAGGCCGGCAGCCGGCTGAGGAAGAAGGCCAGGGAGACCGAGCCGATCACTTTTGACGACGGGGACTTTCACGGCATATCCCTGCCCCACAACCCCCCTGGTGATTACGGCTCGGGTCCATCAATACAAGGTGCATAAGATCCTGGTCGACTCGGGAAGCTCGACAGACATTCTCTTCTACGACTGCTTTCTGCGCATGGGGCTCACCGCAGCAGACCTGAGGCCGACCTCCCACGTCCTTTCAGGATTCACCAACCACTCCATCCCGGCGGAAAAAGTAATCACTCTACAGTTTAACATTGGGGAGGCCGGACATACGCGGACAGTGCCGGTGGAATTCATCGTAGCAAGAATTCCATCGGCCTACAACATCCTCTTCGGCCGCCCCATGCTGAACTCCCTCCGGACCCAGATATCACCCTACCACCTGGCGATGAAGTTCCATCTTGACCAAGGCGGGATAGGTCGAGTCTATGGAGACCAGCGAATTGCAAAGGTTTGATTCACCGCAACATCTTCATCGGAGAAGCCGGTCGACGATGTCGAAGGTGAGGGTGACATCAGGGGTTTTCTGGACACTCAAGACGAGCAAAAAGAGGTCCGAAAGACCCCGGTGGAGCCTCTAACAGAGGTCCCCCTCGTAGAAGGGAGCGGCGAAAAACTCGTTCAGATCGGGTCGCTTCTGACAGGACTCAGCGAGACGACCTGGTTCATTTCCTCAGAAACAACTTCGACGTGTTTGCCTGGGCGCCTGCTGACATGCCTGGGATCGACCCCAAAGTTATATCTCACAAGCTCGGGGTAAATCCTACGGCCCGACCCGTCAGACAGAAGAAGCAAAGCTTTACCCCGGTCAAAAAGAAGGCTATCAAGGATGAGGTAGATCGGCTCCTCACCGCCAACTTCATTCGGAATGTGCCCTATTCGGAGTGGCTTGCGAACGTAGTCCTGGTCAAGAAGTCAAGCGGAAAGTGGCGCATGTGCGTCGACTTCACCGACCTCAACAAGGCCTGCCCTAAAAACAACTATCCCGTAGCTCGGATAGATCAGCTTGTCGACAGCTCGGCAAGCCACGAGCTATTGAGCTTCATGGATGCCTTCTCCGGCTACAATCAGATCCGTATGAATCCGGCAGACGAAGATCTCACCGCATTCACAACGAACCGGGGGGTATACTGCTACAAGGTGATGCCCTTCGGCCTTAAGAACGCCAGGCTACGTACCAACGGTTGGTCAATCGCATGTTCAAGCCGCAGATCGGCAGGAACATGGAAGTTTACGTCGACGAGATGCTCGTCAAATCAGTCTCGTCGACCGACCACGCCAAGGACCTTGGCGAGGCCTTCGAGGTTCTCCGCAAGTTCAAGATGAAACTGAACCCCGCCAAGTGCGCATTAGAGGTCACCGGGGGAAAATTCCTCGGTTTCATGGTCACCCGTCGTGGGATCGAGGCTAACCCGGAAAAAATCGACGCTATCCTCAACATGACCGCGCCCAAGTCCAACGTCGAGATCATGCGACTGACAGGGCGGGTAGCCGCTCTGAGCCGTTTTCATGTCGAGGGCTGGGGAAAAGTGCATCCCATTCTTCAAAGCTCTGAGGAAAATTTCGAGGTTCGAGTGGTCAGAAGAGTGCCAAATCACCTTTGACCAGTTAAAAAAGCGCCTTACGCCGCCGCCGCTGCTCACCCGACCAGTTGAAGGAGACGAATTATCACTGTATCTGGCGGTATTCGACCAAGCGGCAGGCTCAGTGCTCGTACGAGAAGTCGACGGAGCGCAAAGGCCGGTGTACCACGTGAGCCACGTCTTCAAAGACGCGGAAACGAGGTACCCAGCCACAGAGAAGATTGTCTTGGCACTCATTGTGGCCTCAAGGAAGCTGCAACACTACTTCCAGGCGCACACCATCCTTATCCTCACCGAGCGCCCGCTGGGGGCTATCCTCGCCTCACCCAAATCCTCGGGCCTCTTAGATAAGTGGAGGTGGGAGTTGTCCCAGTTTGACATAAAATACCGCCCAAGGCAGGCCATCAAAGTACAAGCCCTGGCCGATTTTATCGTCGAGTGCATCATCCCCAGCAAAGAACCGGAGTCTACGCCGACCCTCGCGACTTAACACCCGACCGATGGGGAGACCCGACTTGGTCCCTGAGTGGGTCATTTACGTCGACGGGTCCTTAACTAAGGAAGGCTGTGGCGCCTGCCTCATCATTCGGGGCCCGAGCGGGGCAGAAATGGAGTATTCTCTAAAGTTCGGATTCAAGGCCTCAAACAACGCGACAGAGTACGAGGCCCTGCTGGCTGGACTGCGCATGGCCTCCGAGCTGGGGCTGAAAACAATTCGAATCTGCAGCGACTCAGCCTTAGTCGTTGGCCAAGTGACTGGCCACTTCGAAGCTCGGGAACCTCTAATGGTGAAATATCTGGCCGAGGTAAGAAAACTTCGAAAGAACTTCGACGAGGTCCAAGTGGAGCAAATACCCAGGCAACTCAATGCCTAAGCCGACACCCTGAGCAAGCTGGCCTCATCCTACTCGGCCAACAACAAGCGATCTATCCTCTTCGAGATCTTGCCACGGCCCAGCGTGGAAGACGGGGCGACAATGCTCCATATATTCACAGCGCAAGAAGATGACCAAGACTGGAGGAAACCCCTCGTGGGATTCCTAAGGGATGGTATGCTCCCGGAAGATCGAGGAGCAGCCCGCCGTCTCCGGACCAAAGCCCGTCACTTCGTCTGGAGCAATAGGAACCTTCACAAGAAATCCTTCACTCATCCCCTGCTCCGGTGCCTCGACCCCCACGAAACCGACTACGTCCTCCGTGAAATCCATGAAGGGGTCGGCGCGCGCACCAAGGGGCCTGAACCTTAATCCAGAAGGTATTGCTCCAGGGGTATTACTGGCCCATTATTCACGGAGACGCCCAGAAGCTCGTCAGGAGATACAAAAGTTGCCAGCTCCACGGAAGCATACCTCGCCTTCCGGCTACCGAGCTGACCGTTTTAACCTCCCCGTGGCCGTTCGCCCAGTAGGAATTAAACATGATAGGCCAGTTCCTGACTGGTACGGGAGGGCACAAGTATATCCTCGTTGCAGTAGATTACTTCACGAAGTGGGTCGAGGCCGTCCCCATCAGGAAACCGGACGCCGCAACGACCATCAAGTTCCTGCAGAACAACCTGATACTCCGGTTCGGCATCTCGAGATGTATCATCACCGACCACGGGACGGATTTCGAAAATGAGAAAGTGAAGGATTTCTGCAACGAATATCATATCCTCATGAAGTTTGCCGCGGTCGCACATCCCCAATGCAACGGGCAGGCCGAAGTTGCTAACCGAGACGTCCTCCGAGGTCTCCGAACCCGCCTAGAAGGACGCCAAAGCAGTTGGGTCGAGGAATTGCCCCGGGTCTTATGGGCCCTGCGCACGTCAAAGAAGACCCCCACCGGGGAAACCCCTTTCAGCCTCTGCTACGGGACCGGGGCAACAGTGCCAGCGGAGATCGGGCTACCCAGCCACCGGGTCGAACACTTCGACGACGAAGCGAACACCACGGCACTACGGACCAACCTGGACATCTTGTTGGATAAACGAGACCAGGCTCAAATCAGGGCTGCCGCCTATCAGCAGCAAACTGCTCGATATTACAATGCGCGGGTCAAACGTCGCTCCTTCAAGACCGGAGATCTGGTCCTACGGCGGAACGAGTTCGTCGATCAAGACAGACTGCATAAGTTTTCCCCGAAATGGGACGGCCCTTTCCTAGTCTCCGAGGTACTTCCCGGTGGAGCAACCGCTTGTAGGACGCAGACGGCCCAAGTTTCCACGACCTTACAACGCCGAGAAGCTCAAGTTGTACCAGTAAAATGAATACCTACGAGTGTGTACCTCTCCTTTCACAAAGGCAATGCAAATTTTTCTAAAAAATCCTTTCATTCAAATAACAATAAGGGAACGCTAGAACGTTGCAAAAGAAGAGTCTTATTCATCCCAAAAGATACTATGGGCTCCTCAGCCTTACAGAAAAAGTGAAGGTTACAACGAAGGCGGAACGGGATCAAGAAAGCACTCCTGGTGGTACTCGGAGTAGATTTCCCTCAACCGGGACCTCACTTGCTCGGTTATCTCTGGCCGGTAGCTCCCCTACCCCACAACGCCAGGGATCAAAGCCCTCACCAAGAGGCAGCCGAGCGGCTACCTCGCTCGGCCATCCCTGGCCGGTAGCTCCCCTACCCCACAACGCCAGGGATCAAAGCCCTCACCAAGAGGAAGCCGGGCCCGCCCTTGCCCGGCTATCCCTGGCTGGTAGCTCCCTACCCCAACACACCAGAGATCAAAGCCCTCGCCAAGAGGCACCGGGCAGCAACCCTGTCCGGCCCATCCTTAAGGATCAAAAGCCCTCGCAAGAGGCAACCGGGCCCGCCCTTGTTCGGTTATCCCTGGCTGGTAGCTCCCTACCCCAACACACCAGGGATCAAAGCCCTCGCCAAGAGGCACCGAGCGGCTTCACTACTCGGTCCATCCTTAGCAGGCCTCTTACGGCCCCCCCAGCGCTAGGGATCGAAGCCCTCACTAAGAGGCAGCCCAGCAGCTATCCTGCTCGGCTATCCCTGGCTGGTAGCTCCCTACCCCACAATGCCAGGGATCGAAGCCCTCGCCAAGAAGCACCAGGCAGCTACCCTGCTCGGCTATCCCTGGCCGGTAGCTTCCCTACCCCACAACGCCAGAGATCAAAGCCCCCACCAAGAGGCAACCGAGCAGCTTCACTACATGGCTTATCCTTAGTAGGCCACTTACGGCCCCTCCCATGCTAAGGATCTAAGCCCTCGCTAAGAGGCAGCCGAGTGGCTACCCCTCTCGGCTATCCCTAGCCGGTAGCTTCCCTACCCTACAACGCCAGGGATCGAAGCCCTCACCAAGAGGCACCGGGCAGCAACCCTGCTCGGCCATCCTTAAGAATCAAAAGCCCTCGCCAAGAGGCACCGGGCAGTAACCCTGCTCGGCCTATCCTTAGTAGGCCACTTACGGCCCCTCCCGCGCTAAGGATCAAAAGTCCTCGCAAGAGGTAGCCGGGCCCGCCCTTGCCCGGCTATCCTTGGCTGGTAGCTCCCTACCCCAACACACCGGGGATCAAAGCCCTCGCCAAGAGGCACTGGACAGCAACCCTGCCCAGCCCATCCTTAAGGATCAAAAGCCGTCGCAAGAGGCAACCGGGCCCGCCCTTGTTTGGTTATCCCTGGCTGGTAGCTCCTTACCCCAACACACCAGGGATCAAAGCCCTCACCAAAAGGCACTGGGCAGCAACCATGCTCGGTCCATCCTTAGCAGGCCATGTACGGTCCTTCCCGCGCTAAAGATCGAAGCCCTCACCAAGTGGAAGCCGAGCGGCTACCCTGCTCGGCCATCCTCGGCTGGTAATTCACTGCCCCATAACGCCAGGGATCGAAGCCCTCGCCTAGAGGCACCGGGCAGCTACACTGCTCGGTCCATCATCAGAATGCCTCTCCGAGCCTCCCACACTAAGGAACATGACCTCACCTAGAGGCATCCGGTCTATCTACGTCTGCGCGATCTCCACCTCGACTTCGGGGCCATGGAGATAACGTCTTCTCGCCGGTCTTTGAACACTTGGCAAGTGAACAGATTCAAGTCGACGCGTAATCGCTAGACAAAGAAACGACACAGCACGAAGGTAGTAATATGCAGATACAAGTGTTTACCGACAAAAGGAAAATACGCGTGCAAACATAACTGCAAGAAAAAAACCTTTATTCACAAAGTTAAATCCTTTATAAGGGTATTGTGGGCTCCCCAGCCTTACAAAATGCCCAGAGGCCTACAAAATTCCCGAAGAAACAAATAAAAGAAATGAAACAAGAAGACGACGGGCTTCAGGCCTCAGGGCCAGGCGCAACCTCGGGATGCTCGGCGCCTACCACAGGGGCCTCGGCGTCGCCCTCACCGGGAACCTCTCCTATGGTTTCGCCCTCGGGGTCGTTCCCCTGCTCGTCATCCCCGAGAGGATATTCGGCGCGAATATCTTCATCGGCGAACTTTGGCACCGGAGCTTTGACGGCGTCGAGCGCCTCATGCCAGATGGCGGTAGTGGCCGAGGCTAGGACGGTGTAAAAATGTTACGACTTCTGGTAGTTCTCCACCGCCTTCGCCGCTCTGAGGTCGGCCCGCTTCACTGCCTCTGCCACCGCCTCCAACTCCTTTCGAAGGGTGCTCGCTGACGTCTTCATGGTGCCGACGAGCACCTTGGAGTCCTGAAGCTTAGCCTCGGCGGCCTGGGCGGCCTCGCGGAACCTAGCAACCTCCTGCTTCGAGGCCGCCACCTCCTTCTTCCCGGCCGCCACCTAATTGATTGATTTAGCGTGCTTGCGCTTTCTAAAAGATAGATCAAAAATATTTGTAACCGCAATCAAGAACGGCGTCGCTTTGCAGCTAGCCGGTGAGTACGGGTCGGTCCACAGGGATGTTGTGAATTTCCTATTCGCTCAAACGAGTTAATTCCGATGGGAGCCGGATTGATTATTAAATCTAAAAACTGAATTAATTTATATCTAAATCTTGCCAGGGTTAGGTCTAGGTTAAGTTTGGAAAGTCAATAAATCTCACCGCTTTCTATACCCATATGAAGATCTAATTAGGTGTTATGGTAAATATTAATAAAAGGGATTAGGATGATTGGGAAGATTGTTCTTCCTCTAGATGCTTGTCCTTCCTTTCTTAATCTTTACCCTAACCTCCATGGAAAACCTTAAAATCCGGGCCTTTAGACTACGGTATCACCGCTACCTCATGGGTAGAATGCCGTAGGGAGCGGAATAAGAAGGTATGCATGGAGTTCTATGAAAATATATGACGGGCAAGAAAAGGGATGAGAGATTTTCGTCTCTCAAACCTTCCCCAGATCTAACCCTAACAAGCGAGGAGACTGCTCACTCATTAGGGAATTAAAATACATTTATCTAGGGCAGAGAATAAAAGATTAACTAGGGCAAGAATTGAAATCTAAACTAGAGCAATTAAATAAATCTACTTACTTTACAGATGGCTCTCTCCAAACATTTACGCAGGGTTGTCAGATCTGAATAGATGATATGAAAAGAGGCATCGATACTCTCCAAAAGAATTCTAAATTTTATTATTAAAAAGAGGCATAGGGAGGCATGAAAAGAATACAATGATTTGGGCTTCTATTTATAGGAGATAGAAACCCTAGGTTACAATTGATTTGCATGTCTACATTTACCAAAATATCCTTAGGAAGACCTAGTCAAAGTAGACTTCAAGCTTTGGTAAAATTTTATGTCTCTTTAAAAGAAAGTATTGGGCCTTGGATATTTGGGCTTCCTTATTATTTGGTTCTTTATTAAAATAGCTTCTATGTTTCTTCGAGATCTCCAGTGAATAATTGCGGTGGGCTTTTAACCGTTCGCTTTGTAATCTTGGACCTTGCATTGCCTTGTACTTTGTGAATTTTATCTTTGATATAGGCTTGATCAAGAGTCTTCTGTTTGTTGGTCAAAGTCCACTTTTGCATCGTCTTTTCATCATTTTCACTGTTTTCGTTTCAAGAACCTGTAACCTGTAATATGTAGCAGACATGCATCAAAAGCACCTGCTTATTTATAAAAAGAATAAGAATGAGGAATATAATAATGCAATATTATGATATGAACAAATACCCCCAAACTTATCTTTTGCTCGTCCTCGAGCAAACTTATTTTTATTCACTAAAATCCTAACCGTACTTTCGCAGGGAAACGCGATTGCACTGAGCTCGTGCAACAAGCCGTTAAACCTCTAGGTGTCCCTAGTAGGAGGAGTGTTGTCTCCTGAGGGTTTTCAGCGGATTACACCCACAAAATCCTATCAATTTGGCTTTTCGACTGTTCCCCTCCGAATGGCGGCGCACAAGACTGCGATGTCTTGGCACTGAGACTCGGGGCAGATGCTAATTGGTGCTATCCGTCCACCTCTCCGAAGATGCCATGTTGATTTATGGCACCTGTTCCCCTCCGAAAGACGGCGCGACACCGCGTCTTGCCTGAGATTCGGGGCAGATGCTAATTGGTGCTATCCGTCCACCTCTTCGAAGATGCCAAGTTGATTTATGGCACCACGTATCGAAGGTTTAGACGGATGCGTCCGATGTAGCAGACTTCGTCAGATTCCCCCTCGTTTGAGGGGTTTTTGATTGTGGGGATGCTCTTCCCTGCAGGCGCAAGCCCCTGCAGTTAATTACAATACCGCATTGCGGTAACAACTTTCTCCTTCTCCAGATGGTCACTTCGTGTCGTGGGTGTCTGTTTTGTATTTTGTTGCCCTTGGATTGTTTACGGAGACTGAGTTATGTCGTCGCCCGTAGGGCGTGGACTAGTCCAAATCCGTATTATCTTAGATTTGGGTTTGGGGGGGTTTGGTTTGAGGATACGTCAGCCATACTTGAGGCTAAGATCAACTCAAACGCTTGTTAAGGATACGTTAGTCTAACTTTGTGACTAAGATCAACTTAACGGGATCGTTTAGATCCGATAAAAGAGCGTTTGGACTCTAATGTTCCAGTTTAGGGACATAGTGGTCCATCGTATGTATGGCCGTCGGGACCCGTCACCTCTCTGACGACGTTGAGGGATTACAACGACGGATGTCAGAGGAGTTCGGGGATGTACCCTTGAGCCAGAGTTAATTGGGGGGATTCGTAGTCCACTCTGTTTGAAGGTTTAAGGATACGTTAGCCATCTTTGAGGCTAAGATCAACTTAAACGGGACCGTTTAGATCCGACAAAAGAGCATACGGGGCTCTATTGTTCTAGTTTAAGGATGTTGCGGTCCATGGGTAGTTTAAGGACGTTGCGGTCCATGGGTAGTTTAAGGACATTGCGGTCCATGGGTAGTTTAAGGACATTGCGGTCCGTGGGTAGTTTAAGGACATTGCGGTCCATGGGTAGTTTAAGGACATTGCGGTCCGTTGTTAGTTTTAAGACATCTCGGTCAAGGTTAAGGACGTCGTAGTCCATGGGTTTGAGGACCCCACAATCCGTTGTTAGTTTTAAGACATCTCGGTCAAGGATAAGGACGTCATAGTCCATGGGTTTGAGGACCCTACAGTCCGTTGTTAGTTTTAAGACATCTCGGTCAAGGTTAAGGACGTCGTAGTCCATGGGTTTAAGGACTCCACAGTCCGTTGTGTGCTCTGGATGCTTCACACGGGTTCACTGCCGTGCTCGGCGAGGACCAGGCTCCGCTCTGGACGTTCTCCACGGGGTCAAAGAGTGACATTATCCGCGTTCCACGTAACCAGGAATTTGTATTAGACATGAGTTTAAGGACCCCACAGTCCATATCAATGTGTGGTCGTCGGGACCCGTCACCTCTTTGAAGACATTGAGGGATTACAATGCCAAGTATCAAAGGAGTGAAGAGATGTACCCTAGAACCGGAGTGGATTAAATAGCCCTTGGCCCAATTTGGGGTCAAGACGAATTAATTATGTTATGAGTCCATTGGACCAGTTAATCACAAATTGAGGACTTATGGCCATCTTGGGCTAAGTCCAATCAGGAGAGGCTTTGCCTCCATCCATTTAAACCAATTGGGCCAAAGCCTAGTGTTAAACACTATAGAGCAGTCAGTGTTGAACACTGGGAATGAGGTTGACAAGTTAGTGTTTAACACTAAGAGATAATTGGTGTTAAACACCAGCAACAAGGCTTTTTCAAATTAGTGTTAAACACTAAAACAGATCAGTGTTGAACACTGCAGATAAAGCTTTTTATTTAGTGTTGAACACTAAGGCCTAACAGTGTTTTAACACTGGGTTCGAGAGTTTTAATTTAGTGTTAAACACTAAGGCAAGAGGGGTCACGTGGCAGCACGTGAGAGCGCCCTCCCTTCATTTATTCTGAGATTATCGTGTCTTTCAGAGCATCACGTGCCATCACGTGATGGGCATTCAAATGCCTATGTATTAGAGCTTCTGCCGAGGGTCACGTGGGTCACGTGGGGTGCTGCCTCAAAGGGGCTTTCTGTAGATCTCTTGGGGGGTCACGTGATGACACGTGACCCTGCCTCCGTGTATTTTGTTTAGAGGCTTTGTTAATCTTCTTTCAGGAATTAAATTCCTCGAACTGTAAATTTCAGAGGAATTAAATTCCTACTTCCTTTCGAAGACTTTGTTTTCTGGAATAGAGTTTAACTCTGAATTTTCTGTAGGAATTAAATTCCTCATATACGTGAAGGGCTGAATAGGGTTAAACCCTAATAAAAGTTTTTAAGGAGTTTAAACTTCCATCCTCTGTTAAATTATGATTAAGGGAATTAAATTCCCGCTGTTTCAACAGAACTAGGTTCTTTAATTAGGGTTAAACCCTTCTTCTTTTTTGTTCTGAAGGAATTAAATTCCCATGATATAGGGTCAAGCCCTACTTTTATTTTAAAGGAATTAAATTCCTATAGTTCTGTGAGAATTAAATTCTCGTGCTTGTATTCCTTCTCCATGTTTTGGATCTGCATGGCAGGATCTCAACCCATTGAGAATTAAATTCTCAACCTTAAGGGGAGATGTGCACTTTGCAGGTCCTCCATCAAAGAGAGAAGAAATATGTTCTTCTGTTTTTACATTATCAGAGTTAAACTCTGTTGAGAATTAAATTCTCTTTCTTTCAAAAGGCCTTCCCTTTCTTACCTAGGGTTTTTTGCAGAAGATCCGAGTCTTTTCAAAGTATCAAAGCTCTTCTCCTTTTTTTCTTTTTTCTTCTCTGCGCATGTATGTCTCTGTGTCTCTTGGCTCCTATTTATAGAAGAAGCAGCCGAATCAATCAGTTTTTGACGAATCTTCATGAGAGATTTGATTTGCATTCATCATTCATTTTGGGCCGTTGGATTATTAGGTGAATTTTATTCACCATTGGATTTTAAATCCAGAGATTCTCCTTTGTTATTTTGGTTAGATTTAAAGGGGAAATCTTTCCAAACCCGAGATTTTCCCATAGATAGATGATATTTCATCACCTCTGAATCTTTAATTTGATTGGTTCCAGATAGCCGCTTTCCTTTGGAAAGATTCGAATTTCTCTCAGAATTTAATTCTGTTAACACAGTGGGCTTTGAAAGCCGGTCACGTGTGACCACGTGACCCATGGTCACGTGTGAGCACGTGACCCCCTTTGGCATGAGCCTTTTCCTTTCTTTTGCGCTCTGTCTTCCGATCGTTGCTTAAGCGTCACGTGCCACCACGTGACTCCTGGTCACGTGTGAGCACGTGACCCTTGTTTGAACTCTCTTTCCTTGGTTCGTCTGGAGAACGAGTCTGCTGTCTTGAACGTCACGTGCCAACACGTGACCCTGGTCACGTGGGAACACGTGACCTCTTCTGAAGCCTTTTCTTGACTTGATCAGAGAACTTGTGTGCCTTTGACGCTTGCATTTAAATGTCACGTGTCGCCACGTGACCCTGGTCACGTGGGAGCACGTGACTCTTTCTGAAGCCCATTTTCTTCAGCGTAGTCAGGAAACTGAACTTAACTTGATGATGCCTTTTAGGTGTCACGTGCCAACACGTGACCCCTTTTTGAAGCTTTTCCCAGAAGCTTTCCTGATTTTAAATCAGGAAACAAATGCCCCCACAGCGTTGTTCTCACGTGTCTGCACGTGAGTGCAACGCTGTCACCTCTTGTGACCGTTGGATTCCTCTAGGGATCTGGGGAGACGAAGCGTTTTCATTGTCTTCTATAAATACCTCTGTCTCTTCATAAGAGCCTTCACTTTGTTCATCTTCTTCTTCTGAGAACTTTTTCTGAGAATTTAATTCTCTTCTTCCAGAGCTTAGTTCTCTGTCTTGAAACAATCTTCAGAGTTTAACTCTGTTCAAAAGGAATCCTTTTTCCTCAGGTAATGTTCTTGGACAACGATGGACCTTCACATTTCCCATGATTTTAAATCCAAAACAAGGGTTTTTACCCTTCTTTCTTCATATTTTCCATAAGAACATGAAACTGTTTAATCTTTCAACTGTAGATCTCTTAGGGTTTAGATGATCTTTGGGGAGATGATGATGGCGGTTCAAATCCATGGAATTTAATTCCATCCAAAAATGTTTTTGGGAATTTAATTCCCTTTTCTTAATAAGGAATTTAATTCCAACGAAGAACTCGATTTCTTCACACAGAGGCTTCCTGGGGTCTCTTGGCCCGAGGTTGTTCTTCCTGCAATTAATGCAATGGGGGCTTTGTAATGATGTCTTTTTGTGTGAATTCACTTCCTTTGATTTTATTGGATCCACTGTAGAGCCCGAGACAGATCCTGTTGGGGGAATGTGCATGGCCATCATTTTTTATTAAATGAGGATATTCCCTTTTGTTTTATTGTAACTGTTTGGTCTCATTATTAATGAGCCGTCATCCGGATTCTGTGGGGCCCATGTGTTTTATAGCCAATGGTCCCAGGAAACTTTGCTGTTGCTTTCTCCCACTAGTCTTCATGTTCATGCATGAATAAATATCGCTGACTTTCCTTTTAACGGTTTTCTTTTATTGAATTTCAGGTGCGATGGCTTCTGCTCCACGCTTTCCCTTTTCTCGCTCGGAGGCGGCTTTTCCTCAGTCACCGTCTGATGAGGAAGCGATGGTGATGATTCGGGCTCATGACCCGAACTGCACCAACCTTCTTCAGTGGGGGTCTTGGTATAGTCAGATTATTCAGGGTCGTCGGAGTTTTCTTGGTGCGGTGCCGACGGAGCCTACTTTCCCATTCTTACCGATGGATCCTCCAAGGACAGTTTTTGCTGTGGAAATGCCCAACTGGACCCCAACGGGGAGGCTGGAGCCTTCGACGACCGGCATACCGAATCACCCGATCCCGGCCATAGACATCTTAGGACGGCGTATCTGCCAGGGTGAGGCCCACCCGTGGGGGCAAATTTATAAGATAGGGCTCACTCCTAGGCATCCTACGGGCTACCTTCTCTGGGCTCGTTACATCCTTTCTGCTCATCGGGCGCGGTTGCAGAAAGTCGGGCTTTATCAGGCCATATACGCGTCACTCTTTCATTATAAGTCCCCGCATGCCTGGTGGGTTAAGGCGTTCTTAAACCAATGGAATCTTCCTACCAACACTTTCATCTTAGGAGATCGTGAGGTCTCGATCTCTCTTGCAGAGTTCTATGAAATCTCGGGATTGCCAATCAGGGGCGCACTGTATGAGGAGTTGTTGCCTCCTGACGAGTATGTCTTCGAGCCCGAGTCTGCACCGGTTGACGGCTTGTCTGTTGAGAACGCCGTTCGCCACAAGCGCCCTAGTTTAATTAAGGCCCTAGGCATCTTCGACCGATTATTCACCGAGTCCGAGGAGCAGGGTGTCACTTTCAAGAGCTTCATTTCCTGCTTCCTTCGTGAGGATATCATATCGAAGACTGCTCCGAAGTTTGCTAACATCAGAGACCCCTTTGGATTTGGTCCGAAGAAGCTACCGACTGCTGAATCGGACCTGCCACAATATTATATTCCCATCGTGTCGCCGATGTCCTTTGAGTCCGTTGCAGCACCCGGTATGGATGAGGAAACATTCTTTATGGGATTTGTCAGTGTTTGGCTTAGCTGGTTTGTTATCCCGATGCATCGCCGCTTCATGAGAGCCTCGGTCATCTACCCGGCTCATCGTATTGCTGAGGGGACGCGGTTGGCCATCGGTATCCCGGCCTTGGCGCACCTCTATAATGGATTGGGCACCGCAGCTAATACCTCTACGCCTGGCGTGGACGTGGTAAACTTTTCGCTTCATTATTTCACGTCCTGGATCGAAATGAATGTATTGGGGGCTTTCGCCATGCATCAGAGGCCCTCATTTTACGATGCCTACCCCTTTCCACGACTTATGCGGCTAGTGGATGCTTCTGCCGCCGACCCGACTCAATTCGGGGCTATTCGGGTGCTAATTTCTCCTCATGCCACCGCTGGCGGGTTGGTTTTTACTGATCGGGTCTTGTCTACTCCTTCGGGTCCCGTCCAACAACTCTGGGACCAGTCGAAAGACAACGCACCTTCTCTGAAGCCCCGGGAGGCCACGCATTTGTATGCAATCAGACCGGGTTACTTGGTGTTTCGCCAGGACAATGCGGCTCTTTTCATGCGGTACAATCCGCATCGATTTGCCCGGCAGCTCGGATACGACCAGGGTGTTCCTTTCGAGGCTTTTATGGTCGCCCCGATCCCTTCGCTTGATGCTGTTCGCGATGCCGCTCATCATTTCATGAGGCTAAATACCGGCTCTTATTTCATGGTCCCTGAAGCCGAGTACATGCCTCGATGCGTGGGCGCGTTTACGGGTTGGTATCTTCATCGGGTCAACCCAATCATTCTCGAGGAAAGGAGGGTGCTTCTTGGCCACGATGCCCCTCCTCTGGCTCCTGGGGCTGAGTTACGACCGAGGGTTCCAGTCCGCTTTCCTTTGAGGGAGATTGGCACCGCGCTCATTCCAGGGGAGTCCGGGGTAGACCTTACTCCGATAGCTGGTATGCCTTTGGGTTCTCGCTCACGGGGTAAACGGGCTCCGGTGGTAGCACCCCTGCCGGTGGCGGCGCCGCCCCCCGTGGTGTCGACAATGGCGATATCGTCCTCGGTTGTGGCACCGAGCGATAGTAACAAGGATGAGGGCGCTGAGGGCGACGTGGGCCAGCGCCGCCATAAGGCTTTGCGAGGGAGGAAGCGGTCATCCTCAGCGACCGGCTCCGGGTCTAAACGGCGGAAGAAAGTGGCTACAGCCCCGCTTGATTCTGTGGTGGAGTCTGAGCCTATCCCTGAAGACGAGCCATTGGCCCTGCAAGGGTCAGACGCTGGACTTCTCTTCCCGAGTTCAGCTGATGAGGAGGCTGCACAGTTGGCCGAGGCCATACGGCGCTCAAAAGACGCGTCTCATAACGCCAAGGTCCCGAAGAAGTCTTACCCCGCTGTAATTTTCTACGAAGACCCTTCGTGGATTCGGCGGCGATTTATCGGCCCTTTGGAGGAATGGGGGGAAAGGGCTTTGAAGCAGGCCGTTTCGGAAGACGCAGCTGATGCACTCTCTTTGTGGACTGGCGGTCATGAGTCTACGCTTGAACCCCGGCGAGCCCACCTCCTTGAGAAGGAGCAGCGGCTTGAAGAAGCCATATTGAGGGCTTCTTTGCGTATAGGTACGTTGTGCTTCCTTTGTAGTCTCTCCGATTATTTATGCCTATGCATATACATCATTATTCTTACTTGGATCATGCAGAATCTTCGACGCTGGGGGAGCTTCCTACGGGCCTATTAAAGCTAAAGCCCGCCGAAACTCCCAATGAAGCCTTGCTGGATGTGGAGGGGGCTGACGAGGCTGCCCCTCTCATGGTGGAACTTCCAGCGGCGGTTCTTGGCCAGGGCGTGCTTGCCCCTTTGGAGGAGGCTCCTTTGGAGGCCGACGCCCCAATGACTCCTACTGCGAGCGGCCCAAAGGCTGGGAGCGAGGTAGTCGGGATTACTCTCCCTTTGTTGGAGCCTGAGGTCATGGCGGAGAACGTTGAAGCTGCTATCCCCCCGGCTCAGAATGGGAGGACTGTTGAAGGTATTCCTCTGTGTTTTAATTTAGCAACCCCTTCATAGTCTGAACTCTTTTATCTTTCTCAGAATTGCGTGGTTTGGCGGCCACGATCGCGGATCTGTCGCCTCGACAGTCGTTTCAGCGTTTATTGGAGATGGCAGCTCCGCAGGCGATCTCCCCTCAGCGCATTGTCCTCTCGTCTGGGCAAGGTTGGTGTCGTCCACCCCTTCTCATAGCATCGTCGTTATTTTTTGTACTGACATTGACGTTTTCTGTAGTTCTGGAAGCCGATGACGAGGTCGAGATTCTCGAAGGGCCAGGGGAGCCTTCAGCTCCTACTTGCACGACTGTCGGTGAGTGATATTTCATTGCACTCTCACTCGTTCCTTGCTTAAGCATTTTGTTGATGTCTTTTAAATTTAAACAGCTCTGCCAGTCTCCACGGCGTTGGAGTCGCGCATCGTGATGCCACCCGGCCCTTATGCCTTGCGGGCTTCAGAACGCTTGGCCCAATTAAGCCTCGTCTCCTTGTCGTCTTTGATCGAGGAGCTTCGTGCTGGCAGCACGACAACGGCTGAAGCATTCGCTGCCGAGGCTAACGGTTCTCTTCCTTTTCTTGCCACCTACCACAGCGAACAGGTGGTGCGAGTCTGGGTGGAGTTCTGCCGGCGAGTGGAGGCTTGCCTGCACACTCTCGAGTGTTCTCGCCTTTCCTCGGAGGCCGTGCTGCAAAGGCGGAGTTACGAGGGCTGATAGCACGGTGCGCGGCCAACATGACGTCATGTGAGAAGAGGCTCGGTCGCAAGTTCTCGGAAAGGGAGCTAGCCTCCAAGGCGCTGAGCGAGCTTCAAGCCAATCTCACAGCCAGGGCCAACAAAGCGTATGAACTCTGGCGGGTGCTTCAGGAGTCCATCAAAGAGGTGGTGGCTCTCGATAAAGCTGCCATGTTCACTCGTGAGAGGGTCGAGGCTCATAAAGCCACCGAGAAAGAGCTTGAAGCCCGGCTCGCTTCGTATCAGGCTCAGCAAGCTCAAGCGGAGGCTCGTCTTCTGGAGATCTTGCGTCATGAAGCCGTGGCTCAGCAAAAGCAGGATGAGCTGACCAAGCTGCTGAATCGCCCGCCGGCCTGAAACATTTGTATCTTTTTCTTCCCTTTTGTACATACTCATAGATGAGAGTATTTTCTTTTTGTTTCTTTCATGAATTGTACTTTGTACCCATTTTGGTTTATGAATAAAAGATACATTTCTCTTGTCAATGATGTGTCTCCTTTTCATTGAATGTATTCTGCGGATATTCTATCTTGATCTCCTTGCAGGACAGCAATGGCTCAGGACTCAGGGTTAAGATCTGCTTCCTAAGGCTTTTGCATCTTATGAGCCACGAGGGTCTCATAAAGAGTTTTTTCTCCCTACAGGTCGAGAGGATCCCATAGGTGTGAGTTCTTCTTAAGAATCGTGACGATTCTTAAAAGGGTTTTCCCTTGAGAGTCGTAAGGATCCCACAAGAGAGTTTTTCTTCCTTACAGGTCGTGAGGGCCTGCAAGTGTTGGATGCGGTCACCCTTGTCCGTGTTTTACGGAGTCGGGAGTTTCTCAAGGTATCGTAGTTTAAAGACGTCACGGTCAAGGTTAAGGACCTCATAGTCCGTGGATTTAGGGACTCCACAGTCCGATGTTAGTTTTAAGACATCACGGTCAAGATTAAGGACCTCATAGTCCATGGATTTAGGGACTCCACAGTCCGGTGTTAGTTTTAAGACATCACGGTCAAGGTTAAGGACCTCATAGTCCGTGGATTTAGGGACTCCACAGTCCGGTGTTTGGTTGCAGGGACCCGTCACCTCTTTGAAGACGTTGAGGAATTACAACGCCGGGCATCAAAGGAGTGAAGAGATGTACCCTTAAACCAAGGCAAAGTCTGTAGGGAAGCGGGGTGGTTGATCGTTAGTTTTAAGACATCACGGTCGAGGTTAAGGACATCATAGTCCGTGGATTTTAAGGACTCCACAGTCCGGTATTTGCTCTGGATGCTTCACACGGGTTCACTGCCGTGCTTGGCGAGGACCAGGCTCCGCTCTGGACGTTTTCCACGGGGTCAAAGAGTGACATTATCCGCGTTCCACGTAACCAGGAATTTTGCACTAGATGCTTCACACGGGTTCACTGCCGCGTTAGGCGAGGACTAGGCTCCGCTCTGGATGCTTCGCACGGGTTCACTGCCATGCTCTGCGAGGACCAGGATCCGCTCTGGACGTTTCCCACGGGGTCAAAGAGTGACATTATCCGCGTTCCACGTGACCAGGAATTTTGCACTAGATGCTTCACACGGGTTCACTGCCGCGTTAGGCGAGGACTAGGCTCCGCTCTGGATGCTTCGCACGGGTTCACTGCCATGCTCTGCGAGGACCAGGATCCGCTCTGGACGTTTCCCACGGGGTCAAAGAGTGACATTATCCGCGTTCCACGTGACCAGGAATTTTGCACTAGATGCTTCACACGGGTTCACTGCCGCGTTAGGCGAGGACTAGGCTCCGCTCTGGATGCTTCGCACGGGTTCATTGCCGTGCTTGGCGAGGACCAGGATCCGCTCTGGACGTTTTCCACGGGGTCAAAAAGTGACATTATCCGCGTTCCGCGTAACCAGGAATTTTGCACTAGATGCTTCACATGGGTTCACTGCCGCGTTAGGCGAGGACTAGGCTCCGCTCTGGATGCTTCGCACGGGTTCACTGCCATGCTCTGCGAGGACCAGGATCCGCTCTGGACATTTCCCACGGGGTCAAAGAGTGACATTATCCGCGTTCCACGTGACCAGGAATTTTGCACTAGATGCTTCACACGGGTTCACTGCCGCGTTAGGCGAGGACTAGGCTCCGCTCTGGACGTTTTCCACGGGGTCAAAGAGTGACATTATCCGCGTTCCACGTAACCAGGAATTTTGCACTAGATGCTTCACACGGGTTCACTGCCGCGTTAGGCGAGGACTAGGCTCCGCTCTGGATGCTTCGCACGGGTTCATTGCCGTGCTTGGCGAGGACCAGGATCCGCTCTGGACGTTTTCCACGGGGTCAAAAAGTGACATTATCCGCGTTCCGCGTAACCAGGAATTTTGCACTAGATGCTTCACACGGGTTCACTGCCGCGTTAGGCGAGGACTAGGCTCCGCTCTGGATGCTTTGCACGGGTTCACTGCCATGCTCTGCGAGGACCAGGATCCGCTCTGGACGTTTCCCACGGGGTCAAAGAGTGACATTATCCGCGTTCCACGTGACCAGGAATTTTGCACTAGATGCTTCACACGGGTTCACTGCCGCGTTAGGCGAGGACTAGGCTCCGCTCTGGACGTTTTCCACGGGGTCAAAGAGTGACATTATCCGCGTTCCACGTAACCAGGAATTTTGCACTAGATGCTTCACACGGGTTCACTGCCGCGTTAGGCGAGGACTAGGCTCCGCTCTGGATGCTTCGCACGGGTTCATTGCCGTGCTTGGCGAGGACCAGGATCCGCTCTGGACGTTTTCCACGGGGTCAAAAAGTGACATTATCCGCGTTCCGCGTAACCAGGAATTTTGCACTAGATGCTTCACACGGGTTCACTGCCGCGTTAGGCGAGGACTAGGCTCCGCTCTGGACGTTTTCCACGGGGTCAAAGAGTGACATTATCCGCGTTCCACGTAACCAGGAATTTTGCACTAGATGCTTCACACGGGTTCACTGCCGCGTTAGGCGAGGACTAGGCTCCGCTCTGGATGCTTCGCACGGGTTCATTGCCGTGCTTGGCGAGGACCAGGATCCGCTCTGGACGTTTTCCACGGGGTCAAAAAGTGACATTATCCGCGTTCCGCATAACCAGGAATTTTGCACTAGATGCTTCACACGGGTTCACTGCCGCGTTAGGCGAGGACTAGGCTCCGCTCTGGATGCTTCGCACGGGTTCACTGCCATGTTCTGCGAGGACCAGGATCCGCTCTGGACGTTTCCCACGGGGTCAAAGAGTGACATTATCCGCGTTCCACGTGACCAGGAATTTTGCACTAGATGCTTCACACGGGTTCACTGCCGCGTTAGGCGAGGACTAGGCTCCGCTCTGGACGTTTTCCACGGGGTCAAAGAGTGACATTATCCGCGTTCCACGTAACCAGGAATTTTGCACTAGATGCTTCACACGGGTTCACTGCCGCGTTAGGCGAGGACTAGGCTCCGCTCTGGATGCTTCGCACGGGTTCACTGCCATGCTCTGCGAGGACCAGGATCCGCTCTGGACGTTTTCCACGGGGTCAAAAAGTGACATTATCCGCGTTCCGCGTAACCAGGAATTTTGCACTAGATGCTTCACACGGGTTCACTGCCGCGTTAGGCGAGGACTAGGCTCCGCTCTGGACGTTTTCCACGGGGTCAAAGAGTGACATTATCCGCGTTCCACGTAACCAGGAATTTTGCACTAGATGCTTCACACGGGTTCACTGCCGCGTTAGGCGAGGACTAGGCTCCGCTCTGGATGCTTCGCACGGGTTCATTGCCGTGCTTGGCGAGGACCAGGATCCGCTCTGGACGTTTTCCACGGGGTCAAAGAGTGACATTATCCGCGTTCCACGTAACCAGGAATTTTATCGATTGTATCCGTACTTCACGGAATGGAGGTTTGACTGTTGGCGATATGTATACCACCGAGCCATGGAACTGGGAGTTGCCGCTGTTCTGCTTAGCTTGAAGTTGTGCCCGTTGTTACGAGACGAGTATTGGGATGATCTTTAGGTTGCTCGTGGCCCGTCAAGATTCGGCTTCTTCTTCTAATGAAACCTGGGGAGGAAGAGTGCGACTCCTTCTTTGTTTGCGCCCCTGGATTGTATACAGGGATTGATGTAGCGTCACCTGTAGGGCATGCATTTTTATTTTATTTCTTTTCCCGCGATGCTCTATCATTTCAGCTTTTATATCGCGAAAATCGCGGCTGCCCAATCATTTCGGCTATTTTTCGCGGTGCCCAATCATTTCGGCTATTTATTTATTCTCTACTCGCTGCTTTTTATTGCGAGTTGCCCCATCATTTCGGCTATTTTTTCATGCATACATTTTTACTTGCTGCTTTTTATTGCAAGTTGCCCCATCATTTCGGCTATTTTGTAGGCATGTGTGGCTTGCTAGCTTTTTCGCTACAAGCTCGGATTTTGGACGCCGATTTCGGCATCAGCATCGCTGCAACTGGGACGTTGCCAGGAGCGAATCATCATTTGCCTCTGTCGATGTTGAACAAAGGTGGCTTAGCAAACAGGGTTAAGGTCCTGCCGACTAAGGCTTTTGACTTCATGAGCCGTAAGGGTCTCACAAAGGTATTTCTCCCTACAAGTCGTGAGGATCTTGCAGGTGTATTTTCTCCTTAGGGATCGTGAGGATTCCTAAGTGTATGTTCCTCTGTAAGTCGTAAGGATCCTACAAGAGGGTTTTCTCCTTATGGGTCGAGGGGACCTACAAGGGTTGGACTTTGCTGGGGAAATGTTTATTCGCGCCCGTGGATTGTATACAAGGGTCAGTATTGAGCCTCTTGTAGGGCAATATCGGAGGTTGTGGAGGATTTGCTTAAGAACAGGTTTAAGTTTCTGTAACTTAAGACTTTCAAATCTCATGGGCCGTGAGGGTCCCACAAGAGAATTCTCCTTACGAGTCGTAAGGATCTCGCAAGTGTATTTTCTCCTTAGGGATCGTGAGGATCCCTAAGTGTGTTGCTCCTTTGTGAGTCGTAAGGATCTCACGCAGGTGGTTTCTCCTTACAAGGTCGAGAGGACCCTACAAGTGTCTTTTAACGAGGTTGCGCCCTTTCGGGTTTTCACCAACACTCGCCGGTAGTCCTGCTGTTTTTACTCACGGAGCCCTTTTCGGGTTTTCATCCGTGCCCACTTTGCTTATGGACATACCGTTTTTTTTTCTTTTCTTTTTTTACTTTTCTTTTTTTTTACAAGGTCGCGCCCTTTCGGGTTTTCACGAACACTTGCCGGCAGCCCTGCTGTTTTTACTCACGGAGCCCTTTCGGGTTTTCATCCGTGCCCACTTTGCTTATGGACATACCGTTTTTTTTTATTATTATTATTATTTTTTTTTATTTATCCATCTCGTCAACCTAAGGACGTTGCGGTAGTAGTTTAGGGACGTTTCGGTCCGTCGATAGTTTAAGGACGTTTCGGTCCGCTGTTAGTTTAAGGACGTTTCGGTCCGTCGATAGTTTAAGGACGTTTCGGTCCGCTGTTAGTTTAAGGACGTTTCGGTCCGTCGATACGGGAAGGCCGGCTGCTACTTGTAAAGTCTGAGCCTAGGAAGATAGCGAGCGGACATAGTCGTCGTCATCTATCATTAACCCAGGCTGCGGCTTATTAAGCGTAGTACTTCTTTAAGAAGCGGCCGTTTATTGGCCTGAAAGGCCTTTCACCGTGCATGTCCACGAGTAGATAGGCTCCACCCTGGTAGACCTTGTCTATGATGTACGGGCCTTCATAGTTTGGCTCAAATTTTCCTCGCTTGGCACGATTGGGGATCATAGGTCTTTTGACCACTAGTACGAGTTCGCCTTGGCAGAATGTCCTCGGCCTGGTCAATCTTTCGTACGAGCGCGTCATCTTTGCTTTGTAGGCTTCCAGATGTTGTTGCGCTATGAGCCGGGTTTCATCGAGGGCATCAAGCTCCTCAAGCCGAAGGTGGGCATTTTCTTCGTTCGTCAGCTCGTGGTGGACTGCTACTCGTAGAGAGGGTAACTCTATCTCGAGAGGGAGCACTGCTTCTGTCCCAAATACCAATGCGTACGGCGTTGTGTTTGTGGCTGTCTTGAATGTAGTTCGATAAGCCCAAAGGGCTTCTTGCAGCCTTTCGTGCCAGTCTCTCTTATTCCTGGAAACGGTCTTTTTTATGATCTTCGTCAAGGTCTTATTGAAGGCCTCGGCCAGACCGTTAGCTCGTGGATTGTAAACTGAAGAATATCTCCAGTCTATATTGTGCCGCTGTGCGAAGCGGCTAATCTTATGGCTTCGGTAGGCCGGCCCGTTATCGGAGATAATCCGCCGTGGAGTTCCAAACCGATAGATGACGTGCGTCTTGAAGAAATGGAGGATATTCTCCATCTTCACTTCCCTCAGTGGTACTGCTTCTGCCCATTTGGAGAAGTAATCAGTTGTCGCCAGGATAAAGCGGTGTCCCCGGGATGATGCTGGCTCAATGGGGCCGACTATGTCAGTCCCCCACATTTCGAATGGCCAACTAGCCAACGTCGGGTGCAGTGGATTCGGATGTTGGTGGATGAAGTCTCCATGGATCTGGCATGAGTGGCATTGCTTCGCATACTCGAGGCAGTCCTGGATCATCGTGGGCCAGTAATAACCCATCCGTTTAATTTTTAACTTCATCTTTGGGCCTGCTTGGTGAGAACCGCAAAGTCCGTCATGAACTTCTTGAATGACTCTTTCTGCTTCGCCAGGTCCTAAGCATCTCAGCCATAGAGAATCAAACGATCTCTTGTATAGAATATCGTTGACAAAAGCGAAAGATAAAGCTCGTTTCATGAGCTGATGTCTTGAGGACGCTTCTTTGGGCATTCGGTGGGACTTAAAGTAGTCTATGAAGACTTCCCTCCAGTCTTCGGCCTTCTCATGGTCTTTTATTTGTAGAGTCATCTGCTCAGTCGTTTCCTTTTTTCCGCATGATTCCGGAGATATTTCTGCCTGGGCGAATACTTGACGGCTTTGTACCACGATTCTGACGTCATCGAGGTTCTCGTCAGCCAGTTCTTTAGCAAGTTTAGCCAACGCGTCTGCTTTGCTGTTTTCCGCGCGCGGTATGTTCTCCAAAGTATAGGAGGGAATTTGGGTCAATAGTTGCTGCACCCTTTCGCCGTACTTTACCAACTCCGGCTTGCACGTTTGGTAGTCACCATTTACTTGACTGACGACCAGCTGAGAATCCCCGTATATGAGGAGGTCCTCAATTCCCATGTCGATGGCGATCTCGAGGCCTGCTATCAGAGCTTCGTATTCGGCTTCATTGTTTGTCCTCGGCTCTGTTAAGGAGAAGGCGAAGCGCAGTATCCCTCCTTGTGGAGTTGCAAAGATGAGGCCTATCCCTGATTTGATCATTGGGATACCTTGTTTCTGTTTCTTTATGGAGGACGCTCCATCGAAATAGAGTTCCCATTGGGTGCTTCCGCCGCTAATCGCATCAAATGCATGCTCGTCCGGCAAATCACAGTTCAGAGGAGAATTGGCCGGTATCGGGTGCTCGGCGAGGAAGTCGGCAATGGCCTGGCCTTTCACTGCCTTGAGAGGTTGATACGTTATCGAGAACTCCATCAAGAGCAGGGCCCACTTAGCAAGTCGTCCCGTCAGTATGGCTTTCGACATCAAATATTTGAGAGGGTCCACCTTCGAAATAAGACGGACTTCATGTGCTAATGCGTAATGTCTAAGCTTTGTTATCGCGAAGATTAACGCCAAGCAATGTTTTTTAATGGGAGAGTAATTGCTTTCTGCCCCCAGTAGAACCCAACTTAAGTAGTAGAGTGCTCTCTCTTTACCCTGATCGTTCTCTTGCGCCCATAACGCGCCTAAGGAACCTTCGAGGGCGGTTGTATAAAGAATGAGGGGTTTTCCCTTGACCGGCGCGGCCAACACCGGAGGGCTTTGCAAGTATTGCTTGATCTCGTCTAGTGCACCTTGACATTTGTGATCCCAAACGAATGGGGTTCCCTTTCTCATCAGGTGGCTGTAAGGACGGCATTTGCCCAAAAGATTAGCGATAAACCGCCGGATGTATGCGAGCTTCCCTTGGAGAGACCGCAACTGCTTGAGCGTTCTTGGCGGAGGCATTTCCATGATCGCTCTAATCTTCGCCGGATCTATTTCAATACCTCGGTGTCGAATGATGAATCCCAGGAATTTGCCCGAGGAGACTCCAAAGGCGCATTTGAGGGGATTCATTTTCAAATTATATTGCCGAAGGCGTTGAAATACAATCTCCAGATGCTTTAAATGATCTTCGTATGACATGCTCTTCACTACAAGGTCATCGATATAGCACTCGTCGACGTCGTGTATGAGATCGTCGGAGATCTTTGTCATGGCCCTTTGATAGGTGGCGCCAGCGTTCTTTAGACCAAAGGGCATAACCTTGTAGCAAAATATACCCAAAGGGGTGCGGAAAGCGGTATGCTTCTGGTCTTCGGGATGCATCTTTATCTGATTGTATCCTGACGAACCATCCATAAAGGAGAAAACCTCGTGAGTTGACGTGTTATCTATCATTAGCTCGGTTACCGGTACTGGGAAATCATCCTTTGGACAGGCTTTATTGAGATCCCTGAAATCCACGCATATGCGTACCGTCCCGTTCTTCTTCATTACAGGGACGATATTGGCAATCCAGTCGGGATATTGGACTTCTTGGATAAATCCAGAATCGATCAACTTCTTGACTTCGGCGTTGATGCTCATTTCAAGCTCGAGTCGCATCCTCCTTGGCGCCTGCTTGACTGGCTTGATATCTGGGGATATTGCTAATCTATGCACAGCAATCTCCGGATCCAATCCTGGCATCTCGGAGTAGTTCCATGCGAAGCAATCTTTATGCCGTAGAAGCACGTTCTTTAACGCAGCCACCTTTTCTTCGGATAACAGCTCGCTGACAAATGTCGGTCGCGGGTCGTCTGCCGATCCCAACTCAATCTTCTTGAGGTTATCTGCAGTAGTATGTATGCCATCTTCCAGTTCTTTTGGAGCGGGCGGAAATTCTGAGATCACCTCATCATTGCTGTTCTCAAAGCACCGGGGAAGGTCATCTACGTTCTCGGGCTCTTCCCCTAATATCGTAATCGTATAACAAGTGCGAACCCGCTCCGTGGACTGAGGTGGACCCGGTTCTGCTCTTGCGGCCTTGGGCTCATGCTTTCGCGGCGGCGTTACCTTCCAGCCGTCGGATAAAGCGAATCTACCCCGTCGGTACTGGTCCTCGACCCAGTTCTTGAAGGTGAAGCAGTCTTCGGTAGGATGTCCTATGGTTCGGTGATAAGAGCAATAACTCGGATGAGAGACCTTGCTAGCTTGCTCAGGATGTCTAGACTCTGGAAGCGTGATCATTTGATGTTTTATAGCGAGGTTGAGTAATCTCTCCGTCTTGTCTCGGGGGAAGGAATACGCTCGACTCATCTTCTTCACGAGGGACAAACCCGAGCCGCTTTTTGATTTATTTTCGTCTCTGCGTCGGGCCTTTCGTACAACGGATTGACGAGGATAAGCGTCTTTGTCTTTTGCAGCACGTTGAGATAGACATTGCGTCCTGGCCTTCTCATAGATGGCCATTTCGCGGTTGTGGTTTTCCCGAGCTTCCTGACCCATTTTCCTGATAGGCTTGCCCACTCGCTCTTCAAACGACGGACTCGGCGCTTTAATTGCGGGGTCTAGTTTTGATGGGTGGTTGGCATCTCCTGACAGGGCGTCCTCTTCTTCATCAAAGGTATATATAGTGTAGCTGCTGTGAGTCCGTTCCCGTTTTCCGGCTCTTGCGTATCCAAGCCCGAGTGTTTCCATCTTCCCGTTGGGCAATTTGCGTTGAGTCCCGGGGACCTCCCAAATCTTGTTGTAGAACCGAGCCTGCCGAACAGCCTGTTTTAAGGGTACTCCTTGGCGCTTCAATAGCTTCTTTAATCCATCCGTATAGTATCTGGGCAGACGGATGGGTTGGAGCCTGTCGAGCGTAGTATCTGCGCCATGCCAGATCTCTTTCTCTATTTTCGACTCTGAGGATCGGTAAAATAGGATCACTTTCTCACCCCTTCGCCTGGGAGGGACGTAGAATATTTGCAGGTCCTGCACATCGTGAGCCTGAAGCGCGTCGAGATCCTTGTAGTGTTCTCGCGGTACCATGGTGATTTGCAAACTATGGTCATCGCCAAGGGGTGCTTGTGTCGGCAGCCGATTGGAGAACACAGCGTTCACTTCATCTTCTGAGTCACTTCCGAAGACTAACATGGGGGCGGGCGTCCTCAGGTTGTTGCGTTGAGATGGCCCTGCATAAACTATCTCTTCCTCTTCTTCGGTATCGCTCCCGAAAATAGGGATGGTGGCGGAGGTTTTGTTTTCCGGATTGCGACACCTTTCTGTATCCTCGAAATCTGGCAAAAAGTATTTCGCATCTTCGTATTTGCGGACTTCGTTCACGGAAAATGGGTTTAACTCACCTATTACGGTATACTCGAAACCATCCTTGAAGTACTTCATACACTGATGTTGTGTAGAAGGGATGATATTGTACTCGTGTAGCCAAGGACGGCCGAGCAAGGCGTTGTAGCAGGTCTTGGCGTCGATGACATGGAATTTGATGTCTGTGACGAGAAGTCCAAAGCGTAATGTTAGTATCACAGATCCGAGAGTCCGTGACGATTGTGAATCGAAACCGGAAATAGTAATCTTGTCACGAGCGAGGTGTTGCACGCTCATGCAGATTTCCTTCAACACCCGAACATTAAGGAGATTGACGGAGGATCCATTATCCACCAGGATCTTGCCTATCTTGATATCATGGCAGTATCCGGAGACATATAGGGGACGGTTGTGGTCGCACGTCCCGAGAAGGAGGTCTTCATCACCGAAAGTGACGTCGGCCGTATGCACTTCCTCCAGTTCATCCTTCATCTTTTCAGTGGCGAGGAAGGCTTGGAATTGCTCGGGTTCTTGTAACGCCTTAATTAGTGAGTCTCGCGCTTCTTTCGATAATAGGAGGGCGTCGAGAATGCTAAGCTGAGAAGGTAGCTTCCTTAGGTGCGCGAGGATGTTATAGTCCACTTTACTCTTCCTAGGAGGGTCTTTGGCAGCCAGCTCTCTCATGACTTGGTCATCTAAAGTGATATCTTCAGTGACCTTTTCCTTTCCCTTATCCTTTCTATTCCCGGGCCCGAGATTCTTTTCTGGGAGTGTGCGATTGCGTAGCTGAATGTTCTCGCAGATCTCCGATTCCTCCTCTTTCCCCAAAACAGATTCTTTAAAGAGAGGGCCCAGAGCCATTTCTTCATCAGAGTCGCTCCCAAAGGTGAGAACTTGTGACCCCCTGGCGTTAACCATGCAACAGTTGCCAGTCGTTCTGTTGTGCCCATCGACAGTACTTCTTTGCTCCCGACGGATTTTGCGTTTCATGCGCTTAACACGTTGCCGACGAGCGACATATCCTTGCCACCATATCTTAAAGGCGTCGCACTCCTCCGTAGGATGTGATATTCTCCGATGATATGTGCAATAGTCAGGGTGCGTCTCTACCCCATCGTGTGTGTTTCCTTCCGAGGGTGGTAGCTTCATTCCCAATGACATGGCTTTGGCAAACCTTTTCCTCGTCTTGAATATCTTCTTGTCTACTTCGGATACCTTTCGCTCTGGCGGAGATAGTTCAACTCTTCCGTTCAGTCGCCTGCATTTGGTTCCTTCTGACGCTGCCATCTCACGCTCCTGGTCCGCTTTACATTTTAGACGAATCTCGTCTAGAAAAGCGTCGATCATTTCGTCTGTTGGCCATGCACGCTCTGGTACAGGCTCTGCCTCCAGTTTCTTATTGCTGGGAGTTTTCCCATCCTCGGTAAACGAGTGGGAGATTACGTTACAGCTCGCCACATATCCTTCGGATTCATCTGACGAGCTCTCTCCATCATCTTCCTCTTGAAAGATGTGGTTGAGGAACTCTTGCAGTGTGACAGGAGTTCGCGCCTTTTGATTGTATTCTTCCAGCGCGTCGATTTGCTTCTGCAAGTTCGTGTGCTCGTTTTCAAGCTTCACGGGCTTCTTGGATTTCCTCTTCTTTTTCTTCGAGGATTTCGACGGTTGGGCGTGAGTATTTGGGCCCTTATCGCGAATCTTCGTAATTGGGCGGGGCTTCAACATTCCTTTGACAATTTGAGGTTCAAGAGGGTCCTTCCATTCGATCGCAGGGCACGCATGAAGGTCTCTCAGCATTCTTTTGGTTTTAGTTGATAGCACGACCTCCCATGGAGCTTCTTCAATAAAAGAACATGTTGCCCCCGGTGTGTCTGCTTTCCTAGGAGCATGCGGCTGTGGTGGGTTCACCTTCCACTTTTCGGACAGTACAAACTTCCCCTGGAGGTACTGGTCTTCAATCCATCCTTTGAAGACGAAGCAATCTTCAATCGGATGGCCTACCGTCTGATGGTAAGGGCAATAGTTAGGGTTATTCGCCTCGGTGGGTTGCGGCGGTCGCCTTGGATTTGGTAGGCTTATAAGTCTGTTGCGTATTGCCAGCTCGAATAACCGTTTCGTCTTGTCTCGTGGGAACGAGTAGGGACGCTTCATCTTCTCGTTATAATACCGACGCCTTTCCTCCAGTTGATCTGCCGGTTTCGGGGCGTTAGGTTGCTGTTGGGCATTCGCAACAAAGGTTGCCCTCCCTTTACCCTTGTCGTTCCGAGGTTCCGACTTCGGTGTAGGTGGTCTATGACCCATCTGGTCCATCTGAGCCAACTTGTCGATCAGAGCCTGGAATGTGGTTGGCTTAAAGAACATCATAACTGGGAGATAGTTGCGTGAGGGTCTAGAGTTCCCACGAACATGCCCACCGCAGGTGCTTCCTCAATGCGTTGCTCACATCTCGACCACAAGTTCCGCCAGCGTATAGCGTACTGGACCCAGGTTTCGCCCGGTTTTACCCTGGCGTTAATAAGTGCAGTTATTGGAGTGCGTTCGCTGGCACTTGCAAATCGCTGAGTGAACAACAACTCCATTTCAGCGAACGTTTTGATAGAATCATTCGGGAGTTCCGAATACCATTCGAACGCTGTTTCTGATAAGCTGCCCACGAACTGGCGGAGCAACAATTTATCATCACCGCCGGTGTTACCGCAGAGGGCCCGAAACTGGGCGACATGTTGATGGGGATTGCCGGTCCCTTTATACACGTGGAATTTTGGTATCGTATAGCCTTGCGGGTATTTGATTTGGTCGTACCAGCTCGGATACGGCCGCCCCGTTTTCACGACTTGACCAGCTGCCTCAGTCGCGTGGTGAACCCGGATTTGCTGGGCTATGTAGTCAGCCAAGTCAGCCTTAGAGATTGCCTCCTCCTTGGCCGTTGAGAGGGCTGGTGGTGGATTTGACATTTCTCCTCGGTCGTCTTCAAGAACGATGGGGGGATCTTCGGCGGGTAAGTCCTGCTGGATCATCATTCCTATCATATCTTGGAAGAGAAGGCCCATCCGTTGTATGTTGGCCGCTTGTTCAGCAGCCTCTTTGTCCCTTTTCTCCAGTGTCCGGAGAAGGAATTCAGCATCGGTTTCTTCCTCCCGGCGTGCGTCTGAGGATGTTTCTGGGTTTTCTTTTGGCCCGGTGAGCGCGGCCATAGCATTCATCATTTCTTGCAGCTTTTGTTGCTGTTCCTGGGCTTTCGTCACGGATCGGGTTAGCGGTCGGTGGCCCGTAGAAGTGCGGCTTTCCTCTTTTCCAGAGGCCATGTAAACAGTGTGCACCACCATGCCCCCAGACTTAGGGCGTCTGGGCTCAGTGCTCTTAGCCGTCGCTGCATGCTGTGGGGTCTTCTCTGGCCTCCTCCTTTTATGAGCCATGGAGGTTGAGGGGGCCGTTGAGGTGGGCGTCCAGACAGCCTTTTGGGGTTTAGCCTGGTGACCAACTTCCGGTTGGATTTTCAGCTTCTTGTGCTGGCGGGAGAAGTTTGGATCGATGATCGAGTCTCAGGCCTACCGCCAAACCTTATAGATTTTGGAAGACAACCGTTGAGGAGATCGGGGCTGTTCGGGTTTTATTTCCACAACCTTTTTTAATGGGGGAGGAGACCTCTTCAGCACTGCAGTAGCCGAATTCCTTCGCACCTTATTTAGCATTTCGAAGCTGTTCCCAGTTGGAACAGCAGCATTAAATTCTGCCACCGGGGCTGATGGAGTCAACCCAGAGGGGGAGTTGCCCCCAGCCTTCCTTACTCGGCGCCAATGGCGACGTCGAGCGTGTCGGGCGGACGGTGTAGGGTCGGCGGTAAGAATGGTTTCGTCTTGCCCCCTGTCTGGGTGGGGGGTCGCAGTTGGTATTAGCCTGTCAAAGACCGATGTCCTTTGGGCAGTAGGAGCGGGAGCTGAAGCCGTTAATCTTGTAAAGACCGACCTTTTGGCCGGAGAAGCTGCCTTGACGACTTCGGGGGCAGGAGCGGGCACCTTCTTAGAAGCAGCCTTCTCTGAGATCGTAGGTCCCATGATGGGTTCGAAGGATTTCTGGCCCAATCTAGAGAAGACCGAGGCGTTGACGCTGGGCGACTCGTTGAGAGGAGCCGCGGCAGGGGTAAGTCGATCAAAGACCGACTTCTTGAGAGCCTCCGTTGTCAGCACTGGAGCGGTAAAGTTTGTCGACGGGACCATGGTCCCAAAGAACAATCCTGTGGTGGCGCGAGTGACCTGTTCCACGGGCATTGTGAATAGCGAGGCAGCTTGGGGTCCGTAGGCTATACCTCCTGGCGAGGCAGAGCGTTGGTTGCAATTGCAGTCTGAGCAGTTGGAGAATTTCACGGAAGTAGAAGCCATCGATCCTTTGCTTTCTGCAATAAGCAAGACGCCAATTCTTAGTATCTTGAAACCCAAGGGCAACCTTTAGCGAACCGCGATTGGTTCGCGAGTCACGACACACGAAGTGTGGAGTGGAAAGAGGAAAAGGTCCCACCGGGCGTGCCAGAATCTGTTCCCCTCCGAAAGACGGCGCGACACCGCGTCTTGCCTGAGATTCGGGGCAGATGCTAATTGGTGCTATCCGTCCACCTCTTCGAAGATGCCAAGTTGATTTATGCAACCACGTATCGAAGGTTTAGACGGATGCGTCCGATGTAGCAGACTTCGTCAGATTCCCCCTCGTTTGAGGGGTTTTTGATTGTGGGGACGCTCTTCCCTGCAGGCGCAAGCCCCTGCAGTTAATTACGCTACCGCATTGCGGTAACAACTTTCTCCTTCTCCAGATGGTCACTTCGTGTCGTGGGTGTCTGTTTTGTATTTTGTTGCCCGTGGATTGTTTACGGAGACTGAGTTATGTCGTCGCCCGTAGGGCGTGGACTAGTCCAAATCCGTATTATCTTAGATTTGGGTTTGGGGGGGTTTGGTTTGAGGATACGTCAGCCATACTTGAGGCTAAGATCAACTCAAACGCTTGTTAAGGATACGTTAGTCTAACTTTGTGACTAAGATCAACTTAACGGGATCGTTTAGATCCGATAAAAGAGCGTTTGGACTCTAATGTTCCAGTTTAGGGACATAGTGGTCCATCGTATGTATGGCCGTCGGGACCCGTCACCTCTCTGACGACGTTGAAGGATTACAACGACGGATGTCAGAGGAGTTCGGGGATGTACCCTTGAGCCAGAGTTAATTGGGGGGATTCGTAGTCCACTCTGTTTGAAGGTTTAAGGATACGTTAGCCATCTTTGAGGCTAAGATCAACTTAAACGGGACCGTTTAGATCCGACAAAAGAGCATACGGGGCTCTATTGTTCTAGTTTAAGGACGTTGCGGTCCATGGGTAGTTTAAGGACGTTGCGGTCCATGGGTAGTTTAAGGACATTGCGGTCCGTGGGTAGTTTAAGGACATTGCGGTCCATGGGTAGTTTAAGGACATTGCGGTCCGTTGTTAGTTTTAAGACATCTCGGTCAAGGTTAAGGACGTCGTAGTCCATGGGTTTGAGGACCCCACAGTCCGTTGTTAGTTTTAAGACATCTCGGTCAAGGTTAAGGACGTCGTAGTCCATGGGTTTGAGGACCCCACAGTCCGTTGTTAGTTTTAAGACATCTCGGTCAAGGTTAAGGACGTCGTAGTCCATGGGTTTAAGGACTCCACAGTCCGTTGTGTGCTCTGGATGCTTCACACGGGTTCACTGCCATGCTCGGCGAGGACCAGGCTCCGCTCTGGACGTTCTCCACGGGGTCAAAGAGTGACATTATCCGCGTTCCACGTAACCAGGAATTTGTATTAGACATGAGTTTAAGGACCCCACAGTCCATATCAATGTGTGGTCGTCGGGACCCGTCACCTCTTTGAAGACATTGAGGGATTACAATGCCAAGTATCAAAGGAGTGAAGAGATGTACCCTAGAACCGGAGTGGATTAAATAGCCCTTGGCCCAATTTGGGGTCAAGACGAATTAATTATGTTATGAGTCCATTGGACCAGTTAATCACAAATTGAGGACTTATGGCCATCTTGGGCTAAGTCCAATCAGGAGAGGCTTTGCCTCCATCCATTTAAACCAATTGGGCCAAAGCCTAGTGTTAAACACTATAGAGCAGTCAGTGTTGAACACTGGGAATGAGGTTGACAAGTTAGTGTTTAACACTAAGAGATAATTGGTGTTAAACACCAGCAACAAGGCTTTTTCAAATTAGTGTTAAACACTAAAACAGATCAGTGTTGAACACTGCAGATAAAGCTTTTTATTTAGTGTTGAACACTAAGGCCTAACAGTGTTTTAACATTGGGTTCGAGAGTTTTAATTTAGTGTTAAACACTAAGGCAAGAGGGGTCACGTGGCAGCACGTGAGAGCGCCCTCCCTTCATTTATTCTGAGATTATCGTGTCTTTCAGAGCATCACGTGCCATCACGTGATGGGCATTCAAATGCCTATGTATTAGAGCTTCTGCCGAGGGTCACGTGGGTCACGTGGGGTGCTGCCTCAAAGGGGCTTTCTGTAGATCTCTTGGGGGGTCACGTGATGACACGTGACCCTGCCTCCATGTATTTTGTTTAGAGGCTTTGTTAATTTTCTTTCAGGAATTAAATTCCTCGAACTGTAAATTTCAGAGGAATTAAATTCCTACTTCCTTTCGAAGACTTTGTTTTCTGGAATAGAGTTTAACTCTGAATTTTCTGTAGGAATTAAATTCCTCATATACGTGAAGGGCTGAATAGGGTTAAACCCTAATAAAAGTTTTTAAGGAGTTTAAACTTCCATCCTCTGTTAAATTATGATTAAGGGAATTAAATTCCCGCTGTTTCAACAGAACTAGGTTCTTTAATTAGGGTTAAACCCTGCTTCTTTTTTGTTCTGAAGGAATTAAATTCCCATGATATAGGGTCAAGCCCTACTTTTATTTTAAAGGAATTAAATTCCTATAGTTCTGTGAGAATTAAATTCTCGTGCTTGTATTCCTTCTCCATGTTTTGGATCTGCATGGCAGGATCTCAACCCATTGAGAATTAAATTCTCAACCTTAAGGGGAGATGTGCACTTTGCAGGTCCTCCATCAAAGAGAGAAGAAATATGTTCTTCTGTTTTTACATTATCAGAGTTAAACTCTGTTGAGAATTAAATTCTCTTTCTTTCAAAAGGCCTTCCCTTTCTTACCTAGGGTTTTTTGCAAAAGATCCGAGTCTTTTCAAAGTATCAAAGCTCTTCTCCTTTTTTTCTTTTTTCTTCTCTGCGCATGTATGTCTCTGTGTCTCTTGACTTCTATTTATAGGAGAAGCAGCCGAATCAATCAGTTTTTGACGAATCTTCATGAGAGATTTGATTTGCATTCATCATTCATTTTGGGCCGTTGGATTATTAGGTGAATTTTATTCACCATTGGATTTTAAATCCAGAGATTCTCCTTTGTTATTTTGGTTAGATTTAAAGGGGAAATCTTTCCAAACCCGAGATTTTCCCATAGATAGATGATATTTCATCACCTCTGAATCTTTAATTTGATTGGTTCCAGATAGCCGCTTTCCTTTGGAAAGATTCGAATTTCTCTCAGAATTTAATTCTGTTAACACAGTGGGCTTTGAAAGCCGGTCACGTGTGACCACGTGACCCATGGTCACGTGTGAGCACGTGACCCCCTTTGGCATGAGCCTTTTCCTTTCTTTTGCGCTCTGTCTTCCGATCGTTGCTTAAGCGTCACGTGCCACCACGTGACTCCTGGTCACGTGTGAGCACGTGACCCTTGTTTGAACTCTCTTTCCTTGGTTCGTCTGGAGAACGAGTCTGCTGTCTTGAACGTCACGTGCCAACACGTGACCCTGGTCACGTGGGAACACGTGACCTCTTCTGAAGCCTTTTCTTGACTTGATCAGAGAACTTGTGTGCCTTTGACGCTTGCATTTAAATGTCACGTGTCGCCACGTGACCCTGGTCACGTGGGAGCACGTGACTCTTTCTGAAGCCCATTTTCTTCAGCGTAGTCAGGAAACTGAACTTGACTTGATGATGCCTTTTAGGTGTCACGTGCCAACACGTGACCCCTTTTTGAAGCTTTTCCCAGAAGCTTTCCTGATTTTAAATCAGGAAACAGCACCATATATCGAAGGTTTAGACGGATGCGTCCGATGTAGCAGACTTCGTCAGATTCCCCCTCGTTTGAGGGGTTTTTGATTGTGGGGACGCTCTTCCCTGCAGGCGCAAGCCCCTGCAGTTAATTACGCTACCGTATTGCGGTAACAACTTTCTCCTTCTCCAGATGGTCACTCCGTGTCGTGGGTGTTTGTTTTGCGTTTTGTTGCCCGTGGATTGTTTACGGAGACTGAGTTATGTCGTCGCCCGTAGGACGTGGACTAGTACAAATCCGTATTATCTTAGATTTGGGTTTGGGGGTTTGGTTTGAGGATACGTCAGCCATACTTGAGGCTAAGATCAACTCAAACGTTTGTTAAGGATACGTTAGTCTAACTTTGAGACTAAGATCGACTTAACGGGATCGTTTAGATCCGACAAAGGAGCGTTTGGGCTCTATTGTTCCAATTTAGGGACATAGTGGTCCATCGTATGTATGGCCGTCGGGACCCGTCACCTTTCTGACGACGTTGAAGGATTACAACGACGGATGTCAGAGGAGTTCAGGGATGTACCCTCGAGCCAGAGTTAATTGGGGGGATTCATAGCCCAGTCTGTTTGAAGGTTTAAGGATACGTTAGCCATCTTTAAGGCTAAGATCAACTTAAACGGAACCGTTTAGATCCGACAAAAGAGCATGCGGGGCTCTATTGTTCTAGTTTAAGGACATTGCGGTCCATGGGTAGTTTAAGGACGTTGCGGTCCATGGGTAGTTTAAGGACATTGCGGTCCATGGGTAGTTTAAGGACATTGCGGTCCATCATTAGTTTTAAGACATCTCGGTCAAGGTTAAGGACGTCGTAGTCCATGGGTTTAAGGACTCCATAGTCCGGTATGTGCTCTGGATGCTTCACACGGGTTCACTGCCGTACTTGGCGAGGACCAGGCTCCGCTCTGGGCGTTTTCCGCGGGGTCAAAGAGTGACGTTATCCGCATTCCACGTAACCAGGAATTTTGCACTAGATGCTTCACACGGGTTCACTGCCGTGCTCGGCGAGGACTAGGCTCCGCTCTGGGCGTTTTCCGCGGGGTCAAAGAGTGACGTTATCCGCGTTCCACGTAACCAGGAATTTTGCATTAGACACGGGTTTAAGGACCCCACAGTCCATATCAATGTGTGGTCGTCGGGACCCGTCACCTCTTTGAAGACATTGAGGGATTACAATGCCAAGTATCAAAGGAGTGAAGAGATGTACCCTAGAACCGGAATGGCTTAAATAGTCCTTGACCCAATTTGGGATCAAGACCGATTAATTATGTTATGAGCCCATTAGCCCAGTTAATTACGAATTGAAGACTTATGGCCTAGCTTGGGCTAAGTCCAATCATGTCTGGAATATTGGCTTCTTGTTGGTCCATTGAAGGAGAGGCTTTGCCTCTATCCATTTAGCCAATTGGGCCAAAGCCTAGTGTTAAACACTACAGAGCAATCATTGTTGAACACTGGGAATGAGGTTGACAAGTTAGTGTTTAACACTAAAAGATAATTGGTGTTAAACACCAGCAACAAGGCTTTCAAATTATCATAAACACTAAAACAGATCAGTGTTGAACACTGGCAATGGAGATCTCAGATTAGTGTTAAATACTAAGATAATCAGTGTTGAACACTGCGAATAAAGTTCTTTGATTAGTGTTGAACACTAGGGCCCAACAGTGTTTCAATACTGGATTCGAGAGTTCCAATTTAGTGTTGAACACTAAGGCAAGAGGGGTCACGTGGCAACACGTGAGAGCGCCCTCCCTTCATTTATTCTGCTGAGATTATCGCATCTTTCAGAGCATCACGTGCCATCACGTGACGGGCATTCAAATGCTTGTGTGTTAAAGCTTCTGTCGAGGGTCACGTGGGTCACGTGTGGTGCTGCCTCAAAGGGGCTTTCTGTAGATCTCTTGGGGGGGTCACGTGGTGACACGTGACCCTGCCTCTATGTATGTTGTTTAGAGGATCTGTTAATCTTTTCCAGGAATTAAATTCCTCATAGGGTTAAACCCTGACAGTAATTTCAGAGGAATTAAGTTCCTACTTCCTTTTGAAGATTTATATTCTGAATAGAGTTGGACCCTGAATTTTCCGTAGGAATTAAATTCTTCATATATGTGAAGAACTGAATAGGATTAAACCCTAATAAAAGCTTTTAAGGAATTAAATTCCCACTCTCTGTTAAATTATGATCAAGGGAATTAAATCCCCGATGTTCCAACAGAACTAGGTTCTTAATTAGGGTTAAACCCTGTTTCTTTTTGTTCTGAAGGAATTAAATTCCCATAACACAGGGTCAAGCCCTAGTTTTATTTTAAAGGAATTAAATTCCTATAGTTCTGTGAGAATTAAATTCTCGTGCTTCCATTCCCTCTCTATGTTTTGGATCTGCATGGCAGGATCTCAACCCATTGAGAATTAAATTCTCAGATTCAAGGGGAGATGTGCACTTTGCAGATCCTCTATTAAAGAGAGAAGAAATATATTCTTCCGTTTTATATATCAGAGTTAAACTCTGTTGAGAATTAAATTCTCCTTTCTTTCAAGGAGCCTTCCCTTTCTTACCTAGGGTTTTCTTTTGCAGAAGATCCAAGTTCCTCGAAGTATCAAGGCTCTCTCTCCCTTTCTTCCCTCTGCGTATATATATTTTTTTTGTGTCTCTTGGCTCCTATTTATAGGAGAAGCAGCCGAATCAATTAGTTTTTGACGAATCTTCATTGAGAGATTTGATTTGCATCCATCATTCGTTTTGGACCTTTGGATTATTAGGTGAATTTTATTCACCATTGGATTTCAAATCCAGCGATTCTCCTTTGTGATTTCTGTTAGATTTAAAAGGGAAATCTTTCCAAATTCGAGATTTTCCCATAGATAGACGATATTTAATCACTCTAAATCTTTAATTCAATCGATTGCTTTTGGAAAGAGTTGAGAGGTCTTTTCTCAGAATTTAATTCTGTTGACAAATGGGCTTTGAAGTTGGTCACGTGTGGCCACGTGACCCTTGGTCACGTGTGGGCACGTGACCCCCTTGGAACGAGCCTTCTTCCTTCTTTTTGCGCTCTGTTTTCTGGTTGCTGCTTAGCTATCACGTGCCACCACGTGACAACTGGTCACGTGTGAGCACGTGACCCTGACATGGAGCCTTCTTCTCGATTTAACCGGAGAATGAGTCTGATGTTTTGAGTGTCACGTGCCAACACGTGACCCTGGTCACGTGGGAGCATGTGACCTCTTCTGAAGCCTTTTTCTTGATTTGATCAAGGAACTGTTGTGTCTTTGCCGCTGCTTTTGATTGTCACGTGACAACACGTGACCCAGGTCACGTGGGAGCACGTGACCCTTTCTGAAACCCCTTTTCTTTGATGTATTTGGGAAACTGAATTTGCCTTGCCGATACTTTTAGGTGTCACGTGCCAACACGTGACTGCTGGTCACGTGTAAGCACGTGACCCTCCTCTGAAGCTCTTTCCATAAGCTTTCCTGATTTTAAATCAGGAAACAAATGCCCCCACAGCGTTGTTCTCACGTGTCCGCACGTGAGTGCAACGCTGTCACTTTTGTGACCGCTGGACCTGCTTTGGGGGAGTAGGGTAGACGAAACGTCCTTTTAGAAGCGCCTTCACTTTTTCATGTCCTTCCTTTCAAACCTTTCTTTTAAGAATTTGATTCTCGTTCTCAGAGCTTAGTTCTCTGTTGTGTCTGTGCAGTGCCGCCTCATTTTCCATCAAAGGCTAGTGCTCACGTGTTGCGTATGCAGGGATCTGCTTGATGGGGACGTTTCATTTCCCTAACCTAATTCCAATGCGTCGTTGGTTTTCATTTCCAACGCTCTCCCCTTCTTTTCGGGCTTTGAGAATAGTCCCACCATGCACAACATTTTTTGTGCATAGCATTAAATGCTCCCCTTTATAACCTGAACCTTATGCCTTACTTCTTTTCTTCACAGAGAAACCCGTTCATACCTTGAGGTGGTCATCTTTGAGAACCCGATCAATCTTCATGGCTTGCGATCGTCCCCATGCTCGTCGGCAACCATGGGAGGTGCCCCTTGAGGAGATAATTCCTCGCTTCGCTGCGCGGCTGGCGGATCCCCTTCTCACCAACGCTCAATGTGACACGGTGATGTACGAGCTACTGACCCGTCGGGGCTCTCCTCTTCCCATGGGCTCCATTTGGCTCCGGATGATCTTCCAGTCTGTGCTTGCCGATATACCCCCACATCCGGCGGAGATGACTTCGGCGATCCTTGACGCGGCGGAGGACAAGCTTGAGTGCTTTCATGAGGCTTGTCTAATCACTCAAGCTCTGAAGGATCACTCAGTTCATTTACTGAGTCAGATAAGAGCTTGTCGGGCCGTTATGTCTGCTTTCGCTGATGAGCACGGCTCCAACCGGTGGGGAGCGACTCCTCGCGAAAACCGCCGTTTTGACGTGCTGGAGAAGGCGGAGAGGGAGTTGGAGAATTTTGTGTTTTGCTTTGTTAACCCTTGTATTTCTGATCCCTTGTTTGGTAATCTTTTCCCACCGATGTAGTATGTTTGAATCAATGTACTCCTTTAATCATTGGTGGTTTGCATGCTTTCTGTTGAATTTTCATGCTTGTCAGATAGTCGTACGTGTGTCTTGCTTGCGTAAATGAGCTGTCTGTTTTTCTTTAATTACGAGCACCATCGTTACGTTGCATGCACATCAGTGCCTCCGGCAACATTTCCTTTTAAACATTCGTACAGTTGCAAATGCGTGCTTGATAGGATACAGATCAGAAACTTGCCACGTTATCTCCCGTATCGGGTGGTTTGTGCTGGCTTTAGATCGAGTATTGTTGTCGAAGGGAGGTTTATAAATGAAGACGTATTCTTCTCTTCAATGGTGTGTCCCCTTTCTATTGAATGTATTCTGCGGATATTCTATCTTGATCTCCTTGCAGGACAGCGATGGCTCAGGATTCAGGGTTAAGATCTGCCTCCTAAGACTTTTGTATTTTATGAGCCACAAGGGTCTCATAAAGAGCTTTTCTCCCTACAGGTCGAGAGGATCCCATAGGTGTAAGTCCTTCTTAAGAATCGTGAAGGTTCTTAAGTGGGTTTTCCCTTGAAAGTCGTAAGGATCTCACAAGAGAGTTTTTCTTCCTCGCAGGTCGTGAGGACTTGCAAGTGTTGGATGTGGTCGCCCTTATCCGTGTTTCACGGGGTCAGGGGTCGCTCAAGGTATCGTAGTTTAAAGACATCACGGTCAAGGTTAAGGACCTCATAGTCCGTGGATTTAAGGATCCCACAGTCCGATGTTAGTTTTAAGACATCACGGTCAAGGTTAAGGACCTCATAGTCCGTGGATTTAGGGACTCCACAGTCCGATGTTTGGTCGCAGGGACCCGTCACCTCTTTGAAGACGTTGAGAAATTACAACGCCGAGTATCAAAGGAGTGAAGAGATGTACCCTTAAACCAAGGCAAAATCTGTAAGGAATCGGGGTGTTTGATCGTTAGTTTTAAGACATCACGGTCGAGGTTAAGGACGTCATAGTCCATGGATTTTAAGGACTCCACAGTCCGGTATTTGCTCTGGATGCTTCACACGGGTTCACTGCCGTGCTCGGCGAGGACCAGGCTCCGCTCTGGGCGTTTTCCGCGGGGTCAAAGAGTGACGTTATCCGCGTTCCACGTAACCAGGAATTTTGCACTAGATGCTTCACACGGGTTCACTGCCGCGCTCGGCGAGGACTAGGCTCCGCTCTGGATGCTTCACACGGGTTCACTGCCGTGCTCTGCGAGGACCAGGATCCGCTCTGGACGTTTTCCACGGGGTCAAAGAGTGACATTATCCGCGTTCCACGTGACCAGGAATTTTGCACTAGGTGCTTCACACGGGTTCACTGCCGTGCTCGGCGAGGACTAGGCTCCGCTCTGGACGTTTTCCACGGGGTCAAAGAGTGACGTTATCCGCGTTCCACGTAACCAGGAATTTTGCACTAGATGCTTCACACGGGTTCACTGCAGCGCTCGGCGAGGACTAGGCTCCGCTCTGGATGCTTCACACGGGTTCACTGCCGTGCTCTGCGAGGACCAGGATCCGCTCTGGACGTTTTCCACGGGGTCAAAGAGTGACGTTATCCACGTTCCACGTAACCAGGAATTTTGCACTAGGTGCTTCACACGGGTTCACTGCCGTGCTCGGCGAGGACTAGGCTCCGCTCTGGACATTTTCCACGGGGTCAAAGAGTGACGTTATCCGCGTTCCACGTAACCAGGAATTTTGCACTAGATGCTTCACACGGGTTCACTGCCGCGCTCGGCGAGGACTAGGCTCCGCTCTGGATGCTTCACACGGGTTCACTGCCGTGCTCTGCGAGGACCAGGATCCGCTCTGGACGTTTTCCACGGGGTCAAAGAGTGACATTATCCGCGTTCCACGTAACCAGGAATTTTGCTGATTGTATCCGCATTTCACGGGATGGAGGTTTGACTGTTGGCGATATGTATACCACCGAGCCATGGAACTGGGAGTTGCCGCTGTTCCGCTTAGCTTGAAGTTGTGTCCGTCGTTACGAGACGAGTGTTGGGATGATCTTTAGGTCGCTTGTGGCCCGTCGAGATTTAGCTTCTTTCTTTGGTGAAACCTGGAGGAGGGAGGTATGTTCCCTTTTTGTTTATGCCATTGGATTGTATACAGGGTGTGATGGAACATCACCTGTAAGGCATACATTTTATTTTTATTTTATTTCTTTTTCCGCGATGCTCTATCGTTTCAGCTTTTATATCGCGAAGGTCGCGATTGCCCCATCATTTCGGCTATTTTTCGCGATGCCCAATCATTTCGGCTATTTATTTATTTTCTACTCGCTGCTTTTTATTGCGAGTTGCCCCATCGTTTCGGCTATTTTTCATGCATACATTTTTACTTGCTGCTTTTTATTGCAAGTTGCCCCATCATTTCGGCTATTTCGTAGGCATGTGTGGCTTGCTAGCTTTTTCGCCGCAAGCTTGGATTTTAGACACCGATTTCGGCATCAGCACCGCTGCAACTGGGATGTTGCCAGGAGCGAATCATCATTTTCCTCTGTCGATATTGAACAAAGGTGGCTTAGTAAACAGGGTTAAGGGTCCTGTTGACCAAGGCTTTTGACTTCATGAGCCGTAAGGGTCTCACAAAGGTATTTCTCCCTACAAGTCGTGAGGATCTTGCAGGTGTATTTTCTCCTTAGGGATCGTGAGAATTCCTAAGTGTATGTTCCTCTGCAAGTCGTAAGGATCCTACAAGAGGGCTTTCTCCTTATGGGTCGAGAGGACCTACAAGGGTTGCTCATCATATGGGCATATCCCTAGTCACGGGTGGGACTTTGCTGGGGAAATGTTTTTTCGCGCCCGTGGATTATATACAAGGGTCAGTATTGAGCCTCTTGTAGGGCAATATCGAAGGTTGTGGAGGATTTGCTTAAGAACAGGTTTAGGTTTCTGTAACTTAAGACTTTCAAATCTTATGAGCCGTGAGGGTCCCATAAGAGAATTCTCCTTACGAGTCGTGAGGATCTCGTAAGTGTATTTTCTCCTTAGGAATCGTGAGGATCCCTAAGTGTGTTGCTCCTTTGTGAGTCGTAAGGATCTCACGCAGGTGGTTTCTCCTTACAAGGTCGAGAAGACCCTACAAGTGTCTTTTAACGAGGTTGCGCCCTTTCGGGTTTTCACAAACACTCGCCGGTAGTCCTGCTGTTTTTACTCACGGAGCCCTTTCGGGTTTTCATCCGTGCCCATTTTGTTTATGGACATACCGTTTTTTTTTTTTGTTCTTTTTCACTTTTTTTTTACAAGGTCGCGCCCTTTCAGGTTTTCACGAACACTTGCCGGCAGCCCTGCTGTTTTTACTCACGGAGCCCTTTCGGGTTTTCATCTGTGCCCATTTTGCTTATGGACATACCTTTTTTTTTTATTCTTTTTCATATATTTTTTTAATTTTTTTTTTCTCCTTTTTTGTATCTCGTCAGCCTAAAGATACTGCGGTAGTAGTTTCAGGGACGTTTCGGTCCGTCGTTAGTTTAAAGACGTTTCGGTCCGTCGATAGTTTACGGACGTTTCGGTCCGTCGTTAGTTTAAGGACGTTTCGGTCCATCGTTAGTTTAAGGACGTTTCGGTCCGTCGCTATGGGAAGGCCGGCTGCTGCTTGTAAAGTCTGAGCCTAGGAAGATAGTGAGCGGACATAGTCGTCGTTATCTATCATTGACCCAGGCTGTGGCTTATTAAGCGTAGTATTTCTTTAAGAAGCGGCCGTTTATTGGCCTGACAGGCCTTTCACCGTGCATATCCATGAGTAGGTAGGCTCCACCCTGGTAGACCTTGTCTATGATGTACGGGCCTTCATAGTTTGGCTCAAATTTTCCTCGCTTGGCACGATTGGGGATCATAGGTCTTTTGACCACTAGTACGAGTTCGCCTTGGCGGAATGTCCTCGGCCTGGTCAATCTTTCGTACGAGCGCGTCATCTTTGCTTTGTAGGCCTCTAGATGTTGTTGCGCTATGAGCCGGGTTTCGTCGAGGGCATCAAGCTCCCCAAGCCGAAGATAAGCATTTTCTTCGTTCGTCAGCTCGTGGTAGACTACTACTCGTAGAGAGGGTAACTCTATCTCGAGGGGGAGCACTGCTTCCGTCCCAAATACCAACGCGTACGGCGTTGTGTTCGTGGCCGTCTTGAATGTAGTTCGATAAGCCCAAAGGGCTTCTTGCAGCCTTTCGTGCCAGTCTCTCTTATTCCTGGAAACGGTCTTTTTTATGATCTTCGTCAAGGTCTTATTGAAGGCCTCGGCCAGACCGTTAGCTCGTGGATTGTAAACCGAAGAATATCTCCAGTCTATATTGTGTTGCTGTGCGAAGCGGCTAATCTTATGGCTTCGGTAGGCCGGCCCATTATCGGAGATAATCCGCCGTGGAGTTCCGAACCGATAGATGACGTGCGTCTTGAAGAAATGGAGGATATTCTCCGTCTTCACTTCCCTCAGTGGTACTGCTTCTGCCCATTTGGAGAAGTAATCAGTTGTCGCCAGGATAAAACGGTGTCCCCGGGATGATGCTGGCTCAATGGGGCCGACTATGTCAGTCCCCCACATTTCGAACGGCCAGCTAGCCACCGTTGGGTGCAGTGGATTCGGATGTTGGTGGATGAAGTCTCCATGAATCTGGCATGAGTGGCATTGCTTCGCATACTCGAGGCAGTCCTGGATCATCGTGGGCCAGTAGTAACCCATCCGTTTAATTTTTAACTTCATCTTTGGGCCTGCTTGGTGAGAACCGCAAAGTCCGTCATGAACTTCCTGAATGACTCTTTCTGCTTCGTCAGGTCCTAAGAATCTCAGCCATAGAGAATCAAACGATCTCTTGTATAGAATATCGTTGACGAAAGCGAAAGATAGAGCTCGTTTCATGAGCTGATGTCTTGAGGACGCTTCTTTGGGCATTCGGTGGGACTTAAAGTAGTCTATGAAGACTTCCCTCCAGTCTTCGGCCTTCTCATGGTCTTTTATTTGTAGGGTCGTCTGCTCAGTCGCTCCCTTCTCCTTATATAATTCCGGAGGTATTTCCGCCGGGGCGAGCACTCGACGGCTTTGTACCATGATTCTGACGTCATTGAGGTTCTCGTCAGCCAGTTCTTTAGCAAGTTTAGCCAACGCGTCTGCTTTGCTGTTTTCCGCGCGCGGTATGTTCTCCAAAGTATAGGAGGGAATTTGGGTCAATAGTTGTTGCACCTTTTCGCCGTACTTCACCAACTCCGGTTTGCACGTCTGGTAGTCACCTTTTACTTGACTAACGACCAGTTGAGAATCCCCGTATATAAGGAGGTCTTCAATTCCCAGGTCGATGGCGATTTCGAGGCCTGCTATCAGAGCTTCGTATTCAGCTTCATTGTTTGTCCTCGGCTCTGTTAAGGAGAAGGCGAAGCGCATTATCCCTCCTTGTGGAGTTGCAAAGACGAGGCCTATCCCCGACTTGATCATTGGGGTACCTTGTTTCTGTTTCTTTACGAAGGACGCTCCATCGAAATAGAGTTCCCATCGGGTGCTTCCGCCGCTAATCGCATCAAATGCATGCTCGTCCGGCAAATCACAGTTCAGAGGAGAATCGGCCGGTATCGGGTGCTCAGCGAGGAAATCGGCAATGGCCTGGCCTTTCACTGCCTTGAGAGGTTGATACGTTATCGAGAACTCCATCATGAGTAGGGCCCACTTAGCGAGTCGTCCCGTCAATATGGCTTTCGACATCAAGTATTTAAGGGGATCCACCTTTGAAATGAGACGGACTTCATGTGCCAACGCATAGTGCCTGAGCTTTGTTATCGCGAAGATTAACGCCAAGCAATGTTTTTCAATGGGAGAGTAGTTGCTTTCTGCCCCCAGTAAAACTCGACTTAAGTAGTAGAGTGCTCTCTCTTTCCCCTGATCGTTCTCTTGTGCCCATAATGCGCCCAAGGAACCTTCGAGGGCGGTCGTATAAAGAATGAGGGGTTTTCCCTTGACCGGCGCAGCTAACACCGGCGGGTTCTGCAGGTACTGCTTGATTTCATCTAGCGCGCTCTGGCACTTTTGGTTCCAGACGAACGGGGTTCCCTTCTTCATCAGGTGACTGTAAGGACGGCACTTGCCTGACAGGTTGGCGATAAACCGCCGGATATACGCGAGCTTCCCCTGGAGAGACCGCAGCTGTTTGAGAGTCCTTGGGGGTGGCATTTCCATGATTGCCTTGATCTTTGACGGATCTATTTCAATACCTCGGTGTCGAACGATGAATCCCAGAAATTTGCCTTAGGAGACTCCAAACGGGCATTTGAGGGGATTCATTTTCAAATTATATTGCTGAAGGCGTTGAAATACAGTCTCCAGATGCTTTAAATGATCTTCGTATGACATGCTCTTTACTACGAGGTCATCGATATAGCACTCGACGACGTCGTGTATAAGGTCATCAAAGATCTTTGTCATGGCCCTTTGATAGGTAGCGCCAGCGTTCTTTAGACCAAAGGGCATAACCCTGTAGCAGAATATACCCAAAGGGGTGCGGAAAGCGGTGTGCTTCTGGTCTTCGGGATGCATCTTTATCTGATTGTATCCTGATGAACCGTCCATAAAGGAGAAAACCTCGTGAGTGGATGTGTTATCTATCATTAGCTCGGTTACCGGCACCGGGAAATCGTCCTTTGGACAGGCTTTATTGAGATCCCTGAAATCCACGCATATGCGTACCGTCCCATTCTTCTTCATTACCGGGACGATATTGGCGATCCAGTCGGGATATTGGACTTCTTGGATAAATCCGGAATCGATCAGCTTCTTGACTTCGGCGTTGATGCTCATCTCAAGCTCGAGTCGCATCCTCCTTGGCGCCTGCTTGACTGGCTTGATATCTGGGGATATTGCTAATTTATGCACAGCAATCTCCGGATCTAATCCTGGCATCTCGGAGTAGTTCCACGCGAAGCAGTCTTTATGCCGTAGAAGCACGTTCTTTAACGCAGCCACCCTTTCTTCGGATAGCAGCTCGCTGACAAATGTCGGTCGCGGGTCGTCTGCCGATCCCAACTCAATCTTCTTGAGGTTATCTGCAGTAGTATGTATACCATCTTCCAGTTCTTTCGGAGCGGGCGGAAATTCTGAGATCACCTCATCATCGCTGTTCTCAAAGCACCGGGGAAGGTCATCTACGTTCTCGGGCTCTTCTCTTAATATCGTAATCGTATAACAGGTGCGAACCCGCTTCCCGGACTGAGGTGGACCCGGTTCTGCTCTTGCGGCCTTGGGTTCATGCTTTTGTGGCGGCGTTACCCTCCCGCCGTCGGATAAAGCGAATCTGCCCTGTTGGTACTGGTCCTCGACCCAGTTCTTGAAGGTGAAGCAGTCTTCGGTAGGATGTCCTATGGCTCGGTGATAAGAGCAATAGCTCAGATGAGAAGCCTTGTTAGCTTGCTCAGGATGTCTAGACTCTGGAAGCGCGATCATTTGATGTTTTATAGCGAGCTTGAGTAACTTCTCCGTCTTGTCTCGGGGGAAGGAGTACGCTCGACTCATCTTCTTCATGAGGGACAAATCTGAGCCGTGCAACACCCGACCACGTAACCTTCTAATCCTGCGTCGTTGTTGTCGGCTCCTCTTTCCGCTTCTTGATTTATTTCCGTCTCTGCGTCGGGCCTTTCGTACAACGGATTGACGAGGATGAGCATCTTTGTCTTTTGCAGCCTGTTAAAATAGACGTTGCGTCCTGGCCCTCTCGTAGATGGCCATTTCGCGGTTGTGGTCTTCCCGAGCTTTCTGACCCACTTTCCTGATAGGCTTGCCCATTCGTTCTTCAAACGACGGACTCGGCGCTTCAATCGCGGGGTCTAGTTTTGATGATGGGTTGGCATCTCCCGACGAGGCGTCCTCTTCTTCATCAAAGGTATATATGGCGTAGCTACTGTGGGCCCGTTCCCGTTTTCCGGCTCTTGCGTATCCAAGCCCGAGTGTTTCCATTTTCCCGTTGGGCAATTTGCGTTGAGTCCCGGGGACATCCCAAATCCTGTTGTAGACCGAGCCTGCCGAACAGTCTGTTTTAAGGGTACTCCTTGGCGCTTCAATAGCTTCTTTAATCCATTTGTATAGTATCTGGGCAGACGGATGGGTTGGAGCCTGTCAAGTGTAGCATCCGCGCCATGCCAGATCTCTTTCTCTATTTTCGACTCTGAGGATCGGTAGAATAGGATCACCTTCTCACCCCTTTGCCTGGGAGGGACGTAAAATGTTTGCAGGTCCTGCACATTATGAGCCTGAAGCGTGTCGAGATCCTTGTAGTGTTCTCGCGGTACCATGGTGATTTGCAAACTATGGTCATTGCCAGGGGGTGCTTGTATTGACAGCCGATTGGAGAACACAGCATTAACTTCATCTTCTGAATCACTTCCGAAGACTAACATGGGGGCAGGCGTCCCCAGGTTGTTGCGTTGAGATGGCCCTGCATAAACTATCTCTTCCTCTTCTTCGGTATCGCTCCCGAAAACAGGGATGGTGGCGGCGGTTTTGTTCTCTGGGTTGCGACAGCTTTCTGTATCCTCGAAATCTGGCAAAAAGTACTTCGCATCTTCGTATTTGCGGACTTCGTTCACGGAAAATGGGTTTAACTTACCTGTTACGGTATACTCGAAACCATCCTTAAAGTACTTCATACACTGATGTTGTGTAGAAGGGATGATGTTGTATTCGTGTAACCAAGGACGACCGAGCAAGGCGTTGTAGCAGGTTTTGGCGTCAATGACATGGAATTTGATGTCTGTGACGAGAAGTCCAAAGCGTAATGTTAGTATCACAGATCCGAGAGTCCGTGACGATTGCGAATCGAAACCGGAGATAGTAATTTTGTCACGAGCGAGGTGTTGCACACTCATGCAGATTTCCTTCAACACCCGAACATTAAGGAGGTTGACGGAGGATCCCTTATCCACCAGGATCTTGCCTATCTTGATGTCATGGCAGTATCCGGAGACATATAGGGGACGGTTGTGGTCGCACGTCCCGAGAAGGAGGTCTTCATCACCGAAAGTGATGTCGGCCGTATGCACTTCCTCCAGTTCATCATTCATCTTTTCAGTGGCGAGGAAGGCTTGGAATTGCTCAGGTTCTTGTAACGCCTTAATTAGTGAGTCTCGCGCTTCTTTTGATAATAAGATGGCATCGAGAATGCTAAGCTGAGAAGGTAGCTTCCTTAGGTGCGCGAGGATATTATAGTCCACTTTACCCTTTCTAGGAGGGTCTTTGGCAGCCAGCTCTCTCATGACTTGGTCATCTAAAGTGATATCTTCAGTGACCTTTTCCTTTCCCTTATCCTTTCTACTTACGGGCCCGAGATTCTTTTCTGGGAGTGTGCGATTGCGCAGCTGAATGTTCTCGCAGATCTCCGATTTCTCCTCTTTTCCTAAAACGAATTCTTTGAAGAGAGGGCCCAGAGCCATTTCTTCATCAGAGTCGCTCCCAAAGGTGAGAACTTGTGACCCCCTGGCATTAACCATGTAACAGTTGCCAGTAGTTCTGTTGTGCCCATCGACGGTACTTCTTCGCTCCCGACGGATCTTGCGTTTCATGCGCTTAAAATGTTGCCGATGAGCAACATATCCTTGCCACCATATCTTAAAGGCGTCGCACTCCTCCGTGGGGTGTGATATTTTCCGGTGATATGCGCAATAATCAGGGTGCCTCTCCATCCCATCATGTGTGTTTCCTTCCGAGGGTGGTAGCTTCATCCCCCTTGACATGGCTTTGGCAAACCTTTTTCTCGTCTTGAATATCTTCTTGTCTACTTCGGATGCCTTTCGCTCTGGCGGAGGTAGTTCAACTCTTCCGTTCAGTCGCCTGCATTTGGTTCCTTCTGACGCTGCCATCTCACGCTCCTGATCCGCTTTACTTTTTAGACGAATCTCGTCTAGAAAAGCGTCGATCATTTCGTCTGTTGGCCATGCACGCTCTGGTACAGGCTCTGCCTCCAGCTTCTTAGTGCCAGGAGTTTTCCCATCATCGGTAAACGAGTGGGAGATTACGTTACAACTCGCCATATACCCTTCAGATTCCTCCGACGAGCTCTCTCCATCATCTTCCTCTTGAAAGATGTGGTTGAGGAACTCTTGCAGTGTGACAGGAGTTCGCGCCTTTTGATTGTACTCTTCCAGTGCGTCGATTTGCTTCTGCAAGTTCGTGTGCTCGTCTCCAAGCTTCACGGTCTTCTTGGATTTCTTCTTCTTTTTCTTCGAAGATTTTGACGGTTGGGCGTGAGTATTTGGGTCCTCATCGTGAGTCTTCGTAGTTGGGCGGCGCCTTAGCATCCCTTCGATAATTTGAGGTTCAAGAGGGTCCTTCCATTCGATCGCAGGGCACGCATGAAGGTCTCTCAGCATTCTTTTGGTTTTAGTTGATAGCACGACCTCCCATGGAGCTTCTTCAATAAAGGAGCAGGTTGCCCCCGGTGTATCTGCTTTCTTAGGAGTATGCGGTTGTGGTGGGTTCACCTTCCACTTTTCGGACAGTACAAACTTCCCCTGGAGGTATTGATCTTCAATCCATCCTTTGAAGACGAAGCAATCTTCAATCGGATGGCTTACCGTTTGATGGTAAGGGCAATAGTTAGGGTTATTCACCTCGGTGGGTTGCGGCGGTCGCCTTGGATTTGGTAGGCTTATAAGTCTGTTGCGTATTGCCAGCTCGAATAACCGTTTCGTCTTGTCTCGTGGGAACGAGTAGGGACGCTTCATCTTCTCATTATAATACCGACGTCTTTCCTCCAGTTGATCTGCCGGTTTCGGGGCGTTAGGTTGCTGTTGGGCATTCGCAACAAAGGTTGCCCTTCCTTTACCCTTGTCATTCCGAGGTTCCGACTTCGGGGGAGGTGGTCTATGACCCATCTGGTCCATCTGAGCCAACTTGTCGATTAAAGCCTGGAATGTGGTTGGCTTAAAGAACATCATAAACTGGGAGATAGTTGCGTGGGGGTCTAGGGTTCCCACGAACATGCCCACTGCGGATGCCTCCTCAATGCGTTGTTCACATCTCGACCACAAGTTCCGCCAGCGTATAGCATACTGGACCCAGGTCTCGCCTGGTTTTACCCTGGCGTTAATCAGTGCAGTTATTGGAGTGCGTTCGCTGGCACTTGCAAATCGCTGAGTGAATAACAACTCCATTTCAGCGAACGTTTTGATAGAATCGTTCGGGAGTTCCGAATACCATTCGAACGCAGTTTCTGATAAGCTGCCCACGAACTGGCGGAGCAACAGTTTATCATCACCGCCGGTGTTACCGCAGAGGGCCCGGAACTGGGCGACATGTTGATGGGGGTTGCCGGTCCCCTTGTACACGTGGAATTTTGGTATCGTATAGCCTTGCGGGTATTTGATTTGGTCGTACCAGCTTGGATACAGCCGCCCCGTTTTCATGACTTGACCAGCTGCCTCAGTCGCGTGATGAACCCGGATTTGCTGGGCTATGTAGTCAACCAAGTCAGCCTTAGAGATTGCCTCCTCCTTGGCCGTTGAGAGGGCTGGTGGTGGATTTGACGTTTCTCCTCGGTCGTCTTCAAGAACGATTGGGGGATCCTCGGCGGGTAAGTCCTGCTGGATCATCATTCCTATCATATCTTGGAAGAGAAGGCCCATACGTTGTATGTTGGCCGCTTGTTCAGCAGCCTCTTTGTCCTTTTTCTCCAGTATCCGGCGAAGGAATTTAGCGTCGGTTTCTTCCTCCTGGCGTGCATCTGAGGACGTTTCTGGGTTTTCTTTTGGCCCGGTAAGTGCGGCCATAGCATTCATCATTTCCTGAAGCTTTTGTTGCTGCTCCTGGGCTTTCGTCACGGATCGGGTTAGCGGTCGGTGGCCCGTAGAAGTACGGCTTTCCTCCTTTCCAGAGGCCATGTAAACAGTGTGCACCACCATGCCCCCAGACTTAGGGCGTCTGGGCTCAGCGCTTTTAGTCGTCGTTGCATGCTGGGGGGTCTTCTCTTGCCTCCTCCTTTTATGAGCCATGGAGGTTGAGGGGGCCGTTGAGGTGGGCGTCCAGACAGCCTTTTGGGGTTTAGCCTGGTGACCAGCTTCCGGTTGGATTTTCAGCTTCTTGTGCTGGCGGGAGAAGTTTGGATCGATGATCGAGTCTTGGGCCTGCCGCCAAACCTTATAGATTTTGGAAGACAGCCGTTGAGGAGATCGGGGCTGTTCTGGTTTTATTTCCACAACCTTTTTTAATGGGGGAGGAGACCTCTTCAGCACTGCAGTAGGAGAATTCCTTCGCACCTTATTCAACATTTTGAAGCTGTTCCCAGTTGGAACAGCAGCATTAACTTCTGCCACCGGGGCTGATGGAGTCAACCCGGAGGGGGAGTTGCCCCCAGCCTTCCTTACTCGGCGCCAATGGCGACGTCGAGCGTGTCGAGCGGAGGGCGTTGGTTCAGCAGTGAGAATGGCTTCGTCTTGCCCCCTGTGTAGGTGGGGGGTCGTTGCTGGTGTTAACCTGTCAAAGACCGACGTCTTTTGGGTAGCAAGGGCGGGAGCTGAAGCCGTCAATCTTGTAAAGACCGACTTTTTGGCCGGGGAAGCCGCCTTGGCGACTTCAGGAGCATGACCGGTCACTTTCTTAGAAGCAGCCTTCTCTGGGATTGTAGGCCCCATGATGGGTCCACAGGATTTCTGGCCCAATCTAGAGAAGACCGAGGCGCTGATGTTGGGCGACCCGTTGGGATGAGCCGCGGCAGGGGTAAGACGATCAAAGACCGACTTCTTGGGAGCTCCCTTTGTCAGCACTGGCGCCGTGAAGCTTGTTGGTGGGAGTATAGTCCCGAAGAACAATCCGGTAGTGGCCTGAGACACCTGGTCCACCGGCATTGTGAATAACGAAGCAGCTTGGGGTCCGTAGGCTATACCTCCTGGCGAGGCAAAGCGTTGGTCGCAATTGCAGTCTGAGCGGTTGGAGAATTTTACGGAAGTAGAAGCCATCGATCCTTTGCTTTCTGTAATAAGCGAGACGCCAATTATTAGTATCTTGAAACCCAAGGGCCACCATTAGCGAACCGCGATTGGTTCGCGAATCACGACACACGAAGTGTGGAGTGGAAAGAGGAAAAGGTCCCACCGGGCGTGCCAGAATCTGTTACCCTCCGAATGGCGGCGCACAAGACTGCGATGTCTTGGCACTGAGACTCGGGGCAGATGCTAATTGGTGCTATCCGTCCACCTCTCCGAAGATGCCAAGTTGATTTATGGCACCATATATCGAAGGTTTAGACGGATGCGTCCGATGTAGCAGACTTCGTCAGATTCCCCCTCGTTTGAGGGGTTTTTGATTGTGGGGACGCTCTTCCCTGCAGGCGCAAGCCCCTGCAGTTAATTACGCTACCGCATTGCGGTAACAACTTTCTCCTTCTCCAGATGGTCACTTCGTGTCGTGGGTGTTTGTTTTGCGTTTTGTTGCCCGTGGATTGTTTACGGAGACTGAGTTATGTCGTCGCCCGTAGGACGTGGACTAGTCCAAATCCGTATTATCTTAGATTTGGGTTTGGGGGTTTGGTTTGAGGATACGTCAGCCATACTTGAGGCTAAGATCAACGCAAACGTTTGTTAAGGATACGTTAGTCTAACTTTGAGACTAAGATCGACTTAACGGGATCGTTTAGATCCGACAAAGGAGAGTTTGGGCTCTATTGTTCCAGTTTAGGGACATAGTGGTCCATCGTATGTATGGCCGTCGGGACCCGTCACCTCTCTGACGACGTTGAAGGATTACAACGACGGATGTCAGAGGAGTTCAGGGATGTACCCTCGAGCCAGAGTTAATTGGGGCGATTCATAGCCCAGTCTGTTTGAAGGTTTAAGGATACGTTAGCCATCTTTAAGGCTAAGATCAACTTAAACGGAACCGTTTAGATCCGACAAAAGAGCATGCGGGGCTCTATTGTTCTAGTTTAAGGACATTGCGGTCCATGGGTAGTTTAAGGACGTTGCGGTCCATGGGTAGTTTAAGGACGTTGCGGTCCATGGGTAGTTTAAGGACATTGCGGTCCATCGTTAGTTTTAAGACATCTCGGTCAAGGTTAAGGACGTCGTAGTCCATGGGTTTAAGGACTCCATAGTCCGGTATGTGCTCTGGATGCTTCACACGGGTTCACTGCCGTGCTTGGCGAGGACCAGGCTCCGCTCTGGGCGTTTTCCGCGGGGTCAAAGAGTGACATTATCCGCATTCCACGTAACCAGGAATTTTGCACTAGATGCTTCACACGGGTTCACTGCCGTGCTCGGCGAGGACTAGGCTCCGCTCTGGGCATTTTCCGTGGGGTCAAAGAGTGACGTTATCCGCGTTCAACGTAACCAGGAATTTTGCATTAGACACGGGTTTAAGGACCCCACAGTCCATATCAATGTGTGGTCGTCGGGACCCGTCACCTCTTTGAAGACATTGAGGGATCACAATGCCAAGTATCAAAGGAGTGAAGAGATGTACCCTAGAACCGGAATGGCTTAAATAGTCCTTGACCCAATTTGGGATCAAGACCGATTAATTATGTTATGAGCCCATTAGCCCAGTTAATTACGAATTGAAGACTCATGGCCTAGCTTGGGCTAAGTCCGATCATGTCTGGAATATTGGCTTCTTGTTGGTCCATTGAAGGAGAGGCTTTGCTTCTATCCATTTAGCCAATTGGGCCAAAGCCTAGTGTTAAACACTACAGAGCAATCATTGTTGAACACTGGGAATGAGGTTGACAAGTTAGTGTTTAACACTAAAAGATAATTGGTGTTAAACACCAGCAACAAGGCTTTCAAATTATCATAAACACTAAAACAGATCAGTGTTGAACACTGGCAATGGAGATCTCAGATTAGTGTTAAATACTAAGGTAATCAGTGTTGAACACTGCGAATAAAGTTCTTTGATTAGTGCTGAACACTAGGGCCCAACAGTGTTTCAATACTGGATTCGAGAGTTCCAATTTAGTGTTGAACACTAAGGCAAGAGGGGTCACGTGGCAACACGTGAGAGCGCCCTCCCTTCATTTATTCTGCTGAGATTATCGCATCTTTCAGAGCATCACGTGCCATCACGTGACGGGCATTCAAATGCTTGTGTGTTAAAGCTTCTGTCGAGGGTCACGTGGGTCACGTGGGGTGCTGCCTCAAAGGGGCTTTCTGTAGATCTCTTGGGGGGGTCACGTGGTGACACGTGACCCTGCCTCTATATATGTTGTTTAGAGGATCTGTTAATCTTTTTCAGGAATTAAATTCCTCGTAGGGTTAAACCCTGACAGTAATTTCAGAGGAATTAAGTTCCTACTTCCTTTTGAAGATTTATATTCTGAATAGAGTTGGACCCTGAATTTTCCGTAGGAATTAAATTCTTCATATATGTGAAGAACTGAATAGGGTTAAACCCTAATAAAAGCTTTTAAGGAATTAAATTCCCACTCTCTGTTAAATTATGATCAAGGGAATTAAATCCCCGCTGTTCCAACAGAACTAGGTTCTTAATTAGGGTTAAACCCTGTTTCTTTTTGTTCTGAAGGAATTAAATTCCCATAACACAGGGTCAAGCCCTAGTTTTATTTTAAAGGAATTAAATTCCTATAGTTCTGTGAGAATTAAATTCTCGTGCTTCCATTCCCTCTCTATGTTTTGGATCTGCATGGCAGGATCTTAACCCATTGAGAATTAAATTCTCAGATTCAAGGGGAGATGTGCACTTTGCAGATCCTCTATCAAAGAGAGAAGAAATATATTCTTCCGTTTTATATATCAGAGTTAAACTCTGTTGAGAATTAAGTTCTCCTTTCTTTCAAGGAGCCTTCCCTTTCTTACCTAGGGTTTTCTTTTGCAGAAGATCCAAGTTCCTCGAAGTATCAAGGCTCTCTCTCCCTTTCTTCCCTCTGCGTATATATATTTTTTTTTTGTCTCTTGGCTCCTATTTATAGGAGAAGCAGCCGAATCAATTAGTTTTTGACGAATCTTCATTGAGAGATTTGATTTGCATCCATCATTCGTTTTGGACCTTTGGATTATTAGGTGAATTTTATTCACCATTGGATTTCAAATCCAGCGATTCTCCTTTGTGATTTCTGTTAGATTTAAAAGGGAAATCTTTCCAAATTCGAGATTTTCCCATAGATAGATGATATTTAATCACTCTAAATCTTTAATTCAATCGATTGCTTTTGGAAAGATTTGAGAGGTCTTTTCTCAGAATTTAATTCTGTTGACAAATGGGCTTTGAAGTTGGTCACGTGTGGCCACGTGACCCTTGGTCACGTGTGGGCACGTGACCCCCTTTGAACGAGCCTTCTTCCTTCTTTTTGCGCTCTGTTTTCTGGTTGCTGCTTAGCTATCACGTGCCACCACGTGACAACTGGTCACGTGTGAGCACGTGACCCTGACATGGAGCCTTCTTCTCGATTTAACCGGAGAATGAGTCTGATGTTTTGAGTGTCACGTGCCAACACGTGACCCTGGTCACGTGGGAGCACGTGACCTCTTCTGAAGCCTTTTTCTTGATTTGATCAAGGAACTGTTGTGTCTTTGCCGCTGCTTTTGATTGTCACGTGCCAACACGTGACCCAGGTCATGTGGGAGCACGTGACCCTTTCTGAAGCCCCTTTTCTTTGATGTATTTGGGAAACTGAATTTGCCTTGTCGATACTTTTAGGTGTCACGTGCCAACACGTGACTGCTGGTCACGTGTAAGCACGTGACCCTCCTCTGAAGCTCTTTCCTTAAGCTTTCCTGATTTTAAATCAGGAAACATCGACTTTAATTCTCCAATTAGGTTTTCTAACAAGGAATTCTATTATCGTCGACCCGCAAATTATCCACCCACATTTTTCACGCTTCCTCATCATTTAACTTAAGATTATATATATCTTGCAGATCTACTTAGCTTTCGGCATTTCCTAAGTTTTCCTTCTAGGGTTCCATCTCCACTTAGGAATTTCTATCAACCCTACTAAAGATACAAGTTTTATTCTTCATTCCTTTCTCTCATCTAAACTCCAATCACATATCCCCACGTGTGTGTAAATATCACCCCTACACTTGGAAATTCAAATCAAGCAATCATACCCTTGTCCGTTGTCCAAAGTACTTATTAGTAGGTGAATTTTTAATTGAATTTTGCTTACACATCCTTCATGCGACCGTTAATACTTCTTGAGGTACCAACAACCGATTACAAGATATATTTGCACTTTAAAGCGTAATTCCTAGTCTTGCAATACCCAAGGCTTTAGCAGTGACTCCCAAACCAGTTGGTCTAAGGCACTAGGTGATGAGGCACCCTCGCTAAATATTTTTCTATTTTTACAGCCTTAAGTAATCACAAAAACAAGTGTCCATTTTTTTATTCTTTATTCACATTTTTTTCTTTTATTTTCTTCGTACTAAGGACTTTAGACAAGAGCATTTCAAGGTCTCTTCTACTATTCCAAGTTTCAAGGTGCGTGATTGTGCAAATTGTAGGGTATACATTTTCAGAATCTAGACTTAAGCTAGGAACTATTTTTCAAACTTATACTCTAATAAGAACATCAATACTCTTCCTTTGTTTCAACTTAGCCCAAGAAGTGAACCCACAATTTGCCTATTTCTAAATAAACTACAAGACATATACTTTCTACCGTTAAACTTTAAGGAAGGTTATTTTTAGGGTTTTTAATTTACTAAGTCAAAGATCTAGTTGTTCCTAGCTAGTTAACCTATCTGTCAAACTCTAGTCAAATAAGCCAAAATTGAATACAATAATTTTTATAATTTTTGAAAATTTTCAATTTTTATGGGTTTTCAAATAAGTATGCAAATGCAAAAATATGTACAAATGAATGCGAAGGAAGAAGACGTACCGAGCATACCCCCAAACTTGAACTTGACAGTGTCCTCACTGTCATGCTAAACCAAGAGGGTCAAAATGCCGGTACTCCCCTGTTTATTTATTTATAATAATTTTTTTTTATATTTTTAATGTTTTGAATTTTTTTATTTTTTATAGAAAAAGAAAACAAAAAATATATATACATATATACAAAGATTCCCCCCAAACTTAAGCTTGGCCTTACACAAGCCAAAGGTTAGCACCAACCATTCAAAGATCTTATCGTGGAAATGGTATAGTTGGTGCAAGAAAATGAGAAGCACGCGAGACCGTGTTGAAAGAAGAATGGTAGATTATGGTCTCGGTGGGAGAGAAGAATGTCGGAAAGAAGAAAGAAGTGGAGTACGATCTTGAGGGTGTAAATTGAGTAAATAAATTAGCGCAATATGTGATGACCGATATATTATAAGCGATTGCGCTAACCTATCTACTCGTCGAGAAATGGGATCAAATCCCGCAAGATTCGCAAGAAGACATGGGTACGCCGAAATTGGTATCGGAGATGAAAGCGTAACGGTCATTTGTACGGTCGGGACAATAGGAGAGACGAAAGGAAGTGAATTAGGGATAATATCATTCTTACCGTAGTAAACTGTGTCGAACTGGAAAGATTCCATCAATGGTTCGAAACAACTGTAAGCAACCGAGTCTGAAGGATTAACTAACTCATTTGAAAATGCAAAGGACTCAAACTCGGGCGGTGAAACTTCAATATCGTCCGAAAAAGTGAAACACTCGTAAGTGCCATCGGCTGTGAGAACTGTGTCAGATTCAAAGGAAAAGTTTTCAAGCTCACAGTCGTCAAGCGTGAAATGAGGCGTGGTCGGAACGATGGAAAAAAGGGAGGGTGATTTAGGTAAAGGTTCAAGAGGATGAATTGGAAAATCCGACACATCAAAGAAAAATGGTTCAACCTCAATATGATCCTCACTACTCTCCTCAATATTATCCTCATAATTCTCCTCAATATTCAACTCATCCATGCCATTATCATCAAAATCAAGACGCATATGAGATTCGGGAGAAACATTTAATAACTCGGGATGATGATTTGAACATAAAATTTCAATTAAATCGACAGGTTCATCATCCGAAATATTCCCGGCGTCTATATCCTCAATCAAGTGAAAGTCAATTTCTTTAGACACCTCCTCAAAAGCATGGATGTTTATCAATGTAGGTTCTAGAGTATAAGTGTAAAGGTCAAACGGATTAGGTGCTGTTTCACTCGAAAGGGGTTCCTCACAATCTGGCAAATCAAGCACTACAAAATCACACAACTCATCATTTTGGACACATGTTTGAAAATTGGAGTTGTTGGATTCAATAGGGTATGGGTAGGTTTGATTTGGAAATCCTCTCATATTCTCTCTCTGTCCAACCGCCTCCTCATACATTGGAAAATTTGGAGCTAGTTGGAAACTAGCTACCGGTTCAGCAGGTTGCATAAGGGCGGCCACGGACGCTTCCACATTCCTAACCATTTTGTTTATTGCTGTGATATACGCTTCCAACGCCTCTTCCAAACTAGACTTTGGTGGTAAAGGGGTTTCGGCAAAAGATTCGAAATTGTTTGGATATGTGAAACTCCCAAAAGGCTGTGTAGAAACAGGGTCTAGTGACGGTGGGAAAGTCGGGTAAGACTGGTAGGAAGTGGGTGGTTGGGCAGGGATAGGGTCAACATATGGATAAAAAGGTGAATAGTCGTGTTGATCCCTAGAACTGGATGAGTGGAGAGGGGTGAAAGATCGACTGCGAGATTGAGCAATATGCTCAGCAATGGACATCGGCTTAGGAGTGACAGAAGGACTTGAAAAAGTGGTATCAACATATGGAGGTGGTAAAGATTGACTTGGTTGACACAAAGTGGGTTGAAAAGTCGAATTGTTTCTCCTAGACGCCTCTATTTGATCTTTCAAAGATATTTTAGGCATGGAAGGATCGTCTTTAAATTGATCGAACAAATTGCCGAACGACGCAAAATTAGGCTCGGGATACCAAAGTTCGGCAAGTGATTTATTATGTGGGGTACCCATGATAGAAGAAAGAGAAGATGAAGAAGGTAGGTGGTGCAAGGATTTCTCAGCGACAAAAGTTGCAAGTCCTTTTTTTTAAAAAAAAAATTCCTCTTATTATTCTTTTTTATTTGTTTTGCAAAAATTTTCGATAAAGGGCTAAGACACAAATGCAAATAACCAGAAATGCACAATCAGTCCGAGATCTAGGGTCACCTAGGTCAGCTAGACAGTTCCTAACTGTTCCAAAGGGCTAGAAATAGGACCTCAAACCGCCTCTTCACCGCCAATTGCGGCCAGGTAAGTGGAAAGGAACCACCACGACAGTGGGCCTAATTAAAAACCACTAGCCTAGACACAGCAAAATCAGTTAGGATAAACGGTCGATGCCTATACTAGTCCTTTTCCTATTGAGCTCGATTTCCTTAGGGCTGAGTCTAGTATTTTTTATTAATTGTGGTCGATGTAAAATGCTTTATGTGATTTCTGGGGTCCTGGGAAGGGTGATGAAATCCCCACCCAATCTGATTTGGTCAAAAACCCCTTAAAGTCCGATTAAAGATATGCAAAACAGTAAATCGCTTGCAATCAAATCTTTTTTGTGAATTTCAAAATTTGCAAGTTTTCTAATTAAAATTTTCCTTTTTTTTTCTCTTGCTCTTAATTTGGAAAGATATATTTAGCAAAAAGATTAAGGATATGCAAATCAGAAAAGATCACTTACAATCAATTTTTATTTTAAACGCGCGCAAATAATCCTGCACAAGATTTGTTATTTGGAAGGGGAAAGATTTTTAAGTGCAAAGAAATCCTGCAGGAGATTTAACAAAAGATATATCGAAAGATTCAGAGGAGAGATCAGAAGACTTACAGAGTTTTGTTTTTTTTACACCGCGTTTTAGCCTTCTTTTTTTTTTTTTTGGTGATCTCACCAGGACGCGGCGGTTCCGCGGCCGTAAAGCGGGTATCGTGGCGGTTCCGCCGCGCTTTGGTCGCGCGGCTTTTTTTTTTTTTTGTAACCGCAATCAAGAACGGCGTCGCTTTGCAGCTAGCCGGTGAGTACGGGTCGGTCCACAGGGATGTTGTGAATTTCCTATTCGCTCAAACGAGTTAATTCCGATGGGAGACGGATTGATTATTAAATCTAAAAACTGAATTAATTTATATCTAAATCTTGCTAGGGTTAGGTCTAGGTTAAGTTTGGAAAGTCAATAAATCTCACCGCTTTCTATACCCATATGAAGATCTAATTAGGTGTTATGGTAAATATTAATAAAAGGGATCAGGATGATTGGGAAGATTGTTCTTCCTCTAGATCCTTGTCCTTCCTTTCTTAATCTTTACCCTAACCTCCATGGAAAACCTTAAAATCCGGGCCTTTAGACTACGGTATCACCGCTACCTCGTGGGTAGAATGCCGTAGGGAGCGGAATAAGAAGGTATGCATGGAGTTCTATGAAAATATATGACGGGCAAGAAAAGGGATGAGAGATTTTCGTCTCTCAAACCTTCCCCAGATCTAACCCTAACAAGTGAGGAGACTGCTCACTCATTAGGGAATTAAAATACATTTATCTAGGGCAGAGAATAAAAGATTAACTAGGGCAAGAATTGAAATCTAAACTAGAGCAATTAAATAAATCTACTTACTTTACAGATGGCTCTCTCCAAACATTTACGCAGGGTTGTCAGATCTGAATAGATGATATGAAAAGAGGCATCGATGCTCTCCAAAAGAATTCTAAATTTTATTATTAAAAAGAGGTATAGAGAGGCATGAAAAGAATACAATGATTTGGGCTTCTATTTATAGGAGATAGAAACCCTAGGTTACAATTGATTTGCATGTCTACATTTACCAAAATATCCTTAGGAAGACCTAGTCAAAGTAGACTTCAAGCTTTGGTAAAATTTTATGTCTCTTTAAAAGAAAGTATTGGGCCTTGGATATTTGGGCTTCCTTATTATTTGGTTCTTTATTAAAATAGCTTCTATGTTTCTTCCAGATCTCCAGTGAATAATTGCGGTGGGCTTTTAACCGTTCGCTTTGTAATCTTGGACCTTGCATTGCCTTGTACTTTGTGAATTTTATCTTTGATATAGGCTTGATCAAGAGTCTTCTGTTTGTTGGTCAAAGTCCACTTTTGCATCGTCTTTTCATCATTTTCACTGTTTTCTGTTCAAGAACCTGTAACCTGTAATATGTAGCAGACATGCATCAAAAGCACCTGCTTATTTATAAAAAGAATAAGAATGAGGAATATAATAATGCAATATTATGATATGAACACCACCTCCTGCTTCTTGGTCGCCGCCTCCTGCTTCCCGGCCGCCACCTCGCCATCAAGGGCAGCGATTCTAGCCATCGCCGCCTCCAGCTTCCGCTTTGAGCTCTCCTCCAGCGAGGAAAGCTCGCCCGCGGCTCGCATCACCGAGGCTATTTCCTCTTCCTCCATCTGGACGACGAGGGCGACGTGCTGGAGGACTTGAAGAAATCAGAGGGGGGTCAGAAAAGAAAAAGGGGTCACCAAATCTCGCGGATGATGAGACGCAGAGTAAGAAATTAAGTAAAGTGCGAGCACTAACCTGCACGACCTCTTGGGTGATGGACGCCATTTGCGTCTTCAGAGTCCCCCGAGGTACCTTGCCCCCGGCCGACCTCTCCATATCAGACAACAAGCTGTCAGCGACGGAGAGCCCCGAGGGCACCTCAAAGCGGAGCTCCCCCTCGTCCACCAAGATCGGGGAGGTTGGGGTCCGCGGAACTGTTCGGGGGAATCACTTGAGAAGCGACGACGGAGAGCCGATCTCCATCTCCGAAGCCTGGGCCCCCTGTCCCCGAACCCGCTTTTGGCTCGGCGCCTTGCTGGGCTCCGGGGCACGATCCACACTCGAGCGCTGGGGTGGGATGACTGCCGGGGGAGCCGGGACCGACGTCGGACGAGAAGAGCTGGCACCCCCAGCCTTCGATCCTTTCTTCGGCTTGCGCATGGCCACTCGAAGATGGCTCATATCCATGGGTTCTGCACAAGACAAGACACAATGGAGTCAGCAACACAAATAGAAATGAAAATAAACGCAAGCCTAATAGATCGCCTACAAGCTCCTAACTTACCAACGAACTAGGCGGGGCTGAGCTCAGCCCAGCTAAGGGCCCGCTCAGAAAGCAGCACGTCAGCCCGGGGAATGGGCTCCCACTCTGCCACTCTCACCGCGTCGGGGTCATTAGACGGGCTTCCCCGCCAGCACCTATCCCTAGAACACTGAGTGGGCACAGGCCAGTCCTCAGCTTCTGGCGGCCCGACAAAGAAAAACTTCTTCTTCCAATCGTGGATGGAAGAAGGCAAGACGAAGACTCCCGACCCGGCTGCACTCCCCCGTCGTTTCCTAAAGAAGAGGTAAACCTACCTCGGGTCGCCCGCGCGAGTACCAGGGTGACCTTTGTAAATGAGAGAGGAGGTAAGGATGGACAGACCGAAAGGGATCATCTGCAACTTCAAACGGACCAGAAATCCAAGGAGAATCCTCTATGAGTTCGGCACTAGCTAACCCGGGGATAGCCCAAACTAATTCAGCGCTCTAACAACCTCGGGAGAGAAGGGAGGGCGCATTCCGGCCCAAAAGGATTCCAGATATAAGGCAATCTCTTTACCCCGTACCTGATCCGCCCTCTCTCCTTCCTTGGCCAAACGTAGAGTATAGCCGGAAGGGATATGGAAACGAGCCCGAGCGGTGCAAGCTCGTCCTCGTGCCTCGCCAAGGATGGCACACCAGGGGCTGTTTCCGGATTAAAAATCAGGAATTACCTCAATGAGGTATCACGTGTTCACACGTGACCAATGGTCACGTGATGACACGTGATGGTTAAAATCTCATCAAACAGAAACGAAAACAAACGGCTAAAAGATGACTCAATTGGGGATCACGTGCTGGCACGTGACCAAGGGTCACGCGCCAGCATGTGACAGGCCTTGAAAGCCTTACAGCTTAATAGAATTTAATTCTAAAAATCAGGAAATACCTCAACGAGGTGTCACGTGCTCACACGTGACCAATGGTCACGTGTTGACACGTGATGGTTAAAACAACAACATGAACAAGCGGCTGTTAAAGGGCTCAATTGGGGGTCACGTGCTCACACGTGACCGAGGGTCACGTGCCAGCACGTGACAGGCTTCGAAAGCCTTACAGTTTAATAGAATTAAAATTCTAAATTTCTCTAAAATCTTTCCAAATGGGAAAGGATTAAGGAGAACCGTTGGATTAAAAATCCAGGGGTGATTAAATATCACTAATTTATGGAAAAATCTTAGATAAGGAAAGATTTCCCTAAATCTCACCAGAAATAACAAACAGAATATCTTTAGATTTAAAATCTAACGGTGAATAAAATTCACTGAATGATCTAAAGGATCATATTAATTATGAAAACAAACAAAATCTTTCAATGAAAGATTTACTAAACAAATCGATTCTTTTCCTTCTCCTATAAATAGGAGCCAAGAGAAGGGAGGAAAGGATATAATGTTTTGGAATCTTGAAATTTCCGAGAGAAAAGAAAGGAGAATTTAATTCTTAACAAAGAAAAACCCTAGGTGAGAAAAGAAGGGGATCAAAACTTCAAACAGAGAATTTAATTCTCAAATCTAAGAGTTTAACTCTTCTGCACAAAAAGAACTTAGTTCTTCCTCTGATTGAAGATCTGCAAAGAGCACATCTCCCCATAAGTTGAGAATTTAATTCTCATCGGGTTGAGATCCTGCCATGCAGATCCAAAACTTAGAGGGGGAATTGAGTTTAGAGAATTTAATTCTCCCAAAACAAAATTAGGGTTCAACCCTATATGAGAATTTAATTCTCCCAAAATTATAAGAATTTAATTCCTTCAAGACAGAACTAGGGTTTAACCCTATATAAGAATTTAATTCTTCCACATACATAGGAATTTAATTCCTCCAAAATCATAATTAGGGTTTTAATGCTACAGAGAATTTAATTCTCAAAATAAAATAAGGAGACTTAAAAGATCTCTGTGCATGAAAAGACTAAGGTCACGTGCCCCACGTGACCCCTGAACAGATCCCCCGAAAATGAGAAGAAGTGTCACGCCCCGCTTCCCAGAGTACGCTAAAATGGGCACGTGACATAGCCAACCATGCTATCTGTGGGTAGGAAGCATCCATCCACAGTCACATTACGGCTGTAGAGATATCAAGAACACAATAAAACTATTTAAAACATGTCCATAATCCAAAATAACAGGAGTCAATAATAAATAAATGCGGAAGCAAATGATCCAATATAAATAACTGAAATGTATGTCCCATAATGCGGGCTCACATCAGGAAATAAATGCAGGAAATAAAACTAACTGCTGCTGAACTCACAGCTCAGCTTGCTGGCTGAAGTACTCCTGCTCGGACTGCAGCAGCGGTACGGAAACTGGGCCATGCAAAACCCAGACGTCAGCGCGTCATGTCATCAAGTAATATAATATGAACAGTGTAACAGGCAATGCAAAATAAACATGAATACAGCAGGAATAACAATAATATGAATCAGATCAGTACAGGGTAGTGTGCAGTGGGTAAACTAAACTGTTCTATCAGGTTTTTCTATTCTAGAGTCTTTGAAATCAATTGATGAATCGTCGTTGTAACTCAATAGTATCCCGTGCATGCCCGGGACCACGGTCAAGACTCTCGGGCTAAATCCGAGACGTGCCGCTAGGCAGTAACAGGTAGCAGGATGGGCGAGTGATGTCAGCATCATCACTCCGGGGCTGGCCTAGCCCGTAAGACTGATCAGAACAAGTATCGAACCGTTGAGTTACAAGTCAGGTTTCACCTTTGATTTCCCCATACCCCCAAGTTGTGTATGTCAAGTCAGGTATTCAGTAATCAAGAACTAATGCCAACACAGGATCAGGTAAAAGCAGGTTTATCTGGATAGACAACAGGAACGGTCCATGAGGACTACATGTCAGGTTTGTTGGTATTAGACACAAGATCAGGTAACGGGTCAGGTCATGGTACATCAGGTCAAGTCAACAGTATACGGTACCATGTCAGGTATAACAATATATATATATGTGTGTAGCAATGTCAGGTCAAGATGTAAACAATATCGTGGGTGTGCTCACAATCAGTTATATAATCTAGCATGGGTATCAACAACATGAGATAAGCAATGAATTAAGTAATAAACAGTTCCATTCAATTTGCAATACAGTTATCAAATTTGTCACAGAGATGATTACAAGAGTGCAGTAAGACCAGTATAGTCGTTTAATCATGTTAACAGGTTTAAGAACCCTTAGAGGTGCAATGATTTATGTAACGGTTCAGTTCATCTATTTCAGGTTAAATGCATACAAGTGTCCGAATGGAACAGAACTACAGAGATAAATGCCATAAGCTACATTAACATTATAAATGTGATTAAACAGGTAAAATGGTTATTCGTTTCAATTTGCAACTATAGGTTCCATGTTTAACAGTAAAATGATATAATGCAATATTATACCCGAAAATGGGAAGCGATCGTACCAAGTTAAATTTACAGGTTTAGGGTGTCAATATATATATGTAAATATTGTATAGCATGTAGCAAGGGTTACTTGTCTCGACGGGTCGCGAACCGGAAAAACGGAACGTAAACGTCGGCGGGGAAACTCGTGACGGACGCACGGTTCACGGATTGAACCCAAACAACGAACAATGGAACCACACGGGTCGGGGTACCTCGCTGGACTGTCGGATCACGTCGTCGGCATCGCCGGATTCCGGCCGAAAAATGAACAGTGAACGGTCAAGACTTGTAATCAAGAAAAGAAAAGAAACAAGGCACGGGCGAAGGCTTACAAGGGTTCTGTAATCACAGAGAGGAGGCGTGAGAACGACGACGAGGTCGACGGCTCCGGCGGTGGCCAACAGTGACCGCGGGGGGAAAAACTGTCGATTCAAGAATGCATTAGCGGAGAAGGAGAGAAGAAAAGGAGAGAGGAGGGATATGATCTCACCGAGGGGGTGTGCCTGCGAGGCCGGGGACACGGGAACGGGGTCGTCGGCGGCGACAGACGGCGGTTCGACGGGTGTGCAGGGGGTTGCAGGTGGTAGCGGGTCTGGTGAGCAGGTGGCTGGGAACGCGGGAAAAGGAGGAAGAGGGGCTTGGTGAGGTGAGGAGGTGCGGGCGCAGGCGACGGTGGTGCCGGCGTGGGGCTGCGGTGGTGAAGGGTGAAGGCGGCGGTAGCTAGGGTTCTCGCGTTCTGGGTTTTCCTCGTGAGAGAGAAAAAAAGAAGAGGGAACAGAGGTTTAAAATAGGAGAAAGAGAAAGAGATTTGAGGGGGGGAGAGAGAGAGATATGAGGGGGAGAGAGATACGAGGGAGAGAGAGAAGGTGGGGCCCACGGGAATTATAAAGGATTCGATTGGTTGGGAAAAAAATTATTTAAAAGATTTAAAATATTTTGGAAATATTTTACTGTTAGAGTATATAGGTTAAGGAATTATATTCGACGTTTTATATTAATAAAATTTAGGATTTTGGCGCCAAATAAAACATTTCCAAATCGCGCCCGGATCGGGTCCAAAAATTTGAAATTGAAATAATAGGATATTAAGCGGGATCCAAATTTTAAAATGAAGTGTTTTATGATTAAAAAGCATACTCCCAAAACGGACACACGTACGTGCACGTAGCCATCCAAACTCGCCCGTTTCACTGAACGGGACGAGAACACGATGCACGGACGCTACAACGGGGTTAGGGGTGTCAAGTAGGCCAAGATGGATATTTTTAATTTTATTTTAGATGCCAAAATTGTTATATGCAGAAATGAATTTACCGGGTAAAACTTTACAGTAAGCAACAAACAAGCAAGTTAAATGAAATGAGTACCACATTATGCTCAAACAGTAACTGAAAAATAGTAGTATTGGGCTCGGGTGTTACAAGAAGAAAGTTTTGAGGCAATGCCTCACGTGCTCCCACGTGACCCTCGTTATATATTGAACAAAAGCAAAGGCAAAACCTAACTTGGGCGCTCTCACGTGTTACCACGTGACCCCTAATAAATGTTCTAATAAATCAGGGCATGAGTATACATCACGTGCCCACACGTGATGGCTATGAAAATTAAAAGTATTTAATACTTGTTTGCAGAACAAAATAAAGGGGATCTGGTCCCACTTTTTGATACCATCACGTGCTCCCACGTGACCCCTTCCTCTTCTAGTGTTTAACACTAATCTGACAATTTTGTTTCCAGTGTTTAACACCGTTATCTTTTAGTGTTTAACACTAATTTGAGAATCACATTTCTAGTGTTTAACACTAATTTGATAATCTTATTTTCAGTGTTTAACATTGTTGTTCTCTAGTGTTTAACACTAGCTTTAGCCAAATTGGCTAATTTTCTAGAGGCAAAACCTCCCCTTCAATTGAATCTCAAAATTGAGTAGAAACTCAGAGGTATAATGTTTAATTCCCAGCCAAAGACCCAAATGTTACCAGAGCCCTCAAACTCTTGTTTAGCATTGCTAAATAATGTGGGCTTGAACCCAGACAAATGTTTAATGGTCCAACAGAGAGCCAATACTTCAAACTTAATTGGACTTAGCCCAAGTTGGCCATAAGTCCTCAATTCAGACTCAACTGAGCCAATGTGCTCATAATTTAATTAACTAATCTTAGTTCCAAATTGGACTACAGATCACTTAATCCACTTTGGTTTGAGGGTACATCTCTTCACTCCTCTGATATTTGTCGTTGTAATACTTCAACGTCTTCAAAGAGGTGATGGGTCCCGACAACTACACATTTTATAGACTATGACGTCTCTAAACTACGGACTATGAGGTCCTTAAACTCATGGACTATGATGTCCTTAATCTCGACCGTGATGTCTTGAACTAACAACGGACTGTGGAGTCCTTAAATCCACGGACTATGATGTCCTTAACCTCGACCGTGATGTCTTAAAACTAACAACGGACTGTGGAGTCCTTAAACCCATGGACTATGATGTCCTTAACTTCGACCGTGATGTCTTAAAACTAATAACGGACTGTGGAGTCCTTAAATCCACGGACTATGATGTCCTTAACCTCGACCGCGATGTCTTTAAACTAACATTGGATCGAGATGTCCTTAAACTAACAACGGACTGCAATGTCCTTAAGCTAATTATCGATCGCAATGTCATTAAACTAAACAATAGAGCCCAATTGCTCTCTTGTCGGATCTAAACGATCCCGTTAAGTTGATCTTAGTCTAAAATTAGACTAACGTATCCTTAACAACTTTAAGTTGATCTTAGTCTCAAATGATGCCAACGTATCCTTAAACCCAACCCCCAAACCCAAATCTAAGAAAGATACGGATTTGGACTGGTCTACGCCCTTCGGGCGACAACATAACTTAGTCTCCGTATACAATCCACGGGCAACCACAAACAAAACAAACACCCACGACACGAAGTGACCATCTGGAGAAGGAGAAAGTTGTTACCGCGATGCGGTAGCATAATTAACTGCAGGGGCTTGCGCTTGCAGGGAAGAGCGTCCCCACAATCAAAAACCCCTCAAGTGAGGGGGAATCTGACGAAATCTGCTACATCGGCCGCATCCGTTTAAACCTTCGATACACGGTGCCATAAATCAACTTGGCATTTTCGGAGAGGTGGACGGATAGCACCAATTAGTATCTGCCCCGAATATCAGGTAAGACGGACCTACGCGGTCGCGTCTCCGTGATTCGGAGGGGAACAGGGGCGTCCGCCACCTCTGCTCTGGGATCCGCCCCTGACGCGCGACCCCGGGAAGAAGATCCGACCCTAACTTCCTGGGGAGAGTCCAACTCAGTGGAGGAATCCCTGGAACCTACCCCGACGACATCTATAGACTTCTCAATGGAAGACATCTAACCTGATGGAGAAGTTCTTGGGAACGCAGAGATCCGACCTAAAGAGGAGAGCACCGAGCTTACAAGATCAAGGACGAGGAAATATGAAGAGAGATGGGCCGTGAAGCGGACCCCATCTCTATTTATAGCCATCGGCGTCCTCATCCAACGGCGACAGTCGACTCCTGCCAAAAAACAACTCTTCGCATTCGACGACCATGATCGCTCCACCTGTCGCACGAGCACTGGCCGTACCCCATCAGACGCCAGAAGTCTGCGGCCCGTCCCGTCAGCCAATCAACGCCCGACACGTGGCCTGTCGCTTCAGCGAAAGTACGCACGATCTGGCGCACCTTCTTTAATGCAAAGATCTCGCCCTGATTCGCTGACATCATCCAGAAAAAACAACAGATCACACGGGGACACGCCCGACGATATCTTCGAAAAGGAGCTCACCTCGGGTGACCCGGCAGACCACTTTCGACTCGATCCGTCAACTGGTCGGGACGAGAGTGGGGGGCTAATGATGATGCTCGATATCGGCGATCTCCCAGATCATGACACGTGGTAGATGACGTGTCCCAGAGCATGCAAGAAAGGACTTACAGTGGCTGACCAGACTACTTTTATGCCCGTCCTATAACAAAGCTGGCTCGCCTCCAAGCCCCCAGCACAATTGGCCTCCTCGGCGTCACAGCTCGTCTCTGGGCTACCGTAGAACCAAGATATCTCGGCTCTTCCGCTTGTCCGCGAGCTCTCCCGCCGAGATCATCTTCCTCGGTCTCATCGATCGACCAACGGCGCCGCTCACAGGCATAACCGTCATCCTGCGAATCTCGTCATGCGCGAGATATCCGCCGGCCACATCCCACGTTCCACGCCATCACGATCCCCCATTAACGAGCCTGTCTCGCCATTAATGGGAGATCCCGCTCATCACGCGGGCGTGACGTCGGGAGCGTAACTGCCGGTGTGATTCTCGCGCCTGCCCTGCCTGCTTCCACCGCTATTTGAACCCTTTCTCAGACGGTTCAAGTAAGCCATTTTTACTCCACTAAGCCGTTACTCTGCTCGGATTTCCTCTCTAACTTGATCGTCGGAGGGTCCTCGGTGGTACAACCATCCCGGGACTTCCTTGCTAGCTCGGCGACAACCAACTTCAAACCCATTGAGATCCACACGCTTCAGGAGCCTGCCTCCAGATCCAATCTCAGCCATCCATAGCCGCCATCAGCAGATCAACGGAAGGTTATATGTTGGCGTGACCCGGGTCGCGTCAAGGTTGAATTGCAGTAAAGCAGTTAAGTCTGGCCATGGTTTTCTAATCTAACTTCCTAACCTCACATCTAACGTTAAAGAGCTAACAATGGGTTACTAACTAGCGATGAAGACCGGGGCTAATATAAAAATACGAAGGTTTAGGGATTTCTTAAGAAATAACGTTTTTTAAATCCAATTGGAAAACACGGAAATAGAATTGAACCGAACCTAACCGAACCGTCAAAAAAAACCCGAAGAGGACGGTGCTCACATACAGTGCAGTTGGTGACCCAAACCAGTTAGTGATAATCATCTCTCTCAAGACCCTACTCCACAACGTTCGGCTTCCTGGCCAATTCCTGAAAGACACGTGTACCGATGCGTGAACGCTCATTTTGCCAACACCTTTTTGTCGTAAATATTTTTTCTTCTTTTCAGCTTATTTTGAGGCTCATGTCGCCGAATCCATCAAAATTTCTTCTTCCTGTTTTCGATCTGAGAGCCGCGGATTTATTTATTAGGTAACCATCGATTCTCATTGATTCAATCTTGAATGCTATTTTGAATTCGATCTTGGGTTTTGATTCAATCTCAGCGACATTTTTAGTTTTTGGTTTTTAGTTTTTTATTTTTTGGGTTAGGGTTTCAATTTAAGTTCTTAATTTTAGTTTATATTTCATTTTGCCCTAGAGTTGGTATAGAATTTTGACTCACGAAAATCCGTGAATGCTTCAACCAGCAAATGCTTCGGATCGTTTGCTGCAGATCACAGCAGAACATTCTTGATGACTTTGCCCGAAAGGGGTACGAATTTTATTTGAAGAATGTTATAACATGCCGCGGTTGTAGATGATCCGTTTGTTTCCTTTGATTTGATGCATTATGCTTATATCTTTCACGTTTCTATTCACAATTTCTTCCCTTATATTAGTGGTGCATTGGTAAATATATTTTGTAGAGATGCAATTGTTGCATTAGATTGTAGCTTTTGCTGTTGTTGTTTTCACGGCTAAGCAATGAAGGAATGTCCGAGAGAAGCTTATCAGATATGTAGACGTGCAGAAGAACGTGAACCGCAACATGCATCCAGTTGAGCGACGTGGCCATGAAAAGAAGAGAATGTGGGAAATTGCTATGCAAATGAAGGGCGCTACTGCTGCTACTAATCCTCTATAAATAGCGGAGAGTTTGACTTAATTGAGATCCACTCCTTTGACAACAAAAACTCTACTACTTTTATTCCATAACTTATCTATGAGTAGTGTAGAAGACCAAGCTATCGGAGGCCTAGCCGGAGTAGAGTGTGCGCTCCTCATCGTCAGGTTACTCGGTTTATCATTGAGAACTATATGATAACCTTATCCACACCAAACATGATGGTGTTGGCCAGGAATATAGGCGTAAAATTTGAATCCTTGCATCTGTGATCTTATCCAAGTTTGGTTGTTGGTGTTCAGATTGAATACTTACATTCAGGGTTTGACTAGCGTACATAGACCTATCTGCTCATGCGTGGCTTGTATAGTATGAATTTCTGCAATTTGATCTCTTGTGCAGTGTGAATCCCTGCAACGAAACCTTGGAATTAGTCTCGTCTAATAACTTGTTGGCCAATAATTGCGCCTAATTGCTTATCTTTCTGTAAATTCCCACCAAGGGACTAATATGCCTTTTGGTCAATGCATCTTCATATATGTGCGCTTATTTGTTTAGTTCGGCCTTCTGGCTAATGACTAGTGTCTGGTACCTAAATTGTGTGTGTGTGTGTGTGTGTGTGTGTGAGACATACACACACATTCTCTCTAACTGATGGCCGATGATTGTTTGCTGACTTTTGCGAACATTGACTTCTCAGCCAGTGGCCTCAATAAATAGAATTGTTTGACTATTGCCCTTATTTGTCCCTCTGGCTGGTGCTCCTTTAATTTTCGTGTTTACTAATTGATGGAGCGTGGAATCTCCTTCAGATGTTGCTTCCCGTTGATCTGCGGATGGCTGCGATGTGTGGCTGAGATTGGATCTGGAGGCTGTCGCTCCTGAAGCATGTGGATCTCAATGGGTTGAGGTTGTGGTTGCCGAGTTACCTGCAAGGAGGTCCCGGGTGGTTGTACCACCGAGGACCTTCCGACGATCAAGTTAGTTTAGAGATCCGAGTAGAGTAATGGCTTAGTGGAATAGAATTAGCTTACCTTGACAGTCTGAAAGAGGGGTTTAAGTAGTGGTGGTAGCAGGTGCAGCAGGCGCGAGAATCACGCCGGCCGCTACGCTCCCGACGTCACGCCCGCGTGATGAGCGGGACCTCCCATTAATGGCGAGACATGCTCGTTAATGGGGGATCATGGTGGCTTGGAACGTGGGATGTGGCCGGCGGAGATCTCGTGCATGGCGAGATTCGCGGGATGGAGGTTACGCCTGTAAGCGGTGCTGTTGGTCGGTCGATGAGATCGAGGAAGATGACCTTGGCGGGAAAGCTCGCGGACGAGTGGGAGGGCCGAGATATCTAATTTCTGCGGTAGCTCGGTAACGAGCTGTGAGGCCGAGGATGCCAATTGTGCTGGGGCTCGGAGGCGAGCCAGCCTCGTCGGTAGGATAGGCATAGAAGCAGTCTGGTTGGCCCCTGTAGGTCCTTTCTTGCATGCTCTGGGACACGTCATTTGCCACGTGTCATAATTTGGGAGGCCACCGATATCGAGCATCATCATTAACCCCCCACTCTCGTCCCGACCAGCTGACGGGTCGGATCGAGAGTGGTCTGCCGGGTCATCCAAGATGAGCTCTCTTCCGAAGATATTTTCGGGCGTATCCCCGGGCAATCCGTTGTCTTTTTTTGGATGACGCGGACGAATCAGGGTGAGATCTTCTGCATTAAAGAGGGGCGCCGGATCGTGTACGCTTTTGAAGCGGCGACCCATGTGTCGAGCGTTGGTTGGTGGACGCGACGGGCCGCAGGCCTCTGACGTTTGATGAGATGCTGTCCAATATGCGCCCGCCAGGTGGAGCGGTCTGGGTCGTCGAATGTGAAGGGTTGTTTTTGGCAGGAGTCGACGGTCGCCGTTGGATAGGGGCGCCGGAGGCTATAGGTAGAGGTGGGGCCCTCTTTAGGGCCCATTTCTCTTCATATTTTCCTCATCTTTCATCTCGTAAGCTCGGCGCTCTCATCTTAGGTCGGATCTTCTGCTTTCCCGAGGGCTTCTCAATCAGGTTAGATGTCTTCTTCTGGGGAGTCTGTAGATGTCGCGGGGGTAGATTCTAGGGATTCTTCTGCTGAGTCGGGGTCTTCCCGGGGAGATGGGGTCAGATCCTCTCCCCGAGGTCGTGTGTCAGGAGCGGATCCCCGAGTGGAGGTGGCGGAAGCCCTCGGCGTGCCTTCTTTGGTGAGGTACGAGGGAGATCTTGCCACCGCTCAGGCCCGCTTCCATATCCCTTCTGGTTATACTCTGCGTTTGGCCGAGAAAGGAGAGAGGGCTGATCAGGTGCGGGGTAAAGAGATTGCCCTGTACCTGGAATCTTTTTGGGCCGGAATGCGCTTGCCCTTCTCTCCTGAGGTCGCTGCAGCGCTGTCTTACTTCGGGTTAGCCCCGGGCCAGTTAGTGCCAAACTCCTGGAGGATTCTCCTTGGGTTTCTGGTCCGCTTGAAATTGCAGATGGTCCCTTTCGGTCTGTCCATCCTTGCCTCATCTCTCATCTACAAAAGTCACTCCGGCTCTCACGCTGGCGACTCGAGGTGGTCTATCTCTTCTTTAAGAAACGCCGGGGGAGTGCGTCCGGGTCGAGAGTCGTCGTCCTGCTTTCTTCCATCCATGACTGGAAGAAGAAGTTTTTCTTCGTCGGGCCGCTAGAAGGTGAGGACTGGCCCGTACCCGTCCAGTGGTCTAGGGATAAGTGCTGGCAGGGAAACTCGTCCAATGACCTCGATGCGGTGAGAATGGCGTCGTGGGAGCCCATTTCTCGGGCCGATGTGTTGCTTTCTGAGCGGGCCCTTAGCATGGCGAGACTCGCGGGATGGCGGTTACGTCTGCAAGCGGTGCTGTTGGTCGTTCGATGAGACCGAGGAAGATGACCTCGGCGAGAGAGCTCGCGGACGAGGTAGCTCGGGAACGGGCTGTGAGGCCGAGGAGGCCAATTGTGCTGGGGCTCGGAGGCGAGCCAGCCTCGTCGTTAGGACATGCATAGGAGCAGTCTGGTCGGCTCCTGTAGGTCCTTTCTTGCATGCTCTGGGACATGCCATCTACCACGTGTCATGATTTGGGAGGCCACCGATATCGAGCATCATCACTAATGATTACACTATTGTTACTAATAGATGTGATAAATATATGCCTTACACTCCTATCCTTGGTAACTGGAAGTAAATTTAAGTGGGACAAACTCACCAAGGGAGGTTTGTTCTTCCCTTCTCATAAACATTCATTTCTGAGAGACATGTTTTGCCTTAAATATTATTGCTTCAATAATAGGACGCTAACCAATCTTTTAAAATATTAGAGCCAACACTATGGCACTTA